>CAWUFW010000051.1:4668456-5888539 GCA_963921515.1 Calotriton arnoldi
ACCTTTGATATTTCCCCTTTTTTTTCCTTTTCCTTCTTCTTTGGTTTCTCTCGTCCTTCTCATCTCTTCTTATTCCTATCCTCACTGCTTTATTCACATCCATTTTACCTATCTTATCCACTACACTTAACTGTCCTAACCATATTCCTTTCACTTATCTTATTCACTCCATTTGGGTTCACTTACTTCCGTTTTATTATGCTCTTTTGTAAACAATTGATATTTTGTTTGTTTTCATATGTACCACTTATTTCTGTGGCCTTTTGCACATACCAGCCTTGAAAAAGCCCTCGGCCAACTGGCCACTGGCCAACGGGCGAAACACGTGTCGGCTGCTGTTGCTTTTTTCGTTTAGATGGTGTAAACCAGGAATGGTAATGAGACAGAATATCGAGGCCCAAAAATTCAAACTACATGAATATCGAGTTGGAAATATCGTGGAGTGGAAATATCGCATGCAAGAATATCTTTGTCAAGAATATCGATTTGAAGGTAAGTCATATTAAATTTAAAAATAAAGAAGTCATTAATATCGTTTGCCAAAATATAGTTTTTAAAAAAATCGATTTTTTAATTACTGTTATGTATTTTAGTATATATTTTAAATGTATGTGATGTATTTTTTTGTATAAGAATTGTTTATGTTTTTTAATATATGTGTTAAATTTTCAGTAGTTATCAGTTTTATTTTAATTAAATTTAGCTTTTTTTTAGTTCCATAGAGGGTTTTGGGTTTATAGGGGAATAGGGTTGGAAGTAATTTAATTATAATAAATGAATGATTATTGTTTTATTTATTAATATTTATTGAATTGAGATTTTATAGTGTTAATTGTGGGAAGTAATTTATTATTAACTAATTATTAATTGGTTGTTAATTAATATTTACTAATTAATTACTAATTAATTATGGTAATTGTGTAATTCTTTTAGGTGTGGGTTGTGGGGTTTATCAGGGTAAAGGGTGGGAAGTAATTTATTTTTAATTACGTAATAATAAGTTGTTAATTAATATTAATTTATTAATTCAAAATTAAATATGGAAGTTCTGTGATTAATTTTAGGTGCTGGCTGTGGGTTTTATAGGGGTAAAGGGTGGGAAGTAATTTATGTTTGATTAATTAATAATTATTTGTTAATTGATATTAATAACTTTATTGAAAATTAATCATGGGAATTGTGTAAATAATTTTAGGTGCGGGTTGTGGGGTTTATAGGGGTAAAGGGTGGGGAGTAATTTATGTTTAATAAATAATTAGTTGTTAATTAATATTAATTAATTAATTGAAAATTGAATGTGGAAAAATGTAATTAATTTTAGGTGCGGGTTGTGGGGTTTATAGGGGTAAAGGGTGGGAAGTAATTCATGTTTAATTAATTAATAATTAGTTGTTAATTAATATTAATTAATTGAAAATAAAATATGGAAATTGTCAAATTTTAGGTGTGGGTTGTGGGGATATATAGGGGTTAAGGGTGGGAAGTAATTTACGTTTAATTAATAAATAATTAGGGTAATTGTTTATTTTTTTGTGGGTTTTACTTTTATAGGAGTAAAGGGTGGGAAGTAAATAAACTTTACTTACTTTTTAATTAGTTGTTAAATACTATCAGTTTTTTAATTGAAAATAAGTTTTAGTTGTGTAATCAATGTTTCTACAGTTTAATTTTAGCTGTGGGTTGTGTTGATTATAGGGGTAAAGTGTGGGATGTTAATTAATTTTTATGAGTTTTAATTTGGTTTTTAATTAACAATATTTCTTCAATTGGTAATTAATTTTGGAAGTTAATTTTTTTAAATTTAGATGTGGGTTGTGAATTGGGTAGTGTTATAGGGTAGGAAATAAAAAAACTAAATTTATGTAATAATGTTTTTGTTTCTAAATATTATCTAATAAAAAATATTTATTTATTTGAAAATTATTTTTTAGTTTATTTAATATAATATTTGTTGGTATTTGTCCTATGTATTCAACATTATAATATGTTTTTATATTTAAAATTTGTAATATTAAATATATTTGTATTTTAATGTTTAACATATTTATATATGTTTTTATTTATTTTGTTTTGAAATGTGTTGTTGTTGTTAATATTTTGTTTTTTTTCAATTTTTAACTGACTGGAGTGAAAATATAAATTTTTACCCGTCTGCAATCCAACACTTTCCATACTGTTACACTGATTGGGGTGGGAATAGTACATTTTATCCCACCACTATCCAACACTTTCCCTACTGTTGCACTCACTGGAGTGGGAATAGTAATTTTTACCCCTCCGCTACCCAACACTTTCCCCACTGTTGCACTCACTGGAGTGGGAATAGTAATGTTTACCCCTCCGCTATCCAACACTTTCCCTACTGTTACACTTATTGGAGTGGGAATAGTAATTTTTGCCACTCAGCTATCCATGCTTTTCCTATTGTTACACTCACTGGAGTGGGAATAGTAATTTTTACCCCTCCGCTATCTAACACTTTCCCTACTGTTGCACTCATTGGAGTGGGAATAGTAAGTTGTACCCCTCCGCTATCCAACACTTTCCCTACTGTTGCACTCATTGGAGTGGGAATAGTAATTTTTACCCCTCTGCTATCCAACACTTTACCTACTGCTGCACTGACTGTAGTGGGACATTTAAGTTTAAAGATTTTTTAATAGTTTAGGGGCCCATTACGATACCCGGCGTAAAAAAATCCGCCAGGCATGGAAGCGGCAAAAATCCGCCCGCACACACCGTCTGAACACCGACCACGCCATTACGATTACACAAACCGAAAACCGCCATCGGCGGAAAAATCACACAAGATACCGCCCGCCATCGTCCGAGTCGGAGTCAAACCGCCCGCCACGGACGGAAACACGCACGACAACACAAAACCGCCCGCCCTCACGCCCGACACACCGCACGTGAGATTACGATGGCACCGCCATGAGCGCGGGAAAACTACAAATATACCGCCCGCCAGCGCAAACAACGCCGATGAGAACCGACACGGCAGAAGCCATGGCGCCCACGTCCCTGCACAGAAACCATCCGCTGACAAAAACAATCGCACACAACATGGCCAACAAGTCCACACAGCAAGGCACGCACAAATACACAAGCACAGTACACATCCCGAAAACACCCCCCTGGACAAACAAAAACTACAAAGGCCAGAACCCCAGACACAACACACCTGAAAACAACAGACCATGAGGACACACCCACATAGGTAAGTACAAAAGCAGCACTCCCACAGACCACAACCCCTTGCAACATTGCAAACTAGAGAGGAGAGGACACAGTGACACAGCAAGGACAGCAGCACACCACAGAAACGCACACATCACAACCACCACCACCACCACCACCACCAAACACCGGCACCACAAACCCCCTGCACATTACACAACACACACCGCACCAGCACCACAAACACCATGGCACCACAAAGAATGCCCAAGTTCACGCCCATGGAGCTGACGGTCATGGTCGACGAGATCATCAAGGTGCACCCACAAATCTATGGGAACCTGGTCCAGCACACACCACTAGCCACCAGAAAGAGAATGTGGAACCGGATCGTAGACCAGGTCAATGCAGTCGGGACCTTGCCCAGGAACAGAGTCGAAATAAACAAACGGTGGAATGACGTCAAAAGCCTGGTCAAGAAGAAGGAGAGCAAGAACAGAGAGCTGGCTGCCGTCACTGGCGGAGGGAATCCCGCGCTCTTCAAGACCTTCAAAGCGTGGGAGGAGAAGGTGCGAGTCATCATACATCCCGAGATCCTCGCCGGATTAGCAGGGGGAGTGGAGGCTGGTAAGTACAAACTAATGTATACCAGCACACCGCTATGTACTCACATGCACTACCACCATGCCACAGCTCCCAGGGACAAACACCCCCATGTCCAGCACACAATACACAACACATCACACACACATGCAACAGACACCACCACACACAGCCCAAACCGAACAACTGTAAGATGCGTGGGGACATGTGTACACTCAGCCAGCCACGTAACCACCAACAGGTCCCCAAATATGCCAGAAGCGCCACAACGAGCACCCACCACACCCATGTGTCCGCCATAGCTGCACTAACCGACAAGTAACAGGTAAGTGGCAGGAACACAAAGTGCAGTGGGTGGGAGGGTGGACAGCCCAAGTACAAAACACACCAGGCCCCTAGTCCCACAGCACAGCAAGGAGGAGCATCCCCCACACCCCACAGCCACGTGTCAGCCACCGCAGTGCACAACGACAGCCGAAAGGTAGACATCGCGGTCCACAGCAATCGGTGTCAGTGGGTGTCCAGCCACCACCACGACCCACAACACCCCCCACCCCCACAGACCTGCAACATGGAGCACCCCCGCTTAGAACCATGTGGCATCCAGTACAGTGCACGCACGAACAACCTGCAGGTGGGAAACTGGACAGGGCTGGATTACTGGAGGCATGAGGACCGTAACACGACCAACACATGGGACATGTCACGTAGCAGACGAACACGCAGCACCGCCCACCGTCACGAACAAGTGAACAATGTGCACACGGACATGAACCACAGACTCACACCCCACATGACCCATCACAAACACAGCAACACCCAAGGAGCCACGTCTGCATGCACAAGCCACACTGAATATAGTACCACACGGCAGCCACTGTACAACCCATCACACACAACCGAAACACCATTGAAGTCCTGTCCATGTAGCCCCTACTGCCTGTCAACCACACACCCCACAACTACGCCTATGTAAGACAAACAACACTAGACGCAACAGAGCGGAACAACATAAATGCACACGAACACCACTGAACCCATCAAACACACAGACACACCATGCACATACAACATACCATCCATCCCATCCGTCAGCCCCAGTCTCATGAAAGGCATGTCATCCGCACAGCTGCCACACATACAGCAGTCACGCTAAGATACATGCCCATGACCAACCATGTGCCAGAAGTCAATGAAGCGCACGACACACTGTGAGCAACAACACACAACATGGGCCACACCCCCGAGCACTGCAGTGATGCACATGGCACAGGGCAGCACGCACACCAAGGAGATGGGACAACTGCAATACGTTGGCTGGCACACAACCATCACTCACTCATAACGATGCGTCCAATGCCATGTCCAGTAATCACAACAGACAGCAAATATGTAGGCCATGTCAAGCATGCACACACCTCAAACCATGCACTGTCATGCTGCCACAACACATGTCACGTTCGGCACCCATGGCTCACAGCATGTACCCCAAAAGCATATTCCATCCCAAATGCGAATCTGGGGCATGGCCCCCATGTTGCCATATGCGTTCCTAAGCGTCCCATCTGAACACCAAAAGCAAAGTACAAACCAGACCCAGGATGGGCCAGGAGCCCGCATACACCAGAGTCACAATAAGTAGGGGCACAGCAACACACCCATCGGCATGGCCAATCCGTCCCATGCCACATGTGCACAGCACACAGTCCCATTGTCAAGCACACACAACTACAAATGCTACAGCCACACACACGCCTCCGGGGAAACCCATGTACGAGATTGCACGAACTGTTAATGTCAGACGACAAATACATACTTCGCCAGGTGCAACACAATAACAAATCTCATTCTCTCCACAGGTGACGAACTGCTGGATGCTGGGGATGGAGACAGCAGCCAGCACAGCCAGCCTACAAGCCCCCAACGAGGACACACGGATGTGGAGGATCTGTCCTCCTCTTCGGACACGGACCACCAAGCAGGCCCATCTGGTGTGGCAGGGCCCAGCCGCTCCCCAGGACCCCTCCTACCCACCAACCCATCATCCAGGGCTGCTGAACATTCCCAGCCCCCTGCTGCCACTGTCGTTGCGGCCACACCCACGGTCATTGCGGCCACACCCACGGTCATTGCGGCCACACCCACGGTCATTGCGGCCACTACCATTGCCGCAACCGCCACCATCGCCGCACCGACCACCACCGCCGCCACCACCACCACATCTTCGCTGGCACCAGCCCCAGCGCAGGTGGTGGCCCGGCCGACTGGATCCACCCTGGGAGCCACAGCGAGGACCGTGGTGAGCAATGTGGCTAGTGGGCAGGCCAGTGGCAGCAGTACTGGTAGGAGGAGCAGGGTCAGGGAAACGCAAGTCTCCCCTGGGAGCCATGCCCTGCCTCAAATGGCCAGAGTCCTTGGGGCCTATGAAGAGGCCCAAGAACAATGGGTCAGGTCTGCTTCAGACACGCGGGAGGTGCTGGGGGTGCTGAGGTCCATGGACGCCCGTATGGGCCAACTCGTGGACCTCATGGGCCAGCTGGTGGTGGCGGTGAGGTCACAGCCAGGGACAGCAGCTCCACCACCGCCACCACCTGCCGGGGCGCAGGGTCGAGCAGCAGTGTCCAGTACCCCTGCGTCCACAGCCAGTGAGCACACCTCAACCCCCACCAGCAGGTCGCCACCACACACCCCCTCCCAAACGTGGAAGGGGCCGTCCGAAGTACAAACAGATCTCCCGGGAGGACTATGCACGCTCCAGACGCAAGTGAGGCAGCCAGCCAGCCTTCCTTGACCACCCACTGCATTGACTTGGACTACGATCCCACTCCACACAGCCATCTGGATGGCATGTGTCTGTTGGACCATGGACATGGAACAAGTGGGTACACCCTGAGCATCACGCAGCCGTGACCGACAGCTCATTGTCACTGCACGCACCACTTTTGTCATCACCTCGCACACAATCACATGTCACAGTTTGAAATAAATGCACCTCTTACACAAACTGCTGTTTGTGCCCTGTGTTTTATTTGTACGGAATACAACGGCCACCTTGGGCGGAAAGGCACCTGATGCGTGGCATGGCAATGGAACCGGAGGGCCTGTAGGGACCTAGGGGTGGGAGACAGAACAGGAGCACATTCAATGAGTGTGTCACACACCCATCACACAGTACATGTCAACAACTACAAGCAATGTACACACATCGCACAGAGCAATAGGGCACAATGCCACAGCCACCAACAGTGGCATACTACCCTGGCCATGGAGCGTTGACACACAGCACGCAGTGAACAAGCGGCCACCCTGACACAGCACACACACACCTGCACAGACACAGCCACATCAGCCGTCGTACATGGACACTCACCGTCAAGTGAAGTAGTGGGCGATGAGCTGCTGCCGCACATTACCAGCTTCCTCCTCTCCGCTGTCCTCCTCACTCGAGCTGTCCTGGTCTGCGGGCTGGGGCCCTGGTTGATCTCCGTCATCCACGATGAGGGGGATCTGCTTCCGAATGGCCAGATTGTGCAGCATGCAGCACGCCACCACTATCTGGCACACCTTCTGTGGGGAGTACGCCAGCGCACCCCGGTGCGGTCCAGGCACCTGAACCTGGACTTGAGGAGGCCAAAGGTACGCTCGACCACACGTCTGGTCCTCCCATGTGCCTCATTGTAGCGATCGTCTGCTGGGGTGCGAGGATTCCTCAATGGACTGAGCAGCCATGCCCCATTCGGGTACGCAGAGTCACCTGGGTGTGAGGGACACAGAGAACCGTTGCTATTCCAACTGGACAGGGGACAGCATCGCACAACCAGCACGCTACACCACTCCACATACTCACCGACAATACAGCCACGATCCTGTTGCAGATTGGACATCAGTCGTGGCAAGATGCTGTTGCGCATTATGTGTGCGTCATGGGCCGAGCCTGGGAACTTTGCACACACGTGGGTGATCACCATGTCCGCAAGGCACACCACTTGCACATTCAGGGAGTGCGTGTGCTTCCTGTTGCGGTACAGGTGCTCAGTGGCCTGTGGTGGAACAAGGCCAACATGTGTGCAGTCAATGGCTCCAACAACGTGTGGGATTCTGCCAAGGGCATAGAATGCACCCTTCACTGCCGCCAATTCACGAGCCCTGGGGAAGCGGATGTACCTGTTTCGGTACAGCATCATGGCTGCCAGTACATCCCTCAGCACCTTGCTGAACATGGGCTGGGACATCCCTCCTCCACTGCCCACTGTGTGCTGGAATGACCCAGTGGCGAAGAAATGCATGGCGGCCATCACCTTAGCCGTGGGGGTGACAGCTGTCGGATACACCCTGCGGGGACGGAGATGGGGTTCCAACATGGCACACAGTCGATGCAGGGTTGGCCTGTCCAGCCGAAACTTCCTAATGACCTCTGTATCGTCCATGTCCGCCAGCAATTGGTATGGGCGGTCAATGTTCGGTCTCCGCCTAGGGAAAATGGCAGTGGACACATGTCAAAGCAACACAACACATAGCAATTTCGCATACACATCACTGACATGACTGAGCAAGCACATGAGCCACAGCCCAGCTGTCAAGCTGGGACGGCACGGCCACAATACACTTACACAGGTCTCCCAACAATGGCAATGGCTAGTGATACAAACCACTGCCATGTGCATGCACATGGGGATCTAGGCCCCAATGACTTGCGGGCGTGCTGATGGGGACTGACTGCATATTCGTCAAGCGGCAACGCCACGGCAACATGAATGTCTGCTGAGCATGGAACTGCTTCCGAGGCTGGATGAGTATGGCACACGACGACGACGATGTGGGCACAGGCTGAGCGGCCAAAACAAGTGGGACCTGTGGCACGAGGGGATATGAGACAGTAGTAGGTGTCAGCACTGCACCCTATGTACAGCACTGTACGGATCACACCTCCCGAAACATTGACAGGTGTCCACATTGACAGCCCCATGCCAAGACGGCTGTGTGCTTGCAGTCACACGTCACAGGTGAGAGGTTACATTGCACGTGCCAGGTGGCAGACGTACATAGTGGGAGCTGGCATGTGTGTGCATGTGTCTCCTGTTCAGGATCCACCAGATGGGCGCTGACTCTGTACTGAGCATTGGACACAGCATGTTCCGTGGAAGGCTTGTGTGTGTGGGATGGTGGCACTGGATGTGCCTCCGTTGGGTGGGGGGCCATGCACAGGGCGGGTACGTCGATGATTGCGCATTGTTGGTCACGGTGGGTGCACCCAATCAGATGTGTTGCCCTGTGTTCAATTCCTATGTCCGCATGATGATGGACTGTAGATGTGGGCAGACTACACATTGGTCGATGTGCTGTCTATATGCATGTGCCTTCACACCAGGCACAGCTGCCCCTGCACATGTGACCCCTGCTGGACTCGCTGCTGGGTCTGTGGAGCTGATGCACCTTCTGTGCGTGGGGCGGACAGCTCTCCTCACTTCCCTCATTGCGCATGTCATGACTTTGCCGCAGGTGACATGGATCATGGAGGGCCCACATGTACGCGTGGGTAGGCTACACATGATTGTTCACTGGTCGCCACCCCCAGTCAGTGTTTCGAATGGGAAGGTTGTCGTGCTGGTGGTATATTCGATGTGGCGGATGGGCGGGCCTAGGTGCGGGCTTACATTCCGGACATGGGGGGTAGTTGGATTGGCGACTAGTTGCAGTACACACGGGACACGTCTCTTCCTTTCCACATCTGGGTCATCCCTTGTACTCACTGACAGTGATACAGTCATCTTCGCCCCAGCCCTCATGTCCTCCCCTCGCTCCCCCAATATGCATGTGCACCTGCGAGGCTAGCGCTTGCACAGGCAGCCCCAAGCTCGCACCAGAGAGGGCAAGGAGTGTATGTGTGGGTCCAGTTGCACGAGTGGGCTGTCTCAGGGTATGATGTGTTGCGGGACGCCGTCCACCTGCGTGGTGCCCCAAATGGAGACCCGGCCTGCATGGACTATGCATCACAGTCTTCGCCTTCCGGATCCGCCACCTGCGACACCCAGTGGCTGTGGCTGCCCTTGCGGCCATGCCGCGTCCGTCTGTGACTGATGGCCCACACATTCACTCTTTGGCCTCTCTGGGGAGGGCTCGGGGGTGGTGGCGCACGCGCTTGCACTTAGTCGCAATGGCATGTGGCGTGGTTGGTATAATGGGCAATGGATGGGATGGTGCGAGCCACCTCCCGTGACGTCAGTGCTGCTCGTGCTGTGGTGCGTCCCCCTACACTTCCATTTGACTTGTGCCATGCTAGACGTTGAGGTTCTATTGCCTGCGTGATATGACCAGGAGGAGCGCGAGGAGACCTCTCACACACCATGCTCCACTGCCATCCCGTGCCCTGTATCGCCTGTGCGGATTGACTATGTTGGGGTTACACCTGGTCGACTGGGGCTGTGTGTGCCTTGTCAAGGGGCATGGCGGGCGCACAACAGGATCCAGCTTGTCCACAGAGGGTGGGCTGAGGTGCGCCTGGTACCGCTTTGTACGTGTGCCCGGCTGCTGTGCACACACGTGTTCACTTCCCCCGACAGGTGTCCTCTCACAATGCCCAGGGAAGCGGTGGTGTACTGTTCATGACCCCTCCCGACACGGCGTGCTCCAACTTGGCATGTGCGCATCTACCCGTCACACCCACCCACCTGAGCACTGCGTCCATACGACTTCACACGACACATGTGTGTCTTCCACAGTTGTGCTACTCATTTGCGTTGACATCCAATACCAGTGGACTACATGGTCATGTCACGACTGCCGTGTACTTCACATACTCTCATCGTCTCTCATTCGTACTTGTGAAATGAGTCAGCGGAGACAGTTTTGGTTTCAAACATTATATTGAGTCTTCTGTCCTCTGTGATGCAGTATAGTGGACACTACTGGCAGCGGAATACATGTTGAGGATATACTGAGCATGATTGCAAATGGGATAGGGTGTGGGGTTACATGTGATTGGCTGTTGCATGTGGGATGTGGGCTTCAGAGTTACATCTGCTTGGCCAAGGCTGTGCTAATGTACATTTACGTATAGCTGCGGAGCTGCGGACTTTGACACAGACGGTATACATGTAGCCTACCAGACCGCTTGGCATCATGGGCACAGTCCATCTCAGTTCCATGTGACAGGTTTGCTGCGGTTGTTCCTCATGCACGCGTGCATGTGAGATGACATCAGGGCATGTGCTTGCGTGCATGCAGCGGCGTGCCACTTGTTGTTGCAATGTGGTGGTTACTGGACATGTCACAGTCACTGGGGTCGTGTTGTTGTTGTATGCACTTGTCGTCCATGCAAAGGTCCTGGTATGGGATTCCCGGGGCGGGGGTGGGAGGGTGCAGCACCCACAGACTCCAGGCGACCTATTCATGTCCACTGAGCGGTGTGTGTGTCCATGGGCGCTGGATCCATGTCGTGTCCTGGTTGTTCGTGCAGTTCCGTCCATGTGGGTGCGATACACAGACCCCATGCCACTGCCTCCCACGATGCATGCGGTGTTCCTGGATGTGATGGGGAACAGTGTGCATGTCCCGGTCATATCCGATGTCATGGCGATGTCGTTGATGGTGTGGTAACAGTTGCCGGTCGTTTGGTATGGCTGTTGTGGTGGTGACTGGCCAGTCCGTGCGGAAGCTAAGCATGGGTGCGGGGTTGGACATCATAGGTCAATCGGGGAACCTGCGTTGTGGTCCGACGAATTTAAAGGTTGTCAGGTATGCGATGCCGTCCAGCAGGGCTTCCATGTCATTGGTGGTGTACATGTTTGCCAGCCAATGTAGCGGATGGTGGCTGTCAAGGTGTTGTTCGTAAGTTGTCCCTTGGAGGACCATGATGGGGCATGCTGGGTGACATTCGATGTAGCTGTTCTCGATGATCCGTCGTGTGGAGGCACAGTGGTCCCATTTCAGTGCGGGTGCGATGTTGGCCACATACGCCATGCCCCCATAGGCAGAGCAGGCCCTGTCGTGTGCGTCCAGAGGGAGGAGTAGTGGTAGCAGGTCCGCCTTTAGACATGCCGGGTTGGAGAGGCATATCTCCACGGGATGCTGGTAGGGACACCTCCGACAGTAGAAGACGGGCATGACGCAGCTGAACAATGTGATGCGGTAAGTCAGTCGGTAACTTACGTTCAGCAGGGACAGGAGATCGCATCCCAATATATGTATCAGGTTGGTTTTGTACAGCTTGAGCTGTCCGGCGTAGTTGGGTAGGTGTGTTGCTCATTGCCATTTCGCAGCGGTGCGTTGTGGTGGCGTGCTCCGGCTGTGTGTGCAGTCTGCAATGTGCACGCTCCGAGGTTGCTGTGAGCTCTGTGTAGTCGTAGGGAGACAGGACTTGTGTTCTGTTGGCTTGTTTGGAGGACACGGGCCCTCATCCCACATGCTTCTCAGACAGTTCAAGGTCAGTGATGTGTGACTCCTTCCAATTAACTTGCATGTGGCCGACATGGGGAGTGTTTTCTTCTTTCTTCCCCGTCCGTTGTGTGCTTCTGTGATATGCGCTATCTGCCCTGTGGTCGGTCTCCTCGGCATGCCTGTGTTGGTCTTTTCTTGGACAATGGCTGTATTCACCGGCTTCTTTCGTAGGGCTGTGGTTTCGGAGTTGGAATGGAAGGTCATTCAGTGCTGTCTGCTCTCCCTTGTGTGGGCGGCAGGCTGCCTTTCCGCTCTGCGTTGGGCCTTGTGTGTGAATGTTATTCTTGGGCCACCTGTTGTCGGTCCCCGGGCTCTTTGGTGTTCCGTTTTATATGTCTTGTTCATATGTGCAGGGTGGTATGGGTGTTTCAGTGTGGTACTGGCGTTCCTCTTCCCGAAGAGCCCTGCTTCTCCTAGTTGGTGTTGCCGCCGCTGTGTGCTTCGCCATGTTTGTTACACTGGGGTGTGTCCTGCTGTTGCGTGACTTCACTGACATGTGTGCGTCGGTTGTGTGGCGTTGGGTGTTGTCCGTGGATTGGGCGTTGGGGACATGTCTGTAGCAGGCCTGTCACGTGTCATGTGCGTTCGGGGTGGGGCTGATGTGTGTGCTGCTTGGTTGTGTCCCTGTGTCTGTGTGCGACGCATGCATGGCGCTGCGGTTGGCCTCTGCGTTGTGCGCATGTGTAGCGGCGTCATCGCCGCTTTGGGGCCGTGACGGGGTCGTTGGTTCCTAGTCCCAGGTGGTGTGTACACATGTGTTACGCGATGTTACGATTTGGCCTGTGTGTCATATGTGGATGCAATGGTGGATGTGTAGTGTACACGCGCTGGGGGGTTGTCCGCTTTTCCGCCCTTGCACTGTGTGCGCTGTTTGCGTGCACTTGTTGTGTGTGTGCCTACCTGCGTCTCCGCGGTACGTTGCGTCCTTGGTGGTGCATCAGCAAGAGCATGGGGAGGGCCTGCAGTGCTGGATTCATGCTCGGGGAGCCGCTTCTTCGTTGTCCGTGCTCGGCGTCCGTGTTACCGCTTCGGTTTGTCGTGCGGTATCTCTTGGCCGTGGGAGCCGTTTGTTTGCGGCATCGTAATTTATGCGCCGGGCGGGACGTGTTTTCGTCGGACGGTGTGTGTCAGTTGGGCTGCGCCGCTACGTGTACGGGCGCACTTTGATGGCGGACGGTGTTGCTGGCTTGCCGGCGGTGTTTGGCCTACTTTTCGCATCGTAATTGGGGTGGCGTGTGGACTGCTGCGTGCCGGCGGTAACTGGTGGTTTTTGCATCCGCCAGCACGGCGGTTGTGCTTCCGCCCGCCATCGTAATGACCCCCTTAATGTTTTAATTTATAATAAAAAAATTTTTTTATTAGATTTTATGTTATTGGTGTATATATATATATATATATTATCTACTGGCGGTCGCCAGTAGATAGTTATAGTTACAACCTATTATCCATAGGAAATCCGCGACATTCTATTTGAAATAACTCTCTTGCCGGTTGACGTATCTTCGCGAAATTTTCAAACTTCGTGGGGCGCTCCGGTCCGCTCCTACCCTGAAAGTCTCGGGGTGATACGTCAAGCGGGGGCCGAGAAAAAAGGGGGGTCCCAAAACGCGTTTTCCCCATGCATTTTCCCATAGGATACTTTAGACACGGCTACAGCCCGAACTGCTGAACGGAATTACACCAAATTTGGCAAAGAGGTAGTTCTTGGTTCAGAAAGAACCCTTTTTGTTAAATGGTGTAAATCCGTTCAGTAGTTGCTGAGAAAATCAAAAAGTAAAAGTACATATATATCTATGGGCACGGAGGATTCGCGCACCCTCCCGATCACGAGCTGCATGTTAATTGGCTGTCAGCTGGCTGTCAACATTCCGATTCAGGAAATGTTGGCAGCCATTTATCCCTCGGTAGAACCGAGGGACAGAAACAAGTGCGCAAAGCGCACAAAGGGGGAGGGTAGAAACACCCTGACCCCCTAGGTTTGCTCAGGGGTCCCACAAGGACCCCTGGGCAAAAAAAAAAATTTTTTTTTTAAAAATCGGCAGGATGCGCTCAGGGAGCGCGAACCCTGCCGAAAAAAAAAATAGAAGCGCGGTCTCCCGCGCTTCGATGTTAATTGGCCCCGGGTGGCCCAAGTCCCGGGGGCATGCTGGGGGGTTAATTTTATGTGTGGGGGCCTCTAAGGGCCCCCAAGCCCGGGGACCACCACCCCCGGGGCTTTATGTACAATGGTGCGGGAGGGCTCTGAGCCCTCCCGCAGCCCCGAGGACCACCACCTCCCCGGGGCTTCTTTTTTTATTAAAAACCTGTGTGGGGGCTCCAGCCCCCACACGCCCCGAGACCACCACCTCCCCGGGGCACTAAGAAAAATTACAATGGGGGTCCGTTTTGGACCCCAGAGCCCGAGGGACCACCACCTCCCGGGGCTGTGCACTGAATGGGAGGGGGCCGCGCGGCCCCACTCCTGGAAGCCCTTGATGGCCCTGGGGACCACCACCACCCCCAGGGCCGGCTCCTGCAGTGTCCCGGGGTGCCTACCCCCGGGACACTGCTGTTTGCAATGACAGGACGGGAGCCTCGCGGCTCCCGTCCTGCCATAGCAAACTGCTTTGGATATTGGAAGAGAGGCAGGAAACCTGCTCTCTCTTCCAATATCCAAAGCCGATTGCTTTCCACATGGGGAGCTGCATCTTAGCAGCTCCCCATGTGCTAAAGCAATGCCGGCTCCCGTAGGACACGGGGAGCCGGCGGGACTGTGGGGGATTGGGGACCCCCACAGACCCCAACGAGAGGGCCAGCCCCGGGGGATGGGGTCCCCGGGGCAAGTAGTGGCCCGGGAGGGGGCCACGCGGCCCCCCTTCCCAAAAAACAAAAAAAAAAAAACGATTGGGCCCGCAGGCCCCGCCCCTTCCTTCACCACTCTGCAAACGCGCCCCCTGGCGCGTTTGCAGAGGGAACGAATTCCCCTTGAATACTGGGGGTCCCTGGGGGCCAACTAGCCCACCAGGAACCTCCAGTATGCGCCAGGGAGCTGCCTTGCAGAGAGGTGTACAGAGGCCACGCCCTTTTACACCTCTCTGCAACGCAGCTCTATGGCGCTTTGGAGGTATATGGTGGGCTAGTTGGACTCCAGGGACCCTCAGGATTCAAGGGGACTTAATCCCCCAACTTAAAATGCGCCACGGGCGCGTTTGCACAGTGGTGAAGGGAGGGCGGGGCTTGAGGTGACATGTGTGCAAACAGGCCCCGTGGCGCGTTTTAAGATGGGAATTAAATCCCCTTCAATCCTGAGGGTCCCTGGGGGCCAACTAGCCCAACAGGTACATCCAGAAAGCGCCACAGAGCTGCGTTGCAGAGAGGTGTAAAAGGGGTGTGGCCTCTCTACACGTCTCTGCAACGCAGCCCCTGGCGCATATTGGAGGTTCCTGGTGGTCTAGTTGGCCCCTAGGGACCCTCAGGATTCAAGGGAACTTAATCCCCCAACTCAAAACGCGCCACGGGCGCGTTTGCAAAGATGTCACCTCAGGCCCCGCCCCTCCCTTCACCATTGTGCAAATATTCCTCTAAAATCAGCCGAAATAGGAATTCCGATTTACTCACCTGTTATAAGGAGAGACCTCAGTGCTGTATCTTTCAGCCCAGTACTGGTCCTGAAAAGTAATTTTAACCGTACTTACCGGTAACTTGAATTTCCTTCATAGGCTAACATTGACTGGTTTCACTTGGAAATTCTTCTAAGTGTGGAGTTTTGGAACTTTAAAATATTCCTCTAAAATGAGCCGAAATACGAATTCCGATTTACTCACCTGTTATCAGGAGAGACCTCAGTGCTGCATCTTTCAGCCCAGTACTGATCCTCAAAAGTAATTTTAACCGTACTTACCGGTAATTTGAATTTCCTTCAAAGGCTAACATTGACTGGTTTCACTTGGAAATTCTTCTAAGTGTGGAGTTTTGGAACTTTAAAATATTCCTCTAAAATCAGCCGAAATACGAATTCCGATTTACTCACCTGTTATCAGGAGAGACCTCAGTGCTGCATCTTTCAGCCCAGTACTGATCCTGAAAAGTAATTTTAACTGTACTTACCGGTAACTTGAATTTCCTTCATAGGCTAACATTAACTGGTTTCACTTGGAAATTCTTCTAAGTGTGGAGTTTTGGAACTTTAAAATATTCCTCTAAAATCAGCCGAAATACGAATTCCGATTTACTCACCTGTTATCAGGAGAGACCTCAGTGCTGCATCTTTCAGCCCAGTACTGGTCCTGAAAAGTAATTTTAACCGTACTTACCAGTAACTTGAATTTCCTTCCATAGGCTAACATTGACTGGTTTCACTTGGAAATTCTTCTAAGTGTGGAGTTTTGGAACTTTAAAATATTCCTCTAAAATCAGCCGAAATACGAATTCCGATTTACTCACCTGTTATCAGGAGAGACCTCAGTGCTGCATGTTTCAGCCCAGTACTGATCCTCAAAAGTAATTTTAACCGTACTTACCGGTAACTTGAATTTCCTTCATAGGCTAACATTGACTGGTTTTCAGCAAAAAAGTTTCAAAGTGTTGATTTTCACAAACTA
The DNA here is from genome assembly GCA_963921515.1 of Calotriton arnoldi. Classification (NCBI taxonomy): domain Eukaryota; kingdom Metazoa; phylum Chordata; class Amphibia; order Caudata; family Salamandridae; genus Calotriton; species Calotriton arnoldi. The sequence goes on from CAWUFW010000051.1 coordinate 4,685,256, forward strand.
CAAATATTCCTTAAAAATCGCCTGTATGACTTAAACGCATTCTTTCAACTGTTTACAGGAGATGCACCAGTGCTGGATCCAGGATCCAACACTGAGTAAGAAAAAAGTAACGATAACAGTTTTTACCTGCTAAGTGAATTTCCTTCCATAGGATAACATTGGTGATTCTATGAGAAAAAGTTTCAAAGTGTCAACTTTTAAAATACAATAATATTCCTTAAAAATCACGACTGTAACCAAAACGCTTTTACTCAACTGTTTACAGGAGATGTACCAGGACTGAATCTAGGATCCAGTCCTGTGGTTACAAAAGTAATCCATAAAGTAACTAATTGCATTTAACTAGAAATTCACATTGAGCTGAATGTTGCATTGTGTTTGAAAATGTGTTGCCCATTGCAACAACTGTAACTACTGTACTTAAAAGTCTATTGCCTATCTGCAAAGTATTTAAACTAAAGTAATTCATTCTGAGAAAGTATTTTTTGTAATGTAATGTATAATGTAATTACAATGTAATTTGACAAATAAAATATGTAAAAAAAAATTGTTTCTAAAAATGTAGTAAATCAGTATGAAAAAAATTAATATAACAATTAATACATTTAAAAATTGTCATTTACAAAACCTTTGAAATTCACTGAAAAAACCGTAGGTTTCAGGCATGTTATAGTTAGAAATTAGCATTTAAAAAACCTTTGAAATTCACTGAAAAAACCATTGGTTTCAGACACGTTATAGTTACAAATTAGCATTTAAAAAACCTTTGAAATTCACTGAAAAAACCATAGGTTTCAGACACGTTATAGTTACAAATTAGCATTTAAAAAACCTTTGAAATTCACTGAAAAAACCATAGGTTTTAGGGACAGTTATAGTTACTTGGACATTGCACTCGTACAAAACCCGTGAAATTCCCCCGTTATAGTTAGTTCAGCTAACTATAACTCGCGCCCCGCAATGCACTGCTGATGACGTCACATATTACATCACTCATGACATGGTCAGTGACATCACTGATGACATCACTGATGACATCTCAAATGACATCACTGATGACATCATCCACGTGATAATCTGATGCACCTCCTCACACCCTAATATAATCTTTGATACACCCACTCTAAATTACAGACTGCCATTCGCAAAACCATAGACACTCCAACACCAATAACTACATACCCACTCACTGATTCTTAGGTCTACACACACACATCCACTCACTCACCCGTACAGTCACTCATACTTACGGTCACTCAGTACAGGACTATCATATGCACTCTTACTCCTATATAGACACTCAAACAACGCCACTCATCCATAGAGATACTCACACACCTAGTCAGTCATGCAAATAATTAAACACACTGCCATTTACTCACCTATACAGTTATACACACACCAGCTCACTTACTCATACAAATAGTAGCACATTGTTACGCTCTTATACAATCACTGATACAAGCACACAATCATCCATACAGCCACTATCACAATCACTCACTCTTGCTTATAGCTATTTATATACTCCAACACACATATATACTGCCTTTCACATATGTAGTTACTCACACATGTACCACTGGGACATACATTCACTCACTAACACACTCTTACACACACTTACCCACCCATACAGTCTATCACAGATGCACTCTTGAAACCATCCACCCAGTGAATCACCCACTCACACATCTATGCACAGAGTTGCACACACCCTCCCACACAAACACTCAGGCACCCATACAGATACTCAGACAAGCATTCAATAACTCATATAGAAAATCATTTAGCTATTCACAAACACATGCAGCCACTTACACAGCAACAGACAGACGGATACAGACATACACCCAGTTTAGTCACTAACCCATGCATTCAGTAAGATACGTTAAATCACTCACTTATAGAGTCAGTGACGCACCTACTAAATCATCCATACAGACACTTAGACACCCACTCATTCTTCAATACGTCTTTTCCTATATATTTTAAAAATATTTAAACTTTACAGAAACACACAGTCACTGGATGATGTCATCAGTGATGTCATTTGAGATGTCATCAGTGATGTCATCAGTGATGTCACTGACCATGTCATGAGTGATGTAATATGTGACGTCATCAGCAGTGCATTGCGGGGCGCGAGTTATAGTTAGCTGAACTAACTATAACGGGGGAATTTCACGGGTTTTGTACGAGTGCAATGTCCAAGTAACTATAACTGTCCCTAAAACCTATGGTTTTTCAGTGAATTTCAAAGGTTTTTAAATGCTAATTTGTAACTATAACGTGTCTGAAACCTATGGTTTTTTCAGTGAATATATATATATATTCTTTTTGTCTTCGTTTGTTAAACAATCCCCTTTCCTGGAAAAACGAATGCGAACTCCAGATTCTGTGCAAGATGTTTTATTACGCCCTCACACCGCCATGACGCATTTCGGCCTCTACAGGCCTTGATCACATGACGCCCTCACAGAGTTTTTTTGCTTATTTAAAGTGCAAATGTGCATATACACGTGATCTAACTGGTGTAGACAGGGACAAAATACTACATATTTCCGTCACAGTACAAATACATGTTGAAATTCAATATAACTAAATAAAGACTGACATTTACACAGTAGTAACAATCAGTTAAATTAACTAAAATCATTTGAACTTGTATATCAGTGTCAGTCACGAGCAGTATCTAAATGTAAAATACATTGGATAAACACTGGCATTCATTGTTTACCTGCTCTCCGCATGTTGTGTTTTAATTATGCCAACACACCATACTCCATGAAATTGATCAAACATTATTTGATTTTTTATGCGGATGTCACAGAGTTAAGTTGAATACAGCCCCAGTGGGCATAATCTTAGTTGTACTCTGTCTACTGTACATAAAAAGTGCTAAGTGTTAGAAAGTGCAAAAGTGCCACCATATTGAACATGAATGTCCATAAAGTGCTAAACGTGCATATATACACATATTAAAAACATTTGTTGGTAACAAATTGTAAATAGCAGCAATTTTCCAACAAATAGGGATATCCATCAATTATAGGTTCATTCCTATTTAATATATATATATATATGCCAACTCGGTAAAAAGCTTAGGAATTTTCATCAGTAACGATCTTACCATGAAGGCTCAGATCAGTTCAGTGGTCTCTGCGTGCTTTTTCCAACTCCGAAGAATTCGGAAAATCAGCAGATTTCTTTCCACTGCAGCCTTGACCCAAGTGGTACTTGCCCTGGTCATCTCGCGGATCGATTACGCAAACTCCCTTTATACTGGTATACCAGCCTACCAGTTACATCGGCTGCAACTCGTCCAGAACCAGGCAGCCAGGCTCATCTTTGGTCAGCCCAAACATCGACGAGTGAGTCCAATGCTGAGAAGCCTCCACTGGCTCCCTCTACCCCAACGCTGCCTATTTAAGTTGGGCTGTACCATCTATAAAGCCCTTTCAGGTCATGGACCCGTTTTCATCGCCTCTAACACACAATGGTATATCCCTTCCCGTGATCTACGCTCCTCTAACAAAAATCTGTTGATCCCCCATACCTTCAAACGGAAAAAACATGGAGGACTGAGATATACGATTCTGGCCCCCCAGCTTTGGAACACCCTGCCCCCCCATTTGCGTACTGCTGATTCTTACACCAAGTTTAGGAAATCACTTAAGACCTGGCTCTTTACCCAAGCATACAACTAAACTCATACCATCTGCAACCACGGACGCCCCCCCCCCCAGCGCCAAGAAACCGCCTGGTGAACGAGCGCTTTACAAATTACCTTTAACATAACATAACATAACATATGTAAATTTTATATAATTTCAAAATTATAAAATAAATTTGTTCCGGGCAAACCGGTTCGAAATGGCTGTCCGAATCGTTCACCAAGTCCATAGAGCTGTACGAATCATCTCCGGAAAGGCTCGATCTCTCCGAATGCCTTTCGGAACCGGTTCAGTCAGCGCTAAGGGCTTCCAGGCATCGTACTTGGTTGTTCAGAACTAGGAACGATTCGGTCAGCAACAAGGGCTCTGGATCGGTTTGGGCAAAGCCGAATCCGATTCGGAGCCCTTCCGACCGAGATCGGAATTGACCCCTATGTATGTGTGTTTAACTTTTTTTAATTAAGTTCATTTGTTATATTTGTTCAAATGTATATTAAATCTAATTTTTTTAATTAATTTTATTATTTAATATATTTAATATTTATTATTTTATTTTATAAATATAAAAATCGATATTTTGTACAACTATGGGGCATATTATCAAGGGCTTTATCGCCGCTTTAGCGGCACTTTTTGCAGCTAAAGCGGCGATAATTTTATCGCCCTATTAGCAAGCTGTCGCTAACAGGCGTTAGCGACAGCTTTTAGGCGTTAGAGGCCGCGTATTCCATCGCCTTGCATGTCATCGATAATTATCGCTAATGACATGCAAGGAAGGCGTTCCCTACTAAAAGCGACTGAAAACAGTCGCTAATCCCACTACCCCCTATTAGCAAGGCAGGCGAAGCGATAAAATAATTCGTGCTAAGCGCGTTTATCGCTATATTTTATCACCTGCTAGTGAGGACGACTTACCTGTTTAAAGTATAGGAGGTGGATTCTAATGCTGAATCCACCTTAGCGATAATGCGAGAATATCGCTGCTTTTCCAGCGATATTCTCACATTTTGCCGCTATCGCTGGAAATTTTATCGCTATGGAGATAAACCTTGTTAATAGGGTGTTATCTCAGCGATATTTTCCAGCGATAGGCGGCGTTAACCAAAGTCGCGCTAAGCGTAGTTAGTGATATTTATCGCTATTCCTTGGTAATATGCCCCTAGATTTTTGACATCAATGTTTTTTTCCCGATATTTTTGTACTTACCTGTTTAAGTATAGGGAGTCGATTTTTTTTCATTCTATATTTTTACCTCAATATTTTTTTCATCTATATTTTTGTAGTCGATATTCTGTCAGTGAACCCCAGGAATAATTCATGGAGTAGTCTCCGTTGGTTCGCAAGAAGAATATACGTTGTGAGAAGGTGAGTACTGATGGCACTACATTCAATCTCTTAAGGGTATCAGAAGGTGTTCAAATATATAAAAATGCAACTAGAAATTAGAACAACCACTGGTTCCAGAGAGTGACAAAGAAGCTAGTATATAAATGACAAGACGAGTCTAGTAAGATTCACAATTTAAAGGTACTCATTGAGTGCCAGGAGTCAATGGTAAGCTACTGAGAGGCAGAGAAAGTGTGGCCGAGCAGGGTCCCGGTGTGGCTCAGCTCCTCCTTGTGTTTGTTGAGTTTGTTTAGCATCTGTATAACAAGAATATTTTTTAGATCATACTTTATAATGAACAACAACAGTGTTTCTTACTAGTCCTTACTGCTTGGACCGTGCACTTTTCTCATGAGGCCACGTTTGAGTGCTTTGGTTTATTTCGTATTGTTTGATTTGACAGACTGGATCTTTCCGGTCTGACAGTAGACACCATTGGTTGTAAGGTGCCCAAACTATTATAGCACCACTGATTCATTTCATACTTTGTTATTTATACCAACTGATCCAATCTATATGTCTTCGAGGATGTGCGATAACTAAACCACTACTACCCAATATTATTCTGTATTAACCATTAACCTGTATTCCTTTGTTTCTCCCTGCCTTCACACAAAAGAACTACACACCACTTCACTGTTCAGGCAGGCAGCCTGGATCCAAGCCAGGGGAGGCAGGAAACTCTAAGCACTTCAAAGGGAATTCTGTAGAAACTATTCCTACAGCAAAGAAGGCACGAGGTATAAAATAGGACCCTCATACCCACTCCTCTGTTTACTTTCTGGACCTGTAGAAGGACTCCCAGAGGACTACCTGCTGCTGTGGCCTGCTGTGGACTTCAGAAGACTGCTTTGTTGCACCTGGAAGGACTGCTCTGCTGCCTGTAGCCAGCCTTGAACCTACACAAGCCTGGCCTGCTCCTTGAGCCCGGTACCACTTCTTGAAACCAGGAGTACCAGAGTGACTCTCAGGGCTAGTTGGCTGGCCTCTTTATCACATACTCTGAGTTTAATGTTTATGCTGCTATTTCAGTTGTGTTGCCTGACCCTGAAAGTGTTCGCTACAGTCAGTCAAGTGTGTGTTCTTGCTCATTTAGTATGAGCCTTTCTATGCGGGTGTGCAGTCTTGCTGTCACACTCCACCATGTGCTCTGAATCTCCATGGGTGTTATCTTCTAATTGTGGATTATCATGATATACCCATGCGAGGGTTGTTCTTGTGACATACCATCAACCCGTATGAGCATTCAGGGAAGAGGGATCCATTTTATGCCAGTGCTTTTCATTGTTGGCATGTGATGTCCATGTAAGTGTCTTGGTTCCTAGACAGCACTGGATAACCCTACCGTGCTGCAGGATGGTCTGCAGTATCATGCTTGCGATTGCTGGTAATGTACAGTCAGTAGCGGCCCGTGGTGGGAGTGCTGCCGGGCGCTGACGTGGGGCGGGGGAGGGGGTAGTAAACTACGGATTACGGCCGATTAGAGGCAAGTAAACATATAGATAAATAAAACGAATTTCATTGCGCCCGCTGCATTACATTTGGCGATGCAGCGCGCGCAACGAAATTCGTTTTATTTATTTATATGTTTACTTGCCTCTAATCGGCCGTAATCTGTAGTTTACTACCCCCACCCTGCCCCTCCCACGCCCCACGACAGCGCCCGGCAGCACTCCCACCACGGGCCGCTACTGTGTACAGTGCTCTTTTAGTTTCCATGCTGTGGTTGGGACCACTTCTCACTTGGGTGCTAGGAGGGCCTGAGCCCAATTAAGGCCTCAGAAGACACTAGCCTATATGGAAAGTGGGTGCATGCATCTTTTGTCCTTGACCCTCGGTATGGGGTATTGTCATGGAAGTATTTATGTGAGCTGTGATCTGTGACTTGCGGCCAACTCATGAAAGTATACCAACAGTTTAGGACGATATCTCTTGCAATGTACTGTGTGAACATTTGGCAAATCGAGCCAAAATCATGGAGCACAGATAGCAATTGTTGGTAATATTAAGGAACACACCAAGGCAGGATTTGGAAAGAGCGGTTGGTACCACCAAAAAAATGAAGAAAATTCAAAGGCCTGACCGGTGGGGGGATCACAATTATAAGTGGTAAATTGTTCCCAGTAAATACCGGGTGTGATAAAGTCCACACCCCTCACTACCCACATAATACAGGGACATGCCGAGTCTGGTGATCTAAACACCAAACTCCAAATGTTACGCCCCATTCTTAAGCCAAACCTCGGGATAATTATTGTACCCAATAGATTCACCCCAGTGTGTGACTTTATCGAATTCAATATATATCATATTCGACTCTGGGACTCTCATAATCTGGCCTTAGTAGTAAGAGAAAGTAGTGGAAAAAGGCAGGAGGAGGGAGCAAAAAAGGGAGAGAAATTCTGTGGGGGCAGAAAAGAGGGAGGCAAAAATGGAATACGGGAGGACAAGGATCATAGGAAGTCAAATTAAAAATAAATGGGAAGAAACACTGTGTAAAACACTAGTCATGGAGCATGAGGATAAAAGTTCAGGCGAAGAGAACAGAATAAGGGAGGGAAAGTGTGAAGAGTGAGTCTATAATCAGACGAGAGGATATGATGGCGCCCTGAGATGGAGCTAGCCCTAATAGAAAGGAAGAGCTTGGGTGGGTGAAAGAGAAGCGAAACAAGGTAGAAAAACCCAAAACTCATGGAAGAGAGAAGACCATGGGGTATGTTGAGTGAAGGGCTTAAGGGCAAGCAGTGTAAAGGTAACGCATCAACAGACTGCATGCTTCTGGTTGTCCTATGTGAAGCACTCACTGCTGACATTTGTATGAGGCCCATCGGTGACATGTTACAAACCTGCAGTGATTCATGTCAAATGTTTTGGTCATAGCTGGCACATTTCTTTTGGGCACCGACCTGTCAAGGTATACATACCATCTGTGCCAAGCGGAGAACATGCACAGCTGCCCAGTTATCCCATATCAGAAGCAAGGCACATATTTGCAGGACAATCAGGCCTGACAAAAACTGAGCTGGGTCGTGCCTGGCACCTCTCAGCCTACCCCTCACACAGAACATAGATTTGTATGTTTTTGAATTTCCATTCACGCCACCTAAAACAGAATTTATGTAGAATATGGGCTGTATGTTCTCAACATCAGACATAATGGAGGTAAACAGAATAAAAACCAAACTGGCCGTCACATTGCTTTGTATCCATTGAGTCCTAGGCCTAGCAATAATTACTAGAAGCTAAAATCTGCCACCCACATAACTCACCCAAGGGTCACTGCAGCCTGAGCTTGCGTAGCCTTACCAGCTTTGGAAGATGCCAAAAGTCCTAGGATATCTTACTGCCGAGGCAGGTCCGGTCCCTCTCCCCAGTGTATCCAGGCAAAGAATTCCTTTGTACGGATTGTCACATGGTGAAAAAAGTGTAGGAGAAGCTGTCTTAACTGTCATGATGTGGGTTGAGAAAAGCATGGGCATATTTACAAGCCCTCAGCGCCATCGCAGCATCACTTTTTTTGACGCTCCGGTGGCGTAGCGCCATTTTTGATATTTACAAGGTGGCGTTAAGCCACTTTGCATGGCTTTCCGCCACCATGTAAATATGCCCCTTTCCGCCATAGTCCTTTGCGGCAAAGGGGCGTGCAGTAGGCATTGCTGTGGATGTTCCACCACAAAACCCATTGCTTTTTGACGCTGCCCCCAATTTACAAGGTTGAGGCAGTGCCAAAAACGAATGCCATGGAATACCAGGCATTAATTTCTCCTCGTTTCTTGCTATTTCCATGTGTGCTGCATAGTGCAGCAAACGTAGAAGGTGCAAATCACCATTACTGATTGTTTATGTGTAGAAAGGTGTCCCTTCCAGCACATAAACAATCTTCCCTGCAGCGCAGGCACCCTTGCTACATTATGGCAGGGTGCCTGTGCTGGCACTAGGCAACTTTTTTTGCGCCAGTGCTAGGGGAAACACAGGGGTGCGCCATATTCTTGTGAATATGGCGCATCCCTGTGTTTTGAAAATGTCTGAGCGCGGCGCTGCCAAATTTGGTGCAGCACAGCGCACCAAATTTTCTTGTGAATATACCCTGAAGTGTGAGAACCTATAGTGGAAATTCGCTCACTTATAGGATTTTCTAATCTCTTAGGGATTACGTATACTTGAGACGGCAATGCCAGTGCCCCAAAATATATAAACATATGCCATATATATTGAATATACTATTGCAAAAAATATGTATAAGAATAAACACTGTGAGGCCGTAAGCAAATGGAACAATTATATCTCAACAAAGGTCATAGCACAGAAGTTGGGTGCAAAAGGTCAAAGGTAACGCAGGTATAAAACCAGAACCAATAGGAAATAAGAATGTCCACACAACAGCGGGGCCAGCTCAGTGCTTCATGCTTCAGGCTCTAAAACGTTAGTAAACGTGGTAGCAGGTGTGTGCTACTTTACAAAAAGTCTTCAAATTGTATGCATCTATAATTACATTTTTTGGGCTTTAATGTACTTCCAAGGGGAAAATTCACCTTTGTCTTTCCCTTTCCCTTGGTACTGCCTTGTGGCTGCGTGGTTGGTTTCATATGTGTATGTAATGGCGTCCCAGTTTTATTTCATGCCAGGTTGGTTACCTGAACCCTCCCATGTGTGACAGCAGACCCAGAAGGAACTCCAGTACCCAGAAGGCCCTCCAGTAACCAGAAGAAGCTCCAGTACCCAGAAGGCGCTCCAGCACTCTGAGGGCGTTGCAGTACCCAGAAGGCTCTCCAGTACCCAGAATGCGCTCCAGTACCCAGAAGGCGTTCCAATAACCAGAAGGCGCTCCAGTACACAGAAGGCGTTCCAGTAACCAGAAGGGGCTCCAGTACACAGAAGGAGCTCCAGTACCCAGAAGGCATTCCAGTAACCAGAAGGCGCTCCAGTACCCAGAAAGTGCTCCAGTACCCAGAAGGCATTCCAGTAACCAGAAGGCGCTCCAGTACACAGAAAGCGTTCCAGTACCCAGAAGGCGCTCCAGCACCCAGAAGGCGTTCCAGTAACCAGAAGGCGCTCCAGTACCCAGAAGGTGCTCCAGTACCCAGAAGGCGCTCCAGTAACCAGAAGGCGCTCCAGTAACCAGAAGGTGCTCCAGTACCCAGAAGGATCTCCAGTACCCAGAAGGTGCTCCAGTAACCAGAAGGTGCTCCAGTACCCAGAAGGCGCTCCAGTACCCAGAAGGATCTCCAGTACCCAGAAGGCGCTCCAGTAACCAGAAGGTGCTCCAGTACCCAGAAGGCGTTCCAGTACCCAGAAGGTGCTCCAGTACCCAGAAGGCGTTCCAGTACCCATAAGGCACACCAGTACCCAGAAGGTGCTCCAGTAACCAGAAGGTGTTCCAGTACCCAGAAGGCACACCAGTACACAGAAGGGCACTCCAGTACCCAGATGGCGCTCCCGCACTCAGAGGGCGTTCCAGTACCCAGTAGGCTCTCCAGTACCCAGAAGGCGCTCCAGTACCCAGAAGGCGTTCCAGTAACCAGAAGGCGCTCCAGTACACAGAAGGCGTTCCAGTAACCAGAAGGGGCTCCAGTACCCAGAAGGATCTCTAGTACCCAGAAGGCGTTCCAGTACCCAGAAGGTGCTCCAGTACCCAGAAGGTGCTCCAGTACCCAGAAGGAGCTCCAGTACCCAGAAGGCGTTCCAGTACCTAGAAGGCGCTCCAGTACACAGAAGGCGCTCCAGTACCCAGAAGGTGCTCCCGCACTCAGAGGGCGTTCCAGTACCCAGTAGGCTCTCCAGTATCCAGAAGGCGCTCCAGTACCCAGAAGGTGTTCCAGTAACCAGTAGGCGCTCCAGTACACAGAAGGCGTTCCAGTAACCAGAAGGGGCTTCAGTACCCAGAAGGATCTCCAGTACCCAGAAGGCGTTCCAGTACCCAGGAGGCGCTCCAGTACCCAGAAGGTGCTCCAGTACCCAGAAGGAGCTCCAGTACCCAGAAGGCGTTCCAGTACACAGAAGGCGTTCCAGTACCCAGAAGGCACTCCCGCACTCAGAGGGCGTTCCAGTACCCAGTAGGCTCTCCAGTACCCAGAAGGTGCTCCAGTACACAGAAGGCGTTCCAGTAACCAGAAGGAGCTCTAGTGCCCAGAAGGTGCTCCAGTACCCTGAAGGCACTCCAGTAATCAGAAGGATATCCAGTACCCAGAAGGTGCTCCAGTACCCAGAAGGAGCTCCAGTACCCAGAAGGCGTTCCAGTACACAGAAGGCGTTCCAGTAACTAGAAGGCGCTCCAGTACACAGAAGGCGTTCCAGTAACCAGAAGGAGCTCCAGTACCCAGAAGGTGCTCCAGTACCCAGAAGGCGCTCCAGTAACCAGAAGGATCTCCAGTACCCAGAAGGTGCTCCAGTACCCAGAAGGAGCTCCAGTAACCAGAAGGTGCTCCAGTACCCAGAAGGCGTTCCAGTACCCAGAAGGCGCTCCAGTACCCAGAAGGCGTTCCAGTACCCATAAGGCACACCAGTACCCAGAAGGTGCTCCAGTAACCAGAAGGTGTTCCAGTACCCAGAAGGCACACCAGTACACAGAAGGGCACTCCAGTACCCAGATGGCGCTCCCGCACTCAGAGGGCGTTCCAGTACCCAGTAGGCTCTCCAGTACCCAGAAGGCGCTCCAGTACCCAGAAGGCGTTCCAGTAACCAGAAGGCGCTCCAGTACACAGAAGGCGTTCCAGTAACCAGAAGTGGCTCCAGTACCCAGAAGGATCTCTAGTACCCAGAAGGCGTTCCAGTACCCAGAAGGTGCTCCAGTACCCAGAAGGTGCTCCAGTACCCAGAAGGAGCTCCAGTACCCAGAAGGCGTTCCAGTACCTAGAAGGCGCTCCAGTACACAGAAGGCGCTCCAGTACCCAGAAGGTGCTCCCGCACTCAGAGGGCGTTCCAGTACCCAGTAGGCTCTCCAGTATCCAGAAGGCGCTCCAGTACCCAGAAGGTGTTCCAGTAACCAGTAGGCGCTCCAGTACACAGAAGGATCTCCAGTACCCAGAAGGCGTTCCAGTACCCAGGAGGCGCTCCAGTACCCAGAAGGTGCTCCAGTACCCAGAAGGAGCTCCAGTACCCAGAAGGCGTTCCAGTACACAGAAGGCGTTCCAGTACCCAGAAGGCACTCCCGCACTCAGAGGGCGTTCCAGTACCCAGTAGGCTCTCCAGTACCCAGAAGGTGCTCCAGTACACAGAAGGCGTTCCAGTAACCAGAAGGAGCTCTAGTGCCCAGAAGGTGCTCCAGTACCCTGAAGGCACTCCAGTAATCAGAAGGATATCCAGTACCCAGAAGGTGCTCCAGTACCCAGAAGGAGCTCCAGTACCCAGAAAGCGTTCCAGTACACAGAAGGCGTTCCAGTAACTAGAAGGCGCTCCAGTACACAGAAGGCGTTCCAGTAACCAGAAGGGGCTCCCGCACTCAGAGGGCGTTCCAGTGCCCAGTAGGCTCTCCAGTACCCAGAAGGTGCTCCAGTACACAGAAGGCGTTCCAGTAACCAGAAGGAGCTCCAGTACCCAGAAGGTGCTCCAGTACCCAGAAGGCGCTCCAGTAACCAGAAGTATCTCCAGTACCCAGAAGGTGCTCCAGTACCCAGAAGGAGCTCCAGTACCCAGAAGGCGTTCCAGTACACAGAAGGCGTTCCAGTAACCAGAAGGCGCTCCAGTACACAGAAGGCGTTCCAATGTCCAGAAGGCGCTCCCGCACTCAGAGGGCGTTCCAGTACCCAGTAGGCTCTCCAGTACCCAGAAGGTGCTCCAGTACCCAGAAGGCGCTCCAGTAACCAGAAGGATCTCCAGTACCCAGAAGGTGCTCCAGTACCCAGGAGGCGCTCCAGTACCCAGAAGGTGCTCCAGTACCCAGAAGGAGCTCCAGTACCCAGAAGGCGTTCCAGTACACAGAAGGCGTTCCAGTAACCAGAAGGAGCTCCAGTACACAGAAGGCGTTCCAGTAACCAGAAGGCGCTCCCGCACTCAGAGGGTGTTAAAGTACCCAGTAGGCTCTCCAGTACCCAGAAGGTGCTCCAATACACAGAAAGCGTTCCAGTAACCAGAAGGAGCTCCAGTACCCAGTAGGTGCTCCAGTACCCAGAAGGCGCTCCAGTAACCAGAAGGATCTCCAGTACCCAGAAGGTGCTCCAGTACCCAGAAGGAGCTCCAGTACCCAGAAGGCGTTCCAGTACCCAGAAGGCGTTCCAGTAACCAGAAGGCGCTCCAGTACACAGAAGGCGTTCCAGTGTCCAGAAGGCGCTCCCGCACTCAGAGGGCGTTCCAGTACCCAGTAGGCTCTCCAGTACCCAGAAGGTGCTCCAGTACACAGAAGGCGTTCTAGTAACCAGAAGGAGCTCTAGTACCCAGAAGGTGCTCCAGTACCCAGAAGGCGCTCCAGTAACCAGAAGGATCTCCAGTACCCAGAAGGTGCTCCAGTACACAGAAGGCATTCCAGTAACCAGAAGGTGCTCTAGTACCCAGAAGGTGCTCCAGTACCCAGAAGGCGCTCCAGTACCCAGAAGCATCTCCAGTACCCAGAAGGCGCTCCAATACCCAGAAGGCGCTCCAGTACCCAGAAGCATCTCCAGTACCCAGAAAGCGCTCCAGTACCTAGAAGGCGCTCCAGTACCCAGAAGCATCTCCAGTACCCAGAAGCATCTCCAGTACCCAGAAGGCGCTCCAGTACCCAGAAGGCGCTCCAGTACCCAGAAGGTGCTCCAGTACCCAGAAGGATCTCCAGTACCCAGAAGGCGCTCCAGTACCCAGAAGGATCTCCAGTACCCAGAAGGCGCTCCAGTAACCAGAAGGTGCTCCAGTACCCAGAAGGCGTTCCAGTACCCAGAAGGCGCTCCAGTTCCCAGAATGCGCTCCAGTACCCAGAAGGCGTTCCAGTAACCAGAAGGCGCTCCAGTACACATAAGGCATTCCACTAACCAGAAGGGGCTCCAGTACCCAGAAGGAGCTCCAGTACCCAGAAGGCATTCCAGTAACCAGAAGGCGCTCCAGTACCCAGAAGGTGCTCCAGTACCCAGAAGGCGTTCCAGTAACCAGAAGGCGCTCCAGTACACAGAAGGCGTTCCAGTACCCAGAAGGCGCTCCAGCACCCAGAAGGCGTTCCAGTACCCAGAAGGTGCTCCAGTACCCAGAAAGCACTCCAGTAACCAGAAGGCGCTCCAGTAGCCAGAAGGCGCTCCAGTACCCAGAAGGATCTCCAGTACCCAGAAGGCGCTCCAGTAACCAGAAGGCGCTCCAGTACCCAGAAGGTGCTCCAGTACCCAGAAGGTGCTCCAGTAACCAGAAGGCACTCCAGTACCCAGAAGGCGCTCCAGTACCCAGAAGGATCTCCAGTACCCAGAAGGCGGTCCAGTAACCAGAAGGCGCTCCAGTACCCAGAAGGCGCTTCAGTACCCAGAAGGCTCTCCAGTACCCAAAAGGTGCTCCAGTAACCAGAAGGTGCTCCAGTACCCAGAAGGCGTTCCAGTACCCAGAAGGCGCTTCAGTACCGAGAAGGCGTTCCAGTACCCACAAGGCACACCAGTACCCAGAAGGTGCTCTAGTAACCAGAAGGCTTTACAGTACCCAGAAGGCACACCAGTGCACAGAAGGGCGCTCCAGTACCCAGAAGGCGCTCCTGCACTCAGAGGGTGTTCCAGTACCCAGTAGGCTCTCCAGTACCCAGAAGGCGCTCCAGTACCCAGAAGGCGTTCCAGTAACCAGAAGGCACTCCAGTACACAGAAGGCGTTCCAGTAACCAGAAGGGGCTCCAGTACCCAGAAGGATCTCCAGTACCCAGAAGGCGTTCCAGTACCCAGAAGGCGCTCTAGTACCCAGAAGGTGCTCCAGTACCCAGAAGGAGCTCCAGTACCCAGAAGGTGTTCCAGTACCCAGAAGGTGCTCCAGTACACAGAAGGCGCTGCAGTACCCAGAAGGCACTCCCGCACTCAGAGGGCATTCCAGTACCCAGTAGGCTCTCCAGTACACAGAAGGTGATCCAGTACCCAGAAGGCGTTCCAGTAACCAGAAGGTGCTCCAGTACACAGAAGTCGTACCAGTAACCAGAAGGGGCTCCAGTACCCAGAAGGATCTCCAGTACCCAGAAGGCGTTCCAGTACCCAGGAGGCGCTCCAGTACCCAGAAGGTGCTCCAGTACCCAGAAGGCGTTCCAGTACCCAGAAGGAGCTCCAGTACCCAGAAGGTGTTCCAGTACCCAGAAGGCGCTCCAGTACACAGAAGGCGCTCCAGTACCCAGAAGGCACTCCCGCACTCAGAGGACGTTCCAGTACCCAGTAGGCTCTCCAGTACACAGAAGGCGCTCCAGTACCCAGAAGGCGTTCCAGTAACCAGAAGGCGCTCCAGTACACAGAAGGCGTTCCAGTAACCAAAAGGTGCTCCAGTACACAGAAGACGTTCCAGTAAACAGAAGGAGCTCTAGTGCCCAGAAGGTGCTCCAGTACCCAGAAGGCGCTCCAGTAACCAGAAGGATCTTCAGTACCCAGAAGGTGCTCCAGTACCCAGAAGGAGCTCCAATACCCAGAAGGCGTTCCAGTACACAGAAGGCATTCCAGTAACCAGAAGGCGCTCCAGTACACAGAAGGCGTTCCAGTAACCAGAAGGCGCTCCCGCACTCAGAGGGCGTTCCAGTACCCAGTAGGCTCTCCAGTACCCAGAAGGTGCTCCAGTACACAGAAGGCGTTCCAGTAACCAGAAGGAGCTCCAATACCCAGAAGGGGCTCCAGTACCCAGAAGGCGCTCCAGTAACCAGAAGGATCTCCAGTACCCAGAAGGTGCTCCAGTACCCAGAAGGAGCTCCAGTACCCAGAAGGCGTTCCAGTACACAGAAGGCGTTCCAGTAACCAGAAGGCGCTCCAGTGCACAGAAGGCGTTCCAGTAACCAGAAGGCGCTCCCGCACTCAGAGGGCGTTCCAGTACCCAGTAGGCTCTCCAGTACCCAGTAGGTGCTCCAGTACACAGAAGGCGTTCCAGTAACCAGAAGGAGCTCTAGTACCCAGAAGGTGTTCCAGTACCCAGAAGGCGCTCCAGTTACCAGAAGGATCTCCAGTACACAGAAGGTGCTCCAGTACACAGAAGGCATTCCAGTAACCAGAAGGTGCTCTAGTACCCAGAAGGTGCTCGAGTACACAGAAGGTGCTCCAGTACCCAGAAGCATCTCCAGTACCCAGAAGGCGCTCCAGTACCCAGTAGCATTTCCAGTACCCAGAAGGTGCTCCAGTACCCAGAAGGCGCTCCAGTACCCAGAAGCATCAACAGTACCCAGAAGCATCTCCAGTACCCAGAAGCATCTCCAGTACCCAGAAGGCGCTCCAGTACACAGAAGGCACTCCAGTACCCAGAAGGCACTCCCGCACTCAGAGGGCGTTCCAGTACCCAGTAGGCTCTCCAGTACACAGAAGGCGCTACAGTACCCAGAAGGCGTTCCAGTAACCAGAAGGCGCTCAGTACACAGAAGGCGTTCCAGTAACCAGAAGGGGCTCCAGTACCCAGAAGGATCTCCAGTACCCAGAAGGCGTTCCAGTACCCAGGAGGCGCTCCAGTACCCAGAAGGTGCTCCAGTACCCAGAAGGAGCTCCAGTACCCAGAAGGCGTTCCAGTACACAGAAGGCGTTCCAGTAACCAGAAGGCGCTCCAGTACACAGAAGGCGTTCCAGTAACCAGAAGGTGCTCCCGCACTCAGCGGGCGTTCCAGGACCTAGTAGGCTCTCCAGTAACCAGAAGGTGCTCCAGTACACAGAAGGCGTTCCAGTAACCAGAAGGAGCTCCAGTACCCAGAAGGCGTTCCAGTACACAGAAGGCGGTCCAGTAACCAGAAGGCGCTCCAGTACACAGAAGGCGTTCCAGTAACCAGAAGGTGCTCCCGCACTCAGAGGGCGTTCCAGTACCCCGTAGGCTCTCCAGTACCCAGAAGGTGCTCCAGTACACAGAAGGCGTTCCAGTAACCAGAAGGAGCTCTAGTACCCAGAAGGTGCTCCAGTACACAGAAGGCATTCTAGTAACCAGAAGGTGCTCTAGTACCCAGAAGGTGCTCCAGTACACAGAAGGCGTTCCAGTAACCAGAAGGATCTCTAGTACCCAGAAGGTGCTCCAGGACACAGAAGGCATTCCAGTAACCAGAAGGTGCTCTAGTACCCAGAAGGTGCTCCAGTACCCAGAAGGCGCTCCAGTACCCAGAAGCATCTCCAGTACCCAGAAGGCGCTCCAATACCCAGAAGGCGCTCCAGTACCCAGAAGCATCTCCAGTACCCAGAAAGCGCTCCAATACCCAGAAGGCGCTCCAGTACTCAGAAGCATCTCCAGTACCCAGAAGCATCTCCAGTACCCAGAAGGCGCTCCAGTACCCAGAAGGCGCTCCAGTACCCAGAAGGTGCTCCAGTACCCAGAAGGATCTCCAGTACCCAGAAGGCGCTCCAGTACACAGAAGGCGTTCCAGTAACCAGAAGGTGCTCCAGTACACAGAAGGCGTTCCAGTAACCAGAAGGAGCTCTAGTGCCCAGAAGGTGCTCCAGTACCCAGAAGGCGCTCCAGTAACCAGAAGGATCTTCAGTACCCAGAAGGAGCTCCAGTACCCAGAAGGCGTTCCAGTACACAGAAGGCGTTCCAGTAACCAGAAGGCGCTCCAGTACACAGAAGGCGTTCCAGTAACCAGAAGGCGCTCCCGCACTCAGAGTGCGTTCCAGTACCCAGTAGGCTCTCCAGTACCCAGAAGGTGCTCCAGTACACAGAAGGCGTTCCAGTAACCAGAAGGAGCTCCAATACCCAGAAGGTGCTCCAGTACCCAGAAGGCGCTCCAGTAACCAGAAGGATCTCCAGTACCCAGAAGGTGCTCCAGTACCCAGAAGGAGCTCCAGTACCCAGAAGGCGTTCCAGTACACAGAAGGCGTTCCAGTAACCAGAAGGCGCTCCAGTGCATAGAAGGCGTTCCAGTAACCAGAAGGCGCTCCCGCACTAAGAGGGCGTTCCAGTACCCAGTAGGCTCTCCAGTACCCAGAAGGTGCTCCAGTACACAGAAGGCGTTCCAGTAACCAGAAGGAGCTCTAGTACCCAGAAGGTGTTCCAGTACCCAGAAGGCGCTCCAGTAACCAGAAGGATCTCCAGTACCCAGAAGGTGCTTTAGTACACAGAAGGCATTCCAGTAACCAGAAGGTGCTCTAGTACCCAGAAGGTGCTCCAGTACCCAGAAGGCGCTCCAGTACCCAGAAGCATCTCCAGTACCCAGAAGGCGCTCCAGTACCCAGTAGCATTTCCAGTACCCAGAAGGTGCTCCAGTACCCAGAAGGCGCTCCAGTACCCAGAAGCATCTCCAGTACCCAGAAGCATCTCCAGTACCCAGAAGCATCTCCAGTACCCAGAAGGCGCTCCAGTACACAGAAGGCACTCCAGTACCCAGAAGGCACTCCCGCACTCAGAAGGCGTTCCAGTACCCAGTAGGCTCTCCAGTACACAGAAGGCGCTCCAGTACCCAGAAGGCGTTCCAGTAACCAGAAGGCGCTCCAGTACACAGAAGGCGTTCCAGTACCCAGGAGGCGCTCCAGTACCCAGAAGGTGCTCCAGTACCCAGAAGGAGCTCCAGTACCCAGAAGGCGTTCCAGTACACAGAAGGCGTTCCAGTAACCAGAAGACGCTCCCGCACTCAGAGGGCGTTCCAGTACCCAGTAGGCTCTCCAGTACCCAGAAGGTGCTCCAGTACACAGAAGGCGTTCCAGTAACCAGAAGGAGCTCTAGTGCCCAGAAGGTGCTCCAGTACCCAGAAGGTGCTCCAGTAACCAGAAGGATCTCCAGTTCCCAGAAGGTGCTCCAGTACCCAGAAGGAGCTCCAGTACCCAGAAGGCGTTCCAGTACACAGAAGGCGTTCCAGTAACCAGAAGGCGCTCCAGTACACAGAAGGCGTTCCAGTAACCAGAAGGCGCTCCCGCACTCAGAGGGCGTTCCAGTACCCAGTAGGCTCTCCAGTACCCAGAAGGTGCTCCAGTACACAGAAGGCGTTCCAGTAACCAGAAGGAGCTCCAATACCCAGAAGTTGCTCCAGTACCCAGAAGGCGCTCCAGTAACCAGAAGGATCTCCAGTACCCAGAAGGTGCTCCAGTACCCAGAAGGAGCTCCAGTACCCAGAAGGCGTTCCAGTACACAGAAGGCGTTCCAGTAACCAGAAGGCGCTCTAGTGCACAGAAGGCGTTCCAGTAACCAGAAGGCGCTCCCGCACTCAGAGGGCGTTCCAGTACCCAGTAGGCTCTCCAGTACCCAGAAGGTGCTCCAGTACACAGAAGGCGTTCCAGTAACCAGAAGGAGCTCTAGTACCCAGAAGGTGTTCCAGTACCCAGAAGGCGCTCCAGTAACCAGAAGGATCTCCAGTACCCAGAAGGTGCTCCAGTACACAGAAGGCATTCCAGTAACCAGAAGGTGCTCTAGTACCCAGAAGGTGCTCCAGTACCCAGAAGGCGCTCCAGTACCCAGAAGCATCTCCAGTACCCAGAAGGCGCTCCAGTACCCAGAAGGCGCTCCAGTACCCAGTAGCATTTCCAGTACCCAGAAGGTGCTCCAGTACCCAGAAGGCGCTCCAGTACCCAGAAGCATCTCCAGTACCCAGAAGCATCTCCAGTACCCAGAAGGCGCTCCAGTACCCAGAAGGATCTCCAGTACCCAGAAGGCGCTCCAGTAACCAGAAGGCGCTCCAGTACCCAGAAGGCGCTCCAGTACCCAGAAGGCGCTCCAGTACCCATCAGGCGTTACAGTACCCAGAAGGCGCTCCAGTACCCAGAAGGCGTTCCAGTACCCACAAGGCCCACCAATACCCAGAAGGTGCTCCAGTACCCAGAAGGCGTTCCACTACCCAGAAGGCGTTCCAGTACCCACAAGTCACACCAATACCCAGAAGGCACTCCAGTACCTTGATCCCATGCCAGTGCACACAGCACGAGATGCAAATGTGAGAGCTGATAAACAAAGGCAATTACCTACAGCCCATCGCTCTTACTTACCTGAGCTGCAGTTTTACAGACCTAGAAAAGTGGCCGCCCTACCCCCGCCCCCCGGCCCCCGAAATGGTCCAACCCCCTGCTCTTGCCCTCAAATGTTCCAATTAATCCCAGGCAGAAAGCTACATAAGGAGATAAATGTATGCATGCACCGGCACAAATAACTCATACCTAACACTTATTGGATCTGAATTTATTGCAACAATAGTACATTTGCATAATAATCTATATCAGTGTACAACTGCTGCAGTGTTACCATTTTTCTCTGCAGTGGTTCCATGATGAATGCGCACTGCTGAGTCCCCTTGGAAACTGCCGAGCATTGATCATGAGTCTGGATATTGCATAAACTAATTTAATTTCCTTAAAGTGGATTTTTTGTGCTGAACCGCTCTGGTAACAACGTGCAGTTTGGTGTTTTGCTATCGCAGAACGATTCCTGTGTATTTTTGTAGAGTGTGAGAGCACTATGTTTAGAATTTTGTAGTGAGTGTGATATGAGGAATGATGTCTGGATTGGTGGCTAAGTGGACTAATGTGCCTGTGTTCGACATCATGTCACAAGTTAAAATCCGGGTGGGTACACTCAGCCTTTCATCCTTCTATGGTCGATAAAATGAGTACTATTTAGTTGGGTACCAAAAAACATCTGTTATTCAGCGCCAAGATACCCTTGGGTGAACGTGCACTTTGCAAATACACAAGTTATGTTATATCCCCAAAGGGATCAATATTAATATTGCTTAAAGAAGTTTTTTCTCTGAGTGTAACCCCTCGAGTTTCAGTAACAGGAGAATAAAAGCACAAATCTCACTGATATGTATACGATAGCGAATATGGATTAGAATAATGCTAATATTTTAGGTTGTCCTCCGATAAATGATTAAAGTTTGTATTTTCTCGTATCTACTTTTATTTTTGCCAGTAATAAGATTTTATTTGAAATGTGGAAGATGTTATATTGTGGTGGCGTATGCTCATTTCCACCTTTATGTAGAATGCATTGTGTAAATCCATGTGAATATTGAGATACTCATGTATACCTCTTTCTGTTTTACGTCTAAACAGCCCTGAGGAAAAGACTGTGGGGGATATTCACAAGGAAGTGGCGGAGAGAGGCGTTAGCCCTCTTGGCTTAACGCCTCTCTCCGCCACTTCGGAAAAGCAAGGCTGTACCATATTCACAAGGACATGGTGCAGCTTTGCTTTTCCCCCTGCGATGGCGCTAAGTTTCACAACTTAGCGCCAAGGCAGGCACCATTGCACTACAGTGCAAGGGTGTCTGCAAGCAGGGAGGTTTGTTTATTTCCATGAAGGTGTCCCTTCCTGCACATAAACAAACCTAAAATGCCAGTTTGTAACTTACATGTGTGCTGCTTCATGCAGCACACATGTAAGTTACAAAACGGCATTTTAAAAAAAAGGTTTGTTTATGTACAGGAAGGGATACCTTCCTGTACATAAACAAACCATGGCATTTTGCATTTTCCATGTGAGCTGCACAAGGCAGCACACATGGAAAATGCAAAAACGAGGAGAAATAAAGCATTTCTCCTCATATCGCCAACTTAAGACCAGGGTTTTCCTGGTCTTAAGTTTGGCGTTAGCTCCTATTTACACTGCCCTTGTGAATAGGGGGCAGCGTAAATATCAATGGGTGTTGTGGTGGAACGCCCACCACAACACCCACTGCACAGCCCTTTCAGGCTAAACACAGCGTGAAAGAGGGCCTATTCACAAGGCAGCATTAAGCCACGCTAAGTGGCTTAACGCTGCCTTGTGAATATGGCGAGGCCTCTATCGCCACCGTGACGTTGTGGTGGCAATAGGGGCTTGTGAATATGCCCCTGTGTCTCAAAACACGTATTGGCTGTTCGGACGTTCTATATAGTGGCAACAAATATTAAAGAATAGAAGTAGTTATCGGAACGATCTGTCACGATTGTTTTTCTCTGAACTAATTTGTTCAGCGGCTTAGCCAGACCTTTTGCCGACCGTGGTGTTCCCTGCGTTTGCTGCCCCTGCGATGTCCGCAGGTAAGAGCAGGGGAGGGATGCTGGCCATCCCTGAGTTTGACGTCCCCTACGGCCACAGGTAAGAGCGGGGGAGGGATGCTGGCCATCCCTGAGTTTGAGGTCCCCTTCGGCCGCAGGTAAGAGTGGGGGAGGGATGCTGGCGATCCCTGAGTTTGACGTCCCGCTACGGCCGCAGGTAAGAGCGAGGGGGGAGGCCATTGCCCCTCAAACTTGTGCCACCTGGGTCAGACCGCCCCCTCCCGTTTCCCCCTTGCTACGCCACTGAATTTGTTTACATATTTATGCATGTATATATAAGTTTTTTATATTGCGTAAGTCTAGCCACATGGCAGCAGAGTGCTGTACATGGTCAAAGTCAGTGAGCAATAGGAGAGGAAGCAGAGTTATGTATGTATAGCTCATTCTGATGTAGTGTTCTTTAAGGAGGTGAGTCTTTAGCTCTTTCCTAATTTAGAGCAGCTTTGTCGCACTCCTGATGGATACGGGGATGTTGTTACATATCCTCGGAGCATAGATGGGAAAGCTCTGTTTTGTTTTTTCTATTTTACTCTTCCTAGGTTCTCCTTACAAGTGGCCCCTAAATGGTTTGATATTTATCACACCTGATAAAATGTAACGTGAATTTTGTTGCTTACCTCACCAAACTCCGCATGTACTGGTTAATACTGAGCATTTTTCTCTGAATAAATTTCGTCAGGTTTGGCCTGTCGGAATTTATCTGTGGAAAGTGAGGGTGTGATAATTTTCATACAACTCGTAATTCCCATCCCTGTGCAATAGCTAATAAAAAAAACATTTTTTAGCTTAAAGTTAAAAAAATAAATTTGTATTTATTTAAGTATATTTAAAATAATAACATTTAAAATTATTGTAAGTTTAATAGTTCAGCAGCATTTTTATATTGTGTTCTTCATTTAAAATAGAGATATCATGTTAAATTACAATAAAACTTAATATAAAATTGCATTTTTTCTACTTTTCACTATTCTTAGGGAGATCTACGTTATTGGGGAACATGTAGAGCAAGATATAAACACATGCTACAGCAATATTACCTTAATTTCCAATTAAATATTTAATTAATTTAAATACAGTACATTTTATTATTTTGTTTTTATTTATTAAAAATAAACCTAAATGTAAAAAGTACATGCATTATTATGTATTTATTAACAGTGATATAGAATTATATATAGAATTATAGAAACAATGTAAATGGGTTAAAAAAATAAACATACATTTATTTTTAATTTTGAAAGCTGTTAAATATTTTATCATAAAATATTTCTTTTTAATTGTGTTTGCTTTTTTAATATTTATTTGATGTACTATTTATATATTAATATTATTATAATTAATAACAAAATACAATATTTTTATTTTACCCTTTCCTGAGGCAGCAGGGCATTGAGCTTCCAAGGTAATGGAAATCAAACACCCCCCACTCCCTTCGTTATTACGTATGAATGTATATAGGGGTATATTTATCAAAGAGTTGCGTCGTCCTTGGGCCACGCAAGGGGGCGCAAGGGCAAAACAACTACTAAGTTAGATTTATCAAGCCATGGTGTCCTTGGTGGCCCTGAGTGGCTTGATAAATCTACATCAACGCAGCACAAATCACTGTATTGCATTACTCTGCCGCAGGGAGGCATCCATGGATGGAGCGTGGGTGTTCCTACGCATCCTCCCATGTATTTTGGCACATTCCTAGATTTCCATTACTGGTAGACCTGGGAATGCATCAAAATGCTACAGCTCCCCAGGTGAGTTGTAACGAGGAGAAATTTCTCTATTTCCTCCTCGTTTTTTCATCTTTCTATGTGTGCTGCATTCTGCCTCAGAGGATTGTTTTTGTGCATGAAGGTGTCCCTTCCCGCACAAAAACAATCCTGCTTACAACGCAGGCACCCTTGCACCGTTGTGCAAGGTTACCTGCATTGGCGCTAGGCAGCATATTGTGCGCCAGTGCAAGGAAAAGACAGGAATGTGGCATATAATGTTAAATTCCTGTTCTTTCCCTTTCACACAGTGCAGCACAGTGGCTTGCTGCGCTGTGCTACATGATTTCTTGATAAATGTGCCCCATAGTATTTCCTTTGAGTTGGACCAATCTTGATAGAACCGGGTACATTGTTCCAGATCCTGGGTGCATAGATGAAAAAGGCCTGATGCCTTGTTTTTTTTTACATTTCTTAGTTTCCATTCTTATGTTGTTCTGGCTGCAGGTGGGCTAATTATCATCAAGGATGCAAGATTAGGGTGAGATGGGGGGAGTCTAGGTCATAATGGCTTTGTAAATGATGCAGCTGGTTTTGAAGCTGGTGCAGTCGGCAAGGGGGGCCAATGAAATTCCATCAGGATGGAGAGTGATGTGGTCAAATTCTTCAGGCTCTGGATCAGACATGCTGTGGCATGTAGGTTGCCCTAAAGAGGTGCTAGCAAGGAGTCCGGGAGGCCATGGAGAAGAACATTACCACTGTTCAGATGGGAGAGAGTGAGGGCTTGAATAGCAGTTCCGAGGTTGTTTTCTGGAAGAAGCTGCTTCTTACTTTAGAAGAAAGAGTTGGTAGCAGGCCGTCTTTGTTTTTTGGCAGTGTGTTCCTTAAGGGTGAGGTTGGTATATGGGTTCAATACAAATGACTTGGCATTCGATGACACTTGGGATTCAAAGCAGTCAGGGTTCCATTTATTAAGCAGGTTTGTACTGTTTGTTGTTCTTGGGAAATTAGGGAAATTAGGGAAATTGTCTAGGTTGGGTTGAGCTTCAGCTAGGTACTGAACATCCATGTGTGGATGATGTGCAAGGAGAGTTTAAGGCCTTGGATGTCTGAAGGGGACTAGAATTTCAAGTAGAGTTGTGTGTCATTGGCATATTGGGTAATCTTGATGCTAGTTTCTGTAAGTAGAGCACCAAGAGGCTCTTTGTAGAGGCAGACAATGGCAGGAGACAGTATGGAACACTTGGGACTAGAAGGTGTCCATGTGTGCAAACTTCTGTTGGTTGGAAAGTTATGAGGATATTCAGTGAAGGTCCTTTCCAGTGAGTTCCATTTGACACTGCATATGTGGTTATGATATTCAATTGTGCCAAAGACAACTGAGAGGTCCAGCAATAGTAGGAGGCAGGGGTCATCTTCATCTGTGGTGGAGAGGGCATCCTCTAAAAAATTTAAGGTGCAGTTCACATGCTGCAGTGGGTTCTGAAGCCAGACTGGTAGTCGTGCAGGGCATGGTTAGCATTGATGTGATCTTGGAGTTAAACATAGATTACTTTTTCAATGATCATACTGATAAATGGAAGGATAATAATGGGCTTGTAGTTAGCAAGGTCATTACAGTCTACTGTAGGTTTCTTGTGGATTGGGAGGATCTGGCCTGTCTTAGGAGCTTTTGGGAAGATGCCTTGAGTTAAGGCATCATTAACAATGGTGAGTAGGTGTGCCAGAGCTTCTCTTGAAAGCTTTGATGAAGTACGGTTGTAAGATCTCATCGCATTAACAGGTATCTTTGAGGGAGTTGAGTATGTCTGTGAAATCTGCGAGAGATAGGGCTTTGAAGGCTGACTATTGTAGGATTCTGTGGTAAGGAGTGAACAAAAGAGATGAAGCAGGTGTGGTGTTGTCAATGTGCTGCAGGATCTTTGTATTTTTTTGCTGTAGCAGTGCCTGAATGCATTGCACTTTTCTGTTAAGTGAGGAACATATCGGTTTATCAGGGGATTGATGCAATGCTTGTTTGTCTTGAAAAGAATTCTGCTTCTGTTGGTGTCTTGATTGATGAGGAATGCATAGTATTTTGTTTTGACTGATGTGTGGAGCTGTCTTCATGATACGTGGGGGGACTTCAGTATCATGAGGTCAACAGGAGTTCTGTTTTTCTTGCATTTTCTTTCCTATTTGCAGATTGATTGTTTGTTTTCAGCAAGGTCTTTTGAGTACCAAAGTGCTGAAGGCTTTAGCTTGTATGTGAGTGTTTTAATTCAGACGTCATCTGGATGTTCACATAGTTTTCCATAAAAGCCTTCACGTTTTTAGAAGAGCGTTGGCGTCGGTTGTGGAGTTCATAGGGTAAGAGATGCGTTTAATGTATGGTCAACCATCACAATTGTATTCCTGGCTCACCTATGAGTGAGATTTTAGTATTGCTCACAATTCTCTAAATGAGAAAATGAATTAGTTGGTACTTAGGGGGTTATTAGGATGGCGGGCGGACTGTAGTCCGCCCGCCACCCTAGCGGTGCTGGGACCGGCCGCCAGACGTGCGCCGGTCCCACACCGCTGATTAGGATGTGACCGCCACCCTGGCGGTCGCATTCCGCATTGTTGACATTGCGGCGGGTGCTGCTGTAAGCAGCACCCGCCGCAATGCCAGAGAGGCATGTTGTGCATTGCCATGCACAACGTGGCAGGCACCGCGCGGTGCCTGCCACCTTGTGCATGGCAATGAAGAAGGGTACCGTAGGTACCCCCCAAGTGCAGCCCCCCCACACCCCCCCGGGGGCCCGCAACGGGCCCCTAAAGCAATTCACCACCAGCCTTTCGCCGCCATGGAAAGGCCTGTGAAACCCAGCATCCTAATGTGGATGGCGGTGCCTGCTAGGCACCGCCACCATGTTAAGGCCCCAGTCCGCCCGGCCGGCAAGCGGAACGATTGCCCGCTGCGGTACCCCCACCACTATAATATGACGGGGGTAAATCGGGTGGAGATGGCGGGCGGATCGCCACCGCCTGGCTGGCGATGGCGATCCGCCCGCCATCCTAATCACCCCCTTAGTTTGCTCTGCTTTTCTTTGCCCAGAACAAATAATAAATGCTCCTTCCAAGTCCACAACCTGTAATTCCAAGCACACTCTTATTTATTATGGATAGTTTTAATAAGAAACGGAAAAAAACATTGTTTGGTTCATGGAAACAACTCTGTTTAAGCATTCACTCTCTGTAGTAGAAGTGAGTCTTTGCAAATAGATCATGACACGTGCACACCAGAGACCAAAATACAAGAAAGCTTCACACACATCAACTTGTATGAGCTAGTTGCTAAGAGTTAAACATTTATCCCTTGGCTTTAATTCTTATGTTCCTCCTGTTCATGTTTCATTCCTCTTTACGACTACCTACCTGCTAGACACACATTTTGTTTGATTAACTTAGAGAAGGGTTCCAGAGATCTGTGGACATGGTACAGCATAAGCAGCTGCTGAGCAGGCAATGTGTCTATTGAAGTAAGGGGCTTTGCCTTATTTACAAGGCAGCGTTAAGGCACTTAACATGGCTTTACGCTGCCTTGTAAATAAGGCCCCCTTTCACGCAAAGCATGGGTGTTGCTGTGGGCAATCCACCGCAACACCCATTGAATCTGACGCTGCCTCCTATATACAATGGTGGCGTAAATCAGGAGGCAGCGCAATGTTTCATTTCTCCTCGTTTTTGCTGTTTCCTTTGTCATCTTAACCAGAATTTCATACAGGATTCTCTCCCCCAGGTTCTCAGTAAGGTCTTCTAGTGGGCCGCCTTGTATTCTGTGTCTACTAACTCTTGCCATTTTCCCCGTAGGTGTGATGGGATGGGTTTGGAGTGTAGGTGGTGATCTAGGTGGTTGTAGAACCCTGCAATTACCCCTTTATAAGCCCCCCAGTGTTTTAGGTATTGGATGAGAGGCAAGTTTGGGATGTTCCATAGTGGAGAACCCTACATCCTTGTGAGACAGTATGTACATGAATAAATCTCCATTTCTGGGTTGGAGGGAGTAGAAACTCTTCTTGCAATGTCTCAAAGGATTTCAGTTCCCCTTGTTGTGCCACCTGATTGACAGTGAGAGGCCTGTTCTCTGCCAGTCTTTCCACTGACTTGGTCTGCCTGCTGTCCATATGCTAGCATTTTTTTAAAAGAGGGGATGGAGTGTGCAGCTTGGCATTCGTTTTTAGGAGCGTGTGTTCATGCGCCCAGTTCCATAACATGGCTTGTATCATAGCCTTCAATGTCACTGAGGAGGGAGTTTTGGGTTTATATATCAATTGAAAGCCTTCAATGCTATGTGTGAGGCTGTATTCAATAAGAACCCAAAGTTGAGGGTCACCCAACATTGCCCACATTTATACAAAGCGGGACAGATGGCAGGTCCTACAGTAATGTTCAACACCGGGGAGTGCAAGGTACCCATGCGCCTCCTGTGGCCTAACAAGTCTGAGATCTTCAAATAGGGTCTCATGGTGCCCCAGATGAAATCTTTTACACCCTTGTCTATGGATCTCAGTATAGTGATGTTAAAATCAGCAGTGGCAGTATACCAAGGACATAGGTAAAAGGAGGGGCTATAACCATCTTGATGGTTTGTATAGGGCCCCACAGGGCAAGTGTAGGTGTGACCACTTTGCACATTATAAATCTGTTTGGGTAAGGAACGCATCAAGATTATCAGACACTATATGTTCCAGGCCCTATTAAAGATTCCAGGGTATTTAATGCACTCAGGTTTTCATTGAAATTGGTAGCTCTCAATAGAGGCCTTGGACCTCAGGACATGAGCAGTGTCCCAATTAACTTTGTAACCTGAGAACTGATAGAATTCTATAATAATAGACATAAGGTCTGGGAAAGAGTGGCTCAGGGCTGTCAGTGTGAGTAGTATGTCACTCATGTATAACAGTATTTCCCTGCCAGTGTGGGGAACCCTGCAATCGGAGCGGATAGTTAGATAGCTGATGCTAGAGGTTCTAAGCCAAGGAAGAAGGGTAGTGTTGACAGGGGACACATTTGTCGTGTCCCTCTGTGAATCAGGAATGGAGCCGATAGGAAATCTCCACAGTCTAACTGGGCAATTGAGCCGATATACAGCCATCTGAAAGCCACAACGTCAGAAAAACTGGAATCAGTGCCCTGTTAGAGAGGGTGACCACATACCAGACTGTTCTGCTCCCCTCTAAGCCTCATAGAGTAGGTCCACCACCTCGGCTTTTGTCCATCAATGGATCTTCCCCGGGTAACTGTCTTCACCTAGCCCCTAGTAGTTCATGAGATCTGCTACTGCTATGTTATCTTTCCCCTCTCTGCAGTGTTGAGCTGGGGGAGAGCTATGTTGGCAAAGAATCTGTCCTCCCTGTCTCGGGCCCCATCAGCTTGGAGCTATATTGTGCAAACGTCATTCCTATGTGCTGTGGATACCCGACGAGGTGACCTGTATCACCCCATGTTGCCTCTCTTTGGTGAAGTTGTGCTACTAAGAGGTGGCCAGCTTTTCCCCCTGCTCACAGTGGCAGGCCTTAAGCATGCATAATATATATTCAGTCTTCGTGATAAACAAGTCATTCAGGTCCATCTTTGCTTTTGTTTTTAGTTTGCGTTAGGTCATGCTTGTTGTGTGCTCGGTATAATCTTGGGTCAGAGATTTAGTGTTGCTATTTAAGGATAACTGCTGGTCCGCCCATTTTTTATTGGCCAATAATGTCTCACATGACTTAATGGTGCCTTTGGTTGCTGTTCACAGAACCGGGTCTGCTAGTTTTTTATTACGCAATGTAGAGTATTGCATGACCTGATGGTTGCCTCCCATAGATCCTGAAGAGAGGTTGTCAAGCCCTTGCTGTTTGTTAGGTAAGCAGAAAGGTGTTTTTTCAGGTGTGCTTTTTCAGTAGGCATTTGTTGCATGAGGTGCTGAAGAAACACTACGTTTCCTGTCTCCAGTCAGAGTAATAAGTATGTGTGATGAAAGGAACCCTTCTAAGATGGCGCTATTCAAAATGAAAGGGGTGGTTGACTGTGATATCAAAAAGACATCTAGATTGGGAGCCATGAGCAGCTGAAAAAAGGGAGTACTCTTGTTCAATGGGGAATAAGAGGCGTCATATGTCTCTCTCTGTTTTCAAACTGGATGATCGTGTAGCCTGCCGGCATAGTGTGGCGCTCTGTCGATGCAAGATGAGATGCTCGTGACTTTAGGGGAACACAACGTGGCATCCATGATCGGGTTGCCCAGAGTCTCGAGGAATGTGCCAGTTCATCAGGCACATAGAAGTCCTTTGATTTGCCTTTTAATAGTAGCCACATCATAGCAGGTTCGAGGTGGCTATATTTAATGTCCCATTTCTCAAGCCTAGTTCGCAGTGCCAAGAAGGCCTTCTACATCGCATTAGTATCAACTGAAGTCTGTGGCTATCTGGATTTTATTGCTCTCCAAATTGTATGGCCCTTGTTTGCGTACTGCTGTGAGTACATGTCTCGTCTTTTCGTGACACAGAAAACAGGCAATTTTTGTTCTTGGCCATTCCTTTGTATGAGTGGAGGTGTGTCGCAACCATATTCTATATACTCTCTGGAACTGTAATGATGGTGTAAAAGTGAGCCCCAAAAGACTAGGAGGGAGCCCAGTTAGGAACCGCATATATCGTCTATTTCCAGTTTTTGAGGGGTTCCATAATATGGACATTGACACCTTGCCTAGCCTTCTAGGTCGGTCACTTTCCTACTGAGATGGCAAATGTCAGAGGCCCATGACACTGTCTGTTCAAGATGAATTTCTAGAGTGGTCGTTTTATTTTCCAGACCCTCCTACCTTTTATGGAAGGATCTCATGTCCGCCCGCATCATTTTAGTTTCAGTTGCTAGATCAGCAATGGGGGCATCCACGAATCCCAGGCGGGTTCCTACTCCTGTGATTTCTTAAAGTATGGCTTCAGGTTGCGCCCCAATCAGAATTGTCATAATGGGTTCCCTTATCACTTCTGTAAATAGAGGTTGTGGCCGGGTTCTCCCTGTTGGGCCTTCAGAGCTTCACTTGAGTGTGACCATATTAGTCTGTGTCCAGAGTCTGACCCCCATTCTTGAAGCTATGAAGAGAAAGGAGCAGGCTACTGCTTTGGTGAGGAGTGGAGCTTCTCTACAGGAAATGTGGCTGACCAAGAATGAATGCTGCTGTCTTAAAGTCCCATTATGCAGTGCAGGGGGCTGAATCGGGGTGAAGGGTTGACATCGCATTTTTGAATTAGGTAGAGCTGTCCATTTTCTTGAACTGTACACACCCACTTTTAAACCCTGCACAATGGAAGAGATCTGAGAAGCACTGGAACCTGCAGAAGATAAAGACAGATTTATATATGTATTTATTTATTTATTTAAAGAGTTGTATAAAGCGTGAACATGACGCAAGGGTATTAGAATACTCTACAGACAAAAGCCATAACCTATTTAGTTAACAGCAAAATAATGAGCAAAACAAAACCAGAGGTTCTCTCCAGAGAAAACCATAACCTATTCCGTTTTCTAAATTATAGCGTGGCAGGGAAGCGAACTCCACTCCCAAAAAGTTTGTTATTTATGATTACACTTCAGGGGTGCAACAGTTCGGCGCAGCCTATGGCAGTAATGTTAACTGTAACTCGTACAGAGTGTTTCAGGTGATCTTGGAGTTGCCTCTGACCATTGTTATTGAAGCAATCTGCTTCATAAAATTATTTTCACCTCTTTCATGAAGGTTCTGTTCTACGGTTTTGTTCAAATTTCTAACAGAAGAGAGTTCCAGATTCTCAGGGCAACTCTGGAGAAGAGTCAAGTGTAAGTCTTCTTTTTTATAAATTTGGAATATTCAAGTAGGGGCGTGTCGGCAAACCGCAGGAAGCAGCTGCCTCCTGAGGTTCTGAGTTTTTGAATAAAATACATTGGTGAGTCATAGTGTATGGCTTTGTGCGTCAGGCATGCTATCTCCAGTTGGATCCCGGCTTCAAATAGTAGCCAGTAGTGAGACTTGAGAATAGGTGTGATATGGTTGAAATGTCTTGTTCCTGTAATTAGTCTTGCTGCACTATTTAGAGTCACCTTGAGTGATGTTGCTCATGAATTCGGTAATCCCATTAGGGTTGCACTGCCATAGTGAAGTCTGGATATGACTAGGGACTGAACTACGATTTTGAAGTCAGGAGGAGAGGATGAATCATTTTACTTTCTTGAGTAGTTTGAGTAGTAGAACTGCACTGCGAGTGGATGAGCTGCTATGTTCTTGCATGTTAAGGTTTTTGTCCACGGTTATTCCTAGGGACTTCGTTGACTCTATGATGAAGGGTATGCAGTTGAGAGCATCTAGGTGTTCGATCCATTCCAATATATCGAGGGAACTGTTAGGTTGGGAGATAAGTATGAATTCAGTTTTCAGGACTTCAGATTAAGGTGATTTTATGACAGCCAGGTTTGGGTTTTCACTAGTGTCATTGAGTCGGATGATGTTGTTCAAGGATGAAATCTTAAAATAAAGCTGGGTGTCATCTGCATACATGTGGTATCCAATGTTCACTTGATTGAGGATCTCTGTTAGCGGCCCCATTTATAAGTGGAGAGATGGTGGATCCTTGAGGGGCACCCAGTCTAGCCGGTGATGCATCCGATAGAGGTCTGCCACATTTGATACATTGTGAACAATTTTGCAGAAGAGGTCGATTTTAGTAAATTTCCTGACAGCCCCATCTGGCGTTCAAGTATGTGTAGAGGCTACTATGATTGACTGTGGTGAACGCGGACAATAGATTGGGGAGGATGAGTAGGCAGGATTCATTTTGGTCAAGGATTTTGAGTACAATGGCTGTTTCAATACTGTGTCCTGGTGTGAATTCAGATTAGAGCTTGCCGAGCAGTTGTACTGTTCAATGTGTTGGCAGAGCAGGTTGTGTACACATTCTTCCAACAGTTTCGCACTGGAGGATATGTTTGACACTGGTTATAATATATTTTGGTCTGTGATGTCTGTGCCTGTTTTTTCAAGAGAGTCTGTCACCTGCCCCATCTTCAAGTAGTTTGGTATTGTGCCTTGAGTTAGGTAAGCATTAATCATCATAGTACGGAGGGGGAAGAAAAGTTGACTGAGATCTTTTGTGATTACAGAAATGTGAGGTATGTTTTATTGATGTTATGATTTTACAGATCTCCTGTTCCTTGAGGGTTTAGATGGTATGAATTATGATGCTTTTGTATGATTTGCCTGTGCCTTTGGGAGGGGAATATGTTGATATGTGGGCTGGTTTCATTTCAATGGCACTTGCTATAGAGTTCCAATTTGCAATACTTTCTCCTGGAAGCATTCTCTGTCAGATGGACCCTGAGTGGATGAATCCCTCTCTAGAGTGAATTTACACTCTGGGCCTGAACAGACTTGAAACCTGTTGTACCTTTGTCTTCAGTGCCAGTGGCACTGCTCTCCCCAGTCCCTCTGTGGGACAGTAGAAGGTGTACATGCTGGAGACCCTGAAGGTGAGGCTTCCTCTGGAACTTCTGTAGACTGTTCCTATAGAGGTTACCCCAGTAGGTGGGCATCCTGAGCCACAGACACCATGGAATGGCCATATGGCTGTGGGCACCTGGGAGAGCAAGCAGGAAAAGTAAACTACCTTGAGGGTCACATGGTGCTGCTGAGTAAGGCCCCTGGCTGAGGAGATTTCCAGGAGCTCAGATAGAAGAGCAGGTCCTCGGTGCTGCAAAGAAGTCTTAACAGGCAGGCTATGGGGAGCTAAATGGGCCTGAGCGTAGGCCCTGAGCTCTCCTTAACTAGAGGGAGTGCATTTATAGGCAAGGAGGCCTACAACCAACACTTCTGGTGATTGGTAATTGCCATCAGGAGCAAAATGCTGCAAACCATGGGTGAATCCATGCACCAAGGCCAAAGAAAGCGCCGTTTATTCAGGCCACTCTTATCCTCCCTTCCTAGTGGGTCTTTAGTGATGCTGGATGAACAAAAAGCTACTGGCTCAAGTAGTTTCATTCCAAGCTTCCTCAGGGAGAATTGGGGTGCTCTGGAAGGCATCCCTTGCCGACTGGTTTTGGTGCAATTGAGAGTGAGGATCCCGGGAGCACTACTGGGTGCTTCCCCCACACCACGCATGCACATGTCCAGGAGAGCGGGAAGCACCCAGCAGACCCCAAGAGTGTTCCTTCTACACAGGAACAGGGCCAGCCGATCTCCGCCATCTGCATGCTAGTAGGAAGAAAGCAGGAGGGAACAAAGGACAGATCAGCTGGCTCCTCCACCAGCAGAGTATGTTGGGCAATGAGCAAAGCTGGCTTGGCTGCACAGTCTTGGGGCTCCCATGTAGACCAGATGAATGAACCTGGTGGGTGGACGGCCAGGTGCACACATTATGCAAATATAGTGTATGAAGTGATGGGTGCATTCAACAAGAGTAAATTGAAGCCAAAAGAAACTATTTCTGCCAATGGTTGCAACAAACTGCTTGCCTGGGTACTGAGAGCCAAATGACCGCTGCATAAGGCTCTGCAAGGGCTTAATAACATTAACAAAATCAACCAGTGTGTTTGCTTGTGGGGCCCTGGAAAGCGTGACCCCAGGAAAGTTTTTGCTTTAATTCTTAGTTTTATTGCTCACTGGTGAATGGATATTTGTTACTAGGTCCTGTAATTGCTTTGCAGCCAGGTAAAAGGTAGTTGAAAACTTTTACACTGCATTATATTGAACATTGAAAACGTTATTGATGTGCATATTGTTGACAGTGAATGCCTAAATATACTGTTTTATGTTATGTAAAAGGTGGCACCATCCTGAAAAGTTTCAATATAGATTTTTAGGTCATATTATGGCTTTAATTTTTATGGTGACAGCCAGACAAAGGCAGTAGGCCTGACTTTTAAGGCAACCCTCATGTCATCTTAGGCTCATGGGGGTATTTTAGGGTTTGAGGCTTTCTGTTAAGCAGACTGATAAAGCTATCTTCAGCGCTAGGGCCCTCCAGAATACCAGACCTCTGGGACTATTCCTTAGTGTGAGCTCCTGTTGGGTAGAAAGACCTTCAAATGGTGTCACCATATGCATTTCTACCTGCCAATCTATGTATATCTGTTAATTTGTGCAAAGTATTCAGTAGTGTGTGCAATAATGTAGTTTTGCTTTCTATATGAAGAAGCACTGACTGGACATCAATTTATCAGGTGTTTTGTTGTGTTCCTGAGTCTGTCGGAGTGAGATTTAAATTACGCCACCATAATTTGCATGATTTCATATTACGCTTGTTTTCAAATTAGGGGAAATATAGGACAGAATCAGAATAACAATACATTGGAGCTGGTATTTGTCATAAATGGTAAATAGTAGATATGTTTCCCAAAGAGAACTGCACACTTTTCAATGGTGTGCTGTTCTCCATGGAAGCAGAACTCTTTCTAGGGGCCCTCCCTCCCATAGGCTGCCTCTCTTTATTGGTCATTAACAGCCTGGCCTTACTCTTTTCCCACTTCTTTGGTAAGTCGAGTAGCTTTGTGGAAGATTTGCAGCTCACAAGTCACTAGCAGGCAAACTGACATGCTAACTTAACCTTATATTGGGTTGTGTGTCAGAATATTTTATACAGAAATATTGCCTGGCATAAAAATGGTGTCCTAAATAATGTTGAAAAATGTATTAAACCATTGCATCTAGATATCCTATTAAGAACTCCAGTGGGTAATATGTTTTGCAAATAATATTTAGGAAGCAATATTTATGTTGGGAATTATCCAGACAAGATGTTCTGGTACCCCATCAATATTTTGCATTCCTAGCCTGATACAAAATGTGATTTGAGAATGAATGCCCACAATACTGCTACTGAACCACTCTTGTGACAGTGATAATGAAATAGTTAGAGCCCTCTTGAAATAAATGAATGAATGCTACTCAACAAATGTACAGTCACCAAGGGACAGTTTTATCATATGACCCTATAGTGGATAAAGGATCCCAAAGGATGAATGCAATCAGTGCAATTGTGCTTGGAATCAATACCTGCACTCTAATCTTAACCAGGCCCATTCAGCTGATGGACCATTGGCAATAATGCCTTTGTGTTCAAATTGCTTTTTGACATTGAGGGGACCTAGCAGAATGGGGTCAATTAAGATAACATTGCATTTCTTTCCTCAAGTAGGACATTTTTCTATGTAAGTTGTGCCTTGTGACAAACATGTGGAGTCTTAATGCAGGTTCCAATTGTAATTAAAAGCAGTTTCGAGTGAAACTGCTTTCAATGTAACCTGATAAACACAGGTGATCTTCATTAGAATGCAATTAGATTTGTATTATAGCTCTATGTGATAGAGGAAGCTTTGGCCAGATATACAAAGCATTTTTACGGCCACAACCCCTCCAATTCAGAGTTTCAACCACAATCATTATTTTTTAAATGTACTAACCCTATTTTAGAAATTGGTAAACCGCTTCTGACTCCTTAAAATGGGATTGCAACCCTATAACAACTCAGAATATGGAAGGGACGTGTTGTGGACATCCCTTCCAAATACCTATTCACTGTGGAATGTATCAATGTCTTGTAATAGAAATACGGTTGCACAACATTGAAAAGTCACGGAGTACCAAGTTGCAGTGGTAGCCCATTTGCAAAAATGAAAGGGCCATCTTGCAACCGCTTCCCCTTTGTGAATATTTCAAAAAAGTGTATTTAGAAGTAAACAGTGATCTACTCTCAAAAAAAACTAAAAAATGTAAACATTTCTTCTTAAATACAGCAATGTTTCCGTTAATTCTTTCCGTGCGTCGGACAGCCGGGACTCGTCCGACGTCACGGTGGGCGTGTGCGTCGGACGGCTCCCGGCCGTCCTAGCACCCACCCACGGGAGAAGCGCTGGCGTTCCCCCGTGGGCCGCCCTTTATGTTCACTACCCCCGCCCCACTTCCATGTCATCTAATAACATTACATGATACCGGAAGCGCTGGAAGTCATTTGCTTCCAGCACGTCCAGCAAAGAGGAGGTGAGTTTCTCCTCGGTGAGGGGGGAATATTAACAAAAGAGGCATCGGGGGAAAGGAAAGGGTTTTCCTTTCCTCCGATGCCTCTTTTTTGAGCATTCCTGCTGCACGATCGCGTGATCGTGCAGTAGGAATGCCCACTAGACACCACGGATTTGTTTTAAAAAAAATCTTAAATGTGTTTAACTGTTTGCGGGGAGCGGCCCCTTAGGCAAGGGTCGCTCCCCTTTGGGGATAATGTTTTTAAGCTGTATATGTCCCCCTGGGGGGCAGATCTGGCTATTTTTTTTAAAAAATCAGGCCCACTAGACCACCAGGGATTTATTTGTGGGGAGTGGCCCCTTGGGCAAGGGTCGCTCCCCTTTGGGGAGCATTATTGTGGCTGTTTCTGCCCCCCTGGGGAGCAGATCGGCTGATTTTTAAAAAAATTTGTGTGGCCCACTAAGGCCACCAAGGATTTCTGTTTTTTCTTTCAAATGTTGGGGGAGGCCCCTTTGGCAAGGGTCGCTCCCCTTTGGGGAGCATTATTATGTCTGTTTCTGCCCCCCCTGGGGCAAATTGTCTGATTTTTAAAAAATCTGGTGTGGCCCACTAGGCCACCAGGGATATCTTTTTTTGTTGTTTTTGGATGTTGGGGAGCGGCCCCTTGTGCAAGGGTCGCTCCCCTTTATGGGGTGAATCTTGTGGCCATTTCTGCCCCCTTTGGGGGCAGACCGGCCATATGTTTTCAGGCTCATCTGTCCCCAAGGGGGGCAGAAGCCACTAGACACCAGGGTTTTTTTTAAAATGTTGTTGGGGACCGGCCCCTTGGGCAAGGTTCGCTCCTCTTTATGGGGGGATGATTGTGGCCACTTCTGCCCTCTTTGGGGGAAGATCAGCCATATGTTTTTAGGCCCATCTGTCCCCAAGGGGGGCAGAAGACACTAGACACCAGGGTTTTTAAAATGTTGGTGTTGGGGAGTGGCCTCTTGGGCAAGGGTAGCTCTCCTTTTACGGGGGTGAATATTTTGTCTGTTTCTGCCCCCCTTGGCTGGTGGATTGTGTGTGGACTGGTGCATTATTTGCATATGTGATTGTAATGTTTTATCTCTCCTTTTTATTCTAGAGCAAAGCTTTTGATTCTTGTTTGCGGTTATGGCAGTGGTTGTTTTGCAGTTTTGCGTAGTTGCATTTATTTGGTAAGAAAACCATTTTTGTTGTGTTTACTCCAAATGAGTATTATTGTCATGCATGAATGAATTTTTTGTAAGTGGTGTCATAATGGCAGCATATTTAGTTAGTGTTTTGAGCATGAAATTCTTTGCGATGTGTTTTGTGTTGTCTTATGTGTAATTTTCTTTTCTTTTTCTTTTTTAGTGGGATATTGTTGATCCTTACTGTGTCTGTGCAGAGTAGGTGGTGGTGAGTCTAGCTGCTTCTGGCAAGTGAGTGGTATAGTTTTGGAGTAAGTAGGTCTTTGTGATAAAGCCACATTTTGTTTATTACTTATTTTACAAAGTGTTTGTTGTTGTTGACTTGTTTGACAAGTTACCTTTATTAGTAAGGATTATTGATAGCCATAGAATTACTGCTCAGCAGGTGGTTGGTATGCTTTTTGAATCTTCATCTGAGCAGGCTTATGAGACTGACAGTGCGTCTGAGGGAGAGGAGGGAGTGCAAGATTCTGGCAGTGAGTTTTCTGTCCAAGAGGAATCATCTGATGATGAAGCTATTCTCAGTGTGGATGAAGTTACTCTTAGTGTGGATGAAGAGCCTGTTTTAGAGGAGGACACTGATGTGTTGACGGTGCAGCAAGAGACATCGGGATTGCAGCCTGGGGCTGCAAGTCTCCCTACTGGAAGTGCTGGACTCTGGGTTGATCCAAACTTGGTGCAGCCGGTGTTGCCTGCCTTTAGTGGTGATGCAGGGTGTAGAGTGGATTGTGAATTTTTTTGCCTGTACAGTTTTTCAGTTGTTTATGGATGATGTATTTTTGGCTGAGATTATTGAGCAGACTAATTTATATGCTGAACAGTTTTTGAGGGCCATCAGTGCCAGACTTAGGGCCCGCTCTAGATCTACCCGGTGGACTCCCACAAATCTGGATGAGATGAAGAAGTTTTTGGGTTTGACTTTTTTGATGGGCTTGATAAGGAAGCCGTCCCTGGCTTTATATTGCTCTAACAGTCCCTTGATGGCAACGGCCATATTTCCTGCAATTATGAGTTGTGATCAGTATTTACTTTTGCTTTGGATGCTGCATTTTGTTGATAATGCTTTGGCGTTGCCACAAGATCACCCTGACTGTGACCCTCTGTTTAAGATTCGGCCTGTTCTTGATCAGTTTGTAGATCAATTTTCAGAGATCTATACTCCAGGGAAAGAATAGCTGTTGATGAGTCTTTGGTCCTGTTCAAGGGCCGTTTGGTTTTTAGGCAGTAAATTCCCAGCAAGAGGGCACGTTATGGAATTAAGATGTATATGTTGTCTGAGAGTAGGACAGGATATGTCTATAATTTCCGGGTGTACACTGGTAAGGATTCCACTATTAACCCCCCTGGTTGTCCGTCCACTTTTGGAGTTTCAGAGAAACTTGTGTGGGAACTTGCTAGAGGACTGTTTAACAAAGGTCACCATGTGTACCTTGATAACTTCAACACTGCTGTGCAATTGTTTAAGGAATTGTTCAAAGTGGACACTTTTGCTTGTGGCACAATCCGCTCTAACCGTAAAAGTTACCCAAAAGAGCTTGTTTGCAAAAAGCTTCAGAGGGTACAGTGCAGTGTCGTTGAAGTGGTGGAGGATGTGGCTAGATTGAAAGATCGCCACTTTCCTGATTTAATTCCTCCCACCCCCAAAAAAACCAATCCCTGTAAGAGATGTAGAGTCTGTTTGCGAAGAGGTATGCGGAAGGAGAGTCCTTGGTTTTATATAGTTGTTGTTCAGTTTCACGGTTGGCATTAGAATGATGTCTTTAGTTACCGCTGTTGTGTTTGTAGTTATAGTTTTGTATCTAGTTCCAATTGGTTTGTGTTTTCTTTCTTGTTAAAAAAAATTGATGACGGTGTGCATGGACTGGCGCTTGGCTGGAGGTGTGCGTGGAATGGCGCTTGGCTGGCGGTGTGCATGGGCTGGCGGTGTGGCTGGGCTGGGGCTTAGTTGGCGGTGTGCGTGGGCTGGCGCTTGGCTGGCAGTGTGTTTATGGGCTGGCGCTTGGCTGGCAGTGTGTTTATGGGCTGGCGCTTGGCTGGCGGTATGCATGGGCTGGTGGTGTGGGTGGGCTGGTGCATGGCTGGCGGTGTGCGTGGGCTGGCATTTGGCTGGCAGTGTGTGAGTAGTGACTTGCTGCTGGTCATTACACACTCTGCTAGTCAAACGCCACTGCACACACTATGCCAACCACCAGCCGGTGTGATTGCTGTGTCAGTCATGTGGGTGTATGAAAGTGATGGGCCCTTAAATGGCGCTGTCTGTTAATGTGAATGTTGTAATATGCTGGACCCGCGGCTGGCGGAGTGAATGGTCTTGTGTGTCACGTATGAAAGGTGTGTGAATGGCCTGTAAAGAGGATGGTGCCTTGCCGTGGCTTTACAGCTCATGAGCTGTGAGTCATTGGTTCAGGTTTTTAACCTTTTAAATATTAACATTGCATTTCCTTTTTGTGAATTCTCTTGTTAATAGAATTTTACGCTCTGAACCTTCACTAACCCTCGTGCCAAATCCAATCAGTATGTGTGAGTACTTAAGAAATTGTTCATTTTCAAGTAATATTTGTCTTTTCTGTCTCTCTCTGCCAGGGTGTACATTGTCTCCACATTGTCTGTGGATGTGAGTGTTGTAATGTGCTGGGGCCGCAGCGGGTGGGGTGAAAGTGTGTAGCAAGTATAAAAGGTGTGTGAATGGCCTGTAAAGAGGTTGTTGCCTTGTCGTGGCTTTACAGCTCACGAGCTGTGAGTCATTGGTTCAGGTTTTTAACCTTTTAATTATTAACAGTGCATTTCCTTTTTGTGAAATCTCTTGTTAATAAAATATACATTTTGAACCTTTTACTCACCCTCGTACCAAATCCAACCAGTATGTGTGTGTACTTGAGGAACAGAAGGATAGGCAGTCATATTTGTCTCATCTGTCCTTCTGTGCTAAGGTGTAGTCTGTCTCTATGGTACATTTTCCAACTTTAGATATTTTTGTAAACCAAACAAAATGGGGAGTGCTGGGTGGGGTGCCTCTCATGGATTACTTGTTTTACTCACAATGCCATGCAAACCTCAAAATGTGACTATAGTCACGCATTTTTCCTGCATTACTGTGTCATAATATTCTGGTATCAGAAAAACCACAATTTTCCTACCATCCAGCGTTCCCGATAAAAATGGTAACTCACTCGCGTGGGTGGGTCAAGGACCCGCCACAGGCAGGGCCCAAAACGTATTGAGGAAACATCAAAATTACCTATCACAAAACAACCTGGTTTTGCAAGGGGGTCCCCTGGGTTTTTGGCCCCGGGCTCGGCGGCCATCTTGGGAAACTGTAGTATCCTACATTTGTTAATGTAATGTAATTCACACCTCCTGCTCAGCCAGTGTTTGTGCTGTGTGCTCAATAGAATGTTGGAGTCATGATGTGCCTCGGAATGTTGGGAGACTGAGAGGTGAAGTGACAGTTGAGCATGGGCTGAGCAGCAGTCAGGCTGCTCCTGGTGGGGCTCCTCTTCTCATCTCATCTACCTGTTGTACTGGAACTACTCAACATGTTACCTGCTTGAAATAAACATCTTTAACTACAACCTTCCTGCGTGGACCTCGTTACTACATTTATTTGGCGACGAGTTGGTGACGTACCTACGTGGAAAAAGCGGATCTCAGGAACCTGGCGAACAAAGGTGGACCTTGAGATGGCGCAATCTAAAGAGACAACAGTGGCAACTACCACAATGTACACAAGCGGAGGTATCCACAGGAAAGGAAAATCTACGTACAAGGAACAAGGGAGTTCTACTTTGAACATCAAAGACGTCTACATGAAAGTAAAAATTTCCTCACAGAAAAGAAAAGAAGACAACAAGATACAGGTAAACATGAAGCACTATGCCTTTCAGCCCCACCAGTGTCCTCACCAACGGACAGCCCTAGCCCAGGCGTTCAGTGCTCATATGAATTACTACTTATTGACTCTGAATTTTACCACCTATGTCTTCACATCACACAGCCTATGATAACGTGCTGTGCTCATCTAAATGTCTTATTTTGGCCATTGGAGTAACCTGTACTGCTTGATTCTTCAAGCACAACAACTAACAGCCAGAATATTCGTTTAGGTCACGTATGTATTCTTCTAGCCACAAACAGCGTGAGCTTGAGGACATTCAAAATCAATTTGGAACTTGGCATCACATATTCGTCCAAAGGAACCATTTCAAAAAAATGGATAACACTAAACTTTTTGGGGTTTGGTCTCTTCCTTAAATCTTTCCTGCCAAAGGACTGTGCTGGTAATTTCTTACTACAAAATGATGTCAGTTACAAGGTACATCTTGCCAATACAGTGCTTCGGGGTTTATGGAAAGGTGAAACCACACAATTTCAGTGCTTGGACTTATTTCTTCATCTCAAGCTGTAAA
Organism: Calotriton arnoldi; assembly: GCA_963921515.1. NCBI lineage: Eukaryota > Metazoa > Chordata > Amphibia > Caudata > Salamandridae > Calotriton > Calotriton arnoldi. The sequence continues at coordinate 4,727,680 of CAWUFW010000051.1, forward strand.
TTTTGGTACTTGTCAGTCAAACCCTCGCTCATATATAGTATTAAAATACAGGACTTATGCTTGTCTTGTGTAAGGAAAGGGGATATGTAGTATCCTACATTTGTTAATGTAATGTAATTCACACCTCCTGCCCAGTCAGTGTTTGTGCTGTGTGCTCAATAGAATGTTGGAGTCATGATGTGCCTCGGAATGTTGGGAGACTGAGAGGTGAAGTGACAGTTGAGCATGGGCTGAGCAGCAGTCAGGCTGCTCCTGGTGGGGCTCCTCTTCTCATCTCATCTACTTGTTGTACTGGAACTACTCAACTTGTTACCTGCTTGAAATAAACATCTTTAACTACAACCTTCCTGCGTGGACCTCGTTACTACAGAAACCTACCAAACCCACACATTTCTGAAAAGTAGAAACCCGGGGGAGTACAGCGAGGTATGGCTTGCATGGATCCCCCAACGTTATCCTACCCAGAATCCCCTACAAACCTCAAATTTTGCTGAAAAAAAAACATTTTTCTCAAATTTCTGTGTGGGAAACTTGTGGGATCACCGGGCTGACACAAATTTCCTACCACCCAGCGTTCCCCCAGGTCTCCCGATAAAAATGGTAACTCACTCATGTGGGTGGGTCAAGTACCCACAACAGGCAAGGGCCCAAAACGTATTGAGGAGACATCAAAATTACCTATCACAAAACAACATGGTTTTGCAAGGGGGGGTCACCCGATAAAAATGGTACCTCTAAAACTTACGGGGGCCTAAGCGCGAACTACCCCAAATAGCCAAAAAAAGGCTTAGCACAGGGAGGGGAAGGCCTAGCAGTGAAGGGGTTAAAGCCCCAGCAGCCCACCATCCCTTGCAATAGCCTGCAATTGATGTGAGTTGTAATTCCGACCTGCTTCATGTTCTTTATTTCTCCTCGTTACTTCCCCTTTCTATGTGTGCTGCATTCTGCAGGACACATGAAAAGAGGATAATGCTTCGGAGTTGTTTTTGTGCAGGAATGTGTCCCTTCCTGCATAAAAACAATCTTGCTTGCAATGGACGCACCCTTGCTCCATGACACAAGGGTGCCTGCTTTGGCATTAGGCAGCACATTGTGCACCAGCACTGAGAAAAGGCAGGAATGCCCCATATAATATTCATTACGCCACATTCCTGCCCTTTCCCTGTCACGCAGCGCAACAAGGTGACTTGCTACAGGGCGTGACTTCTACATAAATCTGGCCCAATGTGTTTATGGACAAATCACTTAACCTGCAGGTTTCTCAAAAAATGCTAAATGCAGAATAAATATGTAATTCACACTTAATGTACACAATCTTGATCGTCTCCCATTGACTCGCATAATGCATAGCAATCCCATGCTCCCTAGCCAGGTTAGGGATATATTATTACCAGATACATGTACGCAAACATCTACCCCTCCTAAAATGGATCAATGGCACCACAGTAACCTTAAGTGTTACACCATCTGCACTCAATACTGAGTTGGAAGCAGTGGGAAAAGGCAGATACAGTGGTTGCTCTGACCATTAGAGCAGCAACAGGAGTAGAGACCTCAGGGAAAAGGGTGATGATTGAAGCTGATTTGGCCCACATAAATAAGGCAGAAGCGTCTCAACCAATCTGCAAATGTGAGAAATGCAATAAACCAAAGGCGCTCAGCATTAGTGGAGAGAGGAGCAGTACATTTCCATCAAGATCGACCACAACTGTTACCTTTCTACACAGGGGCATATCTGCCGAATGTAAGACTCATGCAAACTTTCATTATCCCTTAGTAACTGGACACAAACATACAGCTCTTGCATGGCATTACATGCTTTGATCTACGCTTTTGTTGTACATCCTGACTCTGAATACCCAAAGGGTCTCTCTAACATTCATTAGTGAGAACATTCAGCCACCTTAAAATATCTATTAGAGGGCTGTACTTACTACTCAACTCTGCTTACCCAGAGATGAAGTACATAGGTATACTTGAATCAATGTAGGAAGTCTGTGTAATTAAACAAGGGGGAACACCACAGGTGGTTTGATGATAAGAGTGCAAAGACAATTTAGCATTCCAAATGCCCGGCTATGAAAAGTCTGGCTTCTTGGGGTTCTGATAGCAGGAAGGTAACCATCCCACAATAATTTTCCAGGTGAACATAGTTCTCAATTTTCAGTTGGAGATAGCAAATAAGTAAAACGTGTTCACTTCAGTACAGTTAAAAAACAACACAGTTTTACCAACATTAACATGTTTTGATTTTCAAATTCTCATGCTAGGTAATTTAGCTAATTATTTCAAGGACTACTTCTCTGCAACCAAATATTTTAAGCAACAGGATCAGAGTGGCAGGATTCATCCACAGTTATACCAACATGGGCTTATCCCAAGTTGATTATTGGACTCCATTATGCACTGTCTTCTGAAAGTTACAGTCTCTGGTGAGAACACAAATTTCCCATTGGCAATCTTATATTTAGATATTGTATAGGCTTTTGGCTAATTAAACTGGGAATATTTGCTTGCAGTATTAAAAGAAATTACATTCCTGGCAACAATTAATGTAAACTGGCATTCAAACTAAAGGCCATTGTCATGATACAGTGCTATACATCTCTCTCACTGGTGAACTGAATACACTTGATTATAATGACTGCTATTCTATGGTGTCTCTTTTTCCAGATCCTCCGTTGTTATCTTAGAAAACCTTTCTTCAATAAACTAGTTTGATTAGTAGTCAGTATAAAGATAAGCTGGGACATGGTGAGTGGGCCCTGTCTGAATTTTGTGACCTAAATTGCAAACTGTTAGAAATTGGGTTGTAGGTTGACTGGGGTATGAGCTCTAATCAAGCAGCAATCACAATCCTATTCAGGATTAGCAGCAGGCAACCCTTAAATTAACCTGTGCTCACCCTCTGGTAGCCTGTCACAGAGCAGTCAGGCCTAACATAAGAGGCAATGTGTAAAGCATTTGTGAAACACTACAAACAGTAAAACTGTGAAAACACCATACAAAAAGATACCACACCTGGCTAGAAAAATAGAGGTTAATTTAATAAATAAAACAAGACAAAAACGAAAGGAATCCAATAAGTAGAATGAAGATATTGATTTTGAAAAGAATAAGTGAAAATAGCGCCAAAAAGCAAGGGATTTCTGGTCACGCTGGACCGGGCCAAAGTCAAAAGTTCAGGCCGGACGGAGACGGAGCACATGCCGGCTACAGGGTCTAGGTTGGGCCTGCTGATCAAAAGTACCTTTGTTTAGGCTGCATTGACGTCAAAGATTCTGTCGACGTAGAAGCTGTGAAGCACAGAGGGCGATGCGTTGGTGTCAATCCACGCATTTGGTGGTGATGCATTGGTCCTGAAGCACAACAGCAGAGATGTGTCGGCTCTGATGCAATGTGGAATTTCAGCTTCTGCGTCGATGCGGTCATTGAGGAAGATGTGAGTTTCCGATCAACGCAGAGGCAGCAATGCACAGGTTCTGGTCCTTGCAACAGGTGCGATGCACTGGTTCAGATCCACACAGTGTTGAAGATGCGTCGGTGCTGACCACGCAAAGTGAAGATGGGCCTGTTCTGTCTCCACAGCAGTGATGGCTTCAACAAGCACCTTAGGCTCACTTCTAAGAGTCCAGGACTGTGGTGACATCACTTGGCAGAGCAGACTCACAGATGGCAGAATCCAGGTGCAGAAGCAGGATAGTAGGAAGTCTTTTATGTCCCTGAGACTTTAGATGAGGAGGCAAGCCAGCGAGCCCTTGGACTTACTCTGGTTTCAAGTGATGTAGGCCCAGTTCTTCCCAGTCAGTTTAGGAGGGTAGCACAGATAAGCACAGAAAGTAAGCAGTTCTTCCAGGGCAGCAGCGCAGCAGTGTAACATGGCTTGGTTAGGCCCGGGAAGAAACCCTGCCATTTTACATTCGCATGTTTCTAAAGTTGCCTTCTCTTCTACACACAATGGGGTATATTCACAAGAACGTGTGATAACGCAACTTCCAATAAAGCAGCCTATCACGGGAAAATAACCCAGTGTCAACATGGAATTCACAACAAGGCAGTAGCAAGCGATAGTCTGCCGAACCCGCGGACAAAGTCCGCGATACAACCACCACAACGGAGATAAAAACACAAACCACAACACCAAAAAACACGCGATGGGCCAAAGCGCGATAAGAAAACAGTGACAACCAGCGCGAGGGCAGGAATACGCACGCGCAATGCGGGAAAAAGCACAAGAACCGTATACGGAAAATGCCAGAGAACAAAATACATCAACAGCGGAGTGCCACAGATGCACCCTGGTCAACTGCAGAGGACAACATGCACACCACAACATCCACGCACCATGGAAGAACAGAACCCACAGGCACACCACTTGAAAGAGACCAGTGGCAGACAAATCAGAGCCGCAGGAGTGACACACCCACCGTGCAGCATACGCACACAAGCAGAAGTGCACCCGGACTGTGGCAACATCCCGGGACAAACAGCAACACCTCCACAACTGAACACAGGACACCACTGGATCGGAAAATGCGCACAACCTGGCAAATCACACCTGAAACCACAGGGACATGTAACATGACAATGTACAATTCCAACCTGTGACCTGCAAACATGTTTATTCACACATGCAGTGCAAATGGACATCCACTACTGTCCCATGAATGCCACGGAGGGTCACAATGTGACGTGCTCATGAGAAGTAAGTGTCAATGATGGAGTCCCTATGGGCCATTCCTGCCACAGCTGCAGTGGGATGTGGGCCACCTGCCCCATCACCACCATCATCGTCCGGTATCTCTGGAACTGGGATCCATGGGGCCCTGGTGCGAACACAGATGTTGTGCAACACGCAACATGAAACGATCATCTTGCACACGACGTCCGGGCTGTACAGGAGCTTCCCACCAGTGCCGTCCAGGCACCTGAAAAGTGACTTCAACACGCCAAATGTGCGTTCAACGATGCCCCTGGTGCGTATGTAGGCCGCATTGTACTGCCTCTGGGCGGGTGTGTTCGGGTCCCAGAGGGGTGTCATCATCCAAGGGCAGAGTGCATATCCTTGGTCACCTGTGACAGTGCAGGGAGAAAAGAGTCAATACTTGGTTCGGCAGGATGTGATGGCAGGCCCACCAATTCAGTGACGCCTGTGCTGGCTGTGGGGGGGGAGAGTGTAAGCCAGCCCTCTGGGAGTAGCATGTGCTGGCAACTACACCAACAGTCATCAGGCACACAGACATGCAATGTCTGAACTACAAGGGGGGTTGACTCAAGTCGCACAGGGCTAGTCGCCCCGGATGCACAGCGGCCGACATGGGCCCACCACCATGGGACGCTGACCTGCGGGAGATCCGGGAGGGTCATGGGGGCAGAGCAGTGCATCACATGTGTCATGGCTGCATTCCGCATCTCCACACGTTCAGCAGTTGTGTGGCTGTGGTGCCATGTGGAGTATGTATTGGGTGCAGGGGTAGCCCAGGATGACCATGGAGTGGTGTAGTCGTGTCTGGTAGGTGGTCGTGTAGTTTGACATGTCGGATGTGGTTTGGTCATGTGTGCATCCCCACAGTTGTGCCTTGTGCGTTGGTGGCTCTGGGATGTGTGGTGTGTTGAGTTGGTACTTACCAACGAGCAGTCCCATTCCATATGTGCCATCCTGGAAGCGCTGGTTGATGATGGACTGTCGGAAGATGAAGGAATCATGCACACTGCCTGGGTAGTTGGCGACGACATTGGTGAACATTCCCCGGTGGTCCACTATTGCCTGCACATTGATGGAATGCGTGTGCTTCCTGTTGCAGTAGTGGTGTGCAGTATCCGCAGGGGGCACAAGTGGGACATGTGTGCAGTCGATTGCCCCCAACACGGCCAGGCGTAGAAGCCTTGCTTAGTCTCCAGCTGTTCCTGTGCAGTGTTGGGGAAGTGAAGGTACTGGGGTATGAAGCTGAGGATGGCATCCAGGACGGGTGTGATGAACTTTGATAGGGCTGGCTGTGAGACCCCTCCGACTCTGGCAGTTGTTGGTTGGAAGGTCCCAGAGGCCAACAGGTGCAGCACTGCCAGCAGCTTTGTCTGTGGAGGGATGTTTGTTCTCCGCTGTGTTGGGACCGTCAGCCTGTGGGCGATGTGGGTCAGGATGCGGAGGATGGTTGTCCTTTTGAGCCTGTAGTGGGAAATGACTTCCGCAGGAGTTAGGTCTGTGAGAGTGGTTCGTTTACGGTAGGTCCACTGTCTTGCTCTACGCTGCCTCTGTGGTGGTCCGGGGGGGAGCGGGTCCGGGTCCTGGGGGGGGTGGCGGTCCAGGGGGTTTTGGAGGGGGGTGTTGTGGCCCTGTTGGGGCTCCAAGCTGCATGTAGAGTAGCTCCATGGCGTTGTTTGTTCTTTGGGTATGGCTGTGTGCAGGACTCCGTTGCCTACTACAGGTAGACGTCCTTCTTAACACCTGCTTGAGGCAGGTGTTAAATACCTGTGGCTAGCGCACCTCATTGCCTGTTTTGTGTTTTTATCGCAGATGTGGCTGGTCGTTGTGAATGTTGAGGTGTGATGTTGTCTCGACTTTTCACACGGGAACGCCTACTCTGCATCTCATTAGCGATATTTGCGGGGGTCCTCTGTGGCAATGTTTTTTGCGGCTGCTATCGCGGGTAAACTGGTGATGTGGGCTGTTAACACCGGCTTGTGAATGGGGGGGTAAATTTATCACGACTTTGGCTGCGATAAAGTGCCGTTAATTCGGCGATAGCTCCTTGTGAATATGCCCCAATGTCTTTTGACACACATTTGCTAGCATGACAGTGCAGGATTAGTTTCTCTGAATCCACATTTCTTACAAATTCCTCTTCGTAAGTGCATTATCGCGACACCTTGAATATTTAGTACAAGGCCTAAAACACACATTGTGCAAATGTTGTTGTTTGTTAGTCGTCCATGAGGCAACATGGCTATAATAATAAATAAATAACCCAGTATTTGTAAAGCACAAACTAATCACCCCTAAGGGTCCCAAGGTGCTGGAGGCTGTTGGGGAGATTAAGCAAGCTATTTCCCAGAGTCACAGGGTGCTGGGCTGAGGTGTTGCCGGGAATCGAACCGTGAGCCCCATGCTCCGGAGTCAGCCACCATGGCCATTGCGCCACACCTCTCCCACTATCACTATCACAGAGAATGAACAATGTAAGCTTGGCTGAAACCTCAACACGGAAGGATGGATACTGTTATAAATGCACATGTATTTCCGTGTTCAAATCAGAGGTGCACTCTGCTGTCATTGCGAGGTTGTCGCTGTTATCGGAGTCTCAATCAGTCTGATTCTTGTTTACCCTCTGCGAGGAGGGATGTCCAACTTGTGACCAAGACTGGGACCTGCACGAACTTACTCAGGTAATGGGAAGTTAGTATCGAGTAGGGGATTCTTGTCAGAACACCGGCCCTAGCAAACTAGATGAGGGAGCACATTGTAGGAATGCATTATACACCGCACTTATATGACAATATATATATATATATATATATATATATATATATATATATATATATATATATATATATATATATATATATGTATATATATGTTTCCTGCTGTAGCACAGTGTTGGAATTGTTTCATTCTGTTCACTGTCCGCATATTGCAAATCACATTTATTTGCTTCTTTCTATTAACCATTGCGTCGCATATATTTTATACAAGAATCACAATATTTTCAATAAATATTAAAACGCCCCTTTGTGTATTTCTTGTGTATGCATGAGTAACTAAGCGAAAAGGTTCTAGAACTGTTACCACGATTTCCTTGAGAAGTCAGGGTCATCATGTTCTGAGGTTGCCCAGATATTAATCACCATTCTAGGTTTAGCGGTACTGATGGGGGAACTATGAGCAAGCAGGACTATTTGCTACCATATCCTTAGGGGTGTCTGGAATCAGCCTAGCACCATTCCGACTTTCAAGTTGTCCAAACAAGCATAATGTTCCTACTGAGAAAGTGGAAATTGTACCACACCAGATTGGCAGTCCTTCAGCAGCACAGCAGTCCTTCTTCCTGGCAGAGCCTTCACTGGCCCAGAAGTGTTCTCAGGTGATCCAGAAGTTATACCCAGTTGTGCCTTTGAAGTGGGGAAGTCTTCAAAGAATGCTCTTTGAAGTGCACATAGGTCCTCCCTTACTGCCCTGGCCCCAGACACAGTACAGGGGGGTATGCAGCCCTTTGTGTGGGAACAGGACATAGCCTATTCAGGTGTACGTGTGAGGCTGTGCACAGCCCCTCCCTCCCAGGGTAGTCCATCAGACACACCTAAGCTCCCATTGTGTGTGGCTGTCTAGAGGACATACTGAAAGGCCAGTTGTCACCCTCCCCAGAAAGGTATCAGAGGCAGGCTTCAGGCCTTCGGGCTAAAAGCAGAAAAATGCCATATTTCTAAAAGTGGTATTTTTAAAATTGTAATGCTAAATTCAACTTTGCTATTAGAGAGGAATTATCATTACAAGTCCAAAGGTACTAAACATGACAGATCTAACTCCTCCCCTTTGGAAATTACAGCTTATTAGATGTAACAAGGATCCCCAATGTTATCCTGCGGGAGGAGTAGGCCTCACAGTAGTGAAAAACTATTTGGGAGTTTTTCACTACCAGGGCATGTAAAATGTATAGGTACATGTCCTACCTTTTAATTACACAGCACCCTGCCCTATAGGCTACCTAGAGCCTACCTTAGGGGTGACTTATATGTACGAAAAGGGGAGTTCAAGGCTCGGCAAGGGGTTTTAAATGGCAAGTAAACATGACAGTGTACACTGCAACCACAGGGTCTGCAGTGGCATGCCCGGGACATGTTTAAAGGGCTTCTTAAGTGGGTGGCACAATCAGTGCTGCAGGCCCACTAGTAGCATTTAATTTTCAGGAACTGGGAATATGTAGTGCACTTTACTAGGGACTTATAAATAAATTAAATATGCCAGTTAGGCTTATGCCAAACAAACCATGTTTTGGGGCGTTGGCACAAGCACTTTAGCTCTGGTTAGCAGTGTAAACTGCACAGCGTCCTAAGGCCAACACAAATAAATTCAGAAAAAAATGGAGGCAAGTAGCCAAAAGGTTTGGGGGAAGGCCGCCCTAAGGCTGTCAGGTCTAACATTTGTCCCCCCAGCTGAAAGTGAGAAGAGCTACCCAACCTCGAGCCATGGCAGAGAGGAGGAGTGGTGGGCACTGTAAGTGCGCATGTTGGTTTGGCGAGCCATCTTAGGATGGCCAAACCGACATGCACACTTATAATCCAACCCAGATGTGTTACGCAGCCAGATGGAAATTAGGCACAGGCTCACTGTCCCTGAGCTAGTATAAAGCGCTCAGGCCAATCTCGGCGCTTCTCTCATGTTTGGTAATGGCATGAGAGGAGCATCTGGATTGGGTGGGGGAGTTTGGGAGCCTGTGTTGTGTGGCGGAAGAGAACCGAGGCGGCCGGCGGCGTCAGTGGCAGGTAAGTCTTTTTTATGTATTTATTATTATTATTCCCCCCACACTGCCTCACTACTTTGTATTGCAAGCAGCCGCCACTGCTAAGTACACCACAGACCCTTACCCTATCTGTTACTGACCTTGATAGTCAGGCCTGCATTTCGAGGGCCTGAAGCACTTCCTGTGGATGAAAAAGGTGGTTCTTCCAGTTGCAACTGAAGACAGCTATGTCATCTAAGGAGCACTGAAGCCCTCCAAGACAGCTAAAACCTGGTTCACCACCTGCTGGAAGGTGGCAGGGGCATCACTTTAAATTGGTAGTGGCCCTCTAGAGTGGAGAAATTTTACCTCTCCTTGGCTCCTTCTGTTAGGACAATCTGCAAGTAACCTGAAGTTAGATCAATGGGTAATCCCATGAATGAGTGAGAATGGAGAGGAGAAATGTCCCAGCATGTGGTGACAGTCCCTCTGTGGTCATCAAGTAGCTAACCACATCCTGGGGAGGTTTCCAGGGAGCTTGCTCCTACCCCTCCCTAACCAGCCAGATAGATCCCCTTACAGGCAGACCATACAGAAGCTCAAAGGGCCTAAAACCAACCCCTTCTGTGGTGACTCTCTGCAAGCAAAGAGCAGGCATGGTAAAAGGACGTCTCACTAATGCCTCATGGCCTCAGGTAGGCCCTTGATCATGACCTTGAAGGTCTTGTTGAATCTCTCAACAAGCCCATTGGTTTGTGGATCGTAGGGTGTGAAAAACATATAGGAAACTCCACACTCCTTCCACACTCCTTCCACATTGACTGCATATTAGCACACATGAAGCTAGTGCCCCTGTCAGACACCACTTCCTTGGGGAAACCCACTTGGGTAAAAATCCCTATCAGTGCCCTAGCCACTGCAGCTGCAGTTGCGGTCCTCAGAGGTATGGCCTCTGGGTATCTTGTGGCATGATCCACCAGTACCAGGATAAACCTGTTCCCAGAAGCTGTCTGGGTATCTATGAGCCTTACAATGTCGATGCCCACTCTCTCAAAGGGGGAAATCTTCACCCAGGACCAGTAACGCGGGGGCCTTAATAGTGAGTTGACGCCTTACCCTGTGAGAATCCGCCTGTCTGTGTGACTCTTCCAACTCCCTTACCTGGCGGCATCTTCCTCTCCCGAAGACCAGAATTGATGGTCAAACCACCTCAACCTCATAAGGTCCCAGTCCTTCTTAAGTAAATGTGTCTCCTGTAGAAGACATATATCACATTGAGCAGATTTCAGCTGGGAAAACAGTGCCAGTCTCTTTGTTGGAGCATTTAGGCCCCTGACATTGAGGCTAAGTATCTTCACCATATGAAAGGGAGGGGTAAGCAAGCCATGAGTGTCCTAATCTGAGAAAGACAATCCTGCACTGCCGTCATTACATGGTGATGTGGGACAATATTGCATACTTGTAAGGCATTCGAGCATCTTGAATAAAAACAAATGAATGGCACAAACAGTGGATCATGAAGATTGGGTCCATGTCGTTAGTTATCCGTCTCAGACAGCAAAAAGATGTAGAGGATACGAAGACTCTACACCGCACCCTTTCGGGAGATCGCTATAAGTCTAGGCATTCTCTCAAATAATACATCCAGCAGGTTGGCAATGATAGAAGCTGAAATGTGTCTATTATTGAGGTTGAGCAGATAACCGTCAGGCCTCCCATATCCATCCCGGTCACTCATCCACTTGTTCTGAGGACTGGTCCCGATTGGTGAGTTGTTGTAGGAGAGCCGACCTCTCCTCAAGACTCTCCGTCGTGGATGGCTTACTCAGCTTCTTACGATTCCGAGACTTAGACCGTCTTGAGTGACCGGGCAGCTGTGAGGACGAAAGGGAACTCTGTGACAGTGGTAGAACGCACCTGTCCTGATCCAACCCCAAGACCGCCGCCGCCTCCTGAAGCATACAGACTATGAGAGTCTCCCCTTCCCAAATGAAGATGAGGTAAAAGTGATGACCGCACCTGTACCGAACCCATTTTTCTCTGAGGAATTTGGTCGCCGTCTTCATAGCCTGGTGTCGTTGCAGTGTGATAGAGACAACCTGATATAGACATACTTTTATCCCTTTGAAGATGACATGGGGCTGATCTCTTATCGCATTTATGATTACGCCCTTCTGGCGATAACTATGTAAGCATGTAAGAATGTCCTGTGGGGTTCGGGAACCCCGGATAGGCGACCCGCTCGATATGTACAGTCAAGGATAAGTTCTTTCTTTGAGCTCCGGGGCAATGTGGCTGAAGAGTCGGAATACATAATGCTCGAAGCGGTCTGCATCTTCCTGCACTGGGACCAATTTTATTCTAATGTTAGATCTGCGGAACCTGTTCTCTAAATCCTCCAAGTAAAAGTTGTGGTCTGTATTACGGTCTCTAAATTCAAGAATCTCACTGCAACATGCCTACAACTCCTCTTCTCTGGCATCGCTACCCTGCTCTACTGTGTCCACATGCTGTCCCAGGTCACTTATCTCGCGTAGAAGTTCCTTGAACTCTTTAGAAGCCTCCATCTTGAGAGTCGCTATTTCCTCTCTCAAGGTGCAGAAAAGGGACTCCCTAAAGTCTCGAGTGACCGGGGCTTCCTCACCCACATCCTGCCATTTAGACAACGCCGTGGGGGACCGAGTGGGAGAACCTGCATCTCGGGTGTTCTCAGTCTACCTGGTAGGGTTTTTGGTCAATAGGTCCTTAAAGTGGGATCTTTTTTCGTTTGTGTTGCCATCATCCTGCACACACTCAATTGCAATGATGGCGAAAGCTTGTGAGGGTGAGAACCGTACAGGCCCTGCACACAGCTTGTCCCAATGTCCCAATACATAGAGCGCGCCCGGGCTCAGCAAAGCACCCCACGGTATCCCCCAGATTGCCAGCAAGGGTGGGCCAGTAAGTCCCCGTACCATTAGTCTGCGGCAGGGACTCCGACTGCCAGGCTTGTAGCAAAGATCCCGGACTATGCCTCCGTCGCAAGCGCCAGGTGTCCTGAAAAAGAAAACTGGAGGGCCCAGGCAGGCAGTCCAGCCCACTCATAGAGTTAACAGCCAATAGAGCTGGTCGGCAAAATAACCCTAGTCACTAATGTGACCGCTCACCAATGGGGCGCCCAGTCTCCAATGGATCCTGCACTCTTTCACCACCTCCGCCTCCGAGTAGGCCACCAGGCACCACCGCTCTGTCCTGGGCCCTTTCCCGCTAGCCACATACCCTCCGGCTGCTGCTCGAACTGCTCTCTTCCGCAACATCTTTCACTGGGTGCCACTCGGATTCCGTCCACAAGCGGAGCACACACAATGCTCGACAGGACCAAGAGCCAGGGGGAGGGAGGAAAGGCCGCCTCTCCGCGCTGAAGCTCCTGGAGCCGGGAGTGCCGCTCCGCATCCGGTTACAGAGAGCTGTGGTTCACCGCCCTGCAGCAAGGAGGGCTGGTCGATCGTCCCCCCCAATCACCTACACGCTGTGTCACGGACGCCGGATTGACCAGCAACTGAATGGGTGCGGCAGAGCTCCGCAAGGCTGCTCCTACGCGGGCGCCATCTTGGACACTTCCCTGGCAGATGGGCTTTAGGCACCATCTCTACATCAACCAGGGACACTAGGGGAAACAACACTGACTTCACCCCACTGACTGGGACAAATGCCTGAGTAAAAAAAGTAAGAAGTACATCTTCACCGTACTAATACTCAAGAAAATTGGTACAGATTTACTCAGTTTTGGAAATGGTAAACATTTCTAGTGGTATACCTGGAAAGATGTACTCAGCACAGATTTGCACGTACACTACTGCAATGTCATTGGATGCGTTCTCCGGGCTTCCATTTTCCCAGAACGGAATTGTTCATTGTGAACTTCTCTGGCCTGGGGGAAATGTTGCCCAATGAGCAATTGCACGCTTTTTTAATTTCTCTGAGGGGAAACCTCTTTTCCTCACGTCTGTACCACTTTTCAAACTGGAAAGGGAGTTGCACGGGACCTTTTCTAGAATGAAACACAGAACTTCTGTAGGGTAGGAAATTGTTGTATTGAGCTTTTGAATTAACAAGTGTGTTGGCATTCAGAAGCATACAATGCCAACATGCTTTGACCCACTCTAAACTTGCGGTAAACAAATCCTCTGCAGTAATACAATGTACGCCTGCCAAGAATCCTCCTCTTAAACCTTAACGGAGGCAATTGGATCTATTTTCAGCCATACCCAAACATTTACAGTCGCAAATGGCTCTGGAAATCGGGCCCAATGACTTTTTGCTGTTGTGTTTACTTCACATACTTGTATTCTGCCTTACAAGGATAATTTGAACTTTGTATTCAATATTATGAGAAGTTCATTGTTCTCTGCCGGTTTCATGTAGGCACGGTTTGGGTTTGTGCATAAATCCCTAATGTGTGCAGGTCTGAGGAACCTTTGCTTATTAACAGTCAAGAATTCTTCCAAAGAAATCCTGAGAGAAGCCGCATAATTAAGACAAGTTCTCCCCATCAGCATCCATCAGCCATCAAATTCATCTTCATCATCCCTCTCAATATATATCCGCATTGCATTATTATTCTAATACGATACATTAGGAATATTTAACAGCCAATTTTTCTGCTGATGCAAATGTGCATTAAAAGTGACCCTTGAGGTTAAATCGCTTTCGAAAGGTGAATGCATTATTCATGCAATTCTTGGGCTCTCCTTGATGTTTACTACTGTAGCGTTTTTTGTCACATATTTATGAAAGTTTATGTGACACTTAACAAAAATAGGGAGGAATGTAGATGAATAATGCACAAGACGGAAAAAACTGCAGTGGCGAGTAAAACTGCACATTGCTTTGAAGGGCATGGAAAAATTGGCATGGATGTGGAGTCCCCAAAATTCGAAGAGAAGCGGAAGTGACGTTGTGCATCTTTCAACTCCACGAAGGTATCACAGTAGATCTCTTTTCCACCCATACCTCTGAAACTCCCTCCGGTGTACTCGAGCAAAGGGAAGGGTGAAATTGTGGAACCTACAGGCAGCAAACTCAGGAGCATATTTACATGAAAATGGAACAGCGCATCGCAGCAGGTAATTTGGCTGCGCTGAGCTGAGTCATTTTAAAAACGCAGGGATGAGCTGTATTTACAAGAATACGGAGCACCTCTGTGCTCTCCTCTGCGCCAGCGCTAAAACAGCAGCAATGCGCCAACGCAGGCACCCTTGCACAAGGGTGCCTGCGATGCAGGGATGATCGTTGTTGTGCAGGAAGGGAAACCTTCCTCCACAAAAACAATCATTAATGGTGTTTTGTTCCTTATATGTGTGCTGCAGAATGCAGCACACATTGAAAGACCAAAAAATGAGGAGAAATTAAAGTATTTCTGCTTGTTGCGCCACTTTAATGCCTCCCCTGGAAAGGTGTTAGTTTTTAGCACTGCCTCAAATTTACGGATCCTTGTAATTCTGGGGTAGTGTCAAAAAACCATGGGTGTTGCGTGGATACCCACAGCAATAACCATGGCACCCCACTTTGAAGCAGAGTACTGCGTGAAATAGGTCCATATTTACAAGGACGTGTAAAGCCACGCCTTGTAAATGTGGGCCAGCACACAGTGCCTCCAAAGTGTCAAAAAAAGTGATGCTCTGATGGCTTGTAAATATGTCACACAGTTCTCACTTTCTGTTTCCGGTCCTGCTTCAACTACCTCTTATACCACAGGCAGGGGCGTAGCTCGGCCACTAAGATTGGGAGGGTGTGAGCTTCAGATTTCCCGACAATCATGCTGGTATATTGAGAGGGGATTAAGGGGCAGGGAAAAGGGAGAGGAAAGGGAGAGAAATGCAGATTGGCATGAGTAGTAAGTGAGAGAAACACAATATTTTGTAAAATGATCAACATTTTTAGGACGTTTAAAACAGAGATGAGAAAGTGTGTGTGTTTTTGTCGGTGTGTGCCTTCAAAAATCCCAGGTGAAATCCAACAGACACCTCACCATACCCAAATGATAGCACCTGTATCCAACTATTCATCAGAAAATACTTTTATCAGGGGAGTGTAACACCCCAAACACCCCTCCTGAAGTTACGCCCCTGACCACAGTTAGTAATGGCATGCACAGGGGCTCCAAAGGGCATGCCATGGACAGCAGTTGTGTAAGGTAGAGTTAGGGAGGAACATTTTTGTTTACGGTTAAATTATTATGAAGTAAAATAATTCTGTAAATGCACAATACTAGTTAATTGGTGGTAGGCCCTGTGAGGAATGATACAAAAGAGGGACAGATCTAAGCTCATATTCTGTTCCACAAGTGAACCTTATTAGATGTATACTGTATGTGATGGGTTTGAATCCAAAAAGGGCCATCTCAGCCTTGTAATCTACAGAGGTTCCTAACAAGTACCATGAAAGTGGGTAGGTAGACACCTGTTACCCAATTCACAAAGCCATTTATGGTCCTTAATTTATGACTACAGATGAAAATTCCTCCATTTGTGTCTGACAGCTAGCCACAAACGTTTTCCTGTTATTTGTAAATGGTTCCATCTGGCAGTGCAGCCCCTTGAATCTACCCTCTTGTTCCCTCTCCCCTGAGGTACCCCATATTAAAGGGGAAATAACTTCTCAGACTCTCTCTGGGGATCTGGAGATTGGGAGGTGGAAATTAGAGGCTTTAGGGCAGGGGTCTCCAACCTTTTCTGTAGTGAGAGCTACATCTGGTCAGTGAAAATCATTGTGAGCTACTGAAGGCTGAACAACTCGTGCATTGTTACCAGACGCCCCACTCCTAGCTTAATTGGCTTTAAGCATAATGGCCATAGCGCTAGATGCTATAGTTTGAACAAAATACTTTGACTAAGGGCACTATGACAGGGCTGCCATGTGTCAGTGAGAACGTGGTATTTGGGGATGTATGAACATGTGTGCATATGAATGGGATATTTGTGTATGGGTGATTGAGGGACCGTGTCGTATGTACTTGTGGCACAGGGCATACCTTTCGGCACCGTTACATGTATAACAGAAATGGGAGAAATATGAAGTGCAGAAAAATGTTCTGTAAAAATGTTGGTATGGAACATTTTTCTGCACTTTAAATGTCTCTAATTTAAAATATTGGCTGCATTTTTCACTCATAACTATGGCACTGTATCGAGAAAATTAACCTCAAGAGTTAACTTTGTTAATGTGGATTCCATAAAACTCATCATTTATATTTTCACCCATTTCCAAGTGTCACATTTACAAACAACAAGCGTCTTCCTCCCAGTGGCCTATAGACATGGTGCAATATTTATAACAGAAAAATACACTTGTTTAAATGGGAGGAATTTTAAGTGAATAAACATGCTTCATAAAACAATAGGAGGTATTTGGCATAATTGAAAGTGGAGAAATACATTAATACTCAATGTTTCTTTGAAAACGTTTTCTTCACTTTAAATTTTCCTATTTGATAAATATAACACTTATTCAGTTGTAAATATGGCCACCGACAACTCACTGATTGGATCAACCTTGTTGGTTTGCCGCACTGAAAAGCTCCAGGATGTGCCTGACTCGACACCAAGAGGGAAGCCTTCAATGACCGCTTCGAGACCCTCCTCACCATCGATGCCAAGAAGTCCGATGCCCGTCTTTGCACCGAGCCGTCGAGCTGCAGCAGGCCTCTGTCATCAACTCAATGGATCCGAGAGACCCGCCCATGACCCCATCGATGAGAGAAATGGTCCAAGAAAAAGACTAAGGGGCAGATTCAGCAAACTGTCACAGAGCGCAGCACAGCAAACTACATTCCTGCACTGCGCTAAGGGAAAGGGCAGGAATGCGCAGTATTTAGTATTTTATGGTGCTTTCCTGTCTTTCCTTGTGCTGACACCCTTTTGGC
Source organism: Calotriton arnoldi (assembly GCA_963921515.1). Classification (NCBI taxonomy): domain Eukaryota; kingdom Metazoa; phylum Chordata; class Amphibia; order Caudata; family Salamandridae; genus Calotriton; species Calotriton arnoldi. The sequence goes on from CAWUFW010000051.1 coordinate 4,745,017, forward strand.
TGCCTAGCGCCAACACAGACACCCTTGCGCTGTAGTGCAAGGGTGCCTGCGTTTTGTAGACAGGATTGTTTTTGTATAGGAAGGTGCACCTTCCTGCACAAAAACAATCCTCAGAGGCATTTTCCTCTTTCTTAGAAAGAGGTAACAACTAGGAGAAATAAAAATATTTTACCTCATTGCACCTCCCCTGAAGAGGCGTATCATTTTGCCGCATTCCCAGGTTTACCAGTGTTGGTAAATCTGCGAATGCTCTACAATCCATGGGTGGATGCATGGAAACACCCACGCTCCACCCATGGAACACCTCCCTGGGGCAGAGTAACGCATCCCAGTGATTTGCGATGTGTTGCGTTGCTCCACATTTATCAAGCCATGCAGGGCCTGGCGTGGCTTGATATCAATATGTTGCGGTGCAAGGGCGACGCAACACATTGATAAATATAACTAAATATATATATATGTATGCATGTGTGTGTGTATATATATGTATATATATATATATAAACTCTCGGGGACACTTAGGGGTGATGATATCATGTCAAATAAATACAATAATGTTGTAGTGATCCTTCAAAACTGTAAATGTATTTCTAGCCCAAAAATATGTGTAAACCCTATTTAAAATGTTTTGATTTTTAAAGCACTTAATTACAGCCTTCTATCTCTAAAAGCAGCTGCCAATGGGAATGAGAGTTTTATTCTTTGTTCAGTACTAAAATTTGATTAGATTCTTGAGATTTCAAATATATAATACCAAAAAAAACAATTTCAAGTAGGAGTTGTAGGCCTATTTTTTTAATAAAATAATTTATTGAATTTGTAATGTGCATTTAAAAATTAATAGACAAAACAACACATGTGAAACAGTGGCTTCCGGCCTTTCCCTGGTATGGTGACTCAATGGACTAATGCATCCACTCCAGGTCTGGTTTGAACTCATGGCCACAGGTTCCAATCCTGGTGAGACTACTCAAACTTTTATATTTCTGAAGTCGATAAACTGAGTACCATTGAGTTGGGTAACAATTAACCTCTGCTATTTCAGCAGCAAGATACCTTTCAAGATTAATGTGTGCTTCTCACATAAACATGTTAGGTTATTGTATGTTATGCTGTGTTAAAGAGTCTGACAGTAACTCTTGCAACCAAGAGACCATGCACAATTTATAAAAGCAGCTAATCTAATCAATAGAAGAGCAATAAGACATTCAAACTGTAGTTGCAGGAAGAATGGCATTAGAATATGCAGCACAAGTAACAGAAATAACTAAGTATGCCAACCATGGAGCTCCAGTCCTTACATGCCTGCTGGTAAATGGCAAGAAGAGAGTACTAGAACACATAAGGGCTATTTCTACCGAAGACAAACAATGTCCAATTACCATGCGCTTTAAACTAGAACATGGTATGGACAGTAGCCAATTACAGTTTTGTGTGCTGGACAGAATTCCAATACAGGAAAGAGAGGTAATAGAGTTCAGGAACTCAGAAGACTTGAATCGAGGCTCATCATCGGGTGCGGTACCCTTCATCGGGGGGCGCTGAACCTGGAGGAAGAGGTGGCATCCACTTGGGCTGATCATTCTTATAATCTCTCCCTCCCCACCTTATTTTAATTGCAGGTCAGTAATACCTTATTCTGTAGTACGTCAATGACTTTTATGTTGTGATATTCCTTTCTGTAGCTTACCTGTTTCTAGTCCCCTAGCAAATTACGTTTGCTAATGTTTTTATTGGTTTTAACTAATGTTTTTATCTTCTTTTGTTTGTACTGTTTCAGGAGTTCCTGTTACTTTTGCAGAACCGGGTATGAAACGCAAAACAGCCTGATGTATTTATCGCTGTGTGGGGTACTGCTCGACTACAAGTGACTTCTGCACATGGCATGGGAATTGTTCCTTTCTGGGGTGTTGCGGGAGATGCCCATTTAATATGGTAACTAGAAAGCGTAATACCCGACAGGGCTTGATTTAAACCAGTACTAGGCATTATGTGCTGAATACACACGAATTATGTAAGTACTGTAAGATGTATTTAAATGGAGGCATATTAGCCCACCTGAACTGGAACACAACATTTGCACACAGTATGCACAAGGTGATGTGTCCTCCACACGTAGAGCAAGATGTTAAATGCGTTTTGGATCTGTATATAACTTTGCCCCATATCAAAAGTATATATTGTTTAAGACATCTTTGGCCAAGCGGTGCGTCTGTAACACGGTGCACAGACATAATATCGAGGTTTTTTTTTTCGAATTACAGAAATATCGAGTTGGAAATATTGAAGGGACAGAATATCGACATCAAGAATATCGGTGACCAGGATATCGACCTAAAGGTAAGAAATATCGTTTTTGTTAATATCAAAGTCAGTAATATCGTTTGCAAAAATATCGTTGTTAATAATATCGATGTTTATATTAGTGTTATGTATTTTAGTATGTATTTTATATGTATGTGTTTTATATTTTTTGTTAAGTATTGCATTTTAAAAAAATATATGTATTACATTTTTAGAAGTTAGTAATTTTTGCACTTATTGGAGTGCGAATAGTAATTTTTACCCCTACGCTATCCAACATTTTCACTACTGTTGCACTCTCTGGAGTGGGAATAGTAATTTTTACCCCTACTCTATCCAACACTTTCCCTACTGTTGCACTCACTGGAGTGGGAATAGTAATTTTTACCCCTATGCTATCCAACACTTTCCCTACTGTTACACTCTCTGCAGTGGGAATAGTAATTTTATCCCCTCCGCTATCCAATATTTTCTCTACTGTTTTAGTTAATGTAGTGTATAATTTATTTTAAAAAGATTAAAAATATTGTAATTTTTTAATATGTTATTATATTTTTTATATTTTGATTTATATTATTTGTTTTTTTCTATATATGTATTTATCATGTTTTAATTATTTTTTATCAGTTTATAAGTTATTAAAATAATTATTTATAAATATTAAGTAAGTATATATATTATATTTAATACGTATATATGTTTAATTTATTTTTACATTATATGTATTTGTTATAATTTTAAACATTTTAAAATAATTTTAACTGTGTTTTTTTTAATTATATGTGTTATTTACTTTATTTTACATAATTTTTTAAACATTAAAAAAAATCGATATTTTTAACAACAATATTTTTGACAACGATATTTTTTAATCGATATTTTTGTACTTACCATAATGTAGGTAGGACTTCGATATTGTGGCCATCGATATTTCGGCTCCGATATTTTTGTCGTCGATATTTGTATAGTCAGTGATTCTTGTAACACATTGTAATTGCATATGGTCTCTCTGGGGACAGTGGAAATATGCAAGCGTTTTCACTGCTAGGTGCTCTAATAAAAGATCTTTAGTATGACGATACATTGTTGCATAATGTGTGGTACCACAATTTGTGTTAGAAATTAGGACCAAGGGCTGCCCCAATTTATAGATTATTATGTACACAGAACAAATACCAATTTATATTTGGTTCGGATTTACGTTATTAACTATTTGCCCTCATATGATGCATTCCGATGTTGAATAATGTTGAAAACACGGTGCCAATATGGCTGCATTGTTTACTCTAAACCGGTCACAAGCAACATAAGAGTCCTTTGTTTATGTTGTAAACACTTGAATCACATGGCTGTATTAAAAATAATTGATGAACAAACGTACTTTGAACTGTGAACAAGGATCCTCTGCTCAAAAATGCGTTGGGCGTTTAATGCTCTAATCTTGTAATAAAGTTGATCCTGCATAGAAGTGGTGGCCTTTTTCTCCTTTTTTGCCGCACTATGAGCGATTCTGAAGAGGATTGGAATGTGAAGGGGCTTGCTACCCCACTGCACACCTGCCGCTGTAAAAGGGGCTGGGGAACCAGAAACCTTGACAGCGGGCAGAGAAACAGACGAATGCTCCGCTTTCAGCAAGCAAGAGCAGTTTCAATGCTCTCACTTGCTGGGAGCAGAGCGTTTACTGTGGCTTGGTGGGAGTGGTTAAAGCTCCTGTCAAGACACAGCAAACAGCTATGTCCCGGGGGTGGGCACCACAGGACATAGGAGCTGGCCCTGGGAGGTGGCGGTCACCAGGGGCATCTATGGCTCTAGGAGGGGGTCCACGCAGCCCTCCTCCATTTAATCAGTAGGGGCTGCCCAGGGGAGGTGGCAGTCCCTAGGACCGTGAACGGAACAGGAGAGGAGCCGCATGGTCCACTCCTATTTTAAAACTGCATTTGGCCCTGGAGAGGTGGAGGACCCCGTGCCAGGGGGGATCAGTGAAGCCCCCCATAGCAAATTAATTAAACCCAGGGAGGTGGTGGTCCCCGGGGCACGGGTGATCGATGAGGCCCCCCATTCATTTATTTTCTATTAGCCCTGAGGATGTGGCAGTCCCCAGGGGTAGAAGGAGGAGGGCCCTGTTAGCCCACCTCCTTACTTTTCATTTAAGCCCTCATGCCCCCGGGACCTGGCCCACGCGGGGGCTAAAATATAGAGAAGCATAGGAGACCACGCTTTTCTGTTTTTTAGCTTTTGGTGGGAGTCACGGCTCCAGCGCTGCTCCCGCTGAATTTGATTTTTTTATCTTATTTTGCCCTGGCGGGGTCCCCCTTCTCTTTTTCGTCAACCTTTTTTTGTGGGACTCTGCTCAAGATAAGTCCCAAGATGGCTGTCAACATTTCCTGGTTTAAAGGGTTGGCCACAAATCAGATTTGAGCATGGGGACTGTCGGATCCTCGAAGGATCTGCGTCTCTATATATACAAATTTGGATTTTCCTTAATAATTCTATAACTACTGAACGGATTTATGCCAATTTACCAAAAGGTCATTTTCTAGGCCAATAGGTATCTTTCTGACAAATTTGGTGTAATTCCGTTCAGCAGTTTGGGCTGTAGTTGTGTATAAACTCCCTATGGGACTTTCCATGTGCACTTAAGAATCACTGGGGCACTTTTTTGGGAACATTTCGGAAAGATTAGTCAAACGGCATCAGATATATATGGGCAAGTCAAAAAACGCTTCTCCTATAGAAACTAGGTCCGAACTATAACTACCTACTGGCGACTGACAGTAGGTAGTTATAGTTAGGACCTAGTTTCCATAGGAAAAGCGCTTTTTGACTTGCCTATATCTTTGGCTCCATTTGACGAATCTTTACAAAAGTTTCCCAAAAAATGTGCCAGTCATTCTAGTGCGTGGAAAGTTTTGGGATGATCAGTCTAGCGGGGGACGAACCGCTGGATGGAATTACACAAATGTGGCAGAAAGGTAGCTCTTGGTCCAGAAAGCAACCTTTTTGTTATTTGGTGTAATTCAGTCAAATAGTTTTAGAGTTATTAAAAGAAATCCAAATTTATATATTTAGGGACGCCAACCCTCCGCAAACCCTCCCGAACTCATGCAGAGATCTGACTGGCTGCAAACACTTCTACCAGGAAGTGTTGGCAGCCATCTTGGGACTCAGCCTCAACCGAGTCACAAACAAAAACCTAAAAAATAGAGAAGAGGGCAGGGTAGGAATACCCTGACCTCCTAGCCCACCAGGGCATGAAAAACATTTTTTTTAAATGTATGTGGCAAAAATCACGACAGATTCACAAATTCACGGCAAAATAAAAAATAAAAGAAACAAGACTGGCTACAACGTTTTTTTTTTTTTTTAAAAACCCGGGTGGGCAGGCCCCGGGGGCATGTACATAAATTTAAAAAATAAAGGATGGGCACACGGCCCCCCTCTATTGAGCTCTAAGAGCCCCGGGGAACGAAACTTCCCCAGGGCTTCAATTAAAAGAAAAAGGGGGCCTCAAGACCAAACAATAACTCTACTTCCAGCAAGTAAAGGCAAAATGGAGGGCAGAAAAATTAGCAGAGAAGGCAAAACAGAGGGTGGAAAAATTAGCAGGAAAGGCAAAACAGAGGGTGGAAAAACTACCAGGAAAGGCAAAACAGAGGCCAGAAAAATGAGCAGAAAAGGCAAAACAGAGGACATAAAAACAAGCAGAAAAGGCAAAACAGAAGGCAGAAAATGAGCAGAAAAGGCAAAACAGAGAGCAGGAAAGGCAAAACAGAAAGCAGAAAATGAGCACAAAAGGCAAAGCAAAGGGCAGAAAAACAAGCAAAAAAAAAGGCAAAACAGAGGGCAGAAAAGGCAAAACAGAGCAGAAGAGGGTAAAACAGAGGGCAGAGAAAGGCAAAACAGAGGGCAGAAAAACAAGCAGGAAAGGCAAAACAGATCATCGAAAAACGAGCAGAAAAGGCAGAACAAAGAAGAATAGGGTAAAACAGAGGGCACTCAGAAACTCAGACACCCACTAACAGATCCACTCAGAGACTCATGCACCTACTCAGAGACCCACTCAGACACTCACACACCCACTCAGACACTCACACACCAACTCACAGACCCACTTAGACACTCACGCACCCACGCTCAGACCCAGAGACTCATGCACCCACTCAAAGACTGACACACACACATACTCACTCATGGAGGCACTCGCAAACCCACGCAGACACTCTGCAACACACTTTCATATCCACTCAGACACTCACGCGCTCATTTCACTTACATACCCACTCACAGACCCACTCAGACACTCATGCGCCCACTCACACACCCAGTGAGACATTTATGCAACCACTCCCAGACCTACTCAGATACTCACACACCCATTGAGACACTCATGCACTCACTCACACACTCACTCTCAAAGGTGACAGGTTAAAACTTTGAAAAACCTTAGAAATTCACTTAAAAAAACAGAGGTTACAGGGACGTTATTGTTAGGAAATAACATTAAAAAACCATAGAAATTCACTAAAAAAAACAAAGGTTACAGGGACGTTATAGTTAGGAAATAGAAATAAAGAACCCTAGAAATGTGCTGAAAAAACCAAAGGTTATAGGGACATTACAGTTAGGGAATAACATTAAAAAACTGTAGAAATTCACACAAAAAAACAAAGTTTAGAGGGACGTTATAGCTAGGAATATTAAATAAACCTTAGGAATTCACTGAGAAAACCAAAGGTTACAGGGACGTTAAAGTTAGGAAATAGTTTTAAAAAAACCTTAGAAATTCACTAAAAAACCCGAGGGTACAAGGACGTTATAGTTAGGCTCAGATTTCACTCATACAAAACCATTGAAATTCAGGAGTTATAGTTACCTGAGCTAACTATAATTTACACCCCCGCAGTGCACTGCTTATGAGCTCATATATTTCATCACCCATGATATGGTCATTGGCATCACTGATGACATCTCAAATGACATCACTGATGACATCGTCCACAGAACTTATCATACATCCACTCACACATCCACACAACCACTCACATACCCATTCACAGACCCATACAAGTACTCACACAACCATTCCTTCATCCATAGGCCACTTACACACCCACTAACTCATCTATAGAGCCGTTCACACACCCACTTACTCACTCATGCAGCCACTCACACAACCACTCACTCACCCATACAGCTGTGAATACAACCAGTCACTCACCTCTACAGCCACTTACACAGCCACACACTCACCCATACAGCTACTCACACACCCACATATTCACCCATACAGCCACTCACACACCCACTCACTCACCCATACAGCCACTCAACACAGCAACTCACTGACCCATACAAGCACTCACCCACACAACCACTTAAATACACATCCTTACAAGCAGTCCCACATCTGCTCACTCACCCGTACAGCCATTAACACAGATACTCACTCGGCAATGCAGCCACTCACCACCAACTCACTTAACCAGAGACCCACTGAAACAGCCACTTACTCACCCATACAGCCACTTACACACCCAGCCACTTACTCATATAACCATTCAAACAACCACTTGCTCATCCATACAGTCACTCGCACAACCACTCACCCACCTATACAGCCACTCACACAACCACTCATTCACCCATGCAGCCACTCACACAACCACTCACTCACCTGTACGGCCAATGACACACCCACTCATTCAATAATACAGCCACTTACACAGCCACTGACCCATACAGCTACTCACACACTCACTTATTCACCCATACAGCCACTCACATACCCACTGACACGCAGATATACACAGTCACACAGCCACTCACACAATAAATATAGAAAAATGCAATCACTTATTAATAGTACTCAAAGTATACTTATTTAACTTTTGTGGTACCTTAGTATATATATGTAACACTCAGAAACTTTTAGAAAGCACTCACAATCACTGGATGATATTATCAGTGATGTCATTTAAGATGTCATCAGTAATGTAATCCCAAGCTGTAGAAAAGCACACCATGGCTCTGATGCTTTTAAAGCGTGTTTATTCGATTAGTGCAACAACGCTACCCAATGCGTTTCGGAGCTCTTGGCTCCTTGATCACAGGTTAATTAACATTTAACTTCCTCCTTCTTTTAACACCACGCCTGATTTCAAGTGCTTAACAAATATAAAAGACAGACTGTCAAAGGTTACACCAGAGTTATCCTTCAATTTTACATTGTTATTACATTCAATGATCACCAGAGTATGTAAGCAGGCTAAAATATTGGTTATAAAAATTACATGCATAAACAGTATCCAAAGAAAGGAGGTTTAACATTATTGTGTTTTTTGACAAAACTATATCTTCTTATATTTAAATTGCAACAATACAAAGTTTCACAATCAATCAATGTATTAAAATGCTTCCACAATTCTCATTCCTCTTGTAATGGGTTGATCTCTTACATGTATTTATTGTATTCTTAGTACATGTATGCATTTAGTGTTTTCACCATTCTAATAATAATCAAGCATTATCAGTGCCTTAAATACATTTTTGTACATTTTTTGTCGTGTGTGTTTTATCTGTACAATTTTGCCAAAGTAGGCATATTGAAATTTATCAATGTACTCTGCTTCTCTTTTACACTGTTCTTAACTCAGCTCATAAACGTTATACAAAATTAAAACCAGCTCACATGATCAGCATTATCAGTGCCTTGAATAAATTTGTTTGTGTATGTTATCTTGTACAATTTTGCCCTAGTGGGAATATTGAAATTTATCAATGTACTGTGCTTCTCCTTTAAACTGTATTAACTCAGCTTATAAAAATTAACCAAAACCTGCTCATTTGATCAGGCGAAAGAATCCTGATCACATGAGCAGGTTTTGGTTTTGGTAAAAATATATGTACTGATAGAAGACAATCGAGGTGTGGTGTCGTTTCTCGAGACAATTTGAATCCTTACTCAAAAGCCAAAAACGCCATCAATATTTCTGGGTTTTCAAGATGCATGTGCCAAGAGCTGTCAGCCAATAGAGAATAATAAGGGGGTACAGAAACAAACAAGGAAACTTTGGGGGTAGGGTAAAAGTGCACGATTAAAATACAATTTTACTTTAATACATTTTACAAAACTACAATGTCCTTGCTAAGCGCCAACTGCAAAGCTGCGTGTAACCTGTGCACCACAACACCACAAGTCCAGATTCCACTGCTCACTGCTCTGTAAGTCAAAAACCAAATGTGCCTGAGCTGAGTGAACGCACATTTGGTTTACTGTGGGCTCGTAGAGCACAGCCTCAGCAGGGCAGTTCAGGGGGAGGTGCGAGTGCAGAAAGAGGTTACATCAGCTCTGAAAGTACAGCGGCCAATCGTACTTTAACAGCAAGACATGTTCTGAGTGGTGGGAATCTGATGAATGGGAATCTCACAACCGTGAGCAAGGGGTCGATGTACCAGTAACAACCTAGGCAATGGATATAGAAAGAGGACGCTATTGCTCTGCAAAGCAGCACCCGTGACCAAAACGTCCATGTTCAAATTCGTACTGTTTTTTAGGGCTAGGCAATAAACTCCACCATGCGGCGGTTGACGAGGTTTTTGCCAAACTCCACGCTCCACTTCGTGGTGTGGGCAAACTCCGCAAACTCTGCCGTTGGAGTGCAGTTTACCGCCCAGACCATTAATTAGATTATGGATTTAGTAAATGATCTAATTATTGTTAGAAACTTGTTTCTTAATTGTATTATATTTAGTTTTTATATAATAATTATATTTTGGTATTATTGTTTTTTTTAAGTGCTTTTAAAATGTTTGTTTGTGGGTGTTATATTTTTGAGAAAGTTGGGTAAGTAAAGTTGCCCTTAGGTTACTGTAACTCGCGCCCCCAACTTGCACATTCTTGTCATCAATTATGTCATTTCAAGTGTTGCAGTGATGTTAGTAATGATGTCATAGAACATGTCATGAGTGCTTCCATATGAGAAACAGCGTTTACATCGCATGCGCTACAACGCATGCAATTACAACGCGGTTGTTACAACGACAGCGTTGTTACAACGCAAGCCATTACATCGCAAATCGTTTCTACGACTTGCTGTAGGGGGCGCGCTAAACTAAGGAATAGTTATAATTTACTATTCCAACACCTTTCCTACTGTTGCACACGCTGGAGTTGGAATAGTAAATTATACTATTCCCAAGTCCAGCCGCCCCCTACAGCAAGTGATAGAAACGACTTGCGATGTAATGGTTTGCGTTGTAACAACGCAGTCATTTTAACAACCGCGTTGTAATCGCATGCGTTGTAGTGCATGCGATGTAACATCGCATATTCTTGTCATATGCAGGATAATTTGCTGTGCATGGAGAAAATGCGAGCTATAGTTCTCTTAGGGCATCGTGAAGGATTTCACCTCACCAGCGGCCTCCTACAACTCGATCACTTCCTCACATGACCTCTTCAACAATCTCTCTCAATTCTTCAGCAACAAATTCACTATCATTTACAGCAACATCCACCCTCAGCTAGACCCAAGAGACTTCGCCAAACACCTCTCGATCTTATCCAGAGAACCATTGCTTGTCATCACCCCAGAAGAAACCATTGGCACCGTAAAGTCCTACCCCACCTATGTCAGAGGACTGCAACCCTCAGTGCCATGCTTATACCATTTCTGACCACCACCTCTTTCACTGTGTTCCCAGATGCTTGTGAACACACAACTGTCCTCCCCTTGCTGAAGAAGCCCTCTACGGACTTGTCAATGCTCACCAACTACAGACTGATAGATATTCTTGCTACCATTCCCGGCCAAGGTCTTAGAGAAAATAATCAACACATGCCTCACTGAATACCTCAACCGTCACCAACTCCTCAACACCACTCAATCAGGTGTGAGATCCAACTACAGCATGAAAACTGCCCTCATTGCCGCCACAGATGACATCCGCTTGACTTTGGCTGGAGGAGACACAGCGGCCCTTATCCTCCTGTACCTCTCTGCTGCATTTGACAAGGTCTCCCATCCCATCCCATCCTCATCCAACACTTACTCAACATCAGAATCCAAGGAGACCCATTCCAATGGATCTTCTCCTTTCTGACTTGTAGGACACAGTTATTCATCTTGGCACTGTACACCTCTGACGTTTGCGACCTCCTCTGCAGAGTATCGCAATTATCCTCCCTGAGGACCCTCTACAACGCATACATGATCCCTCTAGCCAGCGTTATCCAATCTCACAACATCAGTGTCCTCTCCTACACCAAAGACATACAACTAATTCTCTCACTCAAGGGCAAGATGCCCAGTACCCGGATCAAGTTCAATGCATACATAACTAAAAACGCCCATTGGATGAAGATCAGCTGTCTGAAGCTGGACACTGATCAGACTGAAACCCATCATCTCAGGGAAGAGCACTTCACCATGGGACTCCACCTGGTGGCTAACAAAGCTAGGTCTGACCGACACTCACCCCCACATATGATGCCAAGAACTTCTGTATTGTCATTGACAGCCAACTCTACATGACTGCAACACCGTCATCACATCATGCTTCAATACCCTGAAGATGCTGAGAAAGATTTTGAAATGGTTCTAAATCAGCGCATGGAAAACTGTCATGCACACACTCATTACAAGCAAGCTGGTCTACGGGAACACCCTCAATGTAGGGATCAACACAAAGTTCACCAGAAGGCTTCAAACCATTCAAAACTCAATAACAAGAATTGCTCTCAACCTCCCACTGCCCTCTCACATCACACCACACCTAAAGGAGCTCCACTGGCTCCTCATACACAAACATACACATTTCAATCTCCTCACCCTAACTTTCAGAGAGCTACATAACACTAGCCCAGCATACCTCAACAATCGCATCTGCTGTCACAAACGTTCCAAATACCTCTGCTTATCCAGACTCCTACTTGCACACATCCCATCTATATAGAAAACCTGATCTGTCAGTCTATCTTTTTCCTATTTATTATTATTGCAGTCTTGTATAGCGCTTAGCTGCCCATAGGGTTTTCCAGCACTAGGGCATAAGACTAAACAAAATCAGGAGTGGTACTAGCGTTATCCAGGTTTAAAGCACATCAGGATGAAGTGGAGGGTTAGAATAGCTAAATTTTTAGCTTCCTGCGGGAGCAAATATGGAAAAACATCGTCGAATAGATTACGAGAGAGAGTTCCACAATCTGGGACCGCATGCCGAGAAGGAGCGGCCGCCCATCTGGACTCGGTTGACTCTAGGAACTGTAATAAGCGAGCGATTGCTTGAGCGCAGTGTGCAAGAAGGATGGTAGGGGGTGACAAGGTTTTGCAGGTACTGAGGCCCTGAGTGCGAGTGGATTTTGTATATATAGCACAGTGCCTTAAACTCAATGCGCTTGACCATTTTAAGTCAGTGGAGGTCATGAAGAAGGTGGGACACGGAGGAGCGTTTAGGAAGCCGGAACAACAGTCTGGTGGTGGAATTCTGAGCCACCTTAAGGCGTCTAATCACAGTCTTATCTGCTCCCAGATATAGGATATTTTCATAATCCAGCCTGGACAGAATCATGGCCTGTATGATAGTTCTCTGGGCAGAGAAGGCAGGAACCCACAGGATCTTTTTAAGCTACATAAAGGTGGCAAAGCAGGAGGAGGCCACCTCGGTTACTTGGGGCTTCATGGAGAGACTAGAGTCTAACCAAAAACCAAGGTTCTTCACCTTGTGAGTGGGTACAAGAGGAGTTCCAAGTGAAGAAGGCCAGTGTTGGGGCCCCAGTGTTGAGGATTCCTAGCTAGTACCTCGGTCTTGTCGCCATTCAGCTTTAGTGAGTCTGATTGCATTTAGGTGGATACTTGGCCATGGTATGAGTTGAGATCTTCTGAGGTGGCAACCTGTGCAGATGATAATGAGAAAATAATCGGGCTATCATCTGTGTAAGAAAAAAGAGTGAGGCTAAGCTTTCTACTGGGTCCATAAGAGGGCAGACATATATATTGAAAAGCATTGGGCTAAGGGCAGAACCCTGTGAGACTCCGGAGGAGAGTGGGTGTGTGATGGATGCAGCGTTTGTAGAGTAAACCTGAAATGTGCGGTCCATCAGGAAGGAGGACAACCTTCCTGACTGACCGCTAAGGTTGGAAGCGTTCAGATCTTCTCTAAATGTGTGACTTAATTTGCAGGTGGGGTCTTCAAAATGCATGTTTAGGTCACCAAAGAGTGTGAAATTAGCATTTTTTTTAAATGTGTTGAGAAATTAGGTCAGGAATAGTTGTACACCAATTCCCGGTGTAGCCCGGAGGTCGATTGATAAGGGCACCAGAGTCCGCAAATTTAGGTGTAAGATAAAGTGAGAAGAGGAGGGCTTCGCAAGCAGGGGAGGAAAGTGCCTGAATTTTAAATTTAAAGGTAATACGGTAATTAATGGCAATACTGCCTCCTAACTTGTCTTTGCAATCTCTTCTACTAATGCAGTAGTTGTGTGGCAGTGCAAAAAAGACATCTGGTGTTGAGGCTTCGTATAGCGAGGTTTCCATAAAGACCATGGCATTGGGGTCAGTATCTATGAGGAAGTCAAAGATGAATTGTTGGTGCCTGGGCAAGGAGTGGCAGTTTAAACTAAAAAAGCGGAAAACGCTCTTGGTGGAACCCTTTGTATTTACTGTGCCCTTGTACCCAACTTACAGGGTGATAGTGCTGAGCATGTTGCCTAAAAACTAGGGGGGATTCTACGGGTTGCAAGCAAAGTGGCAGTGCTTGCAGTAGACCCTATCAGCTAAAGGGTCAATTGACGATCTAAAAGCCTCAAGGCATGCTGGGCGAAGAGATTTCAGCTGGTTGGGGGAAAATAATTTCCTATGGACCTTAGGAGGGGCAGGTGACCTGGCCCCTGGTCCTGGTCCCGGTTGGACGTGGATGGACGCAGACGGGCTTGCCTTTGGCGCACCATCGGTGCCAGGCTGCCGTTTAATAGTGCAGGCTGAAGGTCGAGATGTGGATCAGCTGCACCGCAAGCCGTCCAAAATGGCGGCCGCCAGGGTGCTACTGAGGAAGTGGAAGGACGCGTCCCTGCTCCCTCTGAACAATCGGGAAACCCACGACAGACTGATTAGCTGGTAAAAGAGAAGAGTAGAACAAAAAATGTGGGGACCTGCAGAGTGGCAGGTAAGTTCTAGGTATCATTTTTTTAAAGGAAAAACCACAGTGTGTATTTAAATTCGGTGAGAGGGAGGTAGATCTATTAAAATAAAATGAATTCCTATTTAAAAAAAGATTCTCCATGTACCAATTCAATGCTGAATATGTTAAAAACAATGTGGCTAACCCTCTTGGAAGAGAGGTAAATAGTGCTAACACTACCCGAGCATGCAGCAGCAGCAGAGGTCAAAGTGCGGCTTCTAAGGGCTGTCCGTCCCCTCTAGAGCATGGAAGTACCTGCTTCTACTCATGAGAGTCTCCTCTTCACTTCTTAAATTCTGCAAGAAGCTGAAAACCTGGCTTTTTGAGTAGTCACACTAGGCCCTAGATTTGTCTAGACTCAATTTCTCAGCGCCAGGATACCCGCCCAGGTTCTCAGTGGGGATATAGTTTTCCCTGTTACAAAAAAATTAAAAATAAAGAGATTTCGCTGGAGTAAAATTATAGAACTAGTTGTTCTCCTGTAAAAATAGAATTCACATACATTTCTCAAGAGTAAAGCTGAAAGCCTACAGCAGTTGTAAGATTCTAGACGTACTTTTGAAGCTTTTAGTAATTCCTGAAAATCATATACATGTCTTCCTTACAGTATGTCACTGAGGTTCAATCTCTCGATTAGAAGCTGATTGAACATAAGACTAACCTCTAAACATGATGGGTGCTAAGGTTAAATAAATAAAACAGTTGAAATAAACAAGCAATTAAAATGGTGTATAGCCAGACTGGTAAATAAGCATGTAGCAAAATGCATTAAATAAGAAATAATCATAACATAATTCTCTAGCAATAGCTTCTAATAAGAAAAAGGTTACTTTAGAATACAATGACACCACAAAAATAGAAATAAATATGGGCCAAGATGCAGCAAGATTGTCCAGATACATAAAGAAGTATTGCAGATCACCATCTTATGTATCAGTTTCCCCAACTTGTCTTTAGAATTCTGCTCAAGTGCTGGTTTCCTCTAGAGTGCTGCCTTACTTCAAGGAAAGCACTGCAAAAGGAAGAAGAAGAAGTCATTTGGGGGGGCTGTGGCTACTAGAGATGTGCCACCTACTCTCATACATAATACTAAGGATTTTTCATTGATAACATTCAAGTATCAAATTCTGTTCTGGATTTAACACTTCTACCACAAATTGGAGGATGTTCCATTGCCACACAAACCATGAAGGCTCTGCATACAAAACTGATGTAGATGCCCAACCAAAAGCGCTCCAGATGTGATTTTTCTGGGACTCCAACAGCTCTTGCAAAAAACGATCTCAATATTTTTAAATAGAGTTGTGATCTGAATGTCTTCCCTTCTGGTGAAAAAATGTATCCTCAGCAGATGACGATGCAGTGTTCTGGCAATGACCATGTGTCCAGAGCATCCCATTGCTTCACCAATAGATTAACTATTTGGGCTGAAGCTATAGAGGGGATAGGGGGCTGAATGTGACATGGGAGTTGAAAGAGATTTCTCGTCTTGTAGGTATACCCATGTTCAGTCATAAACCAGTAGAAAGGGCACACAATAGCTCGACGCAGCTGCGGACACACACCACAAACTCTTTCAAAAACACATTTCTGAATGAAGCAAAGAATGCAAGGCTGCACTTTTTAAAAATAATTTAACATTTTTAATTAAAATCGCTTTATATTTCCACCAATGCTTTTGTTAAAAGAAGGGTCTCTTGTGCTGGTATTAATACTTTAGGAAGGCAGAGTGAGTGACCGGGCCTTATTACAAGTTTGGCAGTCCTCCTGCAACAGCCGCTGGCAGGAGGACCGTCAAACCCATGGTGCGCCTGCCCTCCGGAATATGACTTTATTCCAGAGCGGGCAGGCAGTGCTGCTGCAGAGGTCTCACGGAGGTGGCTGTGTTAGGCTCATAGGAGAGCCTTAACAGCAAACCGCCACCGTGCCAGCATCTGCAGCACGTTCCTGCAAGGTGTGGCATGCATCATGTCGTGCATGCCACACCGTGCAGGAACAGGGGTGCAATTCCAGGGGGGCACATGAACCACCAGGCTGCAAAGCAGCAGGGGGCACTGTTAGAGTCCCCTTAGTTGCATCTCTACCACCCGTGCCCATCATGAAATGGGCAGTGGAAATGCAACTCGGAATATGAACGGCTGAGCCTCAGAGGCACCACCAGCATATTCCTGCCCCTTACTGCTGAACCATCATTACAGGATCCTGGATACTGGTGGAGGCAGCGGTCCTGTGGTGGTCCAACTGCCACACTCAAAATATGGCAGGTGGACCCACAGTGGTGGCGGTGGTCAGACTGCTACTGCAAGTATGGCAGTCCAAGCACCGCTGTACTCGTAATAAGAGCCTATGTCTCTTGGCATGATCTCACACAAATGCACATAGTGTTGTCAGTGTGGGCTACACATTTTCCCAACATACATACAGCCACACAAAAACCCACACATATGATCTATCATCAATACAGCAATACTTTACTTACCCCTTAACGGCCATTACACAGATTTGTGGAGGTGGATTAACAGTATCAAAATCTTCAAAAAGGGCAGCATCCCAGGAAGTGTGTGAAATGTGATGTATGTTATACAATTAGTAAGATTAGAACGTTTTCACTTTGCCCTTTTGCTAATAGGGGTTGGACATTTTGGGACCGATACCCAATGATATAAAAAAATATATTAAAGATTACTTCAGTAATACTACTTCCCATACTCAAAAATACTTTTGTGAAATGGGCCCATAGTGAATGAGTAAATTGTGAGTCATGAAGACATTTGTGACTTATAGTGTACCTTTGGAACATTGCAACTTAGAATTTTGTTGTCACAAAGGTTGTGATTTTGTAGATTTCTAAATTCATGACTGCAAAGCTTGTTCACACATCAGAACACATTTATAAAACGTTGTAGTGTTTCTGACATACTTTGAAAAAGAGTCTGAAAAACAGAGCACAAAATGTCTCAGGAGACACTTGCTTTTTATAAGTTATTCTCTTAATACTGCTTAGCACTTTGGGCAGAAATCACTAAAGTACAGCTGCACATTGTTGGTCTGCTATTTCTGAACACGCAGGCTCCGACTCTAAATTGCAGCCTGTGCAATTATGGAGAGCGGATCAGTCATACTTTATCGTAGATACACTCTACCTATCCTTGTGTGTTAGAGCTGCTGTCAAGCGCCCATTGCTAGAATATGCATTTGCTCCTATGAGACACCTGGGTATAGTGATAGGAGCCCACACTGTGTATCCCATTTCTACAATTTTATGGGGGTGAAAGTGTAACACAAAGAAGTTCACTACTTATGGTGTGTTATGGCCCCAACACTATTCTCATTGTTCTTAAACGGGGTTGTTAACTTCTTTTCTTCCTACCCGATTGATGCACCCACACTTGCAGGCACTAAAATACCCATACTCATGTTTGCGGATGATACACTAGTCATCTCGTAAACACAGAGTGGCCTGCAACGGGCACTAATGCGCTTTAAAGACTTTTGCAAGGCCCGTATCCTTGTGATAAACACGAACAAAACCAAATTTATGGTCCTTCACAAGCACCGGGCATTTTGGTGTAGCATTCATTTAAACATTGAGGGGCAGATTTACAAGCCCCTTGTGACACATTTGCGCCGCCGCTGCATCACTTCTGTGATGCAGCGGCGTTGTAAACAATTTGCCACGTTGCGACATATTTACAACGTGACGCATCTAGGGATATGCGTCACGTTGTAAAGCCCTGCGCTACATTATACCTGCGTCAGGTATAATGTATGCAGGGTGGGTGTTCCGTTGCAAGAAAGCCTCGTAAAAGTGACGCAGTGAAATCTACAAGATTTAACTGAGTCACTTTTACGACGCCGCTGCGTCAAAACCTTACGCCTGCTTGAAGCAGGCGTAAGGAGTGACGCAGCACAATAAGTATAGGCCGCCCCTGAGCATTGCTGTAGTTGCGTGGCGCTTGCGACACGACTCCAGCAATGCGCTGCCCTTACGACAAAAGATGCGACACACATCTGTCTATCCTTGCACCACAGTGCGCCGCATTGTAAATGCGACGCATCCGTTGTGGCGCAAGGGTATTTTTGCGTGTCGCATCTTTACTGGCGCATCCCTGCTAATATGCAGAGATGCGCCAGTCCTTGTAAATCTACCCCTGAGTTTCTTGACCAGACTGATGTTTTCTATTACCTAGGGATCACCCTGGAAAAAAACTAAATTGGAAACCCCAGATAGAAACCATGGCCCTTAAGCACCGCTGATTGGCGGGTTTGCTGCTGAGAGAACATACGACCTCACTCACTAAGCCTATAAGACCAGGCTTGAAGATCTACAACATCAAAGCCACAGCTTCTGTACTCTATGGTGCAGAACTATTGGGCTTCGATAATCTGGCACCATTAGTTTTAGCCCAAAACAAATTTATGAGAGGCATCACTGGGCTCCCACTCAACACTCCACTCAAGCCCCTATATTACAATCTAGGCTGCAATCGATTGGACGAGATAGCAAGATTTCGCCCGATAGCATTTTGGCGGAGATTATGGACTACTCCCGAGATATCACACTATGCTAGTGCACTCAAAGATATTTGGGGAGCTGACACCTCACATAAAAATATTATGTGCTGCAAAAGGTGAAAAGCACACTTGTCAACATGGGTCTGAGACATCTATGGGAAGACCCATGGGCCAACGGTTCCCCTCGAAAAAAATAATGAAGGAGCTCTATTGGTCCATGGTCGTAATAAATAGTACACAAACCAATGTGAGTTCAACATTGACAGGCACATTTATTGAGTTCAAGCCAGGGCTTGAACTCAATAACCATACTGGGACATCATATGTAAGTCTAGAGACAGAAGACTCTATTTGCAATTTCGGGTGGGCTCATTACCACTAAAATCTTTTACTCACAAGTGGCATAATACTAACGACAGTGGATGCCATTAATGTGTAGAACATGAGACCTATTCGCTCATTTTATTTGTTTGCCCTGCCCATTAAGCTCCAAGGGAAAAATGGTTAAAACCATTATGCAGAAATATGGGCACCAGGTCCAGTGCTACTGCATTAAGAATATTGCAGACAAATACAAACAAACTGTGCATCATTGCAACTGCCAAATTTTTACGTTGAATGTGGGCAATCAGTGATAAGATGCTAAAGATGGGTCGGGCCACACACATTAGTAGTCAACAAAATAAATAATGTTGGTGCCCAATTTGTTAGGCTACTGCTTTTATTGGTCGCGCTATGAATAATGATTATTCCAGCATTGAGCATGAGTTGTTGTAGTAATGGATGCCCACAGATACCTAGTGTCGTATATGCTTCTGTGTATCCGAAGGTTACTGTTAACAAAGAACAAAACTATGTAGCTCTTCACAAGTATTATTGGGCCAAGCATATTTTGTATATATAATTAATTAATTGTATATTTTATGACATTTCTTATGAAATAGTGATATTCTAATTTTAAAACATTAACAGAAAGTTTTATATATGTGAATATAATGGTTTTAAGAATTGTTTTTATATAATCAACTTTTAAAACATTTCATGGTCTAGACGTTGTTGTACATCAATTTTGAACAGTTGCACATATGCCAAGTATTATGGTCAAACGGGTGCGCATCTTCATAACAAAATGTTGTATATACTGTTGTGAATGTCTTTTATGATCTTGGTGATCGAAATAAAGATTATGAACTGAACTGAGCTACTGTTCACTACTGAGCATTGGAGTATTGGGGTTTGTAATGCTGACTCTAGGTGTTCGTGTCCTCACTCATTGTAGGGTATTTACTGCAACCCAAAGGACTGATGCAGTGGAGTGGATTGACTGTTATATGAACAGTTTGCTTCAGCATTATGTGAATAAAGTGTGCAGCAAGATAATTAATCACCACATCACTGGCACAGCCCTGATTGCTCCTTGAGTTTAAAAGCAACTTCGATTTGTGCATAATGTATCCTATATTTATCAAGGTTTTTGTGATATTGTTATTGTGAGAAACCATGACCTGTTTATAGTGTCCCCCCACGTTTTGCCCACATTTTGACTACCAGATTCTGGGTTTCTGACTCTGATTGTGCCCTTGGCTCTGCTAACCAGACCCAGGGCCTGTGCTCTGATTAAAAGTACATGATAGTTAGATATAATTACAATTGGTACTGACAACCTAACTGTAAGTCTCTAGTATAAGGTAGGGAATATAGGTTTAGAGGCCCAGTAGATTTAATATACTTAAGTATGTGGTGCCTGCTGTCATCTTAAAAGCGAGCCCTGTCTAGCAGGCTGCTTTCAAACTTTAATTATATGCAAATTTGACATTGGAATTAAAAGTACTTCTTAAGTCTCAAACTACCTTATTTTTACATATGTCATCCCTAATGTCTCCCCTAGGTGTCCTAGGGGTAGGGTGCCTTGTAACTCTACGCAGGGACATTATAAAAGATGTTTTGTATTCCCCGGTGAGGGAAACACTGCCGATTTCTTGTTTCCCTATTGCAGCACAATGGCTCCATACGCTAACATGAGAATACTTTATTAAAGTTTAACTATTAAAGAAAGGAGCTACAAATCCACTTCAAAGTATCAAAATGATAGTTAGGATAATTCCGACAACCTACCTTGGTAGATTTATTATGACTATCACAGAAAATAGGTTATGCAACTTTCTTTTCTGTAAGCCAAAAGCCACCCTTCCAGCAGCCCTGCTCTGATTGGTCAGCCTCTGTCAGGCTGAGCCAACCTGTCCTAATGAGGCCTGACGAGAGACAAAGGATTTTGGGGCATATTTACAAGCCCCTTGCGCCACTTTTGCGCCGCCGTTGCGTCACTTCTGTGACGCAGCGGTGGCGTAAAGCCAGCGCCATGCTGCGGGGTATTTACAACGTGACGCATCTAGGGAGATGCGTCACGTTGTAAAGCCCTGCGCCACATGAAACCTGCGTCAGGTTTCATGTGGGCGTTCTGGCGCAGGGGGGGCGTTCCGGCGCAGGAACGCCTCGGAAAAGTGGCTGAGTGAAATCTACAAGATTTCACTCAGTCACTTTTCCGACCCCGCTGCGTCAAAACCTTGCGCCTGCTTGAAGCAGGCGTGAGGCTTGACGCACCATGTTAGACATGGGCATGGTTGGCACAGTGCTGGAGTTGCGTCGCGCCCGCGACACAACTCCAGCACTGCGCTAACGTTACGGCAGCAGATGCGACACGCATCTGCATTTCCTTGCGCCATGATGCGCCGCATTGTAAATGCGGCGCATCCGTGGTGGCGCAAGGATTGAGATGCGTGTCGCACGTTTCCTGGCGCATCCCTGCTGATTTGCAGGGATGCGCCAGGAAACGTAAATATGCCCCTTCATGTAGGAGGCCAACGGAAAGCTACAGAGCAATATGCTCCTCAAGCCATCTTGGATTCTTCATTTGGGCTAAAATAGTAAATCGGAATTAGCGCAAATCTTGGATTTCGATCTTTTAGCCAACGGAGCCAATGGAAATTTACAAAAAAAAATATCGTCCTGTACCAAGACAGCATTGCATTTTCTGAAATCTGGTCTTTCACGTTATTTACTGAAATCATAAATGTCGTTTGACAGAGTAAATATGGCCTTAAATAGAAACCCTTTCCAAATACAATCTCGGGCTTGACTCGTGTCAAATGTCTCTACTCTGACAAATTACTAACTGCTGTTTCCATCCCTGTACTGCTTTTGTGACAAGCCAATTACAGCCTGAGTGGTGCTGAGGTCTGAAAGTTATGCAAATTAACCACGTCTAAGAAGAGCTTTTTACAGGGGGGATGTTTCCTTGTACATCACTGTTCATTTACCCACAATTTGTCAGACACATTGTACTTTCATTGAAATTGAGGAAAACATTTAACATGAACAACAATTGTTTGTTTTACATAATTGATCCAAAGAGGATATTTATAAATACTGTATGACACTCACTTTCTTCTTGTAGTTTTTCTTGTTGTATACCTCTATACCCATTATTACCTCCTCGTCTGCCTTACTCATCCCACTTCTTACACGATGAGGCAAACCTTCTCGAGATAGGTGCCTGTATAATCAGATATTGAAAGAAAGACTCTCCTCTCCACAGTGGCACAGTGCCAGGTTTCTAAAGTGCCTTTTTCCATTCACCCCACCTTCATGCAATATTGCTTCCTGGTGCGCTACCCTTATCCAACAAGGGTAACTACTTTGATGCATTTTATTTAGACTTTTGGTGGCTACTTGGTGGTTTTGTGCTGCTGTGCTTGAGAGGGCTGAATTGGGTCTTCCTTCCTTTCCTTCTCTTTCTGGTAGGCTTGAGTGGCATCTCTGGGACTTGCTTCCATGGTATTGAAGGACAGGCAAAAGTGGCAGGCTTTCTGACCCCCTATATGATTGATCTTGACAGAGCGCATTGTGGAGTCATTTGTCTGACAGGCAACCTGCATATTAGGGCAACCAACTACAATAGATAGAGGTTTTTTTCAACCCTTGTTGGATGATAGAGCAGCAAAAGTGCATGTAGAAACAGCATCCTTTATATGACATGTCTGTTCCTGACCCTGTAGAAACCCTTCTTCAGTTCTCCAAGGCAGAAATTCAAGATATGATAGATTAGCAGCAACTACTCTTAAAGAAAACAATGTCCCCGTCAAGAGGAACAAATATAAAATGGAGGAGTTGGAAGACGCTATGGCTCACCTGCCTACCACACTTAAGGCAGATCTGCAGTAATAGTGGCTGGCCGCGAGGGCGTTTTCATCAGTACGGTGATGAATCTTCTATTTCTATTCATCTTCACTAGGCACCTCATACTATTTATGCCCAAATAATGGAGTGATGTGGTGAACTCTGGTCCAATAGTCCCTTGATTAGATGTACCATAAGGAAAGTATTGACATTTAATTCCCATTCATTTTTAAGATTAATTTTCTTTTTGTTTGCCAGTATAGTATTAGCAAGTCCTGAGCTTTATTAAATCCTCAAATTCCTGGTCCGGCACACTAGATGGTATTGTCAAAATGCTTTCCCGCCGCTTGGTCTGGTAATTAGCCCTGAGGAGGTTTCTTTAAAGAGGGGACAACATGCATTGACTGATTGTATGTCTTTCATATAAGATAATCAATAAAGAACCAGTGAAGATTTACATGCCATCTCTGGAGTAGATACCATAACGAGCTGATACTATTTTGAGGAAGACATAGGGGGGTATTACCAAGAAATTGCGATAATTATCGCAAAGCGCGCTTAACGCTGTTTTTTTTATCGCTGGATTTCATCGCGGAGTTAACGCGTTATTATCAACACTTATCTGCAAGGCGATAGAAAATCCAGCGATAGCGGCGAAACCCAGCGATAGCATGAGAAATCCAGCGATAAATTCAACGCGCTAATGAAAAGCTTGCTAATAGGCAGGTGAGGACTTAACCTTACAATCCACCTCCCATTGACTAGAATGGTTAAGTCAGGTTTTTAGCAGGGGTTAGATTCCAGCGATAGTCGCGGTTAGCGCGAATATTTTTATCGCTTCGCGGGCATTGCTAATAGGGGGAAGTTGTGTTTGCGACTGTTTTCAGTCGCTTTAAGTTGGGAGCGTCTACTTTGCATGTCATTAGCGATATATAACGCTGACATGCAAAGCAGCACCAAAACGGTCGCTTTCGCCATTAAGCTGCCGCTAACAGCTGTTAGCGACAGCTTGCTAATAGGGCGATTGAAATCTCGCCGCTATAGCGGCAAAAAGTGCCACTAAAGCGGCGATAAGGCCCTTGCTAATATCCCCCATAGTTCTAGAGGACACAGAACATGAGTGCATTTAAACATGTGATGGAAGATGTTTAGCAGTTTCACATTTCCCCAAGTCAAAATGCCAGTAAACCCTGTCACATAGAAACAAAAATCTGGGACACCTGACAGAAAGAAAATATTTTCTACACTTGGGGGTCAAATCCGATTCGGGCCGGAAAAAAAAACGACCGACTCGGTATGGGACAATAGTCCGACCGACACGTACCGGCGTTGCCCGACCTGGGAACTACGATGAAATGCATGTGAATCACGACCGACTCGTACGGAACTCAAGGCGATCGACCGACCTGGACGTAAACAAGCTATCCGGCCGGAAAACCACGCGAATCGAACCGACCGACCCGCACCAGGAAGAAAGCCGAACGAAACGTACCCGCGAACTCCGACCCGCGCAGTACGATGCAATGGGTGCAAAAGCAGACCGATTCACACGGAGCCCAAGCCGTATGACCGACACGCATACAAAACCCAGCCGAACAAACACAATACACCGCGAACGACGCGTACGCCGAATATGAAACAGAGCTGAAACACAGTGGGAACGACTCGGAGAGGCGCGCACGAGATAACTGGAACGTCCTACTCGGTCAGAAGAACGACTCCAACATGCACAATAATCACAAATGAAAAAATACAAAAAAGAGGGCCAAACAAGCAATGACAAAGCCAATAAATACAGGGGTGAAAAAAATTGAACAAGGACACACCCCCAACTCCACCTACATAAAGGCCACAAATCCCTACCATGATCCTTTGCAAATTCCACTGACCTGCCAGCAGAGAACACCATCACACAGCAAACACAGACACACACACAGCTCATCCAACACAAAAGCCACACACCATTAGCACCTCAACAAATAGCACCCTCACACACACACAGCAAAACCTACACTCACACACCCTCACTTGCACACACACACACATCAATCACCACCACCACCCATCACCATGCCCCTAAAGAAGAATCCAAAGTTCCTAGATAGTGAATTGGAAGTCATGGTAGACGAGATCCTGAGGGTAGAGCCACAGTTGTTTGGCACATTGGTCCAACAGACCCCCATGTCGCAGAAAACCAAGATGTGGGTGAGGATCGTCGACAGGGTCAACGCACAATCACCATGTTTGCGCACAAAGGAAGACATCCAGAACAGGTGGTATGATGTGCGCAGGAGGGTCAGGGACCTCCTGAAGAAGGATTACCTCCTGAGCCAGCACACCGGCAGTGGCCCTCCTGCCAAACCAGTATACCTCAGGCCCTGGGAGGAGAAGGTGCGGGCCATCCTACCACCAGTGAGCGTATATGGACTAACAAACATCCCAGAGCCTGGTGAGTACACAACTAATATACACAATATTGTGTGCCAATACACACACATCACTGTCAAGGGGACAGTCAAACCATGCACCCCTAGCAAATCAACAGCAAACAAAAGATAATCATCCCAAAAAGTGTATGTCAGACAGATAAACACAATACATGCCATCTCATAGTGATATGTAACTGTGTCATGACATGTACAAATCCAATACCAAATTGAGCTAGGCAGTGGCACAAATATAACCAACAAACACTGTCAGATATTTAGCCACCACTAGAACACCACCTCACAGGGAAGCTCACAGAAAGGAAGGAATCCTGTGTATGCTGGTGAAGTCAGTGTAGCCAAGAGCATGATGGGACTCGTAGTAACAGATAATGGGCAGCCTCACATTTGGACCATCAACACCACTCAGAACGATGCTCACAACACAGGGAGTGGAAAAGGACTGACAAGATGGCTGACACTGGGTACTGCTGTGGGGAGCACAAGGCCCTGCTGGGAACTGGGCACCAACAAACAGCACAACACCACTGCCTGACATCCTGAAAGCCAACTTGCACTCCCTGCAATGCAAGCACGTTGCATGGTGGGATATCTGGCTGGGTGGGAAGGAGGACTCACAGCACTGACCATAGTTACAAGCAGCTCACCTCACACACCCCCTCAACACAAACTCCACATAACCCACCTGGGAGAATGCCATGCCTCACATACCAAATGAAGATCCCACAAAGAACCGCCACCCTGGGTAATGCCGTGTGAAGCACAGGGACACTCTTGGGACTTGTAGCCAAACAAACGCAAGGACAACACTGTCAGCCTTCCTGTCAGCACAGGCACACTACCCCACAGGGAAGCAGAGTCCAAAGGAAGGAAGTACGGGCATGCTGGGAAGGGGGGTGTAGGCAATAGCATGATGGGAGTTGTAGTCACAGAAACTGCTCACCCTCACAATTGGCCCATCAACACCACTCTGAACCATGCTCACATCACAGGGAGTGGAAAAGGACTGACAAGATGGCTGACACTGGGTACCTCTGTGGGGAGCACAAGGCCCTGCTAGGAACTGTGCACCAACAAACAGCACAACACCACTGCCTGACATCCTGAAAGCCAACTTGCACTCCCTGCAATGCAAGCACGTTGCATGGTGGGATATCTGGCTGGGTGGGAAGGAGGACTCACAGCACTGACCATAGTTACAAGCAGCTCACCTCACACACCCCCTCAACACAAACTCCACATAACCCACCTGGGAGAATGCAATGCACATACCAAATGAAGATCCCACAAAGAACCACCACCCTGGGTAATGCTGTGTGAAGCACAGGGACACTCTTGGGACTTGTAGCCAAACAAACGCAAGGACAACACTGTCAGCCTTCCTGTCAGCACAGGCACACTACCCCACAGGGAAGCAGAGTCCAAAGGAAGGAAGTACGGGCATGCTGGGAAGGGGGTGTAGGCAATAGCATGATGGGAGTTGTAGTCACAGATACTGCTCACCCTCACAATTGGCCCATCAACACCACTCTAAACCATGCTCACATCACAGGGAGTGGAAAAG
Source organism: Calotriton arnoldi (assembly GCA_963921515.1). Taxonomy (NCBI): domain Eukaryota; kingdom Metazoa; phylum Chordata; class Amphibia; order Caudata; family Salamandridae; genus Calotriton; species Calotriton arnoldi. Next base: position 4,772,200 of record CAWUFW010000051.1, read on the forward strand.
GACTGACAAGATGGCTGACACTGGGTACTGCTGTGGGGAGCACAAGGCCCTGCTGGGAACTGTGCAACAACCAACAGCAAGACACCACTGTATGACATCCTGAGAGTCAACCTGAACCCACTGCAAGGGTGGCATGCTTTATGGTGGGATAACTGGGCTAGGTGGAGAAGGATGGCCGGATGTCCACCAAATACAACAAATGCTGGCCATGCACACACCTCAACATTCACATTGAAATGCCCCAGGTATGCATGACAACGTGCTACACCAATATCAACCTCTTACTGTGACAACTTAGAACAATGCAATGTACATGCCAGCATCCAGAGGTACAGTCACAACTGTCAGGTGTGTGAACCATTGATGCCTGTAGAAACATAACATACAATGTGTGTCTCTTCCAAATACAGGTGATGATGATGGGGACACAGCAGCAGGCGAGGAGGAGTCCCTGTCCCAGGCTGCGGGGGACACAGAGCTCACTGGTGTGGAACAGCCTCTGCCCTCCTCGGATGGCGAAGACCTACCTGGCACCTCCGGTGTGAGTCATCATGCAGCACCAGCTGGACCAACACCTGTACCCCCTGCACCCACCCCTCCAACAACTGCCAACACACAGACCACCCCCGCCGACACGGACAGACCAAGGACCACCGATGGCAACAGCACAGAGCCCCAGGCCCAACGTGGAGCAATGGACGACAACACCACTAACAACCCCCAAGGGGGCCTTGGGTCACCTGTGCGAGCCACCACAGGTCCTGCACGTGTCGCCAGGGGTGGTAGACATAGGTCGCTGCTTGCAGAGGGGTCTGGGCTGCATGATGACCCACAACTGGCACGCATCGCTGATGCGTACCAGGATAGCACCGGAGAGGTCAGACAGGTCGTGGGGATCCTCAAGGAGATATAACAGCAGCAGGCTGCCCATCAAGCCCGCTTTGACTCCCACATGTCCCGTGTGGAGACACACATGTCTCGCATGGAGTCCAAGTGGGACACATTGCAAGAACTCACAGCGGTGCATAGGGACATATTGACATGCCTCCGCCAGATTAGCACCAACATGGCCACACCTCCCTGTGTGCCCACAACATCTGGTGCTGCAACAACTGACACCGCCACAGGGAGGGAGGAGGACTCTGGCGGAGACTCCCCTGCACCGCCGCAGCCTGCACGTGAGGGTCCCTCCCAAAGAAGAGGGGTCGTCCGAGGAAGGAAAACTGAGAGGTTGATGGCCACGTACATCCCCCAGGAAGCCAACACCTGTTCCGGATATTCTCCTTTGTGTGCAAACGTTTCACCCTGTCGAATGCAACATTACTCTCCCACATGACATGGGGAGTTCAAGTTGGACTAATGTATCATATGACTGTGGACTTCACTCAGGACATTTCTGCTACCAAGACTTCCAACTCATCTAGGAACTTTGGATCACAATCCCAATGTACAGCACCCACCATCCTGTGCACTATCACACACACACTTCTGTAAATAAAATCACTAGTACACCATACTTGCCTCTGTTGTTATTCAAATATGGATACTGTAATGGTGAAGATGACCTGCTAAATTACACTGTGTATGCTAACTGCTACAGCAAGTATAACACCATCGTGTGAGTCATGGTGACGTGACACATATGAGGGAGACACACCCCTAGGGCTACACAACACAGAGACAGCAGGGCCATCGGACTCATCGCCCACAGTGATGTTGCCAGGAAATACAGTGGAATGCACAGACACCACACCTATTCAGAGTCTGTGTCAACTAGCCCACAGGTGCAGTAAGAAAATGTCAGTCAGATGTGTGACCACAGACAACGCACATCCCAAAGTGAAGCACAGGTTCATTACACATTTGCAACATGTTGTTTCCACTACAAATGCAAGGTTTACTCACGTGGCAGTGGCCACACAGTCAACAAGTGCAGAAGATATGAAGTCCAGGGGTGTGTGGCACATCTCTTGTAGGCAAACTACTGCTGCTACCCTGAAAGCTGAATCATGGTGTCGGGGGATCCAAGTTGACCAAAGTACTCAGTAAGCACCCTGTGAAGGATAGACATGACACACAGTTAAAACCGGTGAAGAACAGGACAGAACTGCAATACTCATGCCCAATACATGTCACAAGACAACTACACAAAACCAAGTTAGCATGTCAAAACTGTTGGGGAGTACAGACTACCTGTAAGAACACATAGCTGCACGCATCCAGTCAAGTAGCACATGGCCACACTCAAACAGCATCAGAGCACCACCCACACATATCATGCAAACTCACATCATTCACATTACATCTCCCTGGATACTCACATTCAGCTGAAGAAGTTGGTGATGAGCTGTGTGCGGACATCACCATCATCATCATCATCATCACTGGCATCGTGGTCCAGGCTAGGATCCTCCACAGGTGGCGGACGTTGGTCATCGTCATCCAGGATGAGAGGCAACTCCTTCCGCACTGCCAGGTTGTGTAGCATGCAGCAGACAATGACAATCTTGCACACCTTTGCTGGGGCATATGGGAGGGCCCCTCCTGTCTTGTCCAGACAGCGGAAGCGGCTCTTCAGGAGACCAAAGGTCCGCACAATCACTCTCCTGGTCCGACCATGTGCCTCATTGTAGCGGATCTGGGCTGGTGTCACAGGGTTCCTGAGGGGTGTCAGCAACCACGGCATGTTGGGGTATCCGGAGTCACCTACAGACAGACAAGTGCACATTAGCTGAGTTTGAAAAGTGGGTGGAATACTACAGATCAGAACACACACAATGGTACAAAGTCAGTACACACCGACAAGCCAGGCACGCTGGTTCTGCATCTGTGCCATCATCCTCGGGATGCGACTACTCCTCATCACGTAGGCATCGTGTGCTGAACCAGGGAAACGGGCACACACATGTATGATGCTCATATCTGCAAGACATACCACCAGAGCATTGATCGAATGGTAATGTTTACGGTTCCGGTATGCCTGCTCATGTGCCTGTGGTGGTATCAAAGCCACATGCGTCCCATCAATGGAGCCAATGACATGTGGCATCCTCCCCAGGGCATAGAAGTCACTCTTGACGTCAGTGAGTTGTTGACGTGTAGGAAAATAGATGTACTGGTTCAGGCATCTCAACATTGCCTCCAAAACATCGCGTAGCACACAGCTGAACATAGTCTGTGACATCCCACCGGCAGTCGCCACAGTGTGTTGAAAGGTACCGGTGGCAAAGAAGTGTAGGGCTGCCATTACCTTCACCTTGGGTGTCAGCGCCGTAGGGTACGTCCGGCCAGGCTGCAAATGTGGTGCCAAGCGCACTGCCAAATCATCAATCAGCTGCCTGGTGAAGCGGTACCGTCGGATGCTGTCACGTTCCACCATCGTTGCCAGGTCAGGGAATGGTCTATGGACAGCTGGAGCCCTGCAGTGCATAGGTTGAAGAAAGAAAGATTGTCAGTCACCCCACATATGTGCCATTCACCATACTCAATTTCACATGATACATCATTACGAGACACAAGTTCTTGATGTGTGTGCCGTTCTGTTCGGACATAACTCACACCTACATGCCCATCATCTAACTTCTCAGTACAACATGTGTGCACAACAGGTACCAGGTTGTGCTATGGGAAACCATTAGGCTGTGTCACAGTACCCATTTCCTGCTGTCACGTTCCACACACACACACCACAGTGACATGTCTGGACAGATGCGCCACAGGCATCACAGCTCATTGACAGTTAGATTCCCAGTGACCCTGTCTTGCCACATGGACACTGGCATGACATGGCGTATCATGTACACGTCAGAAAAACAAACATGACTCCCACAGGTAGTGGCCCCGGTCGCCTCCGCAGGACAGACATGGACGCCAGTGATGCACAACATCAAAGTCCATGCACAAACAACGTTGATATGGAGACTGTCTCCCATCTTGCACATGGAATCAGAGACATCGGAAACCCAACATGCACACAGACTGTGGAGGGACATCACTATTGTGGCTATGGGTCATCCTGTGACGTACATGCCTTCCCCCATGGGACCCTGGGGGTATGTGACATGTCACACACACAAAATCAAAAAATCAAAATCAAAAAGGAGAGAAAGGGATTTGCCCAGATAGGGGGGGAGAATACTCCTGGTCCCTTTATAATTAAGTAATCAAAACAAAGAAAGGAGTATAACTCAATGACAGAGAACTGTCTATATGGTGTTGGGCTAGAAGCACAAAAAAAGGAGATTATCCTTTGCTAAGACACAACCTGGAAATGTGACCATGCCACATGCTCCAAAATGAACTGTTGCACATCACAGTGGTCATGTGCACAACACACAAAGGACCCTGTCCCCATTAACACATGCACAGCCTGGGTGTGGCTGCCCACAAGTGCCACCACAGAAACCACATGTCAACCCCCATACACAGAAAAGGTAATGCAGCCTTACATGCCTTAGGAAACAGTGTGGACTGGGTGTGGTGTTGTAGGTGTGCCCCTGTGTCTGGCAGGTATATGTGGCTGGCATACGTTCACCAGTGACAAGCATGGTGACATATGCGACTGACCTGTACAGGTACGCGTTGTAAAGCAATGGACCGATCGGTGTGCCCGGCCGGCCCATTGCATCTGTTGCATCCCAAAATACGCGTTGTACAGCAATGGACCGATCGGTGTGCCCGGCCGGCCCATTGCATCTGTTGTGAGCGGGTACGCGTTGTATCCCGAAATACGCGTTGTACAGCAATGGACCGATCGGTGTGCCCAGCCGGCCCATTGCATCTGTTGTATCCCGAAATACGCGTTGTACAGCAATGGACCGATCGGTGTGCCCGGCCGGCCCATTGCATCTGTTGTATCCCGGAATACGCATTGTACAGCAATGGACCGATCGGTGTGCCCGGCCGGCCCATTGCATCTGTTGTATCCCGGAATACGCGTTGTACAGCAATGGACCGATCGGTGTGCCCGGCCGGCCCATTGCATCTGTTGTATCCCGGAATACGCGTTGTACAGCAATGGACCGATCGGTGTGCCCGGCCGGCCCATTGCATCTGTTGTATCCCGGAATACGCGTTGTACAGCAATGGACCGATCGGTGTGCCCGGCCGGCCCATTGCATCTGTTGTGAGCGGGTACGCGTTGTATCCCGAAATACGCGTTGTACAGCAATGGACCGATCGGTGCGCATGCATTGGCTGGGGCCTGGCATGGCAACGGACGCGTTTTCGAAGCTCCAACGAGTCTGATGCAGTGAATTCAGTTGGCCAGCCACAACAATGTTGCAAAATCATGGGTGTCATGAAGTTGAAGATTTGAAGGATGCTGTGGGCGTGTATTAGTGCTACTATTCCATGGATTGGTCAGATTCAGAAGATGCAAACGACTTGGACCTATCACTTTGGACACATGGGACAGTATATGCCTCTGCAGCACACATATAATGCTGGCTGTTCCCCTGAGAGCTCACTTGCCTGCACTACATGCTCCAGGATGACATCTGCCACCAACACTGCTGATGTCTCTGCATCCTCTGGCTACTGCAATGGCACGTACTGTGGAGATAGCCCCAGCCTTCAGCCTTGAGGAGAACCAGGCCCTGCTGGACAGGCTCCTTCCACAGTACAGCAAGCTGTATGGGACACCAGGGGAGCAGGTGAGTGTGCTGTCCACTGCCTTTCTAATTTTGCATGTTGTATGACTAGCAGGACTTACAGTGTGCACACCACTGGCTAGCATGCTCACTGAGTAGTTCTGAGCCCCCAAAGTGTGTAGTTACATGCACTGAACAGGTACAGTGCAGTAACAGTGCATTCCAACAAGGTTTACTTTCCATGCAATGATACCATGTAGTAACTGCTGGCAAACTGTTCATAGCCATCGTTGCACTGCCTGTGTACATCATGTGCCCCAGTGATTGAGACATGTATATCCAACTGTGTGATGTACGGACATGTTGCATGTGTAGTAATGGCATTTTCACTTTGTCATCCTCACAGGTTGATGCCCACCAGAAACAGAAAATCTGGCTGACCATTGCCCGGGCAGTAAGATCCATGGGGGACTACAAGCGCCGGATCCGCAACTGCCAGAAGAGGTGGCAGGACCTTCGAGGCTGGACCCGGAGGATCGCAAGGGTCCAGCTGAAGCTGTCACCTCCTCGCAGGAGGGGTGGACACCGGACCCTGACCCCCCACATGCTCAGGATCCTGGCGGTGGTCTTCCCTGACCTGGATGGGCAGCTGAAGGCCAGACAGCAGCAAGGAGGGGGTGAGTCCATGACAGCACTGTGCACTTTGTCTGACATGCTTTGTGCCCTCCTCTGGCCTGGTTAAACTTCCACAGTACATCAGTCTTGTGGTCCAGGACCCATGTCCCTCTATAGTGACATGCCCACTCCTCATCTGATACGCATATGTGTGGCCCTTACAGTCAGGAAATTGTGTCACTTGGGGACTGTGTCATTGCATTTTGCTTTGCTCAAGGTGGGGGACAGCATTTGTTCCGGTGACTATGTTGTGGGATTCATGGGTGGGTCAATTGCTCACACAATGCCCAAGTCCTGACATGTAATCTGGGTGTAACTTTGATTTGTGGTCCACTTGCTGATCTGATTCACCACATGTCCCTGGGGTATTTGGCACACCCCCATGCTGTGGGTGGGAAGAATGTTTGGGCCTCAGGAGTATGTATATCAAGTGTGTCACACATGCTTAGACACCTGCCTACTGTCCAGGACTCATCCCTCTTACAGGTGGAGCTGGACAGTCATGCCTACTCCTGGGCATACAATACACTCTGTACTCCCACTCCCGTGGATCATCTGACATGTTGTGATCAGTGACATGTTCCCTCAGGTGTCTGCCTCTGTGTCATTGTGCTGTGGCTTCGTTGTCAGGACTACTGGTATGTTTGTCGGTTATGGCTCAGCATGCCATCTGAGATGTGACCATGAGAGACGATACTTCTGTGACTTATAGGTGTCTGATCACTTGACTGTGCACACAGGTGTATGCGACTGTGACTTTCAGGCAGCTGTTTTTCATTCACAGCACACTGTGAGGTGTTCATGTTCAGAGAGTTGTGTTTCGTGTCACCCATATGTCCAATTGGTATGACGTGGACAAATAGTAGTTCAGATGATGTTGTTTTTGGGGGATGGACATGTGCACTTGTCAGTTACATAACTTGCATTCCCCATGTCCTAGGACTGTGACACAGTGCAGACTGTTGTTGGCTGGCTGCCATGGCCATGTGACTGGAGACAGTGATGTATGACTTTGCACGCATGCAACATGCACCCCATTGTGGCATTGACTATCCGGACATGGGTGGATCATGGTGTCTGGTGCTGGTATGCATCACATGCATTTCTATTTAGACTCTGGCCATCCCTTTCTCTGGACACCTGCACTGACTCAGTGGCAAGAGATGTGATGTGTGCATGTTCACATACTTCACTGTGTTCCCTGCAATGTCCAACAACTGTGTAGGTGGTGCATGTGTCCACACTGGGGTCTTACCATCAGACAGGCACCAGACAGATGGGTGCAAGGGCAGGAGGGGTGTGAGTCCCATGGTTGACCATAAGACTGACAATTGGCTTCCCCGAATCTGTGTGAGGACTTTAGGCAATGTTCAACTAAGGATGCCAGGGCTTGCTCTGTGATGTGCTATACTTACTGTGGTGTGTGCGGTCAGTGCAGGTGACTGATGTTTGTCTGTTTCCCTAATTGTTTGCAGATACATCCACGGCCACAGGAGGGGACAGCTCCACGGACCAGGAGGAGCAGCAGAGCCAGACTGGGTCAGCATACGACGAGTGGTCAGAGGGACCCAGTGGCACAGAGGGTGAGGGGAGCCACACCGAGGAGTCCTCAGCACCATCCACCTCAGCTGAGGACCACAGCAGCTCGGAGGATGACTCCCTTGTGGAGGCGGGTCTCAGCAGCCACCAAAGGCCAGCTAGTCTGTCTGGCCCCGCCACCACCACCACCGCCCTCCCATTGGCTCCCATTCCTGAGGTCCGTGGAGGCTCCTGTGCTCGGGACCATGTCTCCTTCGTGCCAGGCACCGCACCCCCTGCCCCTGTGTCCCCTGCTGCCCTGAGTGAGGAGTCTATGTTCCTCCTTCGGCAGCTCCATGTAGGGCAGACAGCAATGCTGGGTGTCCTCCATGCACACACCACTCTGTTGACACAGCTGGTGTCGTTCATGGAGGGCATCTCAATGGGTATGTCTGCCCTACAGAGGAGCAATAAGTCCGTGGACTCCTCCCTGACGGCAGCCGTGTCCCTCCTCCAACAGTCCCTCACCCCTCCCACCTCTGGCACCCTACCTGTCCAAAGCACATGCACACCTGCACAATCACCCAAGCACACACACACGAGCAGCACAGACACACCCAAGAGAAAGGCAAGACGTGCACACAAGCATCCTCAGGGGACTGAGACCACACACACAGGGGATGGGGAACAGACACACACACAGGCATCCACAGTCACTCCACAGTCCTCCAAATCCTCTCCCTCCAAGACACCTTCCCTTGCCTCACCTGCTACCCCACCTACACAGCAGATCTTCCTGTGTGACCTCAGCCTCTTCCCCTCCAATCCTGCTGATCCAGCATACCGGGGGAAGAGGAAGTCCACCCACACAGAGGGGAGTGCCCCTCGCCCCCGGACACCCTCCCCCAGGCGCAGGCAGACACAGGACCCCATTCGGAAGTCCCCCCGGACCAGGAAGAGCAAGACCCCACCACCACCACCACCACGCAGCTCCACCACCCAGTCTCTCTCCTCCATCCCCCAGGCCACCACTCCACAGGTTCCCCCACCACACCCTGCCCCAGGTTCCCCCACACACCGATACCGCATCCCCAGACTGCTTAGGCCCTCCCCCCCTGCCACTTGCTCTTCCACCCCAAACCCAGATGCTCTGCCTGTTAGTGCCACTGGTGTGGAGACCAGGTCCCCCCCCCTCTGTCCTGCCCACCTCATCTGCCCACCCTTCCACTCCCTTGGAGTCATGCACTGCAGTGGAGTCCACAACCACCCCGTCTGACACAGGCACTGCAGTGGGGACCCAGTCCACTACATCAGACCAGCCCACTGCGGTGGTTGCAGCACCCACACCAACTGACTTGTGTACCACAGTGGTGCCGGCCCCCCCTGAGTCAGACACCTCCACTGCAGTTGCCGGTGACACTCCTGCACCCACCACCCCTTCACTGCCTCACTCTGCCATCCCCTGATCCTGTCCATGCGGTGCCTGGCCTGCCCCTTGTATGCCCCTCCAAGGGGGATGTCCCCTGTCCGTACCAGTGCAGGCAAGCAATGGGTGACCAGTTGTCACTTATCACCCTGTTGGGACTGTGATTTTGGACTGGCCATTGGCCTTAGTTTCCTTTGGACTTCAGAGTTTACCTTGACTTTTGCTGAATAAAGCCTCTTTTTGTTTAATTGTGGCTTTTCTTTTGATGTACATGATGTGGATGAGTAGCATCCTGCATTTGCAGTTGTAATAGTGTTCATATCAGGAAAATGAAGTGTTGCTGTGATGGACTCCATGTGGTCCATTGGATATGTGTCCTGTTGTAGTCTGGATCTATGGCATCCTTTGCTGCAGTCTGAGGGTGTAATGTTCAGCATTTGACACAGGGTTGTACGTTTAGCATTTGTAAAAGAACATCTTTGTCTTACACTGATGCACATCTGGTGGGCTTACCACTGTTCAATGTTCCGATTTCCCTGACTGTGTGCCCAGCTCCACTGGACATGCAGTTTTGCACATCAAATGTCGAAGGACTCATCTGTGTATACAGTGCAACTTGCTTGACTCGTGTTTTGGGTGTATGCAGATGACTGACGTGACACTCCCGTACCCAGGATGATGTGAGCAGAGCCTTCTGTGTGTTGTAGTTGTTGACTGACTGACGGAGTGTTCTGCTGACATGTTTGGGTCGTGCACAGACAAGGTTTGGCACAGCGGACCTTCCACAGGAGTGGAGTGCCCTCATGGCAGTGTGTAATCCGGTGACATTGCGTGGGCCTGTGTTGTGTGTTGTGTAAGCATGTCTGTGCGTGTTCCCTTCCCTTTTCCTACACAGGATGTGTCCCTAGGGATGTTCCTGTTTGTGATGCTTGCTGAGTTGTTCTGTGTTCATCCAGCATCTTGGACCTGGTTTCTCCGTGATGTGGGTGCATGGCAAACTAATGTTCATGAGGTTGTCATCCCAGGTTGTCTTTGTTGTCAGGGCTGGGGATGTGGTCAAACGCAGATGGGACACATTCAGGATTCCCCTTGGCACTTGTTGTTTACACAAGTCATGTGATTTACAGTTTGTGGTAGCTTTCAGTGATTGTGACACGTTGTGTGTGTGACTGCTGCCACTCCTCAGGGTCAGAGCTGCAATGTTGGAAGTTGTGTACGTGTGTTCTTAGTGTGTCACCTTGGCTTCTTCGTTGGTGTGTGACTATGGCCAGGATCCCATTGATTGTGGTGGATTTCACATCATGCCCATGTACAGCGTACTGTGCTGTGTGTCAGACATTGACGAGTCTTGTTGACTGGCCATGTGTGATGGCTTTCTGCACCTTAGTTCCCACCACCACCCCTGGTATTGTCATGGGTGCATGTGCAATGTCACCAGTCCATGTGAGCTTCACTGCTGCACATTGGTGGAGATCAGGGTGTGTGGTGTTGAGTGTGTGCAAATGTGAGTTGTTGCACGGCTAGACCCCTACCTCCATATTGGCCTTGGCTGGCAGGCCGTGCTGATTGATTAGCGCTTGTGTAGGTGTGATGGTAGTTTGTTGCTCAGGACACATGGCTGTGGTTCACAGTGTGAACGACATCTACTTTGTCATCACAGTGGGATTCTCATGCAGGCTAGTGTCAGCACAATGTGGGGTCCCTGGGGGTAGTGCTGTGGTGGGTCTGTCTCTTGCTGTGTTAGTTGCTGTTCCTACAAGCTTGTGTGACATGTGTAATTTGGGCTCCCTCTCATCTAACAATGCCTCATTGCCCACATAGGGGTATCCGATCCATGAGTAAAATTTGTCTGGCACTGTATACACATCTGTGTGGTTGGAATTCAGGCCTCCTCATGTGTTGTGTGGTTGCCTGGGGACACTGGCACACCCCCCCATCACCCGTTGTGTTTGATATGCAGTGTGAGTCTGCCTGTTTGTGTTTGTGCCTTAGCACCACTGCATTGGCATATCTTGAGTGTGCCATTGGCTGTATGTTGTTTGGTGGGTTTCCCCTGCTGTCCCTGGGAATCCTAGGTCATCAGACAGCACAATAATCATGGTTTGTATGTCCCATTGCTGCCATGGTATGGTATTTGTTCACCTGACATCTACAGTCTCCACAGGATATCTACATTTGTGTGTCCATTGGTGCAGATATGTGGGTCAGCATTATGATGGTCACTTTTGTCATTGTGTTATTTGTGAATGTTGACAATGTGGGACCCCATGGGTGATGTTTGTATGCACATGGCCAAAACGATGTTTCAGTGACACTGCACTGTTTGCCTCGACCAATCTATGTTGCTATGGGACACAAGCACTACTATGCCACTGATGTGTTTGTTGTTGTATGACCAGGATTCATCCATGCAGTTTGGCTTTGGCAGCTTTTACCATGACTACACTTACTTTATGATCACTGTGGTGATAGTGCTTTCGGCCCCATTGCCACACTGTTCAAAAGTTGCATCAGCTATGCACCCCATACTTACCTTTTGGTCACTGTGGTGATGGGGCTTTAGGCCCCATTGCCACACTGTTCAAAAAGTGCATCAGCTATGGACACCACACTTCCCTTTTGGTCACTGTGGTGATGGGGCTTTAGGCCCCATTGCCACACTGTTCAAAAAGTGCATCAGCTATGGACACCACACTTCCCTTTTGGTCACTGTGGTGATGGGGCTTTAGGCCCCATTGCCACACTGTTCAAAAGTTGCATCACCTATGGACCCCACACTTCCCTTTTGGTCATTGTGGTGATGGGGCTTTAGGCCCCATTGCCACACTGTTCAAAAGTTGCATCAGCTATGGACCCCACACTTCCCTTTTGGTCACTGTGGTGATGGGGCTTTAGGCCCCATTGCCACACTGTTCAAAAATGTGCATCAGCTATGGACACCACACTTCTCTTTTGGTCACTGTGGTGATGGGGCTTTAGGCCCCATTGCCACACTGTTCAAAAGTGCATCAGCTATGGACACCACACTTCCCTTTTGGTCACTGTGGTGATGGGGCTTTAGGCCCCATTGCCACACTGTTCAAAAAGTGCATCAGCTATGGACACCACACTTCCCTTTTGGTCACTGTGGTGATGGGGTGTTCAAGCCCATTGCCACAGTGGCCATGGTCGGCTTGCATTGTGGAGGCCACACACATTTATGTGTGACACATGTGTTAGGGGGTCACATTGTATGTTCAATGTCATGTTCAGTCTTGTAGGCATTTGACACAGACTACACACGCTTGTCAGGGTGTTGGGGGATGTAATTTTCTGTCATTCCTTATGTGGGAGTATGCTGGTTGTGTCATGCATTACCCGTCCTATGAGTAGGGGTGGTGTTAGTGGTAGTCCTCCATCCCCCCATGAGTGGGGATGGTAGTAGTGACAGGCATCCAACCCCCCCTGAGTAGGGGTGGTGGTGGTGGCAGGCATCCAGGCCCCCCTGAGTAGGGGTGGTGGTAGTGGCAGGCATCCATCCCCCTAAGGGTGGGGATGGTAGTAGTGACAGGCATCCAGGCACCCATGATTAGGGGTGGTGGTAGTGGTAGGCATCCATCCCCCCATGTGTGGGGATGGTAGTAGTGACAGGCATCCAGCCCCCCCTGGATAGGGGTGGTAGTAGTGGCAGGCATCCAGCCCCCTAAGGGTGGGTATGGTAGTAGTGACAGGCATCCAGGCCCCCCTGGATAGTGGTGGTGGTAGTGGCAGGCATCCATCCCCCTAAGGATGGGGATGGTAGTAGTGACAGGCATCCAGGCAACCATGATTAGGGGTGGTGGTAGTGGTAGGCATCCATCCCCCCATGAGTGAGGATGGTAGTAGTGACAGGCATCCAGCCCCCCATGAGTGGGGATGGTAGTAGTGACAGGCATCCAGCCCCCCCTGGATAGTGGTGGTGGTAGTGGCAGGCATCCATCCCCCTAAGGGTGGGGATGGTAGTAGTGACAGGCATCCAGCCCCCCCTGGATAGGGGTGGTGGTAGTGGCAGGCATCCATCCCCCTAAGGGAGGGGATGGTAGTAGTGACAGGCATCCAGCCCCCCCTGGATAGGGGTGGTGGTAGTGGCAGGCATCCATCCCCCTAAGGGTGGGGATGGTAGTAGTGACAGGCATCCCGCCCCCCCTGGATAGGGGTGGTGGTAGTGGCAGGCATCCATCCCCCTAAGGGTGGGGATGGTAGTAGTGACAGGCATCCATGCCCCCCATGATTAGGGGTGGTGGTAGTGACAGGCATCCAGGCCCCCCTGAGTAGGGGTGGTAGTAGTGGCAGGCATCCAGCCCCCTAAGGGTGGGTATGGTAGTAGTGACAGGCATCCAGGCCCCCCTGGATAGTGGTGGTGGTAGTGGCAGGCATCCATCCCCCTTAGGATGGGGATGGTAGTAGTGACAGGCTTCCAGCCCCCCCTGGATAGGGTGTGGTGGTAGTGGCAGGCATCCATCCCCTAAGGGTGGGGATGGTAGTAGTGACAGGCATCCAAGCCCCCGAGTAGGGGTGGTGGTAGTGACAGGCATCCAGGCCCCCTGAGTAGGGGTGGTAGTAGTGGCAGGCATCCAGCCCCCTAAGGGTGGGTATGGTAGTAGTGTCAGGTATCCATGCCCCCTGAGTAGGGGTGGTGGTAGTGGTAGGCATCCAGCCCCCTGAGTAGGGGTGGTGGTGGTGGCAGGCATCTAGCCACCCATGAGTAGGGGTGGTTGTAGGGTGGTGTTGGTGGTAGGCATCCATCCCCTTATGGGTGTGTATGGCATTGGTGTTGGCCATCCCACCCCTATGGTTCTGCTGTTGCTTGTGTACGTCATTTGTGCATCCCTATGTGTGTGTGACATATTTCGGGTACATGTAGTTTGTTTGTATTGTTGGTGTTTGACTTACCGTCTGCGCCGTACGCGTCCGTGCCGGTCCCGGTAATAGATGTAGAGTATAGGTAGGACCTGCGCAATGGGATTCATGCTTGGATCATCTCGTTCGGGTTTCTCGTGTCTTCGACTCGTACTCGTCGCTGGCTTGTTCGTCTCATAGCCGTGGATTGTCTTGTGGCGCGAAACGGAGCTTATGTACGGCTCGCCCGGATGCTCAAACGTGCCGGACGTAGCGACGGGTTCGGCGCGCACGGAATGCGCATCATACTAGTCCGGCCGGAAGGTGCTGTGTATTTGCTTCTGTGCGGCTCGAATCGGCGTTTACGGATCAGGCTCGGGCGGGGAACAGGAGCTGGATTGGGTGAGTACGGCTCGTTCGGTAACTGGGTTGTTATACGCATCGTACTTGTTCGTCCAGACGAGTGTACGATTCGGTCGGAAAACACGCATTCGGCTTGTATTTTTTCCGGACGAATAGTGTTAGGTGCGCTTCTGGCCGAGATCGGAATCGGCCCCTTGGTGTCCGCATTAGACTTGTCAGTAATGAGAGGATGCTTCTGTGAGGAAGATGCAGAGTCCGAAGAGCATATAAGGATAGGTTAAAAAAATAGGGTTCTTTATTCAGGAAAACCTTTTAATGTTTACTGTCTGGTAAAGGACAAGGAGGAGCATAACTTGATATTACTAAGGCTTTTTGTGACCAACAGTCACACAGAGTAGAGTCAAGAGACACAGAAAAGGGTATGGAAGTCCTATGTGTTCAGTTTTACACTGTAAGAAAGTAGTTAGACTTTCAAGTAAGGACTTAGAATGGATCAGCACATTTTTCTACAAGGTAACTTTACAAATTCGAACCATGATACCTAATAATTGAAGGCAGTACAAATGAGCTCTGCATAGTGTGAAAATTGCTTTTTATATACAGTAATCTTGTAATGTATGTAATGTAAAGTGGATTTGTAGAGCGCCGCTTGTCACCCATGAGGGTATCCAGGTGCTGAGTATGTGAGAGTAGGCATGTGGTGAGGCTGGCCCTGAGTACTGGCAGTCTTGATGGTCCTGCAAGAAGACTAATAGAAAAGCCAGGTATTCAGCTTCTTGCGAAATACAAGAAGTGAGGAGGAGACTCTGATATGTTGGGGGTGGTCATTCAAGGATTTGGAGGCTTTGCAGGAGAATGATCGACGTCCCATTCTGCTTCTGTGGATGCAGGGTAGGTGTACGAGTGAGAGAGATGCTGAGTGAAGCTGACTGGTGGGTTGGGTTGGGGGAAGTGAAGCTGGTGATTGAGGTATGCGGGTCCTGTGTTGTGTAGTGACTTGAATGTATGTGTGCGAAGTTTGAACTGACAGTGCTTTCAGATCTGAGAGCCAGTGAAGCTGGCTGAAGAGTAGTGTCATGTGGGATTGGCGCGGGAGTTCGAAGATGAGTCTAATAGAGGCATTTTGGATGGTGTGAAGTCTGTGTAGAAGATGGGTTGGGATGCCGGCATAGAGTGCATTGCACTAGTCCAATATGCTTGCTGTTAGAGCCTTCGTGATGGTATGTCTGGTGTCCAGTGGGTACCAAGATGTTACATAACATGCAGAGGATGTGGCAGCATGTGGAGGTGATGGCGTTGACCTTGGACTTCATGGTGAGGTTGGTGTCCAGGTTAAGTCCTAGGTTTCTAGAATGGTCGATTGGGGTTGGTGTGGCTCTGAGTTCTGCGGGCCACCAGGTGGAGTCCCAAGGTGAGCTCTTAATCCCGAAAATCAGCACTTCAGTTTTGTCATATTGAGCTTGAGGTAGCTCTCTTTAATCCAATTAGCCAATTGGCCAAACTGGTCATGCATTGTTTGAAGTTTCACTTGGTGGTGATGGCGCCATTTGAATGGATGAAAAATGAGCTGGGTGTCATCAGCATAGGAGATGATGTTGATTCCAAGGGATCTGATGATGTTAGCCAGAGGACTCATGTAAATGTTGACAAGTGTGGGGCTGACAGATTATCCCTGTGGGACTCTGCAGATGAGGTCTCTGGGTTCTGATGTGAACGGCATGAGCCTGACTCATTGTATTCTTCCGGAGAGGAAGGTAGCAAGCCATTTGAATAGCTGTCCTTGTATTCCCGCTGTGTAGTCTTGCAATGAGGGTGTAGTGGGAGACGGTGTCAAAAGCGGCTAAGAGGTTGAGGAGGATGGGGGTGGAGGTCTGTGCACAGATGAGGATGGTGAGTATGTTGTCTATGACAGCGATGAGGGCTGTTTCTGTGCTGTGGTTGTTTCGAAATCCTGATTGCGAGTAGTCCAGGAGTTTGTGGTGTTTTATGTGATCAGAGAGTTGTCTGTTGATGGTCTTCTCAATGACTTTCGCTGGGAAAGGTAGCAGCAAGATGGGTCGGTAGCTGCTGAGTACTTCGAGGTCAGCTGAAGTGTGTAGTCACTTTAGTTTTTATGTAGAGGAAGAATGTTAGAAAGTTTGCAGTGGAATTCAGAGATGAAAAGCATGGATTGAGATCAATATAGCAATGGTTGACCTCAGGCAGAGTTAGGGCAGCGTGGGGTAAGTCGAATAGAGGAATGACCTGCAAATGTATCAGCCCAGAAAAACATTACACTATTGTGTACCCTTAATTTTGTGAACAGACAGGCAAAAATAAGGACGAGTGTGGCTTGACAAGTTGGTGGAACATTTCAGATCCTAAATGTGGCCATCGTCAATGCTGAAAGGAGGGCTAATTAAGTTTTAAAAATCTGAGAAATCTGGGCTTCAATGATACTTAAATCTACAACTAATGTTTCAGAAAAACACTTATTGATAACACCAAGAGAAAGTAAAGAATTTTACCTCCACAAGCTAAGCTCTTGGTTGAGTCCAAATTTAGGGGCATATTTACAAAAAAGTGGCAACGCGTGCCATTAAGCCAAGAAGGCTAATGACACACTTCATCACTTTCGAAACGCAGGGCTTCACCATATTTACTAGAATATGGTGCATCACTGCATTTCCCCCTGCGCTGGCGCTAGATTTATCAGCCTAGCACCAACGCAGGCACCCTTGCACCATAGAGCAAGGGTGTCTGTGTTGAGGGGAAGAAGGTTAATGTGCAGGAAGTTCCCCCTTCCTGCACATAAACAATCTCTAAATGCCATTTTGTAACTTCTATGTGTGCTGCTTAATGCAGCACACATATAAGTTTCAAAATGGCATTTTTTTTTAATGATTGCTTATGTGTAGGAAGGGGGACCTTCCTGCACATAAACAAGCATTGGCGTTTTGCTGTTTCTACATGTGCTGCCCAAGGCAGCACACATGGAAATAGCAAAAACGAGGAGAAATAAAGCATTTCTCCTAATTTCGCCTGTTTAAGACCAGGTTTTCACTGGTCTTAATTTTGATGCTGCCTCCTATTTACGCTGCTCTTTTAAAATGTGGGCAGCATCAAAATCAATGGGTGTTGTGGTGGAACGCCCACCACAACACCCATTGACCGCCCCTTTCACGCTAAGGCAAAGCCTTATTTACAAGTCAGCGTTAAGTCGCTTAACGCTGCCTTGTAAATAAGGCAACGCTCCTATCGCCATCACAACATCACTAAAAGTGATGTTGTAGTGGCGATAGGGGCTTATAAATATGCCCCTTAGTCTTCCTCTATACTGAATCGGGGAGTGAGTAAGTTGTGCAGGTAACTGATTTTTTAGTTGAAACATTTTATCAAATCCTTAACACTTGTTTACAGGATTTTTATTTTTACATAAACCCTTAAATAGATGCTGTTGGAAATGACCCTTTCTGCAGGGTCCTCCCCAGACATTTGCCTTCCTTCTCCCCTTTTAGCTGAATTCAATTTTTTTGGCTTTAGAACTCTGGGCACTTTACCACTGCTACATGTTTGTCCAACATGGTAACATTGGCTTATCCACAATTGGCATATTTATTCTACTTATAAGTCTCTAGTAAAGTGCACTATATGTGCCTCGGGCCTGTAAATTAAATGCTACTAGTGGGCCTGCAGCACTGAATGTGCCACCCACTTAAGTAGCCCTTTAAGCATGTCTCAAGCCTGTCATTGCAGAGCCTGTGGGTGCAGTTTTAAACTGCCATGTCGACCTGGCATATTAACCCTCTCGCCAGGCCTTACCTTCCTTTTTAATACATATTAGTCACCCCCTAAGGTAGGCCCTAATCAGCCAAAGGGCAGGGTGCAGTGTATTTAAAAACTGACACATGTACTTTTAAAATTTACATGCACTTCTGTAAGGCCTATCTCTCTCATAGAATAACATTGAGATTACATTTTATAATTGTCATTTCCAATTGGGAAGAGATTAGGCCAGGGCGAAGCTCGCGGAGTTTCACTCAGCCGAATTCCACTGATTTACCAAAAAAGTCCAATTTACCCAGAGTTCCACGAGAGTACGGAATAATTAAGCACTGTGATGGGGAGTTGTATGAGGATGAAGATGAAAACAACACCTCTGAGTTCAACAAACATATTCTGGATAGAATCAACTGAGAATAAAAGTGTGCAATGTTTTACTGTGGTGCTGGCAGGACGGGGAGGGCAAAGAAAATACACCACTAAAAGTGGGGTAGAAATGCGCTCTAAAACTATGTGTACAACCACTAATAATTTCAAAAAGAATCACATGAAAATAATAATATCTCCAAGGTATTCAAGATTTTCTGTCTTGCCCAATGCATTTCGGGCCAAGGGCCCTACTTCGGGGGCTTCAATTTTAAAAACTTCTTGGAACTCAAGACTTATCCAATCCTTAGAATCTTGTCAAAGACGATGCTCAGGCTGTATCAATGTGTCTTCCCGACCTGCTGGAAACCCTTCCAATTATTTCAAAACCGCATTCAATACGGACAGCTCACACCGAATACTCCCGCTCCTTGAAACGGATAAGTCTTGAGTTCCAATAAGTTTTTAAAATTGAAGCCCCCAAATGTGATTCTTTTTTAAATTGAATGTGCATCATTAAAATGAATATGAGATGAACTTCTTATTGTACCTTGTTAATACTTTGTGAGATAAGTTATGCATATAATTGTTTTGTAAAAAACTTGACAAAAGAATGATTTTTGTTTGGAAACGTACGGTGCAGTTGCATCAATCTACAGTGCACAGTGGTCAGGTCATTTAGACTTGAAATAGGGTAGTTCTTTTTTGTGCCATGCAGGGGGGATGTTGGTCCCTGTTGTAAAACAAAGTCCAATAGCCAAGGTCTATATTCTGTAGATTATTTATGATTAGTTACAAGGTAAGTTCCGGATAAGTAGGTAGATGATTACAGATCCCACGAGTAGCAGCCTCCCTGCTGCTTAGCCTGCAGACCCCAACTGACACTCAGCACATCACCAGGCACTCATGCATTCTGTGACATCACCAAGCATTCAGCATTCCATTCATCACCAAGCACTCCGGCACTCATCCTGGCTGAGCAGTAGGGAAGATGTAGCTAAGGAAAAGGAATTGCAACAATAAAGTAACAACAGTCCACTTTTTGTTTGCACCCAGTTACGGAGCAGGGGCCTACGGTTCTACTCGGTCTTCAATGGGACTCTCCTCGCAGCTCCTGTGGTTTGCTCCTAGCATCTCTCGTCCTGATGGATGCCTGACTGAGTATTTTCTTCCATCTGGTTGGTCCGCTGTGGGCTCATGCTCCTGCTATTTCCGGGTGCTTCTTTTTGGCTTTTTATCACTGCCTAGGGTTTTTCCGACCCTCTTGGCCCTGCTGGCTCTGTGGTTTTTCAGGGTCCTCTTCCCTCTGTTCCACCATATTTCCTGGGTTCTTTTCCTTCCTTGGGTGTCTGCCGTCTCTGACTGCCGGGTCTGGGGGAGATGGCCTATGTACCTCCTGTGCTTTCCGGGGTCTGTCTCAGTTTGTTCCCGATTTTCCAGCTTCTCCTGGATCAGTGGTTTCATTCCTGGCTCCCCCGAGATTGGGGGTTTCTCTGGTGGTGGTTGTCACCTCTCGCTACCTCAGTTCCTACTCCCTCAATGGCCTTGGGTACCGAAGCGTGCTCCTGGGGGAATGGCACTGCTGTGGGATTCTTTGTGCTGGTGAATATTATTGGCCTTGTGGTGGGCACTGTCTCTGTTTCGCTCCCCTCCTTTGTCCAGTGCTATCTATGTTCAGTTACCCATCCTGGTCTTTCGTGCCTCAGTCGACCTGCAGGGGTAAATGTGCCAGCCTCTGTTTTCTGATTTCTCCAGAGGAATGGCCAATTTGTGAGCCTTGGGGAGTCTCCTTTCTTTCTCAGCGGTCTCTCTTCTGGGGGTGGTGAAGGGCATGCAGCTTGTTTTGAACCTGTGTGTGCCGCTTCTCTTTCTGCCGTTTTTCTCCTGGTTCGGCCTTTCCTGGCTGGGTCTATTTGCCTTTGCAATATTGACCCTTCTCCCTCTGTTTGCAGCTTGGTTCCCTCATGGCACGGCATAGGCATTCGCTCCTACATTCCTCTCAAGGTCCTTGCTGTCTGGTCCTCGAGGGGATTTGAGTGGGTCTGCCGGGGGTTCTACTGTTTGTTCCGTCCTGGTCTCAAGACCGTGGTTTCCCCTTCTTTTACGTTTGTCTGCTTGTCTGCGTTCATTGGTTTCGATGCACACATCTCCGCTGCTTGCTCTTTTCAGCCCGTCTTCTCTCCTGCACCGCAGGCTGGGAGTTTGTCGCTGGGATGGTTGTCTCTGTTGTTCACTTGCAGTGCCTCACTCCATCCAGTTCTACCACGGACCTTCGACCCAGGCATTTTGTAGTCGTCATTGGGGGTGCTTCAGCTCTTGGTGTAGGGTCTATCTCCTGTTTCCATGGTGGCTCCCTTTTTGCGGGGTCTTTTTTTTTCTGGATCCAATCCTCTGCTCTGCAGTCCTCACCCAGAGTCTTCCATTGGTGCTTCTGGCATTGCCTGGTCCTACTTTGCATCCCTGTTTTCAGTTGTTCTTGAGGGTTTTTGTCCTTCTGGTGTTTTCTCCTGCAATGTCTTCACCGGAGATGGTGGTTCTCCATTCTCTGGATGTGTTGTGGGCTTTTTGCATCTGCCTAAGCCATTCCTATGCATTTGGGCAGTGGCTTCCTTATGTGTCCCCTGTGGTCTCTCTAGTTAGGGTCTTGTGCCTTCCTTGTCCCTTCTGACTCGTTAGGTGTTGTTTTCCTCATCCTGGACAATATTTCAGGGTGCGTCCTTCCATGTTGTATGTAGTGCTGCTAAATGGACCTCTCCCCATGCTTTTGTTTCCCCTTCCCGTCTTCTGTTGGGGATGGCGGCTTCTGCTACTTTTGGTGCTCATGTTTTGTGTGATGTACATGCTTTTGATTTGTACTCTTTACTTCTGTCGTTACACTTACCTGTTGGTTTGTGCTAAGTCCTTCTGGTCTTTCTGTTTTAATCATCATGCGCAAGGGTATGGGCTCAATGTTAAGGAATGAGACGGGGAGATTGACAAGGAGGTAATGCCCTGTTACTCACTGGCAATCTTCATTAATCCGAGTCCTGGTCTTCCCGTTCCATTCCTGAGCCCGTCCCTCCCTCCTTGTTTCCGTTTATGGTGATTGGTTCATGTTTTTTCATCTTCTTGAGTTTCTCTGGTATTTTCAGTATGTGTGGATGATGCACTTCTCACTTTATGCATGCTGGGCATGGTAGGTGGCGCCATATTGGGGAAGCATTCGACTTTGCTAGGTAATAGGATTCTGTAGAGCAGAGAAGCTGCTCATTGTTAAGGAATGGAACGAGAAGACCAGGACTTGTGAGTAATAAAGATTACCGATGAGTAACCGGGCAATGTTGTTGACAATTTTTAGTACATTTCATTAAAAGTTTATGTGTTTGGTAAAGCGCCACTTGCCAGCGCGACTGCTTCCAAGCGATGAAGTGACACAAGTTACGGGCAATACCACCTGGTAGGCCTATTGGCTCACGAAGTTTACATTCTTAAGATGTATTTGTTTGCAAGGGTAGCTCCCAGTGCCAAGCAGCACATTTGGCCCTCTACGCAGGCACATGAAGCTGCTTTGCAGAAGTGCACTTGCCTGCGAATCAAATGAGTCCGACAAACAGAGCACGTATGCTCATGTAAAATGGTACTTCAAAGGGACTCAACAGTGCTACCTTAATAAATTTGATTAGGAGTTACCAAAACGTAGCTGTTAAATCTCTGAAATAGGGATATCATCATGATATGCATGTATGTAAATTCACTACAGGGATTCTGAAAGGAAAAACAGAAGGTGCTTTAGAGTTTGCCTCTAAATCTTCCTACAAAAACAAAATGCGCAGCCATTCTGCACACAGAAATCATGCTATGTGTTGTGGGAGCTTCCTAATTTAGTCTTGAGCATGTATAAGGATTGCACTGGAAGCTAGAAACTGCTACATCTCTATGACAAATGTACTTTTGGCATACAGGCTTTATTTATAGCTCTCTTTAATGAATGGAAACATGTTTATTACAACAATACACTGTGGATCTTCAGAAATATTCCGTGTTGATTATCAACCCTGAGTAATTCTGGCAGGGCCATCAGAAGGGTGGGCAGAGGGGGCATTATTCAACCGGGCACTGTGCTTTTTTAGAGCTCGCACTCATCCAGCTCCTGTTGCTGCTCCTTTATGGCAGATACAAAAAGCCTCTGCCACAGACACTGTAAGCTACTGGAGATCTTTTTTTTCACCTGTGTGACAGTCCAGGGCTGCAAGTCTTCTCTTCGCTACCTTGACTGCAGAAGCCTGATGCCAAGCACAGATTTGGGGAAAAAGTGGCAAAACTTCACTGCATAAAGCTCAGCTTCCCGCAGATCCAAGGTGGCTGACCGCGGAATAGGGAGAATGCTGGGTGCACTTTCCCCTTTAACCCTTCAGGGCATGCACACCTGACTGATCATAGACCTGAAATAAAGAACAAGCCTGATCCACCTTAAAAGAAGCCCAAAAGAATAGAACATTCTAGCAAAGGAAGCACAAGGTATGCCTGAATCCACAAAACTAGGGGTTTGGCGCCGGTAAACTCTGCCATGCGGTGGTTAGCGGAGTTTTTGCCGAACTCTGTGCAAAACTTCCCAAACTCCTCAGCTGGAGTGGAGTTTATACCCACCCGGAGAAGAGATAGAACGCCCAAGTTTGGTGTCTCTAAAATCACAATTTAAAATCCCATCTTCTGGTACAGTTAGATTTCAAATTGTAATTCTAAAAATGCCCTTTTTAGAAGTTGGCACTTTAGCCATTTGTTGCCTCCTGCCTATCTCTGAATACACGTCTGGGGTGGTGACAGCTGAGTTTTGTGCATTCCCTCTAGGCAGCCACACACAAAGGGAGCTTAGGTGTGACTGATGGGCCATCTATACTCTTAATGGGCCATCCTGTGCAGGATGGGAGAAAGGGGTTGACACTTTTAGCTGAATAGGCTGTGTCCTGCCGCACACAAAGGACAAGCTTAACCCCCTATAGTGAGTTTGGAGCTAGGGCAGCAAGAGAGGACCTCTGTGCACCTCAAAGACATTTCTTTGAAGTCTCCCCACTTTCAAGGCACAACTGGGTATAAGAACTGGACCTCAGAAACCACCACTTCAGGACACTTCTGCACCTGTGGATACTCTGTCAGAAAGAAGGACTGCTGTGCTTCTGAAAAGACTGCCACTCTTCAGGACGGCTAATCTGCTGGACTCCTGCTCTGCTGTGCTGACCTGCGGCCTGCTTCCCTCCTTGCCTGGATGTGAGAAGGACAGGACCTGCTTCCCTCTAATCCAGAACCAGAGTGACTCCAAGGGCTTGCTGGCTTGCCTCCTGTTAGAAGTCTCAGAGATAACAAAGACTTCCCATCCATCTACCTACAGCATCTGGAGTCTGCCATCTGAGAGTCTTGCCCTGCCAAGTGATGCCAATCCAGTCTTGGGCCCTTTGAAGTGTGTATAAAGTAGTGCAACTACCAAACTCCATGCATTGCCATCGTTGCACCGTTCGCAACAGGGGCATCCCCATCTATGCATGCGCAGTGCTGCTGCTGCGAGGATCAAGGACATGCATCCCCATCAATGCCAATGCATCGCCACTGCTGTGAGGATATAGGACAGCTCATCACTGACGGCACGGTGCCTTGCCTCCATTCACGGCGCATCTCCCACTTTGTGCGGCTCGGAGCCGGTGCATCGCCTACATCCGAAGGATCAGCGCATCGCCTCCTTTGCTCATTGTATCTCGTCCTAGACGTCAACGCAACCGCAAACCAAGGTACTGTTTCAGCGGCCCAAAAGTGGTGCCCTGTATCTGACCCACACTTCATCACAGTCAGCCTAAACATTTGGATTTGTCCCGGTCTAGCGCAACCAGAAAGCCCCAGTTGGCGCTTTATGCTTTTAAGCACTATATTTCAGGTTATTCTATTTGCTTCATAACATTTTTCAAACTTTGCAGCTTTTTCAGCCCTTTTATGTTTTTTGAGAAAACCTGACATTTTCAGACAAAAGAAAACTGCACCTGTGTATGTCCATGTTTGGGTTATTATCCTCCTTGCTAAAACGGATCATAATTATGAGTTGTGAGATAATTATTACACCTCCTCTGCTTTGCCCTTACTGATCTCGGCAGATCAATACTAACATAATTTATGGGGGGGATGCGTTAAAAAATAAAAATCTTGTGAAATTTAGTGGGTTAAATTCAGATTCTGCATGTTATGCACCTTTCCAAACTGCCAGTTCTACTTGGCACAATAAACCTTTTGCCAAGCCTAAAACTCCCTATTAAATACCTATATGTCGTCCTAGAGGTACACCCGAAACAGCCCAGAGGGCAGGGTGCTTTGTATTTAAAAAGTTGGACATGTAGTTTATTTTTTACATCTCCTGATAGTAAAAAACTCCCAAATTCGTTTTTTACTGCTGTGAGACCTAGCTCTTCCACAGGATAACTTTGGGTTACTTTATTACATTTAATAAGTGATAACTTTTGTTTGGGAGAAGGTAAAAAATGTCTTGTTTGGTGTCTAAGAAATTGAAATTTAAAATCCTTTTTAATGGTAAAATAGCAGGTTTTAAGTCACAATTCTGATGATGCCCCTTTTATGAAGTTGGATTTTTCTTGTCCTAACCATTTGGTGCCTGCAGCCTGTTACCTGGGTTACATGACTAGTGTAGTTGGACACTTAGTCCAACTATACCTTTGTGTTGACCTTTGTGTGTTCCTCCCAGACAGCCACACAATAGAGAGAATGAGTGTTGACAGATGGGCCATCCAAGGCAGGATGGGCAGTGGAGCTGTACACAGCCCTACTTGCACTTCAAAGACACTGCCTCAGCTCACACACAAAGAATTTCACACTAGCCTTTTGTGCCTGCAGACAGGTTGGACTAAGGCAGGGAGCAGGAAAATTAAGACACGTCTGTAGGGGGGAAAACTAGAGAAGTTTCTTACACTTCAAAGGGGGTACCGGTTATAAAAATGGGGCTCTCAGTCCCACTCTTCAGTTCACTTCTGAACCTGTAAGAGGACTCTCACAAGACTGCCCTGCTGCCTGTGGCTTTCAGAGGATTCAGAGGAGACTTTAGAGGACTGGCCTGCTGTCTTAAGCCTGCCTTCTCCCTTCAGAGAACTGCCCTGCTGCCTGAGACCTGCTTTCCTGCTTTATCCCAAAGCTTCCAGAGTCACTCTAAGGACTAGTTGGCTGGCCTCCAGGACAGAAAAGGCTCCAACTATCTTGATTGTGCACCATGACCCAGCCTGAATAAGTCCTAACCCTCCAAGTGGTGCCACTCCATTCCTGGACCATTGGCAGTGGTGCTAAAGGTGCTTTGATAGCCCATATGGGACCTTGAAAGTTTTCTGACAAAGTGCTCTGAGAACCTAGAGGAGACTGGGACCTACCTGCTTGCCGATCCACCCAAGGTGCATCGCTCGTCGGCATGACTTCCCTGCAGCTCCCACTAAATTCTTCTCCAAAGCAGCAAATCCTGTTCAGTATCTTCTCGCAGAAGGGGTATCCGGTCTTGTGGAGCTCTCATTGACTACAGGCTGCAGCGTCATTGCGCTGGAGATTTTTGACTTCCAAAAAGGAGACTAAGGACAAACCTTAGAAATCAAATCATCACTGCAACTTCGTCCAGTGGCTCCCTGATGACAACACCTCCTCCTTGGACAGCACCAGCTGCCTTGACCTTCTGACCTTTACCTTTTCAGACATTTTCTTCAAAACAATTTCCAAGTCTGAAGGTAAGCGGAATCCCAGCCTAATGCACTTCTCGATCATGGTCGGTCATAACTTTTGACTCTGCGCCTAGCTCACGTGACTAGACGCCCACAGTTGGCACTTTGATCTTTTAGGCACTAGTTTTCACTTAAACTTAAAAAATTCATAACTCCAGTTCTACTGAATGGATGTTTGTCATTTTGGTGTCAAACAATGTATTAAAATTTGCTCTATTTTTCTAAATTGGTGTGGGATTTTTCTTGTGTTTTCACTCTCTTACTTTTATGCACAATTTTTGGTGCTGCATAAATACTTTACACAGTGCCTCCAAGTTAAGCCTGACTGCTTTTGTGCCAAGCTACCAGAGGGTTGAGCACACGTTAATTTAGTGACTTTTTGTGGTTCACACTGACAAGGATTGTGGCTGTTGCTTGAGAAGGGCTACATCCCGCAGAACACAACCCAGTTTCATCTACATCTTGGGTCAGCCCCCAAGACAGCGATTGATGTTGGTACTATGAGGCAGGTTTAGTGACAGCATTCCTCCTCATTACTGTGGGTGTCCACATCCAGAAAGCACAAGAGACAAAGGCAAGGGCCAAAAGGTATCATAATCCGCCTTTGGACTCACAGCAGCTGTGATATTGTACCGAGCAGATCACTTTTGAAGGCACAGTTTTGCTGCATATTTTCATCTCTACCACCAACAATGTTTTGCGAGGCTATCTTGTTGCTTTCCAACATTATTCCCTTTGTCGCTGAGTCTTTTCATGCACACACGCATGCGCAACAGGAGGCCGGAGGCAGACATGCTTCCTGAGAAGCATGACTATTGATACGATTCAGCTACAACTGGCACACAAAAGCTATTAACTAAGCTTCTATAAGAGCTTATCGAAAGTATAGGAGCTCTTAGCTTGAAGATCCTAATATATTTAATAAATACATCATTACATAAAAGAATGCTTTTGGACACAAAAAAGAAATACTTTGGTGAACAGATCAGTAAGGCCAAATCCTCCACAAAGGAACTTTTTAAAACCATTTCTAAACTCACAACTCCCACCAGTGCTAAACCACGGAATGGCCCTGAAATCTGTGAAACCTTAGCATCTTTCTTCAGGGAAAAAGTGGATATCATTTTTTCATCTTTCAGGATTTCTCAAAAGGAGGGCTCCAAGTTGGAAGCATGGGGCCCGGCAAAGGACGTCAAGAGAATTCCGATTTTAGATAGCTTCGTCACAGTGGAGGCCCAGGATGTCTTAAAGCTCCTGTTGTGAATCCAATCTGGCTCTCCTCTAGATCCTTGCCCAGCCTCAGTGGCTAAACTTGTTCCAAACATCATTGGGGCGGCCCTTGCCCCGGTTTTTAATATCATCTTTAAGTCAGGTCGATTTCCCAAGGTGTGGAAAAAAGCCTCAATTCTCCCTCTCCTGAAGAAAGCGAACTTGGACTCGAATGAGCCAAGTAATTACAGACCCATCTCTCGTCTCCCCCTACCGGCCAAGTTGATCGAAAAGGAAATGAATTCCCAACTAAGTTCCTTTCTCAAAACTAATGCCCTGCTAGATCCAACACAATTCGGCTTTCGTGCTGATCACAGCACCGAGCTGGCTCTGATTAAATCAACTGAAGAAATCAGAGAGGCATTAGATCAGGGAGGAGCTGCAATTCTGATTATGTTGGATCTGTCCGCGGCCTTCGATACGGTCCACCACGAAGTGTTGTTGGACCGGTTAGCCGAAATGGGGGTTTCCGGCAATGCCCATTCCCTATTAAAATCTTTTCTTACTGATAGAATCCAAACAGTGGATTTGGGAAAGGATCGATCGAAACCTTTCTCTCTGCCTTGTGGGGTCCCACAAGGATCAGCACTTAGCCCTACACTATTTAACGTGTATGTATCCCCGCTGGCAGTCCTTATTCGATCTTTTGGGCTCCAGCTGACTTCCTATGCCGATGACACACAAATTGTGTTGTCAATCCAGAAGGGCAAAGAGGCTAAGACAGGGCGTGATTGCCACAACTGTATGCAGGCCATCGCAAGCTGGATGACAGCAAATTGTCTTAAGTTGAATGCGGGGAAAACTGAAGTGATCATCTTCGGTAATTCCTCGAACCTTTGGTCACCCGATTGGTGGCCTGCAATCTTGGGTCCACAACCAGTTCCCTCCGCCAAGGTGAAGAACTTGGGGGTGATCGTGGACGTCAAATTATCCTTCGGGGACTAGATTAGCCGAGTTGTTTCCTCCTGCTTTCATCTTCTGAGGATACTGAGGAAAATCAAGTTCCTATTGCCCGAAGACAGCCTCAGGACAGTAATCACTGCTCTTATTTTTTCTCGCCTGGATTATTGCAATGGCCTTTATCTTAACATCCAGAAAAGACATCTTAGCCAATTGCAGGTTGTGCAGAATGCAGCAGCCAGGCTTCTTTTGGGGATCCCAAGGTTTGTCTCGGTTAAGAAGGAACTTGGGAAGCTTCACTGGCTTCCGGTGAAACAACAGGTGGATTTTAAGGCCCTTTGCACGGTCTTTAAAGCCCTCACAGGTTCTGGCCCAGCCTATATGAGACAACATCTTCAATGGTACGTTCCCGGCAGAGCATTGCGCTCTGCCGAGACAAAACTTATAAAAATTCCACGGGCAAAGACAGCTAGTTGGGGGGGCAGGAGCTTTTTCTACGGTGCTGCAAAAGCATGGAACAGCCTTCCCCTCCATCTTAGAAGTGCCACCGAGCTCCTTTCTTTTAGAAGGGGGCTGAAAACCTGGCTTTTCCCCTGAATCCATCCCTCATCCAGCAACCAAGTTGGCAACTCTTAGCGCCAGGACACCCTAGGGTAGCAGTGCGCTTTACAAGCCTTATTAACATTAACATTAACATTAACATTGCCAAAACATTATAAAATCATTATATTTATATCTCAAAAACTGTAATACAGATTATAATTTTTTGACTATTTCAATGTAGTGCGCATTTTTAGGCCCTATGGTTCGTTGTAGTAACCATGTTCAGACACAAATCTGCCCTTTCCCACATGAGGCAACATTTGCATCATAGCAGCCAGACTGCTGGTCACTCGTCCATCTTCTGTCCCAATGGGAAAGGGGTTTACAGTCTGTGGCCGTGGTGTTCTGCTCCTGTACCCTGTGCACACCTGCATCGCGTCCCGCCATTGCTGCTCCCAGGTAGGTTCTCCGGCACCTTACAAAACACCCCCTTGGCAACACAAAAGGGGGCATACTACGTGTTCATTAGCATCAAAAGTGCAAAATAGACCATGATCCCACAGTGAATGGCACGCGATTTAGTACAGCTACAATATATAACGGGTACACAATGGTAATTTAAAAAAACAGTATATTCAATTTTTCAGCCTGTTTCTATCAAGCTGCAACAAATTGGCACAGATCACACAATTTAGTCACATGCGTTCCCCCCATCTACAACCTGACTCCTACTTATCTTAGATACAAGGGCACGAGTCGAGTGCACATGCGGGTAGACAGCGTGTACCTACTATTTTCAATGGTGGATGGCGTCCACCCTGCCAAGAAGTTGGCTCCCACAGAAATATCCTGAACTCATATCGGTGTCATTTTCAGACACCGGGACACATTCAGCAGCACCTGCACGTTGTCTGCTTTGGTTGTGAGCAGCAACTTGCAGGAAGGGAAGGGGAGTTGTGAACCAGTTTTATGTCTACCTCTCCTTTCACATGTTGAAGTTCATAAGCATTGGCGCCAAAGTAGATCGAATCTGTTTAAGAGTTCCCCAGAAGAAGTATGGCAAATGCTGGGAAGATACTAACACTAGAAAGAGACTGACACCGTGCTACCAGAGATGGCATAGGACACCTTGCAGAGGCACCTTGTCCTGACAGAACCTCTGTAGGAAATTGGGTTTTTGGTTGAGGGGGGTGAGAACCCTTCTCAAGCAGAAACCACAATCCCTGTCAGGGTAAACTCACTAAATTATCCTGCGCTTAATCCTCTGGTATCTTGGCACAAAAGCAGCGAGGCTTAACTAAGAGGTAATCTGTTAAGTGTTTATGTCGCACTAAAACAGTGATAAAGTGAAAACAACACAAGAAAAATCCTACACCAATTTAGAAAAACTGAAAAGATCGTTGGATTAACAAAAATACAATCAGTAGAACCGGAGTTATGAATTTTTAACATTTTTGGTAAAAACTAGCACTAAAAAGTTTAAATCGCCAATGGCAGATATATTGTTGCGCAGTGCCATATCTTTTAAACATGGCACTGCTGCTCTCTTCCCCGTTCTGGAGCACACAGGCTGACTAGCACCAGACACACACCTTTACACCATATTGTTAAGGTGTGCGCTTGATGTCTGCCATTCGTTTTCTACTGGAGTTTACCCTTCTGTAATAAATATTTTGCTTAGACTAACTTTAAAAGTTTTCTCATAATAGTTGTGGGCTGTACAGTGCAGCACACATGGAATGTGTGAAAAGTTAGGAGATCTAAAAACATATCTCCTTATGAGCACCTGCCTCAAGGAGGTGTTATTTTTTGCACAAAGCTCTGTCTTCCCTTGTTAGTAGATAGAGCTGTGAATTAAAAACCATAGACAATGGCGTAAAAGCACCCATGTATCGTACATGAGTGTTCCCTTCCCACAAAGTATTACAAAGTAGCGCAAATTGCTAGTCATGTTTCCTTCAGAGCTGCTCTCCAGCACCAAAAAGGTTTGCGCTGGAAAGGGTGACAAAGGCAGGGGAAGGCTTGGTGTCAAGTTCCTATGTGTGGACTGCAGGCAGAGCCCATTGATGTGTAATCAGGGAAGGGGCCAACTCCTCCCCAGCCATTCTGTCAGGAATAACCTCTCCTCTCATACCTAGGTTCTCTTTGTCTCACTGTCTAAAAGCAAGACATAAACCTCAACAGCAGAGTTATTCACAGTCATGTGACCCAGGACACTGACAGAAAGGCACAGTTGGTTGAGACTATAAATTACCAACTTCCTGAAAGTTGCATTTTCTAAATTGCAACTTAAAATCCGACTTTACCATCAAAGTAGGTTTGAATTTACAATTCATTTAATTTAAATATCATGTCTCTATATGTTCCCAATTTGAATTTAGCTCTTATTAAATGTAATAAGGTAACCCAGCGCTAGTCTGTGGGAGATATAGTACTTCGCATAGTGAAAAATGGCTTTAGGAGTTTTTACTTTTACTTTTCTACACGTGTCCTAAGTTTTAAATTCAAGGCATCCTGCACTGGAAATGAAATGAAAAAGAGATTTATAAAGCGCGGTACAATTGCCCGAAGGTGTCAAGACGCTAGCTCATCTAGTGGAAGGTGCCGAAGGGTTTAATTACAACGTCAGAGATTGAACAGCCATATTTTTAGCGCTTTCCTAAACGCCAGCAGGTGAGTTTTGTTTTTTAACCTCTGGGGGAGAGAGTTCCAGAGTCTGGCCGTGCCGACCAGAAAGCTTCTCCCACACCAAGCACTTTTCCTGAACCTAGGGATCACCAAATTAAAGGACTCAGTTGAGAGTAAGTGGCGCGTGGGCATGTACCGACGGAGGTGCTGCTTAAAAAAGGCTGGGCCTGTATCATGGATAGCTTTAAAAGCTATACAAAGAGCCTTGAACTCAATACGTCTCTTTACTGGCAGCCACTGTAATTCTTTCAGGGCAGCCAAAACAGATTTGTGTTTAGGAATATGTAGCAGAAAGTGAGCAGCGGCATTTTGCACATTCTTTAGCTTATTCAAACATTTGGTTCTGAGGTTGATGAACAGACTGTTACAATAATCTGATCTGGCCAACACCAGTGCAGTAATCACCAACTTGCGTAGATTGATAGGAATAAATGGAAGGATTTTTCTAAGTAGTTTCAATGTATAAAAAGATACAGAGGAGATCTGATTTACATGACTTTCCAATGTAAGTTTGCAGTCAAAGATAACACCCAGGTTTTTTACTTTAGTTGTAGGGACTGGTAAAGAGCCCAGTTCCGACGGCCATAGAGCTGGGGACCAAAACGTAGTATTGCTGCCGAAGAGTAGGACTACAGTTTTGTTGGAGTTCAATTTCAGGCAGTTGATGGCCATCCAGTCACCAACTTGACGAAGGCACGTAAGGAACTGTGATGCTGTGTCCGAAGGTGTGCTTGTCACTGATACCACAATTTGGGTATCATCAGCATAGGAAATTGCTGAAAAGCCCAAGGACCTAATAAGCTGTGCTAGAGCTGCGACGTAAATGTTAAAAAGGGTCGGGCTCAACGATGAGCCCTGAGGTACCCCACATGGTAATATAAAATTGGGTGACTTAAATTCAGAAGGGCTACGAACTGTTCTCTGTCAGACAAAAACGGCCTGAGTAAGGTGAGAGCTTTACCTTTTATTCCTATCCTCTCCAGGCATTCCAGTGCTTACTGTATCGAATGCAGCAGAGAGGTCAAGCAACACTAGTGCTGCATTACCCCCTGCATCTACTGTCTGCCTGATCTGTTCTGATGCTGAGATCAATGCCAGTTCCGTACTATAGTGCTTTCTAAAGCCATACTGGAAAGCATCCAGAAAGGCATGTTTCTCAACGTAATCCGAAAATGTTACATTCATGGCCTTCTCGACCATTTTGGCGGGCAGGGGGAGTCTGGAAATAGGCCGGTAGTTGTTAGGATCCGCCCCATCCAGGTTCGCTTTCTTTAAAAGGGGGAGGACTGAGGCTAGTTTCCAGTTGGTGAGGAATATACCTGATAAAAACATTTGGTTAAAAATGGTGGATAAGTGTGCGCCCATTACTTCGGGTAGAAGATGAAAAGTTTTGGGAGGGCATGGGTCTAAAGGGGATCCGGATATAGTAGATAGGAGTAGACTAATGACCTGCTCTGAGGTCAAGAGTGGAAAAGAGAGTAATTCTGGAGAATCAATAAGATTTAAGGTGGTTAAAAATGCTTCCTCTTCCCTATTAGAGGTGGGTGGCATGCTTTGGGAAGAGGTGGGGTTTTAGAGCATAGAAAAACCACTGTAGACTGATCTAACTTTCTCCTGAAAGAAAGTAGTCAGGGTGTTATAGAAAGTCTGACTTACTGGAGTATTGGCAACTTCAGGGGTTTTGCCAATTTTTTATCTGTGGCAAATAGTTCTTTAGATGAATTTTTTGCTGCGCTTATAGCTGTGGTGTAATAGCGTGTCTTCTCTTCATGCATTAACTTTTTATAGTCTAGCAAAGATTGTTTGTAGGCCATTTTGTCATTCATATCATAACGAGATCTCCATTTCCTTTCAGGTCGGCGACAGTTTTGTTTCTGCAGTTTAAGTTGTTTAGTGTACCATGGTTCAGAACATCTTGATCTTTGATTAGTGGTAGATTTTTCAGGTAAAACCTGATCAATTGAGCTGCGAAGCCACTGTTCGAAGGCTGCTGATGCTGTGTTAGGATCATTAAACTCCTCAGGGGAGTCTGGGCCAGGGAGCTTTCTAGACTTTCTATTACTATATTGTTCCATGGATGGAACCTACTGGGAAATTTATTTCTCAGATTCTCAGATACTAAATGTTGAAGAGAGAGAGAGAACATGACAGCTTTATGGTCGGACCAGGTAAGCGGGAGAACCGGGAGACATTGTAGAGCGTTATTATTGGAAAATATTCCAACGAGCAGGTGCCCTGCGACGTGGGTACTACCAGTTACTTGCTGAGTTAGTCCCAGACTATTCATGATGTCAATATAATGTACTGCGTCCTTATCGCCCAAGAGTGTGAAATCCGGTGCCTGAGATATCACATCCAAGTATAAACCAACGGTGTTTAGGAAGTCAGCCCTGGGTCCAGGAGGACAATAAAATAATAAACCGTTAAAAGTATAGCGATTGCCAATGGAAATCTTGAACAGTAGGGATTCCAAAGCTGACAGGTTGTTTAGAGTGGTCTTTCTAGTTGCTTCGATAAATTATAGCCAGCCCACCACCCGTTTTGTTTAAAAACGGTGAAACCAGTGGGACCGCAATAGCTTAATCTGGACCAGGTGAGGCGTCAGCCCAGGTCCCAGTAATGAAAGCTAAGACAACCACCCGATCCTCCAAAAAGATGGCAAATTCAGCCACGTGCCTACAAAGAGATCTTGCGTTGATCAAGGTACAGATAATTGATCTGGTTCAGCGGGGCCCTCTGGCTACAGGGATAATGGTCAGTGATAGTAATTGTGGCTTAGTTGGGCAAATATGGGCATTACACTCTAGGCAGTGAATAGGAGCCGCAAACAGGTCGTCATTGAGGCAAGGTTTCCATTTACACTTACTTGTATTATTAATGCCTAATAGCTGGTCCCTGTTGTAAGCCAGTATCGGAGTAGTTTGGGAGCTAAAACTGGCAGAGTAACTGGCACTAGGCACTGGCCAGGCACGGACGGGCGCAGACGGGCTTGCCTTTGGTGCGCCAGTGGCGCGGCTGCTGCGCGGCTGCTCAGCTGCCATGCTTTTACCTTCCCTGCTGTTCATCATCTAGACCGCCGACCCTCCCTTTCCTTGCCTACCGGAAGTGTGAAAAAACAG
Organism: Calotriton arnoldi; assembly: GCA_963921515.1. Classification (NCBI taxonomy): domain Eukaryota; kingdom Metazoa; phylum Chordata; class Amphibia; order Caudata; family Salamandridae; genus Calotriton; species Calotriton arnoldi. The sequence continues at coordinate 4,807,007 of CAWUFW010000051.1, forward strand.
AGTAGCCCCCAAATCCTGCCCTACAAGAACAAGTAAAATGCTGCTGGAATGCTGCTAAAAGTACGTTTTTTAAAAAGATTAAAAGGTTAATTTAAAACAAATACAGATTAAAGTTCTAGTGCAGTCACAATGTGCAAGGTACGCAATGTGCAATACAGGATTTAAAATGCGTAATTGAGGCGAAGTACTTGCTGAAACAATCACCGCTAATCTCTAGTAAAACTACAACCACTATAATACGTGGTGACCGGCCGATTCACAAGATAGAACTACCCGGGGGTTGGTCTACCTTAAGGGTGGCTTTTAAGTTTTAAAAGGAAAGTTCTCAGCATGGTTAGTTTGCCAGGTCTTAATTGTAGTATAAAACTGCACTACAGACTGCAGTGGCAGACCTGAGACAGGTTTTTAAAGGCTACTTTGTTAGGCGGCTCAATGAGCGCTGCTGCCCACCAGTAGCATTTAATGTACAGGCCAAGGGTACATGTAGTACCATATGAAGGACCTACAAGTAAAGTAAGTGTACCAATCAGGTGTAAGCCAATTTTACCATGATTTAGGGAGAGAGCACAAGTACTTTACCACTTGTTGGGAGAGAAAAAGTGCATAGAGTCCTAAAAGCCAACAAATACGGGTTCAGCAATGGAAGGCAGAAAAAGTTAAAATCTGAGGTGATCCTGCAGAAAGGGTACGCTAATCAATACTTTTATGGGTTTCTCTGCTCTGACAATAGAACAGAGACAAAAGCCCTCTTCTACAAAGGCACTTGCCAGTTCTATGCCCTTTTGAACCTAATTGAATCCCTCTGTCCACACTCTACTGAGCCACTGGGCTGAACCTTGGGGAACTCATCTCCTCATCTGTGTGCCCCACCTGTGAGACTCCTAGGCCTATTTTGCTCACAGATGCATCCCAATAGGCAGACAGTACCACCATGGCCAACAAAGGGATGTCGCCCATTTCGCACTTTGGATACAACTTCTATCCCCAACTCAAGGAAAACTGTGCCCACAAGGACAACAACCAACAGAGGCCACTGACAGCTGTCAGTGTCAACAGCCAGACCCCAGTCCATCCACTACCAGATGGAGACTTCAAGTAGGGGCCTTGGGAAGGCTTCACATCCAGTTTTGGGGCTGGCAAGGAGTTCCCTACTTGCTCCTGAGTTTTCACTCTCCCCCTTTGGGAGTATTACCCCCAGAAACCTGAGATTTCAGGGCACCCTGGATAGTCATCCCTCCCAGCTCTTCTACCTCCGAGTGATAACTCATTTCTTATAATGCAGTCAATGAGCATTTGGGAACTGACTATGACCCTCCTCTAAGCCACTTCCCCACCCCATTCCAGGGATACCAGAGCCATAGCGTGGACAAAGTCTTGCTCCTGGGCCTGGGTCACCCTTCACAATTGTTTGGTGGAATTATCTGGGGACACCAGTCTTTCCATCACCATGGTCTGGCTGGCACCAGTATCCCTCAAAGCAGTGAGGGATGCCATTTAGTGTGATCTGGTGGAAGGATCACTCCCACCTTCAGGGACCACAAGCCTACCCTCTGAGCTTATCGTAGCCTACAAGCCTACCCTCTGAGTTTATCTCCCTAGTATGGAAGACAAGGGCATGTTCTACCCTCTTCTCCTAAGGACTACTTCCCTCTAAGGCCACATTGGCCCCCCCTGTAAAGTTCTGACCAGTGGTACATGTACATCTTTTAAAAGGGCTGCTTAAGTGGGTGGCACAGTATGTGCTGCATTGCCACTAGGATTATTTAATGTACAGGTCCTTGGGTACATGTAGTACCATTTTACTAGGGGCTAACAAGTACATTTAATGTGCCAATTGGGTGCAAGTCAATGTTAATAGGTTTAAATGCTGGAACATAAACACTTTAGCGCTAGTTAGTAGTGGTAAAGTGCACAGAGTACCAAAAGCCAACAGAAATGGTTTCAGAAAACAGCAGGGGTGAAGGCAAAAGGTTTTGGAGTGACCCTGCAGAGAGTGCCAAGTCCAACAATCATCATGTGCAGTTCATTTTTACTCTTCTCCCTAGCTCAATTAATATAGGAAAACATTGATCATGTTGAAAAAATGGAACTGATGTTATGTTCAAGCCAGTAACAATGAATAAACCAGAGAGAAACCTTAAAGAGCTTAGGAATATCAGCATTATCATTTGTCTCACATGAAAGTCCAAGCTGCAGATTTCATTGCAACTCAACAAAGCAGTGGCTCGAGGAGACCATATCTGAAAGAGACGAGAATAATCCTAAAAATAGGATAGTCTGATCATGACGTTCTAGAGCTTTGAATCCACACTGAGCAGTTAATCAATATTATTGCAATATGGCGTCAGTTGTAAAATAACTGGACAGGTCTGCATCTTGGACATTGAGCAGTATAACTAAAATTTGTCCCATTCCTAAGTTACATCTGTGCAACAAACCTTGTTAGTCATTGACTTTGGTAAGTCAAATTTTAGGATGTTTTCCAGTCCAGCCATCGCCGAAGGACCTGCAAGAGGGGGTAACCTTCTGACAGTCATTTGTCATAATCAAAATTCAATTTGATTCCCAAATTTGCCCTGGTGACCTACATTTCTGAAGTAGAATGTAATAGTCTTTTGAACAAACCAGATTACTCCTTCTCTATATAATAACCCTGATTCCCCAAATTTGATGCAACCTGGTATTTAAGTTCCTCATTCCTGCCTAAAAGGAAAGAGTCTTTTCATTTGGACCTTAGCATTTAATTTGATTTTATTTATTGTCCATTTTGAAGATAAAAAAGTTGGAAATTTCTCTTGGAAATATAGGCCACATTTTATTAATTGATATCATATTTGTTACTTACACTGTGAATAAAAATGATGATTTGATTACGCACTTGCAACTAGTTCTCTTAATGGAAATGGCGTATTCTCCCTCATTTATTGCTCTTCCATATCAAATTAAATATAATTGTTGATCCAACCATTTATACAAATGGAAAGGTGTCCCTCATTTTTGGAAATTAGGTTACTGGTTGGGGTGGGGGTAGAAACCCTTAAGTAACAACCACAGTTTCTATTACGGGGGAAGCCACAGAAAACCCCAGATTACCATTTGCTTAACTTTCTGGTACTTTGCCACAAAAACAGTCAGGCTTAATTTAGATGCAATATGTAAAGTCTTTATGTTGTAGATCAAACTGTAAAAAGAGAGAAAAACAACACAAGAAAAATCCCGCACTATTTAGAAGAATAGAGTAACATTTATTAATATTGCAATAAGATTGATTATGTGACACCAAAATGACGAAATTCCAATCAGTAGAACCGGAGGCATGCAATTTTAAAGATTTCAGGTAAGTAAAGCACCTAAAAGCACAAAGTGCCACTGTTGGTTGTCTGGTCGTGCGAGATCGGGTGAAAGTCACTAGTTCAGGCCGACTACAATGGAGTGCGTACCAGAAATTTGTGTTGGCGAGTAGCATGGGCAGCAAGATCTTGGCACAAACTGGCCTATTTGTGAAGAGCCCAAAACTTTAGCAGAGCCCCACTGAGACCATTACAAGGGTCCACGACCTGAGGGGCACCACTGGGGGGTGAAGAATTCACTCCAGTAGAGGCCACCAGGGAGCATGTCTGCTGGGCAGTTGCAGGGAGCCTCAGGAGCCTTTTCTGTCACTGTAGCTCAGAACAGGAGGTTACCTGGCTGACCCTTGGAGTCAATTCAGCCTGGGATGAAGTGTGCAGGTCCAGTCTTCCTACTCAGTAAGCAGTGAAGCAGGCAGTAGAGCAGCAGAGTAGCAGGGCAGACAAGTGGCAGTCCTTCAAGCAACAAAGCAGCACAAGAGTCCTTCTTCTTTAGCATCCACAGGTCCAGGAGTGTACTGAAAAGTTGGATCTGAGTGTCCAATATTTATATCTGGTGCCCTCTTTGAAGTAGGAGAAGTTTCCCTTCCTCCCCTGTCATGGCTCCAAGTTGGATGTATAAACAATGCAGTGATGACAAGTCCCATCTGTAAAGGGAGAGGGCACAGCTTAATCAGTTTCAAGTGGAGCTTTTTTCAGCCCGCCCGCCCCATCATACCAGTTGATGGCCCATACAGACACACCTGATCCCTCTACTGTGTGGCTGTCTTTGAGGAATAAACAAAGTCCAACTGCCAACTACATCGAGCCATGTGACTCAGGAACTGCCTGCAAGCACCAAATAGGGCAGGAAAATGCCATCTTTCTAAAGTGACATTTAAAAAGTTGTAACTTGAAATCTGACTTTACCATTAAAGAGGATTGTTAATTACAATTTCTCAGGCACCAAACATAAAAGGTTTATCTGTTCCCAATCAAAAGTTAACACTTATAAATGTAACAAGGCAACTAGGCCTGGGCAGAGCTCGTGGAATTTGACTATGCGGAATTCCGCGAGTTCCAGAAAAACTCTGCCTGATTCTGCATAGTTCCGTGAGCGGGCAGAGTATTGCTCGGCCAACCCCTAATGAAGTTCCCTTGGCTGCTGAGAGTTGTTGGAGGCCAATAACCCCTATTGTTGCCACAAGTAAGTCCCCCACAGTGGGATTACTGAGGCGTCGTTGGAGGCCCCGCCCCCTGTCTCAACCACACTGCAAAGGGGCCTCCTGGCGCACTACTGGTTGGGAGATGAAGTCTCCTTGGCTGCTGAGTTGAGGGCCAAGAAGTCTTGTTGGGCTCCCAGCACACACGAAATGATGTGACAAGTGCAGCAACGGAAAACATATTCTGCTCCATCTGGAGTTTATTGGTAACTCTGCGTTCTCCACGGAACGCGAAGTTGCCAAATTCTGCAAACTCTGCGAGCAAAACAGAATTTTACGCCCAGACCTAAAGGCAACCCAATCGGATGGACAGGCCTTGCAGCAGTGAAAAACAAATTTAAGAGCTTTTTACCACCAAGACATGCAGATCTTAAAAGTACATGTCCAACTTTTTAAATACACTGCATCCTTCCATATGGCTATTTAGCACCTACTTTAGGAGTGACTTATATGTATTCAAGGAAGGTTTGGTCCTGGCAAAGGTTTTGTTTTGCCAGGTAGAAATGGTAGTTTAAAACCGCACACACAGGCTGAGAAGACAGGCCTGAGTCGTTTTAAAGGGCTGTACAGGACCAGAGTACATGTAGTGCCTCTTTACTAGGGACAGACAAGTAATGTAATGTAATTGGACACTTATAGCGCGACTGTCACTCGGAGGAGCATCATGGCGCTGTGCGGATCCCAGAGTTGGAACAAGACTGGGTGGCTGCGGGAGTGGGAAAAGAGTTAGATAAGTGTTTTGCATAGGGCGTCAGGGGCTGAGAAGATCCAAGTTTTTAGGGCTTTCCGGAACAGTGTTTAAGACTGGATCTGACGGAGCTGGTTAGGGAGTTGGTTCCATGCTTTGGAGCCAATCACTGCAAGCGATTTTCCTCCCTTTGAGACATATCTAAATGCTGGTGTTTTTAACAGGTTTGCATTAGAGGATCTAAGGCTCCGGGAAGGTGTATAACGCGTGAATCTAGTACGAAGGTAGTGTGGGCCTGAAGAGTGAAATATTCTGAAGGTGATTATCAGAATCTTAAACAAGACTCTTTTATGAATTGGCAGCCAGTGGAGTGTTTCTAGAGCCGCCGATGCAGATGACCTCCTAGGCCATTTCAGCACTAGGCTTGCTGCTGCATGTTGGACCATTTGGAGTTTATGTAATACTGACTTGTTGGTACCTGCATAGAGGCTGTTGCAGTAGTCCAATCTAGACGTGATTAGGGCCACAGCAACTGTCTGTCTGGCTGAGATAGGGAGCAAGTCAATAAACTTTTTGAGTGATTTTATTATATGGAAACAAGTTCCGGCAACTGCTAGTGATTGCTGTTTAAAGGGGAGTGTGGCATCAAATTTGATTCCCAGATTTCTGACTACTTTCACTGTGTTTGGGGGAGGGGGAGTGTCAGCTGGCCACCAAGTATTAGGGGAGAAAGTGTTCTCTTATCCTAATGGTAGTATTTCCGTCTTTTCCGAGTTGCACTTTAGATGATTCGTTTTCATCCATTGGAAAGTAGCAGTGAGGCATAAGCGGAGGTTTTCTTCCGCCTGCGTGGTATTTTTGTCCAGGACCAGGATTAACTGCGTATCGTCCGCATATGAGATGGTCTCTATGTTGAAGGACGATATCAAGCTGATCAGTGGGGCCATGTAGGCATTAAAAAGCATCGGGCTAAGAATGGACCCCTGAGGGACACCGGAGAGCAGTGGTTTTTCTTTTGATTTGTATTGGCCAAGCGTGATGACTTGTCTGCGGTTCTGCAAGAAACTTTTGAGCCAGGCCAGGACTATGTGGGAAATGCCGTAGGATTCAAGACGGTCTAGAAGGATGACATGTAAGACCGTGTCGAATGCGGCCGACAGATCCAATAAGAGCAGAACTGCGTTTTTTCCTTGATCAAGGGCTGCTTTGAGGGATTCAGCCGTATACAGTAAAGCTGATTCTGTCGAGTGCTGGGATCTGAAACCAGATTGGTTGGGATGTAGAATGTTTGCTTCTTCCAGGTATGTTGTGAGTTGGGTGTTAACAAGTTTTTCCATGATCTTGCTAAGGCATGGTAGTAGGGAAATAGCTCGGAGATTGTTGAGGGTGGAGGGGTCCGCAAGTTGTTTCTTTTGTAGCGGCTTGACTGCTGCGAGCTTCAATTCTGTGGGAATCTTGGCAGATGACAGTGAAGCGTTAATTATTTCATTTATGATTGGGTTTACGGTGTCGATTATGGCGTGCAGGATCAAGGGAGGGCAGGGGTCAAAGGCGGAGCCCGATTTAATAGCAAGGATCGCCTGACGGGATTGGTCGAGGCTGATCGGCTTAAATGTTTGCAGAATCGGTCTATTTTTGCCTAAAGCGGAATCGTTGTTGGTGGAGGGACAGAGGGGTGGAGTGAAACCTTTTTGTAATGTCAGAACTTTCTGTTCGAAATAGTCTGCTATGCTATTACGGAGAGACTGCGTGGGGGGAATCTCTTGTTGTAATAATTTTGGATTGGTGAAAGCGTTAACTATCTTAAAGATAGTTTTCTGGTTTGAGTTGGTCATTTTAATCACTTCTTATAGTACGCTTTTTTGGCTATTTTGATCTGGATGTGGTAGTTTTTGAGGGCCATTTTGAATTTGCTTAGTTCCGTCTGCTCATAGTTCAATCGCCATCTACATTCTAGAGTCCTACAGTGAGTTTGCAATTCTTTCAGGGTCTGCGTGTACCATGGGGCAGAGGGCTTCTTTTGTGGGCAGCTGTTTTGTGGATGTGGGGATGCAAAACGATCCCTTAGGGCATATATCCGCTGCGTGAAAAGCTGGTTGTCTACTGTTGGATCTCCTGACAGTAAAGTAAATTAAATATGCCAATTTGGTATAAGCCAGTTTTACTATCTGTTAAGGAAAGAGCACAAGCACTTTAGCACTGGTTAGCAGTAGTAAAGTGTGCAGAGTCCCAAAAGCTAACAAAACAGGTTTAGACCCAGGAGGGTGAAGGCAGAAAGTTTGGGGATGACCCTGCAGAAAGGACTAAGTTCACCACTAATGATACCCTTGTAGAATGCTTAACTCATTCAGTCTATAGCAAGTTAATGAATTTAAATATGGTCAACATCAACTCTTGTTAACATCAGCCATGGTCTTGCTTACCATCTATTCAACTTCTGTAAATAAACTACCCAATGGTAGCAGCACTAAGAAAGGCATAAACAGAACTAGGAAAATCTATTTAAAAAACTACACATTGAATTGAACCAGGAGATTGAGTAGCCTGAACTTAAGACCCGGCTTTTCAACTGTTCTCACCAAGACCTAGTACCTGGATACCCTCGCGGGTGATTAGCCACACTCTACAAGTCCGAGTTGTTTGTTTGATTGATCCAGATATTCAGGGGTAACAAAGCCTTATTAACTATTGTATCACTGTGGCTAGAACCTTGGTTAAAGATACTGTTAAAATGCCAATTTCCTTATGTGAAACTACTTGGCACTCCCATTTCAACACGTTGTACCCAAATTCAAATAAATACTTTGATGTTTCCAAATATATCCCTACCCTGTATAGATTAGGACAAATTGCCATTGAAGAGATGGTTAATATTATCACAGGAATGAATAGTTTCTGGGCACAGGATCCTGCTGGCATAGTGGTTACAATTTTGAAAGCTGCACCTTCCACTTGAGCACAGCTGTTTAAGCCTTTTATACAGACTGTATGACATCAAATCTTATCTCAGGCTCTGGGAAGGAAGTCAGATTATTCCTATTTATAAAAAAGGCGATGGATCAGATTTTTGAAATATCGCCACATTGCCTTGCTTAATGCATGAGGGAATGATTTTGTGAGATTTATTTTGTCTCCATTAGAAACCTGGAGAACAGACAAACAAGTACTACCTCTTGATCAAATTGGAATTTGCCTTTCATCATCAACCATTTACTACATTGTAGATTTACAAATTCTGTGAGAAAAGGATGTGAGAAAGCGCAAAATGAAATTGAATATTATTTTTGCAGATTATATTATTGCATTTGATTGAGTGGGTCACCCAAAACTCTGGTAAAAATGAAAGAATCAAAGACATCCAAAATAAATTTAACTTTTTTTAATTAAGATGCCAGTGGGATGCTGGATATGGACAGTAGATGGGTCAGGTAGACATTTTACAGTGAAGCGGGTTCGTGCATTTACTTTTGCCACATTATTTATCTGACTTCTGCAATCAGCACCACTGCCTTGCCTTCCCGCAGCATATAAAGAGGTAACATGGATATTATAACATTAAGATCTTCTTTCTACAACAAACAAATGTAAAATCAGATAAAACATCAGGATTGTATAATATCCCTAGGGATTTCTCTGCAAGAACTGGAAATTTGGGACCCCTACATTATGGTCATCAACAGCAATATTCAGGAAAGGACAAATCCCTGCTTCTGGCTTGCTGTGGATATTGTACCCTTATTCTGAAAAGGACCCCTAAGTATCCACAAAACTGCTGGATTAGTCTAATTGATAAGCTTTGCAAAATATGGTTGGCCAAGTTACAGCAATTGTGTTAGGAGACCTATGTAATCACTCACTTCGAGTTACAGTTTAGGAAAAAGAACAGTACATTTGATCAAATCTTTAGATTTTATCTACTTACATGGAAGTAAGTACTGTTGAAAAAGGTAGCCTTGTATATTGTGTTTGACTTTCAATACTCTACCTACAAACCCCTGGTCCTTGCACTACTTCAGAGTCAGATGGAGGCCTGACGGTGAACTTACCAATCCAATTCGATTAATCATTGTCTTTGACTGGTATCTGTTCTGGCCCCCACTTTATTCATTTTGTACATCAATGGAGGGATATATGCTGTCAACTAAAATAATGCTTCTATTCTGGTGAGCTTAAAAATATATACTTTATTGTTCGCCGTTGATACACTTTCAATATCAAAATTTCCTGAGTGGCTACAAAGTTAGTGGAGAATGTATGCATGTTTTGTGGGCACTGGGGGTTGTTTTTAAACTCATCCAAAACCAATTAATGCCTAATAATTTCAAAGAAACTTTGGGTGTAAACAACAAAAGATTAGAAAGAGTTTATGATTTTGAATTTTTGGGTATGCGTATTTCTGAAAATTGTACCTGGACTAAGCAAGTGGGAATCAACCACACAATATTGAGTCAGAGAGCTAATGGCAATAAGAGATTTGCTAATAAATTAGGTTCTCGTTTTATTACTCCAGTTGCTCAAGCACAAGCTGGAGATCTCTATGGATAAGAATTGTGAGTTGTTAATAACCTGGGCAACCTCAAATAGGTTTATTAGGCATTTGCTACCAGCTAGTTCACCAACTATCCCCTCTATTCAATCTAGGTTTCAATGGAATTGAGCATAAAGCAAGCATGAGACCTATATTATATTGGGTAAGAATGATGGAGCAATCCGTCATTAATATCTTACAGGCAAGTCCTTTCTGAGAACTTGGCTACTCATGGTGTACAAAACATAAGCTACATGGGGTTTAACCATCTTTGAAGCCATCTTGAACAGAGTCTTACAGTTAAGAAACATAGGGCCTGATTCACAAAGGTAAACTCACACTGTTGTGTAAGTTCACTTTTTTTGGTGTTCACAAACTTTGATTTAATAGTAACTTTCCTATGGCAGAAACTCTGCAGTTGGGTTGAAGAACGCCAAACATAAAAAGATAGGCCTGTCCTATTGTTTTATGTGCAGCCTTCTCTGTCCCAACTGAGGAGTCTCCACAGTCGAAAGCATACTATTAACTTGTAGTTTATGAACAGCAAAAAAACGTAAATGTACACAAAAATCTAAGTTTACCTTTGTGAATCAGGCCCTTAGTCAAGGAAGCATATTGGTATGATAGATTCCAATATACAAAGGATGTCCCACTCTGAGGGGTAACTGGAGCTTTTTGTTTTATGAAAAGCAAACCATTGTTCGAAAACTTTCCTGGACAAAACTGAACCATTACTAACCTGTTTTCATTCTACAGTACTAAAGGTAGTTAGAGCAAACTGTGTCTTAACTTACCACAAAAGACACAAAATAGCGCTAGTCACCAATGTTTTGTCAATCGGCCTCCTGAAGTGTTTGCCTGATCCAGGAAAACCCAAGCCTATCCTGAGTACCTGGAGGAGTTTTACCAGCACTTGGAGAAAAGTGGGAGTCATTCTTTCCACCCATAATGCATAAGCTTCTCCAGGACTGCCGCACATTAGGCAAACAAAAAAAAGGTTTTGAGCTATTACCAAGATGAGGTCATGTTTAGAGGGACTTAGCAGAGCTTAGCCACCAGGTGTAATCATGTGTGGAGTTAAATGTTTGTCACACACGCAATGCTTACAATTTCCACATTCCGGTAAAACTGCCACTTCCCAGGAGAATGTCTTTATACCCCGTGGTTTATAACAACATGATCTCCATTTAGCAATGGCCAAAAGGGATCCTGGTGCAGCCGATGCACATGGGACTGGCCATACCAGAAGTTACATATCCCCACGCAGTAGCGGAGCAAAGGATAAGTCCTCTGTCCCATGAGGGCGCCTCTTTATAGTAACTTTACCCAACAGGTGCATTTCTTTAATCACATGCATGTCTCCCCCCAGGAGCGGCTGCATGATGGAGGAGATTAAGGAACTGCAAAATGAGTGCTCCATACTAATATAAGTCATCAGTCTACCCTTTAAATCATGGTAGGTAGAAACCTTGTTTACCCACCATCCCTGTGTTTTTAGTACACATTCAAGACCACAGTTTGAGCAATGTCTTTCTCAGAAGATACACACCAACACTAATGCCTCATTACCTGACATACACGATTAGTCTACTTTTATGAGCACCTCACCTTAATCCCAGGCAGATCCGATAGGACGCCCTCTCGCCCTGGGGGTACACAGCTACAGTCAGACATCCTTTCCAGACTGGGTCATGCCAGAGCTCTCAGTCCTTCCAGAGCCACCCAGTATTATTCCACCAGAAATATTAGTCAATGTCACGGAAGTTTATACTTTTCATGTGCAGACATACAACAGGAACCTGAGTTGTGTATAAATCCTATCGCCAATCATTTGTCTATATATTTCCTTCAATATTAAGTCTCCGGCACAGTTAGGGCATAGACCCTGCTACAGGGAATAGTAGCCCCGGGAAGGAAGTTTATGTGACAATCGTATGCTCTGTGTGGAGGCAATTTAGTGGCTCTTACAGAATCAAAAACGTCCTGAAAATCGCGATACTCCTTGGGCAATCCCGGTGCCTCTGTTCCATGGATAAGAGCACAATGTAAGGGTGCACAATGTAAGGGTGAACTTAATTCCTGAGCCTCCTGATAGCAAGTAGTAGTGCAATAGGGTGAATCTAGAGTAACTGTGCAGTGTATTTAATCTATCTTGGGATTGTGGTGTTCCAGCCAAGGCACCCCCAGAATCACACCAAATCTGGGGGTCAAAGATGAGTTCTTCGATGTGCCATTATCGCAAACAAAGATCAGAGACTCAGTTTGGAAATGGATTAGACCTGAGGATAATTCAGAACAGTCTACCGATCGCACCCGTTTGGGTTCCTGTTTTGGGATTTTTATGAGACCAAGTTTAGCAGCCAAGGACAGGTCAAAGAAGTTCCCGGTAGCCCCAGTGTCAATGAGAATGGGCAGAATATGTCTTTGTTGTGCTGTTCGTACCCCAACAGACATCTAGTAGTGCTTGGTCTCCGGTCAGAAGGCGTGTGTCATTATGAAGTTGGAGCATGGATTCTAAATGAATCGCTTGACAGATGTCAACACAATTATCCTGTAGCATCTTAAGTGCAGCGCAAGAAATTTATGGACACCCAATTATTATCCGCTGAGTCTAGGGGCCATATGTACAATGAAGTGGCGGTTTTCCGCCACTTCAGAAACGCAGGGCTGCACCATATTTACAATGATATGGTGCAGCCTTGCTTTTCCCCCTGCGATGGCTTTTCCCCCTGTGATTAACAGTGTAGCGCCAACTAGGGCATCCTTGCACCATAGTACAAGGGTGTCTGCATGCAGGGGAGGATTGTTGATGTGTAGGAAGGTGTCCCTTCCTGCACATAAACAATCCTGAAATGCAATTTTGTCACTTTCATGTGTGCTGCTTAATGCAGCACACATGAAAGTGACAAAATGGCATTTATGTTTAAAGATTGTTTATGTACAGGAAGGGGGACCTTCCTGTACATAAACAATCCATGGCATTTTGCTTTTACCATGTGTGCTGCACAAGCCAGCACACCTGGAAAAAGCAAAAACGAGGAGAAATAATGCAATTTTACCTCGTTTCACCAACTTAAGACCAGGGTTTTCCTGGTCTTAATTTTGGCGCTGCCTCCTATAAACGGCACTCTTGTACATAGGGGGCAGTGTCAAATACAATGGGTGTTGCGGTGGAATGCCCACCGCAACACCCACTACCACCCCTTTCACGCTAACCATAGCGTGAAAGGGGTCCTTATTTACAAGGCAGCGTTAAGCCACGTTAAGTAAATAAGTCGCTAAAAGTGACGTTGTGGTGGCGATAGGGGCTTGTAAATATGCCCCTAGGTGTCTTAATTGTAGTCCATGTGTCAAGCCGGAATCCACCCAACTTTTGCTCCTAGGCGGCACCAAAAGTTAAATTCTTGGCAGAGTCCTGCTAGTGCAAGAGTCTACTGTGCGCTTCAAAAATCAAAAGGTCATTTTGTTTCTTAGAATCTACTGATACTGAGCTCAGAGCATAAGAAACTAGAACAGTTTTTTAGCAAAAATACCTGATGACAGATTGTTTCTTTTGATGTCTTTTTCTTCTTCTAGGAAATCGATTCAGGAGTGGTTGCCGTGTCAGGACAAAATCAGGGAGCAGCTGCAGACTGAAGTGGAGTACTGAGGATGGCTGGAACAGCATAAAGAAGGGCCTCGGCAAAGAGAAACAGGTGAGTGCGGGACAAGGAGGCCAATCAGGAAACCGAGGTGGGAGCAACCTTTACATAGAAGCCGGCCGTGTGTTTCTAGAAAACAACACCTGTTGATTTTTAGCACTTACTCCACGTGAGTTTGATTGGCAAGTTCACCTGCTGCTGTAGCCAGCGTCACGGAAAGTTCAACTTGAGCAGAGTAAATAGTCTTGGAGTGCACCTGCTGCTGCCCCCAGGGTCATGGAATGTTCAGATGCTGCAGAGCAATTAGTTTTGGCAGTTTCTCCTCATGAATTTGATTAATAGGTGCACCTACTACTGTTACTAAGATTCTGGAGAGTTCTTATGTATTTTTAATGAGTAGACTATTGAGTTTAGTTCAACTGTCTGTTAAGGCCAATAGTTCCCACCATACCACCAGGGAAGGAACACACAGCAACCCACACCACAGAATGAACATGCAATTTGGGGTAGGAAGAAGGATCAAAGAAAAAGGGGAAATGTCTCCCTAAATCATAAGGGCATAGAGAGCCATGCAGAGGATAGGACCATGACAGCTACATGAAGGAGGTGACAAGCTCCTTTACATAAGTAAGACCCCACAATATCGCTTTTCCAGCACCTTGTGTGCCGAGCTATATGCTTAACTTTGGAAATATTACACCTACTTCTTCTCTCCCTGACCTAGAGGTTGCATTCCAGGTGGAGAAACCCCTACCCATGCATGCAGTATCTTCCGTAATAAAGATCACCCACGGGGTGACACCAGTTGAACCCAAAAGTACAGAGACACGGTATGTATTAGGTTTAGGGCCCCAAATGGCAACCAACAAGATGTTGATAAATCATTGGTTTAATATGTGGAATTAAATAACCTCTGCCCCTTTATGTTCCACAGTGTCCCTAAAAGCACATAGCCCTGAGGCAGACCGTCACTAAATCAATAGGCCCATCAAGAAGGTGGGAACGCGTCGGCGTAGGTAAATGTGGCCGGAGGGCATACGTACCTGAAAAAAGCTAAAAACAACTTTTAAAAAAACTTGGAGGATCTCTACCTCCCAAATTCTGGAATACTTAAAGAACAACATGTACTGACCACATAGGGCCCCACGGTATATGGAGGACCACACACTTGGAGGAAAATAATATATCCCCAGTGACATAAATCCATCTTCTATTGGACACTATGCTTTGCCTGCTGATAGCATAAGCACTACACATGTTGGCCACTTTTGTTTGCTGATTACAGAAGTATTATGATATATGTTGGACATTTATGGTTGTTGATAACAGAACTACTATGTAATAAGTGTGAATGTATGTAACGACAAGTTATGTCACTTGTGTGAGTATTTCCACCCATTTTGGTTTGGACTACCATTTACGTGATTATGTTTAGCATTGTCTGACAGATGTATATTTGTGGATGGACTAAAAAACCCACCATAAAGGGTTTTTGTGCGCAAAATCTATTTTAATTCATAAATGTTTTGTACGTCACATGTTTGCCAGTATGCCTTGATTTTTTGCATGTTATATAAGGATTGAAAGTATAGAAGTGTGAGGATGCATATGAAGAAGATTAAAGATTATTTCCAATGAGGGTTGGTTATGAGTGGCAATAAGGAATAAGGAGGTAGCCTGCACAAACTTTCCAATCCATGGTGGTTGCGCTATTATTAATACTATTATTATCAATCTAGGATCCCGTCCCCTGTTGCCTTAACAGGATCACTCCCTGTTACGATATACATTTTTTGAAGTTGGCATTTTCCTGTCCTAACTATTTGGTGCCTGCAGCCTATTCCTGGGTCAAATGACCTGGTGTAGTTGGCAGTTGACTTTTGTATATTCCTCCCAGACAGCCACACAATAGAATAATTAGGTGTGCCTTTATGGGCCATCTCAAGGAGGACTGGTGGGACTTGGGCGACCTGGACACAGCTCCACTCACAAGTCAATAGTCTGTGCCCTGGCTTCACACAAAGAACTTAACACTAGCCTTTTGGGCCTGCAGACAAACTGGACCAGAGCACTGAAGCAAGAAATTCCAAGAACCTTTGAAAATGGAATCTCTAGAGACTTCTCCTACTTCAAAGGAGAAACCAGGTATTAAAATAATACCCTCACAACAACTCTTCAGTCCACTTACTGGGCCTACAGTAGGACTCTGAGGACTGCCTGCTGCTGTGTACTTCAAAAGACTGCCTTGCTGGACTGATCTGCTGTATGAAGCCTGCCTTGAACCCTCACAAGCCTGCACTGCTCCTTGAGCCCTGTTCCACTTCTTAAACCCAAGATAACAGAGTCCTCCAAGGGCTAGTTAGCTGACTTCCTGATTAGAGCTTCAACGACAAAAAAGGCTCCAACCATCTCGAACCCACACCTGGACCCAGCCTGAGTGAGCCCTAACCCCCCCAAGTGGTGCCCATCCAGTCCTGGATCCTTAAAAGTGGTGTTAAAGATGCCAAGATAGCCCTAGTTGTGTTTTTACTTTATTACTGTCTAAGTGCTGCATAAATACTTTACACATTGCCTCCCTTTTGAAAATACTGAGTCTGGGATGGGGTCCCCATGGGCTTTATAGGGCTTGGGAGGGGGCCCCCTCCCCATTTTTAAAATATTGGTCACATGAATGGGGCCCACTGGGCCTTTAGAGGCTCTTGGAAGGGGGCCGCATGCCACCCTCCCTTATACTTATGTTGGGCAATGGGGGAGGAAGTCTCTAAGGCAATACTCGGCTCGCGTTGGGCATGCCTCTAACACTTTAATTAACGCAATGGGCCCTGTTGATGGGGTCCCCAGGGCAGAAATAGGCCTGGGGAGGAGTACCCCAGGCACACCCTACTCCGCAAATAACTTTATTCATTGATCCCTGGGCCATGCAAAAAGAAATAAATGTTGGGCACCATTTTTTCCCTTGTATTCCTGCGGGAGTACCATGGATTAGCAGCAAAAAAAGTTAATAATTTTGGCTTTGGGGGGTCCCTCAGACAAGGTCTAGGAGGGCAGCATATCCCTACCCTGCCCCCTAATATCTTTTTTTTTGCTGCTTTTCAGGATGTGGGACTAGGTCTCCGAGTCCTGTAATTGCAGCTGCAACATTTTTATTTATGTTGCGGCCAGCCAATCAGAGCCCTTGCTCCTGCAGGAGACTCAATCCCAAGGGACTGAGATGGCCCAGGAAAAAAATAGCCCCCTCTGCTAATCAGAACGCTCTATTTTAAATTGAACTTGCAGGACTCTCGTGGGAGTAACTCGGACCCAATCATCCAGCAATACAAATATTTTTGTACCCTAATTTCTCCTAAACTGCTGAATAGATTTACACAAATATCAAGCATGCATTGTAGAAGAAGATATAGCTTCCTGCCAAATTTGGTGTAACTCTGCCCAGCCATTCTGGATGTACCCATTTTCAAATTTTCCGACAGAAATTGCATTGGGATCTTGTGTTTTGACCCCTCCCCCCTTTTTCCCGGCCCCTGTTTGACATATCACTCAGAAAAGGCCCTTTTTGGAGAGTTTTGTGATGATTTATCAAATGGCACCAAATTTATTATCCAAACCAAAAAAGCTGTTTCCTTTGGACTGCAGACAAAACTATAACTGTGAATATATTATACCCAGTATCGGTTGCTACTGGGTATAGTAAGGATTGTGTTTTCATAGAATAACCATTTTTGGTTGCTTATATCTTTGGACCTCTTTGACGAATCACCACAAAACTTTGAAAAAAAAATATTCTACCATGTCAGCTCCATCCTGGAAAGTTTTTGTGTTCTGTTAAGTGGGAGCTGAGAAAAAGGGGAGCCCAAAACGTGTTTTCCCCATTCATTTTTCTAATGGATCTTTCGACACAGCTACTGCTCAAAAGACTGAATGGATTTACACCAAATTTGCCATAAAGCAAGATCTTTGATCCAGAGAGAGTGCTCTTGATTGGTGTAAAATCCGTTCAGTAGTTTTTGAGTAGTTAAGACTCAGAAACTTTGGGCTAGATTTGTCAAGGTTTTGTGTTAGCCTTACCCCACGCAAGGGGGTACAAGGGAGATGCACAATCTAAATGAGGTTTATCAAGCCACTCAAGCCACCTTGCATTACCCTACATGGCTTGATAAATCTAGAGTAATGCAAGCTGCACAAATCACTGCCTTATGTAACTCTGTGGCAGGGAGGCATTCCATGGATGGAGCATGGAACACAAAATTTCGACAATTATGCAAATTACAGTGTCATAACGAAAATTTCACCAAGGCCTACAAGAGACCCATCTAAAGGCCTAGGTATTTTTATAAGTAGTCAACTACTGGCCCTGTAGAGGTTGCAGCAGGGTGTATCAGATGTGACCCTCAAAGTGCCTATCCTCCCTGATTGTAATTTCCATTGCCCCATCTTCCATCTCCATCGTTTGTGATTCTAAAAAATTGTGTTATTCTCTGAAGAGGGTAAGAATCACAATTGTTGTCAAATGTCAATAATTACACCTGTGCTAAAAACCCTCTGAGGCATGGCACAAAACAGTCAGGCTTAACTTAGAGGTAATGCGTAAAGTATTTATGCAGTACTCAAACAGTAATAAAGTGAAAACACCACACAAGATAAATCCCAAACCAATTTAGAAAAATAAACTTTCAATAAATAAAATGACAACAAAAGAATAAGAATCTAATCAGTAGAAGCAAAATTCCTTAATTTTTAAAGTTTAAGGTTAAAAATAGCACGAAAAGGACTGAAGCTACATTCTCTGTAGGCTGTACTTGGTCCCATACCATTCCCACGCTCCATCGTGGTCATCCTGAACTTTTGACTTTGTCCCGGTGTGGAGCAACCAGATACTTGCAGCCTGTGCTTTGCTTTGAATATTCAGAATTCAAATCCCAACTACCAATCAGAGACTAATTGTAAAATCATGGCGGTCTTTCTATGTGTTGTGATCTCACGACTGTCTACAAGATCCGAGATGGATTGCCCCCATTCATTTTTTTAAATTCCAACACAGCTAAAACTCATGATATTCCTACCGATAACCATAATTTCTTGAAGCTATACCTTACAGTGTGAATTGCACTTGTTTCCTTTTCTAAAAACATCCTGTTGATCAAAAAAAAAAAACAATAACATTCCTTTTCTTTAAACCAATGATATTTTTATATTGTTTAACTCTTGTCCTGGACGGGAACCTCACCTCGCCAGTTGCAATTACTCAAAATTCTCCACTTATGCCATTGTGCTATCTTGCTCTTAACATCCAACTAATTAATACTAGTTAAATCACACTATTTCTCATTAATACTTAAGATTCATAGTACTCTTACTTTCAAAAGTGTCCCAGCCCGAATATCCTTAAAGAAGCAATTAAATCACTCATAATACCAACGTGTGTTTATTTATTTCAAATAAGGAAGCAAAGAAAAGAATGAGACAACTTTAAACATGTAAATTTCACTGTTCCTCCTCGGGAACAGACCTCCTACGGCTCCAGTTTCCAAACATATCATTGATGCCATTATACCATCTCATTCGTAAAGACCATACAAGTATTTACATTTTTAAGTCTCATTTTTTAGCTTATTCTCAAGGTTTAAGGTCCACCAATATTCCTACTTAGGCACCAAGCTATCTTCTTCATAGTACCATTGCTAAATTCCATCCTCCTATGATTACAGATGAAAAAAAGTGAGAAGACAAGCCAGACTGTACAGAGAGACCTATGTATCTGAATATTTACACCAGAGCTAAAGAGTTGTATGTATTTCCCGATCTAAATTTAACCCTGTTTCAACAGTGCATAATATTGCAATCCATTTCTTCTCTTTTAGACGAAGATGTCGTATCCTGTCTCCCCCTCTATGATGAGTTTATCCCAATGACTCTTATTTTGGGGATGTCACTTTCTGCCTGAGTCTCTTTAAAGTGTTTCCCCGTAGGAAACAGTTTTTTTGTTGTTTTTTTACTTTTATTTATAGTTTGTCAACAGTTACAGGCAACAATAACAGCCTTCGCACACCAGTGGTAGAGCAAGGGCACGCAATATCATCAGAAGTGCACATTATCTTCATTCATCGTAAACATCAGCCTGAGGGTGTTGCCAGCTTAACAAAGCATATAACATTTGTGTGTCCATGTGGTGAGCAAAGGCCGCGTGGATTTCACGCTAAGCATAATGCGTTCTACCGTAACAGAGAGAGAACCAGAATAAGAAAAAAGGGAAAGGGAGAAGGGTTGTGTGGGGAGGAAGGAGGGGAGGGGGATCTCTCTGGCTGGAATTTTGATAGCACGTGCACATCTTCTGAGGGTGTTCCTCATGCGCCTACTAGCCCATATTGGTAGGGGCCGCCGCCTGGTCAGGCGGCAGAGCGGCAAGTTAACTCTGCAGCGGTTCCCAAATGTTCTTTGGGCATGACTGCACAGGCATAAGCTCCCAGAATTCCACCAGCTGGTTATGACAAAAAGCAGCATCTTTGAGCCAGTCAGCCACCTGTGGCTTCCGCTTGCGACCCCAGCAGATAGCGGCCCGCCTTTTAGCAAGCAGAAGAAGCATGGCCGCCAGTTTCCTGTTTTCAGATGGTACATTGCGCACATAGCCAAGCAGGGCAACCAGTGGGGATCGCTCGCATGCATGCCCCGTTATCGCCTCCAGTACATTGAAGATGTTCCCCCAGTATTCCATGATGGCAGAGAATTCCCATGCCAGGTGCAAAAAAGAAGCATCCAGCGCTGTACAACGCACACAGCATGCATCATCACTCAAACCCACTTTATGCAACCACGCCGGGGTCCTATATAGCCTGTGGAAGAATTTAAAAGGAATCAGTCGCAATCTGTAATTAGGCAACAGCTCCCTGGCCTGCGCGCAGCAGTATTCCCACACTCCCTCCCTAAAGGAGGCTCCCAGGCTGTCCTCCCATTTACGCCATGCCGGCGGTGTGCATATCGGAGACTCGCGCTGCATACCCGAGTATAAGCAGGTAATGAGTTTACAAGGGGACAGGTTAGTCAGAAATTCCTCCAGGACTCGGAATGTCGGTGGTGCTATCGGGAAAGAGTCATAGGCCGTACGCAACGCAGGTCGGAGCTGAAAATATGTTAGTCTATCCATCAGTCCCGTGTAGTCGTCCCCCAACGCCTCCTCCATGCTCATGAAAGCGCCGTCAGGGAATGCATTCCCTAGTGTGTGCAGCTGCAGCCTCCGCAGCCGATGACAGACACCGGCCTTAGCCGTAAGAGGGAACGCAGGGTGTCTGGTGAGTGGCACAGAAGGTGCAAACAGAGTGTCCAGCCGTGCCCTATGTTGGAGCTCACGCCAAGCCCAAACAGTGCAGCCGACTGGGTCGATTCCAGCCCAGGGGTGGCCCTGCTTCCGGAAGAGTGCCATATGCAGTGGGTCCACCTGATCGCTCTCTGGGGGGGTGTGCGCCATAACTTGAGTAGGATAAACCCAGTGGAACCCGAACTGGGCCTGCGCGCAGTTATGGTAAATCTCCATGTCCGGGGCGCCCAGTACCCCTATAGGAAACAGTTCATCACATTTTCTGATGTCATTAATATGCTCTTTAATCCTTTCTTTCGAAGGCCTAATAGTCAAACCGACATACTGTCTATTGCATACACATATGATCAGATGTACAGAAAAGGTTGTGTTACAATTAATACAGGTTTTGATTTTTTTTTTTTTTGCTAAGGTCAGACATGCAAAATAATCCAATTCAAGTCATATTATACTGTTGGTGTGTCTATAAAAACATGTTCTTTTCAGAACCAACTTTTATGGTTTAAAATAAGAGAATCCAAATGAGAGTCAGTAATAGTGATATGCATGATGAGAGATGAGTGATTTATTGAGTCAGTGACAGACTGTATGAAACTAATTAAGCGAATGAGAGGGATGGAATACAGGTGATGCCTATCAGTGAATACAGCACTGCTTTAATCAATTTTATGCCAGATTTAACAAGCACTCCCACTAAGGATTGTGAGACTTCTTTAATTTCCCTGTTAAATCAATTCAATTCAAAATAAGCTTCACGGTAGTATATAATGATCATAAAAGCAACACCATAGCTGAGTGGTAAAAAATAAGTAGATCATAGAATAGTTGAAATTAATAAAATTACATTTAAATGTCCAGCAATTCAAACAGCAAAATAAAACTAGATCGGTCCCTCATTGAATCCCTCCCGCACATTACAGCTTTTAAAAAACTAGCAACATGAAAGATATTATCTTTTGACTTCATTTGCAAAAATAAAGAGCTGGGTAAACCTGTATAAAACAACGCTGTTAGACTTGGCATCTTTGGCGTGGTTTCCCCTGTCTTTTTGCCTCTACCTCCTGTATTTTTGATGCTGTGCTGGATTTCGTTTTGCTGGCTTAGATGCTTTGGGCACATTGCCACTGCTGATCAGTGTCAAAGTGCAAGTGCTCCCTGTGTAAATTGTTGTTACAATTGATTCTCTCTGATTGGCATATTTGATTTACTGGTAGGTCCCTAGTAAAGTGCACTAAGGGGTATATTCACAAGAACATGTGATAACTACCGCAGAAGTAGCGTAACGCAACTTTTAATATCGCAGCCTAGCGCGGGAAAATAACCCCGTGTCAACGTGGAATTCACAACAAGGCGGTAGCATGCGATAGTCACCAGATAACGCACACAAATGTCAGCATGAAAATCAACGCCACGCCGACAAAATGCGAAACGCGAACGCAACAAAACATGCGATGAGGCCAATCGCAGTACAGAAATCAGCAAACACCAGCCACAGGCGTGCAAATCCCACGCGTCCGGCGGGAAAAAGCACCATAAAAAAAAGAAAAAAAAAGCCCAAAAACAATTCAAACTGCGTAGCAACATGGATGCACCCGGGCCGAGTGCAGAGGACAAGCCGAACACCACAAGCCCCACTGAGGACGAGCCAGGAACCCCGCGTTCGGGGAAGGGCAAGGACAAGAGGAAGAGGAAGACGGGGTTCAGTCCGCAGGAAGACCGGATCATCGTCACGGAGGTGATAGAACACCATCAACAACTGTTCGGCACCTCCACTGCGGCACTGGCAAACCAAACCAAAATATGGCAGGCCATCTTTACCAACGTCAATGCAGTCGGAGTGTCGAGGAGGTCACTGGAGGAGGTCAAGAGGCGCTGGCATGATCTGAAAAGGCAGACCAAACATAAGCTCGCCGCCAACAGGGAGGCAGCAACGGCGACTGGAGGTGGGAGTCCTGTGACACAGGAGGAGCTGGATGAGCTGGAGCAAATGGTGGCCACAGTCAGCAGTGAGGAGACGGTGGCAGGATTGGGGTGCCTGGACACAGCATGATACGACCTGACCCAACAGCAACAGGGTGAGTAACAACTAGGGACGGGGGGGACGGGGGGAGATCGCACAATGGCACACATGCACAATTACGTGTAGCACACAGCACACCCACAATGACCGTGGAACATGTCCCTGATTGTCTTGGCACACTGCAGCACACATGGAATTGCCAAGTAGGCCCCCATCCACAATGTGCACATAGGGGCCCCCCCCTATCACCAATATCACAACCGACCCATGCACATGTGCTGAATCCAGCAAAGCAGCGGCTCTATGACCCACACTGACTATGCAAGCAACACTGCCTGTCCGATAGCATGGCAGCAGCCCAAAAAAAATGACATGGCCATGAATCGATATGGAGGTAGCCCAGTGCGGATCACATCCGTAAAGGAGCAGGTCACACTCTGACATGTCCACGTGCACCCACAACCCATGCCGTACAATACACGCAGCAGACGAACAATGCACCAGGCCACAAAATCTGTCCGATAGCACATATGACCCAAGTCAAAAGCAAATCAGGCCCCGAGAAGCAAACAATTCAAAGGCAGTCCGCCTCAAAGGGAGAAGGCTACACGAAATCAGAGCTGCAGGGGCAACTCCCCCACAATGCAGCACACACACATAGCAATCACAGAACATCAGCAATGACGGCAATGTGGTACAAAGTGCAACACCAGCACCACAGGACAGAGCTCACAACAGGTTCCGCTCGTGCGTAGTAACTGTCCACTCACATCTGGCATTGCCTGACACTGTGTGATGATAATGTACGGGTACTACCACACATCCGTCATGAGGTCGAAAAACACACTGACTGCCATCAAATAGTCAGCTCCCCCAAAACAGTCATAATGTACATTGGCATGCAGTCTGAATGTAAACATCTGCAAATCATCAACATACATGTGAAACTCTGTTAACCTGCACCTCCCCTTTACATTGCAGAGGGACAAACAACACCTCCTGCAGAGCACACCACACTTCCCATCATTGATGATGAAGCGGACAACCTGCACATATGTCAAGACACCCTCCAACGGATAATGGACAGCCTCTGCACCCCACCCCCAGGAGCAGGGCAGGCCAGCTGCCTCGAGGTGACCCCACCACCTGCACAGACCACACAGCAGGAAACACACACCACCACGGCTGTCTCCCAGGACCCCCCCGACCAATACATTGAATTCCTACGGCGTGTGTTGGGTTACCAGGTGGAGCTGGCTGATCAGCTGCGGGTGGGTTTTGAGCTCGTGGCAGCCAAACTCGATGCCATACGTGGGTGTCTGAGTCCCATCAGGGACCACGTACAGTCCCTATCGGACACCCCCTGTACGCACCATGCTCCGCCACAGACCTTGGCTGACCTCGCTGGTGCCATGAATCGATTACAAGGACTGTCAGGTCAGACAGGCACCAGCCATGACAGCACAGAGTTGGCACAGATGCAGAGGTCAATCGAGACCATGGAGCAGATGCAGGCTGGAAGTATGTCTGCCACGGCTGGACACCAGCGAGTAGTAGCTGGGAACTTCAATGCCCTGCAGTACTTTATCTTGCCATTGCTGCCACTGAACTGTTCCCCGATGACTGCAGTGGGAACATCGACACACACAGCTCCGACCCCTGATGTGTCCGTGGCACAATGTGATGCTGCCCCATCACCTACGCAGTCTGATGTGTCAGTGGCACACAGCGATGCAGCCATCCCCCCGCCACACACACCGGACACACCAGACACAGAACCCGTATCAGGGGAGTGAGAAGGGGATGGGAACTACTGTGTGAGGAAGGAGGCAGTAGCATCCATCGCCGCCATATGGCCTGTCCCTGCCTGGTTATGACCTATGCATCATGCCCTGTGAAATACCTCCTACTGACCCCCAGAACACTCTGCGACATTCACCCGGACCCCGACACAGACTGCCATTTCAGCACCGCTGGACAATTACACAGCAATCCAGCTGCGGACTGCACTCTCCCTCTTCCTAATCACTGTGCAATCCCCAAAGGACTCTGGTTGGCCCACCACTGGGCTTTCATGTGATGTGGGTTTGGATGGCCATGTACAGCTCCAGCTCCGTCAATCACCTGAATGTGAATAAAACATTCTAAATCACACAGATGTGTCATCACTATGTTCACTCACGTATGGAAGTATGGCTGGATGTGGGGACGATGATTGCACATGAAGGCATACCTTGGTAACTGACATCTATGCGCATGTGTATCCCTGAGACACATGGCCAATTGGATGACTGTGAAGGTGAGTACTAGCTGTGTCCCCATTGCACATCAACAACAATCACACAACCCTCCAACGTAGGCACACGTCCATGTGTTGAATAGGGCTGTGTGTAGGACTGACCCAAACGAAAGCAGGCCAGGAGTGGTGTCCTACACCACATGTGACAACAGAACTTCACGTCGCATACCTACTCACACACATCTGTGTGGACACATTCTGTAGTGAGATATGACATTGCTCCACATGATCAGTGGTTGGACACAATACTCACATTGCTGATGTCACGTAAGTGCACATGTCGTTCAGCACATATCCAAAAAAATGTCTGGCTCACAGAGGTGTAGCTTGCCAAAGGGACACACCCACATTGCACATGCATCAGTCAGTTCCTCCCTGTGTAGGGACGATGCTCATTGTGGCACACGAGTGGACAATCTAAACAACACACCTCACAGTTAGTCACCAGTGGAGTGGCATAGACTTTATTGACATGTGCGTGTCAGTACAGACGAGGCAACGGCCACAGGAGGCAGGGACATGCTTAAGACACTTACATGCAGCATGGGTACATGTCGAGGTTCAGACAATGTCGGGGCTAAAATGGACAACATTCATCACGGATGGCAACGCTCACAGCCCACCTTGCCTTGCTGGATGAGTCATGTGTTGTTTGGCGTCTGCCCATTGCCCCGTGTGAGGGGGCACGACTCACTGCACATGGGATCTGCATAGTGCTCTGCCTCCGGAGTGCGCCGATTGTCTGCTCTGCTGACAGTGATCAGGTGTGAGGGTCCGACAAGTTCACATGTCGTGCTACATTGCCATGTGTGTGCTCTCCCCCAGCAGTGTGTCCGAATTGGCAACGTTGCCAAACGACGCTGTGTTTCTCCGACCATGGACCTGCGTCACCTTGCACAGGTGTGTGTGCACACGCGTTGTTCCTCGCACATGCATCCAGGTCCCGAATGAAGGCAGACGTGTCCTCTGTTGTGGTGGGATATGTGAGCAATCCCCACGATGCAACAAGTTGTTGGGCCATGTGCTGTGGGTGGCAATCGGATGTGGCTGCAGGAACGTAGTTACTTGTCCATGAATGCCCGTGCAGCTTCATGTGCAATGTGTTCCAATAGTACGTCGTTGTCGTGTTCAAGGAACACCAGGGTGAGCCAATCCATTAGGTGGTCCGGGCAGGTGTGCTCAGCCCACGCTGTCTCACCGATCCGCAACACAGCCCAATAGGGGAGCGCCTCGATGTGGTCACTGCACACGAGAAATTGTGCAATCTCCAATGCACAACTACCAATACATACGTAGTATGTCAAGGCATCCCATGCACGGCTGTCTTGGTTACACTCCTGTTCGTGATCCAACAGGGGGCGCAGACACAGGTCATAGTCCAATTCATCAACAGTTGTGTTGGATAGCCAGACATCCATGGGACACTCAAATGTGCATGTTCGGCAGTGGAACCAGGGCTGGACGCAGGTGACGTGGGCAATGCGGAAGCTGAGCCTGTAACTGATCCGCAGCACTGCCAGTGGCAGTGCGCCCAGTAGTTGCAGCATACGTGCACGGTACTGTTCCACGTGACGGGGGTTGTGCATGTGCCCGGTATGGCCTGCCATTGCGTTGGTGCATCTCGTGAACCGGCACTCTTCTGAACTGCGGCAGTTGTGTGGAGGATATGCCACAGCTCTGAGCAATGATTCGAATGTGTGTGCAACGTTGTGGGTAATGGGTTGCTGTTTCCGTGAGTGTAAGGGCATCCCATGCGGGGGTACCACAGGCAGGGGCTTCTGTGTGTGGGCTGTGGATAAGTCGGATGGTTCATTTGCGGAATGCTTGGGTTGGGAGTCGTCCCCATCTGCCATTGCATCTCTATCAGGGTGTTCCAGGCGCGTTCTTGACCAAGGTCAGAGGTGCAGGTGTCCTCCCACCTTCTGCATTGGGACAATGGTGCTTTCATCCCTGATGTTTGTCTGACTACTACTTGCGTTTTCGGAATGTGATGTGGCTTTGGCGCTGAGATTGGGACACGGCCTTGGGCTCATGGTGTACGGATGGCGATGCACACACATGTTGGCATGTGGAGCCAGGTGCCCGAGCGGCCTTGCGCTGCTTGTGCTATCTCACTCCGTCTCTCTCCCTCGCTCTCTCCCTCTCTTTCCTTTGTTGGGCGCATGGCACACCTTCTTCTCTTGGATTTGGTCTTCCTGGCTGTGTGCTATGGATTGGCCAGTGAGGAGCCGCTAGGACTCATCCTAAGGGTTGTTTCTGCTTTTGTTTGTATGGTGTTTTGTGTTGGTGATTGCATTGCTGCATGACTGATTCTCCATTTTCTGGCCACGAATGTATGTTTATTTTCCCGCTTGTGCGACATCAGGCAAAATGTTTGTTTTAGGATTCGTGGTGTTGGTGTGCAGTTTCTTAGTCCGGGGTTGGGGTGGTCTCGGGGGGGGTGTTGCGGGCCTGGATGTGGTGTTGGTGGGTGTTGTGGCCCTCTTGGGTGTCCGTGCTGCATATTCAGTTGCTCGTGGGCATCTGTTTTCCTTCATGTGTGGCTCTGGGCTGTGCTCCCTTTTGTGGTGCAGGCTGTGGTCGGACTTTACACCAGGTCAGGGCAGGTGTAGATTTCCTTGTGCTAACGCGGCTTATCGCTGGTTTTGTGTTTTTATTGCCGATTTGGCTGGTTGTTGTGAATGTTGAGGTGTGATGTTGTCTCGCCTTTTGGCATGGGAACGCCCACTCTGCATCTCATTAACGATAGTTGCGCGGGTCCTCTGTGGCGATGTTTTTTGAGGCTGCTATGGCTGGAAAACTGGTGCTGTGGGCTGTTAACACCAGCTTGTGAATGGGGAGGTACATTTATCACAACTTTGGCTGCGATAAAGTGCCGTTAATTTGGTGATAACTCCTTGTGAATATGCCCCTAAGTGTGCAAGGGCTGGTAAATCAAATACTACTAGTGGGCCTGCAGCACTGATTGTGCCACCCACATGAGTAGCTCTGAAAAGGTAACTCAGACCTGCCACTGCAGTGTCTGTGCGCAGTTGTTAATTGCCATGTCGACTTGGCAAGTGCACCCACATGCCAGGCCCTAACCTTCCCTTTTCTTACATGCTAGTCACCCCTAAGGTAGGCCCAAGGTACCCCTGTGGGCAGTGTGCAGTGTATGTGAAAGGTAGGACTTGCCCTGATGTATGTGGCATTTCCTGATAGTGAACAATTGCCAATTTCGTTTTTCACTATTGAAAGGCTATCTGTTCCCATAGGATAGAATGGGGAGTTTGCTTATAACATCTTATAAACATAACTACTCCTGGGAACAAGATAGGAAAATAAATTTCCCTATGCCTGAACTCAGAATGTTAAAATGCATATTTTAGTGAGGGTGATTTTTACATTCTGTGTTTGAAAATACCACTTTTAGAAAGTAGGTATTTTCTTGTTTAGTCATCCAATGTGCCTCTGCTAGGATATGGATTGACTGTCTCGGTTTGGAGTGTCAGTGGCTGGGGAGGAGCAGAGGCTCCAGAGAGCCTGATGAGTCAGGGCTGGGCTGAATAGACCTGGGCTGCATTTTGAGTAGGGGGACGAGATTTCCTTCCACCTGAATGGGCCTGGTCTGCTTTCCACAATGCTGTCTCCACCTCCTGCCAGGAAGCTGCACCAGAGAGGACAGAACTGGTTTTGACTGGGCACCGGGCTTCTCTGCACTAGAAGAACAAAGACATTTTGGGGTATAAGTATTAGACCTAAAACCCCTGAACTTTAGACTACTTCTGGAATCAAGAGGAACCTTTGCCAAGGAAAAGAACTGGAGAAACTGAGGAGAAGTACTGCCCTTGATGTGTGTCTGGGGTTGGCCTGGAGTTGCTGCTTTTGCCAAGGAAAGGAGAAGGGCTTTGCTGTGTGCTGTGTCCCCTGCTTGAGGAAAGTCTCCAAGGGCTTGAGTAGAGCTTGCCTCCTGTTTTGAAGTCTCAGGAACACAAAGACTTCACCCCCAGCTCCCCTGAACTTCCTTGCTGGGAGTTCTGACCTGCCAAGAAGTGCCTGTGACTGTGTGGGGCCTCTGGAGGTTGTTTTTGCTTCTGGGAGCTGGAAAGCAATGCAACAACAAGAAAATCGACACATCGCTGTTCTTGCAACAGTTTTTCTGACGCAACGCCGTGGTGAGAGAAGAATCTCCCCGCACCGCCGCACTGCTGCTGAAACCGACGCAGCGCCTGTCGCCGCTGCAAGAATTGACGCATCGAGGTATCGCGGCTAAAGAAACCATTGCAGCGCCGCTCGACGCCACCGCATCATTCGCCGACGCATCTTAGATTTCCACGCATCGTCCCTGTGCAGCAAGTTTTCACTGACGCATCACCCGCAGATCGGAGTTGTCTCAGAATCGACGCATCTCTTCCCCCTACAGACCGGATCCGAAGCACCGCTCCCCTGTGTCCAGCAGAAGTGTCACTTTGCATCCACGAAGGTCTCAGAAATTGACGCATCTCTTTGTTTTTCGACGCTCCCATCGCTGCGGCTGTTTGACTTGGTGAATTTTATCGCAACGACAGGTACTTTGCAAGTAATCACGCATCCATAGTTTTCTATGGACTCAGTTGCTAAAACCCTTTTGAAATTCATTTTTCTTAAACCTTGTATGTTGGATTTTTGTCATTTTGGTCTTGTTAAGTTTAGATAAAGATACTTTATTTTTCTAAATCTGTGTGGTGTCCATTTCCGGGGTTATCACTGTGTTACTATGAGAGTTGGTACAAATACTTTACACATTGCCTTTGGGATAAGCCTGTCTGCTCGTGCCAAGCTACCAAGGGGGTGAGCAGGGGTTATCTAGAGTGTGTATCCCCCTTACCAAGACTAGAAGCAAGGATCCCTATTTGGACAAAGGTACCTACCTCTGCCAAGTAGAGACCCCCATTTTTAACACACGCTCTTTAAGAAAGGGGATTAAGTATGCCTTTCTTGGAACTTCATAATATTTGCAAAATAGAACAAAGTGAGCGGTGTCCTGCGGAGACCTTTGGTCACAGAAGCAGGGTGCTAGGGATAAAGGTTCATGTCACCTGCCAGGAAACACTAAAAGCCGAGGTAGCAAATTTAAACTAAATCTGGTTAGCAGGAAACAAGCATGATGAGCAGTTACCACCGTAAGTTAGGGCTCAATGTATGGACTGATTTTCAACAATAAATACTTCTGCCCCAAAACCTTCTGGAGTGCTTCTGTTTCCCTCGCTAACATTTTACTTCTTAAAAAAGTATCTTTCAGACTACCAGGATCAGCTTTTACAATTCTGTCTGGACAAGTAAAAAGATGCATAGAGATCCCTCCGGAAAAATACTATGGGGCAGATTTACGAGCCCCCTGCACCACCACTACGTCAATTTTCGTGACGTACTGGTGGCGCAGGGGGCTGCTCCATATTTACAAGGCGAGGAAAAGCCACCCTGCGTGACTTTTCTTCTCCTTGTAAATACGGCCCCTTCACACGCAGCACTTTGCGGTGAAGGGGCGTTCCATGGGTGTTGCTGTGGGTATTCCCACGCAACACTCATGGAACAAGACACATCTCCAGAATTACGAGAAATCGTAACTCTGGAGATGCGTCTGAAGCTACGCCACCCTAGAGGTGGCGTAGCGAGAGCACCGAGGAGAAATGTTTTCATTTCTCCTAGTTTTTCCTCTTTCAATGCGTGCTGCATTCTGCAGCACGCATTGAAAGAGGAAAATGGTTGTAGTGATTGTTTTTGTGCAGGAAGGTTCCCCTTCCTGCACAAAAACAATCTCCCCATGATGCAGGCATACTTGCACCATGGTGCAAGGGTGCCTGCGCCGGCGCATGGCTGCAGTTTGTGCGCCAGCGCAGGGGGAAGCACAAGGATGCGACATATTCTTGTAAATATGTCGCATCCCTGTGCTTCAAAACTAACGCAGCGCGGCGCAGCAAAATGACTTGCTGTACCCCGCTGCGTTAGTTCAACGTAAATCTGCCCCTATGTTCTGGTCAACCTCCATATTGAAGATAATTCTCCACAATTTGTCGCTGTTAAATCATTTGGAGGTGCCTGGCTCCATTGCTAACTTCACCATCTCCTCAAGTGTGGGTACCTTGTTTTATTTGTCCTATATGTTTATCTTTAGCAAGTTTCTTAATTTTAGTTCCCAGTACAATCCATCAAACTGAAACCTCACCTGTTATGTCTGGAGTAGATGGGCTCCAGTCTGTTTTTGGTTTGGCTCACCTAAGCTTCCTTTTCTGCGCAGAAAGCACTCTGGGGCATATCATCAATGCCATGCGATAATTATCGCTCAGCGCTCTTAGCGCGAGGATAATTATCGCCGGCCAACTCTGAATTTTATCGCGGAGATAGCGTGCTATCAGCAACGCTTATCTCTAAAGAGATAAAATTCAGAGCGCAAGCTGCCAATTGTGCGATTATCGCTGGAAATACAGCGATAATCGCACAAGGTTTGGCGATAGCTTGCTGATAGGGCAAGACATACTTAGCCATGATATCAACCTTACATAGGATATCATGGCTAAGTCAGTCTTGAAGCAGGCGTAAGAAAAGTAGCGATAACAGAGGTTATCGCTACTTTGCTTGTCGCTCTGCTTGTTTGCGTGCAGCTTGATAATTGGAGAAATGTCGGTTAGCGACATTTCTCCAGTTATATTAGCACGGAACGCCCACTTTGCATCTCATTAGAGATCAAAGATGGGCGTTGGGGGAAAGGGCGATAATGCAAGTGATGGAGCAAGGTTTCAAAATTGAAACTTGCTTGTATGCAATCTTCCTCATAGTATTAATTTATTAAACTTGTACTGTCAATACTAATCCTTGCATTCACAAACACAAAAGGGATAGACGCTTGCCTATGTGTTTTACTAATGAATAACGTTTGTCCATAAACCAAAATGGCCACTAAAAGCGCGGGACTTTATTGCGCATGTCGCAACCTGATCACATGGTGTGACGCCTTTCTTTGCTTGGTGGGAAACTTCTGCTTCTGCGCAGTGTGCATTAAAATGGCCGCTAAATGTTTTCACATGCTTAAGCTTGCTCTCATGTCATTATTAAATTGTCGTTTTCTTAACGCTACTAATGCAGGATAGTATTATGATTAAATGGAAATAGAGTTAGGGAAAGTGGGTATACAGTGAAACTTTTTATTTGTGATTTTAATATTTTCTTCTTGCACTTTTAGTAATTTGTAAACTTGGGCCTGGGTTGGTGTCTTGAAACTCGAGAGACAGAGGGTTCTGCGCATGTGTCCTGTATGCCTGCCAAGTGAAGTCAACTTGGACGTCTCCCAAGGCCACGACCTATTGGCCGAAGATGATGTACCCAATGTTTCCGTCGGACAAAATTGTTACTTTTCTCCCGTAAAATGTATAACATTTGTCGTGAGACGGGTGGGAAATAAAGCGAATGTATTAATTTGAAGGGGCGGGAACGTAAAGACAATAGGCTTCACAATTTAGGCCAAAATTGACATGGTGCAAGAATCAACCCCCTGTCCCTGTCCAATCAGAAGTAGTGGTCCCATATTTTAGCAACATTAAGGGGAGGTACATGGGCATAGAAGGGTATAATAGAATATAGCATTAGTAAATTAGACGGAGCATGCGTTCACGAAGAACAGGCGTCCATACTGCCAGAGCGCTCTCAACTCCAGACTGCCCAGCTGATCGGTTTCTGACTGAATTCCTGTCCGGAAGAGGTCCTGAGGAGGGGGCGGCGGAGTCCATTAGACGGGAGAATCGAGAGAAGTCGAGTATCAGAGAGGGGAACGGCGCAGGCGTCGTTGTAGAGAGGTCACCGGTCCTGTCCTGATCCTGGAAGAAGTCTTTGCTCTTCATCCTTCCTGGGTTCTATCTTTTCCAACTCCTTGGCTAAGGGGCTTGGTTCTCGCATTTAGGTAACTATACTGCAACCTTTAGTTGCGCTGCTGTCTCTATCTTCTCCTCTTCCCTAAACACCGTCATTTATTAGCAAAATCAATTCTATGCTTTTTCTTGGGTATTTTCAATCAAGTACCGTGTTTTCTGTATTTTACTCTGCTAAAACTTTAGATAAACATTTTAAAACTTCCTGACTCAGTGGTTATTTCAGGATTATGTACTATAATGAATGTCACTCATTTTAAACTTCCCAATTAGCAAAGGATCCATTGGTAAGTTATTACTCTTCAATCAGAAGGTAATTGGTAGCAGGGATTTTTGATAAAAGAGTACATCTGACACCCAGCGTAAGTATTAGTGTAGTGTGAATGTATGGGCCCAAGTGAGTATATGGTGTATGAATGCCGTTGGCTAATATTGCGCTGGATCAGTTTTCTGGTAAGCAGAGGACGGTTTTTGTTACTCTTTGTTAATTGGGTAATGAGAATTTTATTTGTATTTTTTATGAACTAACATCCGCTTATTTTGAGTTTTGTTATATGTTGTCCAGAATACCCCGGGGTAGGTAAAAAGAATAGTGGGTGGCAAGTGGAAGCCATACTGCAGTGAGGTTATCTGTCAGGCAGAAATAGTACTGAGAAGTTAAGCAGGACTTCAAGTACTCGTTAGGGACTCTATGCGTGTGAGTAATAGCAAAAAGGGTACAATGATAAAAATTTGATGTTATATCACCTAGTAAGGGTAACATTGAAGAAGTAACAGGTACTTCTGGAGCTTGTGTGAAGAGTAGACGGAAGTGTTTTACTCGTAGTATATGTATTAGTAAACGGAAAGGTTTTACTAAAGTGTGGAAGAAACTATCCTTTTCAAAATTTGTGGAAACTGGCACGATAGCGAATGTTTTATGTTGTTACTGAAATTTAATTAAGATTAATAGAGAAAATAAGTTTCCGTAAATTTTGTTTGTAAAGGGAGGGTCAGTTGCCGGAGAGGGAGCTGACGTCACAAAACGCCGCGCTGTGGTAGGTTGAAACAGCGGGGGTGGAGAAAACCCTTGTAAAGGAGGGGTCAGTAGTCAGGAGTAGTACTGACGTCACAGGTGCCGCGCTGGGATTGGTTAAACCAGCGAGGACAGAAAAGAGCAGATTGTAAAGGAGGGGTTGACAGAGAAACGTCACCAAAAGGCCGCGCAAGAATTGGTTCGGAAATAAAAGATAGCAGACATTTGATTGGTCGAAAATATAGAAGCAAAATTCTTAGTGGATAAGGATTGCATGTTAAAACGTGATCCGACTTTAACAGGAACTCGTCCGGATAGAAGATTCCTAGGTTTTGCAGAATATAATTTTGTACACAGAAGATTAGATAGAATGTACGGAGAAAGGAGAAAAATGTCATTCTTACAAAAGATTAAGAATTATTTTAAAAAGGACAAACCAATCAAAACTAGAGAAGGAATTATTATTCCACCAGCTAAAACGCCAGCATCATTTATGATGATGGAGAGAGGTTATCATACCTGTGTATGGATGGAGAATTGGATAGAATACACCAAAAATGATGGAGTATTAGCATTTCCCCAGAATGGCACGTTCAATGGGCGAATTCTTCAAAATTTAAGATTGAGGATGAATGACTTAGAACCCAGACCTAGATTAACTCAGTACAAAGCTCTAGAAGAATGGGAAACCGAGGCATTTGAGCGGGATAGATCTAGAAGTAATAGGAGTTACCCAGGATTTTACCCAAGATATTTACGTGAGTCGAGAGAGGGTCAGGTGAAACAATGGAGAAGGGCAATGATTACAGAAGGACTGTATCCATTATTCACAGAAGGAGAGAAATCAGGAGGCAAATGTACAGAAAAGACAAAACATTTAATGAGAAATGAGGAATCTGAAGACGAATTTATGGAGGAAATGTTAAGAAATCCTCCACCATATCAGGAAGGGACAAGTGGATGCACCCCAAGTGCACCACCGAAAACTCCATTGGTACCACAAGTAATGCATGAATTTACCACGACTAGGATACTTCATGACAAAGAAAAAGAAGCCGTAGAAAAGACCAGAGCAGAATTAATACAGAAAATAACCCAGATAAAAGTACATCCTGATTCGTTGACCATACCTGTAACAATTGGTCCAGTAGTCCCATTATATGGTACTCAGGGAAATTGTCCTCAACCCATACTTGCACCTACTCCTGTGAATAACCCCAAACCTGAAGCTCCAGTTATAATTGAGGATCAATTTAGTGACTGTGAATCCACAATATCACTCATGGATTTACCTATTCGAGGTTCTGTAAATAGTACTCCCAGAAAAGATGTACCTGGATGTTCAAAAGATGTAAGTTTAGTAACTTCATCGGGAGCAAAAAGTGCTACCATAGTAACACCTGAAGATTTAGAAAGATGGGTACAAGGGTCAGTCAAACAGTGCACACCTCCAAAAGTATTGGATATCCATAAATTAAAAGTTGAATTAGAAGAAATAATAGCAGGAAATGTAGGAGTAGAACGCTTGAATACCTATGATGATGAAGAATTATTATTCTTGTGTAGGAGTATCACTAGAAATGTAAAGATCTTCCATGAAAAAAATTTAGCACTACAGATGGGAATCGAAATAGGGAGATCAAAAGTATTACAGAAACCATATAGAGCAGAATTTACGGACAAAGATTTAGAAAATATGAATGCATCTGGAAGAAGACTGCAAATAAGAGAATTAATGTTAGTTTTACAAAAATGGGGAGATCTAGATAAATGGAGATCTAGGTGGGCCAAGAAAAAGGAAGAAGCACGAACAAGTAGAACAGCATCAGAATATGTGATGAAGGAAGCAGGAAAAGCAGACCAGATGTATCCAATGCGAGAAGTTGCGGGAGGAGGATATGTACATGTCCCATGGAGCAGACAGGATATTTTATCATTTACGAATGATTTTCCAAAATTGAGGGAAAAACCAATTGAATGGTACAAGCAGGTTGAAAGGTTTGTGAAGGTGTCAAAGGTATTGTTGAAGGATTTAGATGGGTTGTTTGACATAGTGGTACCTGCCGATTTATGGACAGATGGTAAAATCACAGTCGATTGGCCTAGTGATGAATATCCCAGAGATCCGAAAACAGGTGTCCCGTCAAATGACGTAATGAAAAAGTATCAGCAGGTGATAACTTACCTGAAAGGGAAAATACCACCGAAAGAAACAGATTGGTGAAAATAGATCGAACCACCCAAGAAGCCAGTGAAACAGTACATTCCTATTATGAGCGTTTATTGCAGGTGTTTAAACAGTATAGTGGATTTGAGGACATTGGAGACAAAAACATGAGTCAGTTTGTGTATCGGTTTGTTTACGGTCTGAAGCCAGAGATTTGCCAGATGATTAAACAACACATGCTGTGTTGGCAGGGAAAGCCCATAGATGAGATTCTGAAGTATGCAAAATATTGTGGAGACGATATTGAGGATAGACACAAGAAATTACAAGAAAAGGTGATGTGGGCTCAGGTGAAAATGGCAGAGAAGCAGGGAATTAATTTGGAAAATCCGAGTGAAAATCAAGGAAAAGATTCTGGAACAAGTGGTGAAACGGGAAATGGTGGAAAATTTAGAGGACGAATGAGTAGAGAAGAAGCTAAAAAGAAATTTCCTTGTCATGGATGCGGAAAATTGGGGCATTGGAAGGATGAATGTAAAAAGATTCAGAATAATAATGGCCCAAATCAAAACTTAAATCCACAGACGCAGGATGACTCACAGCAGGGTGTAAATCCCCAGAGTCAATTACCACCTCCACCTGTTCAGGGTAATGTAAGCAGAGCAAAACATGGTACAGACATTGGTTACCCAGGAGGGAGTGGTAAGAATGATTATATGACATCACAATTTCTTTTGCAGGACAATTATTGTAAATTCGACTCATGACGGTGCCGAGGGGAAGAAGGAGTGCATACTTGGCGCATCCTTACAGGTAGATCAGTCTGGTCCATATGTTGAAGGAAATGTGAAAGGTAATGATATTACTTTCCTTTTGGACACTGGTGCTACCAGGTCTACTGTGAGATCAGCAGACATCCCAGACCTTCCTCTCTCTGGTGAAGATATCCAAGTAGTAGGGGTAGCTAATCAAAGAATTAGAACACCTCTTACAGAACCAATGGAAGTCAAAATAGGAAACTTCAGAGAAATGCACCAATTTGTAGTGTGCGATTCTAGCCCAGTAAATTTATTAGGTAGGGATTGATTGTGCAAAATGAACTGTACAATTTTCTGCACGCCGGATGGTGTGGCAGTTCAGACACCAGATGAGGACCATGTATATAAAATTATGGTTGCAAAACAAGGTACAGAAATAGATGAAATGTTTTCGCTGATAACAAAAGATGAGTTGCCAGAAGAATTAAAAGGTACAGTAAACTCAATAGTATGGGATTTCACCGGAAAAGAAGTAGGACTTATGGCAAAAATAGATCCAGTTCAAATTACGGTAAAAGAAGGTGCGATTTTCCCAAATACTAAACAATACAAAATGAGTGCAGAAGTAAAAGCAGGAGTCATTGAAGAAATCAATCGAATGGTAAAACAAAACATCCTAAAAGAAGTAATGAGTAGCCCATGTAATTCACCAATCATGGGACTAAAGAAACCTAGGGAAAATATAGGATTGTTCAGGACCTGCGTAAAATAAACAAGATTGTGGAACCATGTTGTCCCATAGTACCAAATCCTGCAGTAATTCTATACCAGATCCCTTGGAATGCAGGATGGTTCACAGTAATTGACTTGTGTCAAGCATTATTTTTAATACCATTGCATCCAGACAGCCAGTATCTTTTCTCATTTAAATTTGAGAACAAAGTCTATGTGTGGAACCGTGTTCCTCAGGGGTACACAGAAAGTCCTTCCATTTTCAATCAGATACTGAAAAAGTGCCTTGAAAAACTAGTGATGCCAGGAAGCTCAGTTTTAGTTCAATATATCGACGACTTATTAGTAGCGTCGACCACCAGAGAAGAATGTGTTGTTGACTCCATAGCCTTATTAAATCTTTTGGCTGAGGAAGGGCATAAAGTTTCACCTGAAAAGTTACAGTTTTGCAGGACAGCTGTTAAATATTTGGGACACCAAATTGAGAGGGGAAAAAGAAGAGTAACCTCTGAAAGAGTAGAATTAATAAAGAGAATGCAAATGCCTGTAACCCAAAGACAAGTGAGAATGTTCCTAGGAATAGTAGGCTACTGTCGACAATGGATACCAAATTTTTCAATGTTAGCTAAGCCCTTAATTAACATGACGAAAAAGAAAGCAAAGGACCCTGTTGAATGGGAGGATGACAGTGTAGAAGCTTTTGTAAAATTGAGAAACGCACTTTGTTCAGCACCTGCCTTAGGCATGCCTGATTATAAAACAGAATTCGCATTATTCTGTCAAGAAAGAGAAAATTGTGCACTTTCTGTCTTAACTCAGAGACATGGACTAGACAGACGTCCTATAGCATATTGTTCTGCTACATTGGACCCAGTAGCAGCCGCGTTGCCAGGATGCTTAAAAGCAGTGGCAGCGACTTGTTTGAGCATTGAACAAAGCGAGTCAATTGTGATGGGACATCCTGTAAAAGTGTATGTTCCACATGCAGTTGTCATACTGTTGACAAGAACCCGAACTCAGCATCTTACTCCTAGTCGGCTGACTAAATATGAGAGGATAATAATGGGTGCTGAAAATGTGACCATGGTAAGGTGTACAATAATAAATCCAGCAACTTTATTGCCGGACCCATATCATGAAACAAATAAAGATGACGAAGAAGATGAACATGATTGTGTACAAATTACAGAATTATGTACAAAACCACGCCCAGACATAGAGGAACAACCTCTTAAAAAGCCAGACAGGGAGTTATTTGTCGATGGTTCATGTCAAAGACATGAAGATGGTAAACTAACTGCTGCCTATGCAGTATGTGAATTAACTGGAATAGTTGAAGCATCCTATTTACCAGGAGTCAAATCTGCACAAGTAGCTGAATTGATTGCTTTGATAAAAGCTTGCAAAATTGGGAGGAATCAGAGAGTGACCATATTTACTGATAGTCAATATGGTTACGGGGTCGTGCATGATTTTGGCCAACTGTGGATGCAGAGGGATTTCATGACTTCTTCAGGATCCCCCATTAAAAATGGACAATTTGTAAGGGAATTGCTAGAAGCAATACAATCACCAAAAGAATTGGCTGTGGTGAAATGTGCCGCACATCAGTCAGGAGATGACTGGGTGGTAGTCGGCAACAGATATGCAGACTTGGTGGCTCAACATTGTGCCAAAACCAGAACATCAGTCAATAAGAGGGTGGAAAGAATGGGAATCAGCTGCCAACTTATGCTGTATATGCCACCTGAAACTTGGAATGAGGTGAAGAAATTGCAAGATGAGGTTGATGAAAGTGAGAAGAATTTGTGGATCAAAGTGGGTTGCTCCCAAAGAGGAGAAGATGAAGTGTGGATCAGTGCAGATGGCAGACCAGTCATGCCAGACTGTTTACTCTCACAAATGGCTAGAATGCATCATGGAGACACACACATAGGGAGAGATGCAATGATTAGGCTGTTCAGACAAAATTGGTACAATCCCAAATTCAGGGCTGTTGCAGAGAGTCTTTGCCAGAGATGTCTAACTTGCCAAATGCATAATCCAGGCAGGAAGACGATAATTGGGTTTGGAAAGATTGGAAAGGCAGAGGGCCCATTTATAAGACTCCAGTTCGACTTTATACAGTTACCATCATGCAGAGGACTAAAATATGTTCTAGTCATAGTGTGTCTGTTTTCAAAGTGGGTGGAGGCTTACCCTACTAGGAGAAATGACAGTATTACAGTTGCAAAACTGTTGTTACGCGAGCTCATACCTAGGTTTGGTTTCCCAGTATCTTTGGAATCAGATAGAGGAAAACACTTTAACAGTGAAGTAATCAAATTAATTTGTGAAGCATTTCAAATTAAACAAAAATTGCACTGTGCATATCGCCCAGAGGCTTCTGGAGTGATTGAACAATTGAATGGCACTATAAAGTCAAGATTGGGAAAAATGTGTGCATCAACATCATTAGAGTGGCCAGACGCATTGCCACTTGTCCTGATGGGAATCAGAAGCATACCTGATAGAACAACAGGATTGAGCCCCCACGAAATAATGATGGGAAGAGCAATGAGACAAACACATGTTCCCACAAACAAATTAGTAAATATATCTGATGATATGGTTCTGGATTATTGCAAAGGATTGGCTGACCTAGTGCGTTCTGTCTCTCATCAGGTTGGAGAAGACGCAGTTTCCAGGCAGCCTGAACTAGAACATGATCTGAA
Organism: Calotriton arnoldi; assembly: GCA_963921515.1. Classification (NCBI taxonomy): domain Eukaryota; kingdom Metazoa; phylum Chordata; class Amphibia; order Caudata; family Salamandridae; genus Calotriton; species Calotriton arnoldi. Next base: position 4,847,307 of record CAWUFW010000051.1, read on the forward strand.
TCCTGGTGATTGGGTGGTAGTGAAGAATCACACCAGAGAAACATGTCTATCACCCAGGTGGAGCAGATCTTGTCAAGTCATATTGACCACCAATACAGCAGTGAAGTGTGCAAGATTTCCTAATTGGATTCATGTAAGCCACACAAAGAGAGTACCAGAACCTGAAGAAGAGAATCCACAGACAACGCCAATCACTGAAGAAGCTGAAGGTTGCCCAGCTGAGGAATCTCAGGCTAGAGTTTCGAGTGAAGCTGACGGAGAACAACCGAGCACAAGTCAGGATTGGATACCAGTGGTACAAGTTCCTGAAGTATATTACAGAACGAGAAATCAAACAAAATTGGAAGAAATTGAAGAAGATCAGATAGGTGAAGAAGAAGAAGTTCAGGATCAAGAAGAAAAGATAGTAAAAGATCCTGAACTAAATCAGATAGGGAAAGAAAATTGGACTAAAAATAGTGAAGATTTAATAAACTTTGAAGAGGGACAGACAGGTTTAGAAGAATCAGGTCAGGCTGCAGAAGTTCACAGTGCAATAAGCCCTGATCAGAAGCAGTTAGATCAAGAAGAATTCACTAAAGAAAAAGGGGTTAATACAAATGAACATAAAGAAATAAAAAAGGAACAAAGCAAACATCTTGAAAGTCATTGTGGAGCTACTGAAAAGAAACCAATCAGACCTGAAAAAGAACAAACAAAAGAGGCAGTAATCAAAGAAAACAAAACAGTATTAAGCAGTAAAATTAACGAGATCTCTGAGACGTAAACAAAGAAACAGTGCCAACCAAGAAGACAAGAAAAGGAGATCATTGGCCAAGAGTCATCAAAAGAGTAAAATACCACATAACAACCAGAAGTGAAGATCCAGAACATGTACCTGAAGTGACAAGTCAAACTGAACAAGAGAAAAAGTCAGGAAAAAGAAAAAGTAAAAGACTGAGACTTGTGAATAACAAATTCAAGGGTCCTGATTGGACTTATATCATTCTTGAAGATTTTGAAAGCTCAGAGTCAAGTGACAGTGGTGGCGAAGGAACAAGTGCAGAACTAACATACGAAGAAGAAACAAGACCACCCTGACTAAACAAAAGAATCATCTAAAGAAAAGAAGAAGAGATAAGAAGAGAAATCTTCCTTGTCGAAAAATGCTTGATGATAGAGTTACTGGGAGACCAAAACGAAATTGTTGTAGGAGATGCAGTGCAATCTGCATATGTAGTCTAGTATTGGTGCTTATAGTATGGTTAGTCCTGATTGTAGAAATTCCTTACCTTATGATAATAGATAAGAAAATAAATAATGAAACTAAAGGGAGGACAGCAAACATGAAGGGCAATAGAGTAGAATTAATGGCAGAAGATGAGGCAGAAATTCATCATGAAATAGCTGATAACGACACTAGTTTAAATGTTTTCACAAAGTTATTGTTTCAGTATGTAGACACAATGGAAGTTAGTAATTGTTATGTCTGTATGAAGTTACCTGAATCAGTAGCGGAAGGATTAACATACCATCATTTACCACTGACATATGGCATCTCATGTAGTGTATTAACAAGTTTATTTTATAGAACAGGTAGGCTACAGTATTATTATTCAAACTTAGATGTGATATTTTCTGAGGTTCCGATTCGCAAGAGTATGAACCCAGTGCTTACTAGTCAAGACGCACATTTTATGGGAGAGTTTTTCTTAACAATGAAATCGATAGACATAACACATGCACATAGACACAATCTAACATGTTCTTTACTAGAAGAAGAAAAGATATTTTTGAATTTAGTAGAAGATAGAAGACATGATTTTCAAAAGAAAGCTTCAGAGCATAAGGCTCAGTTGCCACCTTGGGCGGAGAAGGAAGGAAGTTATACACCTGGTAAAGCTCAAGCTGCAATGGCTCTGGATTTCGTAAAGAAAGGGAAAATGTGTCTTCATAGGTTAAAGACTGATTATAACAATGTTTTCATCGGTACCAGTGAATGTGAACACAATTTTTAATTCTGGGAGGTTGGGGACTCAAAGGAGGAACAGATTCAGTTTTTCCTGGAATCTATTATGTATGTGGGAATAAGGCTTACTTTAGGCTTCCTGCAAGATGGTATGGAAGTTGTTATTTTGGAATAGTTTTTCCAAAGATATACCACGTAAAAAGAAACACTGGAAGCAATGAAAACAATAATGAGTTAATACGTAGAAAAAGAGCTAGTTTTTCAGAAATTGTAGGTGATATATTTGGTGCATTGATACCTTCAGTGGGAATAATTCTGAACTCAAGGAAAATATGTAAATTATCTACAGTAGTTGATCGTTTATCAACGGATACTGCTGGAGGTTTTCTAATGAATAATACGGAGATGGTTGCGATTAGATCTATGGCGATGCAAAATCGACTTGCTCTTGACATTCTATTGGCAAAAGAGGGAGGAGTCTGTAAATTATTGAAGACGAAACATTGTTGCACTTATATTCCTGATAAGAGTGCAGAAATTGGAACGTACATTCAGAACATAACTAAACTTGAGAAAGAACTTAAACCACTGGAAGTTGATAGTGTATGGGAAAGATTGACAAATAGTATATCGTCAATTGGAACCTGGTTTGCTAATATAGGGAAAGGACTTATAGGTCAAATATTAGTACCCTTAGCAGGGATAGCAATAATAATTTTAGCAATAACAATATGGTGCAAATGCTGTAGAAAGAATGGAACGTATAAAATGACAGGAAAAGGAAAGAAGAGAAAACTAGAGGAAATCGAACTAGAAGAATGGAGAAGTGATTTATACAAGAAATTAAAAGGAGACTGTAAGAATAGAAAAAGTAAAAATGAGAATGAAACGAATTGCTAGAAGTTGGCATCTGATTGAGGGTAGTATTTTGATGGCTCAGAAACGCCATCAGAGAGGGGATTGATGGAGCAAGATTTCAAAATTGAAACTTGCTTGTATGCAATCTTCCTCATAGTATTAATTTATTAAACTTGTACTGTCAATACTAATCCTTGCATTCACAAACACAAAAGGGATAGACGCTTGCCTATGTGTTTTACTAATGAATAACGTTTGTCCATAAACCAAGATGGCCGCTAAAAGCGCGGGACTTTATTGCGCATGTCGCAACCTGATCACATGGTGTGACGCCTTTCTTTGCTTGGTGGGAAACTTCTGCTTCTGCGCAGTGTGCATTAAAATGGCCACTAAATGTTTTCACATGCTTAAGCTTGCTCTCATGTCATTATTAAATTGTCGTTTTCTTAACGCTACTAATGCAGGATAGTATTATGATTAAATGGGAATAGAGTTAGGGAAAGTGGGTATACAGTGAAACTTTTTATTTGTGATTTTAATATTTTCTTCTTGCACTTTTAGTAATTCGTAAACTTGGGCCTGGGTTGGTGTCTTGAAACTCGAGAGACAGAGGGTTCCGCGCATGTGTCCTGTATGCCTGCCAAGTGAAGTCAACTTGGACGTCTCCCAAGGCCACGACCTATTGGCCGAAGATGATGTACCCAATGTTTCCGGCGGACAAAATTGTTACTTTTCTCCTGTAAAATGTATAACATTTGTCGTGAGACGGGTGGGAAATAAAGCGAATGTATTAATTTGAAGGGGCGGGAACGTAAAGACAATAGGCTTCACAATTTAGGCCAAAATTGACATGGTGCGAGAATCAACCCCTGTCCCTGTCCAATCAGAAGTAGTGGTCCCATATTTTAGCAACATTAAGGGGAGGTACATGGGCGTAGAAGGGTATAATAGAATATAGCATTAGTAAATTAGTCAGAGCATGCGTTCACGAAGAACAGGCGTCCATACTGCCAGAGCGCTCTCAACTCCAGACTGCCCAGCTGATCGGTTGCTGACTGAATTCCTGTCCGGAAGAGGTCCTGAGGAGGGGGCGGCGGAGTCCATTAGACGGGAGAATCGAGAGAAGTCGAGTATCAGAGAGGGGAACGGCGCAGGCGTCGTTGTAGAGAGGTCACCGGTCCTGTCCTGATCCTGGAAGAAGTCTTTGCTCTTCATCCTTCCTGGGTCCTATCTTTTCCAACTCCTTGGCTAAGGGGCTTGGTTCTCGCATTTAGGTAACTATACTGCAACCTTTAGTTGCGCTGCTGTCTCTATCTTCTCCTCTTCCCTAAACACCGTCATTTATTAGCAAAATCAATTCTATGCTTTTTCTTGGGTATTTTCAATCAAGTACCGTGTTTTCTGTATTTTACTCTGCTAAAACTTTAGATAAACATTTTAAAACTTCCTGACTCAGTGGTTATTTCAGAATTATGTACTATAATGAATGTCACTCATTTTAAACTTCCCAATTAGCAAAGGATCCATTGGTAAGTTATTACTCTTCAATCAGAAGGTAATTGGTAACAGGGATTTTTGATAAAAGAGTACATCTGACACCCAGCATAAGTATTAGTGTAGTGTGAATGTATGGGCCCAAGTGAGTATATGGTGTATGAATGCCGTTGGCTAATATTGCGCTGGATCACAAGGATTCACGCGATAGCGTGACCTTGCTGATTAGGAGATATAATTATCGCCGCTTTCCGTCAGAAAACGGACGCTAAAACGGCGATAATTATATCTCCGGGGCTAGATGATATGCCCCTCTGTTTTCTTAAGGTACACTCCTACACCTGATGCCTACTTCAGGAATGCTGCAGTGCATCTGCATAGTGAACACAACATTAGCGCTCCAAAAGTCTTTCAAATGCAAACTTGTTAGTACCCTGCCACGCTCGGACCACCTCTAGTGCCAGAAAAACTACTTGTCACGTACAAACTGGTGTACACATCGGTGACCCTGCATGTTTTAAATATTTAAGGTCGAAAAAAACCTCATACTCATTTTCCGGCATCTCATCTTTACCCCCAATTCAAGTGTTCTCTATGTAGTCACTTAATATGCAAGGCACTCTAAATTGCCTACTCACAAAACATGAAAAATAAGCACCCTCTCTCAAACTTAATAACCTTAATCGACCCACTCTTGCAGTTATTCCTAACCAGAGACAGGAATTCCTTTCTCCACACGTGACACAGCATTCCCAAGCGTAAGATTCTTCCCAAAACATGGTATGGATATCCTTCTTACAGAAACAAAGCTTGCCATTATGTCGATCCCGCTGTCGTCCATACTATCCCACCCGGATATGCTATATGACAGGCAGGTCACAGTGTTGAAGTCTTGCTAGTATGTAAAATTACACTTTCAATTGCTCATGACTTCTCCTCTAATGAATTTCTCTTGTTCATCCTTTATCTTACTTCTACATGCTCCATCTCAGGTGCACTGATCTACTACCCAGCTGCCCCCCTGGCCCTAAAGAATCATTTACATACATTATAGCAGAATCTTCTAATTTCCCAGTTTTAGGTGACCTGAATTACCATCTTGAAAAACCTTGGTGTCTGACTCTTCCAGTCTTGTGAAGGCTCTTAACTCTGGAGCTTACTCAGATTGTCCCTGGGCCTAGCCCACTCTGTGGGCCATTTACTTGCTCCTATCTTCACATATTTGAGATCCATTAATGCTCAGTTCCATTTTCTTCTAGTCTGGACTGACCACTATCTAGTCCTTTTTCCCATCATTCTTTGATCCACCAAACCAGACAGATTCTGCCCCAAATCTATGTTTATAAAACAGGCTAAAATCACTTCCTTTGATCCTACTTCCATCATTAACACCAACCCATTCAGAAGCACAAACAACATTATTGAATCAGCTCTTAATTTTAATAATTGGTTGGCAGGAGCTATAAATATTAAAGCATTGACCACTTGTAGAGGCAATGTCTCCTCTCTTCTGTACCGTAGTATCCAGAAGACCTTAATGTGGCTAAACGCTACTGCAAAGCCATGGTGAGAATACGATTCGTGGGCAAAAACATTCTACCATGCCACTAGTACAAAAATATAAACATGCAATCCACTCAACTGCATTGGCCTATTATGCAAACAATACAGAGTTAGCCAGTAATGCTGCCAACACATGTTTTCCATTGTTAAAAGCTTCATCCATCCTGCATCTTGCATCATTAATATTAGCCCCTCTCAGGACCTCAGTGACATGTCATCACATTTCCTCAAAGATAAAATAAATGAAATTCAAGCATGGCTCAACACTCAATCCACACTTGACTCTCTTCATTTTCTCACCTGTCGTCTGACTACCCGGGAATCCCTTTCTCTGCTGGATTTAGTATTATCACCTATACATGGTAAAGAGTCATTGATTGATAATCTTAGGATGTTTCTGGACCAAGGTGGTTCTTTCTGCTGCCCTGCTCTTTAATGATCTCTCTGAGGCTTCTGATACAGTATCCCTTTCCTGCCTCATTTTATCACTGTTTTAACTTGGTATGTAAGTCCGTCCTCTGATGGTTCTGTTTCTGCATATCAGGCAGATCCCATTGACGTCTTTATGTACATATCACTCCCAGCTTATAGTTATCAATTGTATAATGATGTTGAACTCTTCTTTGAGCCTTATACTCTTGAATTGTTATATGCTTCCTCTAGCCGCTTTGGTCAGATCATTTGACTTCAGCATTACGTCTTATGCACAAATTGTCATCCATATCTCCAAATCAGACAGCATTGCCACTGCTAAAATGATCTTTAGCAATCAATATTGCCACTTGGATGAATCAAAACTGCCTCCATGTCCACGGATCGAAAACAGAAGTCCTCATCTTCAGGAAGAACACCTCTAACTGATTCTTGTTGGAAGGTGGCTTATTAGTAGGGGTAAGTAGGTACCTACCACTAGTAATAAGGTCACAATCACAATATAAGGCCCAGTCAAGGTCTCAATAAAGTATTCCCTTGCTCAACCCTTGGTAGCTGGCTGCGGACAGGCAAGCTTAACTTAGGAGACAGGTGTGTAAAGAATTAAAAACACCAAAACATTAAATAAGTAAGACACAACACACAATAAAATCCAACACCAATTTATAAATTTAGTAAATATTTTTATGATTAAAATGACACCAAAACGACACAGACCCAATGTAGGGAACCAGAAATATGATTTTTTTCAAGATTAAAAGTAAAACTAGTGCCTAGAAGTAAATAGCACTCAAAGGGTTAAAACAGGTCGCGCTGGACCGGGACAAAGTCAAGAGTTGAGGCCACCCACAATGTAATACTTTTACACTTACTACCAGAAGTGTTTTTTGATGCGGGAAAGTCGTCCGCAAGTCCCATAATGCTCCTGGTCAAGCCAAGTAAAATCCAGGTGAAGCTTGTCAGAAGGAGTTGTTGTCACTGTTGATGTTGCAGGTAGGCCTTCCAGCACTTTTCTACCTGTTGCTGATCAGGGAGTCCATTCCTTACCCTTTAAGACAGATAAAGTCCTTTTGTTGTGAAACCTTGTGAGTTTAACAGGTGCAGTCCTTATGAGTGCAGTCCTCTCTTGTGCAGTCCCAGGGTCCAGCAGAGCAGTTCATCTTCTCCAGATGTTTCTTTGGGCCTTTGAGGGTCCACAACACCAACCCAAGGTTCCAGAATCTCTGAGTTGCTCCTTGGGAAGTTGGGACTACAGGACCCACAATGTACCTGGCCAAATACTTAAAAGTTCACTGAACGCTGTCCATCTGGGTTCTTCTTGGTGGAGATGATGCAGGTGGAGCACTATTAATCTGTTGTTTTTGGGTACTTCTCCTTCAACTTTCACAGCAAGGCCCCTTTTGAGCTGGAGACCAAAGTGTGCAGCAGGTGCAGTCCTTATGGGTGCAGTCCTCTCTTGTGCAGTCCAAGGGTCCTGCAGGGCAGTCCTTCTTCTTCTGGTAGTTTCAAGGCAGGGATCTGAGTTACTGCGTAGCTCTCCCATATTTATCCAGTGTTCTTGGGTGACAAGCGGGGGAACCCCTGACCAATGGGTACAGGGTGCCACCAGACGTATGACAACTTCCTCCAAAGTATGGCATATTCCTGACCCAGAAAGCACTATTCTTTAAAATCCAAAATGGAGAAACTCTCTCCTGGAGGTTAAGATCTGGCTAAGCCATCCCACTGGTGTAGCTAACTTTCCCTAACACTCCCCTTCCAGACTCTCTGCTAATTCAATTACTGTAGCTCCTGTCAGGCTGTGGGTACAGGAAGTGGGGGGAGCCTGTAACCTGCCATGTCCTAACTGTCATTCCTTCTTTGAAGACCAGTTTGGCTACTCCACCTGCATCCTACCTTTTGCTCTGCAACGTCAGATCTCCTCCTACCTTTTGTCTTTTCTCACTACGGAGGTCACTTCACACCTCTTCAGAGCAGCCAGTCGAAGGCCTGCCAATCAGAAGAGGCTGCTGGAAGGCTGGATTTTGGCACATCAGAAGAGCAAGTTTTATGAATGTTAGCCTATGGAGCTAATGTGCAACAAAAGGGAAACATGAAATTGGCAGTTCTTGTCTCAACTTTTAACATTACACCCTACCCTTGGGGAACCTAGGCAGACCTTAGGGGTGTCTTAAATGTAAAAATAAGGTAGTTTAAGATTTTGGAGGTACTTTTAATTCCAAAGTCAAATTTACATATAATTTAAATTTAAAAGCAGCCTGCAAAGCGGGGCTGACTTTTAAAAAGACAGCATGCAACACAGCAGTGCACAGTTAAGTGCATTAAATCTGTTGGGCCTCTAAACCTACATGCCCCACCATGGTTCACTGATAGAATATCGACCCCCAAAATATCCCCATACACAAATATCAAGTTTTAAATATCAATGTCAAAAATATCAACATCCTATATTTATAATTGTAAGTAGAAAAATATCGGAAAAAAATATCGATGTAAAAAATATAGTTGTACAAAATATCGATTTTAATATATGTACAAAAAATAATATTAAATAAGAAAATTAACTTTAAAAAAATAAATTACATTTAATATACATTTTAACAAACATAACAAATAAATGTAATTTAAAAAATGTAAACATACGTATATAAAATGTAATATATATATTTTTACTTTAAAACAATTAATACATTATTACATTTATTTTATTTTATAATTGTATATATGACAATTTGAAAATAAATATATATATATATATATATATATATATATTTAAAAACTATTTCTCCTTTTTGTGTTGCCAAGGAAAAACGGAACAGACACCACTTTCTTTGTGCAGCGTTATTTTATTTCTCGTGCATTGGCCGCCATGACGCGTTTCGGGCTTCACAGAGCCCTTGATCACATGACACGCCACGTAGTTTCTCCCATTTTTAAAGTGACAATGTGCTTAATTATTAGAGTGGACATAGAAAACATACTACCGTCATCAAGTACTGCATTACATACAAATTATGTTACAATTTGTCTTGTTTCATTAAATTAATTCATTAATTCAAGTAAATCAACAATTAAAATTATTAATAGATTAACATGCTAAAAATGACATCTATGGTTTTTGGGCTATTATACCTGTAAAATACATAAGATAAGACACTGTAAACCCATACGACAAAACAATTTTCCTACTATGACTATTGAAATATTGATGACATATTTTCATCAATATATTGCAAGTAGACCCTATTTTATATATATAAGTTAGGGTGATATAAAACCGATACTATGTGCAAATACGCAAAATAAATAACAGTATAGATACCTAAAAAAACCAATTAAAAAACATGCCTTGATCACATTAAAAGGCATTAGTTTTGCTGCTTTTATAATATACTAACTGGTTTCCTTGATATGCATATCGGTTATTAAGTTGCAACTGATTTGCCGTTTACCATGTCAGTAGGTGATTGCATATTTAGCCAAACCCTGACTATTTAGTCATTTTTCTAATCCTCATGTCATTTTATACAGTACAATGATAAGGTGCAAAATAATGCAAATAAAGTGCAAACAGTGTTATTGTGCAAACCAGCATATACGTTACAATACATAAAATGTCACCGTGCATATGTGCACTGTCATTGTGCCATGAATGAAATGAAATTTGTACTTGTAAAGCGCACCCATACCCCCAAAGGGGTGTCCAGGCGCTGTACGCATACCGCTGTGGAACCCTTCCTGGCTTTTCCCTGTGAAATGTCCACTCCTGGGCACCCACAGGGTGAAGCCAGGCATCCCAGCGCTGTTGGGGCCGTTGTGGAGATTAAGCAAGCTATTGCCCAGAGTTGCAGAGTGGGACCCATGATTAGAATAGGCACCGAGGCGAGAATTATCAGGTCCGAGGAAATTGAGCCCAAGACCCGCCGAGGTGGGAATTGAACCTTGGTCCCGGGCCAGATCTCTGCATCAGGGTCTGCCGCTCTAACCATTGAGCCACACTTCTCCATGCCCATGAACACTAATGACAGAGAAACTAATATGGGAGGGAGAAGGTATATATTACAAAAACCCTTAATATAAACCTTTTTATTTATTTAAAATCCAATGTTATATAATTAAATATTAAAAAACCTTTTCATTGCCTGACTTACAACCAAGTATATAAATCTTCCGTAGTATTTAATCCATGTGGATTTTTGCTGTCCAATTCTAAAATCAGTTTTGTTTCTAATCGTCTGAGTATGGCTTCTCTGTTCCCTCCTCTGCGTAGAGGGGGAACATGATCAATTACGTAATACTTCAACTCTGTCAAATTTTTATTATGTATCTCGTTGAAGTGGCGGGCAACCGGATATGAACTATCATTATTAGATATAGCCCTTAGATGTTGTAAAATTCTCTTGTGTACTGGGAGACGGGTACTACCCACATATTTAAGTCCACAAGTACACTCTAATACGTATACTACATACTCTGATTTGCATGTTAGAAACTTATTGATTTTAATGGGATTATCCTTAAAGCATGTATTATAAGATGTTTTGTTCTCCCCATATTTACAGGCTTTGCACGTAGTGCATCTGACAAAACCCTTACGATTGCTAAGCCAACTCGTATTTTTGGACAGCTCTGGACTACTACTGACTAAGTTACGTTATTGGTGTATGTGTATATGTATATACACATACACCAATAACGTAAAATCTAATAAAAAAAATATCACCACCACAAAATATTAAACATAAAATAAAATCAAAAAGATATAAAAATCTTTAAAAAATCTAAAAAATAGAAAAATATTATAATGTTAAATATATATTACAAATACTTAGAAATATTATACTAAATAAATTTAAAAATGATTTACAAACAAATTATTTTTAATTAGAAATTATTTATAAACCAAAATATTAATTATTACATAAATTTAATCTTTTTATTTCCGACACTATAACACCGCACAATTCAAAACACAAATCAACATTTTTTTAAAAATGAACCTCCATAATTAACATAATTAACTATCAATTATAGAAATATTAATTTTAAAAAAACTGATAAAAATTAATTTACTCCCAAAACATTACCCGTATAAAACCAAATCTCACACACAACAAAATAAACAATTACCCTAAACAATTATCAATTGATGAATTAATATTAATGATCAACTAATTATTAATTAATTAAACATAAATTACTTTCCACCCTCTACTTCTATAACCCCCACAACCCACACCTAAAAATCATCACACAATTTTCCTAATTAATTTAAAAATAATAAATTAATATCAATTAACAACTACTTAATAATTAATTAAAAATAAATTACTTCCCACCCTTTACCACTATAAACCCCACAACTCACATCTAAAATTAATTACAAAATTACCATATTTAAATTTTAAATAATTAATTAGCATTAATTAACAAATAATCATTAATTAATTAACAATAAATTACTTCCCACCCTTGACCCCTATAAACCCCACAACCCGCTCCAAAACAAATGATACAATTAACATAATTAATTACCAATTAATTAATTAATAAAAATTAACAACCAATTAATAATTACTTACTAAAAATTACTTCCTAAAATTAGCACTATAAAATCTAAATTAAATAAATATTAATACATTTTAAAAAAATCATTAATTTATTAATATTAAATTACTTCCCACCCTTAAAACTATAAACCCCACAACCCGCTCCTAAAAAAATAACACAATTACCATAATTAATTACCAATTAATTAACTAATATTAATTAACAACCAATTAATAATAAATTACTTCCCACAATTAACACTATAAAATCTAAATGAAAAAAATAACTAAATAAAAAATTATTATTAATTTATTATAATTAAATTGCTTCTCAACCTATTCCCCTATAAACCCACAACCCGCTACGGAACTAAAAACGCAAAATTTAATTAAAATAAAATTGATAACTACTAAAAATTTAACACATATATTAAAAAACAAAAACAATACTTTTATAAAAAATAGATCACATGCATTTAAAATACATACTAAAATACATAACACTAATTAAAAAATCGATATTTTAAACTACATTTTTGCAAACGATATTAATGACTTCGATATTGAAAAAAAACTATATTTCTTACCTTAAATTCGATATTCGTGACCACGATTTTCTTGCTGTCGATATTTCTGTGTCACGATATTTTCAACTCAATATTTGTGTAAGTCGACATTTCCAACTAGATATTCTGTCTGCATACCCCCCCCATCTACTAGGGACTTACAGGTAGGTTGTCAGTACCAATTGTAATTATACCCAATTACTGTGTACTTTTAATCAGAGCCAGTGGCGGCTCGCCGAGGGAGTGCTGCGGGGCAGTGGGGCGGGGGCGGGGCAGGGTGGAGGGGGTAGTGGAGTCCGACATACGACGGACAGGAGTAAGGTAAGTAATGAAGTAAATAAAACAAATTACCTTGCGCACGCTGCATCGCCAAGTTGGTAATCCCATAGTGTCCCTGTGCCAAGCTCCTCCCAGCGAGTCACTGATTGGCTCTTTGATGACTGCCCAGGCCCACAAGCCTGTGTAGCTCACCAAGGGGCCTCTAGGAGCTGCACCTACACACTTCACTCATACAGACCCAGATACTTAACACATGTGGGACATCGCCCAGCAGGCGCGCACCCAATGTTTTGAGCTAAGCACCGGTGTTGATGATTAAGTGCGGGTGCTCAGCAGCGGAAACCACAGGCTCAAATTAAGCACTGCACTCTACTCTAAAGTAATGTGCTTACTGGTACGGGAAGGGGGTTCTGTGATTTTTGGTGGTCATTACCTATTAGTTCTCAAATGTGATTTCAGAATGTCACCAAAGGTATTTCCACCAATCATATGTATATATTTGGAAATTAATGCATAGTACTGAGTAGTGTGTGTGTGATAAATGTGCTTTCCTTTTCAAACGAAAAGCACAGACTGGACAATAATTTATTGAGTGTTATTGTTGGGGGCCAGAGAATGGTGATTCCTAGCCCACATCACCTCCCCTGAGAATGTCTTGGACTGCTCTGCTTCACTACATTGACAGAGTCAAGTGCTACAATGGGGTGCTTGGTTCCCAGTGACGAGGTTATTGTGGCCCTATTACCTGCGCAGGCCTCACATACTGCCCACCTAATAGCGCGGTTTCCTTACATTCACTAAACTATGACTAGAAAATATTAGTGTTGGTTTAAACATTAGGGCACAGATTGACTAAGCCCTTGCAACACTGCTACATCACGCAAAGGCAACGCAAGCCCTTAACTGAGATTTACTATCCCACATAAAGCCACCTTGCATGGCTCTGTGTGGCTTAGTAAATCCAGAGTAGTGCAAGGTAGCACAAACCAATGCCTTGTGTTACTCTGGGTTGGGAAGGCATTCCATGGTGGAGCATAGGCGTCACATGCATTCACTAATGAATTTTGATGCAATCCCAGATTTACTATGGTGATTAAACCTGGGATTGCATCAAAATAGTACCTAATAATTCCTAACAGAGGTGTAAGGAGGAGAAATATCTTTATTTCGCCTCGTTATGTTCTGTTTCTACGTGAGCCAAGGGAGGGGCGGGAACAGCCACAGTGTTGCTGCAGCAAGCACCAGGGATGAGGGGGGAGTGGTGGGCACTACTAAGTGCACATGATGATTTGGCCGGCCCCAGAGGGCCGGCCAAACCACCATGCGCACTTACCCTTTCTCCACCTAGCTGTGTTGTACAGCTGGGTGGAGAAACCTACACAGGCTCCCAGTCAATGATTGAGCGCCGAACCGATACACTCAGACCAATCCTATTCCCAGACCATTCTATTCCCAGCATGTGAGCAGCGCTGGGATTGGGAACTGGGAGACTGCCCAGTGTGTGTGCGGTGCAGAGAAAGAATATCGAGGAAAAAATATCGAATTGCATAAATATCATGGTAAAAATATCGTGGGTCAGGATTATCGACAGAAAATCCTCGTGGTCAGGAATATGTGTTTAATATCGTTTGTGAAAATATAGTTGTTAAAAATATCGATTTTTTATTAATGTTATGTATTTTAGTATATATTTAATATGTGTGTGGTTTGTTTTTTTGTATAAGAATTGTTTGTATTTTTATTATATGTGTTAAAATGTTAGTAGTTATTAATTTTTTTTTTATTTTAATTTTGCGTTTTTAGTTCCGTAGCGGGTTGTGGGTTTATAGGGGAATAGGGTGGGAAGTAATTTAATTATATAAAATGTATTGATTATTTATAGTAGCTATTAATTTTTTTATTTGAAATTAGCATTTTTAGTTTTGTAGTGGGTTGTGAGTTTATGGGGGAATAGGGTGGGAAGTAATTTAATTATATAAAATTCATTGAATAATTTTTATTTATTAATATTGTTTAGTTGTGATGTTATAGTGTTAAATGTGTAAATTAATTTATTAATAATTGTTTAATAATTAGTTGTTAATTAATTTAAATTAATTAATTAGCAATTCATTATGGTAATTGTTTAAATAATTTTAGGTGTGTGTTGTGGTGTTTATAGGTATAAATTGTGTGAAGGGTGGGAAGTAATTTGTTTTTTAAAGATAAATTATTAATTATTTGTTAATTAATTTAAATTAACTAATTAGTAATTAATTATTGTAATTGTGTAATTAATTGTAGGTGTGTGTTGTGGATATTATATTCATTATTAATTATGTTAATTATGGAAATAAATTTAAATAAAAATGTTGAAGGCCCATTACGATACCGGGCGTAAAAAAATCCGCCAGCCATGAAAGCGGCAAAAATCCGCCCGCCTACACCTTCTGAATACCGACCCAGCAATTATGATGCCTCGAACCAAAAACCGCCAGCGGCGGTAAAAACACACAAAATACCGCCCGCCCATGCCCGAGTCGGAGTCAAACCGCCCGCCACGGACGGAAAGACGCACGACAACACAAAACCGCCCGCCCTCACGGTCGAGACACAGCACGTGAAATTACGATCGCACCGACATGAGCGCGGAAAAACAACAAATACACCGCCCGCCAGCGGAAACAACACTGAAGAAAATGGACACGGCAGAAGCCATGGCGGCCACGTCCCTGCACAGAAACAGCCCCGGACTCAAACAAACACACACAACATGGCAAACAAGTCCACACAGCAACCCACGCACAAATACACAGACAAAGTACACATCCCGAAAACACACCACCCCTGGACAAACAAATAAACCACAAAGCCCAGAACACCGGCCACAACACACCTGAAAACAACAGACCATCAGGACACACCCAAACAGGTAAGTACAAAAGCAGCCCCTCCACAGACCACAACCCCTTGCAACATTGCAAAGCAGAGAGGAGAGGAGAGGACACAGTGACACAGCAAGGACAGCAGCACACCACAGATACGCACACATCACACCCACCACCACCACCACCACCACCAAACACCGGCACCACAAACCCCCTGCACATCACACATCACACACCGCACCAGCACCACAAACACCATGGCATCACACAGAATGCCCAAGTTCACTTCCACTGAGCTGACGGTCATGGTCGACGAGATCGTCAAGGTGCACACACAAATCTATGGCAACCAGGTCCAGCACACACCACTAGCCACCAGAAACAGAATGTGGAACAGAATTGTAGACCAGGTCAATGCAGTCGGGACCGTACCCAGAAACAGAGGAGAGATAAACAAACGGTGGACCGACATCAAAAGCCTGGTCAAGAAGAAGGAGAGCAAAAACCGAGAGCTGGCTGCCACGACTGGCGGAGGGAATCCCGCGCATTACAAGACCTTCAAAGCGTGGGAGGAGAAGGTGCGAGTCATCATCCATCCGGAGATCCTCACCGGATTACCAGGGGGAGTGGAGGCTGGTAAGTACAAACAAATGTATACCAGCACACCGCTATGTACTCATATGCACTACCACCATGCCATAGCTCCGAGGGACAAACACCCCCATGTCCAGTACACAATCCACAACACATCACTCACACATGCAACAGGCACCACCACACACACAGCCCAAACATATCAACTAACAAAACTATGGGGGCATGTGTACACCCAGCCAGCCACGTAACTACCAACAGGTCCCCTAGTACTCCAGAAGCGCCACAACGAGCACCCCCACACCCATGTGGCAGCCGTAGCTGCACCAACCGACAAGTAACAGGTAAGTAGCCGCAACACAAAGGCAGTGGGTGGGAGGGGGGACAGCTGAAGAACAACACACACCAGGCCCCTAGTCCTACAGCACAGCAAGGCGGAGCACAGCCCACACCCCACACCCACGTAGCAGCCACTGCAGTGGACACCGGCAGCCGACAGGTAGACATCCCGCCCCAGGACAAACGGTGTCAGTGGGTGTCCAACCATCACCACGACCCATAACACCGCCCCCACCCCCACAGACCTGCAACATGGAGCACCCCCCGCCCATAACCATGTTGCATCCAGTCCAGTGCACGCTCAAAAACAACCTGCAGGTGGGAAACTGGCCAGGGTGGGGTGACTGGAGGCATGAGGACTGAATTACGACTAACACATGGGACATGTCAAGTAGCAGAGGAACACGCAGCACTGCTCCCTGCCACAACCATGTGAACAATGTGCACACGGACATGAACCACAGAGTCACACCCCACATGACCCATCACAGACACAGCAACACCCAAGGAGCCACGTCTGCATGCACAAGTCACACTGATTACAGAACCACAAGGCAGGCACAGTGCAACCCATCACACACAACTGCAACACCATCGAAGTCCTGTCCATGTAGCCCCCACTGCCTGTCAAGCACACATCTCACAACTATGCCCATGTAAGACATACCACACTAAACGCAACAGCGTGGAACAACATAAATGCACACGAACACCACTGGACCCCTCAAACACACAGACACACAATGCACATACAACATACCATCCATCTCATCCGTCAGCCCCAGTCACATGAAAGGTATGTCATCCGAACAGCTGGTCCACACACAGTAGTCACGCAAAGAAACATGCCCATGATAAATCATGTGCCAGTAGTGAATGAAGCGCACGTCACACTGTGAGCAACTACACACATAACATGAGCCACACACCCCCGAGCACTGCAGTGATGCACATGGCACAGGGCAGCACGCACACCAAGGAATTGGACCATCTGCAATACGTCGTGTGGCACACAACCATCACTCACTCATAACAATGCGTCCAATTACATGGCCAGAAATCACAACAGACAGCAAATATGCAGGGTATGTCAGACATACACACACCTCAAACCATGCACTGTCATGTTGCCACAACACATGTCACGTTCTGCACCCATGGCACACAGTATGTACCCCAAAAGCATAGTTCATCTCAAATGCGTTTCAGGGGGCTGACCACCATTTTGCCATCTGCGTTTCGAAGCGTTACATTTGAACCCCAAGAGCATAGTACAAACCAACCTCCACGATGGGTCTGTAGTCCGCATACACCAGAGCCACAAAAAGCAGGAGCACAGCAACACACCCATCGGCATTGCCAATCCGTCCCATGCCACATGTCCACAGCACACAGTCCCATTGGCATGCCCACACAACTACAAATAGCACAGCCACACACACGGCTCCGGGAAACCTGTGCACGACTGTGCACGAACTGTGGATGTCAGACAACCTATACATACTTTGTCATGTGCAACACAATAACATATCTCATTCCCCCACAGGTGACGAACTGCTGGATGCTGGAGATGGAGACAGCAGCCAGCACAGCCAGCCTGCAAGCCCCCAACAAGGACTCACGGATGTGGAGGATCTGTCCTCCGATTCGGACACGGACCACCCAGCAGGCCCATCTGGTGTGGCAGGGCCCAACCGCACCCCAGGCACCCTCCTACCCACCAACCCATCATCCAGGGCTGATGACCACTCACAGCCCCCTGCTGCCACTGTCGTTGCGGCCACTCCCACTGTTGTGGCGGCCACTCCCACTGCCGCAACCACCACCATCGCCGCAACAACCACCACCGCCGCGACCACCACCACATCATCACCGGCCCCAGCACCAGCGCAAGTGGTGGTCCGGCCGACTGGGTCCACCCTGGGAGCCACAGCGAGGACCGTGGTGAGCAATGTGGCTAGTGGGCAGGCCAGTGGCAGCAGTACTGGTGGGAAGAGCAGGGTCAGGCCAATGCCAGCCTCCCCTGGGAGCCATGCCCTGCCTCAAATGGCCAGAGTCCTTGGGGCCTATGAAGAGGCCCAAGGACAATGGGCCAGGTCTGCTTCCGACACGCGGGAGGTCCTGGGGGTGTTGAGGTCCATGGACGCCCATATGGGCCAATTCGTGTCCCGTATGGACCAACTCGTGGACCTCATGGGCCAGCTGGTGGTGGCGGTGAGGTCACAGGCAAGGCCAGCAACACCACCTCCGCCACCACCTGCTAGGGCGCTGGGTCGGGCAGCAGTGTCCAGTTCCCCTGCGTCCACAGCCAGTGAGCACACCTCACCCACCACCAGCAGGTCGCCACCACACCCCCCCCCCTCCCAAACGTGGAAGGGGCCGTCCGAAGTGGAAACAGATGTCCCGGGAGGACTTTGCACGCTCCAGACGCAAGTGAGGCAGCCAGCCATCCTTGACCACCCACTGCATTGACTTGGACTACGATCCCACCCCACACAGCCATCAGAATGGCATGTGTCTGTTGGACTAGGGACATAGAACTAGTGGGTACACCCTGAGCATCACGCAGCCATGGCCGACAGCTCATTGTCACTGCACGCAACACTCATGTCATCACGTTGCACACAATGACATGTCACAGTTGAAAATAAATGCACCTTTTGCACAAACTGCTGTCTGTGCACTGTGTTTATTGAACGATGATCAACCGCCACCTTGAGCAGAAAAGCATCGGATGTGTGGCATGGCGATGGGACAGGAGGGGCTGTAGGGACCTAGGGGGAGACAGAACAGGAGCACATTCAATGAGTGTGTCACACACCCATCACACAGTACATGTCAACAACTACAAGCAATGTACACACATCGCACAGAGCAATAGGGCACAATGCCACAGCCACCGTCAGTGGCATACAAACCTGGACATGGACCATTGGCACACAGCACACAGTGAACAAAAGGCCTCCGTGACACAGCACACAGACACCTGCACAACTACAGCCACATCAGCCGTCGTACATGGACACTCACCGTCAAGTGAAGTAGCGGGCGATGAGCTGCTGACGGACATTCACAGCTTCCTCCTCTCCGCTGTCTTCCTCACTCGAGCTGTCCTGGTCTGCAGGCTGGGGCCCTGGTTGATCTCCGTCATCCACAATTAAGGGGATCTGCTTTCGAATGGCCAGATTGTGCAGCATGCAGCAAGCCACCACTATCTGGCACACCTTCTGTGGGGAGTACGCCAGCGCACCCCGGTGCGGTCCAGGCATCTGAACCTGGACTTGAGGAGGCCAAAGGTACGCTCGACCACACGTCTGGTCCTCCCATGTGCCTCATTGTAGCGGTCATCTGCTGGGGTCCGAGGATTTCGTAATGGACTGAGCAGCCAGGGCCCATTCGGGTAAGCCGAGTCACCTGGGCGTGGGGGACACAGAGAACCATTGCAATTCAAACAGGACAGTAGACAGCATCCTTAAGCCAGCACGCTACACAACTCCACATACTCACCGACAATCCAGCCACGGTCCTGTTGCAGATTGGTCATCAGTCGTGGTAATATGCTGTTTCGCATGATGTGCGCGTCATGGGCCGAGCCTGGGAACTTTGCACACACGTGGGAGATGACCATGTCCGCAAGGCACACCACTTGCACATTCAGGGAGTGCGTGTGCTTCCGGTTGCGGAAGAGCTGCTCAGTGGCCTGTGGTGGGACAAGGCCAACATGGGTGCAGTCAATGGCACCAACAACATGTGGGATCCGTCCAAGGGCATAGAATGCACCCTTCACTGCCGCCAACTCACGTGCCCTGGGGAATCGGATGTACCTGTTCCTGTACAGCATCATGGCTGCCAGTACATCCCTCAGCACCATGCTGAACATGGGCTGGGACATCCCACCTCCACTGCCCACTGTGTGCTGGAATGACCCAGTGGCGAAAAAATGCAGTGCAGCCATCACCTTAGCCGTGGGGGTGAATGCTGTCGGTTACACCCTGCGAGGACGGAGGTGGGGTTCCAACATGGCACATAGTCGATGCAGGGTTGGTCGATCCAGACGAAATTTCCGGATGACCTCAGAATCCTCCATGTCCGCCAACAATTGGTAAGGGCGGTAAATGTTTGGTCTCCGCCTAGGAAAGATGGAAGTGGACACATGTCAAAGCAACACGCCACATGACATTTTCACATACACATAACTGAGATGATAGAGCAAGAACATGAGTCACAGAACAGCTGTCATGCAGGGACAGCACAGCCACAATACACTTACACAGGTCTCCCACCAATAGCAATGGGCAGTGACACAAACCATTGCTATGTGCATGCACATGGGGATCCAGGCCTCAATGACCTGTGTGGCGTGCTGATGGGGACTGACTGCATATCCGGCAAGCGGCAACACCACGGCAACATGACTGGCTGCTGTGCATCACACTGCTTCCGAGGCTGGATGAGTATGGCACACACCAACGACGATGTGGGCACAGGCTGAGCGGCCAAGACAAGTGGGACCTGTGGCACGAGGGGATATGAGACAGTCATTGGTGTCACCACTGCACCCTATGTGCAGCACTGTACGGATCACACCTCCAGAAGCATTGTCAGGTGTACACATTGACAGCCCCATGCCAACACAGCTGTGTGCTTGCAAATACACATCACATGTGACACGTAACCTTGCACGTGCCAAGTGGCAGATGTACATAGTGAGAGATGACATGCGTGTGCATATGCGTATACCATGCACCCATGCCAATGTGCAGATGATGACATGCTAACAGACATGTGGGGGCCAGCCACTGGCCGTCCCTGCCTATGCACACGGCATGTTGTGGCCCCGTCCATTGTGCACCTGCACCCACACGCACATCATGGCCACACCTGCAGATGCAGTGCGCACATCATACTGTGTGGTGCACATGGCATCAGCGGACTGTCACCAACATGGGCCAGGCCATTACGGCCAACTCCGATGACCCTCGCGGTTGCACCCTGCGTGTTCCACTATGGAGGTAGGCGTCCCGGGCCAGCTGGGTGCAGGCCAACGTCTGCAATTGCCAATGCAGGTCTCAGTGCACTTGTTGCTCGTGTGAATGTCAGGCTGGGCCATGCTGCCCCTCTCAGTCCCAGCAAGCCTGGCCTGCACATTGACTGCACAATGCCAGTAGGTGACAGCACCGACTGCCTAGTGGGTTGCATGTGTCTCCTGTTCAGGACCCTCCAGATGGGCGCTAACTCAGTACTGACTATTGGACACACCATGTCTCGTGATAGGGATGTGTGTGTGGGATGGTGGCACTGAATGTGACCTCCGTTGCGTGGTGAGCCATGCACAGGGCGAGTACGTCGATGATTGCACAGTGTTGGTCACAGTGGGTGCACCCACACAGATGTGTTGCCCTATGTTCATTTTCTATGTCCGCATGATGATGGACTGTAGGTGTGGGCAGACTACACATTGGTCGATGTGCTGTCAATTTGAATGTGCCTTCACACCAGGCACAGCTGCCCCTGCACATGTGACCCCTGCTGCACTCGCTGCTGGGTCTGTGGAGCTGATGCACCATCTGTGCGTGGGGCGGACTGCTCTCCTCACTTCCGTCATTGCGCATGTCATCAATTTGCCGCAGGTGACATGGATCATGGAGGGCCCACATGTACGCGTGGGTGGCCTCAACAAGTGTGTCCAATGGTTGTCACCCCCAGTCAGTGCTTCGAATGTGAATGATGTTGTGCTGGTGCTAATTTCAATGTGGCGGGTGGATGGGGCTAGGTGCGGGCTTACATGCAGGACATGGGAGGGTGATCGGATTAGCGACTAGTTGCAATACACATGGGGCACGTCTTTTCCTGTCCACATCAGGGTCATTCCTTGAACTCACTGACAGTAATACAGTCGTCTTTGTCCCTGTCCTCATGGCCTCCCCTCGCTCCCCCAATATGCATTTGCACCTGTGGGGCTAGCGCATGCAGATGCAGCCCCAAGCTCGCCCCGGAGAGGCCAAGGAGTGTATGTGTGGGTCCAGTTAAACGAGTGGTCTGTCTCACGGCATGATGTGTGGCGGGACGCCGTCCACCTGCGTGGTGCCCCGACTCGAGACCCGGGCAACATAGACAATGCATAGCAGTCTCCGCAGTCCGGATACACCACCTGCGACACACAGAGGCTGTAGCTGCCCTAGCGGCCCATGCCGCGTCCATCTGGAGCTGATGGACCCACACATTCACTCTTTTGCCTCACTGGGGCGGGCTCGGAGGTGCTTGCGCACACGCTGGCTTCTCTGTTGCAACGACATGTGACGTGTGTGGAGATGTAGGCAATGGGTGGGATGGTGCGAGCCACCTTCCGTGACGTCACTCCTGCTCGTGATGTGTGCGTCCCCCAATACTTCCATATGACTTGAGCCATGCTACACATTGAGGATGTTTTGCCTGCGTGATGTGTCCCGGAGGAGCGCGCCGAGTCCTCTCCCCCACCATGCTCCACTGCCATCCCGTGCCCTGGATTGCCTGTGCAGGTTGACAATGTTGGGGATACACCTGGTCGGCAGGGGCTGTGTGTGCCTTGTCAAGGGCCTGGCGGGCGCACAACAGGATCCAGCTTGTCCACAGAGGGTGGGCTGACGTGTACGCCTGATACCGCATTGTTCGTGTGCCCGGCTGCTGTGCACACACGTGTTCACATCCCCCCCGACATGTGGCCTTTGACATTGCCCAGGGAAGCGGTAATGTGCAGTTCCGGACCCCTCCCGACACAGCGTGTTTCAACTTTGCATGTGCGCATCTACCCGTCACACCCACCCACCTGAGCGAAGCGTCACTCCCGCTTCACACAACACATGTGTGTCTTCCACAGTTGTTCTACTCATTTGCGTTGACATCGAATGACAGTGGACTACATAGTCATGTCACGACTGCCGTGTACATCACACACTCTCATCATCTCACATTCGTACTTGTGAAAGGAATCAGCAGAGACAGTTTCTTTCTTCAAACCATGTATTGTGACTTATGTCCTCTGTGATGCAGTATAGTGGACACTACTGGCAGCGGTATGCATGTGGAGGATATACTGAGCATGATTACACATAGCTAAGGGTGTAGGGGTACATGTGATTAGCTGTTGCATGTGGGATGTGGGCTTCAGAGTTACATCTGCTTGGCTGTTGCAGTGCTAATGTTCATTTGCAAGTAGCTGCGGTGCTGCGGACTTTGACACAGACGGTATACATTTAGCCTACCAGACCGCTTGGCATCATGGGCACAGTCCATCTCAGTTCCATGTGACAGGTGTGCTGCTGTTGTTACTCATGCACGCGTGCGTGTGAGTTGACATCAGGGCATGGGCTTACGTGCATGCAACGGCGTCCCACTTGTTGTTGCCATATGGTGGATACTGGACATGTCACAGTCACTGGGGTCGTGTTGTTGTGGTATGCACTTGTCGTCCATGCAAAGGTCCTGTTACGGGATTTCCGGGGAGGGGAAAAGGGGTGCAGCTCTCACATACTCCAGCCGGGCGATTCCTGTCCACTGTGCGGTGCATATGTCCATGGGCGCAGGATCCATGTCATGGCATAGTTGTACGTGCAGTTCTGTCCATGTGGGTGCGATACACATATCCCATGCCACTGCCTCCCCCGATACATGCAGAGTTCCTGGATGTGATGGGGAACGGAGTGCATGTCCCGGACACATCCGATGTCATGGCAGTGTCGTTGATGGTGTGGTATCAGTTGCAGGTCGTTTGGTATGGCTGTTGTGGTGGTTACTGGCCAGTCCGTGCGGAAGCTAAGCATGGGTACAGTGTCGGACGTCATGGCTCAATTGGGGGATTGCGTCGGGGTCCTACGAATTGACAGGTTGACAGGTATGCGATGGCTTCCTGCAGGGCTTCCATTTCATTGGTGGTATACATGTTTCCCAGCCAATGTAGCGGATGGTGGCTGTCACGGTGTTGTTCGTAAGTTGTCCCTTGTAGGAGCATGATGGGGCATGCTGGGTGACATTCGATGTAGCTGTGATCCATGATCCGTCGTGTGGAGGTACAGTGGTCCCATTGCAGTGTGGGTCCGATGTTCGCCACATACGCCATGCCCCCATAGGCTGAACAGGCCCTGTCGTGTGCGTCCAGAGGGTGGAATAGTGGTAGCAGGTCCGCCCTTGGACATGCCGGGTTGGAGAGGCACAACTCCACAGGATGGTGGAAGGGACACCTCCGACAGTAGAAGACGGGTATGACGCAGCTGAACAATGCGATGCGGTAAGTCAGTCGGTAACTTACGTTCAGCAGGGATAGGGGTTCGCATCCCAGTAGCTGTATCAGGTTGTGTTTGTACAGCTTGACCTGTTTGGCGTAGTTGGGTAGGTGTGTTGTAGGTGCCATTTTGCTGCGGGGCGATGTGGTGGCGTGCTCCGGCTGTGTGTGCAGTCTGCAGTGTGCAAGCTCCGAGGTTGCTGTGAGGTCTGTGATGGTCGTAGGGGGCAGGACTTGTGTTCTGTTAGCTTGTGCGGAGGACACGGGCCCTCATCCCACGTGCTTCTCTGAATGTTCAAGGTCAGTGGTGTGTGACTCCTTCCAGATAACTTGCATGGGAACGGCATGGGGGAGTTTTATATTTTTTCTTTCCCGTTCGGTATGTTCTTAGGTGATATGCGCTATCTGCCCTGTGGTCGGTTTCCTCTGCATGCCTGTGTTGGTCTTTTTTGGGACAATGGCTGTATTCTCCGGCTTGTTTAGTCGGGATGTGGTTTCGGAGTTGGAATGGAAGGTCATTCAGTGCTGTCTGCTCTCCCGTGTGTGGGCGGCAGGCTGTGTTTCCGCTATGCTTTGGGCCTTGTGTGTGGGTGTCATTCTTGTGTCCACCTGTTGTCGGTCCCCGGGCTCTTTGGTGTTCTGTTTTGTATGTCTGGTTCATGGGTGCAGGGTGGTATGGGTGTTTCTGTGTGGTACTGGCGTACCTCTTCCCGACGGGGCCCATGTTCTACTGGGTGGTGTTGCCGCCGCTGTGTGCTTCGCCATGTTTGTCACACAGGGGTGTGTCCTGATGTTGCGTGACTTCACTGACATGTGGGCGTCAGTTGTGTGATGTTGGGTGTTGTCCGTGAATTGGGCGTTGGGGACATGACTGTGGCAGGCCTGTCACGTGTCATGTGCCTTCTGGGTGTGGCTGGTGTGTGTGGTGCTTGGTTGTGTCCCTGTGCTGTTTGTGTGCGACGCATACATGGCGTTATGGTTGGGCGCTGAGTTGTGCGCATGTGTGGCTGCGTCATCGCCGCTGTGCTGCGGTGCCGTGACGGGGTCGTTAGTTCCTGGTCCCAGGTGGTGTGCCCATGATAGTTGCGAGTTGTTGCACTTTGCCCTGTGTTACATTTGTGGGTGCAGTGGTGGATGTGTCTTGTCCACGCAGGGGTGTTGGGGGGTGCCATGTCCTCCTTTTCCGCACTTGCACTGTGTGCGCTGTTTGCGTGCCCTTGTTGTGTGTGTGCCTACCTGCGTCTCCGCGGTACGTTGCCTCCTTGGTGGTGCATCAGGTATAGCATGGGGAGGGCCTGCAGTGCTGGATTCATGCTCGGGGGGTCGCCTCTTCGGTGTCTGTGCTCGGCGTTCGGGTTTCCGCCTCACTTTCACGTGCGGTGTCTCTTAGCCGTGGGAGCTGTTTGTTTGCGGCATCGTAATTTGTACGCCTGGCGGTACGTGATTTCGTCTGGCGGTGTGTCTCCATTGGGCTGCGCCGCTACGTTAGCGGGCGCACTTTGATGGCGGACGGCGTCGCTGGCTTGCCGGCGGTGTTTGGCTGCCTTTTCACATCGTAATTTGGCGGGCGTGTGGGCTGCGGCATGCGGGCGGTAACTGGTGGTTTTTGCATCCGCCAGCACGGCGGTAGTGCTTCCGCCCGCCATCGTAATGGGCCCCTTGGTCTTTTTTTATTTGTGTGGCGTTCTAGGGTAGGAAATAAAATAAATACATTTATGTTTTAAATAGTTTGTTTGTTAATATTTGCTTCTTTTAAATAAACATTGTTTATAAATGTATTTATTAATTTATTTTATATAATATTTGTACTTTTTTGTTATATGTAATCAACATTATAATATGTGTTCTTTTTATATGTTAAATATATTTAATTGTATATTTTTAAAATATTGTTTCTTTATTTTTAAGATTATTATTTTGTTTTAATTGTTTAAATGTTATTAGTAATTTTTGTTTGTCTTCTATACAACACTTTCTGTACTGTTGCACTCACTGGAGTGGGAATAGTAATTTTTACCCCTCCGCTATCCAATACTTTCCCTACTGTTGCACTCACTGGAGTGGGAATAGTCATTTTTACCCCTCCGCTATCCAAAACTTTCCCTACTGTTGCACTCATTGGAGTGGGAATAGTAGTTTTTACCCTTCCGCTATCCAGCACTTTCCCTACTGTTGCATTCACTGGAGTAGGAATAGTAATTTTTACCCCTCCACTGTCCAGCACTTTCCCTACTGTTGTACTCACTGGAGTGGGAATAGTCATATTTACCCCTCTGCTATCCAACACTTTCCCTACTGTTGCACTCTTTGAAGTGGGAATAGTAATTTTTACCTCTTCGCTATCCAGCACTTTCCCTACTGTTGCACTCATTGGAGTGGGAATAGTAGTTTTTACCCTTCCGCTATCCAGCACTTTCCCAACTGTTGCATTCACTGGAGTGGGAATAGTAATTTTTACCCCTCCACTGTCCAGCACTTTCCCTACTGTTGTACTCACTGGAGTGGGAATAGTCATTTTTACCCCTCTGCTATCCAACACTTTCCCTACTGTTGCACTCTTTGAAGTGGGAATAGTAATTTTTACCCCTTCGCTATCCAGCACTTTCCCTACTGTTGCACTCACTGGAGTGGGAATAGTAATTTTTACCCCTCCACTATCCAGCACTTTCCCTACTGTTGTACTCACTGGAGTGGGAATAGTAATTTTTACCCCTCTGCTATCCAACACTTTCCCGTCTGTTGCACTGTTTGAATTGGGAATAGTAATTTTTACCCCTTCGCTATCCAGCACTGTCCCTACTTTTGCAATCACTGGAGTGGGAATAGTGATTTTTACCCCTCCGCTATCCAATACTTTCCCTACTGTTGCACTCACTGGAGTGGGAATAGTAATTTTTAGCACTCCGCTATCCACCACTTTCTCTACTGTTGCACTCTTTGTAGTGGGAATAGTAATTTTTACCCCTTTGCTATCCAGCACTTTCCCTACTGTTGCAATCACTGGAGTGGGAATAGTAATGTTTACCCCTCTGCTATCTAACACTTTCCCTACGGTTGCACTCACTGGAGTGGGAATAGTAATTGTTCCCCTCCGCTATCCAAACCTTTCCCTACTGTTGCACTCACTGGAGTGGGAATAGTAATTTTTACCCCTCCGCTATCCAACATTTTCCCTACTGTTGCACTCATTGAATTTGGAATAGCAAATATAATTATTTCGCTATCCAACATTTTCCCTACTGTTGTATTTCTTGTATTGCGAAATGTACATTTTAATTTTGTTTTAATAGTTTGTTTTAATTAATTATAGAATGGTTTTTTAAATTTTTAATTATTGATATATGTATATATTTTATTTTTATATAATTTAAAAGTTTACAAATTAAATAAAGATAATAGTTAATAAATTATTTTAAAGTAAATATATGTATATGTATAAATTATTATGTTTGCATGTTTATATTTTTTTAAATTAAGCTTAATTTTTATATTTAGTTAAAAGGTATATTACATTTAATTTATTTTGTTAAAGGTAATATTAATATTTTAATAAATTATTTTAAAGTAAATATATGGATATATATAAATTATTATGTTTGCATGTTTATATTTTTTTAAATTAAGTTTAAATTTTATATTTAGTTAAAATGTATATTACATTTAATTTATTTTGTTAAAGGTAATATTAATATATTATATATATTTAATGTATATTATTTTATTTTATTTATATTTTTAATTTGATATTTTTACATCTATATTTTTTACTTCGATATTTTTGATTCAATATTTTTGTAATTACCTATTTAAGTATAGGGAGTCGATATTTTTACAATCTATATATTTTTTTCGATATTTTTACCATCAATGTTTTTACCATCGATATTCTATCAGTGATTAGTGTGTGCAGCAGTTCCTGGAAGCAGGCAAAGATAGGGAGGAAGGCAGCCGTCGGAGCAGGTAAGTGCTTTATTATTTATTTTTTTATTCTGTTTTTTTGTGCTCCTCCTCCCCCCGCCCCACTACTTCACGGTACTAGCGGCAGCTACTGGAAGGAAGGTGTCCATTCCTGCACAAAAACAATCCTGCCTTTAATATAGGCACCCTTGCAACATGGCCCAAGAGTGCCTGTGTTGGCGCTAGGAAGCACTCAGGGTGCCAGTGCAGGGAGAGAGCAGGAATGCGCCATACCTTAGTTGGTATGGAGCAGTTCTGCTCCATCCTTGTCACACAGCGCAGCATATGGTCTTGCTCTGTTTAGTGACTTTTTGATAAGTCTGTCCCATGATATTATCTCATTCCATAACCTAACTATAATGGTTTTTAAGTGAATTTCTGTGTTTTTTAACACTTTCAACTTTTTCATTGAATACGTGAGAGCGAGAGAGAGTGAGTGAGTGTGTGTGTGTGTGTGTGTTTGTGTGTGTCAGTAGCTGTATTTCACTGCGCCAAGACACCTATATGTATCATTCCTTATTATATATCATACTGGTACTTGTTATTACCAGCTATACGTAATTGCTACAGTTTACTCCTACCCATTTCTTTGTGCTTTGATAGCAGATAAGACCTAGTCCACATTCTGAAATAAACAAAGAAACACAAAAATGAATAAGCAATTAACTGAGCGACTACATAAATAGTGCTTATAGCACTGTGAATAGTTTATTTGGTAATAGTTATGTCCCAGTTGACTGAGCATATGTATAGATCCGTGAATCGTGCCGGTCTGTGTCAGCCAGGGAAGCCATCGGGGTAATTCATTTGAAGCTGGCCCCCAGGCATTGAAGTGACCCCAGAGTACACTGTCCCTGGTGATCATAATCACTTCTGATAGGGTGGCAAATTGCTTTCGCTTTCTAGCTAATTCTATCACTCAGACTCCTGCTGAGCTGGGAGGCAGTAAAGCAATGGGGCTGAGTGAGCTTGTTAGACAGACACATTCTTCAGAGGTGATTCCTGGTTTCTATGTGTGTGTCTGGTGTGCAGGAAAGAGCAGGTCAAGGAGTGTCCTCCTCGAGCAGACGCCGCACTCCATCACACAAAGTTGCCTTAATTCGTCTAAACTACAATTATGGGCACAGGAGCCCAGGACAGAAGTGCATTTACTTTCCATTAGGAAAGTGCAGTGCATCCACCGTGGTTATGATGGATATGGAGTTTCGAGCATTCAGGGTACCGAGTCAGTGAGACTGGGAAATATGCAGTACGAGCCATGTTTATGCCATGTCCCCAGTTGTGTTCCGTTTGCACCATCAACGGGGTAAATGCACGGCGCAACCGAAAAATGTGATTTATGAAGCCATGCAAGGCCTCTATGCTTGGCCCTGAGTGGCTTCATAATTCTCCGGTAAAGCAACGAAGTGCAAATCGCTGCGTTTGCCTTACTCTGCATTAGGGAGACACTGCATGGGCGTTGCATGGGTGTTCTCACGCACCTCCGATGGTTATTGACGCGTTCCCAGATTTACCAGAACTGGTAAACTTGAGATGGAACCAAAAAGATACGCCATCCCAAGACAGGCGTAACGAGGAGAAAAAGCTTTATTTCGCCTCATTACTTCCTCTTTCCATGTGTACTGCATTCTGCGGTACACATAGGGGCTCATTAGGATAGCGGAAGGACCGCCACCGCCGGCCCTGCGGTGGCGGTCCTTCCGCCATCGGAGCCCAATTTTCCCACTGCCGAATTAGACCTTCCGCCATGGTTCCGCAAGGCGGTCCTTTTCCGCCCGCCTTGCGGAACTAACCTATGGGCCAACATTGCGGCAGTGCCTTGCAGGCACCGCCGTAGGGATTACGATGTCCCTTTCCGCCTGTCTTTTCGCGGCGGACATCCCACTGCGAAAAGACAGGCGGAAACTAATCCGGGGGCCTGTAGTGGGCCCCCCTTGTGTGGGGGGGAGGTAGCTGTACACTGGGGGGGCCACTGCAGTGCACTGCACCAAGTGGCAGGCACCGTGTGGTGCCTGCCATGTAGTGCAGTAAAATGCACAACATGCGATTTTAACATTTTCAGCAGCACCCGCCGCAATGTTACAATTAAGAATGCGACCGCCATGGTGGTGGTCGAATCCTAATTTGTGTTGCGGGACCGCCGCAGGCATGGCGGACGGTCCCGGTTTACAACAGGTTGGCGGACGGACTCCAGTCCGTCCGCCATCCTAATCAACCCCATAGTTAGAGGAATATGCCTCCCAGGATTTTTATGTGCAGGAAGGTCCACCTTCCTGCACAAAGACAATCTTGCATGCAATGTAGGCACCGTTTCACCATGGTGCAAGGGTGCCTGCATTTGCGCTAGGCTGCCAAAGTGGCGCCAGAGCAGGGGGAAGGAATGTGCTATATTGCCTTAAGTATGGTAGAAGAAGCACACTGCCCCCAATGCATATCATACAGATCAAACGCATATTTACACCATTAATGTTGCATGCATAATGAAGCATTCTCCTCCAGTCCAGATTAAATAAAAGGTTTTCCAGAGTGCTAAACCACAACAACTTTATAAGACATGTCTATGGTCTATAATCTTTATGTAAAAAATGTTGGCAAATGAGTTTGCACTATATGCTTTTTCGATATCGCCTGAAGGCCGCGCATAAATGCTGTCACTATGACTATGAACTCTACGGTCTAAAAAAAAAAAATCTGTAAGGGGCTCCTAACCCATTCATTGGCGTCCTTATCACTTTTCTTTTCTACTTTCTAATTCGGCAGAATATGCGATGTGTCACTTCATTTTGTTTGCAAGTGCATGGACTAAGTACCTATTAATTAATAATAATTAGTGTCCATCTGCTGCTTGCGATGTGATTGAGGTACCATTTCTTCTTTCTTTGGCATTTTTTTTTATAACGCAAACTCGAAGGTATCAGCTCTTTCCATGAGCTTCGGTTACATTCCACATCTTCGCATTCTTTTTTTTTTTTTAGCCTTTAAAGGAGCACCAATTTCATTCCACAGCTGCACATCCTTTAAAACCACAGGATATTGAGCTGAACCGAGACTCAAATCTCGTTCCCCAATTAGGGCCGGACTGGGAACCGAAACCAGCCCCGGCAAAGAGCTCAGCAGGTCCAGGAGGAAGGGGGGCTGGGTGGATGCTAGTGGAAAGCTTTGTTGTGCTGCTTTTGTTGCAGGTGGCCGATATTACAGCTATGCTGTAAAACCAGCCCACGGTAATGAAAATGGCCACCCTGGGGTCTAAAACCAGCCCCCACCCTGGTGGCCCACCGGGGAAATGCCAAGTGCCCACTACGGCCAATCTGGCCCTGCTTCCGAGGATGGAAGCTCTGCCAAGAGAACCACATCCTTTTTCCTCCACCCATCCAGTATCCTGCCTCCCTCGTTGCATTTAGGCATGTTGTACAGCAGCGGTGCTATACAACGTGGCTTAAAGAAACATTGACAAAACCAATAAATCTTGCATAGGTGAGGCCCATTCGCTTTGCCAATGCTTGTTTTTATTTTAAAATAAAAGGGTAGAACATGAAATCATAAACTTTAGGAGTATCTTGCAAAAACCTAGCCTCAAAAACATTTACTACCATTATATGTACACAGGAGTGGCCCGTGCAGGTAAGAGCGGTGGGGCCGGGGGGGGGGGGATTTCAACCGATGACGATGAGGGGAAATTAATTATTTATTTAATTTTACATTGTGGTCATCTGTCGATACCCCCCAACACAGCACCACTGCCCCACTGCTCTTACCTGCACGGGCCACTCCTATATGTACAAAACATAGATATTCAATAAAAAAATGTCCATATGGACCTGATGTCACTATCAAGCATTTGGCCACAAATAAGCGAGGACGGGAACAGAAAGATCACTCTCAGTTCTACAATTTGTGGAAGTGTTTTTGGCTTGAATTAGAAATGTGAAAGTAGTTGAAATTTGTTTGTGGAGCTGTGTATAAGGACCATTTCTTGCAGGGAGTCTTAAAACATCGCCTATTAAAGCACTCCAGCATATGGTTGCAAATTTATGATTTTCATATTCACATAACACGATCACTTTGAGTGAGGCGTGACTTTTCAAATTAAGTGCTCTTTAAATCATAGGATTGCTTAAAATGTTTCTGTTTCCTGAATATGGAAATGTGCTCAGGGTGGAATTGCACATTGAGTTAAAAGAAGCCCTGATATACAATGGCAAACTAATTTTTCTGTGGAGAAAGCCTAGCACCAACATCCCCACAATGTTTTGGGGTGCTCTACTCCTCACTTTGGAATGGGATTTGCAATAGCTCTTTGCTGGATGATATATCAGACGATTTACAATGATAGAAAGGATTCGAGAGCACTTAATTAATGGATGCAAACTCACAAGTTTGTGAAGTTCACAAACTCTGAGGGCAAACCATGTTGAACTGCTTATTTCCCACCCTTTATTGAATCTGCATAACTGTATGCAGCTGTGCATTCAATTACACTGTAGTAACTTCAATAATGCCCGCTAGGAATCCTTTTGTGGATGCCTGACTTATAGACTTGGTGTTGCGCCCAAATGGTGCACCTACGAGACAGAGGCATAACAAGGTGAAGTATCTTTATTTGTCTTTGTTACTTCTTCATTCCATGTGTGCTGCATTCTGCAGCACATATAAAAAGATGAATATGCCTCCTTGGATTGTTTTTGTGCACAAAGGTTATCTGTTCCTGCACAAAACAATTCTGGCTGTGGGAGAGAGCAGAAGTGCACCATAGCTTAATAGATATGTCACATTTCTGATATCTCCTTTTCACGCAATGCTGCGCAGCAAGTTGCCTTGCTGGGTTGCGTTGCTCGAAAGAAAAGTAAATCTTGGCCTAAGGCTCAATAAAATATTTGTGATTGTTGCCCAAGGTTTCCACATGGAGCTACGTCCAGACAACAAAGCTGGGCACATTCCTCCTTCAGCCTTGAGGGAGCAAACCACCTATACCATCAATACTATTAGCTTATAGCCTGAACACCATCACAATTTATGTCAGACTTTCTACTGGGTATTGTGCATAGCTGAGTGAATACTTTGGCTCATACTAGCCATAACAGTTACTAATTTGAAAAAATAAAATGTTGTGTATGGCTGTCACTGAAAGCCACATGCATGAGCTTAGAGCCCGATGTAGCAGGTTCTAATGGCCATTAAAGGCCTGCTCCAGCGTTAAAGGCCTGAGCGGAAGGCGAGGCCATTTAACAAGGGAGCGGGGCTTTAATGGCCAGTAGAGGCCGCTATGGAGGTCTCTAAGACTATTACAAAATTCCTCCCCTAGAGGGCAAAATGTTCTAATTTGTAAAACAAAGGCTTCACGGAGCCCGAGGGGGTTGAAATCCCCTCGGGCTCTGTGAGGCCTTTGTTCACAGCAACAGCTGTGAACAAACATTGGAATGGTGATGCTCCAGGCTTCTATCGGCCATTAGAAGTCTGGAGGACTCCATTGTCTTCAATGGAGCGCTCAACATTCCAATGTTCTAATAGATTGTAAATCTGGTTGTTTTCTGCTATGAAGTAGAAACTAAAGTTGTTTCCAAATGTTTCTACAGCATAAAAGAATTCCAGGCCTTGCTAACCAGACTTCCATAGGGCCTGTTAGTGCTGCACTGGCACTCTGTTATGATGGAGAGCTTTTTATTTAGAGGAAACAAGAAGGCACATAGGATGGTATGCTGAGTGGTAGTAGACCAGGTAATAGATTTATATACTTGCGCAAGAAAGGGTGACTTGAAGAGCAGGTGGTGTGCCTGGGTGATAGGACTGCATATTTTATTTTTAGAACTAAGCAGAGGATCAAGGGAGAGCCAATGCAGAGGGAGGTTGGGGTGCGGGCAAAAGACCAGGTATTGTTTTTATATTTGAGCAGGGAAGCAGAACAATTCGAGAGAGAGTAATAGGGTGTGGGTGACAGGACAAAAGTTTTCTTTTTTTAGTTTGGATGAGCAGTGGAAATGCAGAGGTTGGTGGGGGCGGGTGGCAGGACACTAGGGGGTCGATTCCGATCCCGGTCAGAGGCGCACCTAACACTATTCGCCCGGGAAAAAACCTGTGCGAATGCGTGTTTCCCGACCGATTCGTACATACGTCCGAACGAGCAAGTACGATGCGCATAACTGCCCAGATCCCAACCCAGTCCCACTCACCCAATCCAGGTCCTGTTCTCCGACCGAGCCTGATCCGGAAACGCAGAATCGAGTCGCACGGAAGCCAAAATGCAACCCCGTCCGGCCGGACTAGTACGATGCGCACTCCGTACGCGCCGAACCCGTCGCTACGCACGGCACGTCAAAGCATCCGGGAGAGGCGCACATAAGCTCCGATTCGCGCCACAAGACGATCCACGGCTACGAGATGAACACGCCAGCCACGAGTACGAGTCGAAGCAACGAGAAAGACGAACGAGACGAACCAACCATGAACCCCATCGCGCAGATCCTACCAATACTCTACATCTATTACCGGAACTGGTACGGACGCGTACGGCGCAGAAGGTAAGTCAGACACCCACCACACAAACAAACCACACGTACCCGACACATAACACACACACATAGGGATGCAGAAATTACTTCGACCAGCAACAGCAGCACCAAAGGGGCGGGATGGCTATCACCAATGCCATATACACACATAGGGGCCTGGATGCCAACCACTAACACCACCTCTACCCATGGGGGGCTGGATGCCTACCACTACTGCCACCTCTACCCATGGGGGGCTGGATGCCTACCACTACTACCACTACTAATGGGGGGCTGGATACCTGTCACTACTACCACCTCCACCCATGGGGGGCTGGATGCCTACCACTACTACCACCCCTACCCATGGGGGGCTGGATGCCTACCACTACTGCCACCTCTACCCATGGGGGGCTGGATGCCTACCACTACTACCACCCCTACCCATGAGGGCTGGATGCCTACCACTACTACCACCCCTATTAATGGGGGGGCTGGATGCCTACCACTACTACCACCCCTACCCATGGGAGGCTGGATGCCCACCACTACCACCCCTACTAATGGGGGGCTGGATGCCTACCACTACTACCACCCCTACCCATGGGGGGCTGGATGCCTACCACTACTACCACCTCTACCCATGGGGGCTGGATGCCTACCACTACTACCACCCCTACCCATGGGGGGCTGGATGCCCACCACTACCACCCCTACTAATGGGGGGCTGGATGCCTACCACACTACCAACCCTACCCATGGGGGGGCTGGATGCCTACCACTACTACCACCATACCCATGGGGGCTGGATGCCCACTACTACCACCCCTACCCATGGGGGGCTGGATGCCCACCACTACCACCCCTACTAATGGGGGTTGGATGCCTACCACTACTACCACCCCTACCCATGGGGCGCTGGATGCCCACCACTACCACCCCTACTAATGGGGAGCTGGTTGCCTACCACTACTACCACCCCTACCCGTGGGGGGCTGGATGCCTACCACTACTACCACCCCTACCCATGGGGGGCTGGATGCCTACCACTACTACCACTACTAATGGGGTGCTGGATACCTGTCACTACTACCACCTCCACCCATGGGGGGCAGGATGCCTACCACTACTACCACCCCTACCCATGGGGGGCTGGATGCCTACCACTACTGCCACCTCTACCCATGGGGAGCTGGATGCCTACCACTACTACCACCCCTACCCATGGGGGGCTGGATGCCTACCACTACTACCACCCCTACTAATGGGGGGGCTGGATGCCTACCACTACTTCCACCCCTACCCATGGGGGGCTGGATGCCTACCACTACTGCCACCCCTACCCATGGGGGGCTGGATGCCTACCACTACTGCCACCTCTACCCATGGGGGGCTGTATGCCTACCACTACTACCACCTCTACCCATGGGGGGCTGGATGCCTACCACTACTGCCACCTCTACCCATGGGGGCTGGATGCCCACCACTACCACCCCTACTAATGGGGGGCTGGATGCCTACCACACTACCACTCCTACCCATGGGGGGGCTGGATGCCTACCACTATTACCACCCCTACCCATGGGGTGCTGGATGCCCACTACTACCACCCCTACCCATGGGGGGCTGGATGCCCACCACTACCACCCCTACTAATGGGGGGTTGGATGCCTACCACTACTACCACCCCTACCCATGGGGGGCTGGATGCCCACCACTACCACCCCTACTAATGGGGAGCTGGATGCCTACCACTACTACCACCCCTACCCATGGGGGCTGAATGCCTACCACTACTACCACTACTAATGGGGGGCTGGATACCTGTCACTACTACCACCTCCACCCATGGGGGGCTGGATGCCTACCACTACTACCACCCCTACCCATGGGGGGCTGGATGCCTACCACTACTGCCACCTCTACCCATGGGGGTCTGGATGCCTACCACTACTACCACCCCTACCCATGGGGGGCTAGATGCCTACCACTACTACCACCCCTACTAATGGGGGGGCTGGATGCCTACCACTACTACCACCCCTACCCATGGGGGGCTGGATGCCTACCAATACTGCCACCCCTACCCATGGGGGGCTGGATGCCTACCACTACTGCCACCTCTACCCATGGGGGGCTGGATGCCTACCACTACTACCACCTCTACCCATTGGGGGCTGGATGCCTACCACTACTGCCACCTCTACCCATGGGGGGCTGGATGCCTACCACTACTACCACCCCTACTCATGGGGGGCTGGATGCCTACCACTACTACCACCCCTACCCATGGGGGGCTGGATGCCTACCACTACTATCACCTCTACCCATGGGGGGCTGGATGCCTACCACTACTACCACCCCTACCCATGGGGGGCTGGATGCCTACCACTACTACCACCTCTACCCATGGGGGGCTGGATGCCTACCACTACTACCACCTCTACCCATGGGGGGCTGGATGCCTACCACTACTACCACCCCTACCCATGGGGGGGCTGGATGCCAACCACTACTACCACCCCTACCCATGGGGGGCTGGATGCCCACCACTACCACCCCTACTAATGGGGGGCTGGATGCCCACTACTACCACCCCTACCCATGGGGGGCTGGATCCCCACCACTACTAATGGGGGGGCTGGATGCCCACCACTACCACTCCTACTAATGGGGGGGCTGGATGCCTACCACTACTACCACCCCTACCCATGGGGGGCTGGATGCCTACCAATACTGCCACCTCTACCCATGGGGGGCTGGATGCCTACCACTACTACCACCCCTACCCTCGGGGGGCTGGATGCCCACCACTACCACCCCTACTAAAGGGGGGCTGGAGGCCTACCACTACTACCACCCCTACCCATGGGGGGCTGGATGCCTACCACTACTACCACCCCTACCCATGGGGGGCTGGATGCCTACCACTACTGCCACCCCTACCCATGGGGGCTGGATGCCTACCACTACTAATGGGGGCTGGATACCTGTCACTACTACCACCTCCACCCATGGGGTGCTGGATGCCTACCACTACTGCCACCTCTACTAATGGGGGCTGGATGCCTACCACTACTACCACCCCTACCCATGGGGGCTGGATGCCCACCACTACCACCCCTACTAATGGGGGGCTGGATGCCCACTACTACCACCCCTACCCATGGGGGGCTTGATGCCCACCACTACCACCCCTACTAATGGGGGGGCTGGATGCCCACCACTACCACCCCTACTAATGGGGGGGCTGGATGCCTACCACTACTACCACCCCTACCCATGGGGGGCTGGATGCCTACCACTACTGCCACCTCTACCCATGGGGGGCTGGATGCCTACCACTACTACCACCCCTACCCATGGGGGGCTGGATGCCCACCACTACCACCCCTACTAATGGGGGGCTGGATGCCTACCACTACTACCACCCGTACCCATGGGGGGCTGGATGCCTACCACTACTACCACCTCTACCCATGGGGGGCTGGATGCCTACCACTACTGCCACCTCTACCCATGGGGGGCTGGATGCCTACCACTACTACCACTACTAATGGGGGGCTGGATACCTGTCACTACTACCACCTCCACCCATGGGGGGCTGGATGCCTACCACTACTGCCACCTCTACTAATGGGGGGTTGGATGCCCACCACTACCACCCCTACTAATGGGGGGCTGGATGCCTACCACTACTACCACCCCTACTCATGGGGGGCTGGATGCCCACCACTACCACCCCTACTAATGGGGGGCTGGATGCCCACTACTACCACCCCTACCCATGGGGGCTGGATGCCCACCACTACCACCCCTACTAACGGGGGGCTGGATGCCCACCACTACCACCCCTACTAATGGGGGGACTGGATGCCTACCACTACTCCCACCCCTACCCATGGGGGGCTGGATGCCTACCACTACTGCCACCTCTACCCATGGGGGGCTGGATGCCTACCACTACTTCCACCCCTACCCATGGGGGCTGGATGCCTACCACTACTACCACTACTAATGGGGGGCTGGATACCTGTCACTACTACCACCTCCACCCATGGGGGGCTGGATGCCTACCACTACTACCACCCCTACCCATGGGGGGCTGGATGCCTACCACTACTGCCACCTCTACCCATGGGGGGCTGGATGCCTACCACTACTACCACCCCTACCCATGGGGGGCTGGATGCCTACCACTACTACCACCCCTACTAATGGGGGGCTGGATGCCTACCACTACTACCACCCCTACCCATGGGGGCTGGATGCCTACCACTACTGCCACCCCTACCCATGGGGGCTGGATGCCTACCACTACTGCCACCTCTACCCATGGGGGCTGGATGCCTACCACTACTACCACCTCTACCCATGGGGGCTGGATGCCTACCACTACTGCCACCTCTACCCATGGGGGCTGGATGCCTACCACTACTACCACCCCTACTCATGGGGGGCTGGATGCCTACCACTACTACCACCCCTACCCATGGGGGCTGGATGCCTACCACTACTACCACCTCTACCCATGGGGGGCTGGATGCCTACCACTACTACCACCTCTACCCATGGGGGCTGGATGCCTACCACTACTACCACCCCTACCCATGGGGGGCTGGATGCCTACCACTACTACCACCCCTACCCATGGGGGGCTGGATGCCCACCACTACCACCCCTACTAATGGGGGGCTGGATGCCCACTACTACCACCCCTACCCATGGGGGCTGGATGCCCACCACTACTAATGGGGGGCTGGATGCCCACCACTACCACCCCTACTAATGGGGGGCTGGATGCCTACCACTACTACCACCCCTACCCATGGGGGCTGGATGCCTACCACTACTGCCACCTCTACCCATGGGGGCTGGATGCCTACCACTACTACCACCCCTACCCATGGGGGCTGGATGCCCACCACTACCACCCCTACTAAAGGGGGCTGGAGGCCTACCACTACTACCACCCCTACCCATGGGGGCTGGATGCCTACCACTACTACCACTCCTACCCATGGGGGCTGGATGCCTACCACTACTGCCACCTCTACCCATGGGGGGCTGGATGCCTACCACTACTAATGGGGGACTGGATACCTGTCACTACTACCACCTCCACCCATGGGGTGCTGGATGCCTACCACTACTGCCACCTCTACTAATGGGGGGGCTGGATGCCCACCACTACCACCCCTACTAATGGGGGGCTGGATGCCTACCACTACTACCACCCCTACCCATGGGGGCTGGATGCCCACCACTACCACCCCTACTAATGGGGGCTGGATGCTCCACTACTACCACCCCTACCCATGGGGGCTTGATGCCCACCACTACCACCCCTACTAATGGGGGGCTGGATGCCCACCACTACCACCCCTACTAATGGGGGCTGGATGCCTACCACTACTACCACCCCTACCCATGGGGGCTGGATGCCTACCACTACTGCCACCTTTACCCATGGGGGGCTGGATGCCTACCACTACTTCCACCCCTACCCATGGGGGGCTGGATGCCCACCACTACCACCCCTACTAATGGGGGGCTGGATGCCTACCACTACTACCACCCCTACCCATGGGGGGCTGGATGCCTACCACTACTACCACCTCTACCCATGGGGGCCTGGATGCCTACTACTACTACCAACTCTACCCATGGGGGGCTGGATGCCTACCACTACTACCACCCCTACCCATGGGGGGCTGTATGCCTACCACTACTACCACCCCTACCCATGGGGGCTGGATGCCCACCACTACCACCCCTACTAATGGGGGCTGGATGCCTCACTACTACCACCCCTACCCATGGGGGCTGGATGCCCACCACTACTAATGGGGGCTGGATGCCCACCACTACCACTCCTACTAATGGGGGGGCTGGATGCCTACCACTACTACCACCCCTACCCATGGGGGGCTGGATGCCTACCACTACTGCCACCTCTACCCATGGGGGGCTGGATGCCTACCACTACTACCACCCCTACCCATGGGGGGCTGGATGCCCACCACTACCACCCCTACTAAAGGGGGGCTGGAGGCCTACCACTACTACCACCCCTACCCATGGGGGGCTGGATGCCTACCACTACTACCACTCCTACCCATGGGGGGCTGGATGCCTACCACTACTGCCACCTCTACCCATGGGGGGCTGGATGCCTACCACTACTAATGGGGGGCTGGATACCTGTCACTACTACCACCTCCACCCATGGGGTGCTGGATGCCTACCACTACTGCCACCTCTACTAATGGGGGG
This sequence comes from Calotriton arnoldi, assembly GCA_963921515.1. Classification (NCBI taxonomy): domain Eukaryota; kingdom Metazoa; phylum Chordata; class Amphibia; order Caudata; family Salamandridae; genus Calotriton; species Calotriton arnoldi. The sequence goes on from CAWUFW010000051.1 coordinate 4,888,771, forward strand.
GCTGGATGCCCACCACTACCACCCCTACTAATGGGGGGCTGGATGCCTACCACTACTACCACCCCTACCCATGGGGGCTGGATGCCCACCACTACCACCCCTACTAATGGGGGGCTGGATGCCCACCACTACCACCCCTACCCATGGGGGCTGGATGCCCACCACTACCACCCCTACTAATGGGGGGCTGGATGCCCACCACTACCACCCCTACTAATGGGGGGCTGGATGCCTACCACTACTACCACCCCTACCCATGGGGGGCTGGATGCCTACCACTACTGCCACCTCTACCCATGGGGGCTGGATGCCTACCACTACTACCACCCCTACCCATGGGGGCTGGATGCCCACCACTACCACCCCTACTAATGGGGGGCTGGATGCCTACCACTACTACCACCCCTACCCATGGGGGCTGGATGCCTACCACTACTACCACCTCTACCCATGGGGGCTGGATGCCTACCACTACTGCCACCTCTACCCATGGGGGCTGGATGCCTACCACTACTACCACTACTAATGGGGGCTGGATACCTGTCACTACTACCACCTCCACCCATGGGCGGCTGGATGCCTACCACTACTGCCACCTCTACTAATGGGGGTTGGATGCCCACCACTACCACCCCTACTAATGGGGGCTGGATGCCTACCACTACTACCACCCCTACTCATGGGGGCTGAATGCCCACCACTACCACCCCTACTAATGGGGGGCTGGATGCCCACTACTACCACCCCTACCCATGGGGGGCTGGATGCCCACCACTACCACCCCTACTAACGGGGGGCTGGATGCCCACCACTACCACCCCTACTAATGGGGGGGCTGGATGCCTACCACTACTCCCACCCCTACCCATGGGGGGCTGGATGCCTACCACTACTGCCACCTCTACCCATGGGGGGCTGGATGCCTACCACTACTACCACCCCTACCCATGGGGGCTGGATGCCTACCACTACTACCACTACTAATGGGGGGCTGGATACCTGTCACTACTACCACCTCCACCCATGGGGGGCTGGATGCCTACCACTACTACCACCCCTACCCATGGGGGCTGGATGCCTACCACTACTGCCACCTCTACCTATGGGGGCTGGATGCCTACCACTACTACCACCCCTACCCATGGGGGGCTGGATGCCTACCACTACTACCACCCCTACTAATGGGGGGCTGGATTCCTACCACTACTACCACCCCTACCCATGGGGGGCTGGATGCCTACCACTACTGCCACCCCTACCCATGGGGGCTGGATGCCTACCACTACTGCCACCTCTACCCATGGGGGGCTGGATGCCTACCACTACTACCACCTCTACCCATTGGGGGCTGGATGCCTACCACTACTGCCACCTCTACCCATGGGGGGCTGGATGCCTACCACTACTACCACCCCTACTCATGGGGGGCTGGATGCCTACCACTACTACCACCCCTACCCATGGGGGGCTGGATGCCTACCACTACTACCACCTCTACCCATGGGGGGCTGGATGCCTACCACTACTACCACCTCTACCCATGGGGGGCTGGATGCCTACCACTACTACCACCCCTACCCATGGGGGGGCTGGATGCCTACCACTACTACCACCCCTACCCATGGGGGGCTGGATGCCCACCACTACCACCCCTACTAATGGGGGGCTGGATGCCCACTACTACCACCCCTACCCATGGGGGGCTGGATGCCCACCACTACTAATGGGGGGGCTGGATGCCCACCACTACCACCCCTACTAATGGGGGGGCTGGATGCCTACCACTACTACCACCCCTACCCATGGGGGGCTGGATGCCTACCACTACTGCCACCTCTACCCATGGGGGGCTGGATGCCTACCACTACTACCACCCCTACCCATGGGGGGCTGGATGCCCACCACTACCACCCCTACTAAAGGGGGGCTGGAGGCCTACCACTACTACCACCCCTACCCATGGGGGGCTGGATGCCTACCACTACTACCACTCCAACCCATGGGGGGCTGGATGCCTACCACTACTGCCACCTCTACCCATGGGGGGCTGGATGCCTACCACTACTAATGGGGGCTGGATACCTGTCACTACTACCACCTCCACCCATGGGGTGCTGGATGCCTACCACTACTGCCACCTCTACTAATGGGGGGGCTGGATGCCCACCACTACCACCCCTACTAATGGGGGGCTGGATGCCTACCACTACTACCACCCCTACCCATGGGGGGCTGGATGCCCACCACTACCACCCCTACTAATGGGGGCTGGATGCCCACTACTACCACCCCTACCCATGGGGGGCTGGATGCCCACCACTACCACCCATACTAATGGGGGGCTGGATGCCCCACCACTACCACCCCTACTAATGGGGGGCTGGATGCCTACCACTACTACCACCCCTACCCATGGGGGGCTGGATGCCTACCACTACTACCACCCCTAACCATGGGGGCTGGATGCCTACCACTACTACCACCCCTACCCATGGGGGGCTGGATGCCCACCACTACCACCCCTACTAATGGGGGGCTGGATGCCTACCACTACTACCACCCCTACCCATGGGGGGCTGGATGCCTACCACTACTACCACCTCTACCCATGGGGGGCTGGATGCCTACCACTACTGCCACCTCTACCCATGGGGGGCTGGATGCCTACCACTACTACCACTACTAATGGGGGGCTGGATACCTGTCACTACTACCACCTCCACCCATGGGGGGCTGGATGCCTACCACTACTGCCACCTCTACTAATGGGGGTTGGATGCCCACCACTACCACCCCTACTAATGGGGGCTGGATGCCTACCACTACTACCACCCCTACTCATGGGGGGCTGGATGCCCACCACTACCACCCCTACTAATGGGGGCTGGATGCCCACTACTACCACCCCTACCCATGGGGGCTGGATGCCCCACCACTACCACCCCTACTAACGGGGGCTGGATGCCCACCACTACCACCCCTACTAATGGGGGGCTGGATGCCTACCACTACTCCCACCCCTACCCATGGGGGCTGGATGCCTACCACTACTGCCACCCCTACCCATGGGGGCTGGATGCCTACCACTACTACCACCCCTACCCATGGGGGGCTGGATGCCTACCACCACTGCCACCTCTACCCATGGGGGCTGGATGCCTACCACTACTCCCACCTCTACCCATGGGGGGCTGGATGCCTACCACTACTGCCACCTCTACCCATGGGGGGCTGGATGCCTACCACTACTACCACCCCTACCCATGGGGGGCTGGATGCCTACCACCACTGCCACCTCTACCCATGGGGGCTGGATGCCTACCACTACTACCACCTCTACCCATGGGGGGCTGGATGCCTACCACTACTACCACCCCTACCCATGGGGGGCTGGATGCCTACCACTACTGGCACCCCTACCCATGGGGGGCTGGATGCCTACCACTACTACCACCTCTACCCATGGGGGGCTGGATGCCTACCACTACTACCACCTCTACCCATGGGGGGCTGGATGCCTACCACTACTACCACCCCTACCCATGGGGGGCTGGATGCCTACCACCAACACCACCCCCACCATAGGATGGGTAATGCATGACACAACCAGCACACTCCAACATAAGGAATGCAAGAAAAAGACATCCCCCCAACACCATGACAAGCGTGTGTAGACTGTGTCAAATGCCTACAACACTTAACATGACTTGGAACATACAATGTGACCCCCTATCACATGTGTCACACATAAATGTGTGTGGCCTCCACAATGCAAGCAGACCATGACCACTGTGGCAATGGGGTCCAAACACCCATCATCACAGTGACTATAAGGTAAGTGTGGCCATGGAAAAAGCTGCAACTGCCAAACAGCATGGCTGAATCCTGGTCACAGAACAACAAACACATCAGTGGCAAAGTAATGTCCGTGTCCCATAGCAACATATATTGGGTGAGGCAAACAGTGCAGGGCAAATAAGACATACCTTTGGCCATGTGCAGACAAACATCACCCATGGGGGATGACACTGTCAACATTCATCAATAACACAATGACAGAAGTTACCATCAAAATGCAGAACACATATCTGCTCCAATGGGCACACAAATGTAGACATCCTGTGGAGACTGTAGATGTGAGGAGAACAGATACCATACCATGGCAGCAATGGGACACACAAACCATGATCATCGTGCTGACTGATGACCTAGGAGTCCCAGGGACAGCAGGTGAAACCCACCAAACAACATACAGCCAATGGCACACTAAAGATATGCCAATGCAGTGGTGCAGATGCACAAACACAAACAGGCAGCCCCACACTGGACATCAAACACAACAGGTGAGGGGGGGGTGCCAGTGTCCCCAGGCAACCACACAACACATGATGAGACCTGAATACCAATTACACAGATGTGCATACAGTGCCACACAAAAGTAACTCATGGATCCAAATCCCCTATGTGGGCAATCAGGCATTGTTAGATGAGAGGGAGCACAAATCACACATGTCACACAAGCATGTAGGAACAGCAACTAACACAGCAAGACACAGACACACCACAGCACTACCCCCAGGGTCCCCACAATGTGGAGACCCTGGGCTGCATGACAATCCCACTGTGATGACAAAGCTAGATGTCGTTCACACTGTGAACCACAGTCATGTGTCCTGAGCAACAAACTACCATCACACCTACACAAGCACAAATCAATCAGCACGGCCAGTAAGCCACGGCCAACATGGAGGCAGGGGCCTAGCCGGGCAACAACTCTCATCTGCACACACTCAACACCACACACCTCGACCTCCAACAATGTGCAGCAGTGAAGATCACATGCACTGGTGACATTGCACATGCACCCATGACAATCCCAGGGGCAGTGGTGGGAACTAAGGTGCAGAAACCCATCACACATGGCCAGTCAACAAGACTCCTGCATGTCTGACACACTGCACAGTATGCTGTACATGGACATGACGGCAATCAATCAATCAATCAATCATGTCACTTATAAAGCGCACTACATACCCGCGAGGGTCTCAAGGCGCTGGGGGAAGAGGGGGGTGGTGCTGCTACTGATCGAAGAGCCAGGTCTTGAGGAGTCTTCTGAAGGCCAGTAGGTCTTGGGTCTGTCGGAGGTTGGTGGGGAGGGTGTTCCAGGTCTTGGCGGCGAGGTGGGAGAAGGATCTGCCGCCGGCAGTCGTTCTCCGGATGCGGGGGACTGTGGCGAGGGCGAGGCTGGTCGAGCGGAGCTGGCGGGTGGGGGTGTAGAAGCTGAGTCGTCTGTTGAGGTAGGCTGGTCCGGAGTTGTGGAGTGCTTTGTGTGCGTGGGTGAGGAGCTTGATGGTTATCCTCTTGTTGACAGGGAGCCAGTGCAGGTCTCTCAGGTGGGGTGTGATGTGGCTGCGTCAGGGGATGTCGAGGATAAGACGTGCAGAGGCGTTCTGGATGCGTTGCAGCCGTCTCAGGAGCTTAGCCGTCATTCCTGCGTAGAGGGCGTTTCCGTAGTCCAGCCTGCTGGTGACGAGGGCCTGGGTGACTGTTTTTCTTGTTTCGGTGGGGATCCACTTGAAGATCCTGCGGAGCATTCGGAGGATGTTGAAGCAGGATGAGGAAACGGCGTTGACCTGCTTAGTCATGGAGAGGGTGGGGTCGAGGATGACCCCTAGGTTGCGTACGTGGTCGGTGGGTGGCGGGGCTGTTCCCAGTGATGTTGGCCACCAGGAGTCGTCCCAGGCTGAAGGGTTGGAACCAAGTATGAGGACCTCCGTCTTTTCCGAGTTCAGCTTCAGGCGGCTGGTCCTCATCCATTCGGCGACGGCCTTCATTCCTTCGTGGAGGTGGGCTTTGGCGGTGTGAGGGTCTTTGGTGAGGGAGAGGATCAGCTGGGTGTTGTCGGCGTAGGAGATGATGTTGAGGTTGTGCTGTCGGGCGACGTGGGCGAGGGGTGCCATGTAGATTTTGAACAGCGTTGGGCTGAGGGAGGAGCCTTGGGGTACGCCGCAGATGATCTTGGTGGCCTTGGATCGGAAGGGGGCGAGGCGGACACTTTGTGTTCTGCCGGAAAGGAAGGATGTGGTCCAGTCCAGGGCCTTCTCTTGGATCCCGGCGTCGTGAAGGCGTGTTCGTAGTGTGTGGTGGCAGACCGTGTCGAAGGCGGCTGATAGGTCCAGGAGGATGAGGGCTGCTGTTTCTCCGTTGTCTAGCAGGGTCCTGATGTCATCGGTGGTGGCGATGAGGGCGGTTTCGGTGCTGTGGTTGCTGCGGAAGCCGGACTGGGAAGTGTCCAGGATGTTGTTCTCCTCGAGGTAGCGGGTCAGTTGTTTGTTGACGATTTTCTCGGTGACCTTCGTGGGGAACGGGAGCAGAGAGATGGGTCGGAAGTTCTTGAGGTCCTTGGGGTCTGCCTTGGGTTTCTTGAGTAAGGCGGTGATCTCGGCGTGCTTCCAGCTTTCCGGGAAGGTTGCTGTCTCGAAGGAGATGTTGATTATTTTCCGGAGATGGGGCGCGATGGCTGTACTGGCTTTGTTGAAGATATGGTGAGGGCACGGGTCTAGCGGTGAACCGGAGTGGATGGTGTTCATGATCTCGCTGGTGTCCTCGTCGTTGATGTTGGTCCAGGAGAGCAGGCGGTTGGTGGTTGTGGGGGCAGTGGTCTCGGTGGTTGCCGGGGCGGTCGTGGTGTTGAAGCTGTCGTGGATGTCGGCGATTTTGCGGTGGAAGGAGGTGGCCAGTGAGTCGCACAGGTCTTGCGACGGCTGGATGTCGTTGGTGTTGGAGCTGGGGTTGGAGAGTTCCTTCACGATGTTGAAGAGCTCTTTGCTGTTGTGTGCGTTCCGGCTCCCGGCCACAGTCACACACTAATGAAGAAGCCAAGGTCACCCACAAACAACACACATAGACAACTTCCAACATTGCAGCCCTGACCCTGAGGAGTGGCAGCAGTCACACACACAACGTGTCACAATCACTGAAAGCTAACACAAACTGGAAATTACATGACAGGTGTAACCAACAAGTGCCAAGGGGAATCCTGACTGTGTCCCATCTGCGTTTGCCCACAAACTCAGCCCTGACAGCAAACACACCTATGGGTGACACCCTGATGACCAGTAATGTGCCATGCACCCACATCCCAGAGAACCCAGGGAGAAGACTTTGGGGGAACATAGGCCAACTCAGCAAGCATCACAAACAGGAACATCACTAGGGATCCCAGCATGCCCAGCAACATGGAAGTGAACACACACAGACATGCTCACACAACACACACCTTGGGCTCAGGCAATGTCACAGGATTACACACTGCCATGAGGGGACTCCACTCCTGTGTGAGGAAAGCTGTGCCATACGTTGCCTCATTAGGGCTCCATCATGTCAGCAGAACACTTGGTCACACAGTCAACAATTAGCACCAAATGAAGGCTCCCGTCATATCAGCCTGGTCATGGGAGTGTCACCGAAATCATCAGCACAGATCCAACACACATGTATAGCAAGTTGCACTGATAACACAGATGAGTCCTTCCCCATTGATGCCCAAACTTGCATGTCCAGTGGAGATGGCCACACGGTCAGGGAAGTAGACTAATTGAACAATGGCAAGCACAACAGATGTGCAGGGCTGTAAGCCACAGATGTGATATTGCCAATAAAACCTAGGAATTCCCATTGCCAAATCTTGGAAACATGACACCCTCATATGCTGCAAAGGATGACATGGATACACTACAGGATAGGACACATTCCCCGTGGACCACATGGGTTCCTGCACAGTAACACTTCATTTTCATGAGACCAAAAATCAGCATCACTGCAGCAAGGGCACGGTTAGCATCATCAACAACATGTACATCAGAAGCAAAACAACTAGAGAACAGAAAGTTGCTTTATTCAGCATTTGGGTGAGAGAAGTGAAAGAAAATATATTACAAAGGCCAATGGCCAGTCCATAATATAAGTCCAAACAGGGTGACAGTGCCAGATGTCACCCTTCACATGCCTGCACTGCTACACACCAGGGACAATTCCCTCGGAGGGGCATACGGGGGGGCAGGCCAGGCACCTCAGGGACAGGATCAGGGCTCACCAGAAGGAGGCAGGGAAGGGGTGGTGGGTGCTGGAGAGTCACTGACAACTGCAGTGGAGGTGTCTGACATGGTGTGTGCCGGCACAACTGGGGGGCATGACTCAGATGGTGTGGGTGCTGGCACGACTGCAGTGGGCCATGCAGATGGAGTGGACAGGTTCCCCACTGCAGTGCCCAAGTCAGACGGGGTGGTAGTGGACTCCACTGAAGTGCCTATCTCCAGGGGAGGAGAATGGGGTTCAGGTAAGGTGGGCAGGACAGAGGGGGAGGACACTGTCACCACACCAGTGGCACAGACATGCACAGCGGGGGGGTGGTGCTGGAAGAGCAAGTGGTAGGGGAGAAGGCCGGATCATTTTGGGGATGGTGTATCTGTGGGTGGGGGAACCTGGGGCAGGGTGTGGTGGGGGCACCTGTGGAGTGGGGGCCTGAGGGATGGAGGAAGGAGACTTGGTGCTTGAGCTGCAGGGCGGCAGAGGGGTCTTGCTCTTCCGGGTCCGGGGGGGACTTGCGGATGGGGGCCTCAGTCTGTCTGAGCCTGGGGGAGAGTGTCCGGGGGCAAGGGGCACTCTCCTCTGTGTGGGTGGGCTTCCTCTTCCCCCTGAATGCTGGATCAGCTGTATTGGAGGGGAAGAGGCCTAGGTCAGAGAGGAAGATCCGCTGTGTAGGTGGGGTTGCAGGTGAGGCAAGGGAAGGGGCCTTGGAGGGAGAGGTATCTGAGGACTGCGCAGTGCTCGTGGATGCGTGTGTGTGTGCCTGGGCCCCATCCCCTGTGAGTGTGGTTTCAGTCCCCTGACTGTGCGTGCGTGTGCGTCTGGATTTTGGCGTGTGTGTCTGTGTGCTGCTTGTGTCTGTGCTGGTGTGTGCCTGTGCCGGTGTGTGTGTGCTTGGGACAGGTAGGGTGCTGGGGAGTGTGGATGGGGCAGAGGTAGGAGGTGTGAGGGACTGTCAGAGGAGGGACACTGCTGCCGTCAGGGAGGAGTCCATGGACCTATTGCTCCTCTGTAGGGCAGACATGCCCGATGAGATGCCCTCCATGAACGACACCAGCTGAGTCAACAGAGTAGTGTGGGCATGGAGGACACTCAGCATTGCTGTCTGCCCTACATGGAGCTGGCGAAGGAGGTACACAGACTCCTCACTCAGGGCAGCAGGGGACACAGGGGCAGGGGGTGCGGTGCCTGGCACGAAGGAGACATGCTCCCGAACACGGGAGCCTCCACGGACCTCGGGAATGGGAGCCGATGGGAGGGCGGTGGTGGTGGTGGTGGTGGTGGTGGGGACAGCAACACTAGCTGGGGTGTGGTGGCTGCTGACACCCGCCTCCACAAGGGAGTCATCCTCCGAGCTGCTGTGGTCCTCAGCTGAGGTGGATGCTGCTGAGGACTCCTCGGTGTGGCTCCCCTCGCCCTCCGTGCCACTGGGTCCCTCCGACCACTCCTCGGCTGCTGACCCAGTCTGGCTCTGCGGCTCCTCCTGGTCCGTGGAGCTGTCCCCTCCTGTGGCCGTGGATGTATCTGCAAACAATAGGGAAACAGACAAACATCAGTCACCTGCACCGACCGCACACACCACAGTAAGTACAGCACATTACAGACCAAGCCCTGGCATCCTTAGTTGAACACTGCCAAAAGTGCCCAAACAGAGTAGGAGAAGCCAATTGTCAGTCTGATGGTCAACCATGGCACTCACATCCCTCCTGGCCTTGCACCCATCTGTCTGGTGTCTGTCGGATGGCAATACCCCAGTGTGGACACATGCACCACCTACACAGTAGTTGGACAGTGCAGAGAACACGGTGAAGTATGTGAACATGCACACATCACAACTCTTGCCACTGAGTCAGTACAGATGTCCGGATAAAGGGATGGCCAGAGTCAATTTTGAAATGCATGTGATGCATACCAGCACCAGACACCATGATGCACCCATGTCCTGATAGTCATTGCCACAATGGGGTGCATGTAGCACATGTCACTCCCCTGCAGGATCACTCATTGGAAGTTTCATGCCATGGCACAGGCATGCCTGCTAAGTCATACATCACTGTCTCCAGTCACATGGGAAGGGCAGCCAGACAACAACAGTCTGCACTGTGTCACAATCCTAGGTCATGGGGAATGCAAGTCCTGGAGCTGAACAAGTGCACATGTCCATCCCCCACACACCACATCATCTGAACTCTTATTTGTCCACGTCATACCAATTGGACATATGGGAGACCTGTAACACAACCCTCGGAACCTGAGCACCTCACAATCTGCTGTGAATGGGAAACAGCTGCCTGAACTTCACATTCGCATACCCCAGTCTGCACGGTCAAGTGATCAAACACCTATGTGTCACACAAGTATCGTCTCCTATGGTCACATCTCCGGTGGCATGCTGAGCCCCAACCGAGAAACACCCCAGTAGTCCTGACAACGAAGCCACAGCACAATGACACAGAGGCAGACACCTGAGGGGACATATCACTGAGCACAACGTGTCAGCTGATACACGGGAGTGGGAGTACAGAGTGTATTGTATGGCCTGGAGTAGGCATGACTGTCCTGCCCCACGTGAATGAGGGATGAGCCCTGGACAGTAGGCAGGTGGCTAAGTATGTGTGACACACTTGATATACATACTCCTGAGGCCCAAACATTGTTCACACCCGCAGCATGGGTGTGTGCCAAATACCCCAGGCACATGTGGTGGATCAGCTCAGCAATTGGACCACATATCAAAGTAACACGCAGATTACATGTCAGAACACAGGCATTGTGTAAGCAATGGACCCACCCATGATGCCCACCACAGAGTTAGGGGAACAAATGCTGTCCCCCACCTTGAGCTAAGCAAAATGCAAGGACACAGTACCCAAGTGACACAATTCCCTGACTGTAAGGGCCACACCTGGGTATCAGATGAGGAGTGGGCAGTGCACAATTGAGGGACATGGGTCCTGGACCACATGACTGATGTACTGTGGAAGTTTAACCCAGGCCAGAGGAGGGCACATAGCATGGCAGACAAAGTTCACAATGCAGTCATGGACTCACCCCCTCCTTGCTGCTCTCTGGCCTTCAGCTGCCCATCCAGATCAGGGAAGACCACCGCCAGGATCCTGAGCATGTGGGGGGTCAGGGTCCGGTGTCCGCCCCTCCTGCGAGGAGGCGACAGCTTCAGCTGGACCCGTGCGATCCTCCGGGTCCAGCCCCGAAGGTCCTGCCACCTCTTCTGGCAGTTGCGGATCCGGCGCTTGTAGTCCCCCACGGATCTCACTGCCCGGACGATGGTCAGCCATATCTTCTGCTTCTGGTGGGCATCAACCTGTGAGGATGACAAAGTGAAAAGGCCATTACTACACATGCAACATATCCGTGCATTACACAGTTGGATATACATGTCTCAATCACAGGGGCACATGATGTACACAGGCAGTGCAACGATGGCTATGAACAGTTTGCCAGCAGTTACTACATGGTATCATTGCCTGGGAAGTAAAACCTCGTTTAAATGCACTGTCACTGCACTATACCTGTTCAGTGCATGTAACTACACACTATGGGGGGTGACAACTACTCAGTGAGCCTGCTAGCCAGTGGCGTGCACACTGTAAGTCTTGCCAGTCAGACAACATGCACATTTAGTAAGGCAGTGGACAGCACACTCACCTGCTCCCCTGGTTTCCCATACAGCTTGCTGTACTGTGGAAGGAGGCTGTCCAGCAGGGCCTGGTTCTCCTCAGTGCTGAAGGCTGGGGCTCTCTCCACAGTACGTGCCATTGCAGGATCCAGAGGATGCAGATACAGCAGCAGTGGTGGTGGCAGATGTCGTCCTGGAGCATGTAGTGCAGGCAAGTGAGCTCTCAGGGGAACAGCCAGCATTATATGTGTGCTGCAGAGGCAGATACTGTCCCATGTGTCCAAAGTGATAGGTCCAAGTCGTTTGCATCTTCTGAATCTGGCCAATCCATGGAATTGCACCACTTACACACGCCCACAGCATCCTTCAAAAGTTCAACTTCATGAGACCCATGAATTTGCAACATTGTTGTGGGTGACCAACTCAATTCACAGCATCAGACTCGTTAAAGGTTTGAAAACGCGTCCGTTGCCAGGCCAAGCCATAGCCATTGGGTGCGCACCGATCGGTCCATTGCTGTACAACGCATACCCGCTCACATCGTATGCAATGGCCAATGCGTGCGCACAGATCGGTCCATTGCTGTACAACGCGTACCCGCTCACATCGTATGCAATGGCCAATGCGTGCGCACCGATCGGTCCATTGCTGTACAATGCGTACCCGCTCACATCGTATGCAATGGCCAATGCGTGCGCACAGATCGGTCCATTGCTGTACAACGCGTACCCGCTCACATCGTATGCAATGGCCAATGCGTGCGCACCGATCGGTCCATTGCTGTACAACGCGTACCCGCTCACATCGTATGCAATGGCCAATGCGTGCGCACAGATCGGTCCATTGCTGTACAACGCGTACCCGCTCACATCGTATGCAATGGCCAATGCGTGCGCACCGATCGGTCCATTGCTGTACAACGCGTACCCGCTCACATCGTATGCAATGGCCAATGCGTGCGCACAGATCGGTCCATTGCTGTACAACGCGTACCCGCTCACATCGTATGCAATGGCCAATGCGTGCGCACCGATCGGTCCATTGCTGTACAACGCGTTCCCGCTCACATCGTATGCAATAGCTAATGCGTGCGCACAGATCGGTCCATTGCTGTACAACGCGTACCCGCTCACATCGTATGCAATGGCCAATGTGTGCGCACCGATCGGTCCATTGCTGTACAACGCGTACCCGCTCACATCGTATGCAATGGCCAATGCGTGCGCACAGATCGGTCCATTGCTGTACAACGCGTACCCGCTCACATCGTATGCAATGGCCAATGCGTGCGCACCGATCGGTCCATTGCTGTACAACGCGTACCCGCTCACATCGTATGCAATGGCCAATGCGTGCGCACAGATCGGTCCATTGCTGTACAACGCGTACCCGCTCACATCGTATGCAATGGCCAATGCGTGCGCACAGATCGGTCCATTGCTGTACAACGCGTACCCGCTCACATCGTATGCAATGGCCAATGCGTGCGCACAGATCGGTCCATTGCTGTACAACGCGTACCCGCTCACATCGTATGCAATGGCCAATGCGTGCGCACAGATCGGTCCATTGCTGTACAACGCGTCCCTGTACATGTCACTGGCATATGTCACCATGCCTGTCACAGATGAACGTATGCCAGCCACATTTACGTTCCAGGGACTCAGGGGCACACCTACAACAGCACAGCCTGTCCACACTGTATCCTAAGGCATGTAAGGCTGCATTACCTTTTCCGTGTATGGGGGTCAACATGTGGTTTTTTGGGTGGCACTTGTGGGCAGCCACTCCCAGGCTGTGCACGTGTTCATGGGGACAGAATCCTTTGTGTGTTGTGCACATGACCACTGTGATGTGCAACTGTTCAGTTCAGAGCATGTGGCATGGTCACATTTCCAGGTTGTGTATGTGTATGTCATGTCACATACCCCCTGAGTCCCATGTGGGACGGTATGTACGTCACAGGCTGACCCATTGCAACAATAGTGATGGCCCTCCACAGTCTGTGTGCATGTTGTGTTTACAATGTCTCTGATTCCATGTGCACAATGGGGGACAGTCTCCACATCCACGTTGTTCGTGCATGGACTTTGATGTTGTGCGTGTGTGTGTCACAGACGTCCATGTCTGTCCTGCCGAGGGAAAAGGGACCACTACCTGTGGGGGTCATAGTTGTTTTGCTGTGGTGTATTCATGATGCACCATGTCATCCCAGTGTCCATGTGGCAATACAGGGTCCCTGGGAATCTACCTGTCAATGAGCTGTGATGCCTGGGGCACATCTGTCCTCACATGTCACTGTGGTGTGTGTTTGGAACGTGACAGCAGTACATGGGAACTGTGACACAGCCTAATGATATCCCATGGCACAACCTGGGACTTGTTGACGACACTTGTTGAACTGTGATGTTAGATGTTGGCCATGTAGGTGCCATACATGTCCTTACGGAACAGCACACATCATGTACTTGTGTCTCATAATGATGTATCATGTGATATTGAGTATGGTCAATGCCACATATGTGGGGTGACTGACAATCTTTCTTTCTTCACCTATGCACTGCAGGGCACCAGCTGTCCATCGACCATTCCCTGACCTTGCATCCATGGTCGAACGGGACTGCATCCGACGGTACCGCTTCACCAGGCCGCTGATTGAGGAATTGACGGTGCGGTTGGCCCCACATTTGCAACCTGGCCGGACATACCCTACAGCGCTGACCCCCAAGGTGAAGGTGATGGCAGCACTACACTTCTTTGCCACCGGTACCTTTCAACACACTGTGGCGTCTGCTGGTGGTATGTCACAGACCATGTTCAGCCGTGTGCTACGCGATGTTTTGGAGGCTATGTTGAGATACCTGAACCAGTACATCTATTTCCCTAAACGTCAACAACTCACTGACGTCAAGAGTGACTTCTATGCCCTGGGGAGGATGCCGCATGTCATTGGCTCCATTGATGGGACACATGTGGCTTTGGTACCACCACAGGCACATGAGCAGGCATACAGGAACCGCAAACATTACCATTCGGTCAATGCACTGGTGGTATGTCTTGCAGATATGAGCATCTCACACGTGTGTGCCCGTTTCCCTGGTTCTGCACACGATGCCTACGTGATGAGGAGTAGTCGCATCCCGAGGATGATGTCACAGATGCGGAACCAGCGTGCCTGGCTTGTCGGTGTGTACTGACTTTGTACCATTGTGTGTGTTCTGCAATGTAGTATTCCACCCTCTTTTCCAACTCAGCTAATGTGCAATTGTCCGTATGTAGGTGACTCCGGATACCCCAACATGCCGTGGTTGCTGACGCCCCTCAGGAACCCTGTGACACCAGCCCAGATGCGCTACAATGAGGCACATGGTCGGACCAGGAGAGTGATTGAGCGGACATTTGGTCTCCTGAAGAGCCGCTTCCGCTGCCTGGACAAGACAGGAGGGGCCCTCCCATATGCCCCAGCAAAGGTGTGCAAGATTGTCATCGTCTGCTGCATGCTACACAACCTGGCAGTGCGGAAGGAGTTGCCTCTCATCCTGGATGACGATGACCAACATCCGCCACCTGTGGAGGATCCTGGCCTGGACCACGATGCCAGTGATGATGATGATGATGAGGGTGATGTCCGCACACAGCTCATCACCAACTTCTTCAGCTGAATGTGAGTATCCGGAGATGTCATGTCAATGATGTGAGTTTGCATGATATGTGTTGGTGGTGCTCTGGTGCTGTTTGAGTGTGTCCATGTGCTACATGACTGTATGCGTGCAGCGATGTGTCCTTACAGGTAGTCTGTACTCCCCAACAGTGTTGACATGCTAACTTGGTTCTGGGTGGGTATCTTGTGACATGTATTGGGCATGAGTATTGCAGTTCTGTCCTGTTCTTCAGTGCTTTTGACTGTGTGTCATTTCTGTCCTTCACAGGGTACTTTCAGAGTTGTTTGGTCAACTGTGATCCCCCGACACCGTGAATCAACTTCCAGGGTGGTAGCTGTCGTTTCCCTACAGGTGATGTGCGCCACACCCATGGACTTCCTTTCTTCTACACTTGTTGACTGTGTGCCCACTGCCAGGTGGGATTACCTTGCATCTGTAGTGGTTACAACATGTTGCAAATGTGTAATAAACCTGTGCTTCACTTTGTGATGTGCGTTGTCTGTGGTCACACATCTGACTGACATTTGCTTACTGCACCAGTGGGCTAGTTAACACAGACTGTGAATAGGTGTTGTGTCTGTGCATTGCACCGTATTTCCTGGCAACATCAGTGTAGGCGATGAGTCAGATGGCCCTGGTGTGTATGTGTTGTGTAGCCCTGGTGGTGTGTCTCCCTCATATGTGTCACGTCGCCATGACTCACATGCCGGTGTTGTACTTGCTGTAGCAGTTAGCATGCACAGTGTCATTTCGCAGATCATCATCTCCATGACAGAAACAACGTTGGAATCACAACAGAGGCAAGTATGGTGTATTAGTGAGTTTATTGACATACATGTGTGAGTATAGTGCACAGGATGGTGGGTGCTGTACATTGTGATTGTAATCCAAAGTTCCTAGATGATTTGGAAGTCCTGGTAGCAGAAATGTCCAGAGTAAAGTCCACAGTCATCTGATACATTGGTCCAACTTGAACTCCCCATGTCATGTGGGAGAGTTGTGTTGCATTCGACAGGGTGAACAGTTTGCGCACAAAGGTGATTTTCCAGAACAGGTGTTGGCTTCCTGGGGGTTGTGCATGGCCATCGGCCTCTCAGTTGCCCTTCCTCGGACGACCCCTCTTCTTTGGGGGGGGACCTCAAGTGCAGGCTGCTGCGGTGCAGGGGACTCTCCGCCAGAGTCATCCTCCCTCCCTGTGGCAGTTGCAGTTGCAGTTGTTGCAGCACCAGATGTTGTGGGCACACAGGGAGGTGTTGACATGTTGGTGCAAATCTGGCGGAGGCATTGTAATATGTCCCTATGCACCGCCGTCAGTTCTTGCAATGTGTCCCACTTGGACTGCATGCGGGACATGTGGGAGTCCAAGCGGGCATGATGGGCAGCCTGCTGCTGTTGAATGTCCCTGAGGATCCCCACTACCTGGCTGACCTCTCCGGTGCTAGTCTGGTACGCATCAGCTATGCGTACCAGTTGTGGGTCATCATGCAGTCCAGACCCCTCTGCAAGCAGCGACCTATGTCTACCACCCCTCCCACCACCCCTGGCAACACGTGCAGGACCTGCGGTGGCACGCACAGGTGTCCCTGGGCCCCCTTGGGGGTTGTTGCTGGTGTTGGTGTCCGTTGCTCCACGTTGGGCCGGGGTCCGTGTGCTGTTGGTGGTGGTGGTCCTTGGTCTGTCCGTGTCGGCAGGGGTGGTCTGTGTGTTGGCAGTTGTTGGAGGGGTGGGTGCATGGGGTGCAGCTGGTGGTCCTGCTGGTGCTGCATGATGACTCACTCCGGAGGTGCCAGGTAGGTCTTCGTCATCCGAGGAGGGCAGAGGCTGTTCCACACCAGTGAGCTCAGTGTCCCCCGGAGCCTGGGACAGGGACTCCTCAGCGTCTGCTGCTGTGTCCCCATCATCACCTGTTTTTGGGAGACACACACAATGTATGTTATGTTTCTGCAGGCATCAATGGTTCACACACCTGACAGTTGTGACTGTACCTCTGGATGCGGGCCTGTACATTGCATTGTCCTAAGGTGTCACAGTCAGAGGTTGATATTGGTGTAGCACATTGTCCTGCATACTTTGAGCATTTCAATATGAATGATGAGGTGTGTACATGGCCAGCATTGGTTGTATTTGGTGGACATCCCGCCCTCCTTCTCCCCCCAGCCCAGTTATCCCACCATGAAGCATGCCACCCTTGCAGTGGGTTCAGGTTGACTCTCAGGATGTCAGTCAGTGGTGTCCTGTTGTTTGCCTTGTGATCCCCACAGCAGTACCCATTGTCAGCCATCTTGTCAGTTCTTTTCCACTACCTGTGAGGTGTGCATGCTTGAATGTGAGCTTGCTGGGCCATGTGGGTGGGGGATGTTGAGTTGTGACTACCACTCCCATCATGCTATTGCCTCCACCCCCTTCCCAGCATGCCCATACTTCCTTCCTTTTGAGTGGACTTCACTGTGTGTGAGTGTGACAGCAATGGCAAGATGGCTGACAGTGGTGTCCTGCTGTTTGTTGGTGCCCAGTTCCCAGCATGGTCTTGTGCTCCCCACATCAGAGCACCATTGTCAGACATCTTTGAAGTGTCTTTTCACTCCCTGTGAGGTGTGCATGCTTCAGTGTGAGCTTGCTGGGCCATGTGGGTGGGGGATGTTGGGCTGTGACCACCACTCCCATCATGCTATTGCCTCCACCCCCTTCCCAGCATGCCCATACTTCCTTCCTTTTGAGTGGACTTCACTGTGTGTGAGTGTGACAGCAATGGCAAGATGGCTGACAGTGGTGTCCTGCTGTTTGTTGGTGCCCAGTTCCCAGCATGGTCTTGTGCTCCCCACATCAGAGCACCATTGTCAGACATCTTTGAAGTGTCTTTTCACTCCCTGTGAGGTGTGCATGCTTCAGTGTGAGCTTGCTGGGCCATGTGGCTGGGGGATGTTGAGCTGTGACTACCACTCCCATCATGCTATTGCCTCCACCCCCTTCCCAGCATGCCCATACTTCCTTCCTTTTGAGTGTACTTCACTGTGTGTGAGTGTGACAGCAATGGCAAGATGGCTGACAGTGGTGTCCTGCTGTTTGTTGGTGCCCAGTTCCCAGCATGGTCTTGTGCTCCCCACATCAGAGCACCATTGTCAGACATCTTTGAAGTGGCTTTTCACTCCCTGTGAGGTGTGCATGCTTGAGTGTGAGCCTGCTGGGCCATGCGGGTGGGGGATGTTGAGCTGTGACCACCACTCCCATCATGCTATTGCCTCCACCCCCCTTCCCAGCATGCCCATACTTCCTTCCTTTTGAGTGGACTTCACTGTGTGTGAGTGTGACAGCAATGGCAAGATGGCTGACAGTGGTATCCTGCTGTTTGTTGGTGACCAGTTCCCAGCATGGCCTTGTGCTCCCCACAGCAGTACCCATTGTCAGCCATCTTGTCAGTTCTTTTCCACTCCCTGTGAGGTGTGCATGCTTGAATGTGAGCTTGCTGGGCCATGTGGGTGGGGGATTTTGAGTTGTGACTACCACTCCCATCATGCTATTGCCTCCACCCCCCTTCCCAGCATGCCCATGCTTCCTTCCTTTTGACTCTGCTTCCCTGTGGGGTAGTGTGCCTGTGCTGACAAGATGGCTGACAGTGTTTTCCTGGGGTTAGTTTGGCTACAAGTCCCATGTGTGTCCCTGTGCTTCACACAGCATAACCCAGGGTGGTGGTTCTTTGTGGGATATTTGATTAGAGTGTGAGGCAATGCATTCTCCCAGGTGAGTTGTGTGGAGTTTGTGTTAGGGGGGGGGGGTGTGAGAAGAGCTGCTGGTAACTATGGTCAGTGCTGTCAGTCCTCCTTCCCACCCAGCCAGATATCCCACCATGGAACGTGCTTCCATTGCAGGGAGTGCAAGTTTGCTTTCAGGATGTCAATCAATGGTGTCCTGCTGTTGGTTGGTGCACAGTTGCCAGCAGGGCCTTGTGCTCCCCACAGCAGTAGCCAGTGTCAGCCATCTTGTCAGTTGTTTTCCACTCCCTGTGATGTGAGCATGGTTCATAGTGGTGTTGATGGGCGTATTGTGAGGGTGGGCAATATCTGTGACTACAACTCCCATGATGCTATTGGCTACACTGACTTGACCAGCATACACAGAATTCCTTCCTTTCAGTGGGCTTCCCTGTGAGGTGGTGTTGTAGTGGTGGCTACATATCTGACTGTGTTTGTTGGTTAGATTTGTGCCACTGCCTAGCTGTATTTGTTGTTGTGTTTGTACATGTCATGACACAGTTACATATCACTATGAGATGGCATGTATTGTGTTTATCTGACTGACATACACATCTTGGGATGATTATCTTTTGGTTGGTGTGTATTTGCTAAGGGTGCATGGTTTGACTGTCCCCTTGACAGTGATGGGTGTGTATTGTCACATAATATTGTGTACATTTGTTGTGTACTCACCAGGCTCTGGGATGTTTGTTAGTCCATATATGCTCACTGGTGGTAGGATGGCCCGCACCTTCTCCTCCCAGGGCCTGAGGTATACAGGTTTGACAGGAGGGCCACTGCCGGTGTGTTGGCTCAAGGCGTAGTCCTTCTTCAGTAGGTCCCTGACCCTCCTGCGCACGTCATACCACCTGTTCTGGATGTCTTCCTTTGTGCGCAAACATGGTGATTGTGCATTCACCCTGTCGACGATCCTCTCCCACATCTTGGTTTTCTGCGACATGGGGGTCTGTTGGACCAGTGTACCAAACAGCTGTGGCTCTACCCTGAGGATCTCATCTACCAGGACTTCCAATTCACTGTCTAGGAACTTTGGATTCTTCTTTGGGGGCATGGTGATGGGTGGTGGTGGTGAGTGATGTGTGTGTTGGTGTGCAAGTGAGGGTGTGTGAGTGTGGGTTTTGCTGGGTGTATGTGAGGGTGCTATTTGTTGAGGTGCTGATGGTGTGTGGCTTGTGTGATGGATGAGCTGTGAGTGTGTGTGTGGTTGCTGTCTGTTGGTGTTGAGTGCTGGCAGGTAATTCGAATTTGCAAAGGATCATGGTAGGGATTTGTGTCCTTTATATGGGTGGAGTTGTGGGTGTGTCTTTGTTCCATGTCCCCCCCCAGTATTTATTGGCTTTGTAATTGCTTGTTTGTCCCTTTTTTTTTGTGTTTTTCCCTTTGTACTTTTTGTGCATGTAGGAGACGTTCTTCTGACCGAGTAGGACGCTGCAGTTGGTCTCGTGCGAGCTTCTCCGACTCGTTCACGCTATATTTCTGCTGTGTTTTATGTGCGGCGTACGTGTCGGTCGCGGTGTATTGGGTTGCTTCGGCTCGCTGTTTTGTATGCGTGTCGGTCGTACGGCTTGGGCTCCGTGCGACTCGGTCAGGTTTTCCACGCATTGCATCGTACTGTGCGGGTCGGAGTTCGCGGGTACGTTTCGTTCAGGTTCCTTCCTGGCTCGTGTCGGTCAGTTCGATTCTCCTTTTTTTCCGGCCGGATAGCTGTTTTCCGTGCGGTTCGTTCATTCGTCTTGGGTTCCGTGCGAGTCGGTCGTAAATCGCATGCATTACATCGTACTTGGCGGATCGGGCTGCACCGGTACGTGTCGGTCGGAATAGATTCCCGATCCGAGTCGGTCGGTACGTTTTCCGGCCCGAATCGGAATCGGCCCCTAGGTATCTTTATTTATTTCAATATTTTAGAAAGAGTGTTGCTTAGGGGGATAGGTGGCAGGAAACTTGGTTTGGTGCAGGCACATGGTATGTATGGCTTCACATACCAAACAGATAAAGATGGGTGTAGGACTTGGCCCTTTCTGAAGGATATTCTTCACTTTTTACAGGTCTAGTTTTTGCTGGCCTGCTAACCAGTACTAAATTGCTTGTGCTCTCTCCTCTAAACATGGTCAATTTGGCTTAAACCCAATTGGCATATTTAATTTACTTGTGAGTCCCTAGTAAAGTGGTACTACATGTGCCCAGGGCCTGTAAATAAAATGCTACACTTAAGTAGCCCTTTAAACATGTCTCAGGCCTGCCATTACAGCCCGTGTGTGTAGTTTTTAAACTGCCATTTCAACCTGGCAAAATGAACCTTTTTAATACATATAAGTCACAAGTAGAGTAGTCCCTGAACAGCTCAGGTGGCAGGGTGTTTTTTTTTAAGTTGGACATGTATTTTTAAGATTCACGTCTTGATAGTGAAAAACATTTGAATTCGTTTTTCACTATTGCAAGACCTACGTGTCCCTTAGAATAGCATTGGGGTTACCTTATTACATTTAGTGATAACTTCCAAATTGGAACAGGTAAACAAATCATGTTTGGTATCTTTGGAATTGTGTTAAGACATCCTATTTTATGGTAAACTCAGATTTTGGATTACAATTGTGAAAACGTCAGTTTTAAAACAATTGACATTTTCCTGCCTTAGCCATTTAGTGTTTCCAGCCTGTTTCTCGGTCACCTCACTTACACCTGAATAGGCTGTGCCCTACCATCACACAAAGGACTACATACCCTCTGTAATTAGTCTTCAGTTAGGGCAGGGGAGGCAGGAAACCTGAACACTTCAAAGGGAATCCTCTAGAAGCTTCTCCACTTCAAAGAAGGCACCACGTATAAATATTGAACTTAAGACTCCAAGTCTTCCATACACCTCAAGACCTATGGATACTATAGATGAAGGACTGCTGTGCTGCATTGCTGCCAGAAGGACAGAATTTTGCTGCCCTGCTGCTCTGCTGCCTTGCTTGCTGAGAAGGAAGATTCGACCAGCACCCTTCATCCCAGGATGAAGAGACTCCATGGGCCATCCAGCTGCCCTCCTGTTCTGCGCTACAGGGGCATAACAAGCTCCAGAGGCTCCCTACGACTGCCCAGCTAACCTGCAACTGGACCTGCCTGAGCCCTGCTGGCCTCTGATGGAGTGAGTTCCTGATCTCCACGTGGTGCCCCTCAGGTCATGGACCCTTGGTGTGGCCTCAGTTAAGACCCCCTGAAGTTTTTGTGTACTTTACAAATACGAACAGGCTCATTTGCACCAAGATCTCGCTGGCAGCTCCGACCACTGATGTGAGGGTCCAGCAAACCCGAATTTGTGTTAAAACGACTGCCAATCACACTCAGCAGCACATGAACTGCACTTCATGCCACAACATCGACAGCTTGCTGGGACCGCCAATGCAAAACTCCAGCAACAACTATCTTTGAAACAAACAGGACAACTCTCCACTACGCCTGGCTTGACCTTCGTGCTATATCGACGACCATCCGCGATGCTCTCACTCCTCCTCATGACCCCTTCCTCTGCGTACAGAAGTCCTGCCCTGGACTTTGAAGGTAACTCTTTCAGCTGGACTAATCTGTTCCCTGTATTTGGCCCACGCTCTATCGTGGTCAGCCTAAGATTATGACTTTCACCTGGTCTTGCACGATCAGATAGCCGCAAGTGACACTTTGTGCGTTTTGGCCCTATTTTCACTTGAATCTTTAAAATTGGATATCTCCAGTTCTACTAATTGGATTTTTGTTAATTTTGGGGTCAAATTATTTTAACTATCTTTCCAAATTGGAATGGGATTTTTCTTGTGTTGTGTTTTTATTTCTATACTGTTTGAATTGCTGCATCAATACTTTACACATTACCTCTAAGTTAAACCTGACTGCTTGTGTGCCAAGCTATCAGAGAGTTGAGTATAGGTAAATTTTGGGTTTGCTTGTGACTTTACCCTGACAAGGATTATTGTTGCTGCTTGAGTAGGCTTTCACCTTCCCTCCCCCTCGACCAGTAACCCAATTTCTTACAATGGGTTAGTGTAAGTAGGGGGGATGTTTTTTCATCAGGGGTTTCTGAGTGACATCATAGAAACCTCAAGCTTCTCTCTCACTGCCGATTTAATGTCACTCAGAACAGTTCTGTGAAAAAATACCCCTAATTCACAATTACCCATCTATAAATCTATATTACAGAAATCTTGTCATTGAGATTATAACTACAATGTTCAAGAGTGGGAAAAGTCAGTATATTGGCAAAATAAATAAATGATAAAAAAAACAGAGCAAGTCGTTTTTCAAATTTATGTAAATGAGGTACATTCTTTTTTATGTTTTAATATGTAAATATAGAGAAGCAGCTTTCTCTCAGTTGCATCAGTTATTGACCTCATGCAAAATGTAGGTATGTGATATGGATTTGAAATCTCTTTTTGCTACATTCATATTCACACAAGCAGCAAAGATGGCCCAAACACAGCTTTGCATAGCAGATCTGTCATTAGATTGATAAGGCAAGAAAGGACATAAAACATATGGCCTGCATTGTGAGAGGGTGCCTGGGTTGGTAATTTGAGATTAAGGGGCATATTATCAAGAACGGCGTTAAAATTATCGCTGCTTTAGCTGCAGAAAACTGCCGCTAAAGCGGCGATAATGGGCTTGATAATATGCCCTGGAGAATTCCAATAGAAGCCCATGTTGACACCAGAACATGGACTTCTATTGGAATTCTCAAGGGCATATTATCAAGCCCATTATCGCCGCTTTAGCGGCAGTTTTCTGCCGTTAAAGCGGCGATAATTTTAACGCCGTTTCTTGATAATATGCCCCTTAGGGTAGCCATGTTATTTCCAAAATTTTTGGGATTGTTTACGGGAGACTCAGACCACAGGTTTAATCCCCACAGAGCACCACATTTTAGTCTCTCACTAGTAACAGATGACAGGTCTTTGCAAAGGAGTGTGAGAATGTACCTAAGGAAGCCAGGTGGCCTGGAAATAAGTATGAAACTCTGATTAACTGGCTTCACCAAAGCACTAACAAGAAGTGTTTCTACTTAGGAATTCAGTTCTTGAGGAAATTATTTCATCTTCATTAAGTCAAGTGTCTTATTGGGTAGACCATGTCAAATTCTGTTCGATCTGTCCTTTCCAAGGAATTTAAAATTAGAAAGGACTTGCCCAAGAAAGCTCACTGTCCTTGAAGATCCAGGTTTCTGTTAAAAACAGCAGGTCACTGACGAGCAGATTGATAAAGTCAATTGCTGAATGTGCATAATATACCATGGCACTAATGTGAGGGTTTGAATGAGGTTTAATAGACATTAGAGGATCCTCTTTGCAAAGGAAATGAGTGGTAAATGTATTGGCCCTACCGATTACAATGGTAATTGAGGATATTGTCACTGAGGTGCGAAATAAAGAGAGTAAGCACTCTGTCCTGTACACTCAGGGCCTTATTACGAGTCTGGCGGTCCAAGGACTGCCAGACTTGTGGTGGTGAGGCGGTGACGTATACAGCCACCGCCGCACAGGCGGTCTGACCGCCCGATTACGACCTGGGTAATCGGACCACCATGGGACCGCTGTTCTCTGGCATTGGAGCAGCAGTCAGAGGCCACAATATGCTTGGCGGGACCGCCACGGTCCCCCCAAGCATATTACAAGCTCCCTCTCTGCCAGAGAGGAAACAAAGAGGGCCCTACAGGTCCCCCTATGCCTCCACCGCATGTGCTGCACACAGGGGGGAATAACATGTGCCCCCCCTGTGTGCATGCACATAGGTTCCGGCACGGACTCTCGAGTCTATGCCGTGCAGGATCCTTGTGAGTCGTTCCCATTGCGGTGCCTTTTTTAAAGGCACTGCTGCCTTTGAAAGGGCACCGCAGGAGGTACTGCCACACCGCCCACCTGCCAGACCACTGAAAATTAGTAATATGACGGGCGGCGGCAACTTTCGGCATAGCGGTGCCGCAGCGCTTTGCACTGCCATGCCACCGCTCTGCCAAAAGTCGTAATCAGGACCTCAATGTTTCGGAGAGTGGAAAGGAAATGGAGCAGAGATTCCGCCCCCTCAGATACGGATGCACGCCACTCAATAGTGCTCTCATATAAAGCTCAAATTAAAACTGCGAACATCGTCTTCTCTAAAAGCATTTGTCATTACACCAACCAACTCTTTCTCATTGATTCTGAAGTCCTTTCTGACAATACTGCCCATTTTTGCTCAGAGAAAAACTCTACTCTCTGTGACTCCATCATTAATCCAATTCCTATGCCCCTTCACCATTTAAATGTATTTTTCTGACAGGGAGCTGTCTAAACTTCTTCACAGAAATTGCACAAGGCAAACCTTGCAGTCGATGGAAAAAGTCACCCTTCAGATTCCCAAAATGGCCCTGTCCCAGCACAGCATGTAAACTTATTCCTTTTATCCACAGTGCATGGTGATAATACTCAGCTCATATTTAACCTACCAAGGGGCATATGTACAATAAAATGTCGGAGGACGGAGCTGCGCCAAATTCGGCAGCGCAGCACTCTGTCATTTCCAAAATGCAGGTATGCACCGTATTTACAATACTGTGCACTCCTCTGTTTTCCTTAGTGCTGGCACTAAAATTAGCTGCCTGGTGCCAATGCAGGCACAATTACACCATATTGCAATGGTGCCTGCGTTGCAGGGAATGATTGTTCATGTGTAGGAAAGTGCCCCTTCATGCACATAAACAATCATTCATGGTGTTTTGCTTTTTCTATGTGTGCTGCAGAATACATCACACATAGAAAAAGTAAAATCGAGGAGAGATAAAAGTATTTCTCCGTGTTTCGCCATTCTACTGCCTGCTCTTGCATGGGGTTAATTTTTGGAGCTGCCTCAGATTTACACCTCCTTGTAAATCTGAAGCAGCATCAAAAAGCAATGGTTGGTGTTGTGGAACGCCCGCAGCAACACCCATTGCACGTCCCTTTCATGCAGATATCTGCGTGAAAGGGTACCATATTTATAAAGCAGCGTTAAGCCCCAAAAAGTGGCTTAATGCCACTTTGTAAATATGGAGCAGAGCATTGTGCCACAGGAGCATCGTTAAAAGTGACGTTTCTGTGGCGCAATGCCCTTGTAAATATGCCCCCTAGCGTGTCAGAAGCCCCAGTCAAAAGACGAGAGCTTAACAAAGGACTTACCATCGTTAGAGGATGGATAGCCAACAGCTTCCTGATAATGAACCCAAGCAAAGCCAAGATCTTAAGCCCCTCTGCTTCATCCATAGCAAAATGGGACTTATTCTCATGGCCAGAGACAGTGGACAGACCCCAAGATCCTTCAGTAGTGGTGCAGAACTTTGAGTTCTTTTGGACTGCATCTTGTTCCTGGAAGCACAAAGAGTAGCTGTGGCCTCACCTTTTTACCCACTTTCATCTTCTTAAAAAGTCCTCCCCTTCATTGATCCCTCATTGCATGCACAATGCTATCGTTCAGCCTCATCTTGACTATGCTATGGCAGTCTACATTGAATCTCCTGACAAAATCTTACTTCAAAAGCAACTTAATCAGAATGCTGCAGCACGAGTGCTTAGAAAAACTGCTGTAATATTGCATAGGGTGTCAGAAAGCACCAGGAAGCATCTGTACTAGAGATGTCTGCACATAAATGATAACAAAACACCCATTTGAATGAAATGTATTCATGGAATTCCAGACTTCTTGCAGGACCTTGGATAGGGCATGGCCAGTTACGAAAAGAGGAATTCTGATGTTGTTATACATTTTTTCCATTTGGTAATAAAGTTGCCCCAGCATTAGTAACGACATTGAAATAAATATTATGTTGTTTCATGGTTTATGGAGCTTTTTACACAATAAAAGGAATTGCATTTCACATGCTGGGACATTTAATTTTCAGCCATCTGGAAGAGCAAGCACTTTTTAAGAGCCTAGTATGTACAAATATTTTCAGATGAATGGTAAACTTTGCAAAACTATGTTAATGGTTGCACATAATTTCCAGCAGTGAATCAGAATGGCTGCTCTAATTGATTTGAAAATTCAAATTTCTGTGTTTTTTTCTTTCCAGGAATATTTCAAGAGTGTGTATTGCCCTGCTGGGGTCGCAGCAGACTGTACTAAATATATTGGTCGACGATGACACATCTTTTGAACTAGTTTCTGAACAAAGTTTATTTGCGTTTGACCAAGACAAATGTATTGTTTTGGAGGTGAGGATAACATTTACTGCTGTTGAAGTAGGTGAGACTTAAACCAGGCCAAAGACTCAGTAGATGGCAAACGTCATCAGAGCACTGAGATAATAATGTAGGACCATTTCACGTTATCTGAAGCTTGTTTGTTGTGTACAATTGTTTCATATATACAAAAGCAGTTTTTGTTCCTTGATGTCCCTGCATGTACAGGTAATTTATTAATCATGCATTTTCTGTACACAGTCCCCTGCTTTGCTTTGATACTTTGGGGCAGATTTACAACTTCTGGCGCATCCCTGCAAATCAGCAGGGATGCGCCAGGAAAGATGCGTCAGGCAAAACTACCCGTGCGCCACCATGGATGCGCCGCATTTACAATGCGGCGTGCCGTGGCGCACGGATAGGCAGATGCGTGACGTATTTGCCGGCGTAAGTTTGGCGCAGTTCGAGAGTCGTGTCGCGCGCGCGACGCAACTCCAGCACTGTTCCAACCCGGCCTATCTCCAACATGCTGCGTCACGCCTTACGCCTGCTTCAAGCAGGCGCAAGGTTTTGACGCAGCGGCGTCGGAAAAGTGACTGAGTGAAATCTTGTAGATTTCACTGCGTCACTTTTCCGAGGCTTTCCTCTGACGGAACGCCCACACTGCGACGGAACGCCCACATGAAACCTGACGCAGGTTTCATGTGGCGCAGTGCTTTACAACGTGACGTATCTGCCTAGATGTGTCACGTTGTAAATAAGTCGCAACGTGGCGCATGGTTTACGCCGCCGCTGCGTCACAAAAGTGACGCTATGGCGGCGTAAAAGTGTCGCAAGGGGCTTGTAAATCTGCCCCAGAGTGTCTGCTTACAGCAAATTCTGTTAGCTGTTGTGTGTTATTTCATGGAAAAACCTTTTCCAGAATTCCGATTTGTGTGCAGTGATATGTAGAAAATTTGAGGGGGCAGTTTACCTCTTCTTTTGGCTGAAGTAAACACTGGAGCCATGAAACTTAAGCTGTGGTGAAACCGCTACACCTTGTGGCATTTGGTAGATACTATTTTTTCAGCGAATGCACAACCTAGATATAGACTAAATATTGTCATACATCTGAAAATAGGGTGTGCAAAGTCGCATGGTTTTTTCCTTATAAATTATGCACAACTCACGAAAACCATGTAAATCACCATACGAGGTACTTCACTGTTAAAATCAGGACTTTTGTGAACTTTTTTATTCACAAGTGTTATTTTTGTTGAGTCACTCATGAAGAAAAGCCAAGCAAGCTATGCACTTGCAAGGAAAATATTCAAGAATTACCAGAATATCACAGTTTCAAAATAACGGTGAGAAAAATATATATATGGCGTGTACTTACATACAGAATGGTTGCAGCTTTTCGAGAAACATGGGGGCATATTCCCAAGATCGTGTGATAACCATCGCAAAAGTTACTTAACGCGACCTTCAACATCGCAGTCCATCGCGGTATTCACAACACAGCGGTACCATGCGATAGTCCCCAGATAACCCGCCAACTGACCGCGTTAAAATCAACGCCACGCCTCAAAAATGCGAAACACGAACGCAAAAAAAGCTGCGATGAGGCCAAGCGCGATACAAAAAGCAGCGAAAACCAGCTACAGGCCTGCAAGTCACATGCGTCAGGTGGGAACAATCACCATAAAAGCAGACCAAACAAACGGTGAGATGACAACGTGCGAGCACAACCCCACAGCTGTGATGCAGAACAAATGACCATTGTCCAAATCAGACAGGCAGTTCCCCACAAACAGCCACAATGTACATTGACATACATTCAGTAGGTAACCTGCGCCAATGCGGAAACAAACTTGGAACACACTGTGAAACCGCATCTCCTCATCACATTGCAGAGGGACAAACAACACCCCCTGCACACCGACGTGCCATGTCCATAACCAAACAATAATGAAAGCATGGACCAAAGTAGGGGCAGGGACTACCCCCACATACATGTCACCCATGTCACGGGACTTGAGTCACAGGGTGCATCCCTGAATCATGGCGGCACATGTCAGAGCCCAAAAGAAGCCCTCTTGTCACTTGAAGGCCACAAATGACAGCCAAAATGGAATGAACTGGGACACATGTGAAATGCCGAAGAGTGGGATACCGTAACAACTGCGACACACAGAACTGGCATTTCGAATACGTGACACCCTAAACAGCCTCACTGCACAGAGGTGACACACCCACCATCCATTAACAAATTCCTAAATTGTCAGCACAACATGTCGCACCCACACGTGTCTGAGTGAAGTGCCTGTACAGATGAGTGACATGCACGTAGGGAATGTGTTTCGGAATGCATTTATTAGCACATGCTGTGCCTGTGGTCAGTCAATGTACTGTGACATTACTGCTAAGGACCCTCACAATGTGACGTCAACCAGAGAAGAAATTGCCAATGATGTAGTCCCTACGGGCAATTCCTTCTGCGGCTGCAGTGGGGTGTGGTCCACCTGCCTCATCTCCATCATCATCGTCCGGTGCATCTGGCACACGTATCCATGGGGCTCTGCTACGTACACATATGTTGTGCAACACACAACATGCAACGATCATCTTGCACACGAGGCCTGGGCTGTACAGGAGCCTTCCACCTGTGACGTCCAGGCACCTGAAACGTGACTTCAACACGCCAAATGTGCACTCCACGATGCCCCTGGTGCGTCTGTGGGCCAAATTGTACTGCCTCTGGGGCTGTGTGTTCGGGGCTCGGAGGGGTGTCATCATCCAAGCGCAGAGTGCATATCCTTGGTCACCTGTGACAGTGCAGAGAGACATGAGTCAAGACTACGTACTGCATGATGTGTTGGCAGGCCCACTGGTTCATTGGTGTGTGATATGTGTGAGTTAGTGATTCCCGTATGACATGTACTACGTGTTGCTAATGAGCGGCATCACTGTGTAGTACGTAGCCTCACAGCTGCACCTCACCCCCCCGAGCACATTCACTATTGTGCGCAGGGCGATTGCGTCACGTGCACCCCTACGGCACACCATTGTCATGCCTGTCTGCGCATGTCAACAAGCCTGACTACGACACAGTGATGATGCTGCGCAGAATGTGGCCGACCACGTGTGTGTCGGCCCATTGCAAGGACGGGGCTGACACAGATGTAGAGCACCTGCCTGGCTGAACCCGACATGCAGTTGAGGGTACATCTTTGGCTCATGCAGAGATAATAGCGACACACACAACAGTTGGCATGTGTGATCCCTGAGCCCGAGCGGGCATGCCCTCCCCCATGTACCCCTGTGGCCGAGCACGCACACCGGGGGCATGCCACATGGCAACATTGCCGATTGCGGGACGGGTGGCGCAGACACTACAACAGAGACACACGCATCAGCCACATCCTTTGCAAGGCCTACACTGCACCACACCCAGATCCACGTGTGGAGTAGCCACACCCCTACGCAGTACCGACATACGCCAGTCCACCCCGCTTACACTCACAGGGAGGTACGACACGGTTTCATGTCCCAGGTCTACACCACTGCCTGCGGTGACATGGATGCGCACGCTGTACACAGCACAATGTTATGTGGAATGACCCCGGTCCCCCATGCATACATAATAACCACACGGACACACTGAGTGAGTTCGTGGGACTGGCCATGGGCACGTGCGCCCGGCCCCTTTTATTGCCAGGCTCACATATCCAGTGACGCCTGTGCTGGATGGGTGTTGGGTAGTGTAAGCCACCACTCAGGGGTTAGTTGGTGCTGGCAAAGACAACAACAGTGAGCAGACAATCAGCAGTACAAGGTACGTACACCATGGGTCCCTGACTTGAGCAGCAGAGAGTTTGTGGCCCCGGATGCACAGCGGCCGGCACAGGCACACCGCCACGGGACGGTGACTTGCGGTGCACTGAGGTAGTGCCACGCGAGCTGAGCGTGTACTCGTAGATGTCCAAGGGGACTTTCGCGGAGGGTTGTGGAGGACAGTGGCAGGTGTCCTTCCAGGGCATGATGCAGTGGGCAGAACCAAGCAGGAACAGGCAGATGGCGGAGTTGAATGCTACAGACCCCACTTTTCCACCTTGTCAGTATCAGCTACATGTAGATGAAGACAGGCTCCAGTCCATGGGCTCAGACGCCACCGACGTCCAAACAGAGATTGCCCATGGATTTCAGGGCACACACTCAGTGGCGCCAGAGCTGGAAGGGGATGCAGTCTGCGATGAGGCCTGTACAATGACATGGACTCTGCTATGTAGAGAGCAAGACTCAGTTCTAATCGTGTGACCTACTCCACCGCAGTGTGTGCCGGAGGCAGCGGTCAGCAGGGACCCACAGCCACGTGTGGTAGGCATGCGTGGCACAGAGTCAGTGGCACCAGTGCAGTAGTGTCCCATCACCTCCGTAAAGGTGAGCCTTTTCTCTTCCGGACTGAAGCGCGTCTTCCTCTTACTCCTCTCCTTGCGTACTGTGACATGAACACTGCCATGAAGAAATCATGACTCAGTTCCAAAAGTGTGACCTAGTTGGCCGCAGTGTCGGCCGGAGGCAGCGGTCAGCGCGGGCCAACCGCTGTCCAGCCATCTCCTCCTGGATCTCTCACACACAACGTTGGAATGGCATTTGTATTACTTTTGTGGCTGACATAGGTAGTGGCACCAGAGCTGAGCGGGTGTGCAGCCGGCGAGGAGGCCATATCCTGCCTGTGATGGACTGCATTGGATTGCTGTGAGGCCTGCAGGACCGCAGTGCAGGCCCAAGCTCGGAGTTAGCAAGGGCCCACAGACACGTTTGGTGGGAGTCCTATGCACAGACTTGGTGGCACCACATCGGAGGGAGTATAGTGACATGAACTCAGCCTTCAATCATGTACTCTGCCATGGTGTAGTCAAGACTCAGTTCCAAATGTGTGACCTACTTGTCCACTGTGCATGCCGGTGGAGTACGTCAACGAGAAAGGAGGTCCGCGGGCCTGTGACGCTGAGGCCGTGATGGTACGAGGAGTCTGCCAAGGTTGGGGTCCTCGGGCTTGGAGCTTGCACCGGCACGTGGTGGGCCCTCTTTGACACACGCCGGTGTCATCAGGTGAGCAGTGATGCCTGGATGCGCAGGGGCGGCCATGATGGCTTCGGGGACCAGCGGTCCGTGGTGCAGCAGGCGCACAGGATCCCAGGCAACCCCGCTCATGGCGTAGGCCTCGTGGCGGGGTGAGAGGCGCTGCCCTGGCAGGGACGTTGGGCATTCCGGAAGAGGACCACGCCCAGGGCTACATGATTTTTATTCACACCCATACGCTGACCTGGCGTACGCCGGGCCAGCCCACTCCTCTGACGCTTACATGGGGGGACGTAACAAGCTACATTTACTTGATCTCCCCCACTGGCTGGGGTGACATGGTTGTGTCCACTGTCCACTACACCACACACCAGCGGTGTATGTGGACATGGATATGTGTGTGGTCTGCATACTGCAGTCTGTCCAACACATCCTCGCCACACTTGGCATTGTGTGCAGTCCCATTCATCAGTCACATCACCTCCTTCGCACATGCCTGGTTCCCTCCTCTTCCCACATTCTGCTAATGTGTGGCTGAGGTGCCATGCCGTTGATGGCTCATGTACATGGCTAGGCCAGGTTCCCACGGTGAGTTGTGCTGTCGTGTCTGGTGGGTGGGCATGTTGTATGTGGGTTGTAACGTGTGCATTCCCAGAGTTGTGAGTTGTATGATTGTGGAGTTGAGGTGTGTGGTGTGTTCATTTGGTACTTACCAATGAGCACTGCATTTCCGTAGGTGCCATCCTGGAAGCGCCGGTTGATGATGGACTGACGGAAGATGTATGAATCATGCACACTGCCTGGGTAGTTGGCGACGACATTGGTGAAGAGTCCCAGGTGGTCCACTATTGCCTGCACATTGATGGAATGTGTGTGCTTTCTGTTGCTGTAATTGTGTGCAGTGTCGGCAGGGGGCACAAGTAGGACATGTGTGCAGTCTATTGCCCCCAACACGTGCGGGAATCCAGCTATGGCGTAGAATCCTTGCTTGGTCTCCAGCTGTTCCTGCACAGTGTGGGGGAAGTATAGGTACTGGGGTACCAAGCTGATGATGGCATCCAAGACAGGTGTGAGGAACTTTGATAGGGCTGGCTGTGAGACTCCGCAGACTCTGGCGGTTGTTGGTTGGAATGTCCCAGAGGCCAACAGGTGCAGCACAGCCAGCAGCTTTGTCTGCAGAGGGATGTTGGTTGTCCGCTGTGTTGGTACATTCAGCCTGTGGACAATGATGTTCAGGATGCGGAGGATGGTTGTCCTTTTGAGCCTGTAGTGGGCAATGACATACTCTGGTGTTATGTCTGTGAGGCTGGTGCGTTTTCTGAAGGTCCGCGGTCTGTGTCTGCGCTGCCTCTGTGGTGGTCTGGGGGGGTGGTGCGGGAGGGGTCTGGGGGGTGGTGGCAGGCTTGGGGGTGGTGGCGGGCTGGGGGGGGGTGGCGGTGGGTGTTGTGGCCCTGTTGGGGCTCCGAGCTGCATGATGAGTAGCTCCATGCCATCTGTTGTCCTTCAGGTGTGGCTGTGGGCTGGGCTCCCTTTTCTGGTGCCGGCTGCCGTACGACTTTACACCAGGTCAGAGCAGGTGTTAGTTTCCTGCTGCTAACGCGCCATATCGCATGTTTTGTGGACTTATCGCAGATCAGGCTGGTCGTTGTGAATGTTGCGGTGTGGTGTTTACGCGGCTTTTTGTACGGGAACGCCTACTCTGCATCTCATTAGCGATAGTTGCCGGTGTCATCTGTGGCTATGGTGTCGGCGGCTGCTATCGTGGGTTAACTGGTGTTATGGGCTGTTAACACCAGCTTGTGAATGGGGCGATGTCTTTTTCGCAACTTTGGCTGCGGTAAAGTGCTGTTAACTCGGCGATAGCTCCTTGAGAATATGCCCCTCGGTTTGTAATATTGTCAAGAAAAAGTAAGGAATGCCCGTTGGCAGATAAAATGCTCATGAGTTACCAGTGACCATCAATAACTCGAAGAGAAGACCATGAAAAGAAATTGTGGAAGGGTTTGTCAATAATCAAGAACGCTGTAATACAAAGTTTGTGTGTATAATATCCGAATATCACGACACAGTGCCTAATTTAAGCCGGTGGTTGCCGGTGGGGGGCACATGCACTTACTTTTGGGACCGGCACTTATTTTCCCCATCAAATACTTACTGAGTGCAAGAAAGGGAAAAAAGCACACAAATCTGAAAGATGTAGGAAGACAAAGATAAATATCCATCATATAAAGGGAGAATGCTGAACCAGCAAGAGTTAGATAAAGGGTAAGGTAGTGTCAGGTAAAAGATTACAATGACATTAGGCGGGGGAGTGACCACGGCAGCCACCAAGATGGCCGCAATCTTGAGAGGCTCCGGCGGTTGTGGCCTACATCTGCAATGAATCTCGGTGATCATCGATCTTAACTTCGACATGGTGCTCAAATGCTGCCCCTGGCGGTGGCATGCTTCTGATCGTGGAGTTCCAGCTGCTGCATCACTTTGTCAACCATCTCTACTGAGCCCGGCAGCTCGAGCACCCCAGCAAAGCCTCGGAGGCCCGCAGCAACAGGGGCTGTGGGTGAGCCTGAGACAGGGATCACCCGGTCCTGCCGGTGCCGTGGGTCACCCGAGTCACCTCGCTGCAGCGGGGAAGCGTGATCTGGGGCAGAGTTGGGACCTGTACAGCCGCTGCAGCGTACTGCTGTGGCCGATCGACATTGTTAGGCCCACGGCAGCGGCCCTACATTCCTGACGTGCAGCATCCGCGGGCTCCTCACGAAACAGGATGGGCTGGGGAGTGATAACTCCGCGGGGTGCTGGTTTGTTTTTCTGGCCTGCATCAGGGCCCAGCCCACCTTTACTGATGTCCAGCAGGGCCTAGGCCATTTGGGGCCTACTTTGCCCCTGGGCCTTGACTCCCGTGCCGCTCCAGTTCCCGGACTGCTCCGGCTGACAGCTCTAGGGCCCTGTGCGGGGTCGTTCTGCTGCGCTCTGCAGCACTAAATGCCATAATCCTTGGACCGCTCCTCCGGCTGCCTGTTATGAAGCCCTAACCTCCTGCTACAGCGGTCGACACCTGCGGGCCCAATTATAATTAGGTGCAGCTGCAGGGGTGACATTTGGCTGCATCTATTGAAACACTTGGAAATCCCTGCCTGCACTACCTCTGGCTCTCTTTCTATGTGATGGCTGGCTGTATCCTAACGCCTCGGGGTCATACTCCTGTTGCCCGTTACACCGGGTCCGCCTACCCCCTAGTAAGTCCTCTGGGGGATTCTTTAAAGCCACTCCTACCATCCCAGCAAGCCATTTTGCCCTGCCCCCCACTGGCTGCGCCACTGCTGTGCTTGGACCCGAGCTGATGGACCTTCCCGGGGGGCCTCATCTGCAATGGTGTGTCATCTGGCTTAATAGCCTGTTGTCTTTTAGTTTTCACACAGCCCACGCACATCATCAGTAATCATGGGCCGCACCGATCCTAAACAACGCAGCTGCTCTTTGACCAGGCTAAACCAGTGAGGTGCAATGGCTCTCACTCAGACATGGATGAGCCTCCAGACCAGAAATCCAGCACTAACACTGCTGACGGCATGTCTGCCTTCATGGCAGAGCTCAAGGCCAAATTTCATGCCATGGATACTTGCTAAGACACCTTGGCTGGCTGCATTAACCAACTGAGAAAGCGCCTCAATCGCCAGGTAGCGCGGATCGATGGCACAGAGGAGCGCATCTCGGGACTGGAAGACAGCGCCACCTCTGCACTGAAAGCGCATCGAAAAAATGGAGCATATTCTTAAAACAGTATCCATCAAAAACAGAAACTTGGGCATGGGGTCCCACGGGAACAATATCCGCTTCTCTGGCATTGCAGAAACTATGAACATGGGGCGTTCCAATGTGTTTGTTGAGCACCTCCTCGCAGACCTCTTAGACCATAACAATTTCTCTTCTACCTTTGCTGTGGAACGCGCTCATCACTCCCTTGGCCCTCAACCTCATGATGGGGCCCCTCCGCGCTTGCTCATAGCTCCTCCTCAACTATAGGGATAGAGACACTGCCCTCCATCTTGCACGAGAACTGGGCCCCCTACGCTATCAGGGTGCATCCATCTAGCCCTATCCGGTCTTCACTGACACAGTCCAGGAGGCCCACCGAAAATTCAGCGATGTTAAGTATTCCCTCTGCAAACTGGGCCTCAAATATGCTATGCTCTACTCTGGCCGGCTGGGGGTTGAGGTCAATGGGAAGCCTCTCACCTTTGACACTCCAGCGGAGGCGATCAACTTTTGCAAACACTTTGCCTCCATGTCCCCCTTTCCTAGGCAGACCACGCCGGAACATACTGGATCACCGACTCATGCTCATCAACTCTCTCAGGGCTGATCTGGTCGGCAGTACATAACTCTCCATCCAAATACAGATTACCCCTGCCTAATGAATGCGGATCACATCAGACACTCTGCATTGCTCATCATTGGCTTCTTATTCCTTTGGCCATACAGATGCTGTTTATATGCAGTTGATTCCTCTTTTCTATTTCAGATATTCCCTCACCAAACGGGCCACACTACGCCGAAATGTCGTCTCTCCCCCATGGTGATCACCACATTACCCTCATTGGGATTGTTTAATTCTTTGTTTCACATTTCTAAGCTCATTGGATTTTTTTTATCTAGTATGGGTGGGGGCTGGGGGTAGGTGGGGCTTCCTTTTCTGCTTTCTCTTCAGTCTTTTATTTGTTTGGTATTCATTGCCCATCAGATACATTATATGCCATCTCACGACATGACACAGTTCTCTACACACCTGTTTTCTCTATGCCATCTCATGAAGGGCCTGGGAAGGGTGATAGACATTACCTTCCTTACATGGAACATATGTGGTATCGTTAATCCACATAAGGGCAAACAAGTCCTCTTCTATCTGTCCTGACATGGGGCTAAAATAGCATTTCTTCAGATAACACATCTACCCAATGGCACCCAGTCATATGCGACTGCTTGGGGAACACATTGCTACTTCTCCTGTTACAATAATTATTCCCATGAAGTCTGCACCCTTATGCATAAAAGTGTCCCCTTCTCCCTCCAAAAATGCCTCCTAGACCCGAATGGCCGCTACCTAATCCTACAAGTCACTCTTTCTGTCAAGCAAGTTCTATTAGTCAACATATACGCCCCGAACACTGATGATCCAGAATTCTTTTGGGAGCTTTATGCTCATATGGGACATGCTGACACCAACTTTGTTATTCTGGGTGGAGATTTCAACATGGTACAATACTTTAACATTGACTCTACCAGTACCCAGCCGAGTAGTAAGTCCTGATCACGGGAGGTACTCCAACATATCGCAGACACTTATGCCCTACAGGATATCTGGTGTGCCCGACATCTGTCCACACCTGGTTATACCTTTTACTCTGCCCCTCATGATATCTGGACGTGGCTAGATTATTGATTCCTTTCCGCTAATGCTTTACTCTGGACCATGGAGGTCAAACTTCTACCACGGACCCTAATAGACCATAGTCCTGTTCTCCTCACCCTATGGGTCCCCTACGACTGCGGATTGGAGCGCACCTGGATGTTCTATGGCGAGGCTCTACATGATCCCGTCTTCCATAGTGAACTCCATTACTCCATCGTTGAATACTTTGCACTGGACTCGGGTACAGTCTCGACACAGACAACCCTCTGGGAGGCCTTCAAAGCATATATCTGCGGAGAGTGTATATCCAAGCAAGTGGGTATCCTGCACGATATCCACTCCCGAATACAATGCATTAAAAC
The DNA here is from genome assembly GCA_963921515.1 of Calotriton arnoldi. Classification (NCBI taxonomy): domain Eukaryota; kingdom Metazoa; phylum Chordata; class Amphibia; order Caudata; family Salamandridae; genus Calotriton; species Calotriton arnoldi. The sequence continues at coordinate 4,926,914 of CAWUFW010000051.1, forward strand.
AGACGTCTGAGACATAGACTGAGCTAACTCCCAAAGCAGCGTCACCACAACTGCATCGATGCTCAGTCTTGTTGACTGAATTTCGTGATCTGGCTGATAGGGAACTTGCATATCTAGGGATACATGCTAGGGCTCATCGCTATGCTGAAGGTGAGTGCCCTGGCTGTGCTCTTGCATGGCTACTCCTCCCTAATTGCCTCGGTAGCTATGTTACTGAATTGCACACGGCCTCTGATTCCTCTGGTTTTGGTGGTGAGGATGTCCTGGCTGAGTTTCAACGCTATTATGAAAGCCTCTATACATCCTGTATGCCCAACAACATGCCAGAGATCCCATCATACTTGACGAAAATCGCAACGGTGTCGCTCAATAACGGCCAACGACAATTTCTTAGCAACCCAATCTCTTGCGAAGAGGTCATGCAGGCGATCGACGCTTTTGACGGCCAAGACAGGAGCTTTCTAACAACAACTCACCCGCATCTCTTAGCATAGTATGCGGAATCATTGGAAGCTGGCGTTTTGCCATCCACATTGCGTGAAGCAGTACTCACGCTCCTCTTAAATCCAGGTAAAGACCCTCACTTATGCCCCTCCGACCGCCCCGTATCCCTCCTTTATTTGGACAGTAAGATCTTGGCCAAAATCCTTGCTACCAGACAGTCCCTCCTGATGGAGCAGATAATATCCCCCGTTCAGTCTGGCTTTGCCTCCCACAGATCTACTTCCCTTAATTTACGCACTATCTTCGTGGTGCTCAACTGGATTTCCCCCACAATACCTGCTGTAGTTTTCCCTATTGGACTCCAAAAAGGTGTTTGACTCTTTGGAGTGGTCCATCTTGAAAGCAGCTCTGATCAAACTAGGAATCCTCACTGTGTTCACCTCCCCGTTCATGATCTTATATTCCACTCCAGTTGCACGCTTGCGTCTCGATGGCTCCCTAATGGATATGTTCCTTATCACGAAATGGACCATGCAAGGCTGCCCTTTATCTCCTCTCCTCCTTATTATGGCAATGAACCCCTTGGTCTGCCACCTTAAGGTGCGCTATATGCATCGAGGCCTCCAGCTCACCCATGGCCCTCTCCTTATTCCCCTGTAAACAGACGACATTCTGATGTTCGTCCGTCAGATAACCACCCTCCTCTCATGCAGGCAATAACACACTTTGGTAACCTCTCTGGGCTTCAGATTAACTCGACTAAATCTGACCTCTTCCCCCTTACGGACAACTCCTGCCTCATTTCTGCAGATCATCCCCTAACCTGGGCCGAGGATAGTGCAAAATGCCTTGGCATACATCTTCATCGAGACAGAGACCATATACTCCAACTCAACTATGGTCCAGCTTCGATACCCTTACAACTCAAGTGGCTCATTGGGTTAGACTCCCTCTCTCCATGGCCTGGCATTTAGCAATAATAAAAATGGTGGTTTTCCCATGGTTTTTGTATCTTCTTGAATACCCGTATCCCGCTCACACAGATTTTTTTCAACAGCCTACATAGTCTTTTAACACGCCTCATCTGGGATGGGCCCCGCCCGCATCGGGTGGGATAACCTTATCCTCCCCTATGACCACAGTGGTTTTAGGGTCCCAGACCTCCACCTCTACTATCTTGCCAATGCTATAACACACATCATTGGCATCACCCCGAAGCCCGTATCCCTTATCTGAGGCCCGAGAAGGACCAGCTATGGGACCTCCCTCGCTCTTCAGTTCTACCAAAGCGCCTCCCATTGGACTCCGGGCACATCCAAACCATCTCCACGATGTGCTGGGCTTGGCAGAATCTCCGCCGGGTACTTCACGATAACACCTCGATTCCCCTGGTCTTCCTTTAACAAGAAACCCCTGGCACCACTCACATGTGAAAAGCTAGAACAATGCACTCTCCACCACCATAATGTCCACACCATGGGTGATCTTTTTCCTGATGGCCATGTCCTGACCCATGCCAATGATACCCGCTTTCAGAATGCCTCATACATGAACCACTTTGTGCTTCCATTACTAAATAATACCCTATGCTCCATTCTTCCCTCCTACCCCTTAGCTCCGGATGACTTCTCACCTCTGACGCTCATCGTCTCGGATACTAATGGAAATCAGCTTGTGTCAAGGTTATACTGACTTTGCATTGCCATGAAACCCGACACTACTACACACACCCAGGTGGCCTGGGGGGTGAACCTGGGCTCCCCACTCACAGACAAAATATGGTCCTATTGTTGTTCACAGCCCAACATAGATCGTTCAAGACATAAACTGCTACACTTTTAATTTCTGCACTGAGGATACATTTCCCTCTCTGACATTGCACAAAATGATCTCACACAATCTGTCCAATCTCCCAAAGATTTAGCCTCAAATGAAGACTTTGCACACTTAGCATGGATTAGTTCAGAGATCTGCCTCTATTGGGCATCCATCTTTCCCCATATCTCAGCCACGACTGGAGTAGCGGTTACACTGGACCCCCTCTTAGCACTGCTGGGTTACACCAGTGATATTCCTAAGACTACTCGCCAACTTGTGTCAATGGCACTCTGTTAGAAATGGGGGTCTCTAGTTAGCAGAGGTAGGTACCTTTGTCCAAATAGGGACCCTTGCTTCTAGTCAGGGTAAGGGGGATACACACTTCAGATAACCCCTGCTCACCCCCTCGGTAGCTTGGAACGAGCAGACAGGCTTATCCCAAAGGCAATGTGTAAGTATTTGTACCAACACTCACAGTAACACAGTGAAAACACCATAAATGGACACCACACCAGTTTAGAAAAATAAAGTATCTTTATCTAAACCAAACAAGACCAAAACGACTAAAATCCAACATACACAATTAAAAATATGACTTTAGAAAGGTTATTGCAAAAATAAAGCTTGTAGAAAACAAATAGCTCCACCTGGGGCTATTGCGACATTGTGACAGCAATAAATCCAAAGTACAGCGCCAACCGCAAATAGCACGGTGTCGGGCACAGAGTCACATGGACCCCCAAACAAACAGTACCTTGGAACCGCAGTCTATGATGATGCACAACGTTGTGGAGGTGAGGCGTCGATGGTGAGGTCGAGGCTGGCTTCCTGGCTGCCACAGGGGACGCGAAGAATCAAGTCCACGAGGAGGCGACGTGTCGAGTCCAGGACAGGGGTAGACGGTTGCGTCGGTGGTGAGGCATCAGTTCCGGTGACGATGCAAAGTCGGCGAGTTCGTGGAGTTACCCTCAGCGATTATCGGCGACGTGATAACAGGATGCAGGCGCTGGCGATGACGGAGTCGGTGCGAGCGATGGTGTCAGGCACAGCCAATAACTGCAGGGGTCGAAGGGCGTTGGAGCTGCGGTGCAGGCCAGGCGGTGCGTTGTTCACTTCACGAGCGGTGCCCCGGGCCTTGGTGCAGGTTGCGGCATCACAGCGGCGTCGCTGACTGCGTCAGAAACAGGTTTTCTTGCTTCTCTTAGGTTTCCTCTAGCTCCCAACAGCAGGAACAACCTTCAGAGGCCCAAAACTGGAAATGGCACCTCCTGCAGGTCAAAACTCTCAGCAAGAGGGTTCAGGGGAGCTGGGGGTGAAGTCTTTGTGTCCCTGAGACTTCAGAATAGGAGGCAGCACACTTTAGGCCCATGGAGATCTTCTTCAAGCAGGTCTACAGCAAAGTTCCAGTCTTTGTCCTCTCCTTGGCAGAAACAGCTACTGCAGGCCAACCCCACACAGCACACAGCAAAGGGGCAGTACTCCTCCTAACAGCTCTTCAGCTTTTCTGCTTGGCAAAGGTTCCTCTTGAGTCCAGAAGTAATCTAAAGTTCTGGGGTTTAAGGTCTACTACTTATACCCCATTTTGTCTTTGTTCTCTTTGTGCAAGGGTCTCTGAGCCTAATCCAAACTAGTTCTATCCTCAATGGTGCAGTATGACCACAGGGGGGTGGAGATAGCATTGTGCAAGGGAGACAGGCCCTATTCAGGTGTAAGGAAATCTCCTCCCACTACTCTAAATTCAGCCAAGAACTATTCAACTCAGCTCTGAATCATCCAGGAAGGGCCAGGCACACCTCAAGCCCCCCCCCCCAGTGGCTGTCTACAGTGAATACAAATCCCCAGCCCCTGTCATTCCAAAACCCACTGGGTTAGACTCCCTCTCTGGCAATACACAAACAGGCAGAGGCACACAGAATGGTTAAACAAGAAAATGCCTACCTTCTAAAAGTGGCATTTTCAAACACATAATTTAAAAACCATCTTTACTAAAAGATGTATTATTAAATTCTGAGATCAGAGAGCCTAAACTTTATTTCTCTATCTTGTCCCAATGGAAAGTTATACTTGTAAGATGTTACAAAGCATTCCCCATTCTATCCTATGGGGCAAGATAGCCTTTCAATAGTGAAAAACGAAATTGGCATTATTTCACTATCAGGACATGTCACACACACCAGTACATGTCCTACCTTTCACATACACTGCACCCTGCCCAGGGGGTACCTTGGGCCTATCATAGGGGTACCTTACATGTAAAAAAAGGGAAGGTTACTTGCCAGGTCTACATGGCAGTTTAAAACTGAATACAGACACTGCAGTGGCAGGTCCGAGATACCTTTTCAGGGCTACTCATGTGGGTGGCACAATCAGTGCTGCAGGCCCACTAGTAGCATTTGATTTACAGGCCCTGGCACACTCAGTGCACTTTACCAGGGGCTTATCAGTAAATCAAATATGCCAATCATGAATAACCAATCATGTTCACAATTTACACAGAGAGCATATGCACTTTAGCACTGATCAGCAGTGGTAAAGTGCCCAGAGTCCTAAAACCAACAACAACAGGTCAGGAAAACATAGGAGGAAGAAGCAAAAGGTTTGGGGATAACCCTGCAAAAAGGGCCATTTCCAACACACTCCTACTGGCCAAGCATGAAATTGCAGTGCATTGGGGTAGTGACCAGTTTCCCAATGCCGCAGCTTGCCTTAAAAGCATGACACATTGTGACGGCATCAGAGAGGACTACACGCAACTCCAACCACTCACATCCCGCCTTAAGGATTTCTGGCAGCCCTTACAGGACTACCTTCTCACTCTTGGCCCTAGTGCTTCAGATTGACCATTTTCTTCCTCCCTACCTGCTCCTCGAAGCTTCCCTTCTGCACTGCATCATATGCCCTCACCTATGATACAGCCCTGTTACTTCATTTCCATTCATGCAATATATATGATGATGTTATGCCCCTGACTATGTTGTATTTATTTTTGATGGTGCATTTTGCTTCTTGCTATATCTCTGCTGTACCCCTGTGTGATGTGCTCATTTGTTCTTATGTTGTTGTTAACATGACTCTTCATGTATAAAAATCAATAAATACATTTAAGAAATAACAAAAAAAGAAACATTAAGTGGGTTTAAGTCTATCAGCCTTTGCATTCAGTGCGCTGACGTTTAAGTGGACTGACTGAGGGCATCTGAGCAGAACTTTGGCTACTGGCACTTTTTCTTTCACAAATACAGCACTCCATGACCTTAAAACTGACATACAGAAATATTGTGTCCTAAACCTAATTTAACAAAAAAAAAAGAAACTCATTTGTGTTAATACTAGAAAATCTACACCTAATGGGAAACTACTTTTATAAACAACATTTAGGACACAATATTACTGTAAGACAATATTTTTGCTAACAATATTCTGATGCACAACTGTTCAGGTAATAAAAGCATTGCACAGCCCTTCTTTGCACTATAGCTCATGGGGTTGTCTAAAGAAAAGGTGCCTGTTTTAAAATGTGAAACGTATGTTTGTCCGCTAAGGAAAAAAAGTACTAAATTTGACACTCCCATTAATTTCCAAATTGATTGCAAGAATCAGTTTTTAATTAGAAAAAAAATCCGAATCCACACCCTCCTCACAATACATTGAACTTTGGACAGACATGCTGTAAAATCAAAGATAAACAGTTAATTCAACACCCCTACTTAGGAAGAATCATGGAAGTACTGAAATGAATGACCTCAAGAAAACTTAGCAGCAATAATAAAATGCCCTCACTCCACACCTAAATCATGTGCTGGGAAATTAGAATGAGAAATAATTACTCATAATGTGGGAGAGCCACGTGTTCACGGCTGACACAGTATTTCAGAGAACGGATACATCGCAACCGTCTGCACGATGCATGGCTCTTGCTGCATCCACAGTTGATGAATGCTCCTTCTATTCCCCGGTCCATAGTATTCATATGCAGCTGGACCTGTTTCTTTGTAGTGAGCCCCTGGGAGGGCACATAGCAGGGGCAGAGTATATGGCGCGTACACTGTCGGACCATTGTCCACTATTAGTGACGGTCACCTGGGGTAGGCCGCGATCCAAGATCCCAACCTGGAGGCTACAGATGAAAGGCCCTTCTAGACCCGCCCTAAAAAGAGGCACTCTCAATGCAGGTTATCACCTGCATTGAGCTAAATAAAGGGACAGCAACATCTAGGGCTCTGTTCTCACGCAACAAAATATTTTCAGGTGGAGCTTATATAACAAGGCACAGAAGTCACCACCAATCTGAAGAATAAAGTGTTTCTAAAAACAAAGGAATTCTAATCATAAGAAAACAATCACGGCTCCACCATTGATGATTTATCACGGAAACATTCACTGAGGACAAGTGCGGCCTTCCACACTTTCAAATTACTCAAGACGACACGACCAGGTCCAGGTCCTTATGAGAACCCCTTAACAGCTTCGGGGTTTGAAACGCGTTGACCCCGGCTTCTGGGATAAGGCACCTGCAGTGTGTTTTGGGAGAGATTTTGTATTAATACCACTCTCCAAACGACAACACTTTTAGCTCATATTCCCAGAGCCACATACACTGGCAGGAAAATATAGACATTTCTTCTAAAAAGTATAATCTTCCGCCTAGTGTTTCTGATTTCAGTAAGGGACTGGTCATACATGTCTCATAAATGAGCATGTCATTAAGTTTGTATATGTCATTCTTGTATATATAATTGTTTTTTATGTATATTGTATTTTGTCTCTAAATATGTTGAAAAATCATGTGCTGCCCTTCATGATGACATGACTAAATTTTCTGAATAAGATAAAGAAAAGTGAAATAAATCACACGGGCTCATGAATTAAGGGCATTGGCTCGTTCATTGTCAAACATTTAGAAAGTTGGCATTTTCTTGTCCCATCCATTTGGGGTCTGCAGCCTGTATCCTGGGTTACAATTGTGATGGAATACTCTGTGAAGGCACACAGTCAAAGCTAATGTAGAATTCCTGATGGACAGACCTAAACAACTAAATATCAATTGATCAACATTGTCTATACGCCCTCACTGTTATCACAAGCACTTTTTCACTGCACATAGAGCACCCCACATTGCTATCAGTGGTCGAAGTGGGCAGGATTTGATTATCACAATGTGCCCATACTTTTTAAATGTTAGAAAAATAGTTTGCCTGCGTTTTGTGGAATGACAACTGTCCCAAGATGGTTAATTTTGAGAGTTGAAATGCTTCAGCTGAAATGTAAGGCAGGGAGCATCCAGTACTGTGAAACCAAGGCTGGAGTAGACAGTCAAACAAACCTTCTTGATATGGTGCCTGCTTGCCTGAAAGAAAAGTAAATGAGCACAACTGGTTAATATGCAAATGTAAAGGGTGCTTGGAAGCCAGTATTGGCTTTAATTAACAGAATCACTTGAAGCTTCCTGACGACACATACTTATTCTTTTTGTGTGGTATTGCAAGGGAAGTACCAGCTGAGCTGTGAAGTGTGTGGTATTAAAATACAGGTATGAAACAAAATCCACTACTTACAGTCTGTGTATTCCTAACATCTATATTTTGGAAGCAATTCTTTCTCTTAAACCTTTGTGCGTATTTTGTAGCAGCCTATCTTTTACCGTGTGTAATGCAGGAAAATGTTGGTTGGCATCTTAAGTCTCTTCTTCTGTCACCTTGGCAACCAGTTTATGTAGGACTTGCAAGAGACCCATTTTGACCATGGACCTGAAAATGAGAAGGCAACCAGTGCTTACAGCTGCTACCACCATATAAATGTCACTGTTGATAGCACATGGGCATGAGCTGCCTCAGAACGAGATAGCCAGGCCAGGCCACTACACCGGCCCAGCCCCGGACTCCAGCCCTAGACACAGGCCTCAGCAGCCCTAGTCGACAGGCAGCAGGGCGATGTCTGGAGCCTGCAGGGTCATGCAGCATGTCCCCGGTACTCATGGGATGGGAATTTAGCTGTCCGTCTGCCAGGATATCATGTATGGTGCGGATGGGCGTAGACTAATTAAGCCGCATCCGCCATCTTTGCATGCCAAGCCATGCCAAAAGATTCAAAAGTAGTGTCTGTGATTATCATGTGGAGGCATCTGATTTAAAAGGAGCTTTTCCTTTTGTTATGTTATGTTATTTTTAAATTTCTAAAGCGCACGTTCACCTGCAGGTCTCTTGGCGCTGGAATTGGTTGTGGAGTAACCGATGTCAGAAAAGTTCAGTCTAATTGTGCGCTTGAGTGAACAGCCAAGTCTTCAGCATCTTTCGAAATCGCAGGTATTCTGTTTCGAGTCTTAAGGTAGTAAGCAAGGAGTTCCAAAATTGGGGACCCAGTATTGAAAACCGCGACCCTCCGGTCCGTTTGTGTCTGAATCTGGGGACTACCAGTAGATTCATGGCATGGATCTTAAGGAACACCAGGGGAGGTATTTGAGAATTCTTGAAGATATATACTTGCGAACAATGCCATGTATAGCTTTAAACAGGATGTAACCTGTTTTGAACAGAGAGCGCTGCTCCACCGGGAGCCAGTGAAGTTCTTTCAGCAGCGGTCTGATGTGACATTGTCTGTCTTGTTGGTAATTAATTCTGGCAGCTTGATTCTGTATCATCTGCAGACGGTGTTTCTGATTTTGCGGGAGGCCAAGATACATCGCATCTCCATAGTCAATTTTTGATAGAATCAGGGCAATAGTAATTTGGATGCTGGCCTCTCTGCTGAAAAATCTTCTGATTTTCCGCAGTTTCCGGAGTTGGAAAAAGCATGCAGAGATAACCGAACCAATCTCCGTGCTCGTGGAGAGATACGAGTCTATCTGTATGCCCAGGCTTTTAATCGTGGTCTTCGGGGTGGGTGCAGAGCCTAACTCTGGGGGCCAGTGTGCAGGAGTCCAATGCAAACGTTTGTTTTTGGGGATAATGATTTCTGTTTTTTCTGAATTCAGTTTTAACTGATTGCTATTCATCCAAGTCTTGATGAATAGCATGGAGTTTCTAAGAAACTCCTCGGATTTTGTTGACTCTTCAATGGTGAAGATCAGCTGCATATCGTCAGCATAGTTGTAAATCTTGATCCCCATCTGACAAAGACTAGATATGAGCGGGCAAATGTAAATATTAAAGAGAATCGGAGAAAGCGAGGAGACCTGCGGAACTCCACAGCTCATTTTTACAGTACTTGATTTGTAGGGTGAAAGCCACACCGATTGCTTACGGTCCTGTAAAAAGGATTTGAACCAACTCAAAGCAGTGCCTCTGAGGCCAGCTACAGCGATACGATCCAACAGTATGTCATGATTAACGGTATCGAAGGCTGCAGACAGGTCTAAGAGAATCAGTGCCTGCGTGCAATCCTCATCCGACTTTCCTTTTAGATCATCATGACGGAGAGTATAACAGATTCGGTGGAGTGAGATGGACGAAAACTAGCCTGATGGGAGTCTAGAAAATGTGTTTCCCCTATGAAGGAGCTCAATGATTTAGCTACGTGCATCTCCAATAGTTTAGCCGGGAAGGGAAGAAGAGATATAGGCCTGTCGTTATCTAGCTTTTGCGGATCAATGCCTTGCTTTTTTTGCAGTGGAATAACCACTGCCTCTTTAAAAGCTGTCGGCACAATTCCTTGTGCCAGGGAGAGATTCAGAAGGGCAAGAATAGGGCAAGAATAGTGTCTGGGAAAGCCAAGTAGATAGATTTTGATATATGAAAAGGACATACCCCCTTAGGGGAACCTGATTTTACTTTATTTAGGAGTGCACAGAGAAGTTCTTTATTTAGGCAGGGAAATGTGGCCAGGGAAGCAGAGTTGGTATTACTTAATAGTTCTTCTACATCATTGTTACTAATGTATCGATTCTTGTATTCTTTTTATTTTGTCTACAAAGAAGGAATTCAGATCATTGCATAGTTTCTGTGTGGCAATGATGGGAGGGGTCACACAATCAGGGTTAGATAACTCTTTTACAAGATTGAAAATATCTTTAGTCCTGTTATTTGAATTGAGTACTTTATTAGTAAACAATACTCTTTTTGCCTCTAAAATGGCTTTTTTATATGCCATGAGGCTCACAATGTATTGCTCCCTAGTTTTTGTAGAGTAGGTGTTGCGCCATTTCCTTTCGGCCTGAAGGGCACTGAGTTTGATAGTTTTTAAGTCAGTGGTGAACCATTTGGATGCTTCGTGCCACCTAATACGAGAGGATTTGACCTGTAAAGGGGCATGGATGTTGATAGCGTTTAATTGCCAATTGGCAATCTCCTTCTCAAAGCTGTCTATATTGTTCTGATTTGTGGGCTGCTCCTGAGTCAGCGTATCACATAAAGATTTGATATTTATGTAGTTCCAATTTCTGGAAGTGCCTTTTAGATGGAGCGAAGATTTGGGCAGAGTCATATCACTCAGAGTAAAACTAATAGTATGATGATCTGACCATACACCATGGGGGGATAGCTAAGTCCTTTTATCTCAATGTTGAAAGCCAGCTGAGACAGTTTATCATTATCATCCATAAGGACAGTGTCTTGGATGGAAAAGGCCTTGGCTACCAATTCTCCCTGTACAACTCCTCCCTTGGTGATATAATTACCTCTTTCAGCTTCTTCTATCAGTTTTACACTGATGGCACGTAAATCTTTCACACTTTTCCCAACCTCTTCCCCTATCTTGAATTTGCATTTCTGACTGTCTCACTACTATCCGACATCAGATTGCCTTTAGATATCTCATTTTGTCCTCCAAATATGAGGTCTTTTTTTTCCCTTTCTTCTCTTCACCAACCTGCCTAATCCTATCTACTTTCTTCTGGACATCTTAACTTTATGTTCCTCTGAAGAAACCTTGTATTCTCTTGAGCCCTTTTAAAGGCAAGGAATCATTTACCACTGCCAAAGCAGCAAGCAACCGAGGGGGATATTCTCAAGAACGCGTGTTAACTATCGCCAAAATCGCTTAACGCAACTTCTTACATCGCGGGAAAATAACACTGTGTTAACGCAGCATTCACAACCCGGCGGCACCATGCGATAGCCTCACGATAACGCGACAAATGCCCGCGTTAAAATCAACGCGACGCAGAAAAAATGCGAAACCCCAACGCGAAAAAAGTTGCGACATCCCAAATCGCGAAACAAAACCAGCGATAACCAGCGACAGGCCTGCGATTCCCACACGACATGCGGGAAAATGCACCATAAAAGCAGAGAAAAAAAAGAGAAAAAAATGCAACTGCGTACCGCCATGGACGCACCCGGAACAAGTGCACAGGACAACGCGAACCCCACAAGCCCCACAGACGACCAGCCAGGAACCCTGGGGACGGGGAAGGGCATGGAGAAGAGGAAGAGGGAGACGGGGTTCAGTCCGCAGGAAAACCAGATCATCGTCACGGAGGAGACAGATCACAACCAACAACTGTACGTCACCTCCACTGTGTCATCGGCAACACAAACGGAAACATGGCAGTACATCGTGAACAACGTGAATGCAGTCGGAGTGTCGAGGAGGACAATGGAAGAGGTCAAGAGGTGCTGGAATGATGTGAAGGGCAAAACCAAGAAGAAACACTATGCCAACTTGAAAGCAGCAACGCAGATTGGAGGTGGGGGACCAGTGGCACACCAGGAGCTGGATGACAGTGAGAAAATGGTGGCCACAGTCATCAGTCGGGATACGGTGCCAGGAGTTGGGGATTGGGACACTGCTCAACATGACCTGACACAACATCAACAGGGTAAGTACCGACCAGGGACTGGGGGGACGGGGGGAGATGGGCACAATGGCACACATGCACAATTAAGTAGAGCACACTGCACACCCACAATGACTAAGGAACATGTCCCTGATCCCCGTGCCAAACAGCAGCACACATACAGAAACTCAGGGAATGTGTGTTGCATTGAATTTATTTGCACATGCTGTGCCTGTGGTCATTTTGCACTGTCTCATGATTGCCAAGCACTGACACAATGTGATGACCTCATGTGAAGAAATTGTCAATGATGTTGTTCCTACGGGCTATTCCTGCTGCAGCTGCAGTGGGGTGTGGTCCACCTGCCTCATCTTCCTCATCATTGTCCTGTGCATCTGGTACTCGTGACCATGGGGCATTGGTGCGTACACATATGTTGTGCAACACACAACATGCAACGATCATCTTGCACACGATGACTGGGCTGTACAGGAGCCTCCCACCTGTGATGTCCAGGCACCTGAAACATGACTTCAACATGCCAAATGTGCGTTCCACGATGCCCCTGTGCGTTTGTGGGCCGCATTGTACTGCCTCTGGGCCTGTGTGTTCGGGGCTCGGAGGAGTGTCATCATCCAAGGGCAGAGTGCATATCCCTGATCACCTGTGACAGTGCAGAGAGACATGAGTCAACAGTTGGTTCTGCATGATGTGTTGGCAGGCTCACTAGTTCATTGGCATGTGATATGTGTGTCATAGTGATTCCGGTTTGACATGTACTGCTAGTAGCAAATGAGCACCATCAATGTGTATTACGTAGCCTCACTGCTGCTCCTCCCTCCCTCGAGCCTATCTCCTCGTTTGCGCTGCGCGCTTGCATCACCTGCACTCCTACAGCACACCATTGTCATGCCTGTCTGCGCTTGTCCACAAGCCTGACAACGTCACTGTGATGTTGTGCGTTGAAGGTGGGCGGCCTGTGTGTAGGCCTATGGTAAGGATAGGGCGGACACAGATGTGGAGTTCATGGGTGGCCGAAGTCGCGATGCGGTCGAGGCAAGACCTTTGCTGCGGTAATAGCGATACACACACAACAGTTGGCATGTATGATCCCGGACCCCCAGCAGGCTGGCGCTCATTCATTAATCCCTTCGTCCGAGCCCGCACTCGGGGGCATGTTACATTGCAACTTTGTCCATTGCGGGACGGGTGGCACCGACACCACAACAAAGACACATGCATTAGGTACTCAATTGGCAAGCCCAACACTTAACCACGCCCAGAGCCCCGGTGTGATCATCCACACCCCTACGCTGGACTGCCGTATGCCAGCCCACTCTGGCACAGCTACATGTCCCAGGTCTACCCCACTGCCATAGGGGGGCATGGTTGCGTCCGCTGTACACAGCACAATGCAATGTGGTAGGGCCCGGGGCCCTCATGCACACACAATGACCACACGGACACACTTAGATAGTTTGTGGAACTGGCTACGGGCACATGCGCCCGGACCCTTTATTGCCAGGGTTACATGTCCAGTGACGCCTGTGCTGGATGGGTGTGGGGTGAGTGTAAGCCAGCCCTCAGGGAGTTGTTGGCGCTGGCAACAACTATAACAGTGATCAGACAATCAGAAGTTCACAGTTCAAACAGCAAGGGTCCACGACTTGAGCTGCACAGAGTTAGTGCCCACGGATGCACTGCGGCCGGCACAGGCACACCGCCACGGGACGGTGACTACCGGTGCACTGAGGTAGGGCCACAAGAGCTGAGCGGGTTCTCGTCGATGTCCAAGGTGAATGTCGCAGAGGGTTTCGGGGGACAGTGGAAGGTGTTCTTCCAGGGCATGATACAGAGGGCAGTACCAAGCAGACACATGCAATATGGAGGAGATGAATGCTACAGACTCATGTTTAACACCAAGTCATTACCAGCCACATGATGATGAAGACAACCCCCAGGCCATTGACTGAGATGCCACCAAAGTTCAACCAGAGGGTGTCCATGAATTTCGAGGCACAGAGTTAGTGGCACCAGAGCTGAAAGGGGATGCAGTCTGCGATGAGGCCTGTACAATGGTATAAACTCTGCCATAAATAGATCAAGGCTCAGTTCCAAATGTGTAACCTACTTGACCGTAGTGTGGGCCGATGGCAGCGGTCAGCAGGGGCCCCCAGCCACGTATCCTTGGCTTGCGATGCACAGAGTCAGTGGCACCAGGGCAGTTGTTGGTGGGGTGCGGTCACCTCCGTGACGAGGATCCTGTTTGTCATCCAGACTGAATCGCATCTTCCTCTTACTCCTCTCCTAGCGTGCAATGATACAGACTCTGCCATTGTAAAATCAAGACTCAGTTCCAAATGTGTGACCTACTTGACCGCAGTGTAGGCCTGAGGCAGCGGGTACTCTCACACACGACGTTGGAATGCCATGTGGCGATGATTCGTGGTTGACGGAGGTAGTGGCACCAGAGCTGTGCGTGTGTGCAGCCTGCGACGATGCTGTGTCCTGCCTGGTACGGATTGTATTGGATTTGTGTGAGGCCTGCTGGACCGCAGTGTAGGCAGTACACAGGTGACCCCGTGGTGCTGGGCCGCAGTGTAGGCCGAAGGCAGTAGTCAGCATGGGCCCACAGACACGTGTCGTTGGAATGCTATGCACAGAGTCGGTGGCACCACATCGTAGGGAGTACGGTGATATAAACCCTGCAATAAACGTATGTACTCTGCCATTGAATAATCAAGACTCAGTTCCAAATGTGTGACCTATGGACCGCAGTGTAGGCCGGAGGCAGCGGTGGAGTACGTCAATGAGAAAGGAGTAATGGGGGGCCTGTGTCACGGAGGCCGTGATGGTCTGAGGAGGCTGCCATGGTCACGGGCCTCGGGCTTGGAGCTTGCACCGGCACGTGGTGGGCCCTCTTTGACACACGCCGGTGTCGGCAGGTGAGCAGTGCGGCCTGGCTGCGCTGGGGCGGGCATGACGCGTTTTGGGACCAGCGGCCTAGGGTGCAGGATGCGCACAGGATCGCAGGCACCGCCAATCACGGCGTCGGCCTCGTGGCGGGGTGAGAGGTGCAGCCCTGGCAGACACGTTGGCCATTCCGGAAGAGAACCACGCCCAGAGTAAGGGGATTTTTATTCACACCCCTACGCTGGCCTGGCGTATGCCAGGCCAGCCCACTCCGCAAACGCTTACAGGGGGGAACGTAACAAGCTACATTTCCGCATTGTTCCCCGCTGGCTGCGGTTACATGGTTGCGTGGTGTCCAGTACCCTCCAGACACCAGCAGTGTATGTCGACATGGAAGTGTCTGTGGTCTGCATACTGCGGTCTGTCCAGCCCATCCACTCCACACTTGGCATTGTGTGCATTCTTATTCATGGGTCACTTGCCTCCTTCGCACATGCCAGGTTCCCACCTCTCCCCACATTCTGCTATTGTGTGGCTGAGGTGCCATGCCGTTGATGGCTTGTGTAGATGGCTAGCCCAGGTTGCCACAGTAAGTAGTGTTGTTGTGTTTTGAATGTGGGGATGTTGGTTGTCATGTTGTATGTGATTTTGTGACGTGTGCATTCCCAGAGTTGTGAGTTGTCTGAATGTGGTGTTGAGGTGTGTGGTGTGTTCCGTTGGTACTAACCGATGAGCAGTGCATTCCCATAGGTGGCATCCTGAAAGCTCTGGTTGATGATGGACTGTCGGAAGATGAAGGAATCATGCACACTGCCTGGGTAGTTGGCGACGACATTGGTGAAGAGTCCCCGGAGGTCCACTATTGCCTGCACATTGATGGAATGCGTGTGTTTCCTGTTGCGGCAATTGTGTGCAGTGGCGGCAGGGGCATGAGGAGTATGATGGAGCAGGGTAAATGTAAAAATTTTAACCTCCTAATATTTTCGTACAATATTAATAAACATGTTCGTTTAAGTAAATAACCAACAATGTATGTTAAGGGTTAATGATAACACGCAATTCAGTGTGCAAATTAATTGACTTATAATTGTTTACGTTTCTAACATAACATAATATTTGCGTACTAATTTAATAATAAATGCATGATTTGTGCTTTTAAATAAAACGTGTGGTTGCAAAATAAGTAAGGGACAGCTTTATATGTTGCTTCTGCTAGGTAATACCTAATTGGGGTGCATAGAAAGACGGGAGGGAAATGAAAGGGTTTATATTTCTTTGTTTTAATAACATTTTGTTTATCTTTGAAAATAGTGCGCTTAGGCCTGCCGAGCAGCAATATAAAATGGCCACGAGTTACTAGAGTGCGCATGAGCGGATGAGACCATGTGATAGAGGAGAGAGGCTGTGGAAAAGGGATGATCACGTGCTGATGCCGAGAGGCTAAGATGAAAGTATGGTCAAGGCTACTGTGACCCTTCTGAGCAGATGTGTGCCAAGATGATCAGCAAGAAGCGTGAGAAGCCTGGTTGAATCAATAGACGGAACTGTATTACACAAAATGTAACAGAAAAAGATACAATTTGGACTGATCGAAACGGATGAGCAAGTGCATGAACTGTGGGAAACGATGCTTGCATGGACATTCCACACAGAACTGGTTAAGACCAGGAAGTTTGATTAAAATGTATATGGACCTGAGTTTTTGACCAATGAGAATGAATCGCGCCATGTAAGAAGAAACATTTTATGCTGTAAGCTAGAATTAGGGTATAAGAAGACCTACTCTTGGTGGGAGGGGTTAGAGAGAGAATGCTGCGGGATGCTGCGGGAGATGCTGAAGAAGTTAGATGCTGTAGATGGGAGAAGTTGTGGTTGCTGATGCTGACGAGCTGATGCTGCTGCTGTTATTTTCTTTTTCCAGTTGAGTATAAAGATGCTGCTTTAGGAGAACTTTTATTTGATCGATTTTTATTAGAATTATTAGGCTTTCCCCAGAGAGATAGATAGATTGATCTATAGAGTTCTTATTATGATAACCTCGTTTTTCCGTCTAATAAAAGTGCCATGCAATTTCAAACTATTCTTATATTGATGATAAATGCAATGATCGCAATAATAAGCTTAATCTCAATTTCCTGCATTCAAAACTTTATATAAACTTTATTATTCTTTAAACAAATGACTCAGTGATTTTCTTTAGCATAATGATTAATAATGAAATGGTAAAAGAGTTCATTGTGATTGAGCTGGTCTTAATCACCATCAACTGATTCCTACTAGTTGGTCCATCGACCAATGAGCGGAATACCTTAAAAGCAAATAAGAAATATTATGTCATTATAAAAGAGGTATCCCGTCTCCTTCCAGCGAATCGTTTTTCTCCTAGGTTCATGACGGAGGAAATCCAGGGAACAAATGAGTAAGTGAATGTATATGCGGTGTTATGGGCCCCATCGTCATATGGATATAGTGTGTGTGTTAGAGAAATAATTGCACCTGAATGACCAAAAAGCATAATAGGAGAATTATTTTTATTGTTAGCGCTGGATCATATTTCTTGGTAGCAGAGTTATGGTTTCTATAGATTAGTTTGGTGATTATTGATTTATGATTATAGATTATTGATAAGTTTATGTCTAACACTTTTTGTTGAGTCGCGTTATGTTATATGTAAGTTTTCACACTTCCGGGAAGTAGGAAGTGGAACACGTGTGGCAAGAGAAGTCGCATGGAATTTTACACTGTCTGAGTTCATTTTTGGTAATAACACAGGTTGTGTTATATTAGGGACATTTTTGCGTATAAAAGGTGTGTAAGTGAAATAGTGATCGGTTTTCTTGTGAAACTCTGGCCTTAATTCTCAGGAGCAGTATAGTCTCCACATGTGTTTTATCCCCAGAGAAACGGGTTTACTGATTGCTTGAAAGAAGGGTAAGGTAGAGGGAAGTGCTACTTTATCGACGAAACTGAAAGTTCTGTGGTAGGGTAGAGGTAAGCGCTGCCTACTGGAAAATACAGAATTCTTGTGTGAATGGTCAAAGCTATCTTTTCGGTTTAGCAAATCAGACAATGGAAATGTGGATAAAATGTTGTAACTAACAAGAATTGTTGAAAAAGAAATTGCAGATAAATTTTGTAAAGGAGGGGTCAAGAGCAAAGTGACGTAGACAAAAGCCGCGCTGGGATTGGACAGTGCGCTAGTCACATGAGAACAGGAGCAGGACTGACGTAGACAAAAGCCGCGCTGGGATTGGACAGTGCGCCGTAGACAGAAATCGCTGTGATTGGAGTGTTGGTGTGAGTCGCGCTAGTATTGGTTGAAATAACGCATAGGGAACAGTATTGAATTGCGGATTGTTTAAGGAGAAAAAGGTTGTGAATCATGTCGTACTATGAGTATGGAAAAGAGAAAACGTCTTGGATGTCGAAAGTTAAGAACTTCTTTAAGAAGGACAAAAAGGTAGTGACTAGAGAGGGACAAATAATTCCTCCGCCGAAATCACCAGCTTCACATATGATGCTGAAATATGGATATCATACATGCATATGGTTAGAAAATTGGACAAAATACACTAAGAATGATGGAGCATTGGCTTTTCCTGAGAATGGTTCATTTAATGTAGCTGTATTACGGAATTTGAGGGAAAAGATGGTAATGTTAGAACCCAGACCTAGACCAACACAGTTTGAAGCTTTAACGGAATGGGAAGATGAGATGTATGAGCGAGAGAGATCCAGAGGATTAAAGAATCATGAGTTTATGCCTGGAAGGTTGTGGGGAATAAATCATGAGGACAGAGTAAAGCGTTGGAGATACGCTAACATGGCAGGAGGTTTGTTTCCGGCTTTTGCGGTTGAGGAAGAAGCAAAGAGAAAGTGTACCGAGAAAAGAAACATGTAGTGGTAGAAAAGTATGTGTATGGTGGTAGTGAAACAGATGACAAATTGCTGGAAGATATTTTAAACAGAAATCCACCTCCATACCAACAGACTTCTGCGGTAGTGACACCTAATGCACTGCCAATGGAAACTGGGAGGAATAAAAACCCGAACGAAGAAATGAAATAAATAGGTCACAAGAAACATTTAAAACTTCACAAAATGAAGAGACAGAAAGTGACAATGCAATTGAATTAGCAAAAACGACAAAAGAATTGACTGAGAAAATAAGAGAATTGACAAAGAATATGGAAGCTGTAACTGTACCAGTATCGATAAGTCCAGTAATGCCAATTTTTGAGAATCAGAAAATTAATGAACATTCTTTAGTGATTCCCATGAATTCACATTTGCAAAGAAAAAGAGAAGGGATAGAACTGAATAATGAAGGTGCACACAATTTGGATAGTAAGTGTAGACCAAGCCCACCTACAAATTTGACGATAAATGAGAATGAGATTAGGAGAATGCCTATGGTGACAGAGTCTGCATCAGGAACACCAGAAAGAAGCAGTGATTGGATAGAATTAAATAGTACGCCTGTAGTTCCGACTCCAGAAGAGTTAAATGAATGGATGAAAGCGCTAAAAGCAAAAGAACCATGTTAGATTTGGGGGTCTCTAGTTGGCAGAGGTAGGTACCTTTGTCCAAATAGGGACCCTTGAGTCTAGTCAGGGAAAGTAGGTACACTCCTGAAATAACCCCTGCTCACCCTCTTGGTAGCTTGGCACGAGCAGACAGGCTTAGTTCAGAGGCAGTGTGTAAAGCATTTGTGAACACATACAGTAATCAAGTGACAACACTACAAATGGACACCACACAGGTTATATATTTATAAAAATAGGTATACTTTATATAGATTTATCACAAGACCATAAACGACAAAAATAATCCACAATACTGTCAAGAGTGCTTAGTTCTGATCAAAAAGGCTTAATTCAAGGTTCTGTGCGAGTCGGTAGCCTCCTCCGGCTACGGCGATGTCGAGAACAAACAGAGTCTAACAAATCCAGCTGACCGCGTCGAGACGGGCCAACACAGCGTAGACAGACTCGGTCACAGTACCTTTTACTTGAAGCGGCAGGTACGGGCGTGCGAGCCGGATGGCTGTTCGTCGCGGTCGCGATGCAAAAATGGAAGCATTGCAGGACGCGTTGTCCCTCGATGCGGTGCAGGCAGCGTCTCGTTGACGTCGTCGAGACGGAGTCGGTGAGACCAGGGCCGTGCGTTGCAGGGCGAGATGGTGCTTCGATGCGGTGCTGGCAGGTTGCGGTGCGGCGACGGAGCCGGATTCAGGAGCTGGCGTCGATCAATCCGGACAGCGGTGCGAGTCGGGCGGTGCGTCGCAAAGCGTGCGAGCGGTGCCCAACTCCGGTGCGGTCACAGGACTCGAACTCAGCAGCAGTGACCGTGTCGGTCGGACCAGTTCGATTCGGCGTAGCGAAGCGTTGCAGGACGCGTTGTCCCTCGATGCGGTGCAGGCAGCGGCTCGTTGGACGGAGTCGGTGAGACCAGGGCCGTGCGTTGCAGGGCGAGACGGTGCTTCGATGCGGTGCTTACAGGACACCGAGTCGGTCGTGAGAGTCGGTCACAGCTCCCTTACCTCTGTAGCCACTGAAACAGAGTTTCCAGCAGCAATTCACAAAGGGGGTGAAGTCCAATGGTCCTGGGACTTCGGTCAGGGGGCAGGCTCTCTTCCAAGCCCTTGGAGATCCTTCACAAGTTGATGAAAGTCACAGCAAAGCAAAAGTTCCTTTCTCCTTTCTTTGGCAGTCAGGCAAACCACAGCAGGCCAATCTCCCAAGCAGCACTTCAGGCTTAGGGATAGTCTCTCCTCAGTTTCTTCTTGGTTCCGCTCCTCAGCAAAGGTTTCTTCTTGTTCCCAAAAGTGATCTAATTTTCTAGGGGTCTGGGTCCCCTTTTTATACACAGTTTCTCTTTGTTCTCTGAAGGCAGAGAGGCCTCTGCCTAGCCCAAAACCAGTTCTGGTCAGTCCTGGAGCACTTTGTTTTTCTGACTCCTTCTTTCCTTTCAGAATGTGGGGCAGAGTGCTCAGCCGCCCGGCAGGAGGTGGAGCCAGCATTGTGGAAGGCAGGCACAGCCCTATTCAGACCCAGGTGCAACTCCTCCCTCCACTCTGGATGCAGATCTTTCTATTCAGCACTGTGCTGACTCACCCTGTCTCCTGTAGCCACCCCCAGCCCCTGTCACTCAATCTCCAGACAAGGAATACACAACCTAGCAGAGGCAGGCTTGGATAGTTAGGCAAGAAAATACCCACTTTCTAAAAGTGGTATTTTCAAACACAGAATGTTAAAACCAACTTCACTAAAAGACGTATTTTATTATCCTGAGTTCAGGCATACTAAATTCGTTTTTCTACCATGTTTCCTGGGTCAGTTCTGACTATAAGGTGTAATAGTCAGTCTGCCCATTCTGGCCTATGGGGAGCAGGTAGTCTTGCAATAGTGAAAAACGAAAATGGCTGTAATTCACTATTAGGACATGCCACACACACCAGGGCATGTCCTACCTTATACTTACAATGCACCCTGCCCTAGGGCCTACTTTAGGGGTGACCAACATGCAGTAAAGGGAAGGTTTAGGGACTGGTAAGTGGGTGCACTCACCAAGTCGACATGGCAGCCCTAGGCTGCACACAGGCTCTGCAATGGCAGGCCTGAGACACACTTTACAAGCTGCTTCTGTGGGTGGCACAACCCGTGCTGCAAGCCCACCAGCAGCATTGGATTTACAAGCCCTGGGCACACTCAGTGCACGGTACTAGGGACTGACAAGTAAACCAATCATCCAATCATGGAGTCACTAATACATACATCAATTCACGATAGGGAGCACTTGCACTTTGGCACTGATTAGCAGCGGCAAAGTGCCCATGAGCATCTAGTCCAGCAAAAACATATCGGCAACAGTGGAGGCATTACGAAAAAATGGAAGGGAGACCCACGCCAAGGATGCCAGGTCTAACACGTGTCCCCTCCAGCTGAAATGTGGGGAGAACAATCCTACCCCTAGGGAGTTCTCATCGCTAAGGCGGAAAAATCTGGACAGTCCATCAGCATTGGCGTGTTCTGTACCAGGGCGGTGTTCCACCGTAAAGTCCATCCCCTGTAGGGAAATGGACCACCTCAACAGCTTTGGATTCTCACCCCTCATCTGCATCAACCATCTGAGGGGCCTGTGGTCTGTCTGAACCCGGAAGTGAGTCCCAAACAGGTATGGTCTCAGCTTCTTCAGAGCCCAGACCACAGCAAATGCCTCACGCTCAATAGCACTCCATCTCTGTTCACGGGGAAGTAGCCTCCTACTGATGAAGGCTACAGGTTGGTCTAGGCCCTCCTCATTGATCTGTGATAGAACAGCCCCTACACCATGCTCTGAAGCGTCGGTTTGAACAATGAACTCATTGGAGAAGTTGGGTGCCTGGAGCACAGGTGCCGTGCACATGGCAGTCTTCAAGGTGTCAAAAGCTTTTTGACAGGCGTCAGTCCAAATCACTTTCCTGGGCTGCTTCTTGGAAGTCAGCTCTGTCTAGGGGGCAACAATGCTGCCATACCCCTTGACGAATCTCCGGTAATACCCGGTGAGTCCTAGGAAGGCTCTCACCTCTGTCTGGGTCTTGGGGGCTCCCAAGCCAGAATGGTATCAATTTTCGGTTGGAGGGGTGCCACCTGGCCGCTCCCAACCTAGTGTCCCAAGTACACCACAGAACCCTGCCCAATCTGGCACTTACTTGCCTTGATTGTGAGGCCTGCCCTCCGCAGCGCCATCAACACTTCCCAGAGGTGGCGCAGATGTTCTTCCCAACTGGCACTGAACACTGCGATGTCATCCAGGTAGGCGGCACTGAAATCCTCCAGTCCAACCAACACCTGGTTGACCAACCTCTGAAAGGTGGCAGGGACATTCTTCATCCCAAAGGGCATCACCCGGAACTGGTAGTGCCCATCTGGTGTGGAGAATGCTGACCTCTCTTTGCCCCATCAGTCAAGGCGATCTGCCAGTACCCAGACGTTAAGTCAAACGTGCTGAGGTACCGCGCAGCCCCTAACCGATCTATGAGCTCATCAGCTCTGGGGATGGGTTGGGCGTCAGTCCTGGTGACGGAATTGAGTCCCCTGTAGTCCACACAGAACCGGAGTTCTGGTGTGGCACCAGGCGCGGCAGCCTTTGGAACCAAGACCACTGGGCTGGCCCAAGGGCTGTTAGAGGACTCAATCACCCCTAGCGCAAACATCTCGGAGACCTCCTCCTTGATGCAGGCTCTGACCCTGTCAGTCACCCTGTAAGCCTTGTGCTTCACAGGAAGACTGTCCCCAGTGTCCACATCATGGACGCACCAATGAGTGACACTGGGAACCAGGGAGAACAGGTTAGGGAACTGTCCCAACAGTTGGCGACAGTCACCCTGCTGCTCAGGTGTCAGGGAGGTAGAGAGGTTTACTCCCTCCACTGATCCATCTTGCTCTCGGACTGACAGGAGGTCAGGAAGAGGCTTGGTCTCCTCCTCCATTCCATCATCTGTAGCTAAGAGCATGCCCACTTGGGACCTCTCCAAGTGGGGCTTCAGGCGGTTCACATGCAGGACCCGCAAGGGGTTCCTGGGAGACTGCAAGTCCACCAAATAGGTAACTGGACTCTTGCGCTCCACCACCGTAAAAGGGCCGGTCCACCTGTCCTGGAGCGCACAAGGCTCCACAGGGGCCATGACCCACACTTTCTGACTAGGCTGAAGCTCTACCTGAGTGGCATTCTGGTCGTACCACCGCTTCATCTCCTCCTGGCTGGCTTCCAGATTTGCCTCAGCAAGTTCTCTGAAACGCCTAGTCTGGTTCCTGAAGGCCAGCATGTAACTGTATACATCCTGGGGAGGTTTCCTGGGAGATTGCTCCCAGCCTTCCTTGACCAAACTCAGAGGTCCTCGCACCGGGTGTCCATAGAGGAGCTCAAAGGGACTGAACCCTAGAGACTTCTGTGGCACCTCCCGGTATGCAAACAACAGGCATGGTAAGAGGACGTCCCATTTACGCCTCATGGGTTCTTCCAGACCCATAATCATGCCCTTGAGGGTCCGGTTGAATCTCTCAACCAGCCCATTTCCTTGAGGGTGGTAAGGAGAGGTGAACTTGTAAGTTACACTGCACTCCTGCCACAGGGACTTCATGTACTTGGACATGAAGTTGGTACCTCTGTCAGACACCACCTCTTGAGGGAATCCCACACGTGAGAAAATTCCCATCAGTGCCCGTCCCACCACGGGGGCCGTCACTGTCCTCAGAGGGATGGCTTCAGGGTACCGGGTGGCATGGTCCACCAAGACCAGGATAAACCTGTTGCCCATGGCTGTCTTGGGGTCCAGTGGCCTCACAATGTCAATACCCACCCGTTCAAAGGGTGGGTATGTGTGCTGACCACAGGGAATGGCTGGAGAGGAGCCTTGTGCTTCCTCCCACTCTTTCCACTTGCCTGGCAAGTCTGGCATGTCCTGCAGTGAGTGGCGGCACTCCTGCGCATCTGGGGCCAATAGAAATGGGTAACAAGCCTGTCAAAGGTCTTGTCCTGCCCCAGATGTCCTGCTAATGGTACATCATGAGCCAACCCCAGTAGGAAGGCTCTGAAGCGCTGGGGTACCACCAGCACACGGGCTGACCCAGGCTCAGCAACCTTAGGCTCTGAATACAGGAGACCATTCTCCCAGTAAATCCAATGTGATCCAGACTGATCACCTGCTGCCTGGTCTGTGGCCTGTTGCCTCAGACCCACGAGAGAGGGTCAGGTGTTCTGCTCCTCGCAGAACTCTTCCCTGGAGGGTCCTCCTTCTTGCTGCCAATGGGTCAGCTCAGGTAGGTCCCCCAGTTCAGCTACCTGTTCCCCTGTAGGCTCCAGGGCATCCCCCTCAGGGTCTGCCTCCTCCTGGACCGTGGGAACTTTGGGGGCCGGTTTCCCGTGCCCCTGCCTCCTCTCTCTCCGGCAGGCACCTGGGCCTCCCTCTCAGGCTCCAGGTCCTCTTGAACACCTTTTGCTGCCATTGACCGGGTGGTCACACATGCCCAATCAGGCAAGCCCAACATTTCTAAATGCGCACTCCGCTCCACCTTAGCCCAAGGTGAGCTCTCCAAATCGTTCCCTAACAAACAGTCAACAGGCATGGCTGGCCTCACAGCTACTTGAAGAGTACCCGAGACCCCCCCCACTCAAAGGGAACCTGAGCCACCTTGCAGTGACTCTCTGTGTTGTCAGCGGCAACAACCGGATAGAATGCAAGAGGGATAACCTGCTCCTTAGACACCAGGTGACACTTGACAGCTGTCACACTGGCTCCTGTGTCTCTCAGAGCCTCCACCCTATGGCCATTGATGGTCACCCACTGCCTGTATTTCTTAGTGTTCTCAGGCAGCGGGGTCCTAGGGACCATCTCAGAGTCTCCTAATGAGACAAGGGAAAACACTGTGGGATCCCCCCACCTTGGGCACCCAACTCCTCCCCCAGGGCTACACTAGCCAACTGCCGGGGGACTGCACCAGTGGGTGCTGGTTTTCCATGCAAAGGGCAACGAGGATCGTTTGCCTTGTGGCCAGGGGCGCCACACTTGTAACACACCAGTGGTCCCTGGTGAACAGGGGGCCTGTCAGGGCCACTGGCTTCTTCTCAGGGGGAGGCTGGGAACCTTTCCCTTGGTTCCCTTGGGGTCTACTTTGGGGCCCTTTATGGAACTCCCTCTGTTTACCCTTGTCCCCCCCACTCTTCTGCTGGGGACCCTGCCCACCCTTGGCGGAGTCTCCCACGTGACCCTTGTGGACCTGGGTACTCACCCAGCGGTCCGCCTCCTCAGCAAGCTGCCTAGGGTTAGTCAGCTTACTATCAATCAGGTGCTGGCGTAGCTCAGGAAAACAATTACCGGACAAGTGCTCCCAGGCAATCAAATCAAAGAGCGCCTGAAAATCAGTCGCTTTGCTACCCTTTACCCAACCATCCAAGGCTCTGCAAAAGAAGGTCACATATTCAACCCAGGTACTGCTTTCAATCTTACTACAGTTCCTGAACCTTTGCCTATAAAGCTCAGGGGTCAAACCATACCTAGTCATTAAGGCATCCTTCATGTGGCTGTACGAATTATAGACTTCAGAGGGCAAATCCAACAAGGTATCCCGCCCTTCACTGAGGAACCGTCCCCACAACCCCGCTCCCCAATCCTTCTCAGGGACCCGGTGGGAAGACATGGCTACCTCATAGGCTTTGAACCACTGCCCAATGTCATCATTTTTAAAAAAACTCCTTCACCACATCTTTGGGAAAATACACCCTAGCTTCAACAGGCACAGGCGGTACACTGCCACCAGAGGGAGTAATCTCTAAGCTTTTGGCCTTCAATTCCAACTCCCTCAAAACTTTCTCATGTTCAAACTGCATTTTCTTTTCCTCTAGGGCTAATTTCCTAGTTTGCATTTGGAATTCTAACTGCCCATTCAGCTTGAGCTTGGTCAGCTCCATTTCGTGCATCCTACTCTCTTTCCTGTCCTCCAACTCCTCTGGAGACAGTCCTCTGGCAGAAACACTGCTACCTACTGGGGAAGTTGGTCTTCCAGCCCCTAGACCCAATAGCCCCTCCAGCTGCCCTTCTGCATTCTCAGCCCCCTCCACAGGGGCACTCCTTGATTCGACCCAGGCCCTCAGCGCCTTTTGGAGGTCCTCCTTCCTGGAGAGCCCGGTCATGGACACTTTAAACTTTTTGCAGAATTGCCTGAGCTGCTTGAGGGTGTAGCATTCTAGCCTCTCTTCTTCCCAATCACACTCAACAGAGGCTACTGATGCTGGTTTCTCCATAGTGATTAAACTTGGCAGTTGCAAAAATAGGAAATCTCAGAAACAATGCTATTAAAGTATGTGGTTGCGTTTTTGGTCTGCACTCACTAAGTAGTGTTCACCAATCACTGTACATGAGTCACAAATGCAAGTCCAGAATCCTCACCGCTGACCACCAATGTTAGATTTGGGGGTCTCTAGTTGGCAGAGGTAGGTACCTTTGTCCAAATAGGGACCCTTGAGTCTAGTCAGGGAAAGTAGGTACACTCCTGAAATAACCCCTGCTCACCCTCTTGGTAGCTTGGCACGAGCAGACAGGCTTAGTTCAGAGGCAGTGTGTAAAGCATTTGTGAACACATACAGTAATCAAGTGACAACACTACAAATGGACACCACACAGGTTATATATTTATAAAAATAGGTATACTTTATATAGATTTATCACAAGACCATAAACGACAAAAATAATCCACAATACTGTCAAGAGTGCTTAGTTCTGATCAAAAAGGCTTAATTCAAGGTTCTGTGCGAGTCGGTAGCCTCCTCCGGCTACGGCGATGTCGAGAACAAACAGAGTCTAACAAATCCAGCTGACCGCGTCGAGACGGGCCAACACAGCGTAGACAGACTCGGTCACAGTACCTTTTACTTGAAGCGGCAGGCACGGGCGTGCGAGCAATGCGATGCAAAAATGGAACCGTTGCAGGACGTGTTGTCCCTCGATGCGGTGCAGGCAGCGGCTCGTTGACGTCGTCGAGACGGAGTCGGTGAGACCAGGGCCGTGCGTTGCAGGGCGAGACGGTGCTTCGATGCGGTGCTGGCAGGTTGCGGTGCGGCGACGGAGCCGGATTCAGGAGCTGGCGTCGATCAATCCAGACAGCGGTGCGAGTCGGGCGGTGCGTCGCAAAGCGTGCGAGCGGTGCCCAACTCCGGTGCGGTCACAGGACTCGAACTCAGCAGCAGTGACCGTGTCGGTCGGACCAGTTCGATTCGGCGTAGCGAAGCGTTGCAGGACGCGTTGTCCCTCGATGCGGTGCAGGCAGCGGCTCGTTGACGGAGTCGGTGAGACCAGGGCCGTGCGTTGCAGGGCGAGACGGTGCTTCGATGCAGTGCTTACAGGACACCGAGTCGGTCGTGAGAGTCGGTCACAGCTCCCTACCACTGTAGCCACTGAAACAGAGTTTCCAGCAGCAATTCACAAAGGGGGTGAAGTCCAATGGTCCTGGGACTTTGGTCAGGGGGCAAGCTCTCTTCCAAGCCCTTGGAGATCCTTCACAAGTTGATGAAAGTCACAGCAAAGCAAAAGTTCCTTTCTACTTTCTTTGGCAGTCAGGCAAACCACTGCAGGCCAATCCCCCAAGCAGCACTTCAGGCTTAGGGATAGTCTCTCCTCAGTTTCTTCTTGGTTCCGCTCCTCAGCAAAGGTTTCTTCTTGTTCCCAAAAGTGATCTAATTTCCTAGGGGTCTGGGTCCCCTTTTATACACAGTTTCTCTTTGTTCTCTGAAGGCAGAGAGGCCTCTGCCTAGCCCAAAACCAGTTCTGGTCAGTCCTGGAGCACTTTGTTTTTCTGACTCCTTCTTTCCTTTCAGAATGTGGGGCAGAGTGCTCAGCCGCCCGGCAGGAGGTGGAGCCAGCATTGTGGAAGGCAGGCACAGCCCTATTCAGACCCAGGTGCAACTCCTCCCTCCACTCTGGATGCAGATCTTTCTATTCAGCCCTGTGCTGACTCACCCTGTCTCCTGTAGCCACCCCCAGCCCCTGTCACTCAATCTCCAGACAAGAAATACACAACCTAGCAGAGGCAGGCTTGGATAGTTAGGCAAGAAAATACCCACTTTCTAAAAGTGGTATTTTCAAACACAGAATGTTAAAACCAACTTCACTAAAAGATGTATTTTATCATCCTGAGTTCAGGCATACTAAATTCGTTTTTCTACCATGTTCCCTGGGTCAGTTCTGACTATAAGGTGTAATAGTCAGTCTGCCCATTCTG
The DNA here is from genome assembly GCA_963921515.1 of Calotriton arnoldi. Taxonomy (NCBI): domain Eukaryota; kingdom Metazoa; phylum Chordata; class Amphibia; order Caudata; family Salamandridae; genus Calotriton; species Calotriton arnoldi. The sequence goes on from CAWUFW010000051.1 coordinate 4,955,558, forward strand.
GCCTATGGGGAGCAGGTAGCCTTGCAATAGTGAAAAACGAAAATGGCTGTAATTCACTATTAGGACATGCCACACACACCAGGGCATGTCCTACCTTATACTTACAATGCACCCTGCCCTAGGGCCTACTTTAGGGGTGACCAACATGCAGTAAAGGGAAGGTTTAGGGACTGGTAAGTGGGTGCACTCACCAAGTCGACATGGCAGCCCTAGGCTGCACACAGGCTCTGCAATGGCAGGCCTGAGACACACTTTACAAGCTGCTTCTGTGGGTGGCACAACACGTGCTGCAAGCCCACCAGCAGCATTGGATTTACAAGCCCTGGGCACACTCAGTGCACGGTACTAGGGACTGACAAGTAAACCAATCATCCAATCATGGAGTCACTAATACATACATCAATTCACGATAGGGAGCACTTGCACTTTGGCACTGATTAGCAGCGGCAAAGTGCCCATGAGCATCTAGTCCAGCAAAAACATATCGGCAACAGTGGAGGCATTATGAAAAAATGGAAGGGAGACCCACGCCAAGGATGCCAGGTCTAACAAACCAGAAGAAAAACCATTAGATGTAATTAGGTTGAAAATAGACATGGAAGAGTTGATTTTGGGAACAATTTGAACAGAAAAACTAAAAAATTATCAGGATGACGAGATTATGTTTTTGTGCAAGAGTCTTACTTGGAGAGCTAGAAATTTACATGACAAATTGGAAGAGATTGCAAGTGAACTAGGAGTAGAATTTGTGAAAGTGAGGACGTTGCAGAAACCGTACAGAGTAGATTTTTGTGAGAAAGACATAGAGAATTTGAACACATCAGGAAGACTGACCCAAATAAAAGAGCTGATTGTTTTATTGAGAAAATGGGGTGATGTGAATAGATGGAGAAATAGATGGACAAAGAGGAATGAGAAAACAACAGATAAAGCATCTTTGGCTTTTGCAGTGACAGATAGGGAACCAGTTGCTAGGGAATACCCGATGAGAGAAACACCAGGTGGTAGTTATGTGCATGTTCCGTGGACCAGACAGGATATACTGTCATTTACAAATGACTTCCCAAAATTGAGAGAGAAACCAATAGAATGGTACAGACAAGTGGAGAGATTTGTTAAGGTGTCAAAAGTGCTGTGGATAGATCTAGATGGATTGTTTGATATAGTAGTGCCTGCTGATTTGTGGACAGAATGTAAGATTACCATTGATTGGCCAACTGTAGAATATCCAAGGGATGCTAAAACAGGAGCGCCAGGTCCAGAAGTGATGAGGAAGTATGATCAAGTAGTTACCTTTTTGAAGAATAAAATTCCACCAAAAGAAACAGATTGGGTAAAAATTGATAGAACAACGCAGGAAAGCAAAGAGTCAGTGCACGCGTACTATGAGAGATTGTTGTTGGTTTTCAAACAGTATAGTGGTTATGTGTCACTAAGTGAGAAGGACATGAGTCATTTTGTATATAGGTTTGTGTATGGATTAACACCAGAGATAAGTGAAAGGATTAAGCAGCACTTGATAGGATGGCAGAATAGCACAGTGGATGAAGTTTTGAGATATGCTAAGTATTGCAGTGATGAAATTGAGAGTAAACAGCGTAAATTAAAAGAAAAAGCCATGTGGGCACAGGTGAAAGTTGCAGAGAAGCAAGAAGCTCAATTGAATAATACTAGCAGTGAAACAGGACAGTTTAAATCCCGACCTAATATAGGTAAAGGAAAAGGACAAATGAGCATAGATGAGGCAAAGAAAAAGTGGCCATGCCACAACTGCGGAAAGCTAGGACATTGGAGAAACGAGTGTAAATTTCCTCCAAAACCTAATGTGGAAAATCAATCATTAAATTCACAGGTGCAGAGTGAGGTAGTTACTCAACAAGGTCAGGTGCCACAACCACCACTTCCCAAGAGTGTTAACCAACAGAAATACAGTGCAGAAACAGGATTCTACGGAGGAGAACAGGTAAAACAGTTGTCGCGTGCAGCTGAAATTTCTCAATATTGGTTACGACAGGATGAGGATGAGACGGATGAAAGTTCATGACGGTGCCTAAGAGAGAGGGAAGAGTGCGTGCTTGGTGCAACTCTAGAGGTAGATCAGTCTGGTCCATTTGTGGATGGAGAAGTGAATGGTGCAAATGTAACATTCCTTGTTGACACTGGAGCTACCCGTTCTACTGTTAGGTCAGTGGAAATTCCAAATCTTCCTCTCTCAGGTGAACATATCCAAGTGGTTGGAGTTTCCAATCAGCAAATTGAAATGCCTCTTACTAGATTAGTAAAGGTAAGAATTGGTCCATTTAGTGAAATGCACCGATTTGTGGTGTGTGATTGTAGTCCCGTGAACCTTTTAGGACGCGATTTATTGTGCAAAATGAACTGCACAATTTATTGTACTCCAGACGGAATTGCATTTCAGACCCCAGATGAGGATGTGCTGTATAAAATGACAATGGTAAATTTAGAACCAGAAGTAAATGGTTTGTTTCCTGTATTTGATGCAGAGAAAATCCCAATTGAGTTGAAAAGAACAGTGAAAGAAGAAGTGTGGGACTTGACAGGAGAAGATGTAGGATTAATGAAAGGAGTAGATCCCGTTAAAATAACAGTAAAAGAAGGAACGAGTTACCCAAATACGCCCCAGTATAAATTGACTCCAGAAATAATTGAAGGAATAACGCCAGTAATAAATAAAATGATTGAACAAGGGATTCTAAAAGAAATTATGAGCAGTCCATGTAATTCGCCAATAATGGGACTGAAAAAGCCAAACGGAACATATAGAATCGTACAGGATTTAAGAAAGGTAAACAAAATTGTTGTGCCTTGTTGCCCAATAGTACCGAACCCTGCTGTGATTCTATACCAGATTCCACGTGAAGCAGAATGGTACACAGTAATTGATTTATGTCATGCATTTTTCTCTATTCCATTGCATCCAGATAGCCAGCCAATATTTGCGTTTAGGTTTGGAGAGCGTATTTTGGCATGGTGCCGAATTCCTCAAGGGTACACAGAAAGTCCCTCAATCTTTAATCAGATCCTAAAGAAATCATTGGAAGATCTAAGAATGCCAGAAAAGTCAGTAATGGTTCAGTATATTGATGACCTACTGGTGGCATCAAAAACAAAAGAAGCATGTGTCAATGATACAATTGCTTTGCTGAATCATTTAGCAAAAAGAGGACATAAAGTGTCCCCTTCAAAATTGCAGTTTTGTCAACAAGAAGTCCAGTATTTAGGGCATAAAATTGAGAAAGGAGTGCGAAAGGTAACGACAGAAAGAATAAAAATGATTCAAGGAATGAGAGCTCCAATGACACAAAGAGAGGTAAGAATGTTTTTGGGAATGGTTGGATATTGTCAACAATGGATAAGCGGTTTTTCACTAATTGCTAAACCATTGCAGAAACTGACAAAGAAGGATGTTAAAGATCCATTTGAAATGAGTGATGAAGAAATGAAAGCATTCAGAGAGTTGAAAACGAAATTGTGTGAGGCTCCAGCATTGGGAATGCCTGACTATGAGAAAGATTTTGAGCTGTATTGCAGTGAAAGAGATGGATGTGCGTTTTCAGTTTTGGTGCAGAGACATGGAACTATGAAAAGACCAATTGCATATTTTTCTGCTGTTTTAGACCCTGTAGCGAAAGCGTTGCCTGGATGTTTGAAAGCAGTTGCTGCTACTTGTGTGAGTCTGGAACAGAGTGAAGGCATAGTGATGGGGTATCCATTGAGAGTGTATGTTCCCCATTCTGTGGAAATTCTTCTGACAAGAACGAAAACACAATACATGACACACAGTCGGCTGACTAGGTATGAAAAGGTAATTTTGAGTGCAGATAATGTGACCATTGACAGATGTATGAATGTGAATCCTTCAACATCATTGCCAGATGAAGAGAATGTGATTGAAATGGATGAAGTAGATCACGATTGTCTGAATGTGCTCGAATACTGTACAAAACCAAGAGCTGATATACGAGATGAGCCTTTGAAAGAATCAGATTATATTCTGTTTGTGGATGGCTCATGTTTGAGAACGAGTGATGGAGTTCTAAGTGCAGCATATGCAGTTTGCACAGTAGCAACTGTATTGGAAGCATCTTGTCTGAAAGGTGTACGGTCTGCCCAAGTTGCAGAATTAGTAGCTCTGATTCAAGCATGTAAGTTGGGAAAAAATGTACGGGTTACGATTATGACTGATAGCCAGTACGGCTTTGGGGTCGTGCATGATTTTGGTCAGATTTGGTCACAATGGGGTTTCTTGACGTCTGCAGGGACGCCCATCAGAAATGGAGATTTTGTGAAAAAGTTGCTTGAGGCGATACAGCTGCCTAAACAGATCGCTGTTGTGAAGTGCAATGCACATAAAAATGGGGAAGACTACATTACTGTTGGCAATAAATATGCTGACAAGATGGCACAGTACTGTGCAAAGAATGTGGTTTCTTTGAATAAATGTCGCGAAAGAGAGCATATTTCTTGTCCGTTGCTTTTTACTAACTCTATTGAAACATGGGATGAGGTGAGACAGTTACAAGAAGCTGCAGAGGACGAAGAAAAAGATACTTGGCTAAAAGCAGGATGTAGAAAACATGAAGAAACTGATGTATGGGTTTACAGGGATGAGAGACCAGTTATGCCTGATAGCATGATTTCTGACATGGCACGGATGCACCATGGGCAAGCCCATATTGGGAGAGATTCAATGATCAGACTTTTTAGACAAACATGGTACAATCCAAAATTCAGAGCCATAGCTGAGAGTCTTTGTCAGAGATGTCTTATTTGTCAACAGTTAAATCCAGGAAGGAAGACAGTAGTGAGTCTAGGAAGAATAGGACGAGAAGGGGGTCCTTTCACTAGAATGCAAATGGATTTTATTGAAATGCCACCTTGCAGCAGATTGAGGTATGTTCTAGTGGTCGTCTGTTTGTTTTCCCGTTGGGTGGAGGCATATCCAACAAGAAGGAATGATAGTATCACAGTAGCAAAACTTTTGCTGCGAGAATTCATTCCAAGGTATGGTTTTCCAGTCACGATTGAAACAGATAGAGGAACACATTTCCAAAACGAATTAGTTAAACTGATTTGTGAAGCACTTAGTATTAAACAGAAACTGCATTGTGCATACAGACCAGAGGCTTCTGGAATAGTAGAGCAAGTGAATGGAACGATCAAAAACAGGTTAGGAAAAATGTGTCAAGCTACAGGACTCAAATGGCCAGATGCTTTGCCATTGGTTCTGATGACAATCAGAAGTATTCCGGAAAGGAAAACTGGACTCAGTCCACATGAAATAATCATGGGACGAGCAATGAGACAAGCACAAGTACCTGTCAACAAGCTACTGACTATAACTGATGATCTAGTGCTGGATTATTGCAAAGGATTGGCTGATGTGGTGCGTTCTGTGTTTCATCAGGTTGGACCGGATGCGACCACTCTTGAAAGAAAACCAGCTCACGACTTGAATCCAGGAAATTGAGTTCGAATAAAAGTCCACCGGAGAAGAAACTGTTTGGTTCCTCGCTGGGACGAACCACGACAAGTGATCCTAGTGACGACCACCGCAGTCAAGTGTGCAGGAGTGAAACACTGGGTACATGCCAGCCACACCATCAGAGTTCCAGAACCTAAAGATCGACATGTGAGTCGGCATCTGGAAATAACAGATAACAGTTCAGCATCAGAAAGAGAAGAGGAAACAAACAGGGTGCCAGAACCTGAAGATCGACCTGGAAGTCGACATCTGGAAGACCCAACTACAAGTGCAACGATAGAAGAAGAAGAGGAAATAGAAGAAATAGCTGAAGTTCCAGAATTTGAAGATCGACCTGTAAGTCGACATCTGGAAATATCTGACACCAGTTCAGAATCTGATACAGAACATTCGGAAGGTGAAGAAATTCTAAAAAGAAAGTGGAATTTTGAAAGCATAAGAGAAGAAACTGAGCCAGAAGATAGTGACGGTGAGCAACCAAGTACAAGTTGTGGTAAAATTCCTTCGAAGATAATATTAATAGATGAAGAAGAGAGAGTTACAAACCAAAAGTTAGAAAAATCGGAAAAACCCCGAGGAGCAGTAGGGACAGATAGTGAAACACAAGAACAGGGAATTTTAGAAGCAGGTAGAGAGACTGACACAAATTCGGAAGAACCTCAAGGAGGGACAGAAATAGGTGAACGAAGGAAAATAAGAAAAGAACCACAAGTAGATGAAAGTGAAATTATAAGCTTCAAAATAAGAGGAAATAACGAAAGAATTGAAACAGAGTCTGAAGAAAGTGGAGAAGAAAGAAATGAAAAACTAGAGACAAGAAAAAGAAATTGGAAAACAGAAAGAGAGGAAAAAGGAAGTGAAGCAAAAAGGCCAAGAAAAGGAGACAATTGGCCCAACGAAGTAAGAAAATTAAGATACAGAATCATAAGGTTGGATGGGAAAAGTGCTGAACAAGTGAATGAAATAACAAGTCAAAAAGAGCAAGAAAAACAAGGTGGAAAACACTTGCAGAAAACGAAAAGAATAAAGAAAGTAAATCAAAAGTATAGATCGCCTGAATGGTTGTATCGTGCTTTGACTAGTCACAAAGAAGAATTGAACACTCACGAAAACCCAGAACAAAGAAACCTGATGGGAGAAAGTGAAGTGCAACAAACCTGAAGCAACAAACCTGAAGAAGTTTAGATAGTTTTACCGGATTTGACAAAACACTGAACTGACGAATTTACCGGATGTGACAGAGAAAGAATTCTGAGAAAGAATTAAAAGAAAGTACCAAGCAAAGACAAAATATTGGAAGTACAGAGTGGCAATCAAGTCATTTCTGAGGTGTAGTGACACAATTTTCTAGAAAACAAATAAATAAGGTTATAAGACAAAATGGAGAATACTAGAGATAGAAAATGTAAATGTGAGTTTTTAAGTAGATGGTGCAAGATGTGCTGTTTTTGTACAGGTTTATTAATAACAGTATGGGTAGTTTTAGCAATAACTATTCCAATTAGTTTAGCTGTAGTAGAAAAGTCTAATAACACTGAGAAAGAAAAAGGAGCTAACACTCAAGAGCCAGTCATTTTAAAGAGTAGTGCAGAATTACATAAGGACAAATCAATAACAGATTTTTCTAAAAATGTTTTTACTAAATTATTATATGAGTATGTAGAAACAATGGATGTAAGAGATTGCTATGTGTGTATGCAGTTGCCTGCATCTGTAGCAGAGGGTGTGACTTATCATCACCTCCCTTTGACGTATGGAATAACATGTAGTGTTTTAGCAAGTTTATTTTATAAAACAGGTAGATTAGAATATTATTACACTGATATAAATAAGATTTTTGCAAAGGTTTCTGTAGTTCCCGAGCTTAACAAAATAAAAGAGGGAAAGACGTTTGGTGAATATTTCTTAGAAGATAAGATTTTAACATTAGATAGTATAATTAGGTACAACCTTACCTGTGAGTTAAAGAAGGAAGAAAAGGTATTTTTAGAAATGGTTGAAGAGAGAAGAGTGACATTTCAAAGAAAAGTGATAGAAGAGACACAAACACCTCTTTGGGCGTTTGAGGAAGACCATCATGACAAGAAAAAGACAAATGCAGCTATGACTCTGGATTGGCCCCAACAGGGAAGGTTGTGCATTAGAAGAAATAAGACAAGATATGACAATTATTTTGTGGGTTCCAGCAATTGCCATGACAATTACCAAATTTTAGGTGGATGGGGATTTAAAGGGGGAAAAGATCCAATATTTCCAGGGATTTATTATATTTGCGGAAACAGGGCTTATTATAGGTTGCCGGACCATTGGTATGGGTCATGTTACTTAGGCCTGGTCTTTCCAAAGATTTTTCATGTGGATAGAAAAGAAAAAGGAACACACAAAATGATAAATACCTTTACACGTAGAAAAAGGGAAAGTTTTTCAGAAATAGTAGGTGATATTTTTGGTGCATTGATACCAGCAGTGGGAATATCTTTGAATGCATTTAGAATTCGGAAATTATCCACAGTGGTAGATCGTTTATCTACAGATACTGCTGGAGGGTTCTTAATGGTAAATACCGAGATGGTTGCCATGAGAGCTATGGTGATGCAAAATCGTCTTGCTCTTGACATTCTTTTGGCAAAAGAGGGCGGAGTCTGTGGAATGCTGAAAGTCCAACATTGTTGCACTTACATTCCAGATAAGAGCGAAAATATACAGAAGTATATAACAAATATTACAAATTTGCACAAAGAACTTGTTCCACTGGAGGTTGAAAGTGTTTGGGGAAAACTTGGTAAAGGGTTTTCTTCTGTAACAAATTGGTTAACAAGAATGAGTGGATTAATAATAGGGAAAGTTATAATAATAGCAACCATGATAATAATAATAATATTAGTACTGAAGCTTGCAATAACATGTATAAAGAGAAGAAGAAGGCAGAATAAGATAGAAAAAGAAAACATGATAAACAAGGAAAGAGAGAGAGAAATGGGTGAAATAGAGTTAGAAGAAATAAAAGAGAACATGTACAAGAAAACGAAGAAACAAGTTGAAAGGGATACAGTTGTGTAAACTAACAAAAGCAAACGGATAAAAGATATATGCTGTCTGAGAAAATTGTATAACTTGGGTTTTTGTGGTGATATTAAAAATCACCAAAGGGGGAGTTGATGGAGCAGGGTAAATGTAAAAATTTTAACCTCCTAATATTTTCGTACAATATTAATAAACATGTTCGTTTAAGTAAATAACCAACAATGTATGTTAAGGGTTAATGGTAACACGCAATTCAGTGTGCAAATTAATTGACTTATAATTGTTTACGTTTCTAACATAACATAATATTTGCGTACTAATTTAATAATAAATGCATGATTTGTGCTTTTAAATAAAACGTGTGGTTGCAAAATAAAGCGATGGTAAGTAAGGGACAGCTTTATATGTTGCTTCTGCTAGGTAATACCTAATTGGGGTACGTAGAAAGACGGGAGGGAAACGAAAGGGTTTATATTTCTTTGTTTTAATAACATTTTGTTTATCTTTGAAAATAGTGCGCTTAGGCCTGCCGAGCAGCAATATAAAATGGCCGCGAGTTACTAGAGTGCGCATGAGCGGATGAGACCATGTGATAGAGGAGAGAGGCTGTGGAAAAGGGATGATCACGTGCTGATGCCGAGAGGCTAAGATGAAAGTATGGTCAAGGCTGCTGTGACCCTTCTGAGCAGATGTGTGCCAAGATGATCAGCAAGAAGCGTGAGAAGCCTGGTTGAATCAATAGACGGAACTGTATTACACAAAATGTAACAGAAAAAGATACAATTTGGACTGATCGAAACGGATGAGCAAGTGCATGAACTGTGGGAAACGATGCTTGCATGGACATTCCACACAGAACTGGTTAAGACCAGGAAGTTTGATTAAAATGTATATGGACCTGAGTTTTTGACCAATGAGAATGAATCGCGCCATGTAAGAAGAAACATTTTATGCTGTAAGCTAGAATTAGGGTATAAGAAGACCTACTCTTGGTGGGAGGGGTTAGAGAGAAATGCTGCGGGATGCTGCGGGAGATGCTGAAGAAGTTAGATGCTGTAGATGGGAGAAATTGCGGTTGCTGATGCTGACGAGCTGATGTTGCTGCTGTTATTTTCTTTTTCCAGTTGAGTATAAAAATGCTGCTTTAGGAGAACTTTTATTTGATAGATTTTTATTAGAATTATTAGGCTTTCCCCAGAGAGATAGATAGATTGATCTATAGAGTTCTTATTATGATAACCTCGTTTTTCCGTCTAATAAAAGTGCCATGCAATTTCAAACTATTCTTATATTGATGATAAATGCAATGATCTGAATAATAAGCTTAATCTCAATTTCCTGCATTCAAAACTTTATATAAACTTTATTATTCTTTAAACAAATGACTCAGTGATTTTCTTTAGCATAATGATTAATAATGAAATGGTAAAAGAGTTCATTGTGATTGAGCTGGTCTTAATCATCATCAACTGATTCCTACTAGTTGGTCCATCGACCAATGAGCGGAATACCTTAAAAGCAAATGAGAAATATTATGTCATTATAAAAGAGGTATCCCGTCTCCTTTCAGCGAATCGTTTTTCTCCTAGGTTCATGACGGAGGAAATCCAGGGAACAAATGAGTAAGTGAATGTATATGCGGTGTTATGGGCCCCACCGTCATATGGATATAGTGTGTGTGTTAGAGAAATAATTGCACCTGGATGACCAAAAAGCATAATAGGAGAATTATTTTTATTGTTAGCACTGGATCAAGTACATGTGTGCAGTCGATTGCCCCCAAGACGTGCGGGAAGCCAGCTATGGCGTAGAAGCCTTGCTTGATCTCCAGCTGTTCCTGCGCAGTGTGTGGGAAGTAAAGTTGCTGGGCTACCAAGCTGATGATGGCATCCAGGACAGGTGTGAGGAACTTTGACAGGGCTGGCTGTGAGACTCCTCTGACTCTGGCAGTTGTTGGTTGGAAGGTCCCAGAGGCCAACAGGTGCAGCACGGCCAGCAGCTTTGTCTGCGGAGGGATATTGGTTCTCCGCTGTGTTGGTACCGTCAGCCTGTGGGCAATGATGGTCAGGATGCGTAGGATGGTTGCCCCTTTGAGCCTGTAGTGGGCAATGACTTCCTCTGGCGTTAAGTCTCCCAGGCTGGTGCGAATTCGGAAGGTCCGGTGTCTTTGTCTGCGTGCCTCTGTGGTAGTCTGGGGGGGGGTCCTGGGAGGGGGTGGGGGTCCTGGGTGTGGTGGCGGTGGGTGTTGTGGCCCTCTTGGCGCTCCGAGCTGCATCATCAGTAGCTCCATGGCATCTGTTGTTCTTCTGGTGTGGCTGTGGGCTGGGCTCCCTTTTATGGTGCAGGTTGTCGTCCGACTTAACACCAGGTAGGAGCAGGTGTTAAATCCATGCTGCTAACGTGCCTTCTCGCAAGTTTTTGATTCTTATCGCCGTTCTGGCTGGTCGTTGGGAATGTTGCGAAGTGGTGTTTCCGCTGGTTTTTGCACGGGAACTCCTACTCTGCCTCTCATTAGCGTTAGTTGCCGGTGTCATCCGTGGCGATGTTTTTTGCGGTTGTTATCGCAGGAATACTGGTGATATCGGCTGTTAGCACCAGCTTGTGAATGGTTTGATGAATTTATCACCACTTTGGCTGCGATAAAGTGCTGCTAACTCGGCGATGAGTCCTTGAGAATATGCCGCAGAGTACCGATTATAGGACGAATAGGAGAATACAGCACACTTAGAAAGAGGAAATAAGCGCAGCATTTTGACGCATTCCCACATTTACTAGTCTTAGTAAATTTGGGAATGAGCCAAAAACATGGGCGGATGCATGGGAACACCCACGCTCCCCCCATGGAACGCCTTCCTCACACAAGGAGGCAACTTGCGCTGCCTTTTATTACTCCACATTTAGTATGTTACACAGAACCACACAAGGTGGCTCTGCGTGGCATAGTAAATCTTACTTAAGAAATTGCGTTGGCTTGCGTCACCTTGTATGACGCAAGGGCAGTGCAAGCCGTTGATAAATCTGTACCTAGGTTATCAATTTTGCGGATGGAACCTGCTTCACCCTGCCACTCCTTTTCGCCATTAGACTGGGTTGCTCTTAGAGTGAAATTGCGCTCTCTTCAAAACATTTATGTTTGAAACATCGTGTCTCACAGTCTGAAGTAAATAGGAAAGGTTAAAGACGCAGAAGAAGGTATAAGAAATGGAAGGAAGGATGGAGAGAAGCTGGGGAAAAGGAAGAAGAAAATGTATGCCTGGAAAATAAATCAAAATAAGGCATGAGTGTGTGGTCGGGGAGAGGGAGTGGGGAAATTGAGATGAGAATCAACACGAAGTTACTGTAAAGGTGTTTTGTTGTGTATAAAATGAATAAACATATTTAAAAAAAATAAGGCATGAAAGAGGTCAACGAGTAAGTAAAAAAGCAAGGCCTAAAAAGTAATAATGGTGGGGAAAAAATTCTCCTTGATTCGCAAATAAATGTAAACAGACTAGATGCTAGGAGCAAAAATATGGCGACGAGACAAAATGCTGAGCACTTTGCATTGTAAAGACTTCTAATGGAGGAAAAAGGTAGGAAGAGGAGAGGGCGAGCAGGGTAGAAGAGGGAGGCAGAGAGATGAATGGCCCTCTGGAAGCACAGTGCAGATTATCAGAGTGCATTGTTCCAGCTGCCTCGTGCTATTTATTCTGACCTTTCTTGAGCGATGCGGAATATGGAAAGCAGAGGCGCAGCATAATTATTATGTTGAGCACATGCAGAAGTTTGGCTGATTTATAGGCAGGAAAATATTTAGAGCCCATACAAATTCCCTCTGGGGTACATGTGTACCAACAATGATATTTGCATCATTAACTGGAGCACTTTACTTAATCGTATTTAGCATCCTGGGCCTTGTCATGTAAATCAAGGCTTGGAGCATTCAATAAAGGCACAGTGTAAAGGGAAAACATCTTTTTATTCATACAAACGACTGAAGAATCACTGCATGCTCTGTTTGTGTTCAACTATATGGAAAATGCTGGTGCGATGGCTCAGCTGGTTAACGCTCTATTCAATAGAGGATATCAAATTCGCCTGCAACATTGAAAATTTGAATATCATATTCTTAAATAGCCCACATCTGTAGATGGCAATTCGATGTGGCTTTCATTGGGAGAGAAACAGATGTGACAGGTTTTTCAGCAACTGAGAATGTTCTCCATGTTTACTGCATTTATGCCACTGTACTGCACTGCCTTACTTTCTTCTGATCTGTAATTTCTATTCCCAAAAGGGGCCAGAACTTTCAAGTGCCACCTTTACGTCCCCTGCTAGCCATAGCTGGCTTGGATTGCAACACATGAACCCAGATCCTTGGGGGAGGAGCCTAAATTATTGCATTTTTCCTTGTGTTGTAATATGAAAGTGGGTTAGAGTGTGAGTTGGGTGACAATGAAATATATAAAACTTTCTGGAAGAAATGCTAAATCTAAAGAGAAAACAATGAACTGAGCTTCCTATGCTGTCCTCTTCCTATTACTATAGGGAATGTCAAGAGGGGATTCTTTTCTCGGGATAGAATATGGTCTAGTCTAGAACCTGAGGGCCTAATTTATTAAACTGTGATGGAGCGCAGGGAGCCACCTTAATGCGCAGCGTGAAAGGACAGGAATGGACTGTATTTAACATTATACAGCGCATTCCTTTCCTTTCCTTGTGCTGGCGCGCAAACTGCTGCCTAGAGCCAACTCAGTGGCAAGAAAGTGGGAAACCCAATATACCCTTGGAGGCTTGGGCAGAACAATTGGTAACAGGTAACTGTGCCTTCAAGGGATTTTGTCCAACACACTCAGTTAAATAATTACAAGCAATTATTTGTTGGTCAAGCCCCTACTGGTGACTGACTATTGAACAATCTAAGCATCAAAACATTTCTTCAAAAATGATTAATCTGTGATGAACAATTTCGCAACACGGGAATGTATTTTTCAGACTGTAAACAAATTTAATGTGAACAAATCATGAGGGGGTACATAGGGTTATAACAAAGCACTATGATAGAGGGTATTGATGTTGTACAAAAAATAGACCTTCAAATCATAAGTGTAAACATCTATTCCAAATCATATACAGTAGGACATGAATCTGAAAACAGCAGAAAACAAATCCTAAACGCAAAACAAAATGCTGAGGAATTTGATGAGTTTGTCGACGTTTCGGTCTTTCTTGGCAAATCTGTCCATCAGACCATCTTCAGGACGAAGAGTAAGATGTTAGAATAGTCCCTTATGTATGGTCAGATTCTGAATATGTACCAAAAGGGGGATCACGACTTAAAAACAAATCCAGGTCACAGACACTGGAAAGGCCTGATGAATAGGCTAAGATAGGTATCCACACGATATCATATCATGTAGGCGCAATCCTGGTATGGTATTGCCGATGCTGCTTGCAATGATCGATTTGATAAAAAAGCGAGCCCAATGTTCATAAAGATTATATGGGCGCCACTCAAAAGGTCGATTTCATGAAAAGTAAGCTGGCCGAAATCTTGTTGGCGCCAATTACAAGGTCCGGATTCTGTTAATTGCTTTGTGGCTCTAAACGCGTGCTGCTCCACTCAGGCACCCTTCCGCCATACAGAACAGGGTGGGTTAAAGTTCAGATTGTATTGACTGGCAGTAGCTTGTGACATTTTTCGAGTGATGGTGGTTGCCATCCATGTCCATGGAGGACTGTTTATATCTATAGCTATGCAACACAGTGCATAGACTGTGCACCGGCACAGGGCTGGGGTGACTTTGAGAAAACCTGCAGTTAGCTGTTGCTCACCATCTGTACCAGAGGAATAGCACTCGTTACAACGCATGCGTTTTCTATGCATGCCATTACAACGCAAGCCGTTACAACGACGCGTTGTTACATCGCATAGCCATTACAATGCAAGTCATTACAACAACTTGCTGTAGGGGGGCCCTGGAGTTTGGACTAGTATAATTTACTATTCCAACTCCAGTGTGTGCAAGAGTAGGGAAGGTGTTGGATTGAAAATCCAACAAATCCAACACCTTCTGCCCCCTACAGCAAGTCGTTGTAACGACTTGCGTTGTGTTGGCATGCGATGTAACAATGCGTTGTTGTAACGACTTGCGTTGTAATGGCATGCGATGTATCGCATGCGTTGTAAATGATGCTTCCCGTACCAAAGATGACTTCATCATGCTGGGTTGACCTGGAACCTGTTAGCTAGCTGATTGTGCTGACCAGGCCCTTTGTCTACTGTTGGCAGAAATATTAGGTTTAGGCAGGAAAATGACAGATTTCAAAAATAGTAATTTGCAAAATTGTAAATTAAAATCCAACTTTACTAATAAACTGGATTTTAAATCACTTTCAATATGAGGGTTTGAAATACTTTTCTAGCTTCTCCCAATCTAAATGTATCACTTTACTAAATGTAATAAAGTAAACCAGTTTTGGTCTATGGGAGGCCAGCCTTGCCACAGTGAAAAGCGACTTTGGAGATTTTTCACTGCCAGGACATGTAAAACATAAGTCTGCATCCTACCTTTTAAATGCCATGCAGCCTGCCTTATGGGCATTTAGTGCCTATCTTTTCATGTCACTGAAGACGCCAAAAACCAAACTAGCAAGCCATCCTTTTTACTGTATATCACAGCTAAAGAGTATCTCAGCTAATTTTTGGATACATTCTGGGGCTACTAGGTATTTTTTAATTTTAATTTTAGACATGGGTTGAAAAGGATGGTGTTAATGAGGTGGATATAAAATAGAGTCAAAGAAGATGGTGCTATCCCTAGTAATGGTAGAGAGGAGGATGACACAGGAAAGTTGACAACATTGAGATCAGAAGAAATGGCTGACAAATTGTAATTAGGGTGAGCTCGGTATCTGCAATGGAGAGAGTAGAGATTTGTTGGACAATGAGAGGTGACATGAGGCAACACAAAGAGCACCAGTGAAGACCATGCATTGGGATGAGACATAAGGGAGAATACACACATGATACAAAAGGCAATCTTATCAGCACTTCCAATGGAATAAAATAAAATGAGTGGTGCCAAAAGAAGCAGAAAGGTGAGTAAGTTCACAATAGTTAGTAATCATGGTGTAATCCTTCACAGCACAAATGGGAAAGGGGCATGCCACCATGGTGGCCAAGTCATAACCATGTGGAAAGATATGACCTGCAATGTATATTGAACACATTCACAAGGGAAGGGGCTTCTAAGTTGCATATGTTGTGTGTGAGAAATTCCATGGGGGCAGCATCTGCTATTATTTCCTGTATGTGTTGAAGGAGGGTGCACACTTCTTTTCAGGGTGAAAGAGTATCCTATTTTTGGTGCGTGCTCTGGAAAAGATTGGCTTGAGATGTTCTGTTTCTCAAAATTGAGAGTCCATAGGCACATGTTGACTGATGTAGATGGTTTGGCTGATTCTAGGGATTTTTTGATCGGTGTCAGGGATTTTAGATTGAGCGGTCTCTAGGACAAGATTGAAATTTTCAATATGCAGGACCCATCAAAAAGGCAATGTGATTAAAGGAGGACCAGGCAATGTGGTTCAA
The DNA here is from genome assembly GCA_963921515.1 of Calotriton arnoldi. NCBI lineage: Eukaryota > Metazoa > Chordata > Amphibia > Caudata > Salamandridae > Calotriton > Calotriton arnoldi. The sequence continues at coordinate 4,971,661 of CAWUFW010000051.1, forward strand.
ATGACAAGTGCTAAGTTTCAGATGTTTTCTTGGGCTGAAAAAACAAAAAGTAGACAATTCGACACACCCATCTAAACAAGATACAGAGAAATAAATAGCTTCTCTTGGAGAAATTAACGCTTGTTGAAATGGCACACTCTGCAGGGTCACTTCCAAACTTTTTTCCTTCCTAGTCCTCTTTTTCTGACCTTGTTTTTGTTGGCTTTCGGAATCCGGGCACTTTACCACTGCTAACCAGTGCTGAAGTGCATATTCTCTGTACTCTATACATGGTACCATTGGCTTATCCATAATTGGCATATTTAATTTACTTATATGTCCCTAGTACGGTTCACTATATGTGCCCAGGCCCTGTAAATTAAATGCTACTAGTGGGCCCGCAGCACTGATTATGCCGCCCACCCAGTAGTCCTTTAAACAAAGTTCAGGCCTGCCACTGCAGAGCTTGAGTGTGCAGTTTTAAACTGCCATTTCGACCTGGCAACTTATCATATTTGCCAGGCTCAAACCTTCCTTTTTATTACATGTCCGTCACCCCTAAGGTAGGCCCTATGTAACCCTGTGGCTAGGGTGCCGTGTATTTAAAAAGTAGGCCATGCACTTTTGAGTTTTACATGTCCTGGTAGTGAAATACTCTTTAATTCGTCTTTTACTACTGCAAGGCCTATCTCTCTAATAGGTTAACATTGGGATTGCCTTAAACATCATTTAAGTGTCATTTCCATTTTGGAGCCGATATACATTTTGAGTTTGGTGTCTTTGGACTCACAATTTAAAATCACAATTGATGGTGAGGTGGATTTTGAATTGTAAGTCAGAAAATGTAACTTTTAGAAAGTTGACTTTTTCTTACTTTAACCATTCTGTGCCTCTGTCTGTCTCTGAATAAACTTCCGGGTTGGGTGACAGCTGGGCTTTGTCTGGAGCCAGGAAGGAAGGACAGGGACCTGTGAGGTTCAAAGGTCTCTTTTTCAAATTTGCCTAATTCAAAGACTAAACTGGTCATAGGTACTGGGCCTCTGACACCATGTACTCTGTTCACTTTTGGGTTCTAAGGAGGCTCTGCCAAGAAGAGGAGCTGCTCTGCAGGAGGGATTGTAACTTTGCTAACTGCTTTGCTGTGTTGGCCTGCTGCCTTCTGATTGCTGAGCTGCCAGGAGGGACTGCCACTTTGCAACTTGCTCTGCTGTGTTGGCCTGGTGCCTTTTCCCTTCCAGTGAGGGGGGACTGCACCTACTTTCAACCACCTTTTGAATCCTAAGTAACTCCAGGGGTTTGCTGGCTTGCCCCTGTTCGGGAAGTCTCAGGATCCTCAAAGACTTTGCCCCCTGCCCCGGGACTCTGCACCCTGCGAATCCGACAGCATAACTTGTCAAAGATCAGCCTGTGACTGATCGCCAACTCGATTTTGCTAAGAGACCAGCACTTCCTTTTGCCAAGGGATCAAGCGTTCCATTTTGCCCATGAACAATGCTTCATACTTCATACACTAAAAACATTGATCTTGACACTCTATGTGATTCTGCTATGCGCTCACTTCCTAGACTAGACCCTAACGTGGATGTCAACGATCTCACCTCCCATTGCCTCTCAGTCCTTGCAGTCGAAATTGATAATGTCGCTCCACTCCAAAGCAAAAGGAAAAGACCCACCCCTCAGCACCTTGGTTCAATAAAGCTCTCTATGATGAAAGGAAGAACCTTAGAATCTTGGAGAAACATTGGAGAAAATCTCCATCCACCTCCAATGTCTCTCTTTTACGTTCAGCAAGATCCAAATACCACAATCACATCTTCCATGAAAAAGCATCACATTTCAGATCCCTCCTTGACTCAGCCAAAAACAGACCCAAAAAACTTTTTGACCTCATCAAAAACCCAAACTGTTCTCCCCTAACCATCCAGCCTGAGGATTCTACAAAGAAAGCAGCAGAATTCTCTATATTCTTTGATGAAAAGGTCAAAGCAATGGTGGATCAGGTCACCCACCCCACCCCCATTGAGGAGCAAAAATCCTTAGTCACTTGGCAGAACTTTGACGTCATCTCGGAAGATGACCTCCTCAAATGCATCCTCGAAACCAAACCCTCCAACCATTCTTCTGACCCCATCCCTAGTGACATCGCCATTGATTTCTACACCCATACTCTCTCTTACTGGACCAGGCTAGTTAATCTCTTCCTCAGTCAAGGCTCCCTCCCTGCTGCCCTCAAAACAGGACAGGTTACCCCTCTTCTAAAAAAAACCCTCCGCTGATGCGAACGACCTCAACAACTTCCGCCCCATCACCAACCTCCCGTTTCTTTCGAAAATCACAGAAAAATGTGTTGCGAAACAACTTTCCCTACATATTATGGACAATAATCTCCTCGACGTTTTCCAGTCTGGCTTCATTCAAAATTGCAGCACTGAAACAGCCCTGCTGCAAGTGATTGATGATGCGCTGAATATACTCGACTCTGGGGAATCGTGTCTTCTGATTCTTCTAGACCTCTCTGCAGCCTTTGACACTGTTAATCATAACACCCTCCTTAACACTCTTCAACAGAGAATGGGCTTGGAAGGCACAGTGCTGAAATGGTTTGCCTCATTCCTCTCGGACAGATCCCAAAGGATCAAGATAGCGAACAGTCTTTCGTCTCCATTGGCTGTAGGTCAGGGCGTCCCTCAAAGCTCTATCCTTGCACCCACTTTGTTTAATCTCTACCTGGAACCATTAGGGATCCTCCTAAGTAAATCTGGGATCCATTACCATCTTTATGCGGATGACACTCAAATCTACCTCAAGGTGTCTTCCGCACACGATCTCTCACTACTCAACTCTACTCTCAACTCTCTCACAACTGGATGTTAGCTCACCAACTCATTCTAAACCCCTCAAAAACTGAATTCCTCCTCCTATCTACCTCTCTCTCCCCTCCTCCTGTTCAATCTTGGATGGATCAGCTTAATTTACTCAACAATAAACCCATCATTGTCGACAGCGCTAAATCGCTAGGTGTCATACTTGACAAAATTCTCAACCTAATCTCCCACATCAACTCTATTGCTAAGAACGCACGTTACCAGTTGCGCCTTCTGTGGGGGATTCGTCGGTTCTTCCCGGAGAAAGACCTAAAAACCTTGGTACAATCGCTGGTTCTCTCTAGACTGGATTATTGCAATTCTCTTCTGACGGGCCTACCCAAATCCCACCTCTCCCCTCTCAAATCCATCCTCCATTCAGCAGCTCGCTTTATTTCAGGGTCTAAACGAAGCGACACATCACTCCTATCCTGTCTTCTCTTCGATGGCTACCCATCGAGGCAAGATCTATTTACAAAACTGCCTGCATCACCCACAAAGCCTTGCACACTTCCTCCCCTCGTTACCTGGAGAATAAATTGAAATTGTCTGGTGGCTCTAGACCTTCTCGCAATGCGGAAAAGCTTCTGCTTGAGCCCCCCTCCTTCAAAAGGGAAAGATCGATGGCGCAATCCTTCTCAGGTAATGCGGTGAGAATCTGGATCTCGCTTCCTCCATTGCTCCGTGCCACCTCCTCTACCCGGATCTTCAAAGCTGACCTCAAATCTCTTCTCTTCCAAAGACACTTTCAGAACTAATACTTTCATTCTCAGGCCCCTCTAGGAAGTTCGCTCATCATTGTAAATTTGTAATTTTTTCTTGTACATTCCTCACCCTTGCTTGCTGTGTTGGATATTGTGTTTGTGTACCCTACCTTTTTAGTAATGTTCTATTGTGTAACACTTTTCTCTTGTAACGTAACTGGTTCTATTGTACAGCGCTCTGACACCTTCGGGTAATGTTCGCGCTTTATAAAAATGCACTAAATAAATAAGTAAATAAAAATAAATAAATACTAGTCTTGCGCTGACCTCTTCCCATACTGTCTTTATGCCGATCGGAACCACAGCCTTTTTCAAAACAGCTGCAGCGCCTCTGAGCGCGGCTCCCCAGCGACGTGTTGCCAGGGTGACCAGGGGCGGGCCAGAAACGTGAGGCTCGTCAACCCGGCCCCGCCCACAGGATTAGCGTGGGGTGCTCTACGTCCGCAACCCCCTTCCAGGAAGTTACAAAGCACAACGACACGGGCCCCGCTTCCGATGCTCGCCGACACCCCCTCCAGTCCTGCCAAGTATCACGCATCAGGAGTGACACTAACGCATTTTTGTGCGGTGGTCCGCATCACCGCACTACAATGCAAGGTCACTCATTTGTAGCGCATCCTTGACACCACCACCGGTGCAGAGGAAGAGATAAGCGGGGCCGAAATCGCCACCCTGGCCAAACAGTCCTAATGATCTGAGCACCAGCGCAGAGCACGTGCTGTTCTGGCAAGTAGTAAGCAAAGTGTGAAAAGTCTATTTGTGAATGGCTCATTGCGGCGCAGCCTGCAGCAATGAGCATTCGGTATTAGCAAAGCTGCAGCGGGCCGGCTGGGGGCACGGCATTCACGTGGCCTGGTAAGGTCACGTGATTGCATGCAACAGTGTATCCCTAACTCTCTCTGCGTAGGCGGCAAGGCGATTCAGTGGCAGTTATGCTTTTTTAGTTTGCCGGCCCCCCACGTCATTCATTGGCAATAATTATTTGGATGCCTCCTCGCTCATGCGCGCAAACATCGGCTTCAGACGGGTCGCACAGTCACGGCATAGGCAGGGTTCCAGTTAATTAAAAATTCCGGGGTAGCTGAGTTGATGAGCACACCACCGCAGGCTTGCCTCGGTCTAGCTTGAGGCAGGGTCACCCAGCCCCACAAGCATTGACGGCTGCTGAATCGGCGTTATGAGCCTGCTGCTGCCCTAGCTGCTGCGGCTCCACTCACCACGTTCGGCCCTCTCTGTGCGAAGTCACTTGGCAATAATTATGATCCCCTGGACTTAAGGGTCCACGGCCCTACCGCGCCACCGGCGGGGCCGGCCTGCAGCTGTGAGAGTGTGTACCAGCCCAGGGGGAAGAGCCTGTCGCCGCGGCGCCGTCTCCGCTCGTCGCCTGCCTCTAAGCAAAGTAAGTGCAAGATTAAACATCACTTATAACCAGTGCTTTAAATGGGAAATTAGAAGTGCCGGTACCCACTAATTAGACTGGGTGGGTAGTTAGGGGCGTGTCTAGGGGCATGTCTGGGGGCGTGGCTGTGAGCCAGGAATTTAACAATAGCCACATAAGTAAGCTTTAATGCAAATGCTCTGATTGTCATGTAAAGCGCTTAAATACCCATGGGCCAAATTCGCGCAAAATCAAACTGCCTCCTTACATAAGAGACATGGCAAGCATCAGCTTCTATGTCATACGTGCAGAGCCTAATTTTTGGCAGTTTGATATTGCGCGAATTTGGGCCATGGGCATTTAAGCGCTTTACATGACAATCAGAACATTTGCATTAAAGCTTACTTTTTTTAAGACCCCTGGTTAAGGGAGTTGTCCAGAATCACAGGATGATGAGCCGACGTCGGGATTCGACCCTGGTTCTTCAATTCAACTCTGGGCACCTCTGACCATATCCTCATTCTTGTTGCGATGCCAATGAGAACCAGAGGCGCAACTAGAGTCAAATTTTGGGGGGGGTGTTGGGGCTGATTCTTTCAGCAGTATGCAGAGTGGAGCTGCAGGGGATCTAAGAAGGGATGAGAAACAACAAAGCCTCCTTAAAAGCAATTGGTCTTTTAAAGACCTGTGAAGTACTCGGGTGCGGCTGTGTGTGTGCCCGGGAAGCTGTCTCAGCCGGGCTGATACACACGATGGGGGAGGAGGGGTGTCTGAAGCCCTTTGATCCCAATGGGCGTTGCGCGCCTGATGAGAACCTAACACTGCAGGAGCACCCCAGCGCAGAAATACACAGGCTGTTGCCAGCCAGAGCAGCACATAAACACGCACCATCTGAAAGGGTAATTTTCAGTTTTCACGTTGCACGTACCCATACTTCAGGGCCTGAGCCCTGCTGCTTCATGGAGTACCGGTACTCTCCTTGCCCGCAAATAAGTTCCGGTACTCTGGGGGAGAAAACTGAGAAGTACCGGTGAGTACCGGCCCATTTAAAGCACTGCTTATAACTTCTGAACTCGGAAATCTATTGGTGCTCTTAATACAATGGATGTCCCTGTGCTCATTTGATTGGCCAGATTTATAGCCGTTGAGCCGTCAGGAAAGTGATTAGGTAAAGCTTTTTATTTTCAATTTGTCAGAGCAGAAGAAATTAAAGCAGAACACCGGCTCAAAATTTCGGTAGTGGAGAGTCTGCACCTCGGATACATTCAGTGCCCCAACGAACGATGATGTGCGCTTTCAAGTGAGGAGACACAACCTTGAAAAGAGCCCTCATCCGCCTCCTTATCACCCCCGCCCCCTACTATAGCAGTCATTATGTTATTCTCTGTACTCGAGGTGAGGAAGCGGCAGGCGCCGGTTTTCGCAACAGATAATCTGACCCTACTACAATAACTGACTTTGCTGACATTTACAGAAACGTCCTTTTGTTTGTAGTGGCGCAGCGCACTGTCCATGAGTGCTGCAGATCTGAGGCCTCGTTGTGGTTAACGCGATACAAAAGGGGGGATGATGGACGGAACGTTTGAGCCAATCAAACACTCACCCCCAGTCAACTGATCTGGGTTTAATCCATCATCATTCTTTAGCTCACTCCACCACCCCAGTTCAGACATGGCCATATGCAAATCAGTCTGACCCTGTGCCTCATGGGAACAGTCCAGCCCGAACTGCCAAGCCATGTCTTCCCTGGACCGGAAACAAGCATCCTAGGACCGGTTTCTGGCATTCCAGCCGTCATCAGCCAGGCTTGCTTGAATCCAGTGGCAAAGTGAGCAAGGGACCCACGTCTGGGCATACCCCCGCCAACTTAGGGCGAACAAAGCGATACAAAAGGGGATGATGGACGGAACGTTTGAGCCAATCAAACACTCACCCCCAGTCAACTGATCTGGGTTTAATCCATCATCATTCTTTAGCTCACTCCACCACCCCAGTTCAGACATGGCCATATGCAAATCAGTCTGACCCTGTGCCTCATGGGAACAGTCCAGCCCGAACTGCCAAGCCATGTCTTCCCTGGACCGGAAACAAGCATCCTAGGACCGGTTTCTGGCATTCCAGCCGTCATCAGCCAGGCTTGCTTGAATCCAGTGGCAAAGTGAGCAAGGGACCCACGTCTGGGCATACCCCCGCCAACTTAGGGCGAACAAAGCGATACAAAAGGGGATGATGGACGGAACGCTTGAGCCAATCAAACACTCACCCCCAGTCAACTGATCTGGGTTTAATCCATCATCATTCTTTAGCTCACTCCACCACCCCAGTTCAGACATGGCCATATGCAAATCAGTCTGACCCTGTGCCTCATGGGAACAGTCCAGCCCGAACTGCCAAGCCATGTCTTCCCTGGACCGGAAACAAGCATCCTAGGACCGGTTTCTGGCATTCCAGCCGTCATCAGCCAGGCTTGCTTGAATCCAGTGGCAAAGTGAGCAAGGGACCCACGTCTGGGCATACCCCCGCCAACTTAGGGCGAACAAAGCGATACAAAAGGGGATGATGGACGGAACGTTTGAGCCAATCAAACACTCACCCCCAGTCAACTGATCTGGGTTTAATCCATCATCATTCTTTAGCTCACTCCACCACCCCAGTTCAGACATGGCCATATGCAAATCAGTCTGACCCTGTGCCTCATGGGAACAGTCCAGCCCGAACTGCCAAGCCATGTCTTCCCTGGAACGGAAACAAGCATCCTAGGACCGGTTTCTGGCATTCCAGCCGTCATCAGCCAGGCTTGCTTGAATCCAGTGGCAAAGTGAGCAAGGGACCCACGTCTGGGCATACCCCGCCAACTTAGGGCGAACAAAGCGATACAAAAGGGGATGATGGACGGAACGCTTGAGCCAATCAAACACTCACCCCCAGTCAACTGATCTGGGTTTAATCCCTCATCATTCTTTAGCTCACTCCACCACCCCAGTTCAGACATGGCCATATGCAAATCAGTCTGACCCTGTGCCTCATGGGAACAGTCAAGCCCGAACTGCCAAGCCATGTCTTCCCTGGACCGGAAACAAGCATCCTAGGACCGGTTTCTGGCATTCCAGCCGTCATCAGCCAGGCTTGCTTGAATCCAGTGGCAAAGTGAGCAAGGGACCCACGTCTGGGCATACCCCCGCCAACTTAGGGCGAACAAAGCGATACAAAGGGGATGATGGACGGAACGTTTGAGCCAATCAAACACTCACCCCCAGTCAACTGATCTGGGTTTAATCCATCATCATTCTTTAGCTCACTCCACCACCCCAGTTCAGACATGGCCATATGCAAATCAGTCTGACCCTGTGCCTCATGGGAACAGTCCAGCCCGAACTGCCAAGCCATGTCTTCCTGGACCGGAAACAAGCATCCTAGGACCGGTTTCTGGCATTCCAGCCGTCATCAGCCAGGCTTGCTTGAATCCAGTGGCAAAGTGAGCAAGGGACCCACGTCTGGGCATACCCCGCGAACTTAGGGCGAACAAAGCGATACAAAGGGGATGATGGACGGAACGCTTGAGCCAATCAAACACTCACCCCCAGTCAACTGATCTGGGTTTAATCCATCATCATTCTTTAGCTCACTCCACCACCCCAGTTCAGACATGGCCATATGCAAATCAGTCTGACCCTGTGCCTCATGGGAACAGTCCAGCCCGAACTGCCAAGCCATGTCTTCCCTGGACCGGAAACAAGCATCCTAGGACCGGTTTCTGGCATTCCAGCCGTCATCAGCCAGGCTTGCTTGAATCCAGTGGCAAAGTGAGCAAGGGACCCACGTCTGGGCATACCCCGCCAACTTAGGGCGAACAAAGCTGATACAAAGGGGATGATGGACGGAACGTTTGAGCCAATCAAACACTCACCCCCAGTCAACTGATCTGGGTTTAATCCATCATCATTCTTTAGCTCACTCCACCACCCCAGTTCAGACATGGCCATATGCAAATCAGTCTGACCCTGTGCCTCATGGGAACAGTCCAGCCCGAACTGCCAAGCCATGTCTTCCCTGGACCGGAAACAAGCATCCTAGGACCGGTTTCTGGCATTCCAGCCGTCATCAGCCAGGCTTGCTTGAATCCAGTGGCAAAGTGAGCAAGGGACCCACGTCTGGGCATACCCCCGCCAACTTAGGGCGAACAAGCGATACAAAGGGGATGATGGACGGAACGTTTGAGCCAATCAAACACTCACCCCCAGTCAACTGATCTGGGTTTAATCCATCATCATTCTTTAGCTCACTCCACCACCCCAGTTCAGACATGGCCATATACAAATCAGTCTGACCCTGTGCCTCATGGGAACAGTCCAGCCCGAACTGCCAAGCCATGTCTTCCTGGACCGGAAACAAGCATCCTAGGACCGGTTTCTGGCATTCCAGCCGTCATCAGCCAGGCTTGCTTGAATCCAGTGGCAAAGTGAGCAAGGGACCCACGTCTGGGCATACCCCCGCCAACTTAGGGCGAACAAAGCGATACAAAGGGGATGATGGACGGAACGTTTGAGCCAATCAAACACTCACCCCCAGTCAACTGATCTGGGTTTAATCCATCATCATTCTTTAGCTCACTCCACCACCCCAGTTCAGACATGGCCATATGCAAATCAGTCTGACCCTGTGCCTCATGGGAACAGTCCAGCCCGAACTGCCAAGCCATGTCTTCCCTGGACCGGAAACAAGCATCCTAGGACCGGTTTCTGGCATTCCAGCCGTCATCAGCCAGGCTTGCTTGAATCCAGTGGCAAAGTGAGCAAGGGACCCACGTCTGGGCATACCCCGCCAACTTAGGGCGAACAAAGCGATACAAAAGGGGATGATGGACGGAACGTTTGAGCCAATCAAACACTCACCCCCAGTCAACTGATCTGGGTTTAATCCATCATCATTCTTTAGCTCACTCCACCACCCCAGTTCAGACATGGCCATATGCAAATCAGTCTGACCCTGTGCCTCATGGGAACAGTCCAGCCCGAACTGCCAAGCCATGTCTTCCCTGGACCGGAAACAAGCATCCTAGGACCGGTTTCTGGCATTCCAGCCGTCATCAGCCAGGCTTGCTTGAATCCAGTGGCAAAGTGAGCAAGGGACCCACGTCTGGGCATACCCCCGCCAACTTAGGGCGAACAAAGCGATACAAAGGGGATGATGGACGGAACGTTTGAGCCAATCAAACACTTCACCCCCAGTCAACTGATCTGGGTTTAATCCATCATCATTCTTTAGCTCACTCCACCACCCCAGTTCAGACATGGCCATATGCAAATCAGTCTGACCCTGTGCCTCATGGGAACAGTCCAGCCCGAACTGCCAAGCCATGTCTTCCCTGGACCGGAAACAAGCATCCTAGGACCGGTTTCTGGCATTCCAGCCGTCATCAGCCAGGCTTGCTTGAATCCAGTGGCAAAGTGAGCAAGGGACCCACGTCTGGGCATACCCCGCCAACTTAGGGCGAACAAGCGATACAAAAGGGGATGATGGACGGAACGTTAGAGCCAATCAAACACTCACCCCCAGTCAACTGATCTGGGTTTAATCCATCATCATTCTTTAGCTCACTCCACCACCCCAGTTCAGACATGGCCATATGCAAATCAGTCTGACCCTGTGCCTCATGGGAACAGTCCAGCCGAACTGCCAAGCCATGTCTTCCCTGGACCGGAAACAAGCATCCTAGGACCGGTTTCTGGCATTCCAGCTGTCATCAGCCAGGCTTGCTTGAATCCAGTGGCAAAGTGAGCAAGGGACCCACGTCTGGGCATACCCCCGCCAACTTAGGGCGAACAAAGCGATACAAAAGGGGATGATGGACGGAACGTTTGAGCCAATCAAACACTCACCCCCAGTCAACTGATCTGGGTTTAATCCATCATCATTCTTTAGCTCACTCCACCACCCCAGTTCAGACATGGCCATATGCAAATCAGTCTGACCCTGTGCCTCATGGGAACAGTCCAGCCCGAACTGCCAAGCCATGTCTTCCCTGGACCGGAAACAAGCATCCTAGGACCGGTTTCTGGCATTCCAGCCGTCATCAGCCAGGCTTGCTTGAATCCAGTGGCAAAGTGAGCAAGGGACCCACGTCTGGGCATACCCCCGCCAACTTAGGGCGAACAAAGCGATACAAAAGGGGATGATGGACGGAACGTTTGAGCCAATCAAACACTCACCCCAGTCAACTGATCTGGGTTTAATCCATCATCATTCTTTAGCTCACTCCACCACCCCAGTTCAGACATGGCCATATGCAAATCAGTCTGACCCTGTGCCTCATGGGAACAGTCCAGCCCGAACTGCCAAGCCATGTCTTCCCTGGACCGGAAACAAGCATCCTAGGACCGGTTTCTGGCATTCCAGCCGTCATCAGCCAGGCTTGCTTGAATCCAGTGGCAAAGTGAGCAAGGGACCCACGTCTGGGCATACCCCGCCAACTTAGGGCGAACAAAGCGATACAAAGGGGATGATGGACGGAACGTTTGAGCCAATCAAACACTCACCCCCAGTCAACTGATCTGGGTTTAATCCATCATCATTCTTTAGCTCACTCCACCACCCCAGTTCAGACATGGCCATATACAAATCAGTCTGACCCTGTGCCTCATGGGAACAGTCCAGCCCGAACTGCCAAGCCATGTCTTCCCTGGACCGGAAACAAGCATCCTAGGACCGGTTTCTGGCATTCCAGCCGTCATCAGCCAGGCTTGCTTGAATCCAGTGGCAAAGTGAGCAAGGGACCCACGTCTGGGCATACCCCCGCCAACTTAGGGCGAACAAAGCAATACAAAGGGGATGATGGACGGAACGTTTGAGCCAATCAAACACTCACCCCCAGTCAACTGATCTGGGTTTAATCCATCATCATTCTTTAGCTCACTCCACCACCCCAGTTCAGACATGGCCATATGCAAATCAGTCTGACCCTGTGCCTCATGGGAACAGTCCAGCCCGAACTGCCAAGCCATGTCTCCCTGGACCGGAAACAAGCATCCTAGGACCGGTTTCTGGCATTCCAGCCGTCATCAGCCAGGCTTGCTTGAATCCAGTGGCAAAGTGAGCAAGGGACCCACGTCTGGGCATACCCCCGCCAACTTAGGGCGAACAAAGCGATACAAAAGGGGATGATGGACGGAACGTTTGAGCCAATCAGTTGACTGGGGGTGAGTGTTTGATTGGCTCAAACGTTCCGTCCATCATCCCCTTTTGTATCGCTTTGGTCACCCTAAGTTGGCGGGGGTATGCCCAGACGTGGGTCCCTTGCTCACTTTGCCACTGGATTCAAGCAAGCCTGGCTGATGACGGCTGAAATGCCAGAAACCGGTCCTAGGATGCTTGTTTCCGGTCCAGGGAAGACATGGCTTGGCAGTTCGTGCTGGACTGTTCCCATGAGGCACAGGGTCAGACTGATTTGCATATGGTCATGTCTGAACTGGGGTGGTGGAGTGAGCTAAAGAATGATGATGGATTAAACCCAGATCAGTTGACTGGGGGTGAGTGTTTGATTGGCTCAAACGTTCCGTCCATCATCCCCTTTGTATCGCTTTGGTCACCCTAAGTTGGCGGGGGTATGCCCAGACGTGGGTCCCTTGCTCACTTTGCCACTGGATTCAAGGAAGCCTGGCTGATGACGGCTGAAATGCCAGAAACCGGTCCTAGGATGCTTGTTTCCGGTCCAGGGAAGACATGGCTTGGCAGTTCGTGCTGGACTGTTCCCATGAGGCACAGGGTCAGACTGATTTGCATATGGTCATGTCTGAACTGGGGTGGTGGAGTGAGCTAAAGAATGATGATGGATTAAACCCAGATCAGTTGACTGGGGGTGAGTGTTTGATTGGCTCAAACGTTCCGTCCATCATCCCCTTTGTATCGCTTTGGTCACCCTAAGTTGGCGGGGTATGCCCAGACGTGGGTCCCTTGCTCACTTTGCCACTGGATTCAAGGAAGCCTGGCTGATGACGGCTGAAATGCCAGAAACCGGTCCTAGGATGCTTGTTCCCGGTCCAGGGAAGACATGGCTTGGCAGTTCGTGCTGGACTGTTCCCATGAGGCACAGGGTCAGACTGATTTGCATATGGTCATGTCTGAACTGGGGTGGTGGAGTGAGCTAAAGAATGATGATGGATTAAACCCAGATCAGTTGACTGGGGGTGAGTGTTTGATTGGCTCAAACGTTCCGTCCATCATCCCTTTGTATCGCTTGGTCACCCTAAGTTGGCGGGGTATGCCCAGACGTGGGTCCCTTGCTCACTTTGCCACTGGATTCAAGCAAGCCTTGCTGATGACGGCTGAAATGCCAGAAACCGGTCCTAGGATGCTTGTTTCCGGTCCAGGGAAGACATGGCTTGGTAGTTCGTGCTGGACTGTTCCCATGAGGCACAGGGTCAGACTGATTTGCATATGGTCATGTCTGAACTGGGGTGGTGGAGTGAGCTAAAGAATGATGATGGATTAAACCCAGATCAGTTGACTGGGGGTGAGTGTTTGATTGGCTCAAACGTTCCGTCCATCATCCCCTTTGTATCGCTTGGTCACCCTAAGTTGGCGGGGGTATGCCCAGACGTGGGTCCCTTGCTCACTTTGCCACTGGATTCAAGCAAGCCTGGCTGATGACGGCTGAAATGCCAGAAACCGGTCCTAGGATGCTTGTTTCCGGTCCAGGGAAGACATGGCTTGGCAGTTCGTGCTGGACTGTTCCCATGAGGCACAGGGTCAGACTGATTTGCATATGGTCATGTCTGAACTGGGGTGGTGGAGTGAGCTAAAGAATGATGATGGATTAAACCCAGATCAGTTGTCTGGGGGTGAGTGTTTGATTGGCTCAAACGTTCCGTCCATCATCCCCTTTGTATCGCTTGGTCACCCTAAGTTGGCGGGGGTATGCCCAGACGTGGGTCCCTTGCTCACTTTGCCACTGGATTCAAGCAAGCCTGGCTGATGACGGCTGAAATGCCAGAAACCGGTCCTAGGATGCTTGTTTCCGGTCCAGGGAAGACATGGCTTGGCAGTTCGTGCTGGACTGTTCCCATGAGGCACAGGGTCAGACTGATTTGCATATGGTCATGTCTTAACTGGGGTGGTGGAGTGAGCTAAAGAATGATGATGGATTAAACCCAGATCAGTTGACTGGGGGTGAGTGTTTGATTGGCTCAAACGTTCCGTCCATCATCCCCTTTTGTATCGCTTTGGTCACCCTAAGTTGGCGGGGTATGCCCAGACGTGGGTCCCTTGCTCACTTTGCCACTGGATTCAAGCAAGCCTGGCTGATGACGGCTGAAATGCCAGAAACCGGTCCTAGGATGCTTGTTTCCGGTCCAGGGAAGACATGGCTTGGCAGTTCGTGCTGGACTGTTCCCATGAGGCACAGGGTCAGGCTGATTTGCATATGGTCATGTCTGAACTGGGGTGGTGGAGTGAGCTAAAGAATGATGATGGATTAAACCCAGATCAGTTGACTGGGGGTGAGTGTTTGATTGGCTCAAACGTTCCATCCATCATCCCCTTTTGTATCGCTTTGGTCACCCTAAGTTGGCGGGGGTATGCCCAGACGTGGGTCCCTTGCTCACTTTGCCACTGGATTCAAGCAAGCCTGGCTGATGACGGCTGAAATGCCAGAAACCGGTCCTAGGATGCTTGTTTCCGGTCCAGGGAAGACATGGCTTGGCAGTTCGTGCTGGACTGTTCCCATGAGGCACAGGGTCAGACTGATTTGCATATGGTCATGTCTGAACTGGGGTGGTGGAGTGAGCTAAAGAATGATGATGGATTAAACCCAGATCAGTTGACTGGGGGTGAGTGTTTGATTGGCTCAAACGTTCCGTCCATCATCCCCTTTGTATCGCTTTGGTCACCCTAAGTTGGCGGGGGTATGCCCAGACGTGGGTCCCTTGCTCACTTTGCCACTGGATTCAAGCAAGCCTGGCTGATGACGGCTGAAATGCCAGAAACCGGTCCTAGGATGCTTGTTTCCGGTCCAGGGAAGACATGGCTTGGCAGTTCGTGCTGGACTGTTCCCATGAGGCACAGGGTCAGACTGATTTGCATATGGTCATGTCTGAACTGGGGTGGTGGAGTGAGCTAAAGAATGATGATGGATTAAACCCAGATCAGTTGACTGGGGGTGAGTGTTTGATTGGCTCAAACGTTCCGTCCATCATCCCCTTTGTATCGCTTTGGTCACCCTAAGTTGGCGGGGGTATGCCCAGACGTGGGTCCCTTGCTCACTTTGCCACTGGATTCAAGCAAGCCTGGCTGATGACGGCTGAAATGCCAGAAACCGGTCCTAGGATGCTTGTTTCCGGTCCAGGGAAGACATGGCTTGGCAGTTCGTGCTGGACTGTTCCCATGAGGCACAGGGTCAGACTGATTTGCATATGGTCATGTCTGAACTGGGGTGGTGGAGTGAGCTAAAGAATGATGATGGATTAAACCCAGATCAGTTGACTGGGGGTGAGTGTTTGATTGGCTCAAACGTTCCGTCCATCATCCCCTTTTGTATCGCTTTGGTCACCCTAAGTTGGCGGGGGTATGCCCAGACGTGGGTCCCTTGCTCACTTTGCCACTGGATTCAAGCAAGCCTGGCTGATGACGGCTGAAATGCCAGAAACCGGTCCTAGGATGCTTGTTTCCGGTCCAGGGAAGACATGGCTTGGCAGTTCGTGCTGGACTGTTCCCATGAGGCACAGGGTCAGACTGATTTGCATATGGTCATGTCTGAACTGGGGTGGTGGAGTGAGCTAAAGAATGATGATGGATTAAACCCAGATCAGTTGACTGGGGGTGAGTGTTTGATTGGCTCAAACGCTCCGTCCATCATCCCTTTGTATCGCTTTGGTCACCCTAAGTTGGCGGGGTATGCCCAGACGTGGGTCCCTTGCTCACTTTGCCACTGGATTCAAGCAAGCCTGGCTGATGACGGCTGAAATGCCAGAAACTGGTCCTAGGATGCTTGTTTCCGGTCCAGGGAAGACATGGCTTGGCAGTTCGTGCTGGACTGTTCCCATGAGGCACAGGGTCAGACTGATTTGCATATGGTCATGTCTGAACTGGGGTGGTGGAGTGAGCTAAAGAATGATGATGGATTAAACCCAGATCAGTTGACTGGGGGTGAGTGTTTGATTGGCTCAAACGTTCCGTCCATCATCCCCTTTTGTATCGCTTTGGTCACCCTAAGTTGGCGGGGTATGCCCAGACGTGGGTCCCTTGCTCACTTTGCCACTGGATTCAAGCAAGCCTGGCTGATGACGGCTGAAATGCCAGAAACCGGTCCTAGGATGCTTGTTTCCGGTCCAGGGAAGACATGGCTTGGCAGTTCGTGCTGGACTGTTCCCATGAGGCACAGGGTCAGACAGATTTGCATATGGTCATGTCTGAACTGGGGTGGTGGAGTGAGCTAAAGAATGATGATGGATTAAACCCAGATCAGTTGACTGGGGTGAGTGTTTGATTGGCTCAAACGTTCCGTCCATCATCCCCTTTTGTATCGCTTTGGTCACCCTAAGTTGGCGGGGGTATGCCCAGACGTGGGTCCCTTGCTCACTTTGCCACTGGATTCAAGCAAGCCTGGCTGATGACGGCTGAAATGCCAGAAACTGGTCCTAGGATGCTTGTTTCCGGTCCAGGGAAGACATGGCTTGGCAGTTCGTGCTGGACTGTTCCCATGAGGCACAGGGTCAGACTGATTTGCATATGGTCATGTCTGAACTGGGGTGGTGGAGTGAGCTAAAGAATGATGATGGATTAAACCCAGATCAGTTGACTGTGGGTGAGTGTTTGATTGGCTCAAACGTTCCGTCCATCATCCTCCTTTTGTATCGTTGTGGTTAACAGTAGGATCAGCTCTAAAGGGCACTAGATGCTTTAGTTTCGGGTGCTTTCCAGCAGTTTTTACATCTTCTTAGAGTGTCTTGTTGCTCAAATGGGTGTAATTGCTGATATTTATATGTTTTCCTACTCTTCATTGCTTGATTTTGCTTGCAAAAAGTGTCACTCATATTCGTTGGAATGTCACTCATAATTACACTGAAATTATGAAAATGTCACACTTGGCAATCTCAAACCTTGGCAGCTATGCCCCTCAGCTAAGCTCCTGCATCTGTACTTGCTTGGATTCCCCAACATCGGATGCCCCTCCTCGCAGGGTGCTGTGTATGATAGGGCCCGTGCGGTAGTTGTACTGCCCTCTCTCGCACGTGGCTGAATTTGTCTCAGTGCAACGGTCCAGAGGGATCAGTTGGAGACTTCCGTACTAGTGACTGTGGGGCCCTGATTTTCTGATTTCTTGCAACTGCACACCCGACGTTCCACTGCTTGGATCTTCCACATTGTAACCCGGCCGGCGTGACCATAAATAACCTCCCGAACACGAGTGGTTTCTCGGCACTCGTATTCTTAAGCA
This sequence comes from Calotriton arnoldi, assembly GCA_963921515.1. Classification (NCBI taxonomy): domain Eukaryota; kingdom Metazoa; phylum Chordata; class Amphibia; order Caudata; family Salamandridae; genus Calotriton; species Calotriton arnoldi. The sequence continues at coordinate 4,989,076 of CAWUFW010000051.1, forward strand.
CTGTGTTGACCTTTATCATTTTCAATATGCATAACTTGTAAGTACTCATTGGATTGGAGTATTTTAGTGTTGTTTTCACTGGGTTAGTGTGTTTTAATTGTGCACAAATACTTTACACCTTGCGTTTTACGTTTAGCCTGAATGCTGTGTGCCAAGCTACCAGCGGTAGAGCACAGGTTAATTTAGGTTGTGTATCTAATTTACCCTGAATGGTATTGTGGTCCCCACTTCAGACCCAATTTCTAACAACACTTTTGAGGGGGGTGACAAAATTGTGCATGCAAATACTGCAGTTTTACAACAACAATTACACTGGCCAATCAGGGAAAATATATTCCCACCACCTGCCTAGTTATAAATAATGGACTTGTGTGCTGTGTAGTGGTACTTGTGAAGCACAAACCAAGACGGAGAGCAAAGGAGCCGTTCTGAATAGCTTCCCCCAAAGGCACCCTGAGCGATTAACTTTGCATTCATAATAAAAAACAATCTCCTTGAGTCCCCAGAATAACTCGATAATTGAGATTATAAAAAGCCGGTGTTTTCTCTGTGGCACACAACTGGCTTAGAATTAATGAATTTGTACTTATACCCCATTCTCACGCATAGATCTCCACACTTTTAGGTCACCGATTCAGGAACACCATATGCTCTAATTCCCGTTCTTATTTTATTAGATTATGACATCCATAATGAATGCATACACCGATTGTTTACATATTTAAATGTGTAAAATGATCACTTTTCAGCGCTGCGCATCATATTCTGTATGATTGAATGGATATAAATCACTCTTGAAGGAAATACATAAAGTTGTGGTTTTTAATAAAAGAATACATCAAACATAATTTAATATTGATTTGTATTTTGGAAATGCCTTTAACGCAGCGCCTCGAGCAGTGCAGAAATGAACATTTGATTCCCTCTGTCAGCAGCTGGCGATGCTTTGTGTTAATAATGTCAGGCTTGTTGACAACTAGCGGACACCCTCGAATTTTCTCATTAATTAATTTCTGAGGCAATTTCTTCAAACCCTCTACGTTTCTGGGATATTAAAGTGTCTGTCTGCTGGTAAAGTTCACTTTATGAAATTCATGTGCTCGCTTACATGTTTGCTTGTGATGTAAGCCTCACATTTGTCTGGATGAAAGTTTGTTCACATTTATCTCAATTACTTGCTCTGATCAGCCTAAGACACATTTTTTTACATTTGTTTTCCTCCTTGACTCTATCAGATAATTGGAAGCATATGGCTGAAAATAGAACAAATACTGTGTATGGTGCCAGAGCAGAAGCCAACAGTTCAAAGCACAAACGCTGCGAAACAGAAGTTCCTCGCTAGATGGAATGTAGATACCACCCTCTTGTACACAAACCAAGCGCCCCACTGAAAATGGTAATTAAGGTATTAGATTTTCAGCAGAGTATTTGTCTAGCGCCAAGAGGTCAACTCATTGGCGAACGCTCGGCTACAAAGACGATACAAACATACCATAAACACGAAGGTCCAGGCAACCATGAATGTCATTCTTACCGGATGGGCGGAGAAGGTCTTTGAAAATTGGACAGGAAGACCAGGAAATTCCATGATGAACATTAAGAAATCCCAAGGAACTTTACGGACAGAAGAATATGGGGGCATATTAGCAAGACCGGCGATAAAATTATCGCCGTTTTAGCGGCAGGAAACTGCCGCTAAAACGGCGATAATGGGCTTGCTAATAAGCGTTATAGAATTCAATAGAAGCCCAGGTTAGATGTCCTGCACATCTAACCTGGGCTTCTATTGGAATTCTATAACGCATATTAGCAAGCCCATTATCGCCGTTTTAGCGGCAGTTTCCTGCCGCTAAAACGGCGATAATTTTATCGCCGGTCTTGCTAATATGCCCCATGATTTCTACTTGGACTGTATGATAGGAACCGCCAGGTTGTGCCTTAGTGACCTTAAATTTTGACCACAACTCAAGGATCCTACAGGTTTCCCATAAAAGTGCAAACTTCCCATGGGGAATCTCACAGGATATATTTCGTGTTGGAAAACGTTACAGAATGAAGGATTTAATGGCCCACATTTAATCCAGTTTGTCATGGGCACTCGTGGAACGCAGTGTGACGCAAAACGCAGCATCATTAACTTACCATGTTACTGTCCTGCGCGCCCTGTGCTATATTTAATGTACTGTGCGAGCGGCAGCGCAAGCGTAAGAAATAAGGGTAGTTTATGTTACCACTTGCAATGATGGCGCTTCGCCCTTTAGTGTTCTTATTGTCTGACTTTTGCAGGCATTCACCGCATTGGCATTGTCGCCTCTTGGTACTCTCATATCAACAATTCTGCCCCAACCAACATGTCCAACTGACGGACTTTATGTAGCAGCAAGTGCTCTCTGTGGCCACACAAATCTAGAGATCCGGATTTGGCGAATCAAGACCCGGAATTGCCTATTGCAGATGCAACCTTCGAATTATGTACATTTCACTTAACTCTAAAAAGATTCAGAGCCCATCTACAATAAGGCTGCGCCACTGGAGCTTGCAACGCTCCAGTGGAGGTCGGGCCTGCTTCATATTTACCAGGCAGCAGTAAGCCACTTTGCGTGGCTCAATGCGGCCTTGTAAATATTGTTCCCTTTAACGCAGTTTTCTGAACGCACTTGCGTTCCCAGCAACACCCATGGCTTTTTGACACTACCCCAGATTTACGAGGGGTCGTAACTCTGAAATAGCGATTAAAACTTACGCCTCCCCAAGGAAGGTGTAGGCAGTCGCTACGAGGAGAAATACCTTTATTTCTCCTCATTTTTCATTTTTCTATGTATGCTGTATTCTGCAGCACACATAGAAAGAGGAAAAAGCCTCTTGTGATTGTTTTTGTGCAGGAAGGTTTCCCTCCCTCCTTGGCAGTGGCCCACAAGGGACGGGGGCCTGTTTGGGTCCCACAAAGTACCTTTCCGACAGCATTTTCATGGCGGTTGAACCGCCAGGGCATTACCGCTATTCAAGGCAAACGTCGGACCGCTTGCGTCATAATGCGGCTGTCGGACCGCATCGCTGTCTGTCGGTGGGACCGCCACCGACAGCCTGTCGGTGGCAGTCCCACTGACATTGAATTTAGCCCAATAGTATTGGGCCCACCAAAGATATGACAACGTTAATTTAGAAGATAAAAGTGTTTGCTGATAACAATTGTCCCATGGTACTGCACGCCAGATACATAGAATGCAAAGTCTTTTCTTTTTAACATATTTTTGGACAGGTTGCAATTCCTTGCCTGCTGCTTTCAGGGCAGTCTGCTTTCCAACTCAGAAATACTATGAATTATGCAATACTGCTTCAAAGCAACAGTGGACGACAGATGCATTTGCTTTTCAAAACCTTTAGGAACAAAAATAAACAATATTGGTCTAGGCTCATTAAACTGGCCTGTACACTGGACACAAGCTGCACCCGGCAAATGTGCACGTGCAGTTGTTGAGCCCACGGGTCCTGATTCATGAATGTGACCCGTGGCCAATAGGAATGCAAGGCAGGGCATGCAGAGGCTGAGGTCACATGTGTGGGTTGATCGTCTGTCTGCTGCCTAGCAGAGACTTTCAAGAGCCACATTAGTATGATCATGAGGGCCTGGTGATGTCAGCACGCCCCCGCCCCCGGGCTCACCAAAGACATATCAAGCAAGGTAGCGATGTTGACGTGCGCAGCCTTAAAAGGCCTGTTCTGCTCCAATGCATTCATTTACAATTCTGCCCTTAATTTGCACTACTGGTGAATGCATACATTGACATTTTCATCTTTAATTGGCAATGCAAATCTGGACTCACTGTTTATGCATTTCATGAATAGTGAAGTGCAGGGTCTGCTTGGAGAAAGGAGGCCCTTCTGCCACTTGGATGCACCTTTTCCTGTGGCAGGTTTGTCGAAGAATGGTGTTGTCACAGAGAGACAGAAGTTATGCTCTGGCGGACTCCAACGTGTCTCTCTGTGAATGAGGGATGTGCTGGCATTGCCTGGGAGCAAATCCTTCATGGGGCCAAATGTGTGCACACAAGACAGTTTGCACCAATGCAAATTCATTGTGCTTTCACTCACTTGCAAAATGTCCTTTTTTCCCCAGTATTGAGGATCGGGACAAATAATTAGCTAACAAATAAGGCTGCAGTCTTCTTTGAGTCAAGCACTGTTGTAATTTGCATGTAAGGAACTGCACCAGTCTCTGATCCCACCACGGCCACTGGGGTGAGGAGGTTGTCTCTCTCATCGAACGAAGAATGATTAGAGAAAATATAATATGAAAATGATTCACTCGCTGAAACTCAAACTCCATGCTTCACTACAATTTATCATCCATCAATTGCAATCCTCCCATTCTGCATTCTGATGCAACAACATTCTTCTTAGATTCCACTAAAGGACTGCTCTGTGATTATTGCTAAATAACAAGAAAAACCAAAAGTAAAATCTCAAGCACTTGTAACATCTGCATACTGAAATTGATACAAATGGAGGAAACTTTCCGTGGATCGCGCAAAGTTTTTTCCACAATGACCAGCTAGACCTTGGATGGAATATCCATCACCAGTTAGCATGAAACATTTCACAATGACATGCTGAACTTAGTATATTGAGGTTCTGTTTTACACCTTGGGAGGAGTGGTAAAGAAGCAAAACCAGTGTTGGTGCATACTTTATGCCTACCACCAATAAGAAGCAGAACTTCACGCATTGAACTTGCTCGTGCCTTCTATCAGCTAGAGATATCTGCGGTAACAAATCAGTACAAATGCAATATACATCTTGGAGTCCATTCACTACGCTTATTTGTAGGGTTGGGCAGAGTAGTGCCCAAAAAACTCGGCTGCGCTATGCAGTGGAGTGCGTTATGTTGAGCCATTCGCGCTGATTATTAGCACCAGGTGTTTGTGCAACACTGTACAATCAGAGCGAACAGCACCACGTGCAGCGCAAGAGGGCAAGAGGGCGATGCTTCTTTCTGTCACTCGAGTGGCAGCTTCCTCAACGCGAACAGAAGGTTCTTCAACACAAACATCCGTGACTGCCCGCAATGAGAAATGTCGCTGGGAGGTGGTCTGAAGTAAGATTTTCCTTGCTCGCCAACTTAACGTTGGCAAGAACAAGCGAGGAAAAAACTCTGTTCCGCTGAGTTTTTTTAGAACTCCTTGCGCTATGTAGAGGTCGGAGTGGTAAAAACTCAGCAAACTCCGCGAGTGGAATTTCTCACCTTGGCCTAGTTATATGTGTGCGCTTGTGCAGAGCACAGCATTGCGTCGATTAACCTACTGCTTTCAATCACCAGCAAAATTTGGATTACACCCAGTGTAAATGTTATTTTGCACAGGGGCGTTTTGCACCAGATTCTAAATGGCCCAAGGCAGTTTCTTACCAACCCCAACATGTGTAACAAATCCAGGATAATTCTACTAGACCTTGCATTAGAAAGTCCCACTTTATGCCACAATGTAAACTATATGGGGCATATTATCAACAGCCATCGATAATTATCGCTAAGCGTGCTTAGCGCGATTTTAATTATCGCCGGCTATCGCTGGATTACATCGACGAGATATCGCGTTATTATCAACGCTTATCTCCAAGGCGATGAAAAATCCAGCGATAGCGGTGAAATGCGTGAATATCGCTGGAAATCCAGCGATAAAACCACAGCGATAGGAAAATCCTTGATAATAGGGCAGGGTGGACTTATCCTGACAATTCACCTCCCATAGGATAATATAGCTAAGTCACTTTTAAATCAGGCGTTCAGATACCAGCGATAATCGCGGTTAGCGCTACTTTTATTATCGCTACGGATTGATAATAGGGGGAAGTTGTGTTAGCGACAGTTTTCATGTTATTTTAGTAAGGAACGCCTACTTTGCATCTCATTAGCGATGAGATGCAAGGCGTTAGTGAAACGGGTGCTAACACAAGGAAACACAGGCTAAAGAGCCTGTTAGCGTGTCCTTGTTAATACTGCGATAGAATTATCGCCGCTTTTCGGCCGAAAACGGCCGCTAAAGCGGCGATAATTGTCTTGATAATATGCCCCTGTGTTTTTAAGAATGTTTGCAGCATTATAGTATCAGAATCGCACAGTGTGCTGCAATATTCGGCAACATATCTATATGTGGAAACAAAAAGAATTTCTTCCTGAGCTGAGTAATCAAAATGCTGTCAACATGAATGCAAGAAGTAACCATGAAGGGGCTGTTGCAGATTGCAGATCCTGTGAAGAAAAGGCTGAGTTTGATTGCTGGAAAAAGGTACGTACAGTGGGAAATATAATAATTTCAGATGTGCAGGCCCAGGGAGGAGACGTCCACAAAGATTATGGAGAATACATCATCGCTGTGAACAAGGAAAGCCTCGAAGGAAGGGAATCAGAGGGAAAACGATGCAATGGCGCCAGCATCTGTACTAGCTCAGGGGGGCTGGAGGGATTACAAATTCAAACACGGGGGAGATCCTTCAGAGAGCGCGAGAGATGTTTGTGCAATGTTCAGCACGGAAGCCTTCTCTGACATGTGAGGAGTTTATTACTACTATGCTTTATATGGCAGCTTTTTTTAGTTAAAAATAATCATACAACCTCAAAGACATAGCTACTGCCCTTCTGTCATCAAGAACAAACAGGAGCACATACATCAGGCCCAGCACTCCAGTCAAATACACATTGACAAAGTCAGTAGGTCTGGCTTTATCAGTGAAAGTGACTCTTCATTGATACAATTGGCTTGTTTAGATAAGTAATTGGGCGAATGCAAGAACGAATTAATTCTTGGATGAATGAGTGCCTGACTTAATGAATCTGTGAGTAATATTACTGCACGAATAGATAAATGAATAGATTAGTGAGTGCTTGTTCGGGTGAGTCAGTGAGTGAGTGCTGCATGAATTTGAGTTATATGACTGCATGAATAGATAAATATGTGGGTGAGCGAGTGATTGTTAGAGTGAACGAGCGAGGGAGTCTGTAGACGGATGGATGAACACATGGATGGATGAGCAAAAAATAAGTGCTTGCATAGCTGATGTGTTTATATGTCCCTAGAGGCATGTCCTCTGTTATTGTAAGTGTGACTGCTGGTGTGTCACCTGTGTTTGCATGTGTTCTATATGTGCCTTGTTACATGCAAATGGGTGTCTATTCGTGTCTTGGGCTGCATGTGCCCTAGGGTTTCAGGTGTGTTCGTGTGCATACTGGAGCCTGTATGCGCAAAATTGCTGCATGCTTTTGATATGTTTAAATTGGTGCCTTTATGTATGTTGGTGTGTATGTGCATGGATGATATCTGTACTTTTTATGTTCTGTGTCTGCATTTGAACATCGCTTCATGCTGTGAGTATGGCAATGTGACCATTGGTGTCTTTAAGTCAGTAGTATATGTATGATTGATGGGTAGTTCTGGTGTGTTCGGCAGGGTCATGAGGGTACCTGTGTGACTGTGTGCATGTTAATCGTTGCATTTTGTGGAAGCCACCACAACTAATGTCGCTCAACCTGCTCCCTTTTTCTAGGCTTCTGACAGGGGAGAGAGCTGCAGTGATAAGGTCTCTCCTACATCTTCTTTCTTTAGGTAGATTTTTATTGCTGTCCATTGTGTCTTTTGGTAGAAACATGGCCCCGAAGGTAAGGTATGGAACTTACCGACGTCTGGAGTGTGACATGTTTGACTGACACTTATCCTTCACACCGTGCAACGCCCCAGAATATCAGGTGTTCTGAAGGCAGATGCCCATGGCAGAGGCATTTCACGTACAGTGCAAACTTAAAACATCTCAGCAGTTGCTGGACATGTCACTTCCTAGAGATGCTTGGAAATGCAGCTATATTACTTCCTGGAGAGATTGATGCTTGGAAATGCAGCTATATTACTTCCTGGAGAGATTGATGCTTGGAAATGCAGCTATATTACTTCCTGGAGAGATTGATGCTGGGAAATTCAGAGATGCTTTCCGCTTGAGACAGTTGCTGAGAAATGAGATGCTGGGAAATTGAGTTCAGTTAGGAAAAGATTCTGGTGGGGATTAGATGACAACTGGAGGGCTCGGCAGGAGAGGCTGGGATGCAGTGGGCTTAGGCGAGACTTCCAGGTCAGATTAGCAAACAGGACAAATCCGAGCAAGGCCCTGCAGAAAGGGAAGGGCTCCGAGGGGAACCTAAGAAGTGGAATGGACTTCAACAGGTCATAACTGTTGGACCGGGCCGTTTTTACAGGGACACCCCCAACCTGTTGCTGAATCTGTTACTGTTGGCATTAGGACTCTGCACACTTTTCCCTGCTAACCAGAGGCAGACTGCTTGTGCTCTCTCTCTAAAACATGGTCTAATTCGCATCTACCTGATTAGTACATTTAATTTATTTGTATGTCCCTAGTAAATGGTACTACATGTAGTCAGGGCCTTTACATTTAATGATACTAGTGGGCCTGCATCATCCTCAAAAGTAGCTGTTTAAAACATGGCGCTGATGCCTACTACTGCAGCCTGTAGAGCAGTTTAAAGCTGCCATTTCTATCTGGCATAATACACTTTTTGCCAGGCCTAAACCCTCCTTTTTAATACTTATAAGTCTCTCCTAGAGTAGGCCCTAACGGCTCATAGGGCAGGGTGCATTGTATTTAAAAAGTATGTGTGCTTCATTTTTTACATGTCTGGGCAGTGAAAAATTAATTAAGTAATTTTTCACTGTTGTAAGGCCTTTCTCTCCCATTGACTAACACTGTGTTGCCTTGTTACATTTAATAGGTAACTTTGCAGTGGGTGCAGATAAACATTCGCTGTTACACTCACTTGTAATTTAAAACCCTCTTTAATGATAAAGTCAGATTTTACTTCACAACTCTGAAAATCCCAGTTTTAGAAAGTTGGCATTTTATTGTCCTCATCATTTGAGTCTTCTGCCAGTGTCCTGGGTCATATGACTGTGACTGGTTCTGCTGTTGCGGTTTGTGTGTTGCTTCCACACAGTAACATAAAGGGGGCTTAAGAGTGGATAGGATGGGTCATCCTGGCAGGGCGGGTGGGGAGGAGCTGTACCCAGCCCTACCTACACTTCAAAGGGCTCGCCTCATGCGCACATAAAGGAACCTGACACCAGACCTTCCCTGCCCTTTGTTACCTCAGACAGTTTGGAGCTTTGACCGGGGTACTGAAACAACTTTCCAGAATCAGAAGTGGGGGTAGGACCGGGAGTCCTCCACGACATAATGGCTGGAACCTGGTATAAATATTGGACCTCCAGAGACACTCATCAGACCCTCCTGGACCTGTGGAAATTAAAGACGAAGGACTGCCCTCCATCCACAAGACTGCCCTACTGCTTGAAGGACTGCCTTACTGTCTTAGAAGGATGACTGGACCTGCACGCCTTCATCCCAGGCTAACCAGAGTTACTGAAAGGGCGCATTGGCTGACTTCTCCTGTGAACTACAGGAATACAACTAACTTCATATGCCTTCCTGCAACTGCCCAGCTGACCTGCTGCAACTGGACCTGTCTGAGCCTTGTTGGCCTCTGCTGAAGTGAGTCCCTGATTGCAAAGAGGTGGCTCCCCAGTTCCTGGATAACTTGGCAGGCATCAAAGTGTACTCCTCCTCTAGAAAAGGTGAAAATCTTGAAGTTTGGGCTCCTTGTGACCACGCAAGGACCAGTTTGTGCCAAGAGTCTGCCACCTGCGATGAGCGATGCAAAGAGCAGCTCTGGTGAGGCCTGCTCTTTGCATCGACAGCAACCAACAGAGACGACCAGCAACGCAAGACCCGCACTTTGCACTACAGCATCAACATCCCCCAACACTTAGCCTACTCTTCCGTGAGACTAACCTAGTATCCAACACAAGATCCATCATGGTTGGCTTGCACTTGCAACTTTACCCCAGTCTAGTGCGACCAAATGGCAACGAGTGGCGCTCTGTGCTTCTAATGCTATTTTCACTTAAAATCTTTAACCTTGCATATTTCTGGTTCAGCTGCTGATGATGATGAGGAATTTATAAAGCGCGACAAATACCCTGAGGTGTCTAGGCGCTGCCTTCGGTATGTATGAATCAGAGCGGACGCTGAGGTACATATAAGTCAGAACGGACCCTGAGGTAAAAAATTATGCTGAAAACAACCATGTTTTAAGGCCTTTTCTGAATTTGAGGAGACTGGGCTCTTTTTTCAGCATAGTGGGTAGGGAGTTCCATAAGCTAGCCATTGTAGCTGTGAAGCTCTTGCTGCCCCATCTGGCCGTGCTGACTCTAGGAACAAGTAGTTTTCCCGTGTTGGTGGATCTAAGGACTCTGGCCGGGATATATGGCTTTAGAAATTTTGCCAGATGTGTTGGCCCCAAGTTGTTGAGGGATTTGAATGCGATGCACAAAGACTTGAATTGAATCCTCTTGACTACAGGTAGCCAGTGGAGTCGGGCCAAAGACGCAGAGACTGAATTGAATTTGGAGATGCCAAGCAGCACTCTTGCTGCAGCATTCTGCACCGTCTGCAGTTTGTTAATGCTGCGCTTTGGGGTACTGGAAAAGAGGGCATTACAGTAGTCCAATCTTGAGGATATCAAGACTGTTACCACCGTCTTCCTTAGGTCCATGGGTATTACCGGGAGGATTTTCCTCAGCATTTTCAGGATGAAGAAACATGCTGAGGTAACCGAATTGATGTGTGGCTCAAATGACAGGTTGGTGTCAAAGATCACTCCAAGATTTTTGGCTTTGAGCACCGGTTTGGGCAGGGTGCCAAGTTGGGCCGGCCACCAGTTATCTGTCCAAAAAGGTGGACTGTTCCCCAGCAACAAAACCTCAGTCTTAGCTGAGTTCAACTTCAGGCAGTTATCTGACATCCAGCTTGCTATGTGGCACATACAATCATGAAACCTAGTAGCTGTCTGGCTGAACTACTTACCGAGACGATCTGCGTGTCGTCCGCGTACAACACCAGGGTAAAACCATAGCTTCTTTTCTAGGCTGGCAAGAGGGGTGACATAAATGTTAAAGAGCGTTGGGCTCAGGGAAGAGCCCTGGGGAACTCCACAAGGCAGCGTGAATGGAGCTGACACCATGTTGCCCAAGGCCACTTCCTGGGAGCGCTCCGATAAAAAGGAGCCTAGCAGGGACAGCGCCCTTCCTCTGATCCCGATGGAAGCCAGTCGCTCCTGCAGCAGCCCATGATTAACCGTATCAAACGCTGCTGACAGGTCCAAAAGGATCAGAGCTGCGTTTCCCCCACCATCAAGTATCAGCCTAAGCTCCTGTGTGGCAGTGATTAGAGCCAGATCTGTGCTATGCTGAGCACGAAAGCCAAACTGGGAGGAATCCAGAATAGTGTTTTCATTGATAAAAACGTAAAGTTCGGTGTTCATCGTCTTTTCCACTACTTTTGCGGGAAACAGGAGTCTAGATATTGGCCTGTAATTAAGAGTCTCCTTGGCATCCAGGTTGGGTTTCGTTAATAAGGGAAGAATAGAGGCTTTCTTCCATTCCATAGGAAAATGTCCAGTTAAGAACATTGAATTAAAGATCGCCGTTAATGGGATAGCTATAATTTTAGGCGAGATATGCAGGACTTTAGGAGGGCATGGGTCTGACGGGGAGTCCGATTTAGTCGCCACAATGAGTTTAACGGTTTGTTCCACAGTTAACATGGAAAAAGAGGAGAAAGTAGAAATGACTGATGTAGAAGAATCTTGTGTTAATTCACGAGAAACTGCTAGCCTCTTATTAAGTTGGGTCATTGTCTGAGCCGGGCGATTATCCTGCTGTGCAAACCGGTCAAACACAGACTTGACCTTATGCCGAAAGGATTCTGCTAAGGAGTTGCAGAATTCTTGACTAATATTGATGTCAGGCGCATTCGGCGGCTTTCTAGTTTTTTTACTGTGGTGAGCAGAGCTTTAGGACAATTGTTAGCTGCTGCAATTTCCTTGGCAAAGTACGAAGCCTTTTCCCGGAAGATAAGTTTCTTGTAGGTTTGGAGAGATGACTTATATTCCATTCTAGTCTTTGTGTTATTATCCAATCTCCACTTCCTCTCTGATTTGTGACAGAGTTTGTTTGTATCATTGAACCAGGGTTCTGATGGTAACCTCCTGGATTAGAGACACTGTTTGGGGGGCGCTAGTTGTGTCATGGCCGAATCAAGCCAGGCGCGATATTGAACTGTGGCAAAATCGGGGTCAGCGGACAGGTCAGGTAAGGTATCTAAAAGAATAGGGTTAAGGGAGTTAACCTCGATTTTCTTTCAAGGGCGACTGACATACGGTTCTCTACGGGCTTTGAAATGGTTTTTATGTGGCAGTAGTATGTCAAATAGAACTGCCTTGTGATCTGACCAGATCATGGGCAAAACTCAGGTCGAGCTTAGAGAGGGATTATCTGAAAGAAATGCCATCTAAATAGTGCCCAGCTCTGTGAGTTGACCCCTTCACAAGTTGGCACAATTCTGCACTGTCCATGTGGTCTAAAAGTGATTTTGTCTCAGGGTCATCAGTTTTTTCCAGATGAAAATTAAAATCCCCTAGCACTGTGAAATTGGGGTGCTCCGCTTTGCGAGCTAGAAGGGTGCCTAGGTTATATAAAAAAGCGGCCTTAGGTTTGGGCGGTCGATAAAGCAAAATCCCACTGAAAGAGTGTTGGCCATACAATTCAATTTTAAACTTAAACGATTCACAATCCTTAATGTCCAAGTTTGTATTAATACATGACTTGAAACTGGATTTAAGAATGAGGGCGCCCCCGCCTTTTTTCTCTACCCGATCAAATTTATGAATTTTATACCCTAAGGGTAGGGCCAATAAAAGATCTGGGTCCGAGGAGGCGTCTGCCCAAGTCTCTGTGACAAATGCTATTTCAATCTGGTTTGATTCCAAGAGTTATCTAAAAGCAATAGCATTCTTAATTAATGATCTGACATTGATGAGAACACAGGATACCTTTTTGTGTTGTGCATTAGCGGTAGTGTGAGTTTGTGTAGATAGAGAAGTAAGCTGGGCAGTAAGGCCACATTTTGAGCACAGCTCACTTCCCTGAACTAAGTGGGGATCAATGCGTAAACCGGAGAAGAGCTTACCTTCCCCTTGGAGCACCATAAGAGTGTTACGGCTATAGTGTATGGTAGGTTTCAGACAGCGGGCTTCTGACCCAAAACTGGCATTGCATTTGGTTCACTCTGTTAACATTTTATTTATTAAAATGTATTCTATTTCTCTAAATTGGTTTGGGATTTTAAATTCTTTACACATTGCCTCTAGGTTAAGCCTGACTGCTTTTGTGCCAAGCCACCAAAGGGTTAAGCACAGGTTAATTTATTAACTCTTAGGGTTCACCCTGACAAGGATTGTGGTTGTTGCCTGAGTAGACCTTCCACCCCCTCAACTAATTACCTCATTTCTTACAATAATTTATTATGGGCTCCTTCTGAGAGTGCTGCCTGTGTGTAGGTATTAACCTGTGCCAGACAATAGTCTCCCTTCGTTAGCCCACACATGGGTGTACATGCGTGTCTGTCAGGAAAATCCCTTGGGAAGATCAAATGGCACCTTGATCTCTGGGGATTCATAACCATCAAGAAAAGATTCAGGTAATAAAGGGAATGTAAAATCTGGAGGACAGCTGAGGCATCTTGGGTTTAGGTGAGATATCCGAGTTAGATTAGCAGCAGGACCAATCATAATAAGGTCCAAGATAAAGCAGGGGGAACTTATGATGTACCAGTTGACATTGCCAGTTATCTAGCAACTGCTTAGATGTATGTTTCCTTGATTGTAGTTTGATCACTGTTCTCCTATTCCTGCATCATTGTTGTTTTTGCCTGCTCTTTCCTAGTTTCATCCCTTTCTCAGTTACCTTTGTGTTCTTCACCCCTATTTATTGTTTGATTAATTAGATTCTTGGTGCTGTAGTCTGACCTCACCAGCATCTTCGTTTGGCATCTTCCTGTTCTGGTGTTGTCCAGTCCTGGGGCCATATTGCACAAAGTGCCCCGGGGCGCAACGGGCGATTGCGCTCGCTGTGCATGCCCCTGGGGCACTTTGGTATTACAGAAGGGGCCGCAGACACTTAAGCGTCCCCTTCTGTTGGTGCACATACAGCGCCAGCGCTATGTTCAGGGGGCGTTCACTTATTTGCATGGGGTCGATCCCTATGCAAATGAGAGAATCCCTTTGCCTCTGCGCACGCGTCATATTACCAACACAAGCACATAGTCAAAGTTAGTTAAGGTATGAGGCTTGCAAGGGATTCCGAGTTAAAAAAAATCTAGTGAGAGCCGCACAAGTCACCTCCTTCCCCCGGATTCCTCCAGGTGCCTAGTTTTCAAATATGTGTTAGTTTGCTAGGTTTGCCTAGGTGCCGGCTGAGCTAGGGCTCAAAATCCACAGCTACCCACTTTGCAAAACAAGTGTCAGTTTTGAGCGGAAAAAAGTGATGCATCCATGTTGTGTTTTGGGCCTTTCCTGCTACGGCACAAGGCCGACCCACATAAGTAAGGTGCCACATTTATCGGGAGACTTAGGGGAATGGTGGGTGGAAGGATGTTTGTGGTTCCTTGCAGATTCCAGAACTTTCTATCACAGAAATATGAGGAATCTTATTTTTTTTAGTCAACATTTGAGGTTTGCAAGGGACTCTGGGCAAAAGAAACCTGGTGAGAGACGTTTTTTCCCACACATTTTCAATATATATATCAAAAGTTAGTTTCTTTGGGAAACTCTTAAGGGATCTACACACGTGAATCCTTTTGTATACTTTTCAGAAATGTATAGCTTTCCTGTATCACCAATGGGGTTCACACTGGTTTCCTCCACAAACTGGAAATAGGTTCAGTGCAAGTCAAATATGAAAAATGGGCTACCTCTTTAAAAAATGCAAAAACTGTGGTAAAAAAATAGTTTACTTTATTTAGCTATGCATGTTTCTCAAAGCTGGGAAGATGGTGACTATAGCACAGCAAACCGTTTGTTGAAGTCATTTTAAGGAAAAAAATCAGACACTTTTATCCGGAGAAAATTTTTCCCCCAAAACTCCAAATTTAGCTATATTTTGCCTATTTTCTCATTTCCCTCTAGGGGAATCCACAAACCCTGGGTGCCCTTAGAATCCCAATGATGCTGGAAAACAAGGATGCAATTTTTACATGAATACCTTATGTGGAAAAAGAAGTTATGGAGCCCTAGGTACAAACTACCCCAAATAGCCAAAAAAGGGCTCAGCACTGGGGGAGGCCTAGCAGTTAAGGGGCTCAGTTGTAAAGAGACCGCCCTCGCAAATCAATAGCCTACTTTTTTACAGTTTCCAAATATGTAATTATCTTCAAGAATCTCAGAAGATCTTAAAAGTACGAAGTAAACAAACAACCTAACTTATGCTCCCCCTTTGGCTCCCACTGCACGTGTTACAGGACCCTTATTCCTAACTTGTTTCCAATTATTGATGACAACAACACTAGGCCACCCAGAATGCTCCTAGTTATCCTTCATGCCTATGCAACAACGTTTATTTCTGTTATCTATGATGGTCCCAGCTTTTCTTAAAGGCACCTATGCTACTCTTTTTGCTTGCAGCACTGTGGATGTGCAAGCTTTAGGTCAACCCTCAGGCTGGGAGGTGGGAGGGTCTACTCGAATAACAGGCTTACAGGCAAGCTGGAATCATGGAGTCATTACAAGCATTTTGTTCTAGGGCTTACCTGATCCCTACAACTTATTGGTTACCTTAGCCACAGTGTGGATTGCAAGAAACGTACGCTCATCCCAGACCTGTATAAGCAATAGACATGATTTGATGCCCCCATACAACGAGGTAAAACTTAGCAGCTGCCAAAAATTATATTACATTTTTTCGATGAACCGTACCAAAGAGGTTACTTGGAGAATCGTGTGATCATTTATAGCTTAACTATACTGTTTCAAGTGAGGTCCAGTCATATATAGCTATGTATGTGTTTCACTTGTCACCAAAGGAGCAGAGGAGGCCAGCCTGAGCTATAAATGAAAACAGCAGTGCCTATATTTTTCCTATTGGCTATCTTATTGCGGTAAAGCTCCAATCAGTAGGCACCACGAGAATGTGCCTAATGTCTGGCCACACATCCTAGGCCTATTGTGATCAACAACATATTAAATATTGCAATAGAATTTTTTCTGTTTGTTTCCACTTTCAATTTCTCAGGGCAGGATTCTGTTACATTTATCTGAGTTGTTACATTACAGATGAGTGACAGGCGATGGCCACCTTAAAAAAGGAATTGTAAAATTCTCATACAATGTGCCTCATCATAAGTGGGAAATGATGGCCCCCGCTTCTCAAGTTGCCTCATTGAAAGACTGCGGTGGAGCTACAATGGTGATCCAGGCCTTGTGATGCTTTTACAATCACTAAGGGGTAACTGTTCCTAAAAAGCAGACGACAACCTATTCCGGTTGCGCATAAGGAAAAGGAAGAAAAGGAGAGAATGAGGTGTAGTCTCTATGTATGCAGTTGGAACTAGATGAAGGTGGGGGAATTTCTCCTTTTGCAAATAGTGCCCTCACACACTCTTGCGAGTGTCATGCTTCATCATGGGGCGTTGCTCCTCGTGGGGGCGGCGCCGCAGTTGTGCATGTGGGTGTGTGGGCCTAAAAGATGTGAGAGTGAGTTAAAATTACCTCGGCGGTACCTGGAAGACAAATTTTATTCAAGGGTCCGGGAGGTAAGAGTAAAAAATAAGGGATATGGAGGACCTCTAATAAGCAAATATAATAGAGGAAGGAGTATTATTCCGGACCCTTGAATAAAATTTGGCTTCTAGGTACCGCCGAGGTAATTTTAACTCACTCTCACATCTTTTAGGCCCACACACCCACATGCACAACTGCGGCGTCTCCTAAAAGATCTCCGACAAAGAGCCCTCTCGCGGAGCCCGTGGGGGACAGCAGCGCCGCCCCCACGAGGAGCAACGCCCGATGATGATGGTAGGCTTCCTCCAGCCTCGCCAGTATTTTACTGACTCTATCTAATGAATACACTTTCATGTCCAACAATTCTTTGGGCAAGGAGGGCTGTCCAAGAGCCGCAAGTAAACCATGTGGCTACTTAGACAATCCTTGACCATGAGGAATTCCATCCACTTGAATCTGCAGTATGTAATAATGACGTGTTTATGTTCAAGATGTTTCTTTAACCCATATTCTGATTTTAATTTTTTCCTAAAATATGCTAAATACTCTCAAGTGTTTTCTCAGAAGATTCCGCTCAGGGGGAGAGTTTGTAGCTGCAAAAAATTAATTAAACTGACAGCTACTGTCTTGCACAGCTCAGGCGTTGACCTCCCCTTCCTTTGAGCATAACTGATTTAAGGTTGCAGTGTTTTGCTATGTTGTGCAGTTTTGTTTTCCCTTACCTTGTTAGTTCTTTCGCAATGATTTAGAGAATGCTTTCAATATGAAACAGATGGGCACCTGAAATAAAATATTCCCCTTCCACCTTACTTAGAGAAACACGACTAATTGAAAATAAAATCATCATTGTTTCAGTGATTTAATAAAAGATAATCAGAAGAGACATGTCCCTTTTTTCCTACAGACTCTCCTTTCTTCTGCTCCAGGCCGTAATGGGGCAGTGTAGTCCAGTATGACACGATTATTGAATATAAAACGTTTAAAGGGGCAAGAGAGGTTTTAACAACACAAATCCTAGTTCATTTACAAACCTTTAAAAATAAAACAAACTCATCTTACATAATTTTCTCTGTTTATTATATAAAAGTATACTGAAAGAGAAATATTGTCTCAACACAGTCAAATTTTTTCGGAACAAAAACCAGTTTTCCAGCTCTACTTACGTAAAAATGGACAAATATAGGGGCAGATTTACAAGGCCCTTGCGTCACTTTTACGCTGCTGTTGCATCACTTTTGTGACGCAACGGCAGCGTAAAAAATGCGGCAAATTTACAACTAGGGAGATGCGTCACGTTGTAAAGCCCTGCGTGACATTATACCTGCGTCGGGTATAATGTATGCAGGGTACGCGTTCCCACGCAGGAAAGCCTCGTAAAAGTGACGCAGTGAAATCTACAAGATTTCCCTGCGTGACTTTTAGGACGCCACTGCGTCAAAACCTTACGCCTGCTTGAAGCAGGCGTAAGGAGTGGAGCAGTGTATTAGAAATAGGCCGCAACACACATTGCTGGAGTTGCGTCGTGCTTGCGACACGACTCCAACAATGCGTGACTTTTCCGCCCACAGATGCGTCAGAATATCTGACGCACCTGTCAATACTTGCGCCATAGTGCGCCGTATTGTAAATACAGCGCATCTATAGTGGCGCAAGGGTTTTTCGCGCAGGCGCAGGGAAACTGACGCATCTATACAGATGCGTCAGTTTGTTGTAAATCTGCCCCATAGTGTGAAAACAGTGTGTCATGTCCACATATGTGCAGATTTGATTCTTTCGTCCCCCATTCGAAAAGTGGAAAAATCTCAGCTAGTGGAGTTTTTGTTATTTAATTTTTACTTTGTGTACAAGTTTCAGAAGTATTACTTGACCATTAGCTGATTTGATGCATATGAGGAAAAAGCAAAACTAAAACACCCACAATGCACGTGGTTGTTAAAAGAAAGTCCAGAAGTGGAAAACAGTTTCCTTGATGACAAAGGGGCTGATTTAAAGTCTGGAGGAGAGGGTAAGCCCACACACATATGTCAAATACTGTTCAACCAATGTTTAACGTAATCATTGTTTGACTTGTCCAAGGCAGACTAGGTAAAAAAAGGTAGTGGCATCTATGCAAGTCACACCATCTATTGCTCATCTAGGTGTCTAGTATTCAGAAATATCTGGGGTTGGTAGGTTTCCTTGGTGACAGGAAATCCCAGGCCCTACTACCACAGTTATCCACATTCCGAAAATTAACATAATGACAGGATTCTTTCCATAACAAGGCCTTTGCTGCCCAGGGAGCAATACGCTTTTAATCAGGAAAAGTGTGGGACGTTAAGACATTTGATATTAGCTATTAAATTGTATAATATTTTTTGCACCCTCTAGGAAGTAATTGCCCACAAAATACACTTTTTGGAAAAACATCCTCAGAATCACTTAGCACTTTGGGTAATCCAGATTATGGTTAGTACAAATGTTCCTTAGTCCTAAACTCGGGGTTTGGATACATTTCAGAAGTATAGACCTTTCACCTCCAGTTTCTATTAATGAGAATTTTTGTTAACAATTTATGCATATTTGCTGTCTATGCTGCAGCAAGAACCAGCCTCTGTTTGCATTTTTTCTTAGGCTGAGACATCTGGGGACATATTATCAAGCGGCAGCGATAATTATCGCTGGCCGCTCTTAGCGTGAGGATTTTTATCGCTGGAAATTATCGCCATGCTAGCGCTGTATTAACAACGCATAGCGCAATGGCGATAATTATTCCAGCGATAGCGGTGTTTTCCATGGAACATCGCTGGTTTTCCAGCGATGTTCCAATGAAAACGGCGATATCCTTGATGATAGGGCCTGTGGTCTTAGCCACACAATCCACCCCCCATGTTAGGTATGCCTTAGTCAGGAATTTAACAGACGTTAAATTCCTGCGATAAGGCATACTTAACGCGATTTCAAATATCGCTACCCCTCCTTGATAATATCGGGAAGCTGCCTTCGCGATATTATCCAATGTTGTTTTCACAGCCACGCCTCCTTTGCATCTCATTATCGATGCGAGGCATGTGAAAAACGGGCCCTAACTCAAGGAATCACGCGCTAGCGTGTCCTTGATGATAATGCGATAAAATTATCGCCGCTTTTCGCCCGAAAACGGACGCTAAAGCGGCGATAATTTTATCGCAGCCCCTTGATAATATACCCCCTGGAGCTTATTTGCAAGCCCATTGCGCTGCCTGTGCGTCACTTTTTTGGATGCAGCGACAGCGCCATGGGCTTGCCCATATTTACAAGGCCAGGTAAAGCCTCCCTGCGTGGCTTTTCATGGCCTTGTATATATGGCCCCTTTTCACGCATTAGTTCCAGGGGTGTTGCTGTGGGTGTTTCCACACTACATCCATGGAAACTGATGCATTCTCAGATTTACAAGTTTTTGTGAACCTGGGAATGCATCAGATTTCTACGCCTCCCCAGGGGAGGCATAATGGAGGCACAACGAGGAAAAATACCTTTATTTTACCTTTATTTTACCTCGTTTTTCTTTTTTCTATGTGTGCTGCATTCCGCAGTACACATAGAAAGAGGAAAACACCTTTTGCGATTGTTTTTGTGCAGGAAGGTGTCCCTTCCTGCACAAAAACAATCACCCCGTACAACGCAGACAGTTTTTGTGAAGGAAGGTGTCCCTTCCTGCACAGAAACAATCACCCCTTACAACGCAGACACCCATGCGCAATGGCGCAAGGGTGCCTACATTGGCGCATGGCAGCCCTTAGTGCGCCAGTGCAGGGGAGAAGGACAGGAATGCCTTGTATTTTGTAGATAGAGTGCATTCCTGCCCTTTTCTTCTGACGCACGGCAGCGCAGCAGGAAGGCTTGCTGCGCTGCAGTGCATCAAAATATTGTAAATGAGGCCTCCCTGTATATGCCCCAGGAAGGAACCAGACATTATTTGAATTTTATCTTAGGCTAATGAAATAGCCAAACAATGCCTGGAACATTACAGCGCCTTCATTTTACAATGCTTCTTTGGACTTGTAAATATTGCAAAAGAAAGAATCTTTGTGAAATTGAATCATGAAGTAGGGATTGGAAATGGACAGATTTGGAACAATCACCTTCCAATCCCCACTTTCTGGTTCTATACTTCAGCTTATGGAGTTGGAGAGGTGGCGGGAAGGAGGCTTGGAGGTGCTGGGCTGCTGTCTCCTCCGTTTCTCCTACCTCTCTCCTCCTACCAACAGAAAACAGTAAATTGGGATGGTGGGCATGATCAAGGAATCTGGGGCCGGTACCCCGTTTACCAGCTCAATCCATTGATGGATATCAGCGGGTTTAGAGAATCCTTCCCAGGCCCATCTGATATGTGTGTGATGTCTTTAGTGACATCACATGCATATTAATGAGGTGGTCCAGTCAGTGGCGTAACGAAACTCGAGGGCCCCCCCCTGCAAAGTATATGGAGGGCCCCCCTTCCGGCTCAATCAGGAGCTCTCAGGCCAGCATACTTTGCTGAGGAGGCCCCCTGGAGCTCGGGCCTCCCCGCTCTGTGGGGTCTGCGGGGGCCTTTGTTACGCCCCTGGGTCCAGTAGTGAGCACCTTGCTGCCTGATTCGGCAGTTAATCGGTGCCCAGAACAGATTGAAAGACCTAAACTCCTTCCTCTCACACCAAATGTTCCCTTATTTTGGGAGAAAAAAGAAAAAAATGGATGTTGACTCAGGGAAAACAAAATATGGTGTATATGTACATGATCATGCGTCCTAGAAACTTTCTTTCTTAACGGACAGATACGTAAGAAGGGCAGCCAATGGGTTAAAGAATTCTGTATCACAAAGCAGAATCCAGTTGTGCAAACAGAATCCAGTTGCCTTTTCAATTATTTGTTCACAGTATCTTTGCCTTTGGTGCTATACAGCACTCCGGTGCCTTTTGGCTAGGTTTGCTGATACATGAATACAATTAAGTTTAGTCCACAGGCCTAGCTTCACACAGACCATTTCTTCTTCAAAGTGATATTAACATGGGATGTGAATCCAACTGTATTATTCTTTTAATGTTTCTTGGATATTTAATGTAAGATGATTAACAGATGTGCTTCCATTCACAAGATGATATTAGCATCCAGGTGTATTTTTGACATCTGACCTAAGCAGAGGAGAAAATATATTCTCCTACTGGGTGCTCAATTACTTGGTGAAATATTTCGGGCTTTGATTAAAATTAGTCTGCCATTTGGAAATATGGGGCCTGATTCCCAAAGGTAAGCCTAAACTTTTGTGCAAGTTTACTATTTTTATGCTATTCACAAAGTCTGATTTAATAGTAAGTTTACGACTGCAGAGGCAGAGAACTCTGCACATAAAACAAAAGGCCATCCTAGTGTCTATTTATGTGTGGAGTCCCAACCCGGTCTGCAGAGTCTCCACAGTCGTAAACTTACTATTAAATCGGAGTTTGTGAATTAGCAAAGAAAAAATAATAAACTAACACAAAAGTTTAAGTTTACCTTTGTGAATCAGGCCCATGATTTTATGCTGATTTCATATAAGTTCTTTGTGTTTCTAACAGGACTTTTAATGCAAGGTTAAATAAAGCTTGAGGGATGGGTAACCCTCCTTTGCGTCTTGTTCCATCCTAAATCTTTCTGATCTTGCCCCATACGCTATTACTGTGGCATACAACACACGAAAGACCCCACTAACTCTCCAGGCTACAATTTTCAATCCAAAATGTTTTCAACACATATAGTGGTATATTTACAAGCCCCTTGCGCCACTTTTGCGCCGCCGTTGCGTCACTTCTGTGACGCAGCGGCGGCGTAAAGCCAGCGCCATGCTGTGGGGTATTTACAACGTGACGCATCTAGGGAGATGCGTCACGTTGTAAAGCCCTGCGCCACATGAAACCTGCGTCAGGTTTCATGTGGGCGTTCTGGCGCAGGGGGCGTTCCGGCGCAGGAACGCCTCGGAAAAGTGGCTGAGTGAAATCTTCAAGATTTCACTCAGTCACTTTTCCGACCCCGCTGCGTCAAAACCTTGCGCCTGCTTGAAGCAGGCGTAAGGCTTGATGCACCATGTTAGACTTGGGCATGGTTGGCACAGTGCTGGAGTTGCGTCGCGCCCGCGACACAGCTCCAGCACTGCGCTAACGTTACGGCAGCAGATGCGACACGCATCTGCATTTCCTGCGCCATGATGCGCCGCATTGTAAATGCGGCGCATCCGTGGTGGCGCAAGGATTGAGATGCGTGTCGCACGTTTCCTGGCGCATCCCTGCTGATTTGCAGGGATGCGCCAGGAAACGTAAATATGCCCCATAGAACATACTGCTGCTTATTGACGGCCTGGAAAGGCCCCTTTGGTTATGCTTTGTTGTCTTCAAATTGTATGGTTCTAATAAAATGTGGTATGTCTCTATTCATCATTATTTTCATAGTCATCCATTCTTACTACATGGACTTTTGTTAATAACTTTTAGTCAACATTAATTAATAGTATGGGATATTATAATATTTTCTTTTTCTTTTGACTTACAATCAAATAGCGGGTTCATGTTCTTTCTAAAAATGGCCTGATTGCAAGTCAGATTAAATGAAATGTAGGCATATTTGCATGTGTTATTTTCCCTCAGCTTGACTAGTAGTCTTTAGGTTAATCCGGGGGCGGAAGAAACTGACCTGGTTTTTCTGGCCGGGAAACTCGCAGGGGACTTTGGCTGCAGCAGCAACCAAGTCTCATGCCAACATTTATTTTATTTTTTTAATAGAGGAAGCATTGTCCTTTTGCTATAACACTTTTCCACCACTCACCTACTTCCCGCAGGGTAACTTTCCCCTCACGCACTGCCCCCATACATTTTCCACCAGCTCCTAGCAGGAAGTAAATGTGTGCAGTAAAACTGCATTAAATAGGGGATTCCATTTGGTTTTATGTTGGAAAATGCGCTTCTACATGGTAATTACCCATTGCATGAGGTATTACTCACACCTTCATGGTATGAGGGTGATTTTGCAGCATGGAAATGGGAAAATCACTGAGTAATGTGCAATTCCTAATTAGGGCCTTAGTATATTATTTACTATTGAAGGAATTAAAAATGGTCCGCAAGCTTTCAGACTTCGGCACCTTTGCAAGTCCCCAGCATTTATCTATACAGTATTACCTGCTTCGACATGTCTCTTTTAATTTCTTTATTTTACTTTATCCATCGTACCTTTTAGCAATCAATCACTTCCAAACACTTACCCTCCATTGACATATATGGTACATATAAGGCCTTGCATTCCAGTTCTGCACCATTAGTTGACATGGTGAAGGGAGGCGTTATGACATCAGCAGTCCCTATCATCTTACCCATCTCATAGGAGCCAATGCACATCTGAGCAGCTCATATTCACTTTCTTCTCTGATATTCATCGAGTAATAAGCAGTAATGTGAGCAGAAGAACTGGCTCACAACTCCCAGACTATAGCTCCTCTAGTAAGGTGGGTTCTATACTTGAAAATGCCCAGCTCTTTCATCTTGGAGCACTTTTCACCTCCACAGTTGCAAAGGACCTCCAAATGGAATTTCACTAACTGCAATGCTCTGCATAATTCGACAATGAGTTCCAAACCTCAGCCACCACCTTTTAATATGAAGACATCTGTTTGTGGAGAACAGGTATTAGGCGCTGCAACCACTCTCAACACAACACATATTGTCATGTGAAAAAAATGGGCTATTAGTTGATGGGGATGTGAGTCCTTTCCAAGTAATAAGTCCAAAGATATTGTGAGGGCTAACACACACGTTCCGTAAAATAAACCTGGGTTCAGCCCTGGGACGCTATGGCAGAGCAGAGCGGCTTCTCTGAAAGCGAATGTGACTTAGTTCATAGTAGTACCAAAACAATTAAAAAGTCAACACATAATACAAATCCCAGATTTTTAAAAAAAATTTAAGGACATTTTAATAGGAAAAAAAATGACACAAAAATAATTATAATCATTAGGAGAACTAGAGATATACATGTTTTAACTTTTAGAGCAAAAAGTGCCTTAAAAACGTAAAGCATGATTCAGAAGGCACATCTTATTCAGGGGAAAGCACTGACAGGGAGGAGGCAGCTGCTGGCAAGCCAAAACTAATTAGCTGAGTGGAGCGTCAGACAGGCAAAGTCTACATTTCTAAAAGTTACTTTTCCTGTGCAAATTGTCAGAAATCCAACTTCACCATTCAATTGGGTTTTTAATTAAAATTAAAAAATTGTGATTTAATGTTTTCTGGAGTTTAGCCCAAACCAATGTTAGCAAAAATAGTATTTTATTTGAACTTTAGTTTTCAGATAGGAACAGCTACAGCCCTATACAGTAAAAAGAGCTTTTGTTGTCTAGTCACTGAAGAAAGATGCCAACATGAAATTCTTTCATGTTAAACTTACTTAAAATGTAAAAGTAAGGTTTCTTCCGGTCAAAAAGGCTAATTTTGACAGGTTCGACTTGCAGTCACGTTACCTGTTTAGCCCTGAAGCCATATTTTTCTTGTCAGCCTAGTGGATGACACAGTATGTGCTGCAGTCCAAAGCGACATTCAACATTCCCTGCCATTGGTGTATTTTCCTGTATTGTATATTATTGCCTTACTTAAATATAAATACGCTGTTAGAAGATTAGCCAATTTTATCGCTTTAGAGTCAGAGCATATACACTAGTGGTTGAACAGCAATATTATGATCCAGCGGAAGCATTATAATACTTTACTTTTAAGGTTTCAACGTCTTTCACTACTTACTCATTTATCCCTCCAACCGTACCGGGCCCTTTACGGTCAAAAGAATCACAACGTCTCCTGTACCACAGAGGCAATGGTCCTCTGATGGACCTTTCTCCGCCGATAGGAGGGGTAAGAATTAGGGTGTTCCAGACCACAACGTTAGTCAGCCAATGTTGCAAAGTCATCCTGTGCCCCGGGCACCCCCATTTTGTTGATGACTGGTACTGGTGGTAGCTGACTCTGATTGTCCCTGGGCTCTGTCTAACCAGGGCCCAGGGCCAGCGCTATGGTGAAAACAGTGAAAACACACACATACATGAGGGTAAACTATATATTAGGGTATATTGATAATTGGCATGACCTGCCCTATAGTTCCCTAGTACATATTAGGGCAGGCGGATTAAAACTGCCTTTAAGTCCCTAGTATATAATAGGGCCTGGCAGTTTAGAGGCCAGCTGCCCTTTTTGAACTTGCATGTGTGCACTGCTGAGAGCCTGAGGTCGTTTTAAAAGCAGCTCTGTGATGCAGCACTGATTTTAAATGTAAATTTTGCCCAAAGTTGAATTTGGTGGTAGGGGCACCTATTGCTAAACTAAAATATTTGGGCATATTAGGTACCCCCAGGGTCTCCCCTAGATGTCCCAGAGGTGGGGGGTCATGTATTTATAAGGAGGCCCCCTATAAAATAGGTGTTATATGCCCTGGGGATAGATAAATTGCACATTTCACTTCCCCCATTGTAGTAAAGTTCTTCCCGAAATTGACTTTTGTGCTAGGAGCACTGTATAGTGAGGATCTACACTATTTTTGCATATTCAGGCTCCCTTAAGTCTCCCCTAGGGTTCCTGGGTTGGGGGCCATGTAGGGTCCATGTTGGGGGCCATAAGCAGGGTCCTTGTAAAAGATACTTTATATCCCTGGTGTTGGATTCACACATTTCATTTTCCTCATTGTAGATTCCCAGCCACATAGGGTAACATGGCAATAGTTTATTAATGCATAACTATTGGTTGGAATCAAAGCAAGATATCATTCAAGGACTTAGAATAATGGTATTAATAAATATGCTATTGTTGAATTTATCCTAAAGTATACAGAAAAAAGTTATAAGACTTTCTTGTCTGTAAGCCAAAATTCAGCCTTCCTGTGGTCTTCCCTGATTGGTCAGAATTGAGAAGATTAGCCAGACTGCTTTGATGAAGTGATAAGTGGCTCACCCAGTGAGAAGCTATCTCTTAGAGAGAGCTCTGCTACACAGGAATACCAGAGCAGGGGAAGGAGTGGTAAACCATGGAGCTTCAAAGGGGGATAGGACAGGCAGAGAATGCCAGGCCCATCTAACCACTAGCCCCTCTGAACCCAGCCCGATGGCAGCCTTAAGGCAGGAATTTGCAGATGGTAGGGGTGGAGGGATATGGAAATGAGCCATACTGGAGGGTGGTTTAACTAGTTCTTACTCCTCTGCTGCAAGTTCAGCCATATTGAATTTTGGAGAAATAGTGCTTTCTGGGAGAAGATTATGCCACACTTTGGAGGAAGTGGTCATATGCTGGGGTGTTGCCCTGCATCTTATTGGACAGGAGTGCTCTCCTGCGTGACCCCAAAGAACACTGAATAAATATGTCAGAGGTGCAGTACATCTCTGATCTGCTGCTTGAAACTAAAAGAATAAGTAGAAGGCTTTCCAAGCTAGAAACTTTGGGGCATATGTACAAGCCCCTATCACCACGGGAACATCACATTTAGTGATGTTTCCGTGGCGATAGGGGCTTTGCCTTATTTACAAGGCAGCGTTAAGCCACTTAACATAGCTTAATGCTGCCTTGTAAATAAGGCCTCCTTTCACGCTATGCTTAGCGTGAAAGGGGTCGGAAGTGGGTGTTGCGGTGGGCATTCCACTGCATTGATCTTGATGCTGCCCCCTATTTACAAGGGCAGCAGTAATAGGAGGCAGCGCCAAAACTAAGATCAGGGAAAACCTGGTCTTAACTTGGCGAAACGAGGAGAAATGCTTTATTTCTCCTCGTTTTTGCTTTTTTCCATGTGTGCTGCCTTGTGCAGCGCATCTTGATAAAGCAAAACGCCTTGGATTGTTTGTGTAGGAACGTGACCCTTCCTGCACATAAACAATCCTTAAAAAAAAGACATTTTGTAACTTCCATGTGTGCTGCATTAAGCAGCACACATAGAAGTGACAAAATGGCATTTCAGGATTGTCTATGTGCAGGAAGGGTCACCTTCCTACACATAAACAACCCTCCCCTGCTCGCAGGCACCCTTGCATTATGGTGCAAGGGTGCCTGCATTGGCGCTTCACTGCTAAGTGTAGCGCCAGCGCAGGGGGAAAACGCAAGGCTGCACCATATTGTTGTTAATATGGTGCAGCCTTGATATTCTGAAGTGGTGGAGTGAGGCGCTTCTTTTTACATATGGCCCTTGATCTGCGCCATCAGGACCTGCATACTGACTGACTGCGCCTGCTGCATTATCTGTTACCACAGCCCTTTAGATTTACCTTGCTTCAAGAGGAATAAGGAGTGGATTGCCTGCAAGCTACATGTTAACAGAGTTCACCTGGACCATCACCACCAAGAATCCCCAGCCTGAAGGAAGTATGTCCAATGGATTTGTAAGGGTTTTGTCCAAGTGGATTGTAAGAACTGAAGTCCCAAACTTTCAAGGACCATCTTGGAGATTCCAGACCCTTGGATGCTGTTTCGGACACTCTGGAACGCCCAGAGGAACTTCAGGAAGAAATCCAGAAGTTTGGAGCAACTTTGAAATAAAGCTCCAGAGGGGGATCGACTCAACCGCAAAAGCCAAGCAGCGACCTTCAGCCGCGAGCCGGCCTGCCCTGCTGGTTTGTCCCACTGAAAAGCTCCGGAGGTCCAATTTCCAGAGTTTGGCCAGGAGCTTCATGGAAAGCAAGTCGACGAACCCTCACCGAACCCGGACTCGTGAATAGCATCAAGGGAGCCCGACAGAAAAAGCTCCAGAAAGGATTCTAAGTCTCAACCGAGGCCTACCGCCAAGGGTAACCGAGCAGCACTCCATCACCGTCGGCCTGAAACTTTGACTTTGTCCCGGTCAAGCACGACCAGATGTCCCAATGTGGAGCTATAGGTTTCTAAATGCTATCTACTGCTAAGGGCCTCATTACGATGGCAGTGGGACCGCTACCGACAGCCCGTCAGAGGCGGTCCCACTGCCATCGTAATACTGATTACCACCCGCCACATTAGGATGGCGGGCGGATGGTTGGTGGTTAGAGAGACCGAACGCCACAGATCTGACGGGCGCAAGGAGTCCATTGATCCGTCCGAGGGACTTGTATCCCTACAACAGTGGTGGTGCCTGCCAGGCACTGTCGTAGGGATTACAATGTCCCTTTCCGCCGGCCATTTCATGGTAGTTGACCCGCCATGAAAAGGCAGGCAGAAAGGGGCACTGGGGCCTGTAGCAGGCCCCCCTTCCTCCCTGGCCCTCAGACATGGCTGCTGGGGGACACTTATGGTGCCCCCCAACATATCCCTGCACCACGTGGCAGGCACCATAGTGCAGCGATATGAACGGGGTGCATATTTTGTACTGCGGTGTGTCCTGCAGCCCGCAGGTCCCGCCACAATACAAAATATACACTTTGCGACCGCCTTGAAGGCAGTCGCATCGTGATTCAGGGTGCGGGATGGCCAACAGCTTGTTGGGCGGTCCCATTTCCCACCAGGCCATCCTAATCAGGCGCTAAATCTTTGAAAACTGATATCTCTGGTTCACTACATTGGATTTCTTGCCTTTTGGTGTCATTTTAAAGATATAAATACTTCTTGTTTTTATAAATTGGTGTGGGTTTTTTATTGTGTGTTGTGTCTTTGATACTTTCTGAAATGTGTGTTTTTAAATGCTTTACATGCCTGTCTCCTAAGTTAAGCCTGCCTGCTCGCAGCCTAGCTATCCAAGGGTTGAGCATGGGAATAATATATTGAGACCTGTACTGATCCCTAGACTGTGTTAGTGGCGGTATTGCCAGTGGTAGACGCATATTTACCGCTACTAATGACCCACTTTCCAACACCCAATGAGGATCATTAATTGGTGACTAACTCACAAATTCGAAATAAGGTTCAAGTAAACCATTGTCAAGACCATACTGTAAAAGTAAAGTATTTCAATGGGAAGACCCGACCTTCTAAAGAAGTTAAGCCTGACCAGCTTTATACAGACCAGAAGTTCTGGTACCGCCACACTGAATAGGAGAAACAAGACTTGATATTCCGAAAAGATTTTCTGATTCTCCCTGAAATGCATCTACTACTTACTGGAGAAACAGCACTGTTCAATGAAAAGTCATCAGGACACAATAAAGTCACTCAGGAAAATTTAAGTTGTTTGGTTATTTTATTTAGGAACCAAAATTAATCATAACGTGAAATCTTTTTAACATTTCAGCCAAGTATATTACAGTATGTAGTACAAGACTACACAATTAGTCATAAATTCAAATCCAAATGAGGATGGTTTGAGGTTACAGATTCCACCTGCCCAGAGGCGGCTCGCCGAGGGAGTGCTGCGGGGCGTTGAGGCGGGGCGGGGGTGGGGGGGGTAGTGGAGTCCGACATACGATGGACAGGAGTAAGGTAAGTAATGAAATAAATAAAACAATTTACCTTGCGCACGCTGCATCACCAACTCGGCGATGCAGCGCGCGCAAGGTAAATTGTTTTATTAATTTCATTACTTACCTTACTCCTGTCCGTCGTATGTCGGACTCCACTACCCCCCACCCTGCCCCTCCCCCACCCCGCCTCACCGCCCCGCAGCACTCCCTCGGCGAGCCGCCACTGCACCTGCCATTGAAAGGCAGAAGGATGGTTACCTGTTTAACAGCAATCAGAAGAATTCAATGCAAAAGGGTAAAAAGGATCAAGTTTAAAGTTCACTAAGGGCGAGTCCATAAGAGTGGGCAAAAGGGGGAAATCAGCAAAATCAATTATATCGCCTTATCAGCAAAGACACGCTATCGCGTGTTTTGCTGATTTTGCTCCCGTTTCCAGCACTCCTGACTTCGCATCGATAATGAGATGCAAAGTAGGCGTGTCTGTGGAAACAACATGGGTAAATATCGCGAAGGCAGCTTCGCGATATTTACAATGCGGGGAAGCGATTATTTTAATCGCGTTAAGTATGTCTTAACGCAGGAATTTAACGTCTGTTAAATTCCTGACTAAGGCATACTTAACATGGGGGTGGATTCTGTGGCTAAGACCACAGGCCCTATCATCTAGGATATCGCCGTTTTCCACATGGAAAACGGCGATATCCACGCTATCTCTGGAATTTTTATCGCCTCGGCGATGCGCGTTGTTAATAACGCGCTAACCGGGCGATAAATTACAGAGATAGCCGGCGATAAATATGCAAGCGCTAAGCGCGCTTTGCGATATTTATCGCCGGCCCTTGATAATATGGCCCTAAGTAGTTTGGCAAAAAAGGATTCCAGTCCAACTGCTCAATGGCAGCAGCATCGGCATAAAGCAGTTCAGAATTTAGAAATCAAGGATGTTAATAATAATCATAGAAAAAGCGTTCAATCCTCTCGCAGAGAAAAATATAGCATGGGATCATCTCCCATAGGAGTGAAAAATCAATAGCGTTGCCTTGTATCTCTCAAAGAAGGAAAAAGTATGGCGACTCTCTCTCCAAAGAAAAGAAAAAAAAATAGCGTTGCCCCTTCCTTCGGGTTTCTTCTTTTGTAGTCTGTTTGACGTGGCAGGCGATGTAGTAGCCCCCCATGGTGGCCAGTCCGTCACATGTTTAGTTCTCGTATGGTTTTCAGCAAATACATTTTCGATACTCCTGCATACTTTCCCATACTGTTCATGGCAACAAACTAGCTTTCCAGAGCACACAGACTTGTTCACCATAAGAAGTATACAAATATATAACTTGCAACAAAGGGTCACATTCTCATCATTAGCCTTAGCACTGAACTTCTAATGGAATGTCCTCTGGGGGAAAAGTGTATCTCGTATGGAACAAATAATGCAACATTCAAATGAATTATGAAAGAACAATTGTGCAGCTAGGGAAAATGCAACTTAATAAAGGAAAACGTTTAATATTGAAATGCAATATTAGCTGTTCAGTTAATTAAACTTGATTAAAACCAAATGTAGTGTCGTTAATTGTACATTTCATACCAATAGGAATAAGAATATTTTTTCACAAAAGTATTATTACATAAAATAGGCTAACTTTATCTATGGCCTACTCATACAGATTTTCAAAGTTCATACATGTAAATTATCACCAAAAATCACCCTACCTAAATCGTTTCAGGAATCTAAAATCATTAAGGTCTCTATTATTATGTGGGAACATTTCAACATTCTACCTAATTTCATTAAGATTTTCCACGACATTCTATATTTATCATATATCAGAATAAATGCCAATAGAACATTTTAGGCCATGTTGCTAAAATTAGTAAAAGGAACAAATTCTAACATTGTTTTCATGAATAATCTTTGTTATTTACATATTAGTTAAGCATTATAACCATTAAGTAATAACCTTTCTTCTAAGCACACTTTTACGGTGCTTTTTCTTCACTCATTTCATCTACTGTGTCACCTTATGTAACACGTTCGATGTGCACTTTCAGATTTCTGTGTCTAAAATAAGTAAATATGTTGAGTAAGGTGCTTTAGAATATTCTGCTCTATCAACCACATTATGCAGAGCTCAAAACTCGGCAATGCCATTCAACAAAATATGGGGTGACAATGCAAAAAGAGGTATTTTCTAACACAATTCATCACATTGGTTGGCTATGAACTATCAAGACTATCATGTGACTCAGCCTGTGATCTGCGTACAGGTATCTCTGGGGCAGATAATGCCCAGTCTAGATGTGTATAAGAAATATGGATACTGAATGAGAATGAATCTTTCCTTTTGGTTAAAGTATATGACGTCATATTTTTACAAATATGCATTCATTATTTTATTGATTGTGTGTTAACTTTAGATTGGTGGTTCGTGGTATAAGGACCAGCCTTGTATATATTTTGCTAGACGTGGAATTCATATTTAAGGTCCGATTTACCCCAGATGCATTCCTTCATATATGTTTGTGTAGGAAATCTGCTTTTTCTGCGTGGTCATCCCCGGTTTTCATCTTTTGCCGGACCCCATTTTATTGCAGGTTCCTAGACTCTGCACACTCAGGTACTGCTGTAAAGTGTGCTGTGCATGTGCTTGGACCCCTAAAATATGAAAAAATTGGCTAATCCCTGATCGGCATATTGATCTCTTTCTATAAAGCCATAGTTTATGGTACGGAAATACACCCAATGGCATGAAAAGATAACTGTCACCTGTGGACTTCAGCACTTATTGTGACATCCACTAATGTGACAAGTGTGTACTGCAGTGTAATACCTGCACTGCAACCTGTTAAAATAGCCCTCTTGACAGGTCAACACCTCCCTTTTAAATATTAGTTAGTACCCCCTATGTAAGCCTTGAAGTCTACAAGGTAGGGTGCATGGTATTGTAATGAGGGACATGTAGAAAAGTAATGCTACCATGTCCTTACAACGACCAGGGCTAAAAAGCTTAGTTTCACTGTGACAGGCCTAGCTTCCCTACGTAAAAAAAACGAGTAAAGATTAGAATACTATTACTGTATCTCTGGAATGTAAGCAGCAAGATAAATTAACAAACAGCTTTTTTTAATAGTTATTAAAAATCCATTTCAATGGTGAAGTTGGGCTGTTAATGAACATTTGGGAATAGTAACTTTTAAAAAGTCATCTTTTCCTTGCCTCAAATTCCTACATTAGCTCTCCAGCCTGTACTTGGCATGAATATGTTTGAATGAGGTTTGAAATACCTCCCACGAGTAAACAATGGGCTGGCCAGAAATCGCAAAGATGACTCCTCTGAACTCAACAGAGTATTCGGATTGGGGGCTGTGAGTATCCTGTGACACCACACTGTCAAATCTTGCTTGACAGGTCTGTCGATCCACATGTAACACTTGTGGCATACTTGAAAGGGAGACAACAGGATGCTAGTAACATTTTGGTGTATCCCCTCTCTGGTTCCTGAAGGATTATGTTTTTGTCCGATCAGACTTCTGTCTCTAGTCTCTGGGTTTGTTGTGGGTACAGTGGCTGCTTTAAACTGTATTTTAGTGTTGGATGAGGGAGGGCATTGGTGTTTTCTCTATGGCACTTCCACACACATTCCTGACCCTCAGAGCTGAAGGACTGGGCCTGCTCCCGCTTATATCCGGTACAAAAAAGTGGTCTCCAAGGGTCAGTTGGATGACATTGTGTGCAGCTACAGGGAATCAACAAGCTGCAAAAGGTATTTTCTTTTTAACACCCAGCTGACCAGTAGCAACTGAACTTGGACTGGATCTTGCTGGTGGCCTCTGCTTGAGTGAATCCTCACCTCTGTGAGCTGCCCATGAGTTCCTGGGAGCCATACAAGTAATGAGAGGAGCTGCTCCAGAAACCCTGAAAAGTTGAAATTAAAACACTGAGTCAGAAGATAAAATATTTGACTGGCAAGGACCTGGTTGGTCTATCCAACCCATGCTCCATTGTTGTCAGCCTAAAAGTGTACCTGGGTTCATGTCTACTTTGACCATGAACTATCATTAGCTCATGTCGCTTTTTGTCTCTATTTCTATTTAAAACTTTGGAAATTCACATCTCTGGCTCCCATGATAAGATTTTGTCATTTTGTTGTGATCTGTTTATTAAATTTTACTCTATTATTCTCAATAGGGATGGGAGATTTCCCTTTGGCTTATTGACTTTAATACTGTTGTGCATAAATACTTAACAAATTGCCAGTCTTCTTTGTGACATGGCTACCAGGGGTTTGAGCTCAGGTAATTTAGTGACTTTAATGGTTCACCCTAACAAGGGTTGTGATTATTCCTTCAGGTGGGCAGTCACCCATCTTAAATAGTGATCCAATTTCTTACCCTATAGATAAAGTATTTTTATTCTGAAGCTCAGAAAATAGATGGCATGAGCCTGATGACTCATGCCATTTATTATCGAAATGTGCTCTTTCCACTGTCTATGTAAGTAGAGTTGATTGTTGTACTCACCAGTTGTCAGATCAAAAGCCCCATTCGTACCAGCAAAGTTTGTTAATTATGGAAGGGGACTCTACCAACCTGAATAAAAGGAAGATGGCTGACTTGGATATTTATGGTTCAGTAAATAGACAGCCACATTGAAGATTTTGGAAGGAAAGGGAGGATCTATGTCGGAAGAGACAGGCACTGAGAGCTAATGTGCTCTGTCTTTTGGAGGAATCACTATTACTTATCTTTCACTGTGTAAGAAATTGGGTTATTGGTTGAGAGGGGTGGAAGCCCCACTCAGACAACACCCACAATCCTTGTCAGGGTGAATGAAAAAAGTCACAGGATTAACCCATGCTTAACCTTCTGGTAGCTTGGCACAAAGCAGTCAGGCTTTACTTAGAGGCAATGTGCAGAGTTTCTATGAAGCACCCAAACAGTAATGGAGTGAAAGCACAATACAAGAAAATCCCAAACAATATATAAAAATAAAGTAATATTTAATAAAGAACATGTTACCAAAAACAAAAATCCAATCAGTAGAACTAGAAATATTAAATTGTAAAGGTTCAAGTGAAAATAGTACCAAGAAGCACAGAGCAGCAACTGTAGTTATCTATTCATGCAGGACAGGGAGAAAGTCACAAGTTCAGGCCAACCACGGTGGAGCAGAGTTGGATGCAGGTGCCAGGTTAGCCCTGCTTAGATTTGTACCTTATGTTCTCGATGCAAAACTTTGCATCACTTGGCATCTGTTCTGATCAGGGGCCGTGCGGTGCTGTGATGCGAAGTCCTGCATTGAATTGTGTTGCGCTGTGTCGTTTCTGACCAGGAACTGCGAGGGCTGTGAAGAGAGGTCCTGTGTCAAGTTGCGTTGAGCTGCATCAATTTGGATGAGGCAGCTGATCATGAGCCGCGAGGTGCTGCGATTCAGGTTTGCATCGCACTGCATCAGATTTGATGGAATGCACAGTTAGGAGGCGAGGAGTACACTATGATGCCAGTCAAGGGTTCAGGACCTGGAGGCACCACTTGGGGATCAGGGCTCATTCCAGGCAGAAGCTGTTGCAAGGATTCTGTCTGAAAACAGACCTATGCCTGGGCTCGCAGAACGTCAGTATTTAGGGACTGAGTTACCTTATCACATCACTACCTATGAGCCCCAATCAAGACTAGCTCATTGTGCATTACCTGCCCTCATAACCTTTCTAGAGTAACAGGTAAGTTGGCACCCGGAACACAACACCCTAGTCCCCTCAGTGAACCGCAGTAACAGGTCAACCTTTTGTTCTCACACTCGTGTCCATAATAAACAGAAATTCGACACGAGAACAGTTTACAATATTTATTGAAACTATTGTGATCTAATATGAAGCAACTGTGCTACAACTAGAAAAAATACAAAACTTAGTAGGGTAATTAGCATCACTAATAAACCGTACACAATGAAAAGCCCTATCATGGTTATGAGTGTATCTGCCTAAACCTAGTCTCATAATAATGTATCAATGATCTCAGGGATGGTAACAGGCCTCAGACCTGGCATTTCCCGTTAGCTAGTCTGCATCTCAGATTGCGCAAAACTGGTGCACTTGTTCCGGGACCTCTCATCTGCTAGAAATTCTCCTCTCTATTTTGAAAGCGGCAATTCTCTGCTTATATGATAAGAAATGCTATGCTCGAAAACAGCAGCTGGGTCTCTCTATTATGTCTGGGTGTTCGTGTCCGAGCACAGCTAAAAACGAGGGCACAATGTTGTTTGACCTTGTACGAAATATTCAGACTCAATCCCAGCAGAAGAGCTGAATAACAAAACAAGTGCAGCCTATTTCTGAAATACTAGTGTGGAACAAAAACAAATGTGTTACTCCGTAACATGTGCAAAGAAAAAGCAGCCTACAACGTGTGCAGGTAGGCTAACATAGGGGAGAACTACAGTTGGCCCTATGGGGGACTCACGACTAGGCAAGCAGCATGGTTCAGGCACGTCCAGTTGCAGATCCATGCAGGCCCAGTACAGCAGGTCAGCTGGGCAGTTGCAGTCTATTCTATCAAGTTTATATAAAGCATCACAATGAATTCCATTCAGCACTGCACCAGTTTTAGGATTTTCAACATGAGTTCACCTATTTGCTATTGCAATAACAAATGTGCACAGTAAAGTGTCGCCCTATTAAGCGCACAACCACTGATTATAAATATACACTCCTGTAATGAACAGCAGTTCACGTTTAATTTTCTGAGAGCCAACACAGGTCCATTAGTACAAATCTGAAATCCATGCTGGAAACAGGTTTTAGAGCCCTCCTGCAGGTGGCCGCCCTGCAGCAACGATGGAGTTTTCATGTAAAAGGGTATTGATTTTAATTTTGCCTCCATGCAATGGTGTTTAGCTCCTGCAAGGCCAGCTTGCCAAAGGGAATAATAAATAAAACATAGTGGAAAGGAAATGCCTCAGCTATCTATGCGTCTTTTGGAGTGATAACTGGCAAAGAACAAAAAATATATGCGATATTCAGATGGCACTCTTCTAATTTCTACAGCTTTTAATTTGCATTCTCTTCTCATCAGAAGTCAGAGTCTTCTGTCAGAAGAATCTATGCTACCTTCCCCAAACAAATATGTTGATGGCAGTTAAGTTGGTTTGCCATTACCACCTTATTTAGAAAAGCAGACAAAAGGCTAGTGTTGAGGTTACTCCGATTTTTTCCTCTTCCATGCTCCATTCCTGGATGAGGAGATGGTGTCCTGACTTCCAGACCCTGAGTCTAGCTTGTCCCAAGCAGGATACAGTGATTAAGTAGGTACTGATTCCTCCCACTTGGGGTACTGTCATGATTTCGTGCCTGAATAATCATTGTAGCCCTAAGAAGTACAGCCCTTACAGCACAGACGGAGAATCTGCATATTCCCAGAAAGAAAACCTACCCCTATCCCGTGCATCCAGCACTCCAAGGTATGTGCCTAGGTGTTGTGTGATTCACTGTTACTTAAACCACTGTTTGTTTATATAGGTGTTTTGTTTAGCACTGATTTGGCCATTCATGTCTATCGCACATCGCTGGTTTAGGAATGTTTGAATCTCCAGATTACAATGTGTCAAAGTGGGACTGCAGGTCGTTTCTGCGCTTTTTAGGATTGTTGTACAGGGCTTCTGTGAACACTCGCAGAGAGCAGAAGCATCGGAAAACACTTTGCGCTCTCGCGCGTAGAAACTGAAGGCTTCATTTGACTGCACGTTGCCTCGCGTCTAAACGCGTGCAACGTAGCAGCCGCTTTAGGTGCAGTTCGGGTGTGGCATGACTATAAAATGCCACACCCAAGTTCCAGAAAGCGCTTAGTCTTCTGACTACGGTTGCGGTGGCATCATCTCAACTTACCTGGACGTCTCCGGTTTCCTGGAACTTCAGCTTCAGCAGCATCCTCGACTCCTGAAAACCACAGAAAGAAAGAAAGAAAGCTAAGTCACATCTTGATTCATGTTCATTAAGGCGCCCATCGCAAGACAGTAGAGACTAACAGCGCGCAGCAGGAAAAGACTATTTTTGGACCTCTCTTTAATTACAGAAAGGACATTTCGCAAAGTATGTTTTAAGAAGACTTTTGCAGTGAAAGTCTTAAGCTTATTGTTATGTTATCGATGTAAATGTTTCCATGTTTGGTGCATATCATTTATTTTTCGAAATACAGAATCAAGTGATGGATGAAACAAGGAAGGGGATCTAATATAGAAGTAAGTGTAACTAGGCATAAGAACTGAATAAGACTCTATTACTGTTATGCGAAGAGTTTCTTGTGTAGCAGGATAGAAGAGTTCATATCTTGTTTTGTTATTAAACAGAGGAGAACAACATCTTCATCCTTACGGACACAACCATCGTGACTTCCCCTGAAGGACAACATCCATCACACGACGACAACTAGGACGCTAAGTTCATTCCTGTGGATTCGCAGGTAGGACTATTACACCACTCATACCCAGACGCAAAAGATATGGACTGTAGACTTGTAGTGTTTACCATTAGATATTACACCCTAAAAGTGCTTCTTGTTGCCTCGCAGGTCGACAACAGGGATCCATCAGCGTCCGAATCCGGCCCTCCTCCCTAGGTTCTAATTACGTAGCCACAGTGTATGTACATAACCACTGGTTATACCTTAGGGGTTCTGGGAGGTTGGCTCATAGCGTCTCTGCGAAACACAGCCAGGCACCTTACAGGTAAGAGACCTACATCTTGCAGGTAAGAGTGTGTTGGTACCCTGACAGAAGACTAAGCCCACGAATACTGTTTCGCCCAGACGCTATGGACCAATCATCACAGATCTCGTTGCAGCAAATTGCTGCTCTTTTGGCAGATATCAAAGCAGAAAATGCGGATTTACGTAGAGATGTTTCAGTTCTGCAAGCTAACATAGCAGCATCTGATACAGCTAGAGCACAGCAGTGGAGCTTCCCATCAGCATCTAAACCAATAATAAAACCATCCAGTTTTCAACCCCGTATGCAGAGCAATGGCACTGATGCCCTGCCTACGCAGATTCAGGTAATAACTCCAGTCTCAGTTCCGTTAGCACCCCCCGAGAGGTTTTATGGGGATAGCAGCAAATTTACAATATTCTTGAATCAATGCCATCTTCATTTTGTAGCTAAAAACACGGCTTTTCCGGATGATTCATCCAAGGTAGCTTTTATCTTATCCTATTTAGGCGGGGACGCGGCCTTATGGTCAGTACCTATTGTCGAACGGGATGATCCCATTCTTTATGACCTCAGGCGATTTAAACACACAATGAAAAAATTATTCGCTAAACATGTCTTCGTGCAGTCAGCTGATCATGAATTATTAAATCTGAAACAAGGCTCCTCTGATCTATTACATTATATTTCAATATTTAATAGACTTGTAATTGAGGCTGAGTGGCCCGAAGAGAAACGTGTTTCTTTATTTTATCGAGGCCTTAAGGATGATTTAAAAGATATGGTCACCCAAATCTTGGACCCCCAACGGATTGTGGGGAACTCATAGATCTTGTGGTGAAATTAAATCATCGTTTATCCGAACGCAGAGGAGAGAAAGGGAGAACCGATCATAAAGTGTTTCAATATAAGGAGAGATTTAGTAGCAAATCTGAGTCAGTTACCAAACCAGATCTGGGGGAACCTATGCAGATTGGAACCATTAGAGGCCCTCTCACCAAGGAGGAGAAAGATAAACGCAGGAAGTTAAATCAATGTTTATATTGCGGGAAGGCGGGGCATTTCGTAAAAGAATGTCCCAGTCGGCCTACAAGAACAAGAGTTAAGGTAAATGAGGTGGCTACCTCACAGCAGTCGGAAAACTAGAATGCTCGACAAACGACGAGGTCGGTTTCTCGAGTAAACAGTCTAGCTTGGCCTCCACTACTCCCACAGTATCTCAGTGTCATATCAGCATTCGAGTATTGTTACAATCACATGAGGACAAAACCAGATCTTGGTCCATCGATGCCTTAATTGATTCAGGAGCCACAGGAAATTTTATCGATGCACAATTAACGCACGAGTTAGGTTTGAAAAGTGTCCCAAAAAACCCCCGGAAATAGTAAGAGCCGTCGATGGGAAGGAATTAACCTCCGGTCCCATAAGACATCACACCGAAACTCTTACCATGACCTGTGGCACAAAACACAGCGAAAGTATATATTTTGACATCATTGATGCCCCTCAATTTCGCTTAATACTAGGAATCCCTTGGTTAGTGTTACATAACCCTCTCATTGACTGGTCACAAAAGACAGTACTATTTAAATCCGAGTATTGTATCTCTGAATGTCTACAACACCAAGAGTTAGAACATTTAGTCCAGGGGTATGACTTTCCTATGGAGTCCAAGAATGTGTTAGTATTGGAGGGGGTTCCTCGAGAGTATGACGATCTCATAGACGTTTTTGACGAGAAAAAGCAAACACCCTACCACCACATAGGGATTACGACTGTCGCATAGATTTGACTCCTGGTGCCACGTTACCGTGCAGTCGTATTTATGCTTTGACAGAGTCTGAGACGGAGCACTTGCGTAATTATCTGGATGAATACCTTGCCAACGGATTCATTAGACACTCTAAATCACCGGTTTCATCGCCTCTTTTTTCATACCGAAGAAAGGGGAGATTTACGCGCGTGTATCGATTACCGCGCAATCAACAACATGACTATAAAAAATCGGTATCCCTTACCATTAATACCAACACTACTAGACCAACTAAAAGATGCAACCATTTATACTAAACTGGATTTACGCGGAGCTTACCACCTTGTACGAGTCCGTGAGGGCGATGAATGGAAGACGGCCTTCCGTACCAAATTCGGCCTTTATGAATATCAAGTGATGCCCTTCGGACTCTGCAACGCTCCGGCAGCATTCTAGTTCTTTATAAATGAGGTTCTAAGGAATTTTTTGGACATATGTTGCGTAGTATACATTGATGATATACTGATCTATTCAAAATCCACAGAAGCACATGTAAAACAAGTAAGAGCCATTCTTCAACAGCTGTTAAAAAATTCTTTATACGTAAAGTTGGAAAAGAGTATGTTTCACGTCACTAAAGTCGATTTTTGGGCTATATCATCAGTCCATCTGGACTTGAAATGGACCCCAAGAAAATTCAAGCTGTTTGTACTTGGCCCAGTCCTTCAGCAGTAAAGCAACTCCAAAGTTTTTTAGGTTTTGCGAATTTTTATAGACGCTTTATTCCTGATTTCTCGCAACTTATCACACCAATTACACGGCTGTTAAGAAAAAACACAAAATTTGAATGGAATGATGAAGCTGAGCAGGCCTTTCAAGCTTTAAAAGAAAACTTTACTTCAGCCCCCATTCTTATGCATCCAGACCCCTCTCGACCATTTATAATTGAAGCAGATGCCTCGCAATTTGCCATAGGAGGCATCCTGTCTCAAAGACACCAAGATACTGGTCAAATGCACCCCATAGCATATTATTCCAGGAAATTGTCTCCTGCCGAACAAAATTATGCAATCTCCGATAGGGAATTGTTAGCCATAAAGGCTGTCTTTGAAGAATGGCGACATTACTTGTTAGGTGCTCGTCACCCTGTTACTATTTACACAGATCACCGAAACTTACAGACATTGCGTAGAGCCAAGGCCCTTTCTGCCCGCCATTTACGTTGGACTTTGTTCTTCAATGATTATAACTTTATCATCACTTATCGGCCAGGGAAAGATAACAATAAAGCAGATGCCCTATCACGCATAGGAATAACTGATGATTTAAGTGTAATACAGGAAACACCACAACTAATTTTGCCATCCCAATGTTTCCAGGTGGGTGTTATCAACTCTGATGTAATCATGGACATTAAAACAGAAATAAAAACAAAACAAAAGCAAGAATGGCAGAAAATGTACCCTTTATTGCAATGGAAAGACGATCTTTTATTCATGAGTGAACAAACCTTTGTACCAACGTCTCAGTTACAACATCGAATTATGCAAGCTCATCAAGACACACCTTTGTCTGTACACCCTGGAATTACCAAAATGTACCAATTAATTAAACGAATGTTCTGGTGGCCTTACATGTTCAAGGACATCCAACAATATGTGGAAACATGTACCGTATGCATACAAAATAAATCAACACATCAGGCCCCAAGTGGTTTATTACAACCTTTACCGTTACCCCCACAACCATGGCATACTGTGTCTCTTGATTTCATTGTAGAATTACCATGCTCTAAGACTGGTTTCACCACAATATTGACCGTCATAGATCATTTCACAAGAATGGCCCATTTCATACCGTTACGAAAATTACCTACTGCGTTTGAGCTGGCCCAAATCTTCATGACAGAAATAATTAGACTGCATGGAATTCCCTCTGTCGTACTTTCCGATAGAGGTACTCAATTCATTTCTCATTTTTGGCAACATCTTGGAAAATCATTGAACATGGAAGTACGCACCTCCTCCAGTTACCATCCTCAAACGGATGGTTTAACGGAACGCACAAATCAGACCATAGAACAGTATTTACGTTGCATGTTAACTTCTTGTGAAAGAGAATGGTCAGATATTTTATGGGCTATGGAATTCTCTTATAACAATATGGACCACTCCTCTTTAGACATGTCTCCTTTTTTTTGTGCTTATGGGTTTCATCCTAAAGTCCTTTTTGGGCAAGACACTTCTCCTTTGGCTAGTCCATCGGTAAATGACTATATACATGGACTGGTATCCATTCAGCACCAGGCACAATATCATTTGGCACAAGCCAAAGAAGCCCAAAAGAGAAATACAGACAGACATCGTACCATGCAACCATCGTATTCCATAGGTGATAAGGTATGGTTATCTACCAAAAACTTACACATCAAGAGTTGTAGAAAATTTTGTCCACGGTTTATTGGCCCCTTTGTTATTCAAAAGGTGATTAACCCTGTTTGTGTAAAATTAACACTTCCGCCCAGGTACCGTTTCCATCCGGTATTTCATGTTTCCTTAGTAAAACCTTTTCACCCTTTAACAAGAATACTCATGCCTCCCTCTGCCATAGATGTTGATGGAGTTCCAGAATACGAAGTAAAAGCAGTACTTGATTCAAAAAGGGTTCGAAGTAAATTGTACTATTTGGTGGACTGGAAAGATTGTGGTCCGGAAGAACGCTCATGGGAACCACTTGCCAATTTACAAAACGCCCCATGTCTGGTCAAAGCTTTTCATCTCCGGTGCCCTGACAAACCGAAACCTATACCAGCGGTCTTAGGGGGGATTGTGCGGGGGGGGTACTGTCATGATTTCGTGCCTGAATAATCATTGTAGCCCTAAGAAGTACAGCCCTTACAGCACAGACGGAGAATCTGCATATTCCCAGAAAGAAAACCCACCCCTATCCCGTGCATCCAGCACTCCAAGGTATGTGCCTAGGTGTTGTGTGATTCACTGTTACTTAAACCACTGTTTGTTTATATAGGTGTTTTGTTTAGCACTGATTTGGCCATTCATGTCTATCGCACATCGCTGGTTTAGGAATGTTTGAATCTCCAGATTACAATGTGTCAAACTGGGACTGCAGGTCGTTTCTGCGCTTTTTAGGATTGTTGTACAGGGCTTCTGTGAACACTCGCAGAGAGCAGAAGCATCGGAAAACACTTTGCGCTCTCGCGCGTAGAAACTGAAGGCTTCATTTGACTACACGTTGCCTCGCGTCTAAACGCGTGCAACGTAGCAGCCGCTTTAGGTGCAGTTCGGGTGTGGCATGACTATAAAATGCCACACCCAAGTTCCAGAAAGCGCTTAGTCTTCTGACTACGGTTGCGGTGGCATCATCTCAACTTACCTGGACGTCTCCGGTTTCCTGGAACTTCAGCTTCAGCAGCATCCTCGACTCCTGAAAACCACAGAAAGAAAGAAAGAAAGCTAAGTCACATCTTGATTCATGTTCATTAAGGCGCCCATCGCAAGACAGTAGAGACTAACAGCGCGCAGCAGGAAAAGACTATTTTTGGACCTCTCTTTAATTACAGAAAGGACATTTCGCAAAGTATGTTTTAAGAAGACTTTTGCAGTGAAAGTCTTAAGCTTATTGTTATGTTATCGATGTAAATGTTTCCATGTTTGGTGCATATCATTTATTTTTCGAAATACAGAATCAAGTGATGGATGAAACAAGGAAGGGGATCTAATATAGAAGTAAGTGTAACTAGGCATAAGAACTGAATAAGACTCTATTACTGTTATGCGAAGAGTTTCTTGTGTAGCAGGATAGAAGAGTTCATATCTTGTTTTGTTATTAAACAGAGGAGAACAACATCTTCATCCTTACGGACACAACCATCGTGACTTCCCCTGAAGGACAACATCCATCACACGACGACAACTAGGACGCTAAGTTCATTCCTGTGGATTCGCAGGTAGGACTATTACACCACTCATACCCAGACGCAAAAGATATGGGCTGTAGACTTGTTAGTGTTTACCATTAGATATTACACCCTAAAAGTGCTTCTTGTTGCCTC
Source organism: Calotriton arnoldi (assembly GCA_963921515.1). Classification (NCBI taxonomy): domain Eukaryota; kingdom Metazoa; phylum Chordata; class Amphibia; order Caudata; family Salamandridae; genus Calotriton; species Calotriton arnoldi. The sequence continues at coordinate 5,033,619 of CAWUFW010000051.1, forward strand.
GCAGGTCGACAACAGGGATCCATCAGCGTCCGAATCCGGCCCTCCTCCCTAGGTTCTAATTACGTAGCCACAGTGTATGTACATAACCACTGGTTATACCTTAGGGGTTCTGGGAGGTTGGCTCATAGCGTCTCTGCGAAACACAGCCACGCACCTTACAGGTAAGAGACCTACATCTTGCAGGTAAGAGTGTGTTGGTACCCTGACAGTAAATGATAACCTGGTAGCCAGGGCATGTAAGTTAAAGGGGTACCCCAGGGCTTGCAGCATTGATTGTGCCACCCTGGAGGCCCACCGAGTAAAACAAGTCCCCCAGCCCACCACTGCAGACTGGTAGAGCAGTCATGCACTGCTCCTTGACATAGCCTTTGAAAGCAATGACAAAGCCACCACTTCCCCCGGACATGTGTTTGAGTCACCCCTCTGGCAGGCCACAAAGCCCTAAAGGCAGGATGTGACACATGACACAGACAGGACATGTACTTTATATGTCCTGACAGTAAAACGCATGGAAAGACTGTGTTCACCCAATTGGCGAGTACAGGGTTACACATTAACCCCTCAGCTGTGCTAACTCCTAAACGGTGCGACTAAAGTGGGCACTCCAAGGTATCAAACAACTCATTACATTAAGCCCAACTTGGATCTCAAGTCGAAATTAATGTAACTTGTTGAAGCGTGCAGCTTTAGCAAAGTTGCCACTCTGCTACCTTTAAAACTCCTGTGCCTCTCCAGGCACACATGAAGCCTGTTCCAACAGACAGCTTTGTGCCCTCCTGGAGAGACGGACCAAAGACTCTCAGGAAGGAGAACAATGAGGGACTGCAGATGAAGCCACATTTTCTGTTTTATAAACATATTTTATTGAGTTTTTGTTTGTCAACATCACGCACCAGGTGCATCAAAATACACAATCATTGACCAGAATTAAAGTTGACATGCATACGCAATACAATTATTACTTAATTTAGCAAAACAACTGAAATCAAACAGAAACCCCCAACCCGCTGCGATCCCGGCAAAGTGAAAATATATCCTTACATAGTAATCTAGTCACTGGGTACTGTCCCGGTTTATCTGCTCAATCCATGAATTGACAATAGTATGTAGGAAAACAATGTTATGAATGGGGTAACCTCTCCATGTCTAGTATGGTGGGTGGTGGAGTCAGTCAGGCCCATCGCTGCCATATACGCGTATGTTTCTGAGGGCAACCCCGGGCCCTGAAGATGGGCTCTTCTAATCCCATACAAAAATCCATACCTCTTTTTCAGACCCCTAACATTGGTGCAGAGGGTGTTTTCCAGGAGCGAGCGAAGTCACGTTTAGCCAAGGTTAATCCTAAGAACAACAGGTGGCACTTATATCTATTACCCCCAATATATTCTGCATTATGGAATAAAGCTAGTCGTGGTGTGCTACCGATGGTCCATCCCAGCACCTCATCTAAGCATCTATGGATCCCCTTCCAGAACCTGTCCAGTACAGGGCATGTCCGTACCGTATGTAAGAAGGTGGCCTCTTCCGCTCCACAGCATAGACATGTAGGGGACGCAATGAGAACGGCTCGATACAGCCGTACTCGTGTATAATATATTCTGTGCAAATATTTCAGTTGTATCAGCCGCAATTTTGAGGAGATGGACGATCCTGTGGGGGACTCCAGGGCCTCCCTCCAATCATCATTGTCAATCGGGCCAATGTCGGCCTGCCAGGTCTCCCGAAGAGAGTCTACTGATGATGCACAATGGTAACCAAAGTTTGATATATTTTGGAAATCTTGCGTTCTTGTAGATCAAAGCAAACACAACCCAGATCTGTGACTGGGGGTGAGTGTCTGAAAAGGTTCAGCTCTCCGTCCATCATCTCCTTGTGTTTGCTTTGTTTGCCCTAAGTTGGCAGGGTATGCCCAGACGTGGGTCCCTTGCTCACTTTGCCACTGGACTCAAGCTAGCCTGGCTGATGAGGGCTGTTAGCCCGAAACCGGTCCCAGGATGCTTGTTTCCGGTCCAGGGAAGACATGGCTTGGCAGTTCGGGCTGGACTGTTCCCATGAGGCACAGGGTCAGACTGATTTGCATATAGCTGTGTCTGAACTGGGGTGGCGAAGTGAGCTAAAGAACGATGATGGATTCAACCCAGATCTGTGACTGGGGGTGAGTGTCTGAAAAGTTTCAGCGCTCCGTCCATCATCTCCTTGTGTTTGCTTTGTTTGCCCTAAGTTGGCAGGGTATGCCCAGACGTGGGTCCCTTGCTCACGTTGCCACTGGACTCAAGCTAGCCTGGCTGATGAGGGCTGTTAGCCCGAAACCGGTCCCAGGATGCTTGTTTCCGGTCCAGGGAAGACATGGCTTGGCAGTTCGGGCTGGACTGTTCCCATGAGGCACAGGATCAGACTGATTTGCATATAGCTGTGTCTGAACTGGGGTGGCGAAGTGAGCTAAAGAACGATGATGGATTCAACCCAGATCTGTGACTGGGGGTGAGTGTCTGAAAAGTTTCAGCGCTCCGTCCATCATCTCCTTGTGTTTGCTTTGTTTGCCCTAAGTTGGCAGGGTATGCCCAGACGTGGGTCCCTTGCTCACTTTGCCACTGAACTCAAGCTAGCCTGGCTGATGAGGGCTGTTAGCCCGAAACCGGTCCCAGGATGCTTGTTTCCGGTCCAGGGAAGACATGGCTTGGCAGTTCGGGCTGGACTGTTCCCATGAGGCACAGGGTCAGACTGATTTGCATATAGCTGTGTCTGAACTGGGGTGGCGAAGTGAGCTAAAGAACGATGATGGATTCAACCCAGATCTGTGACTGGGGGTGAGTGTCTGAAAAGTTTCAGCGCTCCGTCCATCATCTCCTTGTGTTTGCTTTGTTTGCCCTAAGTTGGTAGGGTATGCCCAGACGTGGGTCCCTTGCTCACTTTGCCACTGAACTCAAGCTAGCCTGGCTGATGAGGGCTGTTAGCCCGAAACCGGTCCCAGGATGCTTGTTTCTGGTCCAGGGAAGACATGGCTTGGCAGTTCGGGCTGGACTGTTCCCATGAGGCACAGGGTAGACTGATTTGCATATAGCTGTGTCTGAACTGGGGTGGCGAAGTGAGCTAAAGAACGATGATGGATTCAACCCAGATCTGTGACTGGGGGTGAGTGTCTGAAAAGTTTCAGCGCTCCGTCCATCATCTCCTTGTGTTTGCTTCATTCTTGTAGATCACCCATAAGACGTTTGCCCTCCAGTGGACTGAATTCGGGCAGGTCTGGGAGATTCCTAAGATACAGGGACAGGGCGTGGCAAAACTGTAAATACTTATAAAATTGGGTGCGTGGCATGGAGAATTCCCTCTGCAGCTCTGAGAAGGACTAAAGGGTGGTGCCCCGTAGGACATCTCCTACTGTAGAGATCCCAATTCGGTTCCATCCCTGAAAGCCCTGTAGTTGTGGAAGGAGGCGGTTACACCATAGAGGGGCCTTACCTCTGAGCCTATCAAGCCAGCCAATACGGCGAAGAGACTGTCGCCACACTGCGAGTACCACCCTTGTGGCCGGAGGGAGGGCTCGGGTATTCGCCCGTCCGTAAAGGAATTTATATATCGATGGGTCTCCCAGAAGCCACCTCTCAACATTATATGCCGGTTCCTCCCTTGAGCAATACCACCAATCATTAAGCACCTGGAGCTGGGCGGCCGCATAATATGATTGAATATCGGCCGTTGCTATACCACCACAGTATGTGGAGAGAAAACATGTACGAAGCGCCAGTCTATCTGTCCCTCCCCCCCACAGAAACCCATTTAACATGGAATTCATCTGCCTGAACCATGTTTGGGAAATGGGATAGGGAAGATTCTGAAGCTCATATAAGAGCCTGGGGAGAGAGATCATCTTAAATATAGCCGACCGTCCATATAGGGAAAGGGGTAGGCCTGTCCATGATTTCAGTTCTGCCTTGGACTTTGTCTAGATTACAGGCCCACGCCAAATCCTGTTTATCTGTGACAAAGACCCCCAGATATTTCAACCCATCTCGAGTCTGTGAGAGATCGGAAGCCCATCTATAATCTTGAGCCGTCCCGCGCATGAGCCACAATGTAGATTTGTTTACACTCATAAAGAGCCCCGTGGTCTCGCCAAATATCCGCATAATTTGAAGAATTCGGGGGCCAGACCTATGTGTGTCTGTCATAAAAAAAAGGACGTCATCGGCGTATAACGCGATCCGGTCAGAGATTCCGCCCGTCCACTCAAATCCCCTGACCTGGGCATCCAATCGGATCCAGGCTGCCAACGGTTTGATGGCCAGGGCGAACAGCAAGGGAGAGAGTGGGCATCGTTGTCTAGTACCCTGGCTGATCGGAAATGATGCAGATACCCTACCGGCAACGTGCACTGAAGCAGTCAGACCGTGGTATAACAGACAGATATACGATATGAAATTTGAGCCAAAATTTAGGCGCTTTAAAAGAATGAATAAGTATGTCCAGCTGACCAAATCAAATGCTCTATCGATATCAGCCAATAATAGGGCGGCAGGATGCTGAAGGCGATCTACTGCCGCAATTGTATTATGTACCCTATGTATATTATGTCGCGTGGCCTGTTGGGGCATAAAACCGGCTTGATCCAGATGGATCAGTTCAGGTAGGTAGGCCAGCAGCGTGGTGGCGAGTGTTTTTGCCAGAAGCTTCGCCACAACATTTAGAAGAGAGATGGGCCTATAGGATGCATGAAGCTCTGGGGGGCGTCCTGGTTTGTGGAACACGACAATTTCAGCATGCTGCCAATCAGGTGGCAGGCATGCAGTCTGGACGGCCTCCTGTACGACCTCCAGATAGTGAGGACCCAACAAGTTTATGTGAGCTTTATAAACTTCACTAGGCAGGCCATTGGGGCCCGGCGCCTTGCCCGTGTGCAGAGCAGCTATTGCGTTGGTTATTTCCTCCAGTGAGAGGGGGGCCTCAAGCGATTCACGGGCCTTATCAGAGAGAGCCATCGGAGGGATATCAATGAAGAATTTCTCTCTTTCAGTTGGATCTAGGACCTCTTTGGCAGTAAACAGTGCTCGATAATAGCCAGCAAAGCTGTCCGCCACCACCACCGGGTCAGTAATCAGTGCATCGTCGGAGTCTCGGTGGCCTGGCAGGGGAGTCAGTATGTGTTTGTTGACATAGTCGAAAGAGAAGTCTACCAGACTTATCTCCCTACTGATAGATTCTGCTTTGTGTAGCAAGCCACGCGTTCCGCGCTGCGTCCATCTGCATGTTCTGATACTGTTGTTGTAAGACCCGCAGTTGCCGACGCGTAGCTGCCCCATCCATTTCTCGGACCCGCCGTTCCATTATCATAATTTGAGCTTCGAGTTGAATGAGTGCTTGCCAACGCCTGCGACGCTCTGCTGTACAGAAACTAATATTGACTCCCCGAAAAGTGGGATTCATGGCCTCCCAAAAGGTGCATGCCGATGAGACTGTCCCTGTGTTATGATATATATATTCGGAGAGCGCTCTATGTATACGAGCTCTATACATCGGGTTTTGTAGATGCCATGCGGAGATACGCCACTGAAGGGGGGGTTTGCTCTGGCCAATCTGAACATGGATAGCTACAGGTGAAAGATTTGACAGACCTCTAGGTAGAATCGTTGCCTTCGGAACTCTATGGGTATACGTACGGGGCACAAATATATAGTCTAGCCTGGAAACAGAGAGGTGGAACGGTGGCTCCCCAATTGATCCCCTGAGTCCCTATAGTACCCTGAAATCTACTGAGGGGACGTGAGCTAGCACATTTGGAGGGCCCATTTTTCCACTTACACACCAACGCTTGTTCAATTACAAAATCAGTGCACAGCCCCTAGGAGAGAAGAACACCTAGCAATACCCAGTCTTATGTTTGTTTAGTCGGCATGTGTTCAACATCCACTTTATTATTCTTAGAGCGCCATGTGGATTGGGACCTATGGTGGTGTTTGTCTTTTGGCTTCGGTGGGGGTCTGGTCGAATCTCCGGTCAGGAAGTCGGAGTCTCTGCATGGTGGGGTATGTGGCTTCAGAGATCGTTGTACGTCCGTCCATGTAAAGACTTCCTCCAGTGAGTCAAAAAAAAGGTGCGAGAGTTAAATACCACCCGGAGACCGGCCAGGTACAAAAGCATGTAGGGGATCTTAAGGTCGCGAAGGCGCGCCTTGGCCTCGGTGAATGATTGACGCTGACAGAGACCTGGATGAACGACTCCTCCGCCCCCGACATCGCCATAGCCATCCCAGACGGCTATAAGATCACCCGCAGAGACCGCGTCAACGCAGTAGGAGGAGGAATCGCCATCGTCCACAAGAACACCACCAGGGTCTCGACCAGCACCGACGACACTCTCAGCACCGCTGAACACATGCACTTCCAGATCCACACGGACCCCAACACCACCCTTAGAGGCACCCTTGTCTACAGACCCCCTGGGCCCCGACCCCAGTTCAGCGACTCCATCGTCGACTTCATCAGCACGCACGCCCTGACCTCTACCGACTACATCCTCCTCGGAGACCTGAACTTTCACCTGGAGAACAACAACGACAGCAACTCCACCACACTGATCGACAACCTCGCCAACCTCGGTCTGAGCCAGCTCGTCACAACACCGACCCATTCCGCCGGCCACACGCTTGACCCCATCTTCTCCTCAAGCTCCCACGTCTCCTTCAGCCACACCACGGAACTCCTCTGGACCGACCACCGCTGCATCCATTTCACCTTCCAGAAACCCACCACACACCACCGCACCCAACAGATCCCACGCCGCTGCTGGAGCAAAGTCACCGAAGACCAACTACGGGCAACCCTCGCTCTCAGCCATCCCTCCGACCCATCCAACACCGACGACGCCGCCTGCAACCTCAGACGATGGATGGACGACTGTGCCAACACCCTCGCCCCGCTAAAAAACTCACCTACAGTGACACCACCAAAAGAGCCAGCTGGTTCACCTCGGAACTCCTAGCCTCCAAGCGCACCTGCCGGAAACTAGAGAAGAAATGGCACAGTGATAAGACACCGGACAGCCACGCAGCCCACAAAGACGCCACCCGTAACCACCACCACCTCATCAAGTCCGCCAAGAGAATCTCCTTCAAAGACCGCCTCGACAACAATGCACACAACAGCAAGGAGCTTTTCAACATCGTGAAGGAACTCTCCAACCCCAGCTCCAACACCAACGACATCCCGCCGTCGCAACCCCTGTGCGATTCCCTCGCCACCTTCTTCCACCGCAAGATCGCCGACATCCACGACAGCTTCAACACCCAGACAGCCCCAACTAAGATCGATGCACCAGACCCGCCGCACACCATCGACCACGACCCCCTGCCAGCCTGGGCCAGCGGGAACATTGAGGACACCATCAAGACCATGAGTACAATACACTCCGGCTCCCCGTCAGACCCTTTCCTGCACCATATCTTCAACAAAGCCAGCAGCTCCATCGCACCCCACCTGTGCAACATCATCAATCTCTCCTTCGATACCGCGACCTTCCCAGAGAGCTGGAAACACGCAGAGATCAACGCCCTACTCAAAAAACCCAAGGCGGACCCGAGAGACCTCAAGAACGTCCGGCCCATCTCCCTGCTTCCGTTCCCAGCCAAGGTCATGGAGAAGATCGTCAACAAACAGCTAACCTGATACCTCGAAGACAACAGCATCCTGGTTCCGCAGCAACCACAGCACTGAGACTGCCCTCATCGCCGCCACCGACGACATCAGGATCCTGCTGGACAACGGTGAGACCGCAGCCCTCATCCTGCTGGACCTCTCCGCCGCCTTCGACACTGTCTGCCACCGCACTCTACGCGCACGCCTCCACGTCGCAGGGATCCGAGACAAGGCACTGGAATGGGCCACCTCCTTCCTCACCGGCAGAACCCAGAGAGTCCGCCTCCCACCATTCCGATCCGAAGCCTCCGAGATCATCTGCGGCGTACCCCAGGGATCGTCCCTCAGCCCAACACTGTTCAACATCTACATGGCCCCGCTCACACGCATCGCCAGACAGCACGACCTCAACATAATCTCCTACACCGACGACACTCAACTGATCCTCTCCCTCACCAAGGACCCCATCGCCGCCAAATCCAACCTCCATGAAGGAATGAAGGCCGTCGCCGATTGGATGAAGATCAGCCGACTAAAACTGAACACGGAGAAGACAGAGGTCCTCATCCTCGGCTCCAACCCCTCAGCCTGGGACGACTCCTGGTGGCCAACGACGCTGGGAGCAGCCCCGACACCCACCGACCACGCACGCAACTTGGGAGTCATCCTCGACTCAACGCTCTCCATGGCCAGGCAAGTCAACGCAGTCTCATCCTCCTGCTTCAACACCCTCCGCATGCTTCGCAAGATCTACAGGTGGATCCCGACAGACACAAGAAGAACAGTCACCCAGGCCCTCGTCAGTAGCAGACTTGACTATGGGAACGCCCTCTACGCGGGAGCCCCGGTCAAGCTCATCAAGCGACTGCAACGCATACAAAACGCCTCCGCACGCCTGATCCTCGATGTACCACGCCACAGCCACATCACCCCCCACCTGAGGAACCTGCACTGGCTCCCCATCGACAGGAGAATCTCCTTCAAACTCCTCATCCACGCACACAAGGCACTCCACAAGACTGGCCCAGCCTACCTCAACAGACGACTCCTCTTCTACGTCCCCAACCGCCAACTCCGCTCCGCCGACCTCTCCCTCGCCACCGTCCCTCGCATTCGAAGAACTACCACCGGCGGCAGATCCTTCTCCCACCTCGCCGCCAAGACCTGGAACACCCTTCCACTAAGCCTACGACAGACCCAAGACCTGCTGACCTTCAGGAGGCTACTCAAGACCTGGTTGTTCGACCAATAGCAGCACCCCCGCCCCTTTTTTCTCCCCAGCGCCTTGAGACCCTCGCGGGTAAGTAGCGCGCTTTACAAATTCTGTGATTGATTGATTTTTGTTGCACCATTTTTGTGTAATACGGAAATATCAGGATCTGCTGGGACTCAAACATAAGATCAGCTTGCCTCCTCACCCGTTGTAGGATGACATCCCGGTCCTAGAAGTTTAGGATGCGTGCAATCATGAATTGCGGTCTGGCCCCCGGTGGAGGCCTCTGCTGCAGGGCCCTATGTGCGCGCTCCACCACAAAGCACGGTGAGAGCATGTCGGCCAGAATCCAAGAGTGAAGCCACTGCGTAAGAAACTTTCCTGCGTCGTTACCCTCACAATTTTCCGGGAAACCCACAAAGCGTAAATTATTTCTCCTCGCGCGCCCTTCTGAATCTTCCACTCGGACAGCCAGTCCCCTGGTCAGTTATTCAAAGGAGGTAACTTTGTGTTGCAGTGTGGTAACAGCATCTTCTACCCCCACAATTTTCGTCTCGGCCGTTGCGATACGGTCAATAGCGTTACGGAGGTCTTGTTGCAGGAGAGTAACCTCTGTCCCAACTGCACCAATCTGGGTCTCCAGCGCCTGCCTGGACTAAGTGATAGCTGCCAGGAGAGCTGCATTATATGGTAGGCCGGTCGTGGCATCTCCCACCTCGGTGGACTGCGAAGCTGCGGCCATAAAGTGGTCCATGGTGCTCTGTTTCGGGCCTGCCCTCGAGGCCTTTTCTTTGGACATAGTATGGCTCTCTCTAGTTGGGGGGCTTATGCCGCTGTCTACATTCAGCCACGTAATTCCAATATCATCACCGGCTTAGCCCCTGCCACTGACCGCTTCAATCCCAATGGTCAATAAGCGGGGAACGGGCCCTATCAACCCTTATGTCCAGTGGGCCAGTCCAGGATCACCCCACAGTTCCACAGTAACCGGCCCCTCTACATACAGGCCATGCAGTTGATCCAGCGCGGCTAATATACATTTTTCCTTATGACACTAATCCTGAAAAACACCTACACAACCTTGATCACTTGAAACTTATGTCGGTGGGGCCCATAACACCACATACATACATTCATTCAATTCTCTGGATCAAGCGCTAAGGAAAAATGAGTTGCTGGACAAACGGGGTACCTTATTAAAATGAAAGAATTATAACCTACACATTATATACATTTAACTTAGGATCCTGTCGGCTCTAAACATCAAGGTACTCCGCTATTCGGTCGATGGATCAACTAGTAGAATCAGTTGATGGCGATTAAGTCCAGCTCAATCACAATTAAAACCTTTAATATTTATAAATCCTAAATTTATTAAAGAACCACAGACTCATTTAGAGTTAGAATAATATTTTATCAAAATTTCTCGAGCAAATAAGTAAAATTCTTTATTAGACAAATACATTTAGAAATATCAAATAAGCATTAAAAATAAAAATATTTAGAATAAGGAATAAGTACTCATTACCCTTGGCCATAGGGCGATGACAAGAATGGTTCACCAGGATAATGAAACATGAACCGCAGGTCACAGGATAGGACTCCCAAACTGACTGACTGTCCCGGTAACCTCCTCGGACGCAATCTCCTCCCGGGTAACTCCCGCAACGGCTCGTTCCTTCCCCAGTCCGAAGTTCAAAATGACAGAGTCTCTCGCAGCATCAGGATAGAATAAGCAAAGAAGTTTTTTCACAATGTAAGAGCAGACTCTCTTATACCCAATTTTCTGGCTCTCTACACTTAAAAGTTGCAATCTTTAGGGGCAAGAATCACGCTAATTGGTCCATTGGAGGGGTGGTGATGGTCACCTCATCGCCCTCCTTGTTCGAACCAGTTTGGGGACAATAACGCATATATTAAGTCTCATGATTAACAATGTCCAAAGGTAGTTCAATTTGTTAATGTAATTTGTAACAAACTCCGATGGTCACATATTAGTTCATCCCATGTCGCTCGATTTTTTCATCCGTTCCCGTGCATATATGCTGAACTCTTGGCACGATTCTCGTTGCAGGTCAGATGGGCCTTGACATCTCTCACTCCGGGCACAGGCCGCATACACGTGACTGGAGCGTCCATACTGTTCATGTGCGGGGGCCATTTTATTCAGCGCACGCGATCTCGTCCTTCCCAGCGGCCATTTTCGAAGCATGGCCTAGCAGGCTCGAACAAAACTAATATAAGAACAAACACAACGGAAATTAAAACATGGAAAATAAGCCTTTCTGTTTACCACCCGCCATTCTAAAGACCCGTGTTAGGTATTACCTAGCAGAAGCGACATTTACAGCCATTTTACTTACCACCTGCATTCTTTGCCACGGTGCAATTTTACTACGCAACACAAATCATGCAATTTACTCTAAAAAATTACTACTCAAAATCACAATACTTATGTTATTTTGCTTCACATTTGTAAATAAATTAGATTTTGCAATGTTAGCAAGTTGCCCACGTGTAATGTTTAATAAAAGGTGCATTTGTTGATTAGTTCATGCGTTTCAAAATGGTTAGTATCATTAATCGTTATGGGGTCATTAACTTTCAAGGGGTACAAAAAATATTTCGTTTCCCCTGCTCCATCAATTCCCCCTTTGGTGATTTTTAACATCACCACTAAAACCTATCCCTACAAATTTATAAGAAAAATGTTTCTTGTCCACTTGCATTTGTTATTTTTAGACAATTGTGTTCTTTTCATCGTCTCTTTTAGACCTTTTGTACATGTTCTCTTTAAACTCTTCCAATTCGATCTCTCCCATCTCCCGTTCTCTTTCCTTATTTTTCTCATTTTCTCTTTTTGCTCTATTTTGTCTTTTTCTTCTTTTTATATACACATATGCTAATCTCAATATTGATATTATCACTATTACTAAGGTCACTGGAATTAGTATTTTCCCAATAAGAGAACTACCTATTTCGGTGTACCATTTCTTCATTGAGGAAAAACTCTTGCCAAGTCTCTCCCAAGCACCTTCAACCTCCTGTGGGGCAATTTCTTTATGCAAATCAGTAATGTTCTTTATATACTTCTGTATATTCTGACTTTTGTCTGGAATGTAAGTGCAACAATGTTGTACCTTCAGCATTCCACAGACTCCACCCTCTTTTGCCAAAAGAATGTTAAGGGCAAGTCAATTTTGCATTACCATAGCTCTCATGGCAACCATTTCAATATTTATCATCAAGAACCCTCCAGCAGTATTCGTTGATAAACGATCTACTACTGTAGACAATTTCCGAATTTTGTATGCATTCAAAGATATACCCACTGCTGGTATCAATGCTCCAAAAATGTCACCTATTATTTCTGAGAAGCTTTCCCTTCTCCTACGGGTTAATGGTTTACCTATCTCGTAAATTCCTTTCGTCCCTTTCTCCACGTGAAAAATCTTTGGAAAGACCAGGCCTAGATAGCATGTTCCATACCAGTGGTCCTGCAACCTATAATAGGCTCGATTTCCGCAAATATAATAGATCCCTGGGAATACTGGATCTTTTCCTCCTTTGAATCCCCATCCCCCTAAAATGTTATATCTATCTCGGCACTCACTAGAACCCACGAAATAGTTATCATACAGAGTGTTATCTCTACTAATACACAATTTTCCCTGTTGGGGCCAATCTAAAACCATAGCTGCATTTGTTTCGCCTTTGTCATAACTTCCCTCTTCAAACGCCCAAGGTGGGGTTTTTGTGTTTTCTCCTGTTGCCTTTCTTTGAAACTTAACCCTTCTGTCTTCTACCATGTCTAAGAGAACCTTTTCTTCCTTTCTTAACCTACAGGTAAGATTATGTCTAAATGCATATTCTAATGTTAATTCTTTTGTTTCTAAGAAAAATTCTCCAAAAATCTTTGCAAATTTCACCTTATTTAGTTCAGGGACTACGGGAACTTTAGCAAAAACAGCATCTGTGTCAGTGTAGTAATACTCTAATTTACCTGTTTTGTAAAATAAGCTAGCTAAAACACTACAAGTTATTCCATACGTCAAAGGAAGGTGATGATACGTCACACCTTCTGTAACAGACGCAGGTAACTGCATACATACATAACAATCTCTGACATCCATTGTCTACACATATTCATATAAGAGTTTTGTGAAGACATTCTTGGAGAAATTAGTTATTGACTTATCCCTATGAAATTCAGTACTATCTATCTTGCAGTGTTCTTTATGTTAGATTTCTTGTCACTATTCGTGTCATTCATGATTGCAGATGTATTTTCTACAACTAATCTAAGTGGAATTATTATTGCTAAAATGAACCAAATAAGCATTAGAAAGCCTGTACAATAGAAACACATCTTACACCATCTACGGAAAAACCCACATCTAGATCTTCTATTTTCAGTGTCTACCATGTTGAAATATTATCTAATTATATGTACAGAAATGTGTTTCCACACCTCAGAATGACTTTTTGCCGTTTTACCCTTTCTTTAAATGTTCACTGGAACAATTGCTTTTGACGCACTTTTTAGTCTTTCAGAAATTTTCTTTGTATGTATCAGTTTTGTGTCTAGTCCGGTTTTCTTTCTTTGACTTTTTCGGTTTGTGTGTCTAGTCCGGTTTTCTTTTCTCCTCTTTAGGATTGGCGTAGTTCACTCTCACCCAATTTGTCCACAGTCTTTGTCTGGGTTTTCGTGACTGCTATCCACTTCTTTAATGTCCGGCAGTGCTATGTATACCCATTCAGGTGACTTGTTTTTTAAGTTAGTAAGTAAGTAATATTTTATTGCTTGATTAATAAAAATCTTAGCAAAACAGCTACATATTAAAACTTGTATGACATAAAATAGTGCTTCATACAGTAAAATCACAATAATTTCTTAAAATACAAAAATATAAAACTTGCAATTTAGTCCAAAAATTATAATGTGAATGTATCAAATTTAGCACACAATGACTGCTAGGCTACTGTCCTTCTTAAAATTCACCTCAGTTCAAGTGTCTGTATTATTATATGAAAAAACCTTGCCAGGTTAGGGGTGAGTCTAGGGTTGATCCTTTCCAGGGAGCAGATACCAGGTTGATTAGCGACAGCCCAGGGTGCTAGCCGGTTTGCTGGGGGGCTGCCAGATTTAATTTTGTTTGTACTATTTTCATGAAGCGTACAAAACTACAGGCTAGCCGAACGTCGTCCCCATCGAAGCAGGCCTTCACCGCCTGTCTGCATGATCGTATTCGATTTTCATTCAGGCGCGGTTTTAAATGCTGCCTTTGTTCAAGATCTAAACTCTTACAGACACACAGTAGGTGTAAAACATCTTCTTTGGCGGTATTGCATAGTCTGCAGTTGGTGGTTGAATGTGTGCGCTTCCACTGAGGTAAATGCGGTTTTGCCGGTAGAATCCCCAGTCTCATGGCCAAAAGGCTTTCCTTCGCGCTTCTTGAGAAGCTTCTGCCTAAATATGGCTGGGGAGTGCATCTCGTGTAGCTCTGAATCACGAACCAGCTGTGGGCCCTCTTATTTAGGTCTGTTTTATCTTTATCTATGGAAACAATCTTCACCGATTTGTTAACCAGGGCTTTGAAGCTGTTATAAGGGAGGCCTGATTTCCACAAATCCTGTAAGGCAAGCAGCCTTATTCCTGACTGGAGATAAACCATAGTGGGGCAGTCTTTTTTCCTGGTCATCTCGTTCCACAAGTACGAATTTAAGGTACCAGACTTTGCACTCTTTATTTTGTACCAGCTTTTGGCGTAAACGCCCTTCCTTGCTATTTGCTGGTTTTGCAGGCCAAGCTCCAGCCTTATTTGTGCTGGAGAAGTGTATTGGGGAAGATTGAATATTATTCTAACTACTTTGGAGACCACCTTGTCCAAAGTTGTTTCGTCGTTCCCTCTCATTACTTCACTCCCATAAGTGATTGTGGGTAGAAGTTTTGCCCGAAGTACTTCCAATAGAGGGATGAGGTTGGGGCTGGTTATTTTATGCTTGATGCTCTTTAGCATGACTGCCAGAACAGTTCCTCGTCCTTGGATAGCCAATTTTTGTTTATGGTATGTTCCCATACTGTCGAAGATGATTCCCAAGTATTTGTAGCTTTTGACCGACTCAAGCTGGCTGCCTCCCTGCCAATATCTAAACTCATTCTTGGTGCTTCATTGGTTAACGACCATTACTTTGGACTTCTCATGATTTATATTTAATCCATTCTTTGTAGCGAAGTCACTCGTGATGTTTATCAAATGTTGCAGGCCAACTGGGGTTCGGAACCAATTGCTTTTGACGCACTTTTTAGTCTTTCAGAAATTTTCTTTGTATGTATCAGTTTTGTGTCTAGTCCGGTTTTCTTTCTTTGACTTTATCGGTTTGTGTGTCTAGTCCGGTTTTCTTTTCTCCTCTTTAGGATTGGCGCAGTTCACTCTCACCCAATTTGTCCACAGTCTTTGTCTGGGTTTTCGTGACTGCTATCCACTTCTTTAATGTCCGACAGTGCTATGTATACCCATTCAGGTGACTTGTTTTTTAAGTTAGGTCTTTTCACTCTTTTCGGTCTCTGCAATTGTCTTTTATTTGTTTTTCTTTGTCTTTCCTGACTTGTTGTTTCATTGACTTGTTCTGCATTGTCTTTGTTCAAATTTATTAGCTTATATCTCAGTCTTTTAATTTTGTTGGGCCAATTGTCTCCTTTTCTTGGCCTTTTCAGTTCACTTTCCTTTTCTCCTCGTTCCACTCTCCAAGTTCTTGGTCCTATTCTTTGCCTTCTTTCTTCTTCACTCTCTTCAGATTCTGTCTCAGATCTCACTTCACTTTCTCTAACTTTGAACTTTATGATCTCAGTCTCTTTGTCTGAATCTGAATCTCCTTGTGTTTCTTCTGCTTGTAATTCTGAGTCTATTCCTCCTCGTGTTTCTTCCGCTTGTAATTCTAAGTCTAATCCTCCTCGTGTTTCTTCCGCTTGTAATTCTGAGTCTAATCCTCCTCGTGTTTCTTCCGCAATTTCCTCAATCTCTCTATCTGAATCTGAATTTTCTTGAGTTACCTCTACAATTTCTGGAGGAATTTCCCCAAAGCTTGTACTTGGCTGTTCACCGTCACTGTCTATTGGTTCAGTTTCTCCTGTTTCAATATCAGTTCTTTTGTTTTCGGATTCTTTTGTTCGTCTTTCACTGCATTCAGGTTGGTCTGCTTCAGATGCCGAACTGGTATCTGATATTTCCAGATGTCGACTTACAGGTCGAGCTTCAGGATCTGGAACTCTGATTGTTTCAGTTTCTGCTTCTGATGCCGAGCTGGTATCTGATATTTCCAGATGTCGACTTACAGGTCGAGCTTCAGGATCTGGAACTCTGATAGTATGGCTGGCATGAATCCAATTTTTCACACCTGCACACTTTACTGCAGTCGTTGTCACCAGAATCACTTGACGTGGCTTGTCCCAGCGTGGAACCAAGCAATTTCTTCTTCTGTGGACTTTTATGCGGACCCAGTCTCCTGGACTCAGATCATGAGCTGGTTTTCTTTCAAGAGTGGTCGCATCCGGCCCAACCTGATGAAACACAGAATGTACCACATCAGCCAATCCTTTGCAATAGTCCAGTATGAGATCATCAGTTATAGTCAGCAGTTTGTTGACAGGTACGTATGCTTGTCTCATTGCTCGTCCCATTATTATTTCATGAGGACTCAGACCTGTTTTTCTGTCAGGTATGCTTCTTATGCTCATCAGCACCAATGGTAAGGCACCGGGCCATTTGAGTCCTATGGCTTGACACATTTTCCCTAACCTATTCTTTATTGTGCCATTTACTTGCTCTACCACACCAGAAGCCTCTGGTCTGTAGGCACAATGCAGCTTTTGTTGAATGTCTAGTGCTTCACATATCAGTTGGATAATTTCATTCTGGAAATGCGTTCCTCTATCTGTTTCTATCGTTACTGGAAAGCCATATCTAGGAATGAATTCTCTCAGCAGGAGTTTAGCTACAGTAACTCCATCATTCCTTCTTGTCGGATAGGCTTCCACCCAACGAGAAAACAAACAGACGACCACCAGGACATACCTCAATATGTTACTCGGGGGCATTTCAATAAAATCTAATTGCATTCTGGTAAAAGGACCTCCTTCACGTCCTATTGTTCCCAAACTCACTACTGTCTTCCTTCCAGGATTTATCTGTTGGCATATAAGGCATCTTTGGCAAAGACTTTCAGCTATAGCCCTAAATTTTGGGTTGTCCCAGGTCTGTTTGAAAAGTCTGATCATGGCATCTCTACCTATGTGTGCCTGTCCATGGTACATCCGTGCCATGTTAGAGATCATGCTATCAGGCATAACTGGTCTTTCATCCCTGTAAACCCAGACTTCATCTTCCTCTCTCCGTCTGCAACCTGATTTTATCCAAAGGTCTTTTTCCTCATCACTTGCCTCTTCCTGCAATTGTTTCACCTCTTCCCATGTTTCAACTGGGTTAGTAAACAGCAAGGAACATGAAACATTTTCTTTTTCCCTTCTCCGATTCATTGAGGTCATATTTCTGGCACAATATTGAGCTAATTCATCAGCAAATTTGTTACCTACTGCAATGTAATCAGTTCCATTTTTGTGAGCAGTGCATTTTACCACTGCAATCTGTTTAGGTAGCTGTATCACCTCAAGCAATTTCTTCACAAACTCACCATTCCTAATAGGAGATCCTGCGGAAGTCAGGAATCCCCATACTGGCTATCCGTGATCACAGTAATTCAGAAATTCTTTCCCAGTTTGCACGCTCGATTCAGAGCAATCAGCTCAGCAACTTGGGCTGAACGTATCCCTCTCAAACAGGATGCTTCCATTATGGTTGCCACCGTACATACAGCATACGCAGCACTTAAAACTCCTTCATTTGTCCTCAGGCATGACCCGTCCTCAAACATTACATAATCTGACTCTTTTAAAGGTTCATCCCTGATATCAGAGAGGGGCTTTGTGCAAAACTCAAGCACATCCAAACAGTTATGATCAACGTCATCTTTGACCTCTGGATTTACTGCATCTGGCAGTGAGGTGGAAGGATTCACACTCGTGCATCTTACAATGGTTACATTGTCTGCACCCAAGATCACTTTTTCATACCTAGTCAGCCGACTATGTGTCATGAATTGGGTTTTTGTTCAGGTCAGAAGGATTTCAACTGAATGTGGGACATATACTCTCAAAGGATATCCCATCACAATGCCTTCACTCTGTTCCAGACTCACACAAGTAGCAGCTACTGCTTTCAGACATCCAGGCAACGCTTTTGCTACCGGATCTAGAACAGCTGAAAAATAAGCTATTGGTCGTTTCATTCTTCCATGCCTCTGTACTAATACTGAGAGTGCACATCCATCTCTCTCACTACAATACAGCTCAAATTCTTTCTCATAATCAGGCATTCCCAATGCTGGTGCCTCACACAAACTTGTTCTCAGTTCCTCGAAAGCCTTCCTTTCCTCCTCATCCAGTGCAATCGGATCTTTGACATCCCTCTTTGTCAATCGCTGTAAAGGTTTTGCAATCAATGAAAATCCACTTATCCACTGTCGGCAATAACCAACCATTCCAAGGAACATTCTCACCTCTCTTTGTGTCATTGGGGCTCTCATTCCTTTAATAATCCTTATTCTTTCTGTTGTCACTTTTCGCATCCCTTTCTCAATCTTATGACCTATGTACTGTACTTCCTGTTGACAGAATTGCAGTTTTTATGGGGACACCTTGTGTCCTCCTTCTGCCAAATGATTCAGTAAAGCAATGGTGTCCGTAACACATGCTTCTCTGGTCTTTGATGCCACCAATAGGTCATCAATATATTGGACCATCACAGATTTTTCAGGATTTATTAAACTTTCTAATGATTTCTTCAGAATCTGATTAAAAATAGAAAGACTTTCAGTATACCCTTGAGAAATTCGGCACCATGCCAAAATACGCTCTCCGAACCGAAACGCAAATAATGGCTGTCTGTCAGGGTGCAATGGAATAGAAAATAATGCATGGCACAAATCAATAACTGTGTACCATTCTGCATCATGGGGGATTTGATACAGTATTACATCAGGGTTTGACACAATTGGGCAACAAGGAATAACAATTTTGTTCACCTTCCTCAAATCTTGTACTATTCTATATGTTCCATTTGGCTTTTTCAATCCCATTATAGGAGAAATACATGGGCTGCTCATTATTTCTCTCAAAATCCCTTGTTCAATCATCTTATTAATTACAGGTGTTATTCCTTCAATAATTTCTGGCGTCAGTTTATATTGCGGGGTGTTTGGGTAATTCGTTCCCTCTTTTATAGTAATTTTTACAGGATCAACTTCTCTCATTAGTCCAATATCTTCACCTGTGAAATCCCATACATCAGACCTGACTGTTTCTTTCAATTCAGCATGGATTTTCTCTGCATCGAACACAGGAAACGTATCATACATTCCTGGTTCTAGTTCTGTCATTGTCAATTTATACAGAACATCATCATCTGGTGTCTGGAAAGCAATACCATCTGGAGTACAGTAGATGGTACAATTCATTTTACAAAGCACATCGCGTCCTAATAAATTTACAGGACTACAATCACACACCACAAAACGGTGCATGTCTTTGAATGGACCAATTTCCACCTCTACTGGTTTTGTAAGAGGGGTTTTAATTTGCCTGTTTGAAACACCTACAACTTGGATGGATTCTCCTGAGAGAGGAAGGTTTCGAATTTCCACTGACCTGACAGTAGAACGGGTAGCGCCAGTGTCCACAAGGAAAGTAACATTTACACCATTCACTGTTCCATCCACAATTGGACCTGACTGATCTACCTCTAGAGTTGCGCCAAGCACGCACTCTTCTTCCTCTCCTAGGCACCGTCATAAGCTTTCATCCAATTCATCTCCATCTTGCCGTAACCAATACTGTGAAACAGCAGCTGCGCGCGGCAATTTTGTTACCTGCTCTCCTCCGTAGAATCCTGCCTCTGTACTGTATCTTTGAGGATTTATACTCTGTGGAAGAGGTGGTTGCGGCACCTGACACTGTTGAGTAACTACCTGCGGCTGTTGCGGCTGTTGGTAACTCACCTCATTCTGCACCTGTGGATTCAATGATTGATTCTCGGTATTAACTCTCGGAGGAAATTTACACTTGTTTCTCCTGTGCCCTAATTTTCCGCAATTATGACATGGCCATTTCTTTTTACCTTCTTCTATACTCATCTGACCTTTTCCCTTACCAATATTCGGTTTGGACTTGGTCTGTCCTGCATCACTAGACTGATTATTCATCTGAGCTTCTTGCTTTTCTGCAACCTTTACTTGTGCCCACATTGTCTTTTCCTTGAGTTTACGCTGTCTACACTCAATATCGTCACTGCAATATTTTGCATAACGTAATACCTCATCTACTGTGCTAGTCTGCCAACATAACATATGCTGCTTAATCATTTCACTTATCTCAGGTCTCAGACCATATACAAATCGATACACAAAATGACTCATGTCTTTTTCACTCAAATTCTCGTATCCACTATACTGTTTAAAGACCAAAAGCAATCTCTCGTAATAAGCATGTACAGATTTCTTATTCTCTTGAGTTGTTCTATCAATCTTTACCCAGTCCGTTTCTTTTGGTGGAATTTTATTTTTCAGAAACGTGATTGCCTGTTCATATTTTCTCATTACTTCTGAACCTGGGGCTCCTGTTTTTGCATCTCTAGGATATTCTTCCTTCGGCCAGTCAATTGTAATTTTACACTCTGTCCATAAATCTGCAGGAACAACAATCTCAAACAATCCATCCAGATCTTCCCACAATACCTTTGAAACTTTTACAAACCTTTCTACCTGTCTATACCATTCTACAGGTTTTTCTCTCAATCTTGGAAAATCATTTGTAAATGACAATATATCTTGTCTGGACCATGGGACATGTACATAACTTCCTCCTGGAGTTTCTCTCATTGGACATTCTATTACCGTTGGTTCTTTCTCTTTTACTGGAAAAGCCAATGATGCTTTATCAGTTGTTCCCTCTTTTCTTCTTATCCACCTACTTCTCCACTTGTCTACATCTCCCCATTTTCTCAGTAAAACAATCAGTTCTTTTATCTGTGTTAGTCGTCCTGAAGTGTTCAAATTTTCTGTGTCCTTTTCACTAAAATCTACCCTGTACGGTTTCTGCAATCCTCTAATTTTTCCAAAATCTACTCCTAGTTCGTTCTCTGTTTCTTCCAATTTTTCATGCAAGTTCCTAGCTCTCCAAGTGATGCTTTTACACATAAACATTAATTCATCATCTTGATAGGACTTCAATCGATCTGTACCAATAGTTCCTAGAATTAATTCCTCCATATCTATCTTTAATCTGACCACATCCAAAAGTTGTGGTTCAGCATCTTTTTTCTGCAGGCTCCTCACCCAATCATTTAATTCCTCTGCAGTCGGACCCACAGGGGTTTTATTTAATTCTATCCAATTTGCACTTCTCTCCGGGGTTTCAGTTGCTGACTTGGCTCCCATTGGAGTCTTATTTATCTGACTCCCATTAATTATTACAGGTGGACTTGACCTAAATGGACCAACAGAATCTTCTTTCTCTCTATTTTCTGGAATTATCCCTTCTCTTGCTTTTTGCATACTGGAATTTAATGGAATTATTAAGGAGTGTTCATCTATCTTTTGATTTTCAAATACTGGAATTACTGGCCCTATAGTTACTGGCACAGTCACAGCTTCCATATTCTTTGTCAGTTCTCTTATCTTTTCAGTCAACTCTCTTGTGGTTCTGGTTAATTCAGCTGTATTACCATTATCATGTTTCACAGTCTGTGGTGTTTCTAGTTTATTAAATGGACTATTTATTTCAGACATTTGTTCAGGGCTTTGATTTATTACAGTTCTCATTGGTGGTGCATTTGGTGTCACCACCACAGAATCCTGTTGATATGGAGGGGGTCTTTTATTTAAAATGTCCTCCAGCAACTCATCCTCTGTGTCGCTAACTCCATACCCATATCTCTCTGTTACTGCATGCTTCTTTTTTTCCGTACACTTTTTCCCTGTAAATTCTTCAACTGTTCTGACAGGAAACATACCATCCGTCATGTTAGCATGCCGCCATCGTCTCATCCTGTCTTCATGATTCAAACCCCATACTCTTCCATGAATTAAACTATAATTCTTTGCACTTCTGTGTCTTTCCCTTTCATACATCTCATCTTCCCATTCATCTAAGGCTTCGAACTGTGTCGGTCTAGGTCTCGGTTCAAGTCTCATCATCTTTTCTCTCAAATTTCGAAGTAGCGCTGTGCTAAACGAACCATTTTCTGGAAATGCCAATACTCCATCGTCTTTGGTATTCTTCGCCCAATTTTCCAACCAAATGCAAGTATGATAGCCATATTTCATCATCATATAAGATGCTGGCGTTTTCGGCGGAGGAAGTACTTCTCCTTCCCTAGTCACAACGTTCTTATCTTTCTTAAAAAGGTTTTTAAGCTTCGCAAACCATGACGGTTTCTCTCTATCATATTCATTATAATAAGCCATTTCACTGTTGTTTTGCCGAAGCAATTCACACAATCCTTCACCAATCGGTTCTTTCTACTGCTCGGCTATTCGGACCTATCCCAGCGCGTATCACACCAACGCACCAATCAGAAAGCTTTTACGTCATGCTCACACTAACCTATCCCAGCGCGTCTCACACCAACGCACCAATCAGGAAACTCTTCGTTCTTCCCCAACTGGCCAATACCAGCGCGCTTCTTGTTGACTTCAGTTCAACTCCTGCTTCTACTGACCCCTGACCCCTCCTTTACAAAAATTATCGGCAGTTTTCTTAGCTTTTCTTTTCAACTAAATCGATTAGTTACAATGTAAAACACATTACCATTGTCTGTTTATTCAAACAAAAGAGATAGTTTATTCCCACTTACAAGAATACTGTGTAGCACTTCTCTCTACCTTACCCTTCTCTCAAGCAAGAGGTAAACCCGTTTCTCTGGGGATAAAACACATGTGGAGACTACACTGCTCCTGCGAATTAAGGCCAAAGTTTCACAAGAAAACCTGTTGCTTTTTCACTCAAATGCAATTCATACGTGAAATTTCCTAACATAACACAGTCCTGTGTTATCACCAAATTTGAAATCAGACAATGCACAATTCCGTGTGACTTCTCTTGCCACACGTGTCCACTTCCTACTTCCCGGAAGCTTCAAAATTCTGACTTACACATAACGTAATACAAACTCAACATAGAGTGTTAGACAAGAAAAATCGATAATCAATAATTACCAAACTAATTTATAGTAACCATCCTCTGCTACCAAGAAATCTGATCCAGTGCGGATTATATAAATTTTTCCTTATGACACTAATCCAGAAAAACACCTACGCAACCTTGATCACTTGAAACTTATGTCGGTGGGGCCCATAACACCGCATACATACATTCATTCAATTCTCTGGATCAAGCGCTAAGGAAAAATGAGTTGCTGGACAAACGGGGTATCTTATTAAAATGACAGAATTATAACCTACACATTATATACATTTAACTTAGGATCCTGTCGGCTCTAAACATCAAGGTACTCCGCTATTCGGTCGATGGACCAACTAGTAGAATCAGTTGAAGGCGATTAAGTCCAGCTCAATCACAATTAAAACTTTTAATATTTATAAATCCTAAATTTATTAAAGAACCACAGACTCATTTAGAGTTAGAATAATATTTTATCTAAATTTCTCGAGCAAATAAGTAAAATTCTTTATTAGACAAATACATTTAGAAATATCAAATAAGCATTAAAAAAAAAAATATTTTGAATAAAGAATAAGTACTCATTACCCTTGGCCATAGGGCGATGACAAGAATGGTTCACCAGGAAAGAAAGATGAACCGCAGGTCACAGGATAGGACTCCCAAACTGACTGACTGTCCCGGTAACCTCCTCGGACGCAATCTCCTCCCGGGTAACTCCCGCAACGGTCTCGTTCCTTCCCCAGTCAAAGTCTGAAGTTCAAAATGACAGAGTCTCTCGCAGCATCAGGATAGAATAAGCGAAGAAGTTTTTTCACAACGTAAGAGCAGACTCTCTTATACCCTATTTTCTGGCTCTCTACACTTAAAAGTTGCAATCTTTAGGGGCAAGAATCATGCTAATTGGTCCATTGGAGGGGTGGTGATGGTCACCTCATCGCCCTCCTTGTTTGAACCAGTTTGGGGACAATAACGCATATATTAAGTCTCATGATTAACAATGTCCAAAGGTAGTTCAATTTGTTAATGTAATTTGTAACAAACTACGATGGTCACATATTAGTTCATCCCATGTCGCTCGATTTTTTCATCCGTTCCCATGCATATATGCTGAACTCTTGGCATGATTCTCATTGCAGGTCAGATTGGCCTTGACATCTCTCACTCCGGGCACAGGCCGCATACACGTGACTGGAGCGTCCATACTGTTCATGCGCGGGGTCATTTTATTCAGCGCACGTGATCTCGTCCTTCCCAGCGGCCATTTTCGAAGCATGGCCTAGCAGGCTCGAACGAAACTAATATAAGAACAAACACAACAGAAATTAAAACATGGAAAATAAGCCTTTCTGTTTACCACCCGCCATTCTAAAGACCCGTGTTAGGTATTACCTAGCAGAAGCGACATTTAAAGCCATTTTACTTACCACCTGCATTCTTTGCCATGGTGCAATTTTACTACGCAACACAAATCATGCAATTTATTCTATTTACTACTCAAAATCACAATACTTATGTTATTTTGCTTCACATTTGTAAATAAATTAGACTTTGCAATGTTAGCAAGCTGCCCTCGTGTAATGTTTAATAAAAGGTGCATTTGTTGATTAGTTCATGCGTTTCAAAATGGTTAGTATCATTAATCGTTATGGGGTCATTAACTTCCAAGGGGTACAAAAAATATTTCGTTTCCCCTGCTCCATCACAGTCCACACAAAGCACTCTCTCCTGCCCCCACCAGAAATATCAGCCGTGGATTAGGTCTATGGATCTCCTTTCCAGTGCGAGAGATTATCGTCTGTATTTTGGATACCGGAACTGCACCCAGCCAATACAGCAGGGCTCAGGGGTAGTATTACAGCTCTATATCCAGGAACGAGAGGGAGGCCAGGGGTAAGCCTCCCCTGATCGCAAGCTGCACCATAGCCTAATCCAGCCACCTCCGCGACCGGGATCACACCCCCCTCACCCTTAATGGGCGCCTCACCTCACAGGAAGATGGCGGCCTCTGAATACACCGCTCGGCCGTGGCATCAATACAGCTCGGGCTGCGGTCCCCGCCCGTTCACCAGTGTCCGTCGGCCGCCGTCACCCCCGATGGGGCCCCACTGCGTCCCATGCTCTGGCCTCCCTGTTCAGCTGCCCGGGACCCTCAGAGCAGCTCCGGGCTCCTCTCGCGCGCTCAAGGCCACAGTCGGCCGAGCACAGCAGCTCGTGACAGCCCCGCCGCACCGAGCGCCACACGGAACCCGCAGGCAGCCCCGACTGCTCTCCCGAGTATAGCGGGCACCGAGGAGCCATCAGAAATTCAATGCGTAGCGTTGGCGGGCAGGATTTCTCCAGGATATTGTGCGGGCCTGCAGAGCTCTCTCAGAGCATGTCCACCATGATGAGCCTCTTGGCTCCGCCCCTGAAGCCACATTTGAAGGGCAGATGCGTAGCACCAGGAGGGGGGGCTGCTAAATATAGGCAGGCTGACATGAGAGGCAGAGAGGGGAAACCAGTTGCCAAACTTGTTTCCTTAGGGGCATGTAGCCCTGAGGTTGTCACCCCCCGGGGGGTGGGCTAGTGAGGTCTGTACACCTGTAGAGGGATCTTGACATCTTGGGAGTGGGCATAATGGTGCATCCTGGGATAGCCAGATGTCATACTTCACAGGAAGTGATCACCATGTAGGAGGGAACCTGGTAGCCCATTGGCTACCAATCGCATCCTGCCCTGAGGGCACTTTCCAAGCACAAAGGGGGCACCCCTGGCCCCCAGATCTCAGGTCTTATCCGCCTTGGAAGAAGGACCGAAGAAGGACTGCCCTGCTGCACCAAGGGGCCAGCAAAGAGGGCTGCACCGATGAGGACTGTACATGCTACACCTGCTAGCTGAATGGCCTCCTGGTCACGGCACAGGGACACAAAAGTTGAAGAAACCTGCTGGGGCAAGTTTGTAGCACAAAGTCTACAAGACACTACCACCTCTGCTGTGTAGCACCGAGGACCAAGACCCGACACACAGAGTTTCACCCTTGTTCGCTGAGCCCGGTAGTGCTGTCAGAAAGTTTCTGGGACCCTCAGATGGGAAGTTATCGACTCATGAAGGATTGGCCGGTGACTGCGACAACGGGGAACTGATAGTCCAGTGGTGACTGGACTTTGGCCAGACCAGAGAAAACTTTGTGGGATGTTGACCGCACGACAAGACTCCCTCACCATCTTTGTGGACCTAGGAATTACTGATGATTTAAAAATATGATTCTATATATTGACCTGCCTCGCCTTTTGTTTGATAATGGAGTGGAAGTGCTGCAATAAACATACAAAGGAGAGCTCTCCTTCTAAAGCTGCATCTACAGCTGATGATGCCACAGGTTGGTGGACAAAGAGGGATGACTTTTCTTTTGGAATGTATTTAGGATAATTTAGCACTGTCATCTAGTTCCCCCTCTCAGTCTGCACATGTGATCCCTGTTGCTACGGAGGCTATTATTCAAGGAAATGGAAAAAACAGCCATCCTTCATTTTCGTACCAGAATGTATCCAGTGAAGGATTTAGACCTTCCAGTGCTCTTTAATCCTGTAGTTTGATCCACTGTGGTCTTAGATGATGCATTCACATCATTTAATGTGCATATGAAAATAGTTGGATCATTATGCAAGGCCGACTCTGCTTTTAAACTAGCTATTACAGCCTCCTCTTATGCTTTTTAGAGATTAGTTGGAAGCTTTAAATCCTTATTTTAGTGTTATCATCAAGATAGGGAGTAATTGCAGGAGCAGTCACTGACTAATGGATCTTTTGACGCCTGTTAGACTTGGCATCTTTGGTGTGGTTTCCCCTGATTTTTTGCCTCTACCTCCTGTATTTTTGATGCTGTGCTGGATTTTGTTTTTGCTTGCTTTGATGCTTTGAGCACTTTGCCACTGCTGATCAGTGTCAAAATGCAAGTGCTCCCTGTGTAAAATTGTGTTTACAATATGTTCTCCCTGATTGTCGTATTTGGTTCACTGGTAATCCCCTAGTAAAGTGCACTGAGTTGGCCACGGCCTGTAAATCAACTGCTACTAGTGGGCCTGCAGCACTGATTGTTCCACCCACATGAGTAGCCGGAAAAGGTATCTCAGACCTGCCACTGCAGTGTCTGTGCACAGTTTGTAAACTGCCATATCGACTGGCAAGTGCACCCACTTGCCAGGCCCTAACCTTCCCTTTTCTGACATGTAAGGCACCCCTGTGGTAGGCCCAAGATACCCCCCTGGGCAGGGTGCAGTGTATGTGAAAGGTAGGGCATGTTCTAGTGTGTGTGACATGTCTTGATAGTAAAATACTGCAAGTTTAATTTTTCACTATTGAAAGGCTATCTGTCCCATGGATAGAATGGAAAATACTTTGTAACTTCTTACAAGTATAACTTCCAATTGGGACAAGATGAAGAAATAAAGTTTAGGCTCTCTGAACTCAGAATTTAATAACCCATCTTTTAGTAAAGATGTTTTTTAAATTGTGTGTTTACAAATGCCGCCCCCCACTCCACTGAACTCTGCTGCTGAGAGTTCTGACCTGCCAGGAGGTGTCTATTCCAGTTCTGGGTCTCTGGAGATTGTTCCTGCTGTTTGGGAGCTGGAAGAAAAGAAGAACTGAAGAAATCGACGCATCGCTCTTCTTGCTGCTGTTTTAACGACGCAGCACCGCCGTGCGATAAGAATCTCCAAGCTTCGCCACACCGCTGCCAAAACCGACTCAGCGCCTGCCGCGACTGCAAGAACCGACGCATTGAGGGATTGCGTCTGAAGAAATGGATGCAGCGCCGCTCGACGCCGCTGCTTCGATTGCCGACTCATCCCGGATTTCCCCGCATCATAAATGTGCGGCAAGTTTTCCTGACGCATCACCCGTGGACAAGAATCGTCTTGGAGTCGACGCATCACTTCCCCCTACAAACCGGATTTGACGCATCACTCCTACGTGCAGCAGAACTGTTGCATTGCCTCCCCAAGGTCTCAGGAACTGACGCATCTCTTTGTTTTTGACGCTTCCCATCTCTGCGGCTGTTTGGCCTTGTGACTTTTGACGCATTACAGGTACTTTTTGAGAAATCACGCATCCATCCTTTTCTATGGACCAAGTTGTTTGAAACCTTTCTAAACTCATATTCTTATTACATGTATGTTGGATTTTTGTCGTTTTTGTCTTGTTGAGTTTAGATAAAGATACTTTATTTTTCTAAACTGGTGTGGTGTCCATTTGTGGTATTTTCACTGTATCACTGTGTGTTTTGAGTATATATACTTTACACATTGCCTTTGGGATAAGTCTCTCTGCTCGTGCCAAGCTACCCAGGGGGTGAGCAGTGGTTATCTAAAGTGTGTATCCCCCTTACCCTGACTAGAAACAAGGGTCCCTATTTGGACAAAGGTACCTACCTCTACCAGCTAGAGACCCCCTTTTCTAACAACGCCCTTCTACCACTGCTATTTCTTGAGGAGTTTTTGACAGCAGTTGATGTGACATCGGGACCATGATTGGAAGGTGAAGGTATACAGAAATCAGCAGTACTTCACCTTCTCTTAAGCTGCAATCAGTTTTGTCTCAATCTGGATGATCTCTTACATAAGTCCTTCAAGAATAAGATCATCCAGGAGGACTCACTACAAATGCCTTCATCTTCCCACATCTATTCAGTATTGTAGAGAATATAAACCACTTCTCAGAAAAGCCCTATAGGCAGGTTTCAAAAGATATTTCTGACCCTCCTGCAAAACATTTTCATTGTTCCTGGCTGTTCTGACCATCTAGCTTCCGAACCCAGTAGGAGGATGATTCAAAACTTTATTGGTTACTGGCAGAACAGGATTTCAGACTCCTGGTTTGGGGTGTTGTTCAAGAAGGATAAAAAGTGTATTTTCATCTCAGCCCTGGACTACTGAAGACTGTTAAAACATAGTCCAAACACAGGCTAAAGGCTTTCCAATAGGGAATTTAACGGATGTTGAACCACAAGCGATATCTCTGGTCTTCCCAATACAATGGAGACTAGGGCTTATTTTTTTGTACATGTTAACGCTCTCATGGGGTTCAAGCGCATTAATGATCAGAAGGGGGTAAACCAGTTTGTATAGACAATTGACTTAAAAATAGCCACTTCCAGAGTATCGCCATCATTGATTTTGCTGTGGAAATTTCTATGGCTTGATAAGATGTATATTCCAGCCTGGCCTGTTCATCAGATGTTTCTTCAATTTGCAGCCCTGTCCCATTATTATTATGGCATTCTAAATTTCGGTCTGAAATTTGCTCCATCTAATTTTTCCCAAAGTACTGGCTGCAGATGTCGTGTTACTGTGCAACAAAGGCATCTTCAGCCATACCTGGATGACTGGTTGATACAGGCCTAGCCCATGGATGTTAGAAATTGGGTTCTATATTTGGCAGAGATATGCACCTTGTCCAAGTAGGGACCCTTCCTACTAGTAGTACACTTCTAAAACAACCCCTGGTCACCACTTTGGTAGCTTGGCATGCTCCGTCAGGCTTATCTCAGAGGCAATAAGAAATGCATTTGCACACAACACACAGCAATACAGTGAAAACACTACAAAAGGACACCGCACCAGTTTTAGAAAAATAGCCAATGTTCACCTGTGTAAAACAAGACCAAAACGATAATATTCCAACATACAGTAATCAAAATACAAAGATTGCAAAAATAGACTTAAAATACAGTTTCTTGAAGTCGAAAGCTCTTTCCGGGGCTATCACGGTGTCGTGAATAAACAAATCCAACAGTGACCACAGCGTCATGGTCCAGCTATGGTGTCTCGAAGACCCGCAAACAGTATCTTGGAAATGCAGGGCGTCATGGACCTTGCGATGAGTTTGGAAGAGGGGGCGTCGGCAGGCGTCGATCCCGGAGTCGGTGCAAGATTCATCGGACCCTTGATGTCACACGCATTGCAGATCATACTGCGTGGGGGTTGAAGTCAGAAGCACCGGCGTCGACAGGCATTGGGGCTGAGGTGCAGGCAGTGGCTCGGTGACTGCAGCCAGCGGCGTTGATGAGACCTGGACAGCAGTGAGAAGTGGGGCGGTGCTTGTCGTGGTGCTGGCAGGTCACAGTGCAAGCCGCAGCGTCGTCCTTGCTGAAGCGATGTCGTCAGTAGGCGATATGGAGTCAATGGCACCGGTGTTGGTAGGCGAAGGCTGTGGTGTGGGGCGATGCGTCGAGTAACTTACGAGCGGTGCCCCCAGGCCACAGTGCGGGCAGCGGTGTTAATGTCGGCGTGCAGCGTCATCAGTGGCGATACCAAGGCGGCGATGTGAAGCGAGGCAGTGCGAAGTGCGGTGTCGCCAGGTCACGGTGCAAGCAGTAGCTTGGTGGCAGCATCGGGCGGCATTGTCGATGAGACCAGGGTTGCGTTGTATAGTGGGGCGATGCTCTCTGCGGGTCCAACAGGTCATGGAGCCAGCAGAGGCATTGTTGATGGCGTTGGGTTGCTTTTTCTTCTGTTCAAGCACAAAACAAACAGTTCCCAGTGCTGGTAGCAGATGATCTTGAAGTCTTTGCTGATCCTGAGATTTATTGAACAGGGGGCAAGCTCTACCTCAAGCCCTTGGAGAAACTCAGGAAAATAAGTAGCAGAAATTCTAGCACAGTCCTTTAATTGCCCAAGACAGAAGCAGCCACTTCAGGCCAACACAGCAAAGCACACAGCAAAGTGGTAGTTCGTCTTAAGAGCTTCTTCAGCTTCTTCTTCCTGGCAGGTTCCTTAGTTCAAAAATGTTCTAAGGTTCTGGGGTTTGGGGCCCCAATATTTATACTTTTTTTTCCTTTGATGTTTTAGGCATCAAGTCCCTCTTGCCTAGTAGAAACCAGTTCCGTCCTTTCTAGTCTAGCTTCATTACAGGAGGTAGAGACAGCATTGTGCAGAGCAGACACAGCTAAGTTAGGTGTAGGTGAAAACTCCTCCCACCACTCTAAATGCAGAAAGGTCTATTCAGCTGCTATGAGTCACCCAGGAAAGGCAGGACACACCTCAACCCCCTTGTGACTGTCTAGTGTGAATGCACATCCCCAGCTCCAGTCCCTCCAAAACCAGATAGTAAATACACAAACAGGCAGAGGCACACGGGATGGCTAAACAAGAAAATGTCCAGTTTCTAAAAGTGGCATTTTCAATCACACAAGTTAAAAAACATCTTTACCTAAATATGTGTTATTAAATTCTGACCTCAAGAGCCTAAATTCCATTTCTCTGTCTTTTCCCAATTGAAAGTTACACTTGTAAAATGTTACAAGGCAGCTCCAATGATCACCTAGAGGAAAGACAGCCTATCAATAGTGAAAAACGAAATGCACAGTATTTCACTATCAGTACATGTAAAATACACTACCACACGTCTTGCCTTTCACATACACTGCACCCTGCCCATGGGGATACCTTGGGCCTACCCTGAGGGGTGACTTACATGTAAGAAAAGGGAAGCTTAGAGCCTGGCAAGAGGGTGCAATTGACAGGTTTGACCTGGCAGTAAGAACTGCACGCAGACACTGCAGTGGATGGTCGGAGTCACATTTGAAAGGCTACTTGTGTGGGTAGCACAACCAGTGCTGCAGGCCCACAAGGAACATTTGATTTACAGGCGCTGGGCACACACAGTGCACTGCACTAGAAACTTACTAGTAAATGAAATGTACAAACTATGGAAAGCCAATCATAACACAATTTACAGTAGGAGCACTTACACTTTAGCACTGAATCGCAGTGAAAAAGTGCACAGAGACACTACACCAGCAAAAACGAAGTCAAGCATACCATCAAAAACAGGAGTTCAGAAGGCAAAAAGACAGGGGAAACACACCAAAGGATGCCAGGTCTTGCAATGGACAGACAACAGCATATGTGCAGATAATGTGCCATGTGTATGACTCACTTGGGTTTCTGATCAATACAACCAAGTCCAAGTTGATTCTAGTTCAGTGTGCGGAAAGTGGTTTATTATGTGGTGTGGTTGTGCATCCTCCCCATGTATGAAGGCATGATTGGGAATCAGGTCCAGTCAGGTTTGTTTGTAAAACGTTAGCTCAGTCCTAGGTAACTGTTACTCAGAGCAGTCAGGCTTTATCAAACGACAAGTGTAAAGCATTAAGAAGTACTGAACAATTGGATAAGAAAAAATACAACATAATAAAAATCCTACACCAATTTATAAAAAATAGACTGTATTTTTCTTTTCCTCAACAACAAAAATCCACCAGATATTCTGGAGATATGACTTTTTAAAGCAACAATACATCACAGCTTTCTACTTAGTGCAATAAATCTCTGTAATCTACTGAAACCCATGGTTTAGGGTTAGCCATGACAAATAAATTGAAAACAGCTATAAGGCACGCTTGCAGGCAACTCTGACAGGAAGCCAATCACATGGACCAATAAGGTCCAGTTGATTAGTTACCTTGCAGTTAAAGCAGTATCCAATCCAGATCTAGGGTCTATGGATGAACTGCTATAGGAAACAAAAGAATGGTTCTGACGCAAGGGATGCAGGATGCTGAAGATACTCAAGGATACTGAGGATGGGGTCTTCCTGTGGGCACCCCTCAGTCCACAAACATGTTGGGATGGTCTCAAGGGTCGATGTCCCTCAAAGTCCAGGTGACGTCCAGCTCAGAACCAGTTGCCACTGGTCTACTGATCTCCGGTTACAGTAAAACCAGTGGTTCCCTCTAACTTGCAGTTTCGTCCATACTGGATGACCAAACTGCTCTCTGATGACTCTTCCGTGTCGAGCAGCTTTTGAGGCTTGAGACTCAGTCTATTAGGCTGCACTCCAGTAACAATCAGGTTTCTTGGTGCTGAGTTCTCAAAGGAGCAGGCTTCTCAGCTTTTATGGTTCAATGGCTGTAACAGGGAGTCAGCCAACTGACTCTTGGAGTCACCGTCTGTATCTGGGGCTTTGGGATGGCGGTACGGGACGACACAGGCGAAGTCCAGTCTTTGGTAGCCCAAGGTGCAGCAGGTACAGTCCAGTCTTTGGTGTGGCCTCTTTTTGCTGGGTCCAGATCACAGCAGGGCAGTCCTTCTTCGTTCTGCTCTGCAGTCCACATGTGATCTGAGGTCTGGGTGCCAGGGTTGCCACTTTAATGCCCACTACGAGCCCAGATGGATGAGTTGACTAACTAGCTAATGGGCTACCGGGTTCCCCAGCTTGATGAAAATGAAATGAAAAAAACATTTCTAAAGCTCTCTACTACCTGGGGGTGTCTAGGCAGCAGTCCTAATGAGGAAGGATTGCCAATGGACATGAAAAGACCAGAGATGAATTGTTCAATGATTAAATAGCCAGGTTTTGAGAGTTTTCCTAAAGTGAAGCAAATCTAATTTCTCCTTGAGCTCCAGAAGCAGGATCCACAACCTGGCTGTACAAGTTACAAACTTCTGTTACCCCATTTAGATCTTTCAAATTTAAGAACCATCGAGTTTCCACTAGAGGATGATCAGAGAGGTCTGGCTGGGATATACCATTGGAAGTGTTGTGCCAAATAGGTGGGACCCTGATTGTGTAAGGATTTGAAAGCAATACAGAAGGCTATGAAGTTAATACGCTTTCCTATAGGAAGCCAGTGCAGTTGGATCTAGGCTTGTGGAACAGATCTATGTTGGGTATGCCCAGAAGCAGGCCGGCATCCGCATTTTGAAGGATCTGTCATTTATTCAGGGACCTTTTTGGGATGTTAATGAACAATGCATTGCAGTAGTACAGCTTAGAGGTGATGAGAGCTGTGACTACAGTTTTCTGCAAGGACTGTGGAATGTAGGAAAGAACCTTCCTGATGGGGTTTAACACAAAAAGCAAGAAGATGTAATGTGATTAATTTGACCTTCAAAAGGATGGATTGCTGTTAAACAGCAGAACATCAGTTTTAGAGCAATTTAATTTCAGACAGTTATCACTCATCCAACTGCTAATGTGAAGCATGCAATCATGGAATCTGGCTGCAGTGACAACCGGATTGCTAGCCACTCACACCACGATCTGAGTGTCGTCGGCATAGGACATCAGAGCAAAGCCATGTGATTTGATGAGGTAGGCCAGTGGGGTTACATAAAGATTAAAGATTAAAAAGGTCAGACTTAAATATGACACTTGGGGCACCACACATGGTAAAGAGAAAGAGAGTGAGGTATAGTCCCCTAAGGTGACTGTATTTTTGAGTCCCTTAAGAAAAGATTTTAAAAGGGCGAGAGCTCTATCCTTGATGCCGATGGAGGCAAGGCAGTCGATAAGAAGATCATGGTTGACCCTATCTGAAGCAGCCGAGAGGTCTAATAAAATCAAGGTCACATTGCCTCCCACATGGGTTTGTCTGATTTCTTCAGTGGCAGTGATTAAAGCCATTTCTGTACTATGATGATGCCTAAAGCCAAACTCTGTAGGATCTAACAGGTTGATGACGTGTTCTTGTGAAGTGTGTCATCTAGCTCACCCAGAATGCACTATGCTGCCCACTTCCAGCATGGCAAAAATCCCTCTCTTCGTTTGGGGAGCTGCCTGACACAATCGAAAAGTGTGACCACCTGGGGCTACACACATACAGAAAAAAAGGTTTGACATTGTCTCCCTCTCTGTCAAAGATACCCTGCCTGTCTGCTAAAGTAAAAGAGCAGCCCCTTTCATGTGTGACTACCATTGCCCTTCAAAGGCTTATCTCTGCCTTGTAAATAAGGCCCCCTTTCACGCTATGCTTAGCGTGAAAGGGGTGGGCAGTGGGTGTTGCGGTGGGCGTTCCAGTGCAACACCCATTGATTTTGATGCTGCCCCCTATTTACAAGGGTGGCATAAATAGGAGGCAGCACCGAAATTAAGACCAGGGAAAACCTCGTCTTAACGGTGAAATGAGGAGAAATGCTTTATTTCTCCTCGTTTTTGCTTTTTTCATGTGTGCTGCCTTGTGCAGCACACATGGAAAAAGCAACACGCCTTGGATTGTTTATGTGTGGAAAGGTGTCCCTTCCTGCACATAAACAATCTTAAAAAAAATGACATTTTGTAACTTCCATGTGTGCTTATGTACTATGGTGTAAGCCTCGCGCAGGGGGAAACGCAAGGCTGCACCATATTCTTGTAAATATGGTGCAGCCTTGCGTTTCTGAAGCTAACGCCTCACTCCGCCACTTCTTTGTACATATGGCCCCTTTTGTGAAGCCTTAAACACCTACTGGAAACTTTGGGCAGCAAAGTGGCAACTTTCCAAAGTTA
The DNA here is from genome assembly GCA_963921515.1 of Calotriton arnoldi. Lineage (NCBI taxonomy): Eukaryota > Metazoa > Chordata > Amphibia > Caudata > Salamandridae > Calotriton > Calotriton arnoldi. Next base: position 5,069,005 of record CAWUFW010000051.1, read on the forward strand.
CACTTTGTAACCTAGTGACATTAAATTCAACTTTAGCAACAAACTGGATATAATGCTCTGATTATTTTGATACCTTGAAGTGCCAAATGTAGTAGTCCCATGTGAAAGTTAGCACTTCTGAGTTGTTAAGTGTAACTTAATACTCGCTATTGGGGCTACTAGCCTTTCTATAATAAAAACAATATACAGCACCCTGCCCTAGGACTCATTAGGCCTGCCTTAGGGGTAACATATATGTATTAAAAAGGAACGTTTGGGCTGTGTCATAAGTTGAAATAGCAAAGTCGCGTCGGCAGTTTAAAGACTGCTTTACTAGTCTGTAATCACAGACCGGGACACAAACCTTGCTCTGCCACACTTGTGGTGGCACAATGAGTGCTATAGTCCATAAGGGACACCTAACTTACAGGCTCACTCTGAATACTAGGGACTTATATGTAAGGTAGCATATGCCAATTGGAGGTAAGCCAATTAATCATATACTTTTAAGGGTTAGAGTACATGCAGCTGATCAGTAGGGCCAAGTGCATTTCAGAGTCATTACACCAGTACCTATTTTTCAAAAAATGGTGGTGAACCTGCTTAAAGCCATTTCCTCACATTCAGGATCTGCCATTCAATGGGGCCCGGTTCGAGGTGGATATGTGGATGTCCTGCTTACCTGCAGATCGTGCAGAGGTAATCATGCCCATATGAAGTCTCTCCTGACCATGCAACCAGCATGTGCCCTAATATGGCTGCAAGTGCAAGGGGACCTGGTGAGCAATGCCTTAGCCTTCTACTTCAGAGAATCTTCTAAATCCTATTGTTTTTTGCTCCTTCGTTTAACCTACAGGCCTCCATGTTGTGTATGTTTCCCTGGGCATTATTACACTTAGGTCCTGTATCCACCCACATCTTTGCCTGGTGGGATTCAACTTCTAAACAAAACAACACCAGATTTCCAAGGATTGAGTGACAGAGCCTAGAATATGTGTCGGTGGCTGATCTCATGTCCTCATCTAGTCCAGGCCTTGTAGTCTTGACCATGGATGCTTCAGGTTATTGCTGGAGTGCAACACGGATCTCTATTAGCTCAAAGTCTCACATTTCCAATTGGAAAAAGTTGTCTACCCTCCTGTTTGCCTATCAGTCTGTTAGGTACGTGTTTCTTGTCAAGAGAGTGTTTCTAAGAATGGTCTGCATCACCTCAAAGGCCTATGATAAGGGAATCCACATGTACACATAGGACTTTGGGCATAGTTGAACCATCTTTCTTTGAAAGCAGTTCAAAAATGAGAGAGGAAAACACTCAAGCAGAATTACCTGTTCCCTTTGAGAGTACCTCTCTCTCTGAAGGTGTTCCTTCATGGATTTGCAGATGAAGACAATGAGCTGCTTACAATGTTTTGCTGCAGATTCCAATCTAAAGGGGCATTGAAATGATTGCTCTAACCTGCCTATGGCCGAATGGCTTTTTCTTCACATTTCCATCTCAGAAGGAGATTTTCATTTCCATCTTTTCTGGTGGTTTGGAAATTGGTAGTCCATTTTATACTTGGAAGTCATTGTTCCCTCTATTCCGATAGTTAACAGCTGCTCCAGAGGAAGTTCACATTATGCTCACACTCACTGGTTTCCCCACTGAAAATGCACCTCTCACACACAGCATCCTTAATTTACTCTATGTTAAATAACCCCCCATTCACTCTCGCTGTCACTCGTCTCCCACTCCTTTGCTGGCTTGCAATTCTGAAACACATACGTTGGTGGTGGAAAGTTAACAGCGGCAACCCCACTGTAGCAGGGTATTTGGTTGGCCTAAACAGAGCAGTTGACTGGCTCTGCCAATTGGGACTTGATAGGCCTTTCTATACTGGAGGATGTGTAGTAGGGCGGCTCCATTAGATCCTTCCCAGGCCTGGCGGTAGATCACTATTTCCATCATTTACAGCTCAGACACACGCCAGCGGTACATTGAGATAAACTCACATCCCTCCCAGAATATAATCCTCTTGAGCGCTCCCTTGAACTTGACACACTTGGGAAAGGGGGCATCTCTAGGCTTTACAAAACACTCATAATTAACTCTCCGGACCACCTGCTCTCCCTCAGGCCACAGTGGGAGGCAGATTTGGAAGTCATGAGGATGACGAATGGGTTGTTGGATGGATGGCACCCCACCTGCCAGGAATATCAATGCGATTTCATCTAATTCAATTTAAATCCTCCATATATTCTATTATTCCTCATACATAATATGTGGGTCCCGTGCTCACTATACCACTGGATTCAAGCTAGCCTGGTTGATGAGGGATGATGCCCCGAAACCGGTCCCAGGATGCTTGTTTCCGGTCTAGGGAGGACCTGGCTTGGCAGTTCGGGCTGGACTGTTCCCATGAGGTACAGGGTCAAGACTGATTTGCATATGGCTGGGTCCAAACTGGGGTGGCGTGGTGAGCAAAAGAACGATGGATTAGACCCAGATCTTTATGACTGGGGGTGAATGTTTGCATTGTTCAGCATTCCGTCCAACTTTGGTCCTTTTGCCTTTGTCGCCCTATGTGGGAAGGGTATGCCCAGACGTGGTTCCAGTGCTCATTATGCCACTGGATTCCAGCTAGCCTGGCTGATGAGGGGTGATGCCCCAAAACCGGTCCCAGGATGCGTGTTTCCGGTCCAGGGAGGACCTGACTTGGCAGTTCGGGCTGGACTGTTCCCATTAGGCACAGGGTAAAGACTGATTTGCATATGCTGGGTCCAAACTGGGGTGGCGTGGTGAGCAAAAGAATGATAGATTAAACCCAGATCTTAATGACTGGGGGTGAATGTTTGCATTGTTCAGAATTCCGTCCATCATCTGTTCCTTTTGCTTTTGTCGCCCTATGTGGGAAGGGTATGCCCAGACGTGGGTCCCGTGCTCACTACGCCACTGGAATCAAGCTAGCCTGGCTGATGAGGGGTGATGCCCCGAAACCGGTCCCAGGATGCTTGTTTCCGGTCCAAGGAGGACCTAGCTTGGCAGTTCGGGCTGGACTGTTCCCATGAGGCACAGGGTCAAGACTGATTTGCATATGGCTGGGTCGAAACTGGGGTGGCGTGGTGAGCTAAAGAATGATGGATTAAACCCAGATCTTTTTGACTGGGGGTGAATGTTTGCATTGTTCAGCATTCCGTCCATCATTTGTTCCTTTTGCTTTTGTCGGCCTATGTGGAAAGGGTATGCCCAGACGTGGGTCCCGTGCTCACTACGCCACTGTATTCAAGCTAGCCTGGCTGATGAGGGGTGATGCCCCGAAACCGGTCCCAGGATGCTTGTTTCCGGTCCAGGGAGGACCTGGCTTGGCAGTTAGGGCTGGACTGTTCCCATGAGGCACAGGGTCAAGACTGATTTGTATATGGCTGGGTCCAAACTGGGGTGGCGTGGTGAGCAAAAAAGGATGGATTAAACCCAGATCTTTATGACTGGGGGTGAATGTTGGCATTGTTCAGCATTCAGTCCATCATTTGTTCCTTTTGCTTTTGTCCCCCTAAGGGTAGGCCAGACAGCCAGGGTCCACACAAGTGTTATGCATCTGGTCAGGAGGGTCACATGCAGAACGATCTGCCCCAAGGCACCACCAGCACCCACTGGTGCACCGTCACGGGGGTTATTTAGTGTAATGCTGGGGGATGAGTTGGTTCCTAGTGATGGTGGGGAGCCAGCTGTGATGACTCTACCTGGATGACTTGCTGTGTTCAGCTCCAGCTGGGAAGAACACTTGCAACACCTCTGTGAAGTGTTGAAGGCTCTGCAGAAGGCAGGCCTCACTATCACGGCCAGTAAGTGCCAGAGAGGGCAGGGATCTGTGGTGTACTTAGGACACCAGGTAGGAAGCGGTCAGTTGGTGCCCCTACAGCCTAAGATCATAACCATTCTGGCTTGAGAGCCCCCCAAGACCCAGACAGATGTGAGAGCCTGTTTAGGGCTCACTGGGTACTACAGATGGTTTGTCAAGGGAGTTGGCACCATTGTTGCCCCCTTGACAGAGCTGAATTCAAGGACGCAACCAAGGCAAGTGAGCTGGACCGATGTCTGTCAGACCGCTTTTGTTTCCCTGAAATCTGCCATGTGCACGGCACCCGTGCTCAAGGCACCCAACTTCTCCCAAGAATTTGTTGTGCAGACAGATGCTTCAGAGCATGGTGTGGGAGCAGTACTCTCACAATTGAATGAGGAGGGCTTGGACCAACATGTAGCTTTCATTAGTAGGAGTCTACTTTCCAGGGAACAGAGGTGGATTGCAATTGAGAGAGAAGCTCTTGCTGTGGTCTGGGCACTAAAGAAGCTAAGACCCTACTTGTTTGGGACTCAGACTGACCACAGGCCCCGCAGATGGTTGATGCAAAAGAGGGGTGAGAATCCAAAACTGTTGAGGTGGTCCATCTTCCTACAGGGAATTGACTTTACAGTGGAACACTGCCCTGGTACAGAATACACCAATGCTGATGGTCTGTCCAGATTCTTCCGCCTTAGTGATGAGAACTCTCAAGAGGGTGGGTAGTTCTCCCCATCTTTCAGCTGGAGGGGAAACGTGTCAGACTTGGCATCTTTGGCGTGGTTTCCCCTGACTTTTTGCCTCTACCTCCTGTTTTGTTGATGCTGTGCTGGATTTCGTTTTTGCTGGCTTAGATGCTATGGGCACTTTGCCACTGCTGATCAGTGTCAAAGTGCAAGTGCTCGCTATGTAAATTGTTGTTACAATTGGTTCTCCCTGATTGGAATATTTGATTTACTGGTATGCCCCTAGTAAAGTGCAGTAAGTGTGCCAGGGCCTGTAAATCAACTGCTACTAGTGGGCCTGCAGCACTGCTTGTGCCACCCACATGAGTAGCTCTGAAAAGGTTTCTCAGACCTGCCACTGCAGTGTCTGTGCGCAGTTTGTTAATTGCCATGTCGACCTGGCAAGTGCACCCACTTGCCAGGCCCTAGTTTCTCTTTTCTCACATGTAAGGCACCCCTATGGTAGGCCCATGGTACCCCCCTGGGCAGGGTGCAGTATTATGTGAAAGGTAGGACAAGTCCTGGTGTGTGTGACATGTCCTGATAGTGAGATACTGCCAATTTCGTTTTTCACTATTGAAAGGCTATCTGTCTTAAAGGCTAAAATGGGAAATGCTTTGTAACATCTTACAAGTATAACTTCCCATTGGGACAAGATAGAGAAATAACGTTTAGGCTCTCTAAACTCAGAATTGAATAACACATCTTTTAGTAAAGATAGTTTTTAAATTGTCTGTTTGAAAATGCCACTTTTAGAAAGTAGGCATTTTCTTGTTTAAATATTCTGTGTGCCTCTGCCTGCTTGTATATTGACTGTCTGGCATTGGAGTGACAGGGGCTGGGGATGTGCATGCACTGTAGACAGCGACTACACACAGAAAAGAAGATGGCCGCCAGGTAGAGCTCTGCCTCAGAGCTCCCAGGTTGGGGATCACCAAATTTGGAATTTATCCCCGGTTAACCCTACCATCCACCTCTCGCTGCAGCACACCACATAAGTTCCTTTATTCAGGACTTACCTGCGCCGAAAATTTTCCAGGAGAAGGTCGCCGCACTCCCTCTGACGCCGACCATCTTGACCGCCTCTCGAGGAGACACCGCGGTGCCTTGCTGTGAAGCGGGTCCTCGATTCGCCCTTCCAGGGATCGCCAAGCGAAACATCAAGCGGGCTCGTGTAGCCCTGGTAAGGAGCCGACCTCACTGGCAGCAATCACCCTCAGTCGGAGAGGATGCCGAGGCTGAGCCCTCTTCTCTGCCGATGCTGAGCCCGCCTCTCCGCCTGCAGCCGTTACCGAAGTTGAGGCCGGTGCTGATGCCGGTATTTTGCTCTTTTCACACCCGCATCTGATGAGCCCGCCCTCCACCCGCCTCTCATGCAGGTACGGGAGCCTGCCATTCCGCCTGCCATCGATCCCGACATCGAGCCTGCCATCCGCCCGCCGCTGATGCCGAGCCGAGTCCCACCTACGACGCTGTCTGACACCGGAGTTGGATGCCGCAGTCGAGCTCCCTCCGCCCACCTCTGATTTCATATCCTCACGGCGCCCAGTGAAAAGCCGGCTGGTTCGCGGACCGGCCGTTGAACCTGCGAATTAGCTCACTAGGCAGACGGACCTGACCCTTATGCCTGGTAGAAGCAGGGAGCGCCCCGCTGGGCATCTTGCCTGTATCCCTTCGCATTCTGATCCCGGCTCGCCTGCCTGTGAGACACATATCAGCTGACTGCCTGCCTGCCTCAACTATCAAACGGTGAGCGCCTCGCCATCCTAATTCAATTTTAACGGGGCAGTCTTCTTATGTGCCGACTCATCCACCTGTGAGGCGCCTACTTCATACACTCCCTAGCCTGAAACTGTGTGAGACGTCCATTTTAACCTTCTATGTGCTGGCGCTCCCATTAACCATTTACGTACGGGGGCATCCATTCTGAGTGTGCTTGCATTACACAATAGAAGTTATCCTCACTTGCCCTAATCATAGCAAGTAAAAGTGGACTGCCTTGCATAGTAAGGGAAAGAGGACTGTTCCATGATTCCACAACAATAGAAAGAGGACTAAGCCAGAAGCCACCCACAACAACAGAAAGAGGTCTGCCTCGGTGGCCATCTTGGCACGGACCTCTGTACTACAACTCTTTCAACTTGAAAACCCACTTGCCCTATTCTTAGCAACTGAAAGAGGACTGATCCTCACCTCCCCTAGTCATAGTAAATGAAAGCGGACTGATCCACGCTTTCACATCAATAGAAAGAGCTCTGAGCCAGTAGCTACCTACAATATCCGAAAGAAGACCCCCTACAGTGGCCATCTTGGCATGGGCTCTGAGACTACAGCCCTTTCTACCTACGGCACTGAAAAAGACCTGGTAAACCCTCACCCTGACATGGGAATTTGACTAATAGCCTTTCGCTGCTCATCTGACCATCTTGACACGGAAGCACTTTCCATAAGCAATCCTTGATAGTAGGACGGACCTGCGGATACATCTCTCCTCGCAATCCGACCACTGGGGTGGTGGCATCATCACTCTCCCCAGCATGGCAGAGCCCTGCTTGACCTCCACGGGAGACAACCACTACACCGTTATCTATCCTCCTAATCTCCCCAAATCCGCCTCCAAAGCCCTCACACTCCATCCTGAAAAGCCATCCTGAGACGTTGATATCTGATCATCGTCTCTGCGTAAACCAGGGCACTGTCATCAACTACCTCATCTTCCATTCCAGAAAAATATCTCACTGGCGTAATGCCTTCTCAAGCCTCCTCAAAGTACAAGAAGAAAGGAACATCCCTCACGGAAAAAAACTCACGATCACTCCATCTGCAAACCTGCGTGCTGACCTTACCATCACCTTATACAACAGCGGCATTATCCTAATTCAAGGATCTCCCAAAAACCTCATCAAATTTGCTGACCTCTTCACCCTCCTTAAAAAACATGTTCAAAACCCGTCTCAGTTCACGCTCCCGCCGCTCCACCCCTTGCCGTTCCACCCCTCGCCCTCTCTGCCAAATGCACCTTGCCTCTCACCAACCACTCCTGCCAGTGACCTCGTCAGTGGGCGACCCGGCCCTGTCACCCTGTCTCCGACACATGCCATCCTCTGCGCGCCCACACCACTTAACCCAGACCTCCCAGCGACCCCCGCTCAGCTGACCTCTGTTACTCCCCCCAGGGCCCACCTAACATGTCAACCTGGCCACGCCATCACGCTTCCAGCACATAACAGTAGACGTGTCCCTAAACCCTTAACCTCCTGCCCGCGTAATCTTCCTGTACTCCGGGCTACCGAAACTCCCACTAGGGCCCTCAACAATGTTACAGAAACACCTAATAGGGCCCAGTACTCTGGTCAAGTTAGCCCCACCACTAGGTTGCAAAAGCAGTCAGCCGAAATTGCCCCCACCCCTTTGGCCCCCTGCCCGCAAGACCTTCCCTCCCATAGGGATGCGGATCGACCTAGCCCCCCTCACTCCTCCCGAACAACTCGCATGCAACCAGCTCTCAGCCCGCCTGAACCCACCCCCAGGCTACCAGCACATACTATCAGAACCGCTCCCTTGCAACTGGCCCCCGGCCTGCCAGAACATACCTCTCTTAGAGATATTGATATTCTCCACCGCAGATCCTCCGAATTAACACGGAGCATCCACAAATCGATTCTGGACCTAAAGCACCTCCTTCACATCACCGAACTCGCCTTCTCGAGCCTCTGGCTCTCACAGAATGCGACCCACATCCCCCTCACGATGCCCCTCCATCACCCACTACCACTATCCATGAGACACTTGCGCCCACGCAAGCAACCCTGCTACCTCTCGGAGGAGGAAATTCTTGCTCTCCTCCACACCTACAAACCCACCCCATGCACAATGAATCCCTCAGAACTCACGGAGGAAGTAGGGACTGACCTCCTCAATAGCGACGAATCTGCCTTGACAACCTCATGCCACTTAGACCTAAGGGGAGAACACCCTATCTGCACGGTTGCAAACAACCCCAACAGATCTGCTACCCTCCGCAGCAGAGGGGTGGTCAATAGCAACCTAGCTAAAGTTCCCACCTCTGCTTCTACCTGCGACACCCTCCCATACCCCTCCCTAGCCGGCCTCCAAATAAACTGCAGGTCAGCTGTTAAGCATGCATCTGATGTCGCTGACCTCATCCTGAGTCATAAATCGGATCTAGCGATCCTGACTGAATCGTGGCTCAAGGAATCCTCATCCCCCTACCTAGACCTCTTAGTCCCGCACAACTATAACATCGTAAGGATGGACAGGCACTCAAAGAAAAAAGGGGGTGGCATTGCCTGTATCTACCGTTCCAATCTCCTTGTTACGGAACTGCCGGTTGACCCCACAGATTCCTGCGAATACCTCGCACTCGCCATTTCCAACAACAGCTCACAGCTGTGCAAACTTCACATCTTTTACCACCCCCCAGGCAAGAACAACGCCTTTACGGACCTCCTCATGGAAATCATCACAGCCAAGGTTTCTCCAAACTCTACTGACATTTTCCTTGGAGACTTTAACTTGCATTGGAATGATCCTAAGGACCCTCAGGTCAATGCCATCAGAGACTTCTTGGCTGATCAAGCCCTTATCCAAGCTTGCTCCCTCCCTACTCATTCGAAAGGTGCCACTCTAGACTGGATCATTGCCAAGGAATCAGCAGTCAAAATTATCTCTATTGACCCTTGTGATTGGTCCAACCACCACGCCATCACCTTCCTCCTGCCCAGCACCCACAAATCATGGACCCCTCAACCTGCGATTCCCAAACAATGGGTTAGAGACACCAAGAACCTCGACCACGAGAAACTGGCAGCGCGTTGTGAGTCCGACCTCCCCCCCACCTCAGTGCACCTCGGTCGACAACCTAGCGGATCATTACTCCTCAACCATATCCGACATTCTCGATGACCTGGCACCACTAAAATTAAAAAGAACCCAGATTAAAGACAGAAATCCCTGGTTCAGCGGATCCCTCAACAAGGAGAGGAGATCCCTTCGACAGACTGAACGAATCTGGAAACAACACCCATCAGCAGCACATCTAAAACTTCTCCGCCAGGCCAGAAACGCCTACAATAAGAAAATCCTCAACACTAAAAAAGAATTCTTCAGAACTGAACTGGAGAATACCAAAAATTGACCTCGCAAGCTGTTCGACTTGGTCAAACACCAATCCAACAAACTAGCGAAAACCTCCAAAGACTCACCTAAACCCCTCATATCAAGCGAGGAATTCTCGTCCTTCTTCTGCAACAAAATCTCTGCCCTAGGAAATGAACTTAATCCGCAACCCACCACCAAAAACAAATTCTGCCAGCTCCACCTCCTCTCTCTGCGTTGTCCTCCCAAACCTCACCCAAGAACTTTGCGCACTGGTCCAACTTTAGAATCTACGACGAATACTCTATCTCGAGTATTCTTGCCTCCTTAAAACCGAACAATCACTTTAATGATTCTCTCCCCTCTAACTGCCTAGCTGCCGCCTCTCAGGCTATCATCCCTTCCTGGACCTCAATAATCAACGCCTCCCTCCTACAGGGCTCAATTCCTGACTCGCTCAAGGCTGGCCAAGTTGTCTCCATCCTAAAAAAAACCACGCTGGACCCTGCCTCCGCTGAGAACTACAGACCCATATCCAACATCCCACTCCTTGCCAAAGTTCTAGAAAAATGTGTGCAACAGCAGCTAAGCCTACACATCAACAACTTTCACCTATTAGATGACTTCCAATCAGGGTTCAGACCTGGACACAGCACGGAAACCACCCTCCTCCACATTGTGGATGACGCCCTCCAAGCCCTCGACCTAGGCGACACCTGTCTCCTAATCCTTCTAGACCTGTCCTCCGCCTTTGATACGGTTAACCACGAATTTCTCCTAGAACGCCTCAAACTCAGGATGGGGTTGGATGGCACCGTCCTTGAATGGTTTAGATCTTTCCTCCAAAACCGCTCACAGAGAGTCCTCATCAACGGTGATCTTTCCGCCCCCTCTCCGGTTTCGGGTGGAGTCCCTCAAGGATCAACCCTCTCCCCTACCCTCTTCAATCTTTACCTTGAACCTCTCACCGAGGTGCTTCGTGCCGCCAACATCTCCTACCTCATGTACGCCGACGATACACAGATCTACATAAAAATCTCTTCCCCTGAGGACATTTTCTCCCTGAACGAGGCCCTGAAGCTGACAGTCCATTGGCTCACCACCAACCAGCTTAAACGCAACGCAAATAAAACTGAATTTCTTCTGATCTCCCCACCCAAACCCAATCCTGACATCCAGGAATGGATCAAGACCATCACAGCACTAAACTGCCCTCCTACCATTGTTGACTCGGCGAAATCCCTTGGAATAACCCTTGACAGCAGCCTGAATATGCGTGGCCATATAAACTCAATGGCCAAAACAGCCAGATTCCATCTGAGCTACCTAAGAAACCTAAAACCCTTCCTCGATGCGTCCGACCTTAAAACGGCAACCCAGGCCCTAGTCATTTCCAGACTAGAATATGGATGCTCTACTCTGGCAGGGCTACCCAAGAGCTCTCTGGCCCCATTGAAAGCCTGCCTCAACACCGCCGCCAGACTCCTAACGGGCACAAAGAAATTCGACCACATCACTCCTCACCTCAAAGCTCTGAACTGGCTTCCCCTTCAGGCCAGAATCCAATTTAAAGTGGCCTGCATCACTCACAAAGCTCTTTACTCCAATTCCCCTACTTTTCTCGCACAAAAACTCGTGGTATCTGGAGGGGCCAGAAACTCCCGATCTGCCAAAAACCTGCTGTTGCTACCAGCACGCTTCTGGAAGAAAAAAACCTACAATCGGGCCTTCTCTGGGGCTGCACCAAGGATTTGGAACTCTCTCCCACCCGCCATCAGAAGACTTCCGTCCTTGGCACACTTTAAGAAGGAGACCAAAACATTCTTAGTGGGAAAATACCTCGTCTAAGGAATACTTTACAATCACTTCATCGACAAGTTCCACCCTCCACCTCGGCATCCATGGCCTCTATGGATGATACATCTTTCTGCACTCTGGGCATCCCCCAAGAGCTGAGACTGCGAGCCTTCTTATATACTATATCCACTTTGTTTTTTTCCCCACATGTAGCTTGGACTCTAGACTGCGTGTTTGTATATTCTATCCACTTGCTTTAAGTCTCTGTTTTTCTTCCCCACATGTAGCCTGGACTTTAAACTGCGTGCTCTTCTTGTATAATGTATGCCCTATCTTTCCCAATTTGACCCCTCCCATCCTTAAGCGTTGTATCCCCCCCTTAATCATGTAAAGCGCTCTGATACCCTCACGGGTCTGGTTCGCGCTCCATAAAACTATAAAATAAATAAATAAATAAATAAAAGACTGGGGAGGTTGAGGTGTGCCTGGCCCATCCTGGATGACTCAGAGCTGAGCTGAATAGACCTTGGCTGAATTTAGAGTAGTGGGAGGAGATTTCCTTGCACTTTAATAGGGCCTGTCTCCCTTGCACAATGCTGTCTCCACCGCCTGTGGTCATACTACACCAGTGAGGACAGAATTGGTTTGGACAGGGCTCAGAGAACTTTGCACAAAAAGAACAAAACCATTTTGGGGTATAAGTATTAGACCTAAAACCCCAGAAGGTTAGATTACTTCTGGACTCAAGAGGAACCTTTGCCAAGCAGAAGAGCTGAAGAGCTGTGAAGAGGAGTACTGCCCCTTTGTCGTGTGCTGTGTGGGGTTGGCCTGCAGTTGCTGTTTCTGCCAAGGGAAGGACAAAGACTGGAACGTTGCTTTGAACCTGCTTGAAGAAGATCTCCAAGGGCCTGTGTGTGCTGGCCTCATGTTCTGAAATCTCCGGGACATTGTAACCAGGCAGACGACCGGAGCAGTTCGAATTGACAGATTAATTCCAAAGAGTAATACTATTCCCGTGGCACGACTGGTCCCGCGGCCGTTTCAATTAAATTGAAGAATCTGCTCCATCACTACTACACTAAGTGGGGGTCATGTACTTCTGCCATCTTCCACGATTGAGCAACCTATGATTAAGACCGTTTGTCAGCCCACCAGTTCGTCTCTCATACGGGGCACCCGACCGGATCCCCGTGAGAGTATTCCCTTTTCCTCTCTCACTTTACCAGTGTCTCACTTATTTCACTGTCTCACGAGGCTGAACAATCGCCATCAGATTGTCCCCATATCCCTTGGTCCTGAAGAGACCCTGCACTGTAAAAGGGTCGAAACGCCATCGACTGTATTTGAAATTGAACCAGTTTAACAGCTCTGACTATTGTACACAGAAGCTGGAATCATTACTAAGTTAATCTTTGGTCGCCTTTTTTTAAACAAATTGTGGAAACCAAGCTGTACACATTACATGTTTTTCACTGTTTGTTTTATGGTTCCATTTCACTTGGGGACACAAAAGCACTATTGTCTTTTCTTGGTCTGTGTATATATCAATTTGAATTTTACAAATCTGATAAAAAGAATTAATGTGAACATAAAGTCTGCAAGGCCCTCTTTCTTTCTGACATCACCTTAACCCGTTTTTGTGATTGCGATTGTGCATTTGATTATTATTATAGATTAGCCTAACTTTCCGCTGGAACCGCTGTTTCTGTTACAGAAGAAACCGATGCAGCACCGCTCGACGACGCCACATCGATCGCCGGCGAATCCTGGATTTCCACGCATCACTTCCCCCTACAGACCGGATTTGACACATCACTTCTCCTGCGTGCAGCAGAGCTGTCGCATCGCCGCCCAAGGTCTCAGGAATTGATGCATCTCTTTGTTTCTTGACACTTCCCATCTCTGCGGCTGTTTGGCATTGTGAATTTTGACGCATCTACAGGTACTTTGTGAGAAATCCCTCATCCATTGTTTTCTATGGACCAAGTTGTTTGAAACTTTCTAAAGACATATTCTTATTACATGTATGTTGGATTTTTGGAGTTTTGGGCTTGTTGAGTTTAGACAAAGATACTTTATTTTTCTAAACTGGTGTGGTGTCCATTTGTGGTGTTATCACTGTATTACTCTGTGTTTTGAGTACAAACACTTTACACATTGCCTTTGGGATAAGTCTATCTGCTTGGGCCAAGTTATTCAGGGGGTAATCAGGGGTTATCTAAAGTATGTATCTCCCTTACCCTGACTAGAAGCAAGGGTCCCTATTTGGACAAAGGTACCTACCTCTGCCAACTAGAGACCCCTATTTCTAACAGGCATATTTTTAAGAGGGTTGCACCACCAGAACGTCACTTTTTACGAGGCTGATCCAACACTATACATCAAGTTTGTATCCTGGTAGGTATTCAAAATTATTCCTTCCCAAGATGCCTTGTGGTCGGATTCATAGTGATCAGCGTTGGCTCGTTTCGGTGGTAAGTCACTCTATTTAAAAACACCTTCATCAGGACACAGAAATAAGGGATTTTTCCTCCTCGGAGTGCTAACAGAGTTTATAGTCACTCTTGGATACAAACTTGATGTATAGTGTTGGATCAGCCTATGCAACAGCTCGCTTAGAACTGTGCAAAAAGGGTCCCCGGTTCATATTTGTTCTCCTTTTGTCTGTCACCGTAGATATTTTGTCGGGCTTTTAATATTATTGTATATTGCATTTTATTGTATACTGTATACTATATATGAATTTTACATTTCTTATGTGTTATTAATTTTCAAAAGCACACTGTGATATAATATGTTGTTTTTAATTAATTAAATAATCCTTCAACGCTACATCTCGACTTTGGTGGTACATTGACAAGTGGGGCTGATCTTTTTTGACCTGTAGTAGTATTGCACGTATTGTGTGTATCGTATGTGAGAGAGTTGGTGAGTGTTGGACATCCGGTTTCCAAGAGGTAGTCATATTTTCTCTACTGTTTAGTAGCGCCCTGTTCCCTTTGGCAGTGGGGCCACCTCTCTAGTTTAACAACTGCAGTTAATTTAAGCCATTACACAAGCACAATTACCATAAAAACCCTCATAATACAATCAAAGCAAATATATTTTCATTTTAAATAGCCGCTACTGGCCCCTACCGTGACAGAATAAAACATGATTAATCAAAATGAAAAGTTTAGAAAACCTACCTGCTATATTTGCATGCTATATTCCGGAGGCCATTTCCCAATTAATTGGAGGTGATCTTCCTTTTATGAATTCACAAGCTTCTAAATATACTAAGGGGCATATTTACGTTCCCTGGCGCATCCCTGCAAATCAGCAGGGATGCGCCAGGGAAAATGCGTCACGCAAGTTTACCCTTGCGCCACCTCCGATGCGCCGCATTTACAATGACATCGAGCACTGACTCTCCACACGGCACCGCGCTTTATGGACTTTACTCGGTCCTTCGGGACGGTAAATTGACCTGCCCATTGGATTACCACACTTACCAAAAAACCCCCCGGGACGGTTAACTCATTCTGCCACGATAATTTTAATAATTTTATCGCTCTCGCCTCCCGCGGTTCCGCTCACTGGACATCTATTCCGGTTCTATGCTTGCTACCAGAACTTGTGCCGCAACACCTTGTGTTGATTCTGACATGGATTTAATGTCTAGAATTTCTCGTATACAGGCATGATTAACTCTAATGTCCTGAAGATGATCCCATGAATTCCCCCCAGGGATCGAAACGTCGTCGACACCCCATATACCATATGCATGCAAATATTGTAAATTATATTGTGCAATGGTATCACTATGTGATTGAAGTCTGTTAATTTTGTTATTCTCATGATTTACAGACACATCCCTCTTGCCTGAAAACTCTTCCCCACCTTTATGTTGTTTGTCTATGTTTTTGAGTTGGACGCCGGTTGTGTCCCACTTGTAATTATACATGTATTTTTTCTATGAATGTATTTAAAATATTAAATATCTGTCCGGCTGGACAAGGAACATATAGTCTATTTAGTATATGTTTATTTTCTGCTTTAATTTATAACTGTTTAGGGACCATTGTCTTTTGAAATAGTTCCAATACCGAAGGTCCCTTGCGTACTGCCTTTCGGTTCCCTTGTTGTTTAAAATAGCATTTACAATGCGGCGCATCGTGGCGCAAGGATAAGCAGATGCGTGACGCATCTGCCGGCGGAAGGTTGGCGCAGTGCTGAAGTTGTGTTGCAAGCGCGACGCAACTCCAGCACTGTGCCAACCTTCCCTATCCCTAACATGGTGCGTCAATCCTTACGCCTGCTTCAAGCAGGCGTAAGGATTTGACGCACCAGCGTCGGAAAAGTGACTGCGTGAAATCTCGTAGATTTCACTGCGTCACTTTTCCGAGGCGTCCCTGCGCCGGAACGCCCCCCCCTGCGCAGGAACGCCCACATGAAACCTGACGCAGGTTTCATGTGGCGCAGGGGTTTACTACGTGACGCATCTCCCTAGATGCGCCACGTTGTAAATATTGCGCAACGCGGCGCATGGTTTGCGTCGCCGCTGCGTCACATGCGTGACGCAACGGCGGCGCAAAAGGGGCGCAAGGGGCTTGTAAATATGCCCCTAAAGGTTTTTGCTCAGTAGTGGTGCGTTACTCTTTCCTAAAGTAGAATATCCTACCGTTTTATGCGTCAAAGGTGAGTTACTTGATGGTGTCCTATTACTGTTAGTTTTAAATTTAGTTAAGGAGGCGTTGCAACTATAAAACTAATACATTCCAGCCACTTAACAATAACAGCAGTAACAACAGTAAAACGTACCGAAGAATAAGATCAGCCACGTTTCATAGCATTGCCAAATTACAAGTTATTTTTCATCCATCTATTGGAAGACAAGTTTGCAGAAACCCTCACTGCCTGCAGAGAAGATGCTTCACCGATTGCACGAGTCTCTGCAAATTATGGAATGAACATCCAGTTGTTATGGGAAGTTCAGAGGATTGAGAAAAGCATCCCGTTTCAACGTAGAGATAATGAAAGTAGACTGCAATCCCCACCGCTCATGTTAAGATATGCACCTAAGTACCTTAGTAGCTAAAACACTGGATCCTGCTCCTACCTTGAGTACTACCTAAAAGGGTCGCCGGATTCTCACCCACACTTAGTGGCATGCTGCATCATTGAGTTCACCCCCATCTATGGTAGTGTTACCATAGTGAGCAAGCATGGGACCAGTGCCTGCTTCAGTAGGTAGGAGCATCATTTTGTCCTTTTTTCACTGCTTAGGGGCAGGTTAGTCTTCGGTTGCTCTAATAGGGAGTATATATTCTTGTCCAAAATCTCCCACTTCCCTTTAGTAATGAACACCAATTATTTGACTATCTTGACTACTTACCAATAAATTCCATTAATCTGACTTTTTCTTCTTCTCTGCAGCCACTTCCCAGCTATCTTTAAATTCACCCAACCCTGGCAGGCTCTCTGCCCGTATTTCCTCTTGCCCACATTTCCTGGTCGTAACTATCCAAGCCTCAACCCCAGCTGCAGAACAAGGAGGATGGGGATGGGAACAAAGACCTGGGATATAAGGAAGAATTAGAGTGATGGGATTAGTGTTAAGTAATCTAGACATTACTGCTTTATCTTTATTCCTTGTGCCTGTTTTTTTTTTTTTTTACAAATTAGGACATACCCAGGCCACTCCAGAATCTTTGCTATTCACCACAAATAAAAATACAAACCACAAAGAAGAATGCAGCAGCCAGTGCACGTCTAAGAGCAGCAATTCAGTCCAGCACTGCCAGCGGATAGCATGTCACTGCCAAGTATCCAACCGGTAATGGGTCACAGAGATAGAGGGAGCAAACTGACTCGTGGCCAAAAGAGACACCGCGTGCCTCTGCCCAAGAGGCAGCCATGTCTCTAATAAGACACCCTTGAAAGGCAAGGCTTTAAAGGCAAGATGGAAAGAGAAAAGGGCCTTAGGATAGCAGTGAAGGGTAAGTGGGTAAGGGGTTAATGGTAAGTGGGAAAGGGTAAGGATATGGGGGCATATTTACAAGCCCCTTGTGCCACTTTTGCGCCGCCGTTGCGTCACGCATGTGACGCAGCGGTGACGCAAACCATGCGCCGCGCATTGTGCTATATTTACAACGTGACGCATCTAGGGAGATGCGTCACGTAGTAAACCCCTGCGCCACATGAAACCTGCGTCAGGTTTCATGTGGGCGTACCGGCGCAGGGGGCGTTCCGGCGCAGGAACGCCTCGGAAAAGTGACGTAGTGAAATCTACAAGATTTCACGCAGTCACTTTTTCGACGCTGGTGCGTCAAATCCTTACGCCTGCTTCAAGCAGGCGTAAGGATTGACGCACCATGTTAGGGATAGGGAAGGTTGGAACAGTGCTGGAGTTGCGTTGCGCTTGCGACACAACTTCAGCACTGCGCCAACCTTCCGCCCGGCAGATGCGTCGCGCATCTGCTTATCCTGCGCCACGATGCGCCGCATTGTAAATGCGGCGCATCGGACGTGGCGCAAGGGTAAACTTGCGTGACGCATTTTCCCTGGCGCATCCCTGCTGATATGCAGGGATGCGCCAGGGAACGTAAATATGCCCCATGGTGTTAAGGGTAAGAGTAAGGGGTCAGGGTTAAGGGCAAAGGTTAAAGGTTAAGGGTTGGGGTAATGATGAAAAGGGGGTAACATAATAAGAGTGTGAAGGTAAGGGGTTATAGATGACATTATGGTGAAGGATTAAGTTTAGGTATACAGGAGTTAAGCCTGGAAAGATTAGATATTTTTTTTTTCCGGAGTTTCATATAACGCGAACTGACTTGACCCGAAGTTATCAGAGCGCTTTACATGAGCACTAGTTGCCTTACACAAGGACACATTCATTTTTGTTAGGCCCCGGGAGATTAAGTGATTTGCCCAGAATTACAGGATGTTGAGCGTCCCTGCCGAGACTCGAACCCGAGTCCCAGCTTCGAAGTCGACTGCCCTAGCCGTTAGACCACATCCTCTCCCCAAGCTCAAGATTGTAAGGTTAAATGGAAGTGAGTTAATGGTAACAAGTAAGAGGTTAGGATTAGGATGAACGGGGTAAGAGGTTAAGGATATAAAGATAAGTAGGTAGGTGCAGGTTATGAGTAAGGAGTCATGAACAGTTGTGTCTGGGGAATTTAAAAGTGGTGGGGGTTTATAAAATAGTTCCCGACTTTCATGGTGTGAGCAAGTAAACCCATATAGCTCAAGGAGGGTTCAGGGGATTTCCCCCCCAGAAACTTTTGAAAAAGAAAGATGAAACTGATGCATTTCACAGCACATTTTGACAAATGAATTGAACAAAATGAATGCAAAATGATGGATGGATGTGAACCATTTTTTGGATGAAAAGGATACTGAATTCAATAATGCAATCCCTCAAGGAACAATCTGCTCCTCAAAGGGTCTCCAAACCTTCATCATTTTTTCCATAATATTATTCTAAGATTACACCCTTCAACTGACAGCCACAATTAGCAAAAAAACTTCATCCTACTTAAAATTGAGGAAATGGAAAAGAAACATTCTCTTCGTGAGCCACTGTAAGTGTTGTAGAACTCTCTTCTCAGTCTCTCTAGTCAAAGCAGTCTGTAGTAACATTGTCCATTCCTTTCTTATAAATATCAGCTTACCCAACGCACAAAGAAAGTTCTTCTTCTACAGATCCAATTGGGGAATTAACTCCCTATCCTAAAAATACCCTCATTGCTTGCATATCTCATTTACTTCTGTCCTTTTCCACACACCCCTTCTTGGAAGCTTGTACATTCAATGATAGACTGCCTAGGGCTGGGGATTGCTGTTCATCAGGATGTGGAAAGTGCACAAGTCTAGCAAGTAAAAAAGAGCAGAGAACTCCATATTGAATGCCTGATGGAAAAAGAAAATAATCAATTTGTAGCACGTAAACCTTCCATTCACTCCAGCAACAATGTATTAAATTACATTCACTTTTTTATCTGATGCAAAATTCTTTGGTTCAAGCTCAACCCCAAGCTACATCTCGGCCTCCTCATTAAGAACACTGTAAAAGGACCACAGCTTGAGGGGCAACATAAAACATAATGAAATACTGTCCTGTAAATTACTCTCCACACACTCTCCTCTTCAGAAAGGACTATAGAAACACAATATAGCCTTAGAGTCCGAAATAGCGGGCTCTACTGGCCATTAAAGGCCCGCTCCAGCATTAAAGGCCCGAGCCGAAGGCGAGGTCCTTTAACAAGGGAGCGGGCCTTTAATGGCTGGTTGAGCCCGCTACAGAGGGCTCTAAGGCTATTAGAACATTCCGCTGGTAGAGGGCAGAATATTCTAATTTGTAAAACCAGAGGATTCTCAGAGCCCGAGGGGGTTTGAATCCCTTCGGGCTCAGAGAGTCATTTGTTCACAGCAACAGCTGTGAAATAAAAATAAACAATGGAATGTTGCTCTCCGGGCTTCTAACAGCCAGTAGAAGCCCGGAGCACTCCATTGTCTTTAATGGATCGCTCAACGTTCCAATGTTCTAATATTGATGGGCAGCCCGCACTAATGACTTGGGCTGCTGAAGCCTACACAATACGCATCAGCATAGCTAATCTCTGGTACTAGCTGTTAGAAATTGGGTCTCTAGTTGGCAGAGGGGTGCACCCTGTCCAGGTAAGGACCACATACCTAGTCAGGGTAAGTCAGATACACAACGTAAATTAACCTGTGCTCACCATCTGTTAGGCGTAACATAAGAGGCAAGGTATACAGTTTTATGCAACATTTATTACAGAAAAACAGTGATAATGAATAAAACAAGACCAAAATGACAAAAATCCAATAAGTAGAACCAGAGTTATGAATGTTTAAAGATTAAATTGAAATATAGAGCACTAATGGAGGATATCTGGTCGCACTGGACCAGGTCAAATCTGAAAAGTCAGGCCAACCGCGATGAATCGTGGGTCGGAAACAGAAGGCACGCCGGCCCAGATGAAAATAGTACCTTTCCAGAGGATGTGTCAACATCGGGGAGCAACTGTGTGGGTTCCGAGTCATGTAGTTGGGTCCTGCATCGTCGTCGAACCCCTTACAATGAAGACACTACAACGCTGACGAGCCTTGCAGTCAGGTCCCGCATCTTCTTCTACCCCTTACAATGAAGATACTGCGTCGTCGTCGAGCCATGCTGTGGAGTCTCCGAAATGGTGCTGCGTCAGCGTCGAAGGCGAATGTGTTGGTTCTGACAGGCACAAAGCAGGTGATGCGTTGATTTTGGCAGAAAACAGCTGCAGAACCCCCAGAAAGGCCTAAGAGTGGATTGGCACCTCTTGGCATGGCAGGACTCATAATTGGCCGAGTCCAGCTGCTGAAACAGAGTTGGAAGAAGTCTTTGATGTTCCTGAGACTTCAGAACAGGAGGCAAGCCAACAAGCCCTTGGAGTCACTTATGTTTTTTGAGGATGTAGAGATGCAGGTCCAGTCCTTCTCACTCAAAGGCAAGAGGCAGAAGACCAACACAGCAATGCAGTTCAGCAGAGTGCTGGTCTTTTTTGGCAGCACAACAGTCCTTCCTGGCAGAAGAATGTCCTCAGATCCAGAAGTGTACTGAGTTGGTGGTGTAAGGGGTCCAGTACTTATACCCAGTTGTGCCTTTGAAGTGGGGGAGACTTTGGAAGAGGCCTTTGAAGTACACAAGTTCCCTTCCCTTCCTGCCCTAGCTCCAGACTCACTGCAGAGGAGTATGTCACAAACCCCAGAGGTGATTTAAAGACACACAATGGCACAGATTGGTTAAAGTAAGAAAATGGCAACTTTCTAAAAGTGGCATTTTCGGTCTTACAATTTAAAATCTGAATTCACCTTTAGTTGTGATTTTAGATTGCGAGTCCCGAGACACCAAACCCCAAATTTCTATATTTTCCCAATTGGAAATTATACTTATTAACTATGACAAAGTAATCCCAATGTTAACGTATGAGAGAGATAGGCCTTGCAGTAGTGAAAAATTATTTTAAGAGTTTTTCACTACCTGGAAATATAAAACTTAATATTAACTGTCCAACTTTTTAAAGACATTTTACCCTGCCCTTGGAGCTGTCCAGGGCCTACCTTAGGGGTGGCTTATATGTATTAAAAATGAAGATTTGGTCCTGGCAAGTGGGTTAACTTGCCAGGTCGACGTGGCAGTTTAAAGCTGCTGGCCAGGCAAGCTGAGTGTGACAGATTTATTTCACTGCTGACTCTAACACTGTGTTAACTGGAGCTCGTATTGTTTCCCTGTGCATTGCTTTTAAAAAACTGCTTTTAAACTCGTTGCATTTTACCTTGTGCACTCACCTTCCTTTCTTTGACCCGCACTGCTCCCCGGTCCACCGCGGGTTGTCCCGTTTGCGTGGAGGGAGTATTCGGCAACATTCTTCCCCCATTTCCGGGCTGTAGACCGGAGGGGGAGGAGCCTCTTCTGCCTATTTCAGTCAGATGCCACATTACACGCGCAGCGGGCGCGTGCAGCTGGCCAGGCAAGCTGAGTGTGACAGATTTATTTCACTGCTGACTCTAACACTTTGTTAACTGGAGCTCGTATTGTTTCCCCGTGCATTGCTTTTAAAAAACTGCTTTTAAACCCGTTGCATTTTACCTTGTGCACTCACCTTCCTTTCTTTGACCCACACTGCTCCCCGGTCCACCGCGGGTTGTCCCGTTTGCGTGGAGGGAGTATTCGGCAACATTCTTCCCCCATTTCCGGGCTGGAGACCGGAGGGGGAGGAGCCTCTTCTGCCTATTTCAGTCAGATGTCACATTACACGAGCAGCGGACGCGCGCAGCTGGCCAGGCAAGCTGAGTGTGACAGATTTATTTCACTGCTGACTCTAACACTGTGTTAACTGGAGCTTGTATTGTTTCCCCGTGCATTGCTTTTAAAAAACTGCTTTTAAACTCGTTGCATTTTACCCTGTGCACTCACCTTCCTTTCTTTGACCTGCACTGCTCCCCGGTCCACCGCGGGTTGTCCCGTTTGCGTGGAGGGAGTATTCGGCAACATTCTTTCCCCATTTCCGGGCTGTAGACCGGAGGGGGAGGAGCCTCTTCTGCCTATTTCAGTCAGATGCCACATTACACGCGCAGCGGACGCGCCGGTGGCGCACCGAAGGCGTGTCAAAGGCCGCGCCCAGCCGCGCCCGGCCGCGCCCGGCGGGACCAGGGGCCACAACCCCTGCTTGTGTGTCGGTCGGTGCTATATCTTACAGTCCCCAACTTCTCTATGCGCTCGGCACAGACATCAATGAAGCCTGCCGGCACTCCATGAATGCCCTGAATGAAAATGTTCAATGTCGCCATTGTGGCTTTGCTTTCTCGTCCCCTATTAAAGTTTCAAACTCCTCTGACACTCCTCCCACCTTGAGGATGTTCTTACTTAATTGTAGATCATTCTCTAAACATTCTACGGAACTCGCAATTTTATTGGAAGATTTAAAACCCGATGCCTCTTTTTGACAGAGACGTTGCTCCATAGTGAGTCTGAGCCCACCCTCGCTCAAACCCTCCCGCCCGATTACTTAATATCTTGGGTTGATCGTAAGACCGGTAGAGGTGGGGGTATAGCCATTGTTTTTAATAAAAAATGTAATTGTTGCATCACAGCTGACCCTTTATCGGACTGCGAAAGCCTGGCTTTCTCCTTAGAAGTCTCTCCGACCAGCACCTTTTCTGGCCTCCTAATTTATCGCCCCCCAGGCAGTTCCAGACAATTCCTTGAGGCGCTTCTTACTGCCGTTGCTAATCTAGCTCTGGCCCCTGCCAACTTCACTGTGCTTGGTGACATTAATTTTCACTTAGATGATCCCTCTTACAACCTGGCTAAAGTATTGATTGAGAATTTTGCAGCACTTCAGCTCAATGAGAAAGTGCTGACACCCACTCACAGTAAAGGTCACCTATTGGACCCTGTTTTTAGCAACTGTAGCGAACTTACAGTAGGAGTCCCCGTCCCCCTTCCCTGGACGGACCATTCCTTGATCCCTTTAACCTGGGAAATTCCCGGACTCGTCTGCCCCCCTAACATAATTTCGGTCCTAGAGCGGAATCGATCCAGGCTTCCTATCGATCAGTGGAATTCTGTTCTGGAAGCTACCAGACCTACCTATGATCTAAACCTTAATCTGGCCAATGCTAATGAGAAATTCAATCTCTGGATCCAAGGCTCTTTGGATACAGTACTCCCTAAGAAACCCTCCCATATAATTAACAGTCTGAAAACTGCGCCGTGGTTCACTCTTAAGCTGAGAGAACTTAAACAACGCTGCAGAAGGCTTGAAAGGAGGTGGAGACTGAACTATTCAGATCTCAGTAAGGCAGAATACAGGGAGTCTATCAGATCCTACAAATATGAAATCAAAGTTGCCCAAGCTTCCTTTTATGAACAGAAAATTAAGTCAGCTGCTAATTCTCCCAAAGAAATCTTTCAAATCGGAAATACTCTCATTAAATTGCCTCAGACACCGCCTGTTTTGGATGATGTACTTACACACTGTAATAACCTGGCAGAGTTCTTTCAACAGAAAATCCAAAATATTTACTTGTCTTTTCCGTCCTCCCGGACCACTTACTCTATGACCTCCTCTTCTGAGCCGATCTTAGAAACTCAAACTTTATTGGGACAATTCCCTCTCCTGGACCCTGCTTCGCTGGATTTAATTATGGCAAAAATAAAATGTGGCTCCCCCATAGACCCTGCTCCTCCCCATGCCCTTACCCTGGTCGCGGACACCATCCGCCCTGCTATTCTTGCCCTTGTGAACTCCTCTATTTCCACTGGTGTAGTTCCATTGGCCTGGAAATGCGCATTGGTCAAGGCCCTCCTTAAAAAACCTAATCTTGATCAGGCTAATTTGGCCAACTACCGCCCCATCTCCCTCCTGCCCTGGGTGAGCAAGATTCTAGAAAGACACATAAACACTACACTTGTAGCCTTCCTGGAATCTAATAATCTACTTCACCCCTCCCAGACGGGGTTCCGTCCCCAGCTTGGCACTGAGACCGCCCTTCTTGCAGTGACAGAGGAAGCAAGAAGGATTCTAGATCAAGGGGGCACTGCGGCAATTATCCTTCTTGATCTCAGTGCCGCATTTGACACTGTTAACCACAATACACTGATTCTCAGACTCAAGAATCTGGGAGTATCTGGCTCTGCAGTAGCCTGGCTGCAGTACTTTCTTAGTGAACGCTCCTTTAAGGTTTTTGAGAGAGATGTTGTCTCCAACCAGTTGCCTCTCAGCTGTGGGGTTCCTCAGGTCTCTGCCCTGAGCCCCACGCTGTTTAATGTATACATGAGACCCTTGGCAGAGATTGTCCATCCATTTGGCATAAAAATAATCACCTATGCAGATGATACACAGCTCGTGGTGGCGCTTAACCACCCCGAGGGGTCATCTAGCACCCTAGGCTGCTGCCTAGAGGAGGTTGCCAAGTGGAATGAACTCTCATGCCTTAAACTTAATGGGGACAAGACGGAGCTTATGCTCCTGGTCAACTCCCCCTCCTTCAATCCTGCATCACTTTGGCCCAACTGCCTAGGACCGGTCCCAGCCCCAAAAGACCAGATTAAGAGCCTCGGCATCTGGCTCGACCGTTCCCTTACTTTTAATCATCAGGCAGCGAAGCTTTCTGAGACTTGCTTTGGCCATATAAGGATGCTTCGGAAGGTCCTTCCTCTCCTCCCCTTCCAGGCCAGAAAGATCATGGTTCAAGCTCTGATTCTTTCCCGTTTGGATTATGGGAATGCCTTATATCTGGGAGCTCCACAGTACACTATTAAAAAGCTACAGATTATTCAAAACTGTGCCGCCCGCAGACTCCTCCAGATTCCACGATGGCATTCCGCAAAACAAGCTCTAAGGAGCTTGCATTGGCTGCCGATCAGGGAAAGGATTCAGTTTAAGGCCTTGTGCTTGGCCCATAAAGCCTTCTGGAAGAACGGCCCAGCCGTTCTCCAACCCCTGATCACTCCTTATCAACCTAGGAGAGACCTTCGTTCAACTGCCTCTTTTCTCTCCCTACAACCCAGAATAAGGAGAGCCAGATGTGGTGGGCGCTCCTTTTCATATAATGCTGCCATCGGTTGGAATGCCCTCCCACTTTATTTGCGGAAAGAACCCAATCTGCTTACGTTTCGAAAGTCTCTAAAAACCTGGCTCTTTTAGATCTGTATTCATCTCTCTCTGTTCTGTCTTCTGTACCCGTCCGCAGCGCTGGGAGGCCGCCGGGTAGCCATCGCGCTCTATAAATGTCATTTCAATTCAATTCAATTTCAATTCACACACAGGCTCTGCAATGGCAGGCCTAAGACATGTTTAAAGGGCTACTTAAGTAGGTGGCACAATCAGTGCTGCAGGTCTTGTAGTAGCATTAAATTTACAGGTCCTGGGCACATGTAGTACACTCTACTAGGGACTTATAAGTAAATTAAATATGCTAATAGGGACTAAACCAATGTTACCATGTTTAAAGCGGAGAGCACATGCACTTTAGCACTAGTTGGCAGTGGTAAAGGGCCCAGAGTCCTACAGCCAACAAAAAAAAATTCAGCAAAAAGAGGAGGAGGAAGGCAACAAATCTGGAGGTGACCCTGCAGAAAGGGCCAGGTCCAACACTCGCCAAAACAGCTTGTCCCTTCTGGATTACCAGAATTGTCTGTTTCAATCTAACTTGCTTTTTAATTGAGAACATTGCTACTTTTAGTTGATAGCTGATTAACTGAATCACTTATTCCCTAGGCATTTTAAGTCACTGTATTTCTGCCATCTGAAGGGTTGAATAGGGACAATAATTCAATTGTTTGCACTTTGGCATGTTTGTACATGTTTTGTGAATTCTTTGCCCATGGCTTGCTGTTAAGTAATGCTTGACTGTAATTTTAGTTGACTTAAAGCTTTGGACTTATCAAATTATTTGGCTATATGAATTGAAGCAAATTGGTACAATCTGTTAATTCACTGGTTCTAACTTTGCTGCCAAGCAATGTTTAGATGGATTGCCTGTTTCTATGCAATTTGCACTTTAGTGACTTCCATTTTATCTTCAAGGTCAAAACTTCGGAAAAATGTATTCTTCATTTCAACCCTGCTTAGAGTAATGTTACACATATAGTTTATGTGTTTGTTAATATGCACTTTGCACTTTCACAAATTACGTTTGTTTTTTTCATTGTTTGGGCTGGAACTCTGGTAAAATAATGCATTTTAAGCAATGTCTTGATATTGTTATTGTTCTGAATTAGTGGATTGTAAAGATTTTAATTAATCAAACAATAACATTAGGCATACAGGATTGCCACAAGGGCAACATCCATCTTCATTCTGCTTAGTATAACCGACAGAGCCGTTCACCAAAGCAGCCAAAGTATTAAGTGAAAAACTCGCCTGCCTTTTTTGCAGTAAAGGCATCATGTGCTTGGACATTACGAGGCTCATAAAATAACTATCCCTGAAACTGTCTTGCTGCACAGGTACTCTAAAGAGTCTTAGGTGATACTACAGCCCACCTTTCTTGATAAAAAGCTTAGTACAAAACTAGTTCATTAAGTTGGTTGTTTCTTTCAGAGCTAATTTTAACCATGAGAGTTTTTGGTTTAAACTATGGGCCTTATTACGATGGCGGTCGGACCGCAACCGATGGCTATTCGCTTGCGGTCCCACCGCCATCTGCTGCTGCGGTCCATCTGACACATTATAATGCATGCAGTCAGAGGCAGCAGTCAGAGGGACCACCAACACTCTCCGACAGGAACGTCAGAAACAGTTCCTAATCTCTTAATGACGGCGGCTCCACTGTCTGGATTATGACGTCGGTTTCCAACAGCCATTCCATGTCGGCCTTTCCGACATGGAAAGGCTGTCAGAAAGCGACATTGGGAGCCTCTATCAGGCATTCTTGGCACACCGCATATGGGCCTGCGGACACATCCCTGTGCCGTATGGCAGACACTGTGAGGTGCCTGCCACACAGTGCAGAGATGTTTGAAAACATCAATTTTTCAATGGAAGTTTGTGCTGTGGGACTTTTCCGCCTACCACACAAGCTTCCATTGGGATGTCAGAATGTCCGACCTACGGTCAGGCGCTTCCTTTCCCGCAACAGCGTCTGCCCGACAACCTAATATGGTCCTATGTCTTTAAAGTATGTTTATTATATGTGTTGCCACACCCAAACCTGTTGTGTGTGCCTACATGTTTATCAATAAATAAGTATGAAAGCCCAGTATTTAATACAGGTGAACGTAATACATAAACATATATGTTTGTCAGTGTGATAAACGTAGGTAATATATGATTCTGGTAATAATGTTTTTTGGAAGTGGACATATCTGCCCTGAAAATCTCCTTTTAAACACCATCACACCGACCACATGCAAAAGCAAATCATAGCCAATAGCATGACAACAAGGTATATGAAACTGAAGTGATGTTATTGAAAATGATAAAATGTCTCTCCAAAGAGGCTTGTGAATCCTCGTGCCAGGAGACAGAGTCAAGGCAATGCAGTTAAATGCACTGGTGCAGGAACAAATCTTGGAGTTGGGGGGTGCTGGATATCTGTGTCACTTCACTAAAATGATGTGGATTTTGAATAACCCTGGGCGAAGTTCGCGTAGCCGCGCTACGCGAGGCTACGCGAAGTAGCACAAAATCTCCGCAACGCTACGCGTAGCTACGCGAACATGCGGAGTTGCTTGTTTCCGCATACTCGCGTGTGCTCGTGAGATGTTTTTGACATTCGGCAACGCGGATGACGTTTTCGGGGGAAATATCGCGCAAACTTCACCACGCGGTCGCCAATGGGCGCGGCCAGCTTGTTTTCCTATCTTTTGCATGGTTCTGGGGCCTGTTTTTCAATCCCTCTCCAATCTTTTCAAACCTTTGTTTTTTACACAGTTTTTCTGATCTTTTTTATTTATTATCTATCCCTCTCTGTCCCTAAGTGTATATTTTGCGTTTTATTTCTACTTTTACTGCGTATTTTTTACTTTTCTACTGTTTTATATTACTACCTTCTTTACTCTCCTACTTCTTCCCCTAACTTTATTTTTTACTGCTAAATTTTCTTTTCCGCCCCTCGCCCCCTGCCCACCCCGGAACCATAGCTAAGGGAAAGGGTACCGGCTCCAAGGGCAAGGCGCCTGCACCCAAGAGCCGCCCCCTGCCTTGCGGCAGACTGCGCCCGCCATTGGTGCAGGCCTGGTCCCTTTTCAGCGAGGCGGAGGTGGCCGCCCTTGTTTGTTTTGTGCAGCGCCACCTCCCCTTGACCTTGGCAGCAGGTGGCAGGCCTGGCTCCGGGTACGCTACCCAGGAGCGTCACCGCCGGTGGGCGAGGGTGCGCCAGGCAGTGTTTCACTGCTCTGGGGTCCGGCGTACCCATAACCAGCTGACCCACCGGTGGTCAGACATCTTGGACCGGGAGCAGGACCTGCTGGACCTGCTAGGTGTCGAGGTCGTGGGGCTTGGTGAGTAGCTAATGCTAGTAGTATTGTGTGTTCTCTAGACTGTGTTACTGTTATTGCGAATATAATTTTTTTCTGAATAGCAAGAATGCTGCTGCTTACATTGCAAGTAAATTAAGTTTAAAAATCTTCTGTGATTGTTATTCTTCTAGACACAGGTGCTCGGCGCTACTAATCTTACTTGTTGTTTGAAACTTTGCGCTCGCTTGGGCTGATTATGTAAGAGTTTACTTTAGAGAACTTAAGTTAGGTAATGCTAGAGAGACTCTAGTCCTTCCTTTGTCCTCCTGTCACTAAGATAGTGGTGGATGGGTAGTTTAGTTACTTAGTTACTTAGTATTAGTTGGTAATGTTTAAGCGGTCTGCATGACGCATCCTCTGTCACGTCACTTGCTGCTGAGTGCTGCTTACTCCAGTCCTTAGTAGAACCTTTTGTAGTTTGTTAGTGAGTGAGTAATAGGCTTAGCAGAACGTCAGCAGCAACCAACCAACAATTTGATGTATGCACAAATGTATGCATGCGTCCTCCATCTATGCATTTTGAGGACTAAAATAAATGGAAATGCAGACTTAGTACACAATTGGCCTGTCTGGAATAGGTGGGCTAGGTCAGGTGGTACTTAGGCTTATGATTCTGGAATCAGAACAGAATGGAACACTGGATTAGTGTTCATAAATAATAACTAGACGGTCCACGAATCCCGCGATACTACTAGTCGATCAGATTAGATAGGTCAATTTTACTGCAATTGTTGTTTCCAAAAATGTTTTTTTTAGTGTTTTCTAAAATATTTTTTGTTTCACACCAATCATCAATGTTTGTCTCTTTCTTTATTATATCTTACATGATCAGCACCCAGGGGCAAGAAGACGGGGTCGGAGTTGGCGGGAACTAGACAACAAGATGCCTCCCAGGGCCAGGACCACTCCTCTACCGAGTGCTCTGCTGCTGGCCCCATTAAGTCCTCTCCTCCTGTTGTTAATATTAATAATTATATTTCCCTAACTTTTACTGCACCTGATTTTTTCCGAACTATTATTTCCGTTTCCTAATTCTATTTTACCAAATCTTCTTCGATCTAGACTATCTGTTTCTAAATTCTTGTTATCCCTGCCTCTAACTGCCTCTGCTCTGACTCTCCGTACTACTACTATATTAGCCTGTCTGTAACTAAGCTTGCCCAGTTGGCCACTCTTTATTTTTATTTAAAAGGTTTTAAAACTCAGATTCACCAATAGCGCTAGCCACTGAGTCCAGTCCTTTGGGTTGTCCTCTTCTAGTCTTCTTAATCTTGATAGGCTTTGATAATTCCCACCAACAAAATGCCCAACCAGATATTTTACTATTTTTGATAGGATAGGACATACTCCTACTAGTGTCCACTCTACTCTAGTACCCGATTTGTACTAGTGATGTATGTGAAATATATATAACTATTTTTTCAATCTTGCTAGTGAAAAAGAATAAATAGGGGAGGCGTATATGGCATCTAAAAAATGTGTAATGTTTTTTCTAGGCGTACCGACCACCAGTGCCGGGGCCAGCGGCGGGGCAGGCGACGCCAGCCAGGAGGGAGCAGCGGATGTGGCAGCTGCCACAGGGGTGGGTGAGGCAGCAGCAGTGGCGGGCGGTGGTAAGTTATACTTTTATTCCTTACTTATTGACAATAGTTACACACTCGCTGCAAGGGTGTACAGTGTATGTTGAAACTGAGAGACTAAGTTGTTGTGAACAACGGTTAAAGACACCCTTTACTTAGCATTAGAGCGATAGCATTAGCGGTGGGAGTAGTAGTTGAGTAACTAATGGCCTCTACTATCTGACTTCAACTCAGCTGGGAAAGTTTTAATGGAGAAGACTAAGAGTCAGATGACCTTGATGGATGGGTTGAACGAAAAGGGAAAGAAGGATGGAAGGAGGAAGGATGGGCAAGATGTAATATATATGACTGGCAGAGAAGGATACGTGCCACGTGGGATGCATGCATAGGTGGCTGATAGGAAGGAATCAGATGCATGGGTGGTTGAAGGATGGGTGGAAGGTGAAAGAAAAGATGCCTGCCTGGGTAGATGAAACTGTATGGGTGATAGCAAGAATACTCCGGGGTGTTTCATGGGTCAAACTCAAAGGCAAGAAAGGAAGGACGAATGGGTGGTGATTTAAAATTTAAAAAAAATGTTTGTTGTTGAAACAAACTAAGGTTTGTTGAGAGGTTAGGAAGAATGATAGACATGTTTACTTTGAATGGATGGATGACTGGATGGTATTCATCATAGCATAGGTGGAGACTGTCCCTGGATGAAGAGTCTTTGAAGAGAATGTAAAAGGAAATAAACCGCACCAGAGTAGCAAAGCCAAGGAGAATAGAAGTTGTATGTTCAGAATACTCCCTTGACTCACAGTAGTTTGCAAGCACAGCATATATTTTGTGTATGTATGTTATCAAGTGCCTTCCTCTGACTCTGAGGCCCACTCACTACCTATGTTAATTTATTTTCGACTGTTTCAGCCTGCTATGGGTGGCCTATCGGCTGCATGGTTACACAATCAATCAAAACAAAGTACCTCATGTCGTCCCATACATATATATAAGCAATGATCATTTGGATAAGATATCATCTGCCTTGTTGTAGTAGTAGTCAGGGCAGGGTGAAAGTGAAATTGAGCAGTTACCCAGGCCTTGATGTAACAGAGTATGGCCAGTGCCACCCATAATAGAAAAAATAAGATGATTGTGTAGTCAGCTTCCCCACCTGCAGACAGTAGTAAGTAAAAATAACGTGAGTCTGCGTCACGAGTATGTTTGTCTTGGGCGCAAGCTGACTGAGCTGGCATGCCGGCTGCAACAAGGTTACTTAATTTTAACACTGGGCGTAGTGTGTGTAGCGGGGCTACGCGGAGTGCCACAGAGTTGGCAACAAACTCTGTGGCAATCCGTGTAGCTCCGCTACGCCACCCGCCTCCACCCCCCTATTTAAGATATACGTTAGCAGTAATTTAAAACAATTAAAAAACACTTACCTATTTACCGCGGCATCCCCGGGCTGCCCTCCTCCTCTTCCTCGCCATTCAGATACTGCTTAAGAAAACTGCGCATGCGCGCACACCCGCGCATGCGCATTTCTCGCAGCCATTATTTGATTTAAATAATCTGCCAATTTTGTAACACACGAACAGATAGATGATGCGGTACCCTCACTGAGTGACTTGTCCTACTAATACTGTCAGTCTCTCCTCCTAGTCTATGCAGTCTGCAACTGGACTCAAGGGTGTGGGTGTGTGAATTAATAAATTAATATCCATTATTAATTATGCCTCCCCCAAACTTCTTCTCTTACCTGTGATTGATGTTTAAAGTAAACTTGGCACAGCGATGGCTGCATGGTGATGATGGTTTGGTTTCCCAAGATGCCATGGTTGCGGTGGTGGTAGTACAGTATACACTGGCAGTAGCATTTGCAAAAAAAGAAAATGAGACAGTCAGTCGCCTGATAGAGACTAACGAAGGAGTAGTAGAGTGAAGTACAGTACACAAGAAGACTGCCAAACAAGAAAGCTTAATAATGATGATTAGCAATGCTAATGTAAAATAAAACATAATGGTGGCGGGGATAGCCTAGTACAACAAGTTACAAACTGTAGTTGACTCAAGTCACTGGACACAAGCATAAACTTTAGTGCTGTAACTTAGGAGGGGGATGATGAATCCAATCGATGCTGGCAATTAATTATGATGGATTATGTTCCTTTGGAAAAAAAATTGACTTGCAAATATCTTGAGCATGAGGGGGCATTGGCAAGCAGAAGAAGATCCTCGCCCTGCCTTGATTGAAATTGAATTAGTGTTGCTTTCACCACATCTGCCGCAGCAAGTGTGTGATCAATTAGTGGTGTAAATTTAATTTAGTCACACCTCAATATAAATCACACAGACCGGGGAAGAGGGTTAGGGTTTGATGAATGGTTGGGAAGGGGTATTTGAGGGAAAGGTTTGACAAACACAAACACCACACATGGACAAAAGAAAACACAATCTTGGCAGACGACCATCATATTCAGAAATCTGTTAAGGGAGAAAAAGGAAATGCATGCATGATGATGACTTGATGGTTAATGATAAGTAGTACTAGACTAGTAGACAGTACAGGGCAGCAGTAAATTATTATTTATTATTATTATGCAATTGCCTTGCCTGTCTGCCCTCAGAGAGACCCAAATTACATACAGTTTATGTTCTGTTGTATCGGGCTTCCTTTTAAACATAGCGAAGAAAATTAAAAAATAGCTGTAGGGATCAATTATAAGCAAAGAGCAAACATAACATAAACAACAACACACAGTCGTAATGATTGAAGAGAAAAAAATGAATCAAATTAATTAAAAGATGATGAATGATACTGTCTAGGTTACTGTTATCCTGGTCAAATTGGGGAGTTGTATCTCGGCATTCCTCTTGGTCCTCCCTTCCATGGACGCTCCGTCCACCAATCTTGGGTGCCACTGCCTGCCTGGCAGATGGGTAAGTTAAGTGTGAGTTATTTTTCCCATTATAGCACAAGGTAAAGGCCGGCCTGTAAGCGTAGATGGAAAAACAAAAGGGATATTGAAAAACCAAGGAGAAAAAAAATGCATAAATTACGGAGTGCAACACAAGAACACTTTCAGAGGCGGCATGGCTAAATCATTTCTACTCTGTTTCCAGCATTAACCTACAACAACAACAGGAAGAACAGGCCCACAGCCCCCACCCAACCCCCACTTTGCTTAGATTTTTTTTGACTGAGCCAGACAGAGCACACATATACAGCAACATAGCATTTTCCAAATTAAGTAACGAAATTATTCAAAGCACCACTGTCAGTCATGTTTACCACTTAACTACACTCGACTCGACTGAGTCGACTCCACCACTACACAGACATGTAGGTCTGCTGTGGTTGTTGTTGACTTGTTTACCTTTTATGCCACTCATGAAACGCCCTGACTTATTCCATTAATCATCTACGATCCGACTGACTGACTGCGAAGAGTACTGGTCATCAGCATCATGGTGTAGTGTACCGAGTGAGTCCATCCAGATTCCATATTCAAAAATGCAATGGATTGGCCTGCAGTAGAAGTACAATTTTGTTATTAAACAAGAAGGGAAACATTGACTTGAGTCACTTTTAGTGTGTAGATTAAATACTAGTACACTTTGACTTAATTCATGCACAACAACAACAACACAAACACCAATCACTCAGAGTCAGGGTCCAATGCATGCCATCATTACCTGTTCCTTCTCATCTTAAGTTAAGGGGCAGTCCCTCTCGGCTCGGAAAGGAGGATAGCTATAGTCATCAGGTTCCACTTCTTTTGAAGGGACTAGACGAGGCAACATTTCTTGTACTATTCTCCATCCAATGTCTGGCTTGAGGGAAATGGATTTAGGCGAGTCAGGAGGATGGAGCAGGACTCGGAGGAGTGGACTTAAATGCACACAGCTGCAACTCCAATATGTCAATAAAAAGAGAAGACGGTGGTGATGGATTTGTTGTGATTCGAACCAGAAAGACAGACACACACACAATTAATAAAGTAAATAAGGAAGAAAGAAAGTAACAAGTTGAAAGCCTAGTTGTCAGGGAAGTATAGCTCGTCCTCAAACTCTGGTGGTTCAACCAGAAGTAGGTAATCATTTAACACACTACTTCCGTCACATAAGTCGCTGTCCTCATCTTCCTGCTGTGATTCACGTATTTTGTAATTCGGTGTTATAAAGTGCTGATTCATTTTGATCATGGTTAACCTCTCCACGTTTTTGGGCAAGAGACTGGTCCTTTTCACTGTTACAATGGCAACAGCAGCACTGAAAACACGCTCAGAAGAGACACTTGCGATAGGGCAAGCCAGATAGTTTATCGCCAGCCTTCTGAGCCCTGGCCAGTGGCGCATTTTCCCATACCAATACACCAATGGGTTTTGATCAATGAAGACTTCTGTAGGGTCATCCAGATAGGCCTGGACCATCCGCTCAATGCTCAGGGGTGCTCCGCTTTGCTGGGCCTCTTTTGCCTTTGCATCAGCACTGGACCTAACAAGCCCTTCCTGTAGATACCAATCCTGTTCGTGCTGTTGTTGATAGTGTTGGTGACTGCTGTGAGCCAAACGCACTGCCCTCAGGCTCTGAAGTTGAACTTGACGCCGGATGCCCTGCTGCAGTACTTGTTGTGGGTTGGAGTAGCGGGCCTTTAATTAACAGCCGTTCATTTTCCAAGTCACTGGCTGCCTTAGCTATCCAAGTTTTGTACTGGGCAACATCCACTTCTGAAAAAGGAATTGTGTTAGTGTTCAGTGCTGATTTGTACTGTGGAACCAGAATTGTGGCACAAATGTAATGTTTGTCCGACACAATGCTAGTTTGCACCCTTGAATTTTCAGCTAAGCGAACGGCTAAGCTCTCCACCAACTCATATGCATCTTTTTTTTCCTCCACACCTGTGTATGTTTCAGACACCGCCTTCAGCTGTTGCTCTAGCATGTGCAACAATGGGTTAGCTTGGCCCATAGTACAGTCCTCCTTGCTGACTTCACGTGTGAAGAGCTCGAAAGGAAGTAGCATCTCTGTCAGGCATTTAACTAGGCCCCATTGGTCCATCTCAACGGTCATGCCTTTCACAGTAGCATCTCCTAGTCTTTGCATGACATAGTCATTGATTGGTCTGTACTGATCAAACAGATGATCAAGCATGTAATAAGTTGAGTTCCAACGTGTTGGCACCTCCTGGATGAGTGCTTTGACTGGCATTTATGCTCACGTTGAATGATCCTCAGCTGCTTCAGGGCTTTACAAGAATGGCTGAAATGTGTGCATATTCTTCTGCAGGTGGTCAGTAAGTTGCTGACTCGGTCTTCTTTTTTCAGAAAGTCTTGAACAATGATGTTAATGCAGTGCGACAAACACAGGACCCTGAAATAGCCACCAGTGCGCATGGCCTTAACTATATTACTGCCATTGCCCGTGGCAACAAAACCAATGTTAAGCCCTCTTGGGTGCAGCCATTCAAAGACCTTGCTGTTAAACTCTTCCAAAATGTTTCCAGCAGTATGATATTTCTCCATGGCGAACATGGCTACAGTTGCATGTTTCTGAATGGCATTAAAAATCTCAGCAGTGTCAACACCTGCAGATATCTTTTCTCTAACCCCCACAAAAGAGATCCAGTGTGCAGTGATGCACTTGTAATCAGTGGCTTGGCAACTGGTCCACATGTCTGTTGTCAGGTGGATATTGTGAACAGCACTCTGCTGCAAAGCTTGTCCAAGCAATTCAAGCACGTCGTGATGTAGTGATGGAACAGCAACTCTGGCGAAATAGGACCGGCTGGGAACCTTCCATTTTGGGCAGATGGCTGTCACAAATTCCAGAAAACCCACCCCCTCCACAAAAGAAAAAGGGAGAAGGTCCAGCGCTAACATTTTCGCCAGCTTCGCATTGTACAAACGTGCCGTTGGGTGGTTGCGTTCATACTGCCCCTCCGACCTAAAGATGCTGACAATGGTAGACTGGATTTTTTTCCTTTCTGGTGCCGCTGATGCAGGTGACTTCTTGAACCCAGTTAGGCTCAACGACCCACTTTTTTTCATTGCGGTACTCTGTTGCCTTGGTGTCTCAGCCTGACTCTTACTACGGTGCCACTGAGATGTTGCTGAGGCTGATGAGGATGTGGGCGGTACCACTGCACTGCTGGGATCAGGGCTACTTTGTGTATCAGAGAAAATGTCTCCCTCTTGTTCACCTTCCACTGCGATCATGTCTTCTTCTACTTATTCATCCCAACCAACAGAAATGGGTGCAGTTTTGCTTTTTTGGCCGCTAAGGTGCGCCTCCCACTGGATCAAGTGGTATTTTTTCAGATGGGTTGTTTGGCCTCCGGTACCATAGTTTGTACCAAGCTTACCCCGACTAACACTCTGTCGACAAATTGAGCATATAGCAACGTTCTCCTCCTTACTGCTAACCAAAAAGAAGTCCCAAACTGGGGAGGTGAACTTTCTTGCGCTGCTGGTGGTGCCACTTGCAATGCCGGATGAACTGGAGGGTGTGTGTTGAATTTGACTCTGTGCTGCTGTACCACTACCTACTCCTACTGAGGTGGTGGTTGAGCTGGATGTAGGTCCCTGCCGGGTCTTTGCAAATGCAAATATGGAAGCTGGAGGTCGTGTTGGTGTTACCTGTGTTGCTGGTATCCGTGCCACATCCCTTACAGCAACTTGGGATGGGGTAATAATGTCGGTCTCCATCTCCACTGGGGCGGGAGTGATGTTCATGATGACTGGCTCGTCATCATCATCCTCCTCTTCTACATCTACCTCCATAACTCTAAGGCTTTCTGGAACCTTCCTTTTCCCTAGCCTTGTCGCGTGGCGTGCCTCACTCTCAGACTGAGCTGGTGGCTTCCAAGTGGCATCTAGATCATCAGAAGGGGGGCTTGAAGAAGAAGTTGATGGACTAACCCTCCTTTTCCTTGCTGGGGATCTGGAAGACAATGGAGCTTCTGAAAGAGTGGCTTGCTCTTCTTCTTCCTCTGCAGGAAGCTCAATTTCCTGAACTGCCCCTACTTCGGGAGGAACAACTACTATTGTGGGCGGTGGTTGCGGCTGTTGTTGTGGCTGTTGTTGCAGCTGTTGTTGCGGCTGTTGTTGCGGCTGTTGTTGCCCACTTATCTGCTGAGTTTCCTCCTGCGTTAATTGGGTACTACTTTGCGATAACGATAAGTCAATTTCAACATCACTGATCGTTGGTGTTTGCGCAATTAGACTGGCTGCCTCTGCGACACTCATGGACTTGGGCCTAGGTTGGTGGGGTGGGCCCACTGATGCGGGGGTGCTGCTCCCAGCTTGGTCCCCGGACACCGCTGCTGCAGGCGTAATTTTTTGTTTCCCAAAAAACATCTTGGGCAGCACACCAGTCTTGGTAAGTGCCACTTCCTTCTTCTGTTCCTTCTTCTCACTGGCAACTTTCTTGGTACTGGAGGAACTGGTACCTTTCTTTGGGGCCATCTTCATCAGATGTCAGCAGGATGCAGTTGCACAAGTTGCAGAGATGTCTGTGGTCACAATTCACGTGACGTCGTGCGCAGCAGAACTTCTGTCTGGCAGTACAACGGGTGATGATGACACCTCCTCCTCAGTCTTTTGTGCACCTAAAAGCAAACAAGCCAGAAGAACATCAGTGAAATGTTGCATTTGTTGCTGTGGTTCAATTTCTACTAGTACAAACAAACAAATATAATATATAACTTAGTGTGTGGTGGTCACACTTGTTAGTGTTGTATTATTAAATTTTATTAACTCAGTTATTTAAAAAAACAAAAAAACAACAGTGTAGCCATATGTGAGACTTTGACAACAAGGGCTTTCATGGTATACTGTGTACACTCAGGAAGGATAGGAAAGAAGAAGAAGAAAAACAAAAATACAAATGTAATGGAAGTGGAACCTGTTTGGCATTAATTTGCGCATCACGTCATTCAGGGAGCTGCAGCTGGCAAAGGGGATGGAAGCAGTAAGCCAAGAGGAACAAAGGAAAGACATGCAGGCCTATATGGCAAAAGCAGCACACTACTAAACTACCACCACAAAATGGCCACCAGCCACATGGTCACTCACAGTCACAACAAGCCGGAGGCCTGGAAAACAATGAACTCAAGCAGGCCTATAATAATGGCCAGGCAAAGGAGGACAGCTTTAATGCAAAAATGCAAAAACGAAAATCCACAGGGCTAAACAAGGTTTGCAAGTTACACAACAACCACACCACACACACACATCCAACAAAGGCATTTATTTAACACACACCAAAAAAGTTAAATACCCCAAAAAAACACATTTTGCAATTCAATCCAATGCCATCCATGCCCTAAATGATGTTTAAATTCAACAGACACCACAGAGACAGTTGTTTCATGCACCCATGAGTAGCTCTGGGCCTACTGGCTGAAAGGCCTATATTGGCAGACTAGGCCACAAGCTTGCAGGCCTCTGGCAAAAGCACACTGGCTGGCTCCACCAAATGGCCAAAACCAAAGGGGATGATGGACGGGGTGTTGAACATTGCAAACACTCACCCCCAGTCAACTGATCTGGGTTTAATCCATCATCATTCTTTAGCTCACTCCGCCACCCCAGTTCAGACATGGCCATATGCAAATCAGTCTGACCCTGTGCCTCATGGGAACAGTCCAGCCCAAACTGCCAAGCCATGTCTTCCCTGGACCGGAAACAAGCATCCTGGGACCGGTTTCCGGCTTACAGCCATCATGAGCCAGGCTATCTTGAATCCAGTGGCAAAGTGAGCAAGGGACCCACGTCTGGGTATACCCTGCCAACTTAGGGCGAACATAGCAAAACCAAAGGGGATGATGGACGGAGTGTTGAACATTGCAAACACTCACCCCCAGTCAACTGATCTGGGTTTAATCCATCATCATTCTTTAGCTCACTCCGCCACCCCAGTTCAGACATGACCATATGCAAATCAGTCTGACCCTGTGCCTCATGGGAACAGTCCAGCCCGGACTGCCAAGCCATGTCTTCCCTGGACTGGAAACAAGCATCCTGGGACCGGTTTCTGGCTTACAGCCGTCATCAGCCAGGCTATCTTGAATACAGTGGCAAAGTGAGGAAGGGACCACGTCTGGGCATACCCTGCCAATTTAGGGCGAACATAGCAAAACCAAAGGGGATGATGGACGGAGTGTTGAACATTGCAAACACTCACCCCAGTCAACTGATCTGGGTTTAATCCATCATCATTCTTTAGCTCACTCCGCCACCCCAGTTCAGACATGGCCATATGCAAATCAGTCTGACCCTGTGCCTCATGGGAGCAGGCCAGCCCGAACTGCCAAGCCATGTCTTCCCTGGACCGGAAACAAGCATCCTGGGACCGGTTTCTGGCTTACAGACGTCATCAGCAAACAAATGATGGACGGAATGCTGACAATGCAAACATTCTCCCCCAGTCAAAAGATCTGGGTTAAATCCATCGTTCTTTTGCCCACTACACCACCCCAGTTTGGACCCAGCCATATGCAAATCAGTCTTGACCCTGTGCCCCATGGGAATAGTCCAGACCGAACTGCCAGGCCAGGTCCTCCCTGGACCGGAAACAAGCATCCTGGGACCGGTTTCAGGGTATGTCACCCTTCTTCAGCCAGGCTAGCTTGAATCCAGTGGCACAGTGAGCAAGGGACCCACGTCTGGGCATACCCATCCCTCTTAGGGCGAAAAGTGTTACAGCAAACAAATGATGGACGGAATGCTGACAATGCAAACATTCTCCCCCAGTCAAAAGATCTGGGTTAAATCCATCGTTCTTTTGCCCACTACACCACCCCAGTTTGGACCCAGCCAGGCTATCTTGAATCCAGTGGCAAAGTGAGCAAGGGACCCACGTCTGGGCATACCCTGCCAACTTAGGGCGAACATAGCAAAACCAAAGGGGATGATGGACGGAGTGTTGAACATTGCAAACACTCACCCCCAGTCAACTGATCTGGGTTTAATCCATCATCATTCTTTAGCTCACTCCGCCACCCCAGTTCAGACATGGCCATATGCAAATCAGTCTGACCCTGTGCCTCATGGGAGCAGTCCAGCCCGAACTGCCAAGCCATGTCTTCCCTGGACCGGAAACAAGCATCCTGGGACCGGTTTCTGGCTTACAGCCGTCATCAGCCAGGCTATCTTGAATCCAGTGGCAAAGTGAGCAAGGGACCCACGTCTGGGCATACCCTGCCAACTTAGGGCAAACATAGCAAAACCAAAGGGGATGATGGACGGAGTGTTGAACATTGCAAACACTCACCCCCAGTCAACTGATCTGGGTTTAATCCATCATCATTCTTTAGCTCACTCCGCCACCCCAGTTCAGATACATGGCCAGGCCACCCACAACAACAAGAAAGGGAAGACAGACAATGCAGGCCTATGGCAAAAGCACAATGCCTGGCTTCACAAAATGGCCACCAGCCACATGGCCAGGCCACAACAACAAGAAGCATAGGCCAAGAAGAGGAACAAAGGAAAGACATGCAGGCCTATATGGCACACTACTCAACTACCACCACAAAATGGCCACCAGCCACATGGTCACTCACAGTCACAACAAGCAGGAGGCCTGGAAAACAATGAACTCAAGCAGACCTATAATGGCCAGGCAAAGGAGGCATGCTAAACAACACAGCTTTAATGCAAAAATGCAAAAACGAAAATCCACAGGGCTAAACAAGGTTTGCAAGTTACACAACAACCACACCACACACACACACATCCAACAAAGGCATTTATTTAACACACACCAAAAAAGTGAAATACCCCCCAAAAAACACATTTTGCAATTCAATCCAATGC
The DNA here is from genome assembly GCA_963921515.1 of Calotriton arnoldi. Lineage (NCBI taxonomy): Eukaryota > Metazoa > Chordata > Amphibia > Caudata > Salamandridae > Calotriton > Calotriton arnoldi. The sequence continues at coordinate 5,110,333 of CAWUFW010000051.1, forward strand.
CATCCATGCCCTAAATGATGTTTAAATTCAACAGACACCACAGAGACAGTTGTTTCATGCACCCATGAGTAGCTCTGGGCCTACTGGCTACCCACTATAAATTTTAAAAAGCTGATGAAAAGTACAAAAAATTGTAGTTGCAACTTGCAATGCCCCAATCAAACAAACAACACCAATTCTCCAACTTACTTGTAAAATCTCAAATCCAAAAGTGCTCAAATCCAATGATATGTGATGCAGCAGACACAAAGAGTGATCCTTCCAGGTCCAAATCCAAATGAAAAGTGAACAGGACATGGACAAAGCACTGAGAGGAGCCTGCTGGACAGGAACAGGAAGTTGGAGACTCTAGGGCACTTCCTTCCCCTTAAAAAAATAAATAATAAAAGAAAAAGGACTCCTTGCACAAAAAAGTACAGCCAAATGTCAATCTGAGGAGTTTTTTTCATCCAAATCATCATTTTCGAGAAGTTTTTATGCTGCTCGAGAGATATTCTTCTCCAGAGTGCAATTTCTGCATGTTCGGCATCGCGAGATTCACCAAACATTCCGCCGGATGTCCGATGGCGCGTCCGAATGACGTGTTCGCGATCGCACACTGTCGCGGGATCGCGCGGCCGGCTACCAAAATCTCGTGGCGCACGCGAACGGATAGGAAATCTCGTCGGCGAACGCAGGGATCCCGGTAAGTCGCTACCGCGTGCGCAAAAACGCATTTTCAAAGCGCGAACAAGAAACAAATTCTGCTACGCTGCGGCTCGCAGAGTTTTTGTTAACTCCGCGTTCTACGCAGAATGTGGAGTTGCCGAAAATCCACAAACTCCGCGAGCGGAGCGGATTTTAACGCCCAGGGTTAATTTTTAACTCTTAAGATGTTATTGAGCATATGCAGAAAGTACCAAACCCTTTAAGGATGAAAGTAATAACCCCTTTGTCATCTTCCTCTTGTTAGCCCTTAAAATGTACATTTTCCCCAAAACTTGACTACAGCATGGTTTGGTATGAACCTTTATAGAAAGCATGTTCTCTAAGTAAATGGCTTAGATCAGGGGTCTCCTACCTTTTCTGTAGTGACAGATCAGTGACTTCTGATCAGTGAAATCATTGTGAGCTACTGAAGGCCAAGCCACTCATGCAATGTTTCCAGACACCCCCAAGCCCAGTTTCATTGATTAAGCCTAATATCCATGGAGCCAAAGACTATAGCTTGAACAAAATACTTTGTCTAAGGGTACTCTGACAGGGCTGCCATGTGTGTCAGAGAGGGCGTGGTCTTTGGGGATGTATTAACATGTGTGCGTATGAATGTGATATATGCAACTGTGGCACAGGACATACCTTTTGCCATATGTGGCACTGGTACATGTATAATACAAACATGCAACCATTTGTTTTAAATGGGAGAAATGCAAAGTGTAGAAAAATGTTCTGCAAACATTTTTCAGAATATGGAATATTTTTCTAACTTAAATATGACATGTCTACCAGCCACTGGAAGCAAAATGCCTGCTGTGTGCAAATGCCCTGTAGACATGGAGCCATATTTACAACACAAAAATATAGCCATTTGTTCAAATTAGGGGACTTTATAATGAAGAGACATGCTTTATAAAATATTAAGTAGTAATTGGCTTAACTGAAAGTGGAGAAAAACATTGATTCAATGTTTCATAGAAATATTTTTATCCACTTTAAATATTCTCCCGTTTGAAAAGTATTTTTCAGTTATAAATATGGCACAGTGTCTACTGGCCAGGGAGCAAGAGGCCTGTAGTTTGTAAATTTAACACTTAATCATAAAGTTAACTCTTCATTTTTATTTTCTCCTATTTGAAAGCATTCAGAAACATAATGTTGTTCTCATGCTCCAATATTGAGTTGACAAGGACTTTTATTTAAGATTGAAATACCTCACTGTGACGTGGGTCATAAATCTGACTCCAGCACTGTTCATTATCAGGCCTCGCTATCTGCAGCCTGAATATAATGTAAAATAAACACAGACTTCCCTTGACTTTAAAAGGCAAATGTAAATCTATGCTAATTGAAAAATGAACTCAAGGCTGTGAGTTACTCTGAAGGTGTCTGGGAGCGACTGGAAGCTCAAGATGGACTGGTTGATGACAGCTGCTCTAGATTCTGTTCAATCTTTTCAAGCAGTCTTAGCAGCTTCCTTTTGACATCCCTATAGAAATTAATAGACCCCTCGCCCATACGACTGACATATCAGAGACAAAATTATTCTATGCATTTGTATAGGTTTTGCTCATCATTTAAGAATTTTTGGGACATGATACCACCTCTGCCTCCTGACAGAGAATGTTAACAAGCCAATTAACTCTGATTTGCTTTTGATTTTAACCAAATTAATAGAAGGACACTAACTCAGCTAAAATGAGCCAATAGAGTGGCAGCAAATGCTATTTGATTTTAACTGCTGCCTACTTTAAATGAAAAAACAAGCACATCTACCTTAGTTCGAGCTGAGATGGTGTTGGGCAGCACAAAATGAGGCGAATATGCAGGGCTAGTCTAGGGAACCAAAGCGTTGCAGACAAAAATGCTCAAACCGACCCCCTCCTTTCGTGTTCTTGTAAAATCTGTCTCTTTCCGTTCATCCATTCACTCTCTGTACTCATCTCTTCTCTGATCGCTTTCTCTCTAACAGGAGGGGCCCTGTGAGTTTAAAAACAGCTCAGGACTCCAGCTCTAAGTGTAAATGCTTGGTGTAATAAAAGGCCTTCTGGCCCTGGGGAAGGATAGATAGTGAGCGGTGATGCATGCAAGTAGCGGCTAATGTGAGTTCAGGCGTGAAGGGGACAAGGGTAGTGAATGAGGTGTGGGCAGAAAAGTGGGATGAATGGTATGGTCTGGGCAACAGGCAGGGATACTCTCAGGTGGGTAGTGTGAGGAGGGATTGGGGTTGTGTAAGGACAGGTGGGTAGTAATGGAGATGAGGGCAGGAATGTTGGATAAGGGCTGGTACTGGGGTGTAGAAAAAGGGGGAAATGAATGAGGAAGGGGCAGTAGGGTGCATGGGATTATAGGGGCAGATTTACAAGCCCCTTGCGCTGCCAGTACGTCACTTTTTGTGACGCACTGACAGCGCATTTCCCTGCCCCATATTAACAAGGATAGGACAAGCCACCCTGCGTGGCTTTTCCTGTCCTTGTAAATATGGCCCCTTTACACGCAGCATTTTGCATGAAAGGGTGTTCCCACGCAACACCCATGGAACGAGACACATTTCCAGATTTATGAGGATTCGTAAACCTGGAAATGCGTGAGTATGCTACGCCTCCTTAGGGGTGGCGTAGCGAGGCGCAACGAGGAGAAATGTTTTAATTTCTCCTCGTTTTTTCCTCTTTCAATGCGTGCTGCATTCTACAGCACGCACTGAAAGAGGAAAATGCCTGTCGTGATTATTTTTGTGCAGGAAGGTGCACCTTCCTGCACAAAAACAATCTCCCCATGGCGCAGGCATCCTGGCAGCTGTTTGTGTGCCAGCGCAGGCGAGAGCACAGGAATGCGACATATCATTGTAAATCTGTCGCATTCCTGTGCTCTGAAAGTGCCACAGCGTGGCGCAGCCAAAGGGCTTGCGGTGCAGCGCTGTGGCACTTTCTTGTAGATCTGCCCCATAGTGCCTAGGGAATGGGAAGTGCTGTGGGGGTGGGTGGGTTGTGAAAGAGGTGGGGCTGTGATGTGGAGTGGGCACCTAGTGGTAGAAGTTGTGGTATGTTTAGCATCGATGGGAGGTCCGGCTGTCTTTTTTTTTAGTTTTACATAGTGCCAAATCAACTTGAAGGTATCAGAGCGCTTTACATGAGCACTAGTCGCATTACAGCCGGACACATTCATTTTGTTAGACGCAGGGAGATTAAGTGATTTGCCCAGAATCACAGTATGTTGAGCATCCCTACCAAGACTTGAACCCAGTGGTGTCATTTGAGATGTCATCAGTGATCTCATCAGTGATGTCACTGACCATGTCATGAGTGATGTAATATGTGACGTCATCAGCAGTGCATTGCGGGGGCGTGAGTTATAGTTAGCTCAACTAACTATAACGGCTGAATTTCTCTGGTTTTGTATGAGTGAAATGTCCAACTAACTATAACATCCCTGAAACCTATGGTTTTTTCAGTGAATTTCAAAGGTTTTTTAAATGCTAATTTCTAACGTCCCTGAAACCTATGGTTTTTTCAGTGAATTTCTAAGGTTTTTTAAATGCTAATTCCTAACTATAACGCCCCTGAAAACTGTGTTTTTTCCAGTGAATTTTGCAAAGGTTTTTTAAATGCTATTTTCTAACTATTCCTACAGAGGTAGGACATGTGCAGAAAGAGGAAGAAAATCGGAGAAAGAAGCAAGAGAAATGCAGAAAGATGCAACAGAAGTCCAGAAAGACGAAGAAAGGTGCAGAAAGAAGCAAGAGTTATGCAGAAAGAACCAACAGAGGTGCAGAAAGAGGCAAGAGAGGTGCAGAAACAGGTAGGAAAGGTGCAGAAACGGACAAGGGTGTAAAAAGAGGCAAGAGAGGTACAGAAAGAGGGAAGAGGGGTGCAGAAAGAGGCAAGAGGGGTGCAAAAACAAGCAAGTGAGCTGCAGAAAGAGGCAAGAGAACTGCAGAAAGAGGCAAGAGAGTTGCAGAAACAGGCAAAAGGGGTGCAGAAAGAGGGAACAGGTGTGCAGACAGAGCCAAGAGAGGTGCAGAAAGACAGAAGAGGGGTACAGAACGAGGCAAGAGGGATGCAGAAATTTGCAAAAGAGGTGCAGATAGAAGCAAGAGCAGTGCAGAAAGAACCAACAGAGGTGCAAAAAGAGGCAAGAGGGGTGCAGAAAAAAGTAGGAGAGGTGCACAAAGAAGCAAGACAAGTACAGAAAGAGGCAGGAGGGGTGCAGAAAGAAGGAAGAGAAGTGCAAAAAGAAGCAACAGAGGTGCTGAAAGAGGCGCAAATGGTACAGGAAGAGCAATAGAAGTGCAGAAAGAAGCAACAGAGGTACAGAAAGGGGCAAGAAAGGTGCAGAAACAGGCAGGAAAGGTGCAGAAAGAGGCAACAGAGGTGTAGAAAGACGCAAGAGAGGTGCAGAAACAAGCAAGAGAAGTGCAGAAAGAGGTAAGAGAATTGCTGAAAGAAGCAACAGAGGTGTGGAAAGAAGCAAGAGAAGTGCAGAAAGAGGCAAGTGAGGTGCAGAAAGAGGCAAGGAAGGGAGGTGCAGAAAATGGCAAGAAAACAGCAGAAAGAGGCAAGAGGGATGCAAAAAATGGAAGAAGGGTGCAGAAAGAAGCAAGAGAGGTGCAGAAAGAAGCAAGGGAAGTGCATAAAGAAGCAAGAGAGGTGCAGAAAGAGGGAAGACGAGTGCAGAAAGAGACAACAGGGGTGCAGAAAGAGACAACAAGGTTGCAGAAAGAATCAAGAGAGGTGCAGAAAGAGAAAAAAGGGGTGCAAAAATAGGCAAGAGGGGAGCAGAAAGAAGCAGGTGAGGTGCAGAAAGAGGCAACAGAGGTGCAGAAAGACGCAAGAGAACTGCAGAAACATGCAAGAGAAGTGCAGAAAGAGGCAAGTGAATTGCTAAAAGAAGCAACAGAGGTGTGGAAAGAAGCAAGAGAAGTGCATAAAGAGGCAAGTGAGGTGCAGAAAGAAGCAAGTGAGGTGCAAAAAGAGGGAACAGGGGTGCAGAAAGATGCAAGAGAAGTACAGAAACAGGCAGGAAAGGTGCAGAAAGAGGCAAGGGAGGTGCAGAAACAGGCAGGAAAGGTGCAGAAAGAGGGAACAGGGGTGCAGAAAGACGCAAGAGAGGTGCAGAAAGAGAAAAAAGGGGTGCAAAAATAGGCAAGAGGGGTGCAGAACGAAGCAAGTGAGATGAAGAAAGAGGCAACAGAGGTGCAGAAAGACGCAAGAGAGGTGTAGAAACAAGCAAGAGAAGTGCAGAAAGAGGCAAGGGAATTGCTGAAAGAAGCAACAGAGGTGTGGAAAGAAGCAAGAGAAGTGCAGAAAGAGGCAAGTGAGGTGCAGAAAGAGGCAAGAGAGGTGCAGAAAATGTCAAGAGAACAGCAGAAAGAGGCAAGAGGGATGCAAAAAAGGGAAGAAGGGTACAGAAAGAAGCAAGAGAGGTGCAGAAAGAAGCACGATATCAGGGGAGAGCAACCAGAAATCAATCTTTGTCCATGTGTTGTGTTGGCCTGAATAGTGGGTATATTCTGTGGTGTTGGGGTTACGTTTCCGCCAAACGTCCAATAAGGTAAACCGGTCACATAGCTCTCAGAGTGCACGGCGGGCTCGTGGTTTAGAGTCTGGTGCCACAGAGTTGCTGTCGTTGACAGGGTTGAGCAATAGATTGAAATCTCCACCGACTATCAGCGTCTGCGGATCCAGCTTATCAATCTGCGAAGAAAGAGTGTGAAAAAATTCCGGGGTGTCTGTGTTTGGGGCCTATATGCATAGCAGTGTAATATTTCTACCCATAAGGGTCCCGGATACTGCAAGGTACCTTCCCTTGCTGTCTTGGTACAAGGAATTAAGGCTGTCCCCCGTGCGTAATTGCTGTAATTTGTGAAATATCTATTCGTGCCCCAGCTAGACCCAAAGTGTGCCGTGTCAGTCTTGGGAAGGTGTGTCTCTTGCAGATAGGCAATGTCTACCTTGTGCCATAATAAGCAGTGGATCACCTGTCTACGTTTCCGAGTGTTATTCAGGCCCGCACATTCCAAGATATTAGGGAGAGTTCCGATGGACCCTCTACATTACCGAACCTGGCCATCTATCTGGTGTAACATTGCCATCATATCATTATAGCGACTACGAACAACAATGGTCAATCTTGAACGATTCAACTGTACTAAAGAAACTCGACTTACAAGTGAAAATACCCTCCCACCTCCCCCCACCCAGCCAAACCCCATCCGGGGTAAGGCCATACCCCAAATGATAATGAACGTGAAGTACCAAACTGCTTTACGCTGGATTGACATTCCCAAAAAGCAGTACCCCAAAGTGAACCAAACCAAGCTCAAAGGATACACCATGGGGGGCAGCAACGCCCCGGCAAGCCTCCAGCTAAGTGCAATAGAAATATAAAATTGTATAACGTGTTCCCATCAAAGCTAAACACAAGTTGGTGTAATTTAGGTAGTCCGATCATCCAGTGCCAGCACTTGAAAACAGTTCTGCACTTGCATCTGAACCGCTGTGCGGGGGGGAAGAGCCATATCCCGCTCCGACCGAAGAGTTGTTTTTTCGTTTGTAGACACAACAAAATTCTTGTGCCTCCGTTGGGTTGTCGAAGATGCGGGCCCTGCCGTCTACATCACTTTTCAGCCTGGCCGGGTACAACATACCGTAGCGCAGACCCAGGTTCCTTAGGGTGGCTTTAACCCCGTTGAATTTACGCCGAGCCTCTTGAACCATAGCCGTAAAGTCTGGATAGAAGGACAGCTTGGAGCCTTGCCAGTCCACATCTCCCTTTCTCTTGCCAGGCGGAGTGTTGTGTCTCTGTCTCGGAAGTTCATGACGCGTCCCACGATGGGCCAGGGGGGGAGACCGGGGTTGGGGCGAGGGCCCAGTGATCTGTGCGCCCTCTCGATGATAAAGCCTGGAGTGAAGGCCTCTTTTCCGAACAATCCCAACAACAGAGTCTCTACAAATAAATCCATGCGGCTTGTGGGAGTCGTCTCAGGTACTCCAAGAATGCGTATATTATTTCGGCGACTGCGTGCCTCAAGGTCCTCGTTCTTGATGGCCACTTCTTTCAGAATGCGTTCTACTCGCTCTAGACGTTTAGCGGATTGTGCAGTCCCATCTTCAATGTCGGAGATGCGCGCTTCTGCCACATCTAGCCTTCTGTCGTGCGCCTGAATTTTGGCGCCGAGACTGGAGATAGTTTGATCAAGTGAATCAAAGCAGCTATCTAATGCTTTAAAGCCAGCTCTCATCTCTTGGAGCAGAGAGGGCGCCACGCCCGAGGAGCCGTCCCCCTGGCCTAGGTTTTGTGCAGACTCTGCCATGGTGGGATCTTGTGCTGGGGTGGTGTCAGCGAGCTTCTCGAATGGAAGAGTTCTTTGCTTCGGGTCTTTGCGGCCCATGCCGCGCAGAGCAATGTTGCCGTGACCCACCAGGCCTCAGCGGGTATTCCCAGCGCGCTCGATATCCTCCGCCCCGCTGCGTGAGCCGTCAGGTAACAGGAAAAGGCCAAGCGGGGGTGAATCGGGTGCCCAGTCGGCCCGGCAGAGATGATGATGTGGGCCGGGACCGGGGGGGGGGGGAGTCAAGGCGCTACCCCAGCAGCTTGAAAAAAAGAAAAAAAAGAGGGAACTCTTCAAGCCTGCTGCTGTTGACCAGGCTGTCGCGGCATCTCGTCAAATGCAGTCTCCACATGTCTCAGGGGGGCATAGGCGAAGCAGGCTATGGCCGATGGAGAGGAGATGAGGCTCAATCTTGTGAGCCCTGGTTACGGGTGCAAGTTCTAAGAGCCCACTGCACAGCAGGATGGGGCCCACAAAGGAGTTGACTCCCGCTGAAGTGGAGGGTGCATAGTCTCGGCCAGCGGGTTAATTCAGAGGCAGCATTCTGGGGCGGAAATGATGTCTTCCTTGAACGATTGCTAGCACTAGTATGAGCGCGTGGGACACATCACTCCTCACTCCACCACAACCCGCTTCCCTGCTTGTCTCATTGTATTCGTGTGGCGGCAGAGGAGCTGCAACCGGCCGGCAAAGGTGAGGCCGCGCGTTGTCCCATTCTGCTCCCCTCCCCCGCAGGCCCCGCGTGTGTCGCAGGAATCGGCTGCGCCGCCGTTAGCGATGGTTGTCCCGGCGGCCGGCAGCAGTTGATAGGGGCCGCGATGAACTCAGCAAAGGGAGGGGGCGCAGAACCTCTCACCGGCAATGAAGGTAGTTGGGGTCAGCCCCAGGCGGCCCAGACCCTACACGCTGGGAAGGAGGCAGAGCGCGGAGCCCGCGGCAGGTCGGCTGCGCCGCGAGGTCCACTCGCCTCCGTAGCGGCTGTTCCCGGGCACCCAGCGGCTCCGTTCTGGTATCGGAGGGATCAGCTTCTCTTCCGATATCCCTCACATCGCGTTTGCGGCGTGATGTCGGCGCTGGTTTCAGGAACACGTCGGGAAGCTGGAGAGCCGGACGGAGCTTCAGAGCCAGGCGGCTATTTTAGTCGCCGGCTTGGCCACGCCCCCCACAGAAGTGACCTTTAACATACAAAATGAACATGTGCAGACGCCTGTAGAGACAGTAGTGATATGTGTAATAACCAATGGTGAGGCTTGTAAGATGAATATAACACACACACATACACTCTCTTTCGCTCAAACACACACAACACACTCTCTCATACACACACTTTCTCTGACTCACTCACACACTTACACAAACCACAACACTCACACTCTCTCACACACATAATCTACCCCCTGGTAACCCCGCCGCTCTCTGTAGGGATAGTGTTTTGTGCTGCACGCCGGAGGTGAACGGTAAGAGAGCGACCCTGCAAGGTGTGGGCAACGGGTTCTGCACTGAAACCGCAACACATGTAAGCAAACCCATAGCGAAGGAAGGCGCAGCATTGAGAAAAGTAAACTCTGCCCGATTTTAGGAGCCCTCAAATGTTATTCGCAGTTCCCTAATATTATGTAGTTTTTATTAGATAGCCCGTTGCTGTTGCTTCTAGGCACCACATATAGCGTGTTACTATTAAAAATGCTATAATCCAATTGGAATGTGGACTGGCGCACTCCTGGTTATACTTGGTGATTAAAGATGTGTGGGTGCCTATTGGTGAACCCTCCTGAGTGTGAGGGTGAGTAAATGAGAAGAATAAGCGTTTTCCCTCGTAAGAGTAACGTCTCCAATGGGCACTCCTTCAAATAATTTTCAAAAATTTCCTTAAGAATTGGTTTCAAAACTGTATTTATTTCAATTCATTTCATTTTAATACTATTGTTTTCATAGTATTCAGTAATTGCGTAGTTGTTCATTCATTTCTGCCCAATGCATTTCGGGCCAAACCCTTCATCAGGGGACTTAGTTTCTAAAAACATACAAAGCAGTAAGATAAAACATTCACATAGGTACAGGGTGGACTTTCATGTAAAGTATTGCGGGTTGACAATGGTAAAACGTGCGTTTAAGGTCTATAAGTACCCTGTGGTTACAGACTAAATGAGTAACATGAATGTGAAACATAAACAGCATTGCAAATGAGTGTTCGTGCTTAGCATGCCAGTAAAGGTGAGTGTGTTGATAACTTCCTTAACAAAATCTTAACCGGAACCATAGAAGTGCAAAAGTGCCTTGTTTTTTCATGCTTATTTGGCCCGAAATGCATTGGGCAGAAATTATTTGAAGGAGTGCCCATTGGAGACGTTACTCTTACGAGGGAAAACGCTTATTCTTCACTATTAAAAATGCAACATTTCGATACTGGATCTGTGTGGCTCAAAGTGAAGACCCGAATGAAAGACTGGAGGATGAGATTCCCGTGTTCATTCTCAAGTGTTTAAGATAATACCCAAATCCAAGGCGTTTTCACGTGCTCTGAAGTGAACACAAGAGTGAATGAGTGACTTTCTTGCTGGTTGCTGCATAACCCGATTGAAGTTTGCGCTCCGGAGAAGCTCTGTGAAGGGAGCTGCTCCGTTCCTCCCTGAAACGAGCTGTTCGCCCATGAAGTGGCTTTTTGTTTGAAAATTGGCAGAATAAAGGAGTGTAGGCAGTGAGGAGGGGAGGGGTCCCCCCAGGTCTGTGGTGCGAGGCCGGGCAGGTGTGGGACCAGGGGGAGGAGACCCCATATCCTCTGGATAGCAGCTGATTTGTGTACAAGGAAACAGTGGCAGCAGTGCTTAATTTGTAAAATATGAAGTGCAGGTGCTCAAATGTTTGTCGGAGGCCACACCTACTTTTCTCTGGGTCCACCCACTTCCTCCACTGGCTCCACCCACTTACTCTATTAGCTCCACCCATATCCTCAACTGGCACTGCGAAAATTGAGATGAATTGCAGCAAGGGAGCCTTCCTCATAGTAAGGTTTTGATAGGAGGTTCCCCTGCCCTGTGAACATTTTTAAAAAGATTACATCAAAAGTGCATTTAAAGCACAATTTTGGAATAATTTAGCTAAAATCACTAATGCATTGAAAAGGGACAATTCCAGTGCTCTATGTGCCGATCTGGGGAAAGGACAATACTGGGGTAGGGTATGCCCTTTTTAATAGAGTCTATGAGATCAAAGATACAACTTTGACATAGCTTATGTGACAAAATAAACCAAAGGAAGGAACAATAGGCAAACACCGTAATAGTGGAAATATTGGAATGTTGTAGATCTATATAAGTCATTACTAGTCATCAGCATTCAATTGTCCTAAAAGGAGCTCCCGGCATTCCAGTACGTGGAATTTCATTGTATTAAGTGCAAGATGGTTCAGGATTGGAAGAAAAACATTGTATCACATATACAGAAAATGTTAAATTCTACAGTGTTAAAAAAGGGCTCGATGGATATTTGAGGCAGCAGAACCGCTGGGCTTGTGGGAATTAGATATAGGCTTTAATAGCTTTTTCCTTATGCCCTCTTTCAAATTTCAGCTTCAAAGTACCCGAGCCAGACACAAACCAACACGCACAGACAACACGCACACAGCCACCTGTACACACCGCTGTGTGTGTGTGGGAGGGAAACCTACCCATATTTGCACACGTGCTCCACCTCTTTGCACCCCGCACCGGCCCTCTCCCTCCCTCATAGAGTCAATCGTTTTGGCTTTAGCAGCATATAACATAGGTATAACTTTGACAACAGGAGCGCAAGCTTCCCTAACGCAAAGAAGTTATACGACAAGACTCAGAGGAAGCAGTGACAGCGGTGCAAGATTCCCAAGTGTGAATCACAAGCTGTGGCCAGCCTGCCACCACTGCCATGTGCTGCCATCACCTTATGTGCATTACTTGCGCTTGCAAACTTTTAAAAGTTATAAATCAATAATGAACATACAGGTTTGTACATAAATACTGCTGCTTGCTGCACAGCACTAAACAACACTGCAGCCTTCTCTTGACAGACTACAAACGCACTCATGCATGGCTGATGCCACCAGGGTTTAAATTTCATCAACTCATCAACTGGGCTGGAGGGCATTTGCATTCGAACAGAGGATGAGGATCACAACATTGTATACGTAATTGGGGTGGTTTGTCAATGTTACCCACAGATCCTTTAAGGCAAAGTGGGCAATTAATCTGGCCCCCACCTCCCAAGGCCCTCCCCGGTATTCTTTCTGTCTTACTTGCTTCTATTTTTCTCTGTAAATCTCTCAACCCCACCCCCCTACCTACCTTTAACTCTGATTGTCTTTCTCTACCTATCCCTCCCTCAACACCCTGTCCCTTCTCTCCTTGCCCATCTCTTGCTTCGTCATCTCTCTCTCGGTATCTGACCTCACCCCTCTTTACCTCTGTCTCTCTCTGCTTCCTACCCTACCTCCCTACCCTCTTCTAACTTAAGTTATTCTTCACCTCACCTCCGACCTCCCTGTTGCTACCATGCTTCTGGTACTCTTTCTACACTGTTTATTATTTCTACTGGTAGTAATAATAAAGTGAAGAAAATAGACGCATAAATAAACTTAATTAAGCCCCCGGTTTTTCTTTTGTAGACAGTCTCCTCCAAAAATAAAGAATCCAAGAAAGCCAGTGGCACGAAGAGTCCACTATCTATGGGGCCTCCTGTTAAATCAAATGCTATTATGCTCAGGTGGCGCGCGGTATTCATTAGCCCCCCAGCATACCCCACACCCCCTCCCGCCACCAAGACAAGGGCTGGAAGCCACTACGTCGCGCAATATAACTAATTAAATTAATGGAGGACACTGCAGGCTGACGGAGCTACTCCGGTCAGTTGTTTTTGCACATCGTCTTCTTTAATATATATACCTGCTTAGTACTTACAGTTATTTATACTAGTGGTGGACTGGGCATCCGGGGCTACGGGGCACTGCCTTATTTATTACACTGACCGGACCGGATATAGCTAGGTAGGCCTGCCTGGTGCTGCTACTGCCTGCGTGCCTGGCGCTGCTACTGCCTGCGTGCCTGGCCTGCCCGCTCAACCTCACAACGTCCTCGGGCTGATGATGGCTCCTGGGATGCGGGTGTCCATGGCCGTGGCAATCGGAAAGAAATCTGCGCGCGCAGCGCTGCCTGCCTGCCCTACACAACATCCTGCTTTTCATGGCATTTATTTAGCCACTATGAAGCCAGTAAAGCCCACCACTGTTAAGCAGTGACTAGCAGTAGGGAGGAGATATATTAAGTTTTTAACGAAGGCAGGGGCTGGGCAGGGCCTTTAACTTCAAACCCGGCCGGCCGCCGGCCCTATACGTCAAGGGGCAGGGCCTTCTTTCAACTTAACCCCAGCCGGCGGCCGGCCGGCCCTATTGTGATATAAATAAATCAAATGTACTAAGTGTACAGTGGGCCGGGGCAGGCACAGTGCATCATTAAATCTTGTTGATGGAGCCAGAGCTACCACGCGGTGGCGGTGCCCGACACGTCACCATGCATAAAACATTTTTTTTAAAAGTAGCGTGCGTTGGTTTGGCAACAATGGGCATGCTGTTGTAATGTACTAATTACCCAATGCACTCTCCCTTTTGAGGTTCTCTGCCTTGCTGCTCAGCCTATGGTGAGGTCATTTAGAATGTTCGGTGAGTTTGTATTGTAAGGAGAATCAGTTGGTGTGGAAGGGCTGAGCAGCGAGGGGGCTGCTCCTGGTGGGGCACTTTTATGGATCAGACTAACATCCTGTAACCTGTAACCTAAGAAGTTATCTCAAGAATAAATCTACTACCTTTTCTACAAGACATGCCTGCGCATCATTCCTCGTTTTAACACTGGCGACGAGGATGTAGAAAATGTAGTAGATTCTGACATTTCTTATCACCTGTGAACGGTCAGCCCTAGCCTGGGCCTGCCAATTCCTGCTGTTATTTCTGGGGAGCCTGCTGTCACCCTCCTGTTTTGGATGATGTGTTCCTGTTTTGCTGTATTTGGAGAATGCCCCCCGTAAAAGGAAGCTGTAACGATTTTGCAGTAGCGACATCATTGATTTTAAATCCTATCTACAACCTTAGATGAGCAGTGTACTGGCTGCGTGTGTTTCCCAGCCAAGTTGTGTGGATTTGCATGCTGTGCCCTGGGAGGATCTTTAGCACACAAGAGGAGTGTTGTGGGATTGTGTGCCACCTGTGTTGGATTGTGTCAAGCTTTACTTTGGAGTTACTGTGGTTGAGAACTCACACCACGAAATTTCATATGTGAGCTGTTTGATCTTGTGCACAATTTTATTCCCACTGGCTGACCCTCGTCAATTGGACTGCACCGCTAAGTATGCTGTAACTGACTAAAAGAGCTGTGGGGCATCGGTTTTTTTTAGCACAAATTTGCGCAAGTTTAGGGGATTGGCAGTTTAACTGATGTTCCTATGATTTAAAAAAAATATGCTGCGCGTGATTCTCTTCACGCGAATCCTACCTGCTGTGCCTTGAGCCCTGCTGTGATGCCTTCGTGGGAATTCACTCGTAATGGATTCCTTGCCTGCTTGTGAACGCCGCATGCACTGACGTGCCGTGATCCTTCCGGCATAACGTGCGCTGCGTGCCGCCATCTTGTGGTGGGCGGCCGCATCATCCTTACTCCTTGATGAATCCTTTTTGCTGCTGCCAACCACGCTGTTTTTCTTTCCTTGATGCAATAAAGAATGAACAAAGCTTAGGTAACCCACAGCGCTGATGTCATTGTCAGCGCTGCTACTTAACGTGTTTTGACATGCAGGAACGCTGGACGTTGCTTTTGCAACCCCTTGCACCGTGTCATGGAAGATGGTGGATCTGCGTGTGACAAGGCAGGACATAGATGTTTTTCACCAATGTGGTTCAGGGGAAACGCAATCCAGACTACACGTGGAAGAAACTATCTTTGTTGATTGAACTGGACTACGCGAGGTCTTTGGGTCAAGAGTGGCAGACTGTTGGTTTAAAGGATAAACTGACCATCGAATATGACTGCTCCTGTTAAAGATGATAGCGCACTGAGGTCAGTGGTGGACTCATTCTGGTGCTATGTGCCATCTGTCATCTCGAGTGAGATCTCGCTCACTGGTGGTAAAATGACACATTGTTGATTTTGCATGCTCAATACTATGCATATTTCTAAATGGTGTTGGATGTGTGCTATGCTCAATTTTGATTCTATGGTTGCTGTATATCTAGATGAGGAGGTGTGTAGGGTGTGAGGTTGAGGAGGTGTGTAGGGTGTGGGGCCCCAGTTTTGGGTTCATAGGGAGGTGTGTTCCCCGTTGTTTCTCAGAGGGTTTTGGGTTTAAGGATATCCATAGTATGTTGCGGGAGTGTCAGGACTGTGCGCATTTGTGCTACGTTTTCTGAATTCCATGTTTTGGCCAGTATGTCTCGGGTTCAAGGATACCCTGGATTGTCATGGGTTTAAGGATACCCATAGTATGTTGCGAGAGTGTCATGGGTTTAAGGATACCCTGGATTTACTTTGGGTTTAAAGATACCCATATTTAGTTTCAAGAGTGTTTCAAGAGTGTTTTGGGTTATAATTACCCTGTTTTGGTATGCGTAGAGTCTTATTCCTCTTCTTTGAGGTAGACCTATCCTGCCACTAGTATGTGCAGTTGAGGGTTGTAGATCCCTGTTCTGCCGCAGTCTTGTGCCTTAGTTTGTGGCGCAATGGGTACTCCGTGTGGTGTGGGGTATAGTACCCGCAGTTTGTAGTGTGAGTTGTGGTGGATAGCATCCACTGTTTTTAAGAATGTATCTCCTTGTCTTGCATTCTTTGTTGTCTATGATCATTATCAGGGGGAAGGATGGTGTTATAATGTTTTGTGGTTATGCATTTTCCTTTTCTGTCAAATGTGTGTTTTACTATCTCCATGCATTTTTATTGTATATGATCATTTTGAGGGGAGTGTGATGTTTTAGGCTTTGTCATTAATGCATCCTCCTTTGCTGACTTGTGTGTTTTTCATCTTCATACATTTTGATTGTTTTCAATCATTATAAGGGGGGGATGTGTTGTAATGTACTAATTACCCAGTGCACTCTCCCTATTGAGGTTCTCCGCCTTGCTGCTCAGCCTATGGTGAGGTCATTTAGAATGTTCAGTGGGTTTGTATTGTAAGGAGAATCATTTGGTGTGGAAGGGCTGAGCAGCGAGGAGGCTGCTCCTGGTGGGGCACTTTTATGGATCAGACTAATATCCTGTAACCTGTAACCTAAGAAGTTATCTCAAGAATAAATCTACTACCTTTTCTACAAGACTTGCGTGCGCATCTGTCACCATTTTAACACATGCATGGCATGATGACTGCTTAGTGGCGTGCGACACGTACTACTACTTACGGTTACACTCGTGGTCAGCCGGGGCTGCGGGGTACTGCCTTTATTTTTAACTACTGATATGCCGCCTGCTGCTATTGCTGCGCTGCCTGCCCTCAACGTGGTCGAGTGCGGGTGTGCCGGGGCGTGGCAATCAGACAAAAATCTGCGTGCACAACCAAATCCAGCCCAGGCCCAGCCCAATCAGTGTCTGACTGACTCCCGCCCACCACTAGCAACACTGAACTAATGGCCGCCGCCATGACGCCATCCACCTTCACATATATGATGATGATCGAGGCCCTGTCTGAATGCAGTAAAGTAATCTTTGCTCCATGCAGTCTCTGGCTCACAAGTCACAAGAAGCACTCACCGGGACTCGGGAGACTGAGAAGATAGAACAGCACTCTGCGCCGAGTCAGTAAAAGCTAAGTTAGCTAGCATGTCATATTGTGACGTCCGGCACATATTAAGCGTGGCCGCCGTGTACAAAGGACATCCGGCCGCCGAGGTGAGCAGGGCGCCGCCGGCAGAGGGGTCAGCTCACCGGGGCCTGAGGGCAGGGAGGGTGACTGGCCGAGAGGAGGGTGACGAGGGGGTTACACAAAGGAGCTAACAGGAACCAGCTAATATCAGCAGCAAACAGAGCCGTTTCTAGGTGTTTTGCCGCCCTAGGCAAGAATTGAAAAATGCTGCCCCCTCCCTTTTACTACCATCACTCTCTCCCCCTGTAATCCAGGCTAGAGAGGCACACCCTCTACTGCCGAACCTTTCTATGTTACTCTCATTTACTATCAGGAAACACGATCACAACAGTCAGTCCTGCAAACGACCTCAATGAAAGGCCCAGGCCAGACCGTTACGGTAGCCATGCACTCACAAAACTATGTACACGGATGCCCAATAGAGCCTTGTGTTTAAATACCACTGAGGCGTCAAGTGCACCTCGTTTTCAAAACCAGAAACAACAAAAATACTAACTTGCACCATCTTCCAAGGCCAGACCTAGTGGTTTTGCCAACGCTTGTTTTTTTTCACTGAAGCAACTGAAATAGTTCTCACCTACAATTGTATCTATTTAATAAGGGCTGATCACAACAATTAAAAGATTTCACGTCAGGGAGCTTATAGTTCATGATGCTCAAATCTGCGCTAATCAGAGACTAGGGCAAGACGTTAATAAAGTTTGGCGTATAACACAGAATGAACTGCTTCTTGGCGCTGTGAATAGAAGTTATTGACAAGCTCGTGCATGGTACCGCTATGAGAGTAATCCTGACCAGAATTTGAGCCGGTGCAAGGCAGAATGCACACTTCACCATAGTTGACAAGTGGTTCCATGTTGTGGAACTCCTTCAACCAATCCCGGGTTTGCGGCCACCTGTGCATTGCATTGTGGGATTTGTAGTCTTAGTTTTAACAGGGTAAGCACTGGCTTAAAAATCCCAGCGTGGACATTGACGTTGGCCTAAACAGTCACGACTCACTACCGGATGACGGTATCGGGCATAACACTAGGCTAGTGGTCAGTTCTTTTTTTTTTATGGAGTTTTATATAGCGCGATCTTGACCCCAAAGTATTGGGTATCAGAGCGCTTTACACGAGCACAAGTTGCGTTACATCATGAGGACACATTCATTTTTGTTAGGCATGAACAGCCTATTATTATGACAACAGGGGGGGGCGGGGGGTATCCGGCGGGACTCTCCCACTAAAAACAAAAGAAGGACTTCAGCAACGGAGCGATGGGACCAAAACTATCTGAAAATAAAGTTTCCCTTCCAGAAAGGTTAGCGTGCACAGCAGTGAGTCGAAGCCCTGCTTCCCATACAAGTCACAGTCACACTATGAACTCACTCCCTTCCACGTCTGCACATCCGAGAGGCGTGCTACAAACCGAACAATGTGTGCACAGCGGAAGCCGCACAATGGACTGTATTGTGTACACAACGCCGTGTATTTGCAACCAGAGCTACGCTAATACGACTGCTCCAGTCTTCCAGCACAATAAAACCCAGTACTGCTTAAAGGAGCCGCGAGCTATGTTCTTATGCATAGCGATTTCTATCGCACAGGTGCTGTTTTCTGTGTAAATAAATAGCAGGTGTTACTGAGACCGAGCACCATGGTGCTCAGTTTAGGCACCTCAGAAGGATGAAAGGCTGAGCTGGCTCTGCCCAGCGCGGGGCCTATGAACTGTAAGCTACATACAGATCTGGTATGTACCAGCAAGCGCTTCACTCGCTGTGCTGTTTTATTTCCCGGTCGAGAAAGTCTCCTTCCGAATACCAGAACCCGGATGAAGAGGGATGGGGTGCCTAGAAGACACCGAAGAGTTTCCAGTAGCACCCTTTTATCACCTTGTTCCAGTCAGGAAAAAGAAATACGGCATTATGGCCCGTGTGTACGAACGCATTTCTCCATAGACCCAGAATGGGCCCCCCCCCCTCGCTTAAACTGCACGAGAGGACTCTGTGTCACCCATTTCTAGTGCTTTTAGTACATGCATCTTCAAGTAGAAGCACTCCATCACCTCTCCGCGTACTCGTGAGACTGTGAGTCACAATCACTGACAGTTTGCACGTTTTACGTTTGCACTGATGCTGTTCCACAGGCATAGCTGCCAAGGTTCCAGATTGCTTATGTGTGACATTTTCATAATTTCACTGTAATTATGAATGACATTCAATGGATGTGAGTGACACTTTTTCGCGAGCAAAATTAAGCAGTGACGATGAGGAAAACATATATATTTCTGAAATTACACACACGACACTCTAAGATCTTAAAACTGCTGCAAACCACTAGAAATAAAAGGGCATGAACCTAATAAAAAGTAGTAACTTACAGCTAATCCTTATAAACTAGAGGTTTGTGAGTATGCATGGTTTATGTTCTTTTGTGAAAACTGTTACTTAACAAAAGCTGATCTTGCCCTAGCACTGTATTATTTACCAGAGTTATCTTGACATTGTTACTGTTGCATGAAAGCTCTTGGGCACAGAAAGAATTCAGCCCTGCATTATCTTTGATTCTGTGACATCAGACGAAGTGACACAGGACTGTTGTCATATCTGGCCCCCTGGGGAAAAGCATATATCCTGAAAAATAAGAAATGCAAGCATCAGCTGGATCCCTTCTTACCCTGACACTTATTAATGCACCCCTGCTGTGCTCAGCTTTTTTTCAACTTCTTTCTATGGCTGCTTGTGTGCTATAAAAGGTTGGGGCATAATGTCATTGATCCCCACAACCCATATAGTAAATCTCAGTGACATGATTATGGAAGTGAAGATCAGAGCTCTCAAGTTAAGTTGAATATATAATAATAATAATAATAGTAATAATAATAATAATGTATTATAATATAATATAATATAATATAATGATATAATGTAATATAATAAAATATAATATAATATAATATAATATAATATAATATAATATATTTCCTACTGGCGGTAAATAGTTAGGACCTAGTTTCAATAGGAAGAGCATTTTTGGACTTGCCCTTATGTTTGGCGCCGTTTGATAAATCTTCAGGAAATTTTCCCAAAGTTAAGTAGGGGCAGAGAAAAAGGGGGGTCCCAAAACGTGTTTTCTCAATGTTAATTCCCATAGGAGTTTTGAACACGACTACAGCTCAAACTGCTTAATGAAATTACAGCAAATTTGGCAGAAAGTTAGGTTTTGGTAGTTTGGTGTAAATCCATCCAGTAGTCTTAGAGATATTAACCAAAATCCAAATTTGTATATCTGGGGGTACGGATCCTCTGCAGAGCCAACAGTCCCCATGCTGTAGTCTTCAACCAGGAAGGGTTGACAGCCATATTGGGACTCGACTCCAAAATGGCACCAGGGCAAGGGAAAGGACAGGAATGCGCCTCATTGCTTTAAATATGGTGCATTACTACCCTTTATCTGTCACGCAGTGCAGTGAGATGAATTGCTGCACTGCAATATGCCACAAGCTCATAAATGAGCACCTTGATATGTAACGTTTTCTCTTGAATTGCCCAGCATCCACCCATGGATAGGTTTCCACATCTTGCTCCCCTTCCTTCCAAACCTGCTACTGAATCTATCACAACTTCTATATATTCCCCAAAAACAGCCCTCCTATTCCATGCTTTCGCATTCCTGAGCCACCATTTTATCTCCTCTGTTGACTCCTGATCTAAGACTAATATTTGAAAATACGACCAACTGATTCTCAAGCTCCTCATTTTCACTCTCTGCAGGGCCCTGTGGTATACGGGTCCTTGAAATACTGCCTGAATTGTTGAAGATAATAGACTGAGAACCTCCTCCATTCCTAACACCTTTCTCAACTCCTTTCATAACCTCTTCAACTTCTCCCTTGGTAACTTCAATTCTACCTGAATTGTGTCAACAACAAATCCTAAAAAATTGAGGGGCATATTCACAAGGAGCCATCGCCGAATTAACAGCACATTATTGCAGCCAAAGTCGTGATAAATTTACCTCCCCATTCACAAGCCGGTGTTAACAGCCCACAGCACCAGTTTACCCGCGATAGCAGCCGCAAAAAACATCGCCACAGAGGACCCCCGCAAATATCGCTAATGAGATGCAGAGTAGGCATTCCCGTGCCAAAAGCCAAGACAACAGCACACCTCAACATTCCCAACGACCAGCCACATCGGCGATAAAAACACAAAACAGGCGATAAGGCGCGTTAGCACCAGGAAATTTACACCTGCTCTGACCTGGTGTAAAGTCGGAGGGCAGCCAGCACCACAAAAGGGAGCACAGCCCAGGGCCACAACCCAAGGGCAACAGATGCCATGGAGCCACTCATCATGCGGCCCGGACACCCAAGAGGGCCACCACACCCACACCCACCACCCCCAGGACCACCCCTCCCTGGCACCCCCCTTACCAAAGACATGCCACATCAGCCAAACCTAAACATGTACAAAATATTCCGCTTGATGCCGCACAATCACAACTGGTGACATGCATGTGTCGTCACAGAAATGAGAAGCACACATTCACTTCCGAAGCAACAAATGAAACTTTATTAAAATGAACAACAAAATGAAATGAAGACACAGAGGACAGAGAGAGAGCAAAGGAGAGAGAGAGGAAGAGAGGGAGAGAGAGAGAGAGAGAGAGAAGAGGAGAGAGAGAGGGAGAGAGGGAGAGGGAGAGAGAGAGAGAGAACGTGCCGCCCCTGCGCACCCAGGCCACACTGCTCACCTGCTGCCACCGGTGTGTCTCCAACCACGTGCCGGTATATATAGCAGGACACCAGGTCACACATCTGAGTCAGAGGCGTCAGCTGAAACAGAGCCCAGATACATGACTGGCACAGTACACACACTTGCAAAAGACATCATTGCCTGCCCGCCCATGCACACCCAGGCAGAGGCACCCCAACCCCTCCCGCCGCCCATCGGAGCATGCCCGCCCATGCACACCCAGGCCTCAATGCTCACCTTCCGCCTCCGGCGCGTAGACAGAAGGTCCCACCATGTGCCGCTGCAAGCCACAAGCCCGGGGCCTGCGGACATGGCACCCTCCACATCATGCAGCCCCGCTCCGCAGGCCACCAGGTCTCACGTTTGGTGCTGGGTCTTGATTACTCCAGGGCAGAGGACATACCAGTGCACCCGGCACCATCGCAGGCTGCACACCCGCTCAGCCCAATGGGTGCCACCAACTCTGGGATCCCGGAAGCGACGCCACGGGGCGGTAGGCCCGCGCTGCCCGTTGGCTCTGGCCTACACTGCGGTCCAGCAGGGCACACAAAATCTGAGCTGTCCGGACCACCGGGACGGGGCATCATCGCAGGCTGCACACCCGCTCAGCAGCTCAAGGTGCCACTGACTCAGTGCACCCAAAGTCACCGTCCAGTGCCTGTGCCGTCCGCAAGGACTCGGATGCCACTAACCCTGTGCAACCCCAGTCAGCACCACATGTTGGTAGGCCTGTGCCGTACTCAAGGCCTCGGATACCACTAACCCTGTGCAACCCCAGTCTGCGCCACGTGGTGGTAGGCCCATGCCGTACTCAAGGCCTCGGATGCCACCAACCCTGTTTGCAACAACTCATGGGCCCTATATGAGTGCGAACCATGGAGCGTCCGTCATCCAGTCACCACCGCAAGAGGGGAATGTGACGTCGTCTGCCCCTTATATTGGCGGAGTCACATGGCCTGTGACGCCTGTGCCGGATGTGTGTGGTGTGTGTGAAATGCCCTCGGGGAGTGGCTGTGACATGCTGACAACTAGACCAGTGACCTGCACACCACCAGTGAGTACAGCTGCGACGGGTAGCATGAGGGCCCCCCTCGGGGCGTAAGCGGAGTGGTCTGGCCTGCCGTACGCCGGACCAGCGCAGGGATTGCAACAATGACTCGTGGGATCTGGGCATGGTTCAGTCCATGTCCGGACAAGGAAGTGACTGATGCGTGTGTCCCTGTTGTAGTGTTCACGGGACCCGGTACACAAAATGCAATGTCGCACCCTCTGACTGGCATCCCACAGGATGAACATCATTGACGCAAGGGAAGGCACTGTCCCCACATTCATCCACACATCCATACATGAATGACGTAAGACATTACACAGCAGTGCGTCACTGGATGTTTATTTGCACATCCAGTGCAGTCCTGCAGCTGGACTGGTACAGGGCAATGCCGAGCACACTACACAATATGGGCCCGTGGAGGGCCAGCCAGTGTACATCCGGGGATGACCTGTACTGCGGAAGGGGAAGGGTATTGTATTGTATTGTATTGTATATAACATTTATAGAGCGCGACAAACACCCTACGGGTACCCTGGTGCTAAAGATACATGAGCACAGACCAGCGTGGAGCGAGAAGGACAGGACCTAAAATAAACATTACTCGAAAACGACAGAATCAGTTTCTGGGGAACAACCACGTTTTGATCCTTTTCCTGAACAGAGACAGGGTACTACATTGTCTGATTTCAAGTACAGTCCGCAGTCTGTTCGCCGTGTCAATGGTCGTCAAACAGGATGTGGCAGTCCATGTCGCTGTCCAAGGTGAGTGGATCGGAGTGTATCGGGGGTCAGTGGTAGGTCTTGAGGCCATGTGCGACACCAAGCAGAAACAGGCAAGGTGGCGGACATGAATGCTAGTACCTCCTTCTGATCTCAATCCCATCTACGTCCTCGTCCCCGGATGTGTGCTCTGCCCCACCTGTGGGTGTTGCAGTACCTGCTGCGGCACTGTGTGCCCCTGACACATCAGGGGCCGGAGGTGGATTGTCGGCCGCACTTGGAGGCACTGACACACCAGGGGGCGGAGATGTGGATGGTGTGGGGGCAGCAGCATTCATCATCGCCACGCCTTGTGGCAGCAATGCCATGATGAAGACATGCAGGGCCTGGTAGATCCCAGCTACATTTCGCTGATGTGCAGCGGTGGCTGCCATCTTTTCCGCCTCCCTCCGCACCATGTCCTCCATGAGCCTCCGCATGTGTGCCAGCTCATGGCTGGCATCGCTGGGGCGACTCTGAGCGGACATGTATTCCTCCCTCCGCGTCATGACTCCAGCGATGTCAGTCAGGGCTCGTTGGAGACCATGGGGCGGACATAGACACCCGAGGATGGTGTCCAGTTTGGTGGCCATGAGGTCGAACCCCAACCGCACCTGCTCGGCCGTCTCCCTCTGACCCTCCAGCACACGGCGTTGGAAGGCCATTTGTTGTTCCTGGGGGTCTTGGGAGAGTGCCGGGGCTGTGGGTGCCTCCTGCTGGGTGGTTTGGGTGGCGGGTGGGGTCTCATGGATGTAGCTGGGCTGCCCTGATCGTGGAGGTTGCTGGCGGATGAGGTCAATGATGTCTTGGATGGTTTGGGTGTCAATGCTGGTGTTGTCCTCCTCCTCGTCATCAGTGAAGAGTGGCTGTGACTGCTCTGCAGGAGGTGTTGACGATGCCGCTGCGATGTGAAGGGGAGATGGTGTATTACAATGTGTCCACATGTATGTAGCCGCATGGTACAGGTTGACATTCAGACAGCATGGCATTGTACATTGTGACATTGTGGGTCTGGGCGAGGACCCAGGGTCATTGTGGGTGTGCACTGTGCCCTGCTTGCTTGTGCATGTGTGCCATTGTGGCCATCTCCCCCCGTCCCCCAGTACCTGGTGGTCACTCACCCTGTTGCGGTTGTGTTGTGTCCTGTCGAGCAGTGTCCTGTCCCCCGACTCCGGCCACAGTATCCATACTGATGACTGTCAACACCAGCTCCTCCATGTCATCCAGCTCCAGCTGTGCCGCTGGGCCCCCATCTCCGGTCTGCGTTGCTGCCTTCTGGTTGGCGCTGATTTTCTCCTTGGTCTTCCGCTTGATGTCATTCCATCGCCTCTTGACCTCGTCCATTGTCCGCTTGTGCTCTCCAACGGCATTCACCTTGTCGACGATGTCCCGCCATATTCCATTTTTGGTGCCCAATGACACGTTGGAGGTGACGAAGAGTTGTTGATGGTGTTCCACCACCTCCGTGACTATGATCCTGTTCGCCTGCGGACTGAACTTGGTCTTCTTGTCCTTGCCCTTCCCTGTCCCCGAGGTCCCAGGCTGGTCGTCCGGGGTGCTTGTGTGGTTGCGCTCATCCTCTGCACCTGCTCCGGATGCCTCCATGGTGCTTGGGTGTTGGTCAGTTTGTGTGTGGGTGTATTTTCTACGTTTATGGTGATTTTTGACGCCTGCCAGGTGTGTGTTGCAGGCCTGGCGCTGCTTGTCGCTGATTTTCTCATCGCGCTTTGGCCCTTTGCGTGTTTTTTGGTGTTGTGGTTTGTGTTTTTATCTCCATCGTGGTGGTTGTATCGCGGACATTGTCCGCGGTTTTGGCAGCCTATCGCATGCTACCGCCTTGTTGTGAATTCCACGTTGAAACGGGGTTATTTTCCCGCGCTAGGCTGCAATATTGAAAGTTGCGTTACGCTACTCTTGCGGTAGTTATCACATGTTCTTGTGAATATACCCCTGAGTTTCCTGACTTGAAATCAAACAAGATTTCTTATTCTATTTCTCAAAAAAAAACAACACCTCCAGCAACTCCATAGCCATCCCAGTGTGTCTCAAAACAACCTACATTCTTTCGTCTTTTTTCTCTACCAGACAAATATTGTTGATGAAGCCTAGAACACCATCTGTGACCCCCGCTTTGGCTTCCTTTGCAACCATATCTTCTACCTCTTGTGTAACCTCATTTCCTCCTCTGAGAATTTTATCTCCAGAGGAGTCCTCTTCTGTACAGGTGTATCTGTACATTCTAGCCTGTATCCCTTGAAAGTCTCTAGCACCCAAGGGTCCTCAGTCACTATCCACCAATTCCCATAAAACTGGGCTAGCCTGCCACCCAATTTTACTGGGATATCTGATAGGCTTTTTGAGATTTCTACTTGATGACGATTCTTTGTCTCCTATCTCCTCTCATTGATCTTCCTCTGAATCGCTGTTTTTGGGGATAAAACCCCTGCTGGGATCCATATCTCATGTGGGCGTATCTTGCACCATGTCCCAAATAGGGACTTGATCCAGCTTGCCCTCGGCCGGGGAACCAACCTCTTGTTCTCCCGGCCTTCCCAAAACTCTGCCAGTGAATATCTTTTTAATATCTTTTTTGGATTTTTGTATTGAACTGAAAACCCGAACATATTTTGCCATGTCTCTTATAAAATCATTCCCGAACAGATAACCCTGTGAAGAAGGACCCCCTTCCTTATTTGCCAATTCGATCAGTTTAGTGTCAATCTTTAATAGTATACTTTTCCAACACTCATTTGATAAAGCCATATTCGCATTGCTTAGTAAATAAATGGCTCTATGGACCCACTGGCGTTACTCCCTGGGGTCTACAGGGCTCTCGTTGAGGAAAGCCCCCTCGGCCAGTACAAATATTTTTATTAAGGGTCCAACCATATCTAAAAGATGATCCTGACAGGACCTTAATCGTTGCAACCTTATCTGGTGTAGATGGGCGTGGACATTCCGATATCAGTCAAGATCTAACCGTTTTTGGTATGTCCCTGTCAACTAGAAGAAAATGTTTGGATGGCACCCAATCTGGGGATAGAGGATGTTTTATTAAAAGAGGATCAAACATTTCATTCCCTAATGGGTCAAGTATAGCTGTTTTCGATCCTGAAACCTTACTTGCCTCGTCTGATGTTCCTTTTAACTTGATCTCAATTACGTCATGGTAAGAGTCAAACAGTGATGAGTATGACAAGTCTATTTCAGGCTCTGAAGCCTCATCAGAATTAATTGTTTCTATAGCATCTTTAGGGCCCTTATCGTGCCCATCCATACTGCCTGTCGCACTAATGTTTTTATTTGCACCATCATTCGAAACTCTTTCCTCTCCTATCTTAGCTCTCTCACTCTTTCCATGATACTCCTCCCCTGAAATTATTTTCCTTTGAACCTTTCCTAACCATCCTGAACTATCTGCTACTTTAGCACTTTTCATTTCTTTAGCGCTTGTTACTTTAGAAATTCTCTCTTTCACGCATAACGACTCAGGGGCCGATTCCGATTCAGGCCGGAAATCACTCCGACCGAGCCGGACCCGGAGAGATTTCCGACCGAACCGGACTCTAGCAGCCCGACCGAACGAGTACGATGCGGCCGTATGCTATCGGACTCGATTCAGTCGGACTCCCATTGAAGTCAATGAGAGCCGGTCGTACAACGCGTACACGGGCTCCCATTGACTCAATGGGTATGTCGCGAACAAGGGCGCCCCCTACAGCGGGTACGCGTTGATGCGACTCGCGCCGTACATGCACGTCTAGGGGGGACCCATGGGTCCCCCCTGTGTGCGACTCGCGCGGCTACGCAGTCCGGCTCCGACTGCTCTTTGGAGCAGGACGGCGCGAGTCGGTCGGACTGCTCGAGGTGCGCATCGTACTTGCTCGGTCGGGGAACGTCTCCATTGCGTGGTGCGAGTTGTGCCCATGCGAGTCGGTCGGAGCGGTTCGGACCCGAGAACGAGTCGGTTGGCGATTTCACGTACGCTCGCATCGTACTCGCTCGCCCGGACGCATGTACGAATCGGTCGGAAACAAGGCCTCCGAATCGGATCCGGTAAAGCCGAATCCGATTCGGTGCCCTACCGGCCGTGATCGGAATCGGCCCCTCAATCTTTTTGTCAATGGTGTCAGTTACCAACCCCTTCAACTTTCTTAAGGCTTTATTTACCATTCCTTCCAATTTCTCTTCTAATCTGCCCTCTAATTGTTCTTCTGATATCCTTGTTTTTCAATTTAAATTTAAACCACCCTGAAATCGGACTACACCTGTCAAAATTAACCTCAAGCAGCGTAGTCCTAGCTGCTTTTTCTCATCCCAAACTTTCGAAATGTCCGCCAACATACTATTAATATCTGCTATCCCAATCCCTCAAAATGACGGACGCACCAATCACTCACGATGTGACCAGTGCGTTTGGTTCTTTCTAAGCATTTTCCCCAAATGATGCCATAAACAATGTGCGGCCCGCTTTGACTTAGAGTGAGTTTGTGATCTCCACTTGTGGTTCTGAAGCCACCTGGAATGACCACATCACTTGAGTGACTGCACCGCACAAGTGCATCCAGATGAAGACGTGGCCGCTCCGGAGAGCACGTCTTCCGAAATGGAGCGCAAGGTTGATTTCAACCACCGCCACACGTGGAAAACCTTTAAAATGCGAGTTGCAAGCCAAAAGTATAGCAACCAAGCCGATCCCTGAAAAAGCTTGTTACAAGCCAAAGGTATTATAATTTTTTTTTATCAGCAGCAGCAGCTTATAGCCTCAGCAGTTTTCATATTAAAGAACCTGAACAAACAATACCAAACATATTCCTTACAATATGTAATCATCACATTAACCATTAACTAAACATTAACCACAATCCACACACACACCTCTAAAATATTCCTTCATAATAGAGATCTCAATGGAATGAAGGAAGAGAGCTGCATGTTCCTGGATTTTGTAGACTGTTAGAGAATGTTTTAAAGGTTCTAAGTTCTCTCTATTGTTGCTGCTGTGAGTGGAGCAATAGAGTATTGCATAATAATATCTTCCATTGCTGACATAAAATTCAGTTGTTATGAGAGCCTGAAGACCTCCCAATACTGTTGAAAAATGTCAGGGAGGAAGAGGCCAAGAGAATCCTGTGCATGTATCTGTCCATTATTGAGTTTGGCCCACTTTATGCTTGGGATAACTAGATTGTGAGGTCTGTGCTATATGTCAGAGCTGTTATTAAGGTAACAAAATCCTGCTCTATGATTATCTATGAGTGAACTGATGTGGAGTTGCAAGTAAGTG
This sequence comes from Calotriton arnoldi, assembly GCA_963921515.1. Classification (NCBI taxonomy): domain Eukaryota; kingdom Metazoa; phylum Chordata; class Amphibia; order Caudata; family Salamandridae; genus Calotriton; species Calotriton arnoldi. The sequence continues at coordinate 5,139,062 of CAWUFW010000051.1, forward strand.
TTCACAAATATCAAGGGCATGCACATTTCAAAATGGGAAATCCCTTCATTCATTGTTGCACCACACATAGTGCAATCCAACCTGGTTGGTGGAAAAAAGAACAGATCTGCAAGAAAAGTCAAGATTGATGGAAAAAGGTTAGCAGGAAAGACTGTACGTGATCTCAATTTACATCCACCTTGCTGCAGGTAAGATGAGAAAAGGTTCAACTGCAATGATTATATAACCAATAGAAAGACTGAAAATGAAGATAGAATCACTAACAAAGAGAATTAAGCCATGGCTCCCAATTTTTAGAAAAGTACAATATAAAATTAGATCTTATCATAGGGCATAGAAAATAGCATTGAACACAGCAAATACTGCCTAAAACTCTTCTAAATTTTTCCTGTGGGTCTTCATCAGGGCCCAGATATGTTGGTTATTTGTATTTGGTTGTTCAGATTTGCTGGATTAAAAAGCTTCTATTGAGAAGGCTTGATTTTATCTACTTTTATCTGAGCTAGATTTATTGATGAGAATATGGCACTGCTGCTGCTCTACTAGCTTTACCTTAGTAGGGAGTCCTTGATTAAGGCAGTGATGGATACTCACATTGTTTGTGTATGTTGAGGCTGCAGTGCTGTTGTTTGCATAATGCATTTACAGCCTTATTATGAGTGGCCCGGTAAAAAGTTGAGATTTTCCCAACCCCCTGAATTATTAATTCCAATAGTACCAGTAACTCCAGGGGTGGGGAATATCGGGCCTTTTAAAAATTGGACCCTGGTTGCACTGAGAAATAAGGAATTACTAGGGAAATGGGTAATTCCTGGTCTGATCCCCCTGGTAATTTATTAAGTTCTGCAGCAATTTGAGTAGCAGCAATCCGTAGGTGAAGAGGAGTTGCCAATACCTTGACAGAAGTGTGACTATAGGATGGCACCATGCACCAGAAACACATGACCTTGCTTCTGGTGCAACCCAGAGATAGGGTATCTTCCACTGATAAAGTATCGGCCAAGGTTAAAGCATTAGGCCTCATTTATACACATGGAATGCACGTGTAGTATAAGGAGGGATACACACACACAGCCCTGAAGAAGGCCCCAGATCCGATTGGACTCCTTGCATGGGCTGAAACATGTTGGCACTATAAAATCAGGGCAAATTGAGCAGTAAAATCTCAATCAGAACCCTGCAGTATATTTTAATTATACCCCAAGTACCCTACCAATAAAGAATTCTTTTGGGCATACTGTGAGGTATTTTTAAATATTTTTCTATTTTCATGGATCCCTGCATTATCCAGCTCGAAATTATCGAAGAACTCCTACCTTCTTTTGGCTAAGTCCATCCTGGTGGTACCATCCTACCAGGGTGTGGATAGGCGCCGATGATTAAACATGTCACGATTGTGACGTGAGTGAGGCGTCTACTCCAATATTTTTGGATATTCCCATGGGACAGCTAAGAGGTACCCTCATTGGACACAGTTTCTTCTCTTCTTTTCATTTGCTCGATTGCTCAGATGTGAGATTGAGATAATTTATAATGTTCCCCATGCTTTCACAAAGAGATTACAGCGATTTTTAGCAGACAAAATCATTGGGAAAAGTAAAGAGACCTGCAGTGTTTCAACACAGTTCTAAATTACCTACCTCATTGGAAATAAAAGGCCAGTAGTAATCATGGACTAAGTGGCAAAACACATACAATAGGGTCATGTTGAAATATCCAAATTGGGAAACTAGGTTATAGGTTCTTAGGGGCGTCAATAGCTAACTATTTATACGTGTCTCATCAATCAATCAAGGATTTATGAAGCACAACAGATCACCTGCCAGGATCTCAAGGCACTGGATATGCTATCTGCTTTGTGGTGATCTGTTTATTCGAACAGCCAGGTCTTGATTCCTTTCCTGAATTGCTGGAGCAATGAGTCGGTCTTGAGGTGCAGAGGGAAGTTCATTCTGAGCTTTGGCCGCCAGGTGTGCGAAGGAGCGTCCTCCACTGTTGCCTTGGCAGATCCGGGGGTGTCTGCGAGGAAGAGGGAGGTAGGTGTCCGGTCGGTTGGGGGAAGGTCATGCATTTGTTGATGTATGCTTGTCCTTCTTTGTGCAGGGCTTTGTATGCGTGGGTCAACATCTTGAACTGCCCTCTATTCTGGATCAGGAGCCAATGTAGCTTCTTGAGGTGTGGTGTAATGTGGATCCATCTGGGGAGGTCAAGGATAAGTCTTGTCGCTGAGTTTGTATTGTCTGTAGTATCTTTAGGAGGTGAGTGGTGATTCCTATGCAGAGAGTGTTCCCATCGTCCAGCCTGCTGGAGACGATGGCCTGCATGACAATCGGTCATCCTGGTGTTGACTGGGAGCCACCTGAAGATCTTGCGGAGTGTTGCAGGGATTCTGTCACGAAAAAGGACTGTGCATTGGGCTAACAGGATGTCAGAATGTAGAGACTGAGGGGCATATGTAGAAGCCCCTATCACAACCACTACCTCACCTATAGTGAAGTTGTGGTGGCGATAGGGGCTGCGCCTTATGTACAAGGCAACGTTAAGCCACTTAACGTGGCTTAATGCTGCCTTGTACATAAGGCACCCTTTCACGCTATGTTAGCGTGAAAGGGGTGGGCAGTGGGTGTTGCGGTGGGCGTTCCACCGCAACACCCATTCATTTTGACGCTGCCCCCTATGTACAAGGGTGGCGTACATAGGAGGCAGCGCCAAAATTAAGACCAGGGAAAACCTGGTCTTAAGTTGACGAAACGAGGATTAATGCATTATTTCTCCTCGTTTTTGCTTTTTCAATGTGTGTTGCCTTGTGCAGCACACATGGAAAAAGCAAAAAGCCATTGTTTGTTTATGTGTAGGAAGGTGTCCCTTCCTGTACATAAACACACTTTTAAAAAAATGCAATTTTGTCACTTTCATGTGTGCTGCATGAAGCAGCACACATGAAAGTGACAGAAAGTCATTTCTAGGATTGTTTATGTGCAGGAAGGGACACCTTTCTATACATAAACAATCCTACACTGCACGCAGGCACCGTTACACTATGGTGCAAGGGGCCCTGCATTGGCGCCAAGTTGCTAAACTTAGCGCCATCGCAGGGGGAAACGCAAGGCTGCACCACATTCTTGTAAATATGGTGCAGCCTTGCGTTTCAGAAGTGGAGGAGAGAGGCATTAAGCCAGGAAGGCTAATGCCTCTCTCCTCCACTTCCTTGTACATATCCCCTTGCGTCTTTCTACCATATCAGTACCTCTGGGCCCAAATCCAGCTAGCTCACAGTGCCTCACCCGAAACTCTTAACCTTCCTAGAGTGACAGGAGATTTGCCAAACTAGAACACAGCACTCTAGTCCCCAAGTGAACCGTGGAAACAGATTTTGTTTCTCACTCATGCATGTCCATAATACAGAAACGAAAGACATGTGAACAGTTTACAATATTTTTGAAATTACCATTGTGTATTATGAAGCAGTTGTGCTGCAATTAGAAAACATATACAACTAAGCAAAGTAATCAACATTACTAGCAAACTGTATACAATGAACAGCCCTAACATGGTAAATAATATATCTGTCTAAGCCTACCCTCGCTATAGGAGCTATGGGATATATCAGTGATCTCTAGGATTAGTACCGGACCCCATTTCTGGTATTTGTAGTTAGGTGGTCCACATCTTTTGTGTGAACTTTATGCAAGGCTGGGGCGCCCATTCCAAGAACTCTCCCTCTGCAAGAATTCTCCTCTCTGTTTCTCAAGGGGGAAGGTCACAGCATATATGCTAAGAACTACCGTGTTAGAAAGCAAAACTGCACCACTGTGTTGTGTCTAAAACGCCACAGTCCAGGAGAGCCCTGATGTTGTCAGTTGATGCAGTTACGTCTGTCTTAGTGTTGTGGTTGGCTCGGATTCTAGATTGAGTGGGGTCAAGGAGGTCCCTTGCCGCATACGGAGCCATCCCAGCGAGTAGCGAGTTTGCACCGTTGGGCTGCCTGATGACTCCACGGCATCCCCGTATTTAGCGACTGCGCATCCAACGAGCTTTGTTTTGTAACCCGAGGAACCACACAGATGATTTAACTGACGGATCGAACCAAGTATTGTGGTTCTGATCAAGCAGGGACGTGGAAGGGACATGCCATATGCATTTCTGCTTTAAGTGCCGTTCTTCCGATCTCGCCTATTTGGAGCCTGCGCGCCCTACGTATTTCTAACCAGCCCTCCGTGTGAGGCTGTTCATGGTGCCCCCTCCCCCTTCACCACAGTCCTGAGGAAGACCCCTTCGTAAGGAATTCAGGAACCTACATTCTTTCGGGGGTCAAAACGTCGACACTTTATATCTTGCCAGCATAACCAACAGTGATTGTTTCACTGTGGTATTCCTCTTCATCATGGCTATATAATAATTCTTGGACAATGTTATGAAGTTTTTGGCCAAAGGATGTTCCACTGTTTCATGTAAACCAGAATATGTGATTTCCACAATACTCTGTCCCTTTATATACACCTTTTATCCTCACTTAAATCACCCAACTCTCCCAGCACTTTCTCCCTTTTTCCTTCTGTGCACTTACTCTTTTTAAAGTGTTCTTATTCATCATCTGTCTATAAAATAGTGGTTGTTCAGTGTGATTAAATAACATTGTTTCACTAAACACACAACGTGGTCGTTTTGAGTATGTTTTCCAATCTCTGTTTATATTATGTCTGTTGTTGAATAATTGCTTACTGGGACCACTTTGCATTGTACTGTTCTATACCCAGGTCCCAGTGACATTTGGGTTTACCCTTTCATGTAACGTACCCTCGCTATAGGAGCACAGGGATATGACAGTGATCTCTGGGATTAGCACCTGATCCCATAACTGGTATTTGTAGTTAGCTGGTCCACATCGTATGTGTAAACTCAGTTTACGCAAGACATTCGAAGACCATTCGAAGACCTACACCTCTGCAAAAATTCTCCTCTCTGTTTTCCAAGGGGGAAGGTCACAGTATAAGAACTACTGTGTTGTAAAGCAGCAGCTGCGCCACCGGGTTGTGTCTAAAATGTTAGGAGATGTTTCTGACCAAGCACACAAAAGTAGTACACCATGTTGTTCAACGTTGTACGAAATGTTAAGACTGAATCCCGAGAATTTCTAAAATAATATTGTGGTTCAAATGCATGATATGGGACTGTGCGAAACAAATACAGCCAAAAACGTGTAATATGCAGAACTAAGGGAGAGCCAACGTGGGTCCAAAAGGCAATTTACTACACCCCCTCCTTGGTCGAGAAAGCAAGTTAGCGCCTAACTAAATTTTAAAAACCACAAGCCTAGATAAGCAACGTCAAAGCCATGCTAATAAGCATGTTATACAAAAAGAAAGAGCTGACTAAGCCAGTACCAAAAACTACAAAAAAGTGTGCAATACCAGCGGTATTGGATGCATTAAAAACTAGCTCACCTAAATGTAATGGGAGGTTGGTGTTTAACAAGGACTGTATTTCAATGGATGTCCTTGCAACCTGCATTTAGAAAGTTTCTGAGGCAGCTGTTAAAGCTACAACTTTTTGAAACAATAGGTCTATGAGTAGGCACTGGGGTCGATTCCGATCTCGCCGGAAGCGCACCCAACACCATTCGTCCGGGAAAAAACCAAGCCGAACGCGTGTTTCCCGACCGATTCGAACATTCGTCCGAACGAGCAAGTACGATGCGCATAACTGCCCAGATCCCGACCCAGCTGTACTTACCCAATCCAGCTCCTGTTCCCCGCCCGAGCCGGATCCGTAAACGCAGAATCGAGTCGCACGGAAGCAAAAATACATCACCTTCCGGCCGGACTAGTACGATGCGCCTTCCGTACGCGCTGAACCCGTCGCTACGTACGGCACGTCAGAGCATCCGGGAGAGCTGCACATAAGCTCTGATTCGCGCCTCAAGACGATCCACGGCTACGAGATGAACACGCCAGCCACGAGTACGAGTCGAAGCAACGAGAAAGCCGAACGAGACGAACCAATCATGAATCCCATCGCGCAGGTCCTACCAATACTCTACATCTATTACCGGAACAGGTACGGACGCGTACGGCGCAGAAGGTAAGTCAAACACCCACCACACAAACAAACGACATGTACCCGACATATAACACACACACATAGGGATGCAGAAATGACTTACACTAGCTACAGCAGAACCATAGGGGCGGGATGGCCATCACCAATGCCATATACACCCATAGGGGCCTGGATGCCTACCACTAACACCACCCCTACTCAGGGGGGCCTGGATGCCTACCACCAACACCACCCCAACTCAGGGGGGGCTGGATGCCTGTCCCCAACACCACCCCTACTCAGGGGGGCCTGGATGCCTGTCACTACTACCATCCCCACTCATAGGGGGATGGATGCCTACCACTACCACCACCCCTACTCAGGGGGTGCTAGATGCCTGTCACTACTACCATCCCCACTCATAGGGGGATGGATGCCTACCACCAACACCACCCCTACTCAGGGGGGGTGGATGCCTGTCCCCAACACCACCCTACTCAGGGGGGCCTGGATGCCCACCACCAACACCACCCCTACTCATAGGGGGATGGATGCCTACCACTAACACCACCCCTACTCAGGGGGGGTGGATGCCTGTCCCCAACACCACCCCTACTCAGGGGGGCCTGGATGCCTACCACCAACACCACCCCTACTCAGGGGGGCCTGGATGCCCACCACCAACACCACCCCTACTCAGAGGGGGTATGCCTGTCCCCAACACCACCCCTACTCAGGGGGCCTGGATGCCTGTCACTACTACCATCCCCACTCATAGGGGGATGGATGCCTACCACTAACACCACCCCTACTCAGGGGGTGGATGCCTGTCCCCAACACCACCCCTACTCAGGGGGCCTGGATGCCTACCACCAACACCACCCCTACTCAGGGGGCCTGGATGCCCACCACCAACACCACCCCTACTCAGGGGGCTGGATGCCTGTCCCCAACACCACCCCTACTCAGGGGGGCCTGGATGCCTGTCACTACTACCATCCCCACTCATAGGGGGATGGATGCCTACCACCAACACCACCCCTACTCAGGGGGGTGGATGCCTGTCCCCAACACCACCCCTACTCAGGGGGGGCTGGATGCCTGTCCCCAATACCACCCCTACTCAGGGGGTGCCAGATGCCTGTCACTACTACCATCCCCACTCATAGGGGGATGGATGCCTACCACCAACACCACCCCTACTCAGGGGGGGTGGATGCCTGTCCCCAACACCACCCCTACTCAGGGGGGCCTGGATGCCTGTCACTACTACCATCCCCACTCATAGGGGGATGGATGCCTACCACTAACACCACCCCTGCTCAGGGGGGGTGGATGCCTACCACCAACACCACCCCTACTCAGGGGGCCTGGATGCCTGTCACTACTACCATCCCCACTCATAGGGGGATGGATGCCTACGACCAACACCACCCCTACTCAGGGGGGCCTGGATGCCTGTCACTACTACCATCCCCCACTTATAGGGGGATGGATGCCTACCACCAATACCACCCCTACTCATAGGATGGGTAATGCATGAAACAACCAGCATACTCCAACATAGATGTCAGAAAAGACATCCCCCCAACACCATGACAAGCGTGTGTAGACTGTGTCAAATGCCTACAACACTGAACATGACATTGAACATACAATGTGACCCCCATCACATGTGTCACACATAAATGTGTGTGGCCTCCACAATGCAAGCAGACCATGACCACTGTGGCAATGGGGTCTAACACCCCATCATCACAGTGACCAAAAGGTAAGTGTGGGGTCCATAGCTAAAGCACATTTTGAACATTGTGGCAATGGGGTGTAATCCCCCATCATCACAGTGACCAAAAGGTAAGTGTGGGGTCCATAGCTGAAGCACATTTTGAACATTGTGGCAATGGGGTGTAACCCCCCATCATCACAGTGACCAAAAGGTAAGTGTGGGGTCCATAGCTGAAGCACATTTTGAACATTGTGGCAATGGGGTGTAATCCCCCATCATCACAGTGACCAAAAGGTAAGTGTGGGGTCCATAGCTGAAGCACATTTTGAACATTGCGGCAATGGGGTGTAACACCCATCATCACAGTGACCAAAAGGTAAGTGTGGGGTTCATAGCTGAAGCACATTTTGAACATTTTGGCAATGGGGTCTAACCCCCCATCATCACAGTGACCAAAAGGTAAGTGTGGGGTCCATAGCTGAAGCACATTCTGAACATTGTGGCAATGGGGTGTAATCCCCCATCATCACAGTGACCAAAAGTTAAGTGTGGGGTCCATAGCTGAAGCCCATTTTGAACATTGTGGAAATGGGGTCTAAACCCCCATCATCACAGTGACCAAATTGTAAGTGTTGTCATAGAAAAAGCTGCAAATGCCAAACAGCATGGATTCTCCCTGGTCACAGAACAACAAACACATCAGTGGCATAGTAGTGCTTGTGTCCCATAGCAACATAGATTGGGTGAGGCAAACAGTGCAGTGCAAATAAGACATACCTTTGGCCATGTGCAGACAAACATCAGCCATGGGGGCTGACACTGTCAACATTCATCAATAACACAATGACAGAAGTGACCATGATAATGCAGACCCACATATCTGCACTAATGGGCACACAAATGTAGATATCCTGTGGAGACTGTAGATGTGAGGTGAACAAATACCATACCATGGCAGCAATGGGACATACAAACCATGATCACTGTGCTGACTGATGACCTAGGAGTCCCAGGGACAGCAGGGGAAACCCACCAAACAACATACAGCCAATGGCACACTAAAGATATGCCAATGCAGTGGTGCAGATGCACAAACACAAACATGCAGCCCCACACTGCATATCAAACACAACCGGTGAGGGGGTGGGAGTGCCAGTGTCCCCAGGCAACCACACAACACATGAGGAGGCCTGAATCACAATTACACAGATGTGCATACAGTGCCACACAAAAGTAACTCATGGATCCGAATCCCCTATGTGGGCAATCAGGCATTGTTAGATGACAGGGAGCCCAAATTACACATGTCACACAAGCTTGTAGGAACAGCAACTAACACAGCAAGACACAGACCCACCACAGCACCCCCCCCCCCAGGGTCCCCACATTGTGGTGACACTGGCCTGCATGATAATCCCACTGTGATGACAAAGCTAGATGTCGTGCACACTGTGAACCACAGTCATGTGTCCTGAGCAACAAACTACCATCACACCTACACAAGCACAAATCAATCAGCATGGCCTGTCAGCCAAGGCCAATATGGACGCAGGGGCCTAGCCGTGAAACAACTCTCATCTGCACACACTCAACACCACACACCTTGATCTCCACCAATGTGCAGCAGTGAAGCTCACATGCACTGGTGACATTGCACATGCACCCATGACAATCCCAGGGGTGGTGGTGGGAACTAAGGTGCAGAAACCCATCACACATGGCCAGTCAACAAGACTCGTGAATGTCTGACACACTGCACAGTACGCCGTACATGGGCATGACGTCAATACCACACCAAACAATGGGATCCCGCCCACAGTCACACACCAATGAAGAAGCCAAGGTCACCCACAAAGGACACACATAGACAACTACCAACATTGCAGCTCTGACCCTGAGGAGTGGCAGCAGTCACACACACAACGTGTCACAATCACTGAAAGCTAACACAAACTGTAAATTACATGACTGGTGTAACCAACAAGTGCCAAGGGGAATCCTGACTGTGCCTCATCTGCGTTTGCCCACAAACTCAGCCCTGACAGCAAACACACCTATGGGTGACACCCTGATGACCAGTAATGTGCCATGCACCCACATCCCAGAGAAGCCAGGGAGAAGACTTTGGGGAACATAGGTCAACTCAGCAAGCATCACAAACAGGAACATCACTAGGGATCCCAGCCTGCGTAGCAAAATGGAAGTGAACACACACAGACATGCTCACACAACACACACCTTGTGCTCAGGCAATGTCACAGAATTACACACTGCCATGAGGGGACTCCACTCCTGTGTAAGGGAAGCTGTGCCATATGTTGTCCCAGTAGGGCTCTATCATGTCAGCAGAACACTTGGTCACTCAGTCAACAATTAGCACAAGATGAAGGCTCCCGTCACATCAGCCTGGTCATGGGAGTGTCACCGAAATCATCAGCACAGATCCAACACACATGTATAGCAAGTTGCACTGATAACACAGATGAGTCCTTCCCCATTGATGCCCAAACTTGCATGTCCAGTGGAGATGGTCACACGGTCAGGGAAATAGACAAATAGAACAATGGCAAGCACAACTGATGTGCAGGGGTGTAAGCCACAGATGTGAAATTGCAAATAAAAGTAGGAAATCCCATTGCCAAATCTTGAAAACATGACACCCTCATATTGCTGCAAAGGATGACATGGATACACAACAGGATAGGACACATTCCCCCTGGACCACATGGGGTCCTGCACTGTAACACTTCATTTTCCTGAGATCAAAAATCACCATCACTGCAGCAAGGGCATGGTTAGCATCATCAACATCATGTACATCAGAAGCAAAACCACTAGAGAACAGAAAGTAGCTTTATTCAGCATATGTATTAGAAAAAATGAAATTCCAGAAAAATAACAAAGGCCAATGGCCAGTCCATCATCAAAGTCCAAACAGGGTGACAGTGGCAGATGTCACCCGTTGCATGCCTGCACTGTTACACAGGGGCATACGGGGGGCAGGCCAGGCACCGCAGGGACAGGATCAGGGCTCACCAGAAGGAGGCAGGTAAGGGGTGGTGGGTGCTGGAGAGTCACTGACAACTGCAGTGGAGGTGTCTGACATGGTGTGTGCCGGCACAACTGGGGGGCATGAGTCAGATGGTGTAGGTGCCGGCACAACTGCAGTGGGCTGTGCAGATGGAGTGGACAGGTTCCCCACTGCAGTGCCCAAGTCAGACGGGGTGGTAGTGGACTCCACTGCAGTGCCTATCTCCAGGGGAGTAGAATGGGGTTCAGGTAAGGTGGGCAGGTCAGAGGGGGAGGACACGGTCTCCACACCAGTGGCACAAACATGCGCAGCGGGGGGTGTGGTGCTGGAAGAGCAAGTGGTAGGGGGAGAAGGCCGGATCATTTTGGGGAAGGTGTATCTGTGGGTGGGGGAATCTGGGGCAGGGTGTGGTGGGGGAACCTGTGGAGTGGGGGCCTGAGGGATGGAGGAAGGAGACTTGGTGGTTGAGCTGCAGGGCGGCGGGGGGTCTTGCTCTTCCGGGTCCGGGGGGACTTGCGGATGGGGGCCTCAGTCTGTCTGTGCCTGGGGGAGGGTGTCCGGGGGTGAGGGGCACTCCCCTCTGTGCGGGTGGACTTCCTCTTCCCCCTGTAAGCTGGATCAGCTGGATCGGAGGGGAAGAGGCTGAGGTCACAGAGGAAGAGCTGCTTTGTAGGTGGGGTTGCAGGTGAGGCAATGGAAGGGGCCTTGGAGGGAGAGGTATCGGAGGACTGCGGAGTGACTGTGGATGCCTGTGTGCGTGTCTGTTCCCCATCCCCTGTGGGTGTGGTATCAGTCCCCTGAGGATGCCTGCGTGCATGTTTTGTTTTTGTAGTGGGTGTGTCTGTGCTGCACGTGTCTGTGTGTTTGGGTGATTGTGCAGGTGTGCATGTGCTTGGGACAGGTAGGGTGCCAGGAAGTGTGGATGGGACAGAGGTAGGAGGGGTGAGGGACTGTTGGAGGAGGGACACTGCTGCCGTCAGGGAGGAGTCCATGGACCTATTGCTCCTCTGTAGAGCAGACATGCCCGATGAGATGCCCTCCATAAACGACACCAGCTGTGTAAACGGAGTGGTGTGGGCATGGAGGACACTCAGCATTGCTGTCTGCCCTACATGGAGCTGGCGAAGTAGGTACACAGACTCCTCACTCAGGGCAGCAGGGGACACAGGGGCAGGGGCTGCGGTGCCTGGCACGAAGGAGTCACGCTCCCGAACACGGGAGCCTCCACGGACCTCTGGAATGGGAGCCGATGGGAGGGCGGTGGTGGTGGTGGTGGCGGGGACAGCAATACTAGCTGGGGTGTGGTGGCTGCTGACACCCGCCTCCACAAGGGAGTCATCCTCCGAGCTGCTGTGGTCCTCAGCTGAGGTGGATGCTGCTGAGGACTCCTCGGTGTGGCTCCCTCGCCATCCGTGCCACTGGGTCCCTCTGACCACTCATCGGCTGCTGACCCAGTCTGGCTCTGCGGCTCCTCCTGGTCTGTGGAGCTGTCCCCTCCTGTGGCCATGGATGTATCTGCAAACAATTAGGGAAACAGACAAACATCAATCACCTGCACTGACCGCACACACCACAGTAAGTACAGCACATTACAGAGCAAGCCCTGGCATCCTTAGTTGAACATTGCCAAAAGTGCTCAAACAGAGTAGGAGAAGCCAATTGTCAGTCCGATGGTCAACCATGGCACTCACATCCCTCCTGGCCTTGCACCCATCTGTCTGGTGCCTGTCGGATGGCAATACCCCAGTGTGGACACATGCACCACCTACACAGTAGTTGGACAGTGCAGAGAACACGGTGAAGTATGTGAACATGCACACATCACAACTCTTGCCACTGAGTCAGTACAGGTGTCCGGATAAAGGGATGGCCAGAGTCTATTTTGAAATGCATGTGATGCATACCAGCACCAGACACCATGATGCACCCATGTCCTGATAGTCAATGCCACAATGGGGTGCATGTAGCACATGTCACTCACCTGCAGGATCACTCTTAGGGAGTTTAATGTCATGGCACAGGCATGCCTGCAAAGTCATACATCACTGTCTCCAGTCACATGGGCAGGGCAGCCAGCCAACAACAGTCTGCACTGTGTCACAATCCTAGGTCATGGGGAATGCAAGTTCTGTAGCTGACAAGTGCACATGTCCATCCCCCACAAACCACATCATCTGAACTCTTATTTGTCCACGTCATACCAAATGGACATATGGGAGACATGAAACACAACCCTCGGAACCTGAGCACCTCACAATCTGCTGTGAATGGGAGACAGCTGCCTGAACTTCACATTCGCAAACCCCAGTCTGCACAGTCAAGTGATCAAACACCTATATGTCACACAAGTATCGTCTCCTATGGTCACATCTCCGGTGGCATGCTGAGCCCTAACCGATAAACACCCCAGTAGTCCTGACAACAAAGTCACAGCACAATGACACAGAGGCAGACACCTGAGGGAACGTTCCACTGAGCACAACGTGTCAGCTGATACACGGGAGTGGGAGTACAGAGTGTATTGTATGGCCTGGAGTAGGCATGACTATCCTGCTCCACGTGGAAGAGGGATGAGCCCTGGACAGTAGGCAGGTGGCTAAGTATGTGTGACACACTTGATATACATACTCCAGAGGCCCAAACATTGTACCCACCTGCAGCATTGGTGTGTGCCAAATACCCCAGGCACATGTGGTGAATCAGATCAGCAATTGGACCACATATCAAAGTAACACGCAGATTACATGTCAGAACTCAGGCATTGTGTAAGCAATGGACACACCCATGAAGCCCACAACAAAGTTACGGGAACAAATGCTGTCCCCCACCTTGAGCTAAGCAAAATGTAAGGACACAGTACCCAAGTGACACAATTTCCTGACTGTAAAGGCCACACCTGGGTATCAGATGAGGAGTGGGCATGTCACAATTGAGGGGCATGGGTCCTGGACCACAAGACTGATGTACTGTGGAAGTTTAACCAGGCCAGAGGAGGGCACATAGCATGTCAGACAAAGTTCACAGTGCAGTCATGGACTCACCCCTTCTTGCTGCTGTCTGGCCTTCAGCTGCCCATCCAGGTCAGGGAAGACCACCGCCAGGATCCTGAGCATGTGGGGGGTCAGGGTCCGGTGTCCGCCCCTCCTGTGAGGAGGAGACAGCTTCAGCTGGACCCTTGCGATCCTCCGGGTCCAGCCCCGAAGGTCCTGCCACCTCTTCTGGCAGTTGCGGATCCGGCGCTTGTAGACCCCCACGGATCTTACTGCCCGGGCGATGGTCAGCCAGATTTCCTGCTTCTGGTGGGCATCAACCTGTGAGGATGACAAAGTGTAAAGGCCATTACTATACATGCAACATATCCGTGCATCACACATTTGGATATACATGTCTCAGTCACAGGGGCACATGATGTACACAGGCAGTGCAACGATGGCTATGAACAGTTTGCCAGCAGTTACTACATGGTATCATTGCCTGGGAAGTAAAACCTTGTTGGAATGCACTGTTACTGCACTATACCTGTTCAGTGCATGTAACTACACACTATGGGGGTGACAACTACTCAGTGAGCATGCTAGCCAGTGGCGTGCACACTGTAAGTCTTGCTAGTCAGACAACATGCACATTTAGTAAGGCAGTGGACAGCACACTCACCTGCTCCCCTGCTTTCCCATACAGCTTGCTGTACTGTGGAAGGAGGCTGTCCAGCAGGGCCTGGTTCTCCTCATTGCTGAAGGCTGGGGCTCTCTCCACAGTACGTGCCATTGCAGGATCCAGAGGATGCAGAGACAGCAGCAGTGGTGGTGGCAGATGTCATCCTGGAGCATGTAGTGCAGGCAAGTGAGCTCTCAGGGGAACAGCCAGCATTATATGTGTGCTGCTGAGGCAGATACTGTCCCATGTGTCCAAAGTGATAGGTCCAAGTCGTTTGCATCTTCTGAATCTGGCCAATCCATGGAATTGCACCACTTACACACGCCCACAGCATCCTTCAAAAGTTCAACTTCATGAGACCCATGAATTTGCAACATTGTTGTGGGTGGCCAACTGAATTCACAGCATCAGACTCGTTAAAGGTTCAAAAACGCGTCCGTTGCCATGACAGGCCACAGCCAATGCGTGCGCACCGATCGGTCCATTGCTGTACAACGCGTATTTTGAAAAACAACACGTACCCGCTCACATCATGTGCAATGGCCAATGCGTGCGCACCGATCGGTCCATTGCTGTACAATGCGTACCCGCTCACATCATGTGCAATGGCCAATGCGTGCGCACCGATCGCTCCATTGCTGTACAACGCGTGTTTCGGGACACATCATATGCAATGGCCAATGCGTGCACACCGATCGGTCCATTGCTGTACAACGCGTATTCTGAAAAACAACGCGTACCCGCTCACATCATGTGCAATGGCCAATGCGTGCGCACCGATCGGTCCATTGCTGTACAACGCGTACCCGCTCACATCATATGCAATGGCCAATGCGTGCGCATCAATCGGTCCATTGCTGTACAACGCGTATTTCGGGACACATCATATGCAATGGCCAATGAGTGCGCACCGATCGGTCCATTGCTGTACAACGCGTCCCTGTACAAGTCACTCGCATATGTCACCATGCCTGTCACAGGTGAACGTATGCCAGCCACATTTACTTTCCAGTGACTCAGGGGCACACCTACAACACCACAGCCTGTCCACACTGTATCCTAAGACATGTAAGGCTGCATTACCTTTTCTGTGTATGGGTGTCAACATGTGGTTGTTTGGGTGGCACTTGGGGGCAGCCACTCCCAGGATGTGCACGTGTTCATGGGGACAGAATCCTTGGTGTGTTGTGCACATGACCACTGTGATGTGCAACTGTTCATTTCAGAGCATGTGGCATGGTCACATTTCCAGGTTGTGTATGTGTATGTCATGTCACATACCCCCTGAGTCCCATGTGGGACGGTATGTACGTCACAGGGTGACCCATTGCCACAATAGTGATGGTCCTCCACAGTCTGTGTGCATGTTGTGTTTACAATGTCTCTGATTCCATGTGCACAATGGGAGACAGTCTCCACATCCACGTTGTTTGTGCATGGACTTTGATGTTGTGCGTGTGTGTGTCACAGACGTCCATGTCTGTCCTGCAGAGGCAACAGGGACCACTACCTGTGGGGGTCATGGTTGTTTTGCTGTGGTGTA
This sequence comes from Calotriton arnoldi, assembly GCA_963921515.1. Taxonomy (NCBI): domain Eukaryota; kingdom Metazoa; phylum Chordata; class Amphibia; order Caudata; family Salamandridae; genus Calotriton; species Calotriton arnoldi. The sequence continues at coordinate 5,155,055 of CAWUFW010000051.1, forward strand.
TTCATGATACGCCATGTCATGCCAGTGTCCATGTGGCAATACAGGGTCCCTGGGAATCTACCTGTCAATGAGCTGTGATGCCTGGGGCACATCTGTCCTCACATGTCACTGTGGTGTGTGTTTGGAACGTGACAGCAGTACATGGGTACTGTGACATAGCCTAATGCTATCCCATAGCACAACCTGGAACTTGTTGACAACACATGTTGAACTGTGATGTTAGATGTTGGCCATGTAGGTGCCATACATGTCCTTACGGAACGGCACACACATCATGTACTTGTGTCTCGTAATGATGTATCATGTGATATTGAGTATGGTCTATGTCACATATGTGGGGTGACTGACAATCTTTCTTTCTTCACCTATGCACTGCAGGGCACCAGCTGTCCATGGACCATTCCCTGACCTTGCAACCATGGTGGAACGGGACTGCATCTGACGTTACCGCTTCACCAGGCCGCTGATTGAGGAATTGACGGTGCGGTTGGCCCCACATTTGCAACCTGGCCGGACATATCCTACAGCGCTGACCCCCAAGGTGAAGGTGATGGCAGCCCTACACTTCTTTGCCACCGGTACCTTTCAACACACTGTGGCGTCTGCTGGTGGGATGTCACAGACCATGTTCAGCCGTGTACTACGCGATGTTTTGGAAGATATGTTGAGATACCTGAACCAGTACATCTATTTCCCTAAATGTCAACAACTCACTGACGTCAAGAGTGACTTCTATGCCCTGGGGAGGATGCCGCATGTCATTGGCTCCATTGATGGGACACATGTGGCTTTGGTACCACCACAGGCACATGAGCAGGCATACAGGAACAGAAAACATTACCATTCGGTCAATGCTCTGGTGGTATGTCTTGCAGATATGAGCATCTCACACGTGTGTGCCCGTTTCCCCGGTTCTGCACACGATGCCTACGTGATGAGGAGTAGTCGCATCCCGAGGATGATGTCACAGATGCAGAACCAGTGTGCCTGGCTTGTCGGTGTGTACTGACTTTGTACCATTGTGTGTGTTCTGCAATGTAGTATTCCACCATCTTTTCCAACTCAGCTAATGTGCAATTGTCTGTATGTAGGTGACTCCGGATACCCCAACATGCCGTGGTTGCTGACGCCCCTCAGGAACCCTGTGACACCAGCCCAGATGCGCTACAATGAGGCACGTGGTCGGACCAGGAGAGTGATCGAGCGTACATTTGGTCTCCTGAAGAGCCGCTTTCGCTGCCTGGACAAGACAGGAGGGGCCCTCCCATATGCCCCAGCAAAGGTGTGCAAGATTGTCATCGTCTGCTGCATGCTACACAACATGGCAGTGCGGAAGGAGTTGCCTCTCATCCTGGATGATGATGACCAACATCCGCCACCTGTGGAGGATCCTGGCCTGGGCCACGATGCCAGTGATGGTGATGATGATGAGGGTGATGTCCGCACACAGCTCATCACCAACTTCTTCAGCTGAATGTGAGTATCCAGAGATGTCATGTCAATGCTGTGAGTTTGCGTGATATGTGTTGGTGGTGCTGTGGTGCTGTTTGCGTGTGGCCATGTGCTACTTGACTGTATGCGTGCAGCGATGTGGCCATACAGGTAGTCTGTACTCCCCAACAGTGTTGGCTTGGAAACTTGGTTTTTTGTAGGTATCTTGTGACCTGTATTGGGCATGAGTATTGCAGTTCTGTCCTGTTCTTCAGTGCTTTTGACTGTGAGTCATTTCTGTCCTTCACAGGGTACTTTCAGAGTTGTTTGGTCAACTGTGATCCCCCGACACCGTGATTCAACTTCCAGGGTGGAAGCTGTTGTTTCCCTACAGGTGATGTGCCACACACCCCTGGACTTTCTTTCTTCTACACTTGTTGACTGTGTGGCCACTGCCACGTGGGATTACCTTGCATCTGTAGTGGTAACAACATGTTGCAAATGTGTAATAAACCTGTGCTTCACTTTGGGCTGTGCGTTGTCTGTGGTCACACATCTGACTGACATTTGCTTACTGCACCAGTGGGGTACTTAACACAGACTGTGAATAGGTGTGGTGTCTGTGCATTGCACTGTATTTCCTGGCAACATCGGTGTAGGCGATGAGTCAGATGGCCCTGGTGGGTATGTGTTGTGTAGCCCTAGTGGTGTGTCTCCCTCATATGTGTCACGTCGCCATGACTCACATGACGGTGTTGTACTTGCTGTAGCAGTTAGCATGCACAGTGTCATTTAGCAGATCATCATCACCATGACAGAAACCACGTTGGTATCACAACAGAGGCAAGTATGGTGTATTAGTGAGTTTATTTACATACATGTATGAGTATAGTGCACAGGATGGTGGGTGCTGTACATTGGGATTGGAATCCAAAGTTCCCAGATGAGTTGGAAGTCTTGGTAGCAGAAATGTCCTGAGTAAAGTCAACAGTCATCTGGTACATTGGGCCAACTTAAACTCCCCATGTCATGTGGGGGAGTTGGGTTGCATTCGACAGGGTGAACAGTTTGCACACAAAGGTGAATTTCCAGAACAGGTGTTGGGTTCCTGGGGGATGTACATGGCCATCGGCCTCTCAGTTGTCCTTCCTCGGACGACCCCTCTTCTTTGGGGAGGGACCCTCCCGTGCAGGCTGCTGCGGTGGAGGGGACTCTCCGTCAGAGTCCTCCTCCCTCCCTGTGGCAGTTGCAGTTTTTGCAGCACCAGATGTTGTGGGCACACAGGGAGGTGTGGCCATGTTGGTGCTAATCTGGCGGAGGCATGTCAATATGTCCCTATGCACCGCTGTCAGTTCTTGCAATGTGTCCCACTTGGACTCCATGCCAGACATGTGTGTCTCCACACGAGACATGTGTGTCTCCACATGGGACATGTGTTGATCCAAGCGGGCATGATGGGCAGCCTGCTGCTGTTGAATGTCCTTGAGGATCCCCACTACCTGGCTGACCTCTCCGGTGCTATTCAGCAATGCGTACCAGTTGTGGGTCATCATGCAGTCCAGACCCCTCTGCAAACAGCGACCTCTGCCTACCACCCCTCCCACCACCCCTGGCGACACGTGCGGGACCTGCGGTGGCACGCACAGGTGACCCTAGGCCCCCTTGGGGGTTGTTACTGGGGTTGTTGTCCGTTGCTCCACGTTGGGCTAGGGTCCCTGTGCTGTTGTCATTGGTGGTCCTTGGTCTGTCCGTGTCAGCGGGGTGGTCTGTGTGTTGGCAGTTGTTGGAGGGGTGGGTGCAGGGGGTGCAGATGGTGGTCCTGCTGGTGCTGCATGATGACTCACACCGGAGGGGCCAGGTAGGTCTTCGCCATCCGAGGAGGGCAGAGGCTGTTCCACGCCAGTGAGCTCAGTGTCCCCCGGAGCCTGGGACAGGGACTCCTCATCGTCTGCTGCTGTGTCCCCATCATCACCTGTTTTTGGGAGACACACACAATGTATGTTATGTTTCTGCAGGCATCAATGGTTCACACACCTGACAGTTGTGACTGTACCGCTGGATGCGGGCCTGTACATTGCATTGTCCTAAGTTGTCACAGTCAGAGTTGATATTGGTGTAGCACATTGTCCTGCAAACTTGAAGCATTTCAATGTGAATGTTGAGGTGTGTACATGGACAGCATTGGTTGTATTTGGTGGACATCGGGCCCTCCTTCTCCTCCCAGCCCAGTTATCCCACCATGAAGCATGCCACCCTTGCAGTGGGTTCAGGTTGACTCTCAGGATGTCAGTCAGTGGTGTCCTGTTGTTTGTTGGTGCCCAGTTCCCAGCATGGCCTTGTGCTCCCCACAACAGAGCACCATTGTCAGACATCTTTGAAGTGGCTTTTCACTCCCTGTGAGGCATGCATGCTTCAGTGTGAGCTTGCTGGGCCATGTGGGTGGGGGATGTTGAGCTGTGACTACCACTTCCATCATGCTATTGCCTACACCCCCCTTCCCAGCATGCCCATACTTCCTTCCTTTTGAGTGGACTTCACTGTATGTGAGTGTGACAGCAATGGCAAGATGGCTGACAGTGTGGTCCTGGTGTTTGTTGGTGCACAGGTCCCAGCAGGGCCTTGTGCTCCCCACAGCAGTACCCAGTGTCAGCCATCTTGTCAGTTGTTTTCCACTCCCTGTGAGGTGTGCATGCTTCAGTGTGAGCTTGCTAGGCCATGTGGGTGGGGGATGTTGAGCTATGACTACCACTCCCATCTTGCTGTTGCCTACACCCCCCTTCCCAGCATGCCCATACTTCCTTCCTTTTGACTCTGCTTCCCTTTGGGGTAGTGTGCCTGTGCTGACAGGATGGCTGACAGTGTGGTCCTGGCGTTAGTTTGACTACAAGTCCAAGTGTCCCTGTGCTTCACACAGCATAACCCAGGGTGGTGGTTCTTTGTGGGATATTTAATTAGAGTGTGAGGCAATGCATTCTCCCATGTGAGTTGTGTGTAGTTTGTGTTAAGGGTGTGTGTGAGAACAGCTGCTGGTAACTATGGTCAGTGCTGTCAGTCCTCCTTCCCACCTAGCCAGATATCCCACCATGGAACGTGCTTCCATTGCAGGGAGTGCAAGTATGCTTTCAGGATGTCAGACAGTGGTGTCCTGCTGTTGGTTGGTGCACAGTTCCCAGCAGGGCCTTGTGCTCCCCACAGCAGTGCACAGTGTCAGCCATATTGTCAGTTGGTTTCCACTCCCTTTGATGTGAGCATGGTTCAGAGTGGTGTTGATGGGCCAATTGTGAGGGTAAGCAATATCTGTGACTACAACTCCCATCATGCTATTGGCTACACTGACTTCACCAGCATACACAGAATTCCTTCCTTTCAGTGAGCTTCCGTGGGAGGTGGTGTTCTAGTGGTGGCTACATATCTGACTGTGTTTGTTGGTTAGATTTGTGCCACTGCCCAGCTCTATTTGTTGTTGGGTTTGTACATGTCATGACACAGTTACATATCACTATGAAATTGCATGTATTGTGTTTATCTGACTGACATATACATCTTGGGATGATTATCTTTTGGTTGCTGTGGATTTGCTAAGGGTGCATGGTTTGACTATCCCCTTGACAGTGATGTGTGTGTATTGTCACACAATATTGTGTATATTTGTTGTGTACTCACCAGGCTCTGGGATGTTTGATAGTCCATATATGCTCACTGGTGGTAGGATGGCCCGCACCTTCTCCTTCCAGGGCCTGAGGTATACTGGTTTGACAGGAGGGCCACTGCCGGTGTGTTGGCTCAAGGCGTAATCCTTCTTTAGTAGGTCCTTGACCCTCCTGCCCACATCATACCACCTGTTCTGGATGTCTTCCTTTGTGCGCAAACATGGTGATTGTGCGTTCACCCTGTCGACGATCCTCTCCCACATCTTGGTTTTCTGCGACATGGGGGTCTGTTGGACCAATGTACCAAACAACTGGGGCTCTACCCTGAGGATCTCATCTACCAGGACTTCCAAATCACTGTCTAGGAACTTTGGATTCTTCTTTGGGGGCATGGTGATGGGTGGTGGTGGTGATTGATGTATGTGTGGGTGTGCAAGTGAGGGTGTGTGAGTGTAGGTTTTGCTGGGTGTATGTGAGGGTGCTATTTGTTGAGGTGCTGATGGTGTGTGGCTTCTATGATGGATGAGCTGTGAGTCAATCAATCAATCAGGAGTTTGTTAAAGCACGACTACTCACCCGTAAGGGTCTCAAGGCGCTAGGGGTGGGGGGGGTGCAGGATCCATTCCATCAAGGAGGGGGTCTGTCGAAGAGCCAGGTTTTGAGGTTTCTTGCGAAGATGGGGAGCGATGTTGTCTGTCTGAGGTGGAGCGGAAGGGCGTTCCATGCTTTGGCTGCGAGGAAGGAGAAGGAGCGGCCTCCTGATCTGGTCTTTCTGGTGCGGGGGACCACGGCGTAGGAGAGCTGGGCTGATCGTAGGGTCCTTTGGGGTGCGTGGAATTTGAGTCGGCTGTTCAGGTATGCTGGTCCGGTGCCATGGAGGGCCTTGTGTGCGTGGGTGAGCATCTTAAAGGTGATTCTCGCCTCGACGGGGAGCCAGTGGAGTGTGCGCAGGTGCTGGGAGATGTGGCAGTGTTTTGGCAGGTTGAGGACCAGTCTTGCCAAAGTGTGTCTGTGGTTGCTGTCTGATGGTGTTCTGTGCTGGCAGGTCAGTTGAATTTGCAAAGGATCATGTTAGGGATTTGTGGCCTTTATATGGGTGGAGTTATGGGTGTGTCTTTGTTCCATGTTCCCCCCCCCAGTATTTATTGGCTTTGTAATTGCTTGTTTGGCCCTTTTTTTTGTATTTTTTCCTTTGTAGTTTTGGGGCATGTAGGAGATGTTCTTCTGACCGAGTAGGACGCTGCAGTTGTCTTGTGCGTGCTTCTCCGAGTCGTTCATGCTGTGTTTCTGCTGTGTTTCATGTGCGGCGTACGCGTCGGTCACGGAGTATTGGGTTGCCTAGGCTGGGTTTTGTATGTGTGGCGGTCGTACGGCTTGGTATCCGTGCGACTCGGTCTGGTTTTGCACGCATTGCATCGTACTACGCGAGTCGGAGTTCGCGGGTACGTTTCGTTTGGGTTCATTCCTGGTGCGTGTCGGTCGGTTCGATTCGCGTTGTTTCCCGGCCGGATGGCTGGTTTCCATGCGGTTCGGTCGTTCGGCTTGTGTTCTGTACGAGTCGGCCGTGATTCACATGCATTTCATCGTACTACGCAGGTCGGGCAGCGCCGGTACGTGTCTGTCAGACTAAATTCCCGTACCGAGTCGGTCGGTACGTTTTCCGGCCCGAATCGGAATCGGCCCCTTAGTTTGTTAAAATCTGCCTTCAAAGTTGGATATGAAGGCCATAGTGAGCTATTGATACCCCCTTGCGTGGGAGGAAATAGCATGTTATTACAAAAGGTCACTATCTGGGAAACTGATAAAATATATGGGAGCCCGGCCTACACACCGCAACAGTCTTAGTTGCTTACCAGCTTCCCTTTGAAAGGACAGAAATGAGGGGGAGAATTGAAGGGGCTGGTTTTCCTTTTAGACAAAAGGCCAAATTTGCTACCGAAATATTACATGCGCCGTAAATGATAACATGTTTACAAACGAGTGAGTGACCAACAGAAGAATCGCATTCCTTTCCAGTGTGGAAGACCTAGTTGTTGGATCGTTCACAATGATATGAAAATGGGAGTGACCATAACTCATGAATGAAGCTGTCTCCTCGGTGTTTATATTTACCAATGGGGAAGTGTTTTATGGAAGCTGCAAACTGAAATGTTGAAATTTGCAAAGGTATTCCGTCATATATTAACTAGACAGCTGAGGATGTTTCTGCTATTATGAATGGGAGCTGTTCTAACTTCTCGCGATGTAACATTGTGTATGTTGCATCTTTGTTTGCCATGAGTCGCTGTTTACATGTCAGGTTAAATGGCAAGAATAGCTGGTTCGAATTAAAGTAACTCCATGCATACAGCCATTCTGAAGGACTTAACGTGTCCAGCTAAAGTGCATGAAAGATCTTAGCTGACTTTGTCCATGGTACAATGAAGACATGGTGACATCCATAACAGACGACACAATGTTATTCAAATTGTAAATGTGAGAAGATAACGGATTAATACTATTTTTTCCAACACCAAGTGCTTTATCCAAATTATCTTGATAAATTTGTCTAAACATGTGGCAGCTTCCATTTGCAAAAATTCCAAATTTCATTAGATGTGACATAAATAAATCTTTTTGAATGTCCAGACTTAGGACCCAACAAGAAATCAGAGGATCACTGACATAATATCATCACTATGGTACAGAGACAGAATATCGACGCTGAAATATTGCATGAATATCAAGTCAAGAATATCGATGGTGTAAAATATCAAGGTAACATTTTTTGTTGTTAAAGATATCTATTTTTGTGTAATGTAGAAATATCGATTTTGTAAATATCGATGGCAAATATATAGTTGTAAATAATATCGATTTTTTTGTTTTTGTTTAATGCTGTATTTTTTAAAAATTAATTTGGTATTAGTTCTTTTATATTTTTACAATTTTTTTTGTTATGTTTGTTTTTAATGTTTTTTAATTGATTTTTAGGAGCGGGATTTGTGTAAAATTTAAATACTTTTCAAATTTTTGTAAAATGTTAGGAGTGTGATGTTGGGTTTATAGTGGATAAGGGTGGGGAGTAATTTAAAAATATTTATTTAAAATTGTTTATATTTTTTTATTTTATGTTAGCGTCGACCAGACTTTGCTATTAGGGGGTCAACAAGATCTGTTTTCATTTTTATTAACTGCTAAAACTTGAAATTGAACTGCATTTTATCAGGGAACTGTGTGAATTTGTTGTAACTACCGGGCTCATTGCACTTGCACTCTAACTCGTCTTGACACTAGGAGACACTATATTTGTTAGCGCTCTAGTGTTCACAAGATCCCTGCCTATTTATGAGACCAGATGTGCGGACGAGCGGTTAGCGTCGCACAGACTTTGCTATTAGGTGGTGAACAAGACCTGTTTTCATTTTTATTAACTGCTAAAACTTGAAATTGAACTGCATTTTATCAGGGAACTGTGTGAATTTGTTGTAACTACTGGGCTCATTGCTTTTGAACTTTAACTCGTCGTGACACTAGGAGACGCCATTTTTGTTAGCGCTCTAGTGTTCACGAGATCCTTGCCTATTTATTGGACCAGCTGTGCGGACGCGCGGTTAGTGTTGCATAGACTTTGCTATTAGGGGGTGAACAAGACCTGTTTCGTTTTTATTAACTGCTAAAACTTGAAATTGAACTGCATTTTATCAGGGAACTGTGTGAATTTGTTGCAACTACCGGGCTCATTGCACTTGCACTTGAACTCGTCGTGACACTAGGAGACGCCATTTTTGTTAGTGCTCTACTGTTCACGAGATCCCTGCCTATTTATGGGACCAGCTGTGCGGATGCGCGGTTAGCGTCGCACAGACTTTGCTGTCAGGGGGTGAACAAGACCTGTTTTTGTTTTTATTAACTGCTAAAACTTGAAATTGAACTGCATTTTATCAGGGAACTGTGTGAATTTGTTGTAACTACCGGGCTCATTGCACTTGCACCTTAACTCGTCGTGACACTAGGAAACGCCATTTTTGTTAGCGCTCTAGTGTTTACGAGATCCCTGCCTATTTATGGGACCAGCTGTGTTGACGCGCGGTTAGCGTTGCACAGACTTTGCTATCATGGGGTGAACAAGACCTGTTTTTGTTTTTATTAACTGCTAAAACTTGAAATTGAACTGCATTTTATCAGGGAACTGTGTGAATTTTTTGTAACTACCGGGCTCATTGCACTTGCACTATATCTCGTCGTGACACTAGGAGATGCCATTTTTGTTAGCGCTCTAGTGTTCACGAGATCCCTGCCTATTTATGGGACCAGCTGTGCGGGCGCCCAGCGGACACACCGCTGGCATGCCGAAGGCGCGCCTAAGGCAAGCCCGTCTGCGCCCGTCGGCATCCGACCGGGGTCAGGGGCGACACCCACTGCCCGTTTCACCGTAAATAAACACACTTATTCCTCGGGGCAACGTTTTGGATTGAGTGGCTCATTTAATGAAAAATGTCTACACTCTATCTGCCCATCTATGGATGTCCCCATCTGCTCACACTGCTCTTTTAAACTACTCTCAACCCCCAGATTTTGCCTTGTTTCACAGATACCTTCATTGTATAAAATGTTCTCATTAAATTGCAGCTCCCTACCTAAACACTGCTCAGAAATCTCTATTCTGCTTGAAGAGGAGTACCCCGATGCTCTGTTTCTAACCGAAACATGGCTCATTAGTGAGTCTGAACCTGACCTTGTGCAATGCCTCTCCCCGGGATACTATATTCAGCAGAAAGACCGCGAAAATGGGAAAGGGGGAGGCATTGGCATTGTACTAAAAGATTGGCTCAAATGCCGTATTGTCCCCAGCACCCTACCTGATTGTGAAAACTTTTCTTTTGTCATTATGTTCTCACCCACCTATACCTTTTCGGGCATCCTAATTTATCGCCGCCATGGACAACTTTTTTAACTTTTACCAGAAATTGTTGCCAATTTGGCAAGCTCCCCCTCTAATTTTACTTTGTATGGGGATTTTAACTTGAATTTAGAGGACCTCTCTGACTCAGTTGCATCTGATGTAGCCCAAAATCTCCTAGCTATCCAGATAAAGCAAAAAATCATTGGCCCTAGTCATGTGAAAGGTCACCTTTTAGACCAAATTTTTACCAATAATAAGGAACTCTCAGTGGGAGACCGGATTCCTACGCCATGGTCAGACCATTTCCTGATTCCTTTGTCTTGGGATACTTTGAGACCTCTTCCCACTACTGGTACTGTTAGTAGTTGGGAACGCACGTGGTCCAAACTCCCATTAGAATCTTGGATTTCAGTTTTGGAAGACACAAGGCCGATTTCAGAACCCAAACCTATTTCCACTAACGAAAAGTTTAACCATTGGATTGACTCCTCCTTGGACCTAGTCCTCCCACAGAAACGCATCCATAAAAGAATTAGGGATAATACCTCTCTGTGGTACTCCGCCAAGCTGCGTGAGTACAAACAAGTCTGCAAGAGACTGGAAAGAAAATGGAGAAGGGATTATGATGCACTAAGCAAACAGAAATATAGGGATTCTATAAAAGTCTACCAAACTGAAGTGAAATCTGCACAAGCAGCTTACTATGAGGAAAGAATTAACTTAGGCTCTAACTCCCCTCGTGAAATCTCCTAGATCACGAAGAATCTTCTCAAGCTGTCGGCCTCTGATGTTCCTCGTGAGGGCACCTCAGTCCGCTGCAGTGAACTGGCAGAGTTCTTTTACAATAAATTCAAGATATTTATAATACCTTTCCCCATTCCTCCCCCCCACCAGTAACTCCCCTTCTAAGGATGCTGTCCCTCCCAGCGAGTATTCCCTGGAAGAAATTCCCATGATGGACATGGACACTTTAGTAAAAATCTCTGCCCTTTTAAAATCTGGCTCCCCCAGCAACCCAGCATCCCCCCAATTTCTGAGTAAGGCTGGGGAAGCAGTCCTTCCTGTGATGCTGAAGTTGATTAATTCATCTATCTCCATAGGACTAGTGCTGCCACCCTGGAAACACGCTTTGGTGAAGGCATTGCTGAAGAAGTCTAATTTAAACCCTAATATCTTGGGAAACTATTGCCCCTTTTCCCTTCTTCCTGGGATTAGCAAGATCCTAGAAAAACACATTAATTTGGAACTTTCTATGTTCCTTGAGGCCACAATCTATTGCACTCTTCGCAAACTGGATTCCGCCCCCAACATGGGACAGAAACTGCTCTTCTGGCAGTGGTAGAAGAGTCCAAAAAGATTCTTGACCAAGGAGGAACAGCAGCTATTATCCTCCTGGATCTTAGCTCGGCATTCAACACTGTTAACTGTGACATCCTGATTAACAGGTCGAGGAATGTGTCGAGTGGTTTTATTACCTGGCTGCAGTATTTACTGGAAGATAGGACTTTTCAGGTTTTTGAGGGAGATAACATCTCAAAGTGTATGTAACTCAGCTGCGGCGTTCCTCAGGGTTCGTCCCTGAGTCCTACATTGTTTAATGTATATATGAGTCCCTTGGCACAGATTGTCCTTCCTTTTGGTATTGAGATAGTCACGTACGCCGATGACACCCAACTGGTTGTGGCCCTAAATCATCCGGAAAACTCTCTGTCCTGCTAAGGTCCCTGCTTGGAAAAAGTAGCTAAGAGGATGGAATCCTCCTATCTCAAACTTAATGGAGAAAAGTCTGAGCTTAATCTGTTGGGTAATCCACCCATTGCTGACTTTGGATTAGTATGGCCAAGCTGTCTCGGCCCCGCCCCTGCCCCATAAAACCAGATTAAAATTTTGGGCATGTGGCTGGACCAGTCGCTTAAATCTGACCATCAGGTGCTGAAACTGACTGTTTCTTGCTATGGCATTCTAAGAATGCTCCGCAAAGTCCTTCCTCTCCTGCCTTTTTTGGCAAGGAGACTCATGGTCCAGGCCCTGATCCTCCCCCGTCTGGACTATGGAAACGCTCTGTATTTAGGAGTGCCGCGGGCAACCACAACTAAACTGCAAATTGCCCAGAATTGTGCAGCACATATGCTCCTTAAGATCCCTAACAGCCAACCTGCCAAGCCTGCACTGAAAACCTTACATTGGCTGCCCATCATGGAAAGAATAAAATTCAAGTCCTAATGTATTGCCCACAAGTCCTTCTGGAAGAAAGGGCCTTAAATTATTCGGACCATTATCTCCCCCTATCGTCCAAGCAGATGCCTGCGATCGACCAACCTTCACCTAGCCTCAGTCCCCAGAGTTAAAAGGGTGAGAAGTGGCGGTCGTTCCTTTTGGTATGACACTGCCAAATTGTGGAACGCCCTTCCTCTCTATCTACGCTTCTGTCTAATCTAAGTCTAATCTTCTGGCCTTCCGTAAGCTTCTGAAAACTTGGCTTTTCCAAAATCCCACCTATTAATTTGCTGTTGTCTCCGCCAGCGCTGGGATGCCTGTGCTGGGATGCCTGCGCGCTCTATAAATATTTCTAATAATAATGTAAACATTTCGTAGCTGGATGTTGGGTTTATAGGGGATAAGGGTGGGGAGTAATTTAAGAATGTTGGATAAAAATAAATTTTGATAAAAACATTTTTTGAAATATATAATAATTTTTAAATAGGAAATATAAATTTTTAAAATTTAAAACATTTTGAATTTTTTGGGAGTGTTAATATTTTGATGTCAATTGTGTGAAATATTTTTGAAATATTTTCTACATTAAAAAAATTACAAAAAACAATATGATTAGTTTATTATTTTAAAATGTATTTTAAAAAATATTATTTTATTTTTTTCTAATTATTTTTAGTTGTGTAAATATTTAAAAATTGGATAATTTTGAATTTTTAAATATTTTTAAAAAATTGTCATTTAGAATTCAATATTTATATTTTTTTATTTTTGTGAGAAGGGGTGTCTCAAATTTTTAATTATAATTCTTAAAATAATTATAACTTTTAATGTTTTATTTTTATTTTATTATTTTACATTTTTTGTGACAAATGTTTCAAAATCTTTTTATTTTTCTATATTTCTAATTTTTTAATTAAATAGTCTTTTTTTAGGGGGGGCTTGGGAATAGGAATTTTTTTCAGGTTTATTATCCAGCACTTTCCCTGAGTTTAGTTGGTTTTGGAGTTGGTATAGTAATTTATTATGGTTTATTATCCAACACTTTCCCTAAGTTTAGGTGGTTTGGAGTTGAAATAGTAATTTATTATGGTTTATTATCCAGCACATTCCCTGAGTTTAATTGGTTTTGGATTTGGAATAGTAATTTTTTTGGGTTTATTATCCAGCAATTTCTCTGAGTTTAGTTGGTTTTGGAGTTGGAATAGTAATTTATTATGGTTTATTAGCCAGCAATTTCCCTGAGTTTAACTGGTTTTGGATTTGGAACAGTAATTTTTTGGGGTTTATTATCCAGCACTTTCTCTGAGTTAAGTTGGTTTTGGAGTTGGAATAGTAATTTATTATGGTTTATTTTCCAGCACGTTCCCTGAGTTTAATTGGTTTTGGATTTGGAATAGTAATTTTTTGGGGTTTATTATCCAGCACTTTCTCTGAGTTTAGTTGGTTTTGGAGTTAGAATAGTAATTTATTATGGTTTATTAGCCAGCATTTTCCCTGAGTTTAGTTTGTTTTGGAGTTGGAATAGTAATTTATTATGGTTTATTATCCAGCACTTTCCCTGAGTTTAGTTGGTTTTGGAGTTGGAATAGTAATTTTTGGGGTTTATTATTCAGCACTTTCTCTGAGTTAAGTTGGTTTTGGAGTTAGGAATACATTTTTTTTATTGTTTATTATGTATTATTTTTAGAGTTTATATGTACATTGAAATAAGAAAGGAGACGTATGTTAGATTTTATTGTGAACATTTTTATTTGTAAACACGTTTTTTTTTGGTTCACAATTAAATTGTTTTCATTTGGTTTCGGTATACAATTTTGCACAATTTTAAAAACATGATTCAGAAATGTTGATGTTATTGAGAATTTATTATAAAGTATAATATATTTTTAACATACATTTTTCATGTACAATTGCAAAATTAAAAATATATTTTTACATACATATTTTTTCAACAGTTTTGAAAAATGGTACATTATTTTGAAGTATAGTCATGTAGTAGTAAAGTAAATATATTTTTAGTTCTTTAATTATAAACAGTTTTATTTGTATTGTTTATAAATTTTTATGACAAAAAGTAAACATTTGTATACATATCTTTTTAAATTCTTTTAATACACTTAAAATACTTTTTAAAAAAAATTATATAATATGTATTGTACAAATTAATATTTTTTACATTTTATTATTTAGTATATTGAATATTATTTTTAATAAAATAATGTTTAATATACTAAGGGGCCCATTACGATACCCGGCGTAAAAAAATCCGCCAGGCATGGAAGCGGCAAAAATCCGCCCGCACACACCGCCTGAACACCGACCACGCCATTATGAGTACACAAACCGAAAACCGCCATCGGCGGAAAAATCACACAAAATACCGCCCGCCATCGTCCGAGTCGGAGTCAAACCGCCCGCCACGGACGGAAACACGCACGACAACACAAAACCGCCCGCCCACACGGCCGACACACCGCACGTGAAATTACGATCGCACCGCCATGAGCGCGGAAAAACAACAAATATACCGCCCGCCAGCGCAAACAACGCCGATGAGAATCGACACGGCAGAAGCCATGGCGCCCACGTACCTGCACAGAAACCATCCGCACACAAAACCAATAGCACACAACATGGCCAACAAGTCCACACAGCAAGGCACACACAAATACACAAGCACAGTACACATCCCGAAAACACCCCCGGACAAACAAAAAATACAAAGGCCAGAACCCCAGACACAACACACCTGAAAACAACAGACCATGAGGACACACCCACATAGGTGAGTACAAAAGCAGCACTCCCACAGACCACAACCCCTTGCTACATTGCAAACCAGAGAGGAGAGGAGAGGACACAGTGACACAGCAAGGACAGCAGCACACCACAGAAACGCACACATCACAACCACCACCACCACCACCACCAAACACCGGCACCACAAACCCCCTGCACATTACACAACACACACCGCACCAGCACCACAAACACCATGGCACCACAAAGGATGCCCAAGTTCACGCCCATGGAGCTGACGGTCATGGTCGACGAGATCATCAAGGTGTACCCACAAATCTATGGGAACATGGTCAAGCACACACCACTAGCCACCAGAAACAGAATGTGGACCCGGATCGTAGACCAGGTCAATGCAGTCGGGACCCTGCCCAGGAACAGAACCGAGATAAACAAACGTTGGAATGACGTAAAGAGCCTGGTCAAGAAGAAGGAGGGCAAAAACAGAGAGCTGGCTGCCGTCACTGGCGGAGGGAATCCCGCGCTCTTTAAGACCTTCAAAGCGTGGGAGGAGAAGGTGCGAGTCGTAATCCATCCGGAGATCCTCGCCGGATTAGCAGGGGGAGTGGAGGCTGGTAAGTACAAACTAATGTATACCAGCACACCGCTATGTACTCACATGCGCAACTACCATGCCACAGCTCCCAGGGACAAACACCCCCATGTCCAGCACACAATACACAACACATCACACACACATGCAACAGACACTAGCACACACAGCCCAAACCAAACAACTGTAAGATGCGTGGGGACATGTGTACACTAAGCCAGCCACGTAACCACCAACAGGTCCCCAAATATGCCAGAAGCGCCACAACGAGCACCCACCACACCCATGTGTCCGCCACAGCTGCACTAACCGACAAGTAACAGGTAAGTGGCAGGAACACAAAGTGCAGTGGGTGGGACGGTGGACAGCCCAAGTACAACACACACCAGGCCCCAGTCCCACAGCACAGCAAGGAGGAGCATCCCCCACACCCCACAGCCACGTGTCAGCCACCGCAGTGCACAACGACAGCCGAAAGGCAGACATCACGGTCCACAGCAATCGGTGTCAGTGGGTGTACAGCCACCCCCACGACCCACTACACCCCCCCACCCCCACAGACCTGCAACATGGAGCACCCCCGCTTAGAGCCATGTGGCATCCAGTACAGTGCACGCACGAACAACTTGCAGGTGGGAAACTGGACAGGGCTGGATTACTGGAGGCATGAGGACCATAACACCACCAACACATGGGACATGTCACGTAGCACACGGACACGCAGCACCGCCCACCGTCACGAACAAGTGAACAATGTGCACATGGACATGAACAGCAGACTCACACCCCACATGACCCATCACAGATATAGCAACACCCAAGGAGCCACGTCTGCATGTACAAGCCACACTGAATATAGTCCCACACGGCAGCCACTGTGCAACTCATCACACACAACCGAAACACCATTGAAGTCCTGTCCATGTAGCCCCCACTGCCTGTCAACCCCACACCCCACAACTACGCCTATGTAAGACAAACAACACTAGACGCAACAGAGCGGAACAACAGAAATGCACACGAACACCACTGAACCCATCAAACTCACAGACACACCATGCACATACAACATACCATCCATCCCATCCGTCAGCCCCAGTCACATGAAAGGCATGTCATCCGCACAGCTGCCACACATATAGCAGTCACGCTAAGACACATGCCCATGACCAACCATGTGCCAGAAGTCAATTAAGCGCACGACACACTGTGAGCAACAACACACAACATGGGCCACACCCCCCCGAGCACTGCAGTGATGCACATGGCACAGGGCAGCACGCACACCAAGGAGATGGGACAACTGCAATACGTTGGCTGGCACACAACTATCACTCACTCATAACGATGCGTCCAATGCCATGTCCAGTAACCACAACAGACAGCAAATATGCAGGGCATGTCAGGCATGCACACACCTCAGACCATGCACTGTCATGCTGCCACAACACATGTCACGTTCGGCACCCATGGCTCACAGCATGTACCCCAAAAGCATATCCCCTCCCAAATGCGAATCTGGGGCATGGCCCCCATGTTGCCATATGCGTTCCTAAGCGTTCCATTTGAACCCCAAAAGCATATCCCCTCCCAAATGCGAATCTGGGGCATGGCCCCCATGTTGCCATATGCGTTCCTAAGCGTTCCATTTGAACCCCAAAAGCAAAGTACAAACCAGACCCAGGATGGGCCAGGAGCCCGCATACACCAGAGTCACAATGAGTAGGGGCAAAGCAACACACCCATCGGCATGGCCAATCCGTCCCATGCCACATGTGCACAGCACACAGTCCCATTGCCTAGCACACACAACTACAGATGCCACAGCCACACACTCGCCTCCGGGAAACCCATGTACGAGATTGCACGAACTGCCAATGTCAGACGACTAATACATACTTCGCCAGGTGCAACACAATAACAAATCTCATTCTCTCCACAGGTGACGAACTGCTGGACGCTGGGGATGGAGACAGCAGCCAGCACAGCCAGCCTACAAGCCCCCAACGAGGACACACGGATCTGGAGGATCTGTCCACCTCTTCGGACACGGACCACCAAGCTGGCCCATCTGGCGTGGCAGGGCCCAGCCGCTCCCCAGGACCCCTCCTACCCACCAACCCATCATCCAGGGATGCTGAACAGTCCCAGTCCCCTGCTGCCACTGTCGTTGCGGCCACACCCACGGTCATTGCGGCCACTACCACTGCCGCAACCGCCACCATCGCCGCACCGACCACCACCGCCTCCACCACCACCACGTCTTCGCTGGCACCAGCCCCAGCGCAGGTGGTGGCCCGGCCGACTGGATCCACCCTGGGAGCCACAGCGAGGACCGTGGTGAGCAATGTGGCTAGTGGGCAGGCCGGTGGCAGCAGGACTGGTAGGAGGAGCAGGGTCAGGGAAACGCCAGCCTCCCCTGGGAGCCATGCCCTGCCTCAAATGGCCAGAGTCCTTGGGGCCTATGAAGAGGCCCAAGGACAATGGGCCAGGTCTGCTACTGACACGCGGGAGGTGCTGGGGGTGCTGAGGTCCATGGACGCCCATATGGGCCAATTCGTGTCCCGTATGGACCAACTCGTGGACCTCATGGGCCAGCTGGTGGTGGCGGTGGGGTCACAGGCAAGGCCAGCAACACCACCTCCGCCACCACCTGCTAGGGCGCAGGGTCGGCCAGCAGTGTCCACTTCCCCTGCATCCACAGCCAGTGAGCACACCTCACCCACCACCAGCAGGTCGCCACCACACACCCCCTCCCAAACGTGGAAGGGGCCGTCCGAAGAGGAAACAGATCTCCCGGGAGGACTTCGCACGCTCCAGTCGCAAGTGAGGCAGCCAGCCAGCCTTCCGCCAGCCTTCCTTGACCAGCCACTGCATTGACTTGCTCTACGATCCCACTCCACACAGCCAGCTGGATGGCATGTGTGTGTTGGACTATGGACATAGAACCAGTGGGTACACCCTGATCATCACGCAGCCATGACCGACAGCTCATTGTCACTGCACGCACCACTTTTGTCATCACCTTACACACAATCACATGTCACAGTTCGTAATAAATGCACCTTTTTCACTAACTGCTGTTTGTGCCCTGTGTTTTATTTGTACGGAATACAACGGCCACCTTGGGCGGAAGGGCACCTGATGCGTGGCATGGCAATGGAATCCGGAGGGCCTGTAGGGACCTAGGGGTGGGAGACAGAACAGGAGCACATTCAATGAGTGTGTCACACACCCATCACACAGTACATCTCAACAACTACAAGCAATGTACACACATCGCACAGAGCAATAGGGCACAATGCCACAGTCACCAACAGTGGCATACTACCCTGGCCATGGAGCGTTGACACACTGCACGCAGTGAACATACGGCCACCCTGACACAGCACACACACACCTGCATAGATACAGACACATCATCCGTCGTACATGGACACTCACCGTCAAGTGAAGTAGCGGGCGATGAGCTGCTGGCGCACATTCCCAGCTTCCTCCTCTCCGCTGTCCACCTCACTCGAGCTGTCCTGGTCTGCGGGCTGGGGCCCTGGTTGATCTCCGTCATCCACAATGAGGGGGATCTGCTTCCGAATGGCCAGATTGTGCAGCATGCAGCACGCCACCACTATCTGGCACACCTTCTGTGGGGAGTACGCCAGTGCACCCTCGGTGCGGTCCAGGCACCTGAACCTGGACTTGAGGAGGCCAAAGGTACGCTCGACCACACGTCTGGTCCTCCCATGTGCCTCATTGTATCGATCGTCTGCTGGGGTGCGAGGATTCCTCAATGGACTGAGCAGCCATGCCCCATTCGGATACGCAGAGTCACCTGGGTGTGAGGGACACAGAGAACCGTTGCTATTCCAACTGGACAGGGGACAGCATCGCACAACCAGCACGCTACACCACTCCACATACTCACCGACAATACAGGCACGATCCTGTTGCATATTGGACATCAGCCGTGGCAAGATGCTGTTGCGCATTATGTGTGCGTCATGTGCCGAGCCTGGAAACTTGGCACACACGTGGGTGATCACCATGTCCGCAAGGCACACCACTTGCACATTCAGGGAGTGCGTGTGCTTCCTGTTGCGGTACAGGTGCTCAGTGGCCTGTGGTGGAACAAGGCCAACATGTGTGCAGTCAATGGCTCCCACGACGTGTGGGATTCTGCCAAGGGCATAGAATGCACCCTTCACTGCCGCCAATTCACGAGCCCTGGGGAATCTGATGTACCTGTTTCGGCACAGCATCATGGCTGCCAGTACATCCCTCAGCACCTTGCTGAACATGGGCTGGGACATCCCTCCTCCACTGCCCACTGTGTGCTGGAATGACCCAGTGGCGAAGAAATGCATGGCGGCCATCACCTTAGCCGTGGGGGTGACAGCAGTCGGATACACCCTGCGGGGACGGAGATGGGGCTCTAACATGGCACACAGTCGATGCAGGGTTGGCCTGTCCAGCCGAAACTTCCTGATAACCTCTGTATCGTCCATGTCCGCCAGCAATTGGTATGGGCGGTCAATGTTCGGTCTCCGCCTGGGGTAAATGGCAGAGGACACATGTCAAAGCAACACGGCACATAGCAATTTCGCATACACATCACTGACATGACTGAGCAAGCACATGAGCCACAGCCCAGCTGTCAAGCTGGGACGGCACGGCCACAATACACTTACACAGGTCTCCCAACAATGGCAATGGCAAGTGAGACATACCACTGCCATGTGCATGCACATGGGGATCTAGGCCCCAATGACTTGCGGGGCGTGCTGATGGGGACTGACTGCATATTCGTCAAGCGGCAACGCCACGGCAACATGAGTGTCTGCTGAGCATGGAACTGCTTCCGAGGCTGGATGAGTATGGCACACGACGACGACGATGTGGGCACAGGCTGAGCGGCCAAAACAAGTGGGACCTGTGGCACGAGGGGATATGAGACAGTAGTAGGTGTCAGCACTGCACCCTATGTACAGCACTGTACGGATCACACCTCCCGAAACATTGACAGGTGTCCACATTGACAGCCCCATGCCAAGACGGCTGTGTGCTTGCAGTCACACGTCACAGGTGAGTGGTTACATTGCACGTGCCAGGTGGCAGACGTACATAGTGGGAGCTGGCATGTGTGTGCATGTGTCTCCTGTTCAGGATCCACCAGATGGGCGCTGACTCTGTACTGACCATTGGACACAGCATGTTCCGTGGAAGGCTTGTGTGTGTGGGATGGTGGCACTGGATGTGCCTCCGTTGGGTGGGGGGCCATGCACAGGGCGGGTACGTCGATGATTGCGCATTGTTGGTCACGGTGGGTGCACCAACTAAGATGTGTTGCCCTGTGTTCAATTCCTATGTCCGCATGATGATGGACTGTGGATGTGGGCAGACTACACATTGGTCGATGTGCTGTCTATATGCATGTGCCTTCACACCAGGCACAGCTGCCCCTGCACATGTGACCCCTGCTGGACTCGCTGCTGGGTCTGTGGAGCTGATGCACCTTCTGCGCGTGGGGCGGACAGCTCTCCTCACTTCCCTCATTGCGCATGTCATGTCTTTGCCGCAGGTGACATGGATCATGGAGGGCCCACATGTACGCGTGGGTAGGCTACACATGATTGTTCACTGGTCGCCACCCCCAGTCAGTGTTTCGAATGGGAAGGTTGTCGTGCTGGTGGTATGTTCGATGTGGCGGATGGGCGGGCCTAGGTGCGGGCTTACATTCTGGACATGGGGGGTAGTTGGATTGGCGACTAGTTGCAGTACACACGGGACACGTCTCTTCCTTTCCACATCTGGGTCATCCCTTGTACTAACTGACAGTGATACAGTCATCTTCGCCCCAGCCCTCATGTCCTCCCCTCGCCCCCCAATATGCATGCTCACCTGCGAGGCTAGCGCTTGCACAGGCAGCCCCAAGCTCGCACCAGAGAGGGCAAGGAGTGTATGTGTGGGTCCAGTTGCACGAGTGGGCTGTCTCAGGGTATGATGTGTGGCGGGACGCCGTCCACCTGCGTGGTGCCCCAAATGGAGACCCGGCCTGCATGGACTATGCATCACAGTCTTCGCCTTCCGGATCCGCCACCTGCGACACCCAGTGGCTGTGGCTGCCCTTGCGGCCAGGCCGCGTCCGTCTGTGGCTGATGGCCCACACATTCACTCTTTGGCCTCTCTGGGGAGGGCTCGGGGGTGGTGGCGCACGCGCTTGCACTTAGTCGCAATGGCATGTGGCGTGGTTGGTATGATGGGCAATGGATGGGATGGTGCGAGCCACCTCCCGTGACGTCAGTGCTGCTCGTGCTGTGGTGCGTCCCCCTACACTTCCATTTGACTTGTGCCATGCTAGACGTTGAGGTTCTATTGCCTGCGTGATATGACCAGGAGGAGCGCGAGGAGACCTGTCACACACCATGCTCCACTGCCATCCCGTGCCCTGTATCGCCTGTGCGGATTGACTATGTTGGGGTTACACCTGGTCGACTGGGGCTGTGTGTGCCTTGTCAAGGGGCATGGCGGGCGCACAACAGGATCCAGCTTGTCCACAGAGGGTGGGCTGAGGTGCGCCTGGTACCGCCTTGTACGTGTGCCCGGCTGCTGTGCACACACGTGTTCACTCCCCCCGACAGGTGTCCTCTCACAATGCCCAGGGAAGCGGTGGTGTACTGTTCATGACCCCTCCCAACACGGCGTGCTCCAACTTGGCATGTGCGCATCTACCCGTCGCACCCACCCACCTGAGCACTGCGTCCATACGACTTCACACGACACATGTGTGTCTTCCACAGTAGTGCTACTCATTTGCGTTGACATCCAATACCAGTGGACTACATGGTCATGTCACGACTGCCGTGTACTTCACATACTCTCATCCTCTCTCATTCGTACTTGTGAAATGAGTCAGCGGAGACAGTTTTGGTTTCAGACATTATATTGAGTCTTCTGTCCTCTGTGATGCAGTATAGTGGACACTACTGGCAGCGGAATACATGTTGAGGATATACTGAGCATGATTACAAATGGGATAGGGTGTGGGGTTACATCTGCTTGGCCAAGGCTGTGCTAATGTACATTTACGTATAGCTGCGGAGCTGCGGACTTTGACACAGACGGTATACATGTAGCCTACCAGACCGCTCGGCATCATGGGCACAGTCCATCTCAGTTCCATGTGACAGGTTTGCTGCGGTTGTTCCTCATGCACGCGTGCATGTGAGATGACATCAGGGCATGTGCTTGCGTGCATGCAGCGGCGTGCCACTTGTTGTTGCACTGTGGTGGTTACTGGACATGTCACAGTCACTGGGGTCGTGTTGTTGTTGTATGCACTTGTCGTCCATGCAAAGGTCCTGGTATGGGATTCCCGGGGCGGGGGTGGGAGGGGTGCAGCACCCACAGACTCCAGGCGACCTATTCATGTCCACTGAGCGGTGTGTGTGTCCATGTGCGCTGGATCCATGTCGTGTCCTGGTTGTTCGTGCAGTTCCGTCCATGTGGGTGCGATGCACAGAGCCCATGCCACTGCCTCCCACGATGCATGCGGTGTTCCTGGATGTGATGGGGAACAGTGTGCATGTCCCGGTCATATCCGATGTCATGGCGATGTCGTTGATGGTGTGGTTACAGTTGCCGGTCGTTTGGTATGGCTGTTGTGGTGGTGACTGGCCAGTCCGTGCGGAAGCTGAGCATGGGTGCGGGGTTGGACTTCATAGGTCACTCGGGGAACCTGCGTTGTGGTCCAACGTATTTACAGGTTGTCAGGTATGCGATGCCGTCCAGCAGGGCTTCCATGTCATTGGTGGTGTACATGTTTGCCAGCCAATGAAGCGGATGGTGGCTGTCAAGGTGTTGTTCGTAGGTTGTCCCTTGGAGGACCATGATGGGGCATGCTGGGTGACATTCGATGTAGCTGTTCTCGATGATCCGTCGTGTGGAGGCACAGTGGTTCCATTTCAGTGCGCGTGCGATGTTGGCCACATACGCCATGCCCCCATAGGCAGAGCAGGCCCTGTCGTGTGCGTCCAGAGGGAGGAGTAGTGGTAGCAGGTCCGCCTTCAGACATGCCGGGTTGGAGAGGCATATCTCGACGGGATGCTGGTAGGGACACCTCCGACAGTAGAAGACGGGCATGACGCAGCTGAACAATGTGATGCGGTAAGTCAGTCGGTAACTTACGTTCAGCAGGGACAGGAGATCGCATCCCAATGTATGTATCGTGTTGGTTTGGTACAGCTTGAGCTGTTCGGCGTAGTTGGGTAGGTGTGTTGCGGTTGCCATTTCGCAGCGGTTCGTAGAGGTGGCGTGCTCCGGCTGTGTGTGCAGTCTGCAATGTGCACGCTCCGGGGTTGCTGTGAGCTCTGTGTAGTCGTGGGGAGACAGGACTTGTGTTCTGTTGGCTTGTTTGGAGGACACGGGCCCTCTTCCCACATGCTTCTCAGACAGTTCAAGGTCGGTGCTGTGTGACTCCTTCCAATTAACTTGCATGTGGCCGACATGGGGGAGTGTTTTCTTCTTTCTTCCCCGTCCGTTGTGTGCTTCTGTGATATGCGCTATCTGCCGTGTGGTCGGTCTCCTCGGCATGCCTGTGTTGGTCTATTCTTGGACAATGGCTGTATTCACCGGCTTCTGTCGTAGGGCTGTGGTTTCGGTGTTGGAATGGAAGGTCATTCAGTGCTGTCTGCTCTCCCTTGTGTGGGCGGCAGGCTGCCTTTCCGCTCTGCGTTGGGCCTTGTGTGTGGATGTAATTCTTGGGCCACCTGTTGTCGGTCACCGGGCTCTTTGGTGTTCCATTTCATGTGTCTTGTTCATATGTGCAGGGTGGTATGGGTTTTTCAGTGTGGTACTGGCGTTCCTCTTCCCGAAGGGGCCCTGCTTCTCCTAGTTGGTGTTGCCGCCGCTGTGTGCTTCGCCATGTTTGTTACACTGGGGTGTGTCCTGCTGTTGCGTGACTTCACTGACATGTGTGCGTCGGTTGTGTGGCGTTGGGTGTTGTCCGTGAATTGGGCGTTGGGGACATGTCTGTGGCCGGCCTGTCACGTGTCATGTGCGTTCGGGGTGGGGCTGGTGTGTGTGCTGCTTGGTTGTGTCCCTGTGTCTGTGTGCGACGCATGCATGGCGCTGCGGTTGGCCTCTGCGTTGTGCGCATGTGTGGCGGCGTCATCGGCGCTTTGGGGCCGTGACGGGGTGGTTGGTCCCTAGTCCCAGGTGGTGTGTACACATGTGTTCTGCGATGTTAGGATTTGGCCTGTGTGTCATATGTGGATGCAATGGTGGATGTGTAGTGTGCACGCGCTGGTGGGGGTTGTCCGCTTTTTCCGCCCTTGCACTGTGTGCGCTGTTTGCGTGCACTTGTTGTGTGTGTGCCTACCTGCGTCTCCGCGGTACGTTGCGTCCTTGGTGGTGCATCAGCAGAAGCATGGGAAGGGCCTGCAGTGCTGGATTCATGCCCGGGGTGCCGCTTCTTCGTTGTCCGTGCTCTGCGTCCGTGTTTCCGCCTCTCTTTCACGTGCGGTGTCTCTTTGCCGTGGGAGCCGTTTGTTTGCGGCATCGTAATTTATGCGCCGGGCGGGACGTGTTTCGTTGGACGGTGTGTGTCAGTTGTGCTGCGCCGCTACGTGTGCGGGCGCACTTTGATGGCGGACGGTGTTGCTGGCTTGCCGGCGGTGTTTGGCCTGCTTTTCGCATCGTAATTGGGCGGGCGTGTGGACTGCTGCGTGCCGGCGGTAACTGGTGGTTTTTGCATCCGCCAGCACGGCGGTTGTGCTTCCGCCCGCCATCGTAATGGGCCCCTAAATAATTTACAATTTTTTTAACAAATATATTTTTTAACATATATTTTTTAATCAAACATTTTCATATTGGTTGCACCTTTACAGTATATGAAACAAACATACATTTTAAAGTATATTAAATATTATATTTTTTGATTTTCGTTAATATAATATTTAATGTATATTTTAAAACTTATTATATATTTTTGAACATTTGTAAAAATGTTTTACAATAAATAAAAATATACATTTAATTTTTTGTATCTTTTTATTATTTCTCCATTCTTGTCTATGGGGAGTCAGTCTTTTTTTCATTTGAATACGCAGCCATTTTTTTTTCCCATTTCCTCACTCTTCTGTCTATCTGTTTCGTTTTTAGGTCATTTTGGAAGACGGAACTTCGCGGTTAGGAGCTGTGTTTCATCGGGACGTTATTTGCTCGTTTTTGGTTTTTGGTGTAGTTAGGTGTTGTTTTGGTAGTTTAGGGGCCGATTCCAATTCGGGTCGGAAATCTCTCCGACCGAGCCGGACCCAGAGAGATTTCCGACCGAATCGGACCCTAGCAGCCCGACCGAACGAGTACGATGCGCACGTATGCCATCGGACTCGAGTCGGTCGGACTCCCATTGAAGTCAATGGGAGCCTGTCGTACAACGCGTACGCGGGCTCCCATTGACTCAATGGGTGCGAGGCGGACAAGGGCGCCCCCTACAGCGTGTACGCGGTGAAGCGACTCGCGCCGTACACGCACAGGTAGGGGGGACCCATGGGTCCCCCCTGTGTGCAACTCGCGCGGCTATGCGTACAGGGGGGTCCGACATGGACCCCCAAAGTACGGCTCCGACTGCTTCTTCGAGCCGGACGGCGCGAGTCGGTCGGACTGCTCGCGGCGCGCATCGTACTTGCCCGGCCGGGGAACGTCTCCATTGCGAGGTGCGCTGCGCATCCGTGCGAGTCGGTCGGTGCGGTTAGGACGGGCGTACGAGTCGGTCGGCGAATTTGCATGCGCTCGCATCGTACTCGTTCGCCCGGACGCAGGTACGAATCATTCGGGAATAAGGGCTCCGAATCGGATCCGGTTCATCCGAATCCGATTCGGTGCCCTACCGGCCGAGATCGGAATCGGCCCCTAAGTGTTTTATGTGTTTGACGTAGTGTTGGATAGAAGCAGAGTGTTATGTAGTGTTAGTTATGTGTTGTTTAATTCTGTTATCTTGTATTTAATGTTGATATTAATGTGTATGGGTTTGTACATGTTATTGTGGGAGGGTGTTCTTTTTTTTATCTTTAAAGGTTTTTCGTTTATGAACGGATGGTGCTAACGACGCGTTCATTATTTTTTTTTAAAGGAAAATTTATTTTAGTTTTTTAAAACAAGTTACTTTACATTTCCTTTTATTTTTCGTGTTTGTTGGAGCGTTTTCTTTTTTAAACTACTTTTTGGGTTTTTGAGGGTTTTGTTATTGAGAGTATTGCGTCGTTGGAGCCTTTTTTCTACAGTAGTATTTTTTCATTTTTTTGGGGCTTTCTTTTTGAAGAAGAGGCAATACCGATTACGACTCATGGTTGCAGGAAGTATAACCTTTCCCATCATGGGATTAGTAGACCATTATGAAGACAGCAACGGATTCCTTATCAGGCCCATCAAAAAGTTAAACCCAAGAACTTCTTCAGCTCATCCAGATTTTGTGGGAGTCCACCAGGTAGCTCTAGAGTGGGGCTTAAGTCTGGCACTGTTATTTCTCAAATACTGTTCAGCATACAAATTAGTCTGTTCAACAATCTCAGCCAAAAATACGTCGGCTATAAACAACTGAAAGAAATTTATAGGCAAAAAATGTTCACAATTCACTCTACACCCTGCGACACCACTAAAGACAGACAACACCGGCTGCACTATGTTTGGGTCAACCCAGAGTCCAGCACTTCCAATGGGAAGCCTTGCAGCCCCCGGCTACAATCCAGATGCCTCGCTGCACATCAGTGTAAGCATCTAAAACAGGCACTTCATCCGCACTGAGAGTAGCTTCATCTGCTCTGTGAGTAGCTTTATCTTCAGATGATTCCTCTCAGACAAAAAATTCACTGCCAGAATCCTGGTCTTCTTCCTCTGCCTCAGATGCAGAGTCAGTCTAATAATCATGGTCAGAAGAAAACTCGAAAAGCATACCAATAACCTGCTGAGTGGTCATCCTGTGACCATCCATAATCCTTACCAAGACAAATAAGTCAACAATACCCAACATTGTGTAAAATAAGTAATAAACAAAGAGTGTATTTATAAAACAAAAAGTAAAACTACTGGCATATAGCAATTGCAAGGTAAAGTCAATCAATACAAATCACGCTTAGACCTATATACTATAAAACAAAACCACTCACTTCCTAAAGACAGCTAAACTCACCAGCACCTACTCTGCACAAACACAGCAAGCACCAACAAAAACGCCCTAAAAAAGAATAACTAAAGAAAAATACATACAAGAAAACACAATACACATTGTGCACAAATACAAGGAAAATTTCACACACATTCAAACAGAGGCTAAATAGGCTACTATTATTACAGCATTTCCAAAAACACATTCATTCAGGTCATTGATACTAATTTGGAGTAAACAGTATAAAAAACGTTTTCTTACCAAATGCTTGCAACTGCACAAACTGCAGCTATACCAGTGCTGAAACCGCAACCACGAGGAAAACAAAAGCTTTGCACTAGAATAAAAAGGAGAAGAAAAACATTACCATCACCTATGATGACAAAAAATAACAGTTAACACTATAAAGTCTGCCCATCACCATCCAAATGCCAGCCACACACACCGCCAGCCAAGTGTCAGTCCACACACAACCTGCCAGTAGCCGAAAAGCTCATACACTTCAAACACAAATTTTCCCTGGTGGTCTACTGGCTTCTGCCCCACTTGGTGGCAAGTGGGCCTACAAATATGGCTGATCTGCCTTCTGGGGGGCAGAAAACAGCCAAAAGATTCACCCCAAAAAGGGGAGTGACCCTTAACCAAGGGGTCACTTTCCAAAACATTATGTGACAAATATAATAAAATAAAATATAAGGCTAATCTGCCCCTAAGGGGGGCAGAAATAGTCAAATTACCATGCCCCAAAAGGGGAGCAACCCTTGCCCAAAGGGTCGCTCCCCCTAATGCACAAAATCCTTGACTTTTAGTGGGTTTCAACACCCCAGGGGCTAGATCGCCCCAAAAGACAGCTGATCTAGTCCCAGGGGGGCTGAAACACAGGAAAACATGCTGACCCCAGGGCAGTGACCCTTGCCCAAGGGGTCGCTCCCTTATAAATATATTAAAAATAAATCCCTGAGAGGGCCTGATTAGGATGGCGGTTGGACTTATGGCCGACCGCCATCCCTTCGGAAACGGACCGCCCGACTAGCTGTCGGCGGTCCCGCAACCGGTATCACGATGCGACCGCCTTCAAGGCAGTCGCAATGTGTATCTTTTGTATTGCTGCATGTGCTGCGGGCTGCGGCACACGTCGCAGTAAAAAATATACACTCTGTACCATGCGGTGTCTGCCTTATGGTGCAGAGATATGAACGGGGTCACCATAGTTGCCCATCAGGGCCCATGTCGGAGGGCCAAGGGTAACGGGGGCCTGCTACGGGCCCCCAATGTCCCTTTCTCCCTGCCTTTTCATGGCGGGTAAACCACCATGAAACGGCCGGCAAGAAGGGACATCGTAATCCCTACGGTGCGGCCTGGGAGGCACCGCCACCATTGTAGGGAAGGCGGACCCCTCGACGATTCACGGGCTCCTGGAGCCCATCGGATCCATGGCGGTTGGTCTCTCCGACTGCCAACCATCCACCCACCATCATAATGCGGTAGGTGGTAATGCTGGGTCCTATGGCGGTGGGACCGCCACCGACGGCTGGCAATAGTGGTCGAACTGCCATTGTCATGAGGCCCAGAGTTAAGAGGAATTTAGACTAGAACAATCCTTAAATCAAGTATTCCCTAAACTAACAAAACAAACAAAAACAATGTACGAACATTTACATTACAAAGTTAGACATATCCAAATACTAAAAGACTGGAATACCTAGAATCCATAGCAAAATCTATACTCTAAACAAAACTGTAGCCAACAAAAAACTAACCAAGCAAAAAAAACACACAAACCTAACTTGTATATATTTTATTTTAATATAAAACAGTAACATTATGTTGAAAAGAATATATATAATTTTTTAATAATGTTTTACATAATAAAAGTATTTTTAACATAAAAAAACAATACAAAATAATTAAACAGAAAACAATAGATAATAACTAAACAATGGTAATATAAAGCTCCACAGAGAGTAATAAAAATATATATAATGTGCAATTATTACTTACAGATTTGTAGCTGCAGACCATTGTTCAAAGAATGATCCGACAGGAATTCCATCTAAATCCGATATTAAAAAATTGAGAGCACAAAAAAAACTCAACTGTGCAAAATTAAATCCTTTGAAACAATCCCCTGTAGTGACCATAAAAGACCCAAAAAATAGAGTACAAAAAAAGAAACACTGCAGGAAGCCCAAAAAATAAAGGAAATTATTACAAATAAATAAAACATATTTTCTTTAAAAAAAAAAAAAAAACAGTAGTATGCATTGTCTATAACTTAAAATCAGGAACAAAACCACCTATAAAAAAAAAAAAATCCCTCACAGCCAAACACATACATTGAAATACTTTACATCTCCCACAACAACACCTACTACTACTCGTAACATACTCAAATACACATAACTATTAAACTACAACACTATGAGGCTGATTACAATGTTGGGCAGACGTGACACCTTTGCGGAATCGAGACTGACCGACCTCTGGTGCATGATGCGGTCGCAGACTCCCATTTCTCTATGGGCGCTTGTGCTGCAGTCACAAACTGGCCGCAGCACAAGCTCCCATAGAGAAATGGGAGTTTGTGTAAATTCCTGCACCGCGTGGCAGACACCTCACTGTGCCTGCCACACGGTGCAGGGATTTGCAGGATTGCACCATAGGTGCCCCCAAACCCCAACCGGAGACTGCAAAGGCATGGGGGCCCCCCAAAGTTGCTTTACAACAGGCTTTTCATGTCGGAAAGCCCAACATGAAAAGCTTGTGGGAAAATGACATCATAATCCCCACGGCAGAAATGCCATACATAGGGGATTATGTGTGGCCTCCGAGTGGCCTACAGGCTTCTTGAGCCTGTCGGAAGCCAGTCGGATTAACCGGCCGGTTTCAAATCTGACAGCCTTCATTGTACTAAGGCTGTTGGATTTGAAATCTCCAACCGACATCCAAATCAACCCCAGAATATCGTAAAAAAAGTAACACATTAACACTACTCCATATACTACTACAAACACGCTACACTGCACAACAATTAAAAAATAACACACTACAAACCCTATATTATACCTAACTACCTCGCCTCTACCCTTAAATTACCTTAGAAGTAACTTAAAAAGAACTTACCTTCACCAATCAAATGCAGCTCCCAAACGCGACCTTCCTTCTCCAATAACGACCAAAAAACAACAGCAGTAGAATACAAAATGCAGTTTGTGCCCCAGAAAAAATGGCCACCTAATTAGGGGGCTGATTACAATGGCGGCGATATCGCCACCGACAGGCTGTCGGTCTCACCGCCATAGGAACCACCTTCACTGTCCACCATATTAGGATGGCGGGCGGTAACACCAACCGCCTCACATCCTACAGGCTCCTTGAGCCTGCCGGTGCAGCGGAGGGCCTCATAATCCCTACAATGGTGGCGGTGCCCACCAGGCACTGCCGTAGGGATTACAATATCCCTCCCCGCCAGCCTTTTCTTGGCAGTTCACCCGCCATGGAACGGCTGGCGGAAAGGGACATTGGGGGCCCGAAGCGGGCCTCCCTTCCCACCTGGCCCTCCGATGTGGGCACTGGGGGCACCTATGGTGCCCCACTACATGTCTCTACACCATGTGGCAGGCACCAAATGGTGCCTGCCACGCAGTGCTGGGATATATCAATTGACCCCTTTTTGTATTGGGGCGTGTGCTGCAGCCAGCAGCACCCGCCGCACTACAAAAGATAGGCATTGCGACCGCCATCGTGGCGGTCAGAGTCGCATCATAATGCCTATGTCGGGACTGCTGACAGACTGTCGGGCGGTCCCGATTTCCGATAGGGTGGCGCAGTCAGCCCCTAAATTAGAAAAAAGACTATTTCCCTATTGAACTCAATATAAAAAGAAAAGAAAATTGTGAATAATAAAGGTTTACAAAAGATGTAAAAATATATAACATAATTGTGAATTGTATTACAAAAATTGTACAATATATAGTAAATAATATAATAATTTATATAATTTTATTTACTATATATTAACATGTATATTATTCATTACAAATGAAAACTATATATACACAAGTGTAAAAAATGCTTACAAATAATCCATACCACACAAAATGTAACAATCTATTATATATTTAAAAAATGGTTGTAAATAGTTTTCTTAATTTTATTTTTATGTTTAAAAATAGAATTAAATATTAAAACATATTATATAAATATATAGTATTATTTAATATATATGAAATATGTTATACATACAGAAACATACATAATTATGTATAGAAATGTTTGTATAATATATATTAAATAATAATATATGATATATACAATCATTTAATATTTATTAAAGGTATATTACTTGAACAACAGGATTATATGTTCATTACAAAAATATGTTAAAATGTATGTTACCATAAAAGATCAGCAAATATATGTTTCTATGAAAAATACAAAATATATGTTTCTGTATGCAAATAAAAATGTAACCAAAAAACAAAAATTAAATAATATGTTAAAAATATAACATTTAACAAGTGTTATAACAATATATGTTACTTACAAAAATTGTAAATATATGTTAACGTTTATTTCAAATATAAACTACTATTATCTACTGTACACCAAAAATAAAAAGACTATTTTCTGTAAAAAAAAATTAACAAATGAATCCATACAATAAATGCAATAATAAAATAATAAATTCCGCCATCGTAATCAGGCCCCTAGTTTCCATAGGAAAAGCGTCTTTCTTTTGCCAATATCTTTGCGCTGTTTGACGAATCTTCGCAAATATTTCAAAACTAATTGGGTGCTCAAGTCAGCTCCTGTCTTGAAAGTTTTGGGGTGATTCATTAAGCAGGGAGCGAGAAAAGAGGGGGGTCCCAAAATGCGTTTTCTCCATGTTAATTTCCATAGGAAACTGTTGACGCAGCTACAGCCCGAACTGCTGAACGGAATTACACCAAATTTGGCAGAAAGGTAGCTCTTGGTCCAGAATGCACTCTTTTTGTTAAATGGTGTAAATCCGTTCAGTAGTTCCTGAGAAAGTCATATATTTACAAATATTAATATCTGGTGGCTGCGAAGGACCTGCATACCCTCCCGATCTCGAGCCTAGCTGAGCCTGATTGGCTGGCAACAGTTCCAACCAGGAAGTGTTGGCAGCCATCTTGTGACTCACAAGAAAAAAGGTAAAAAAAACAAGAAAAGGGGGCAGGCTAGAAAAACCCTGACCACCTAGGTCTGCTCAGGGGGCCCCACAAAAAAATTCGGCTGGATTTGCGTAGGGTCCGTGAATCCAGCCACATTTTTTAAAACACGAAGCACCTTCTCCCGCGCTTTGTTTTCTTGAAGCCTCCGGGTGGGCCAGGTCACGGGGGTAATATATGATCATGAGGCGGGGGCCCGCGGAGGCCCCTGCAGCCCCAGGGATCGCCACCTCCCCGGGGCTATTCTAATGATATGCGAAGGGCCACGCGGGTTCCCGCAGCCCCGGGGACCGCCACCTCCCTGGGGCTTTTTAAAAACAAAATAGAGTGGGGGACTCCTGCCTCCCCCACACTGCCCCAAGGAACGCCACCGCCCCGGGGCTTTCTTGAATAATGGCTGGGGGCCTCGCGGGCCCCCCCAAGCCCTGGGGACTGCCACCTCTCTGGGGTTTTATCAATGGGCGGGGAGCCTCGCAGGACCCTGAGCTTTGGGGGCCACCACCTCCCCCGGGCTACTTTTGAAAAATAAGCCTCAAGCCCCACCACACTGCCCCAGGGACCACCACCTCCCCCGGACATACATCAATTAAGTGCGGGGTTCCAATGCGTACCCCCGGCTCTGGGGACCACCACCTCCCCGGGGCAGCACACAGATGTGAGGGGGGCCGCACAGCCCCCCTCCAGGAGCCCTCTATGGCCCTTGTGACCGCCACCCCTAGGGCAGGCTCCAGCAATCCTAGAAATGCCATCCTGTCACTTTCATGCGTGCTGCTTCATGCAGCACACATGAATGTGACAAAATGGCATTTTTAAAAAAAAAGTTTGTTTATGTGCAGGAAGGGACACCTTCCTACACATAAACAAACAATGGCATTTTGCTTTTTCCATGTGTGCTGTACAAGGCAGCACACATGGAAAAAGCAAAAACAAGGAGAAATAATGCATTTCTCCTCGTTTCGCCATCTTAAGACCAGTTTTTACTCGTCTTAATTTTGACGCTGCCTCCTATGTACGCCACCCTTGTACATAGGGGGCAGCATCAAAATGAATGGGTGTTGCGGTGGAACACCCATCGCAAAACCCACTGCCCACCCCTTTCATGCTAACCATAG
Source organism: Calotriton arnoldi (assembly GCA_963921515.1). Taxonomy (NCBI): domain Eukaryota; kingdom Metazoa; phylum Chordata; class Amphibia; order Caudata; family Salamandridae; genus Calotriton; species Calotriton arnoldi. The sequence continues at coordinate 5,189,054 of CAWUFW010000051.1, forward strand.
CGTGAAAAGGGGCCTTATGTACAAGGCAGCGTTAAGCCACATTAAGTGGCTTAACGCTGCCTTGTACATAAGGCGCAGCCGGTATCGCCACCGCAACGTCAATATAGGTGACGTTGTGGTGGCGATAGGGGCTTGTACATGTGCCCCTTTGTTCCTTTCTATCTCGGCGTGGATGGCACTGTGCTAATCCTATGCTTAAAGACTTTGATAGATATATACACTCATACACCCATACAGACACTCACACACCGCCACTCAGCCATGGAGTTACTCATATACCTAGTCAGTCACCCAAAGAATCAATCCCACTGCCATTTACTCACCTATGCAGTTATACACACACCACCTCAATTATTCAGACTGATACTAACACATACTTACTCTCTTCTATAATCACTGACACAAGCACACACTCATGCATACAGCCACTCTCACAATCACTCTCTCACATATAGTCACTTATATACTCCAACACTCACATATACTGCCTTTCGCATATGTAGTTACTCACACATATACCACTGAGACATCCATTCACTCACCAACACAGCTATACTCACACTCACTCACCCATACAGCCCCTCGCAGATCCACTAATGAACCCATACACCCAGTGAATCACCCACTCACATATCCATGCAGGGAGTCACACAACACGGACACTCAGGCACCCATACAGGTACTCAGACAACCAATCATTAACCCACACTCATGTAGGACTCACCAACCCATGCAGCCACTTACACACCAACAGGCTGATAAAGACATTCACACAGATTAGTCATTCACCCATGCATTCATTAAGACACGTTTTATCACTCACTTATACAGTCAGTCACGCACCCACTAAATCATCCATTCAGACACTCATACAACCACTCATTCTTCAATAACCCTTGGCGTATATATATATATATAACATTCTTAAACTTTTTAGAAACACTCACACTCACAGGATGATGTCATCAGTGATGTAATCAGTGATGTCATCTGAGATGTCATCAGTCATGTCACTGACCATGTCATGAGTGATGTAATATGTGACGTCATCAGCAGTGCATTGCGGGGGCGCGAGTTATAGTTAGCTCAGCTAACTATAACCGCTGAATTTCTCTGGTTTTGTACGAGTGAAATGACGGCCTAACTATAACGCCCCTGAAACCTGTGGTTTTTCCAGTGACTATATATATATATATATATATATATATATATATATATATATATATATATATATATATATATATATATATATAAAATCCACTTCTCCGATACCTATAGAGAAAGAGGGAGGCACTCGACTGCAAGCATCCAATCTATTTTATTTTTGCCAGAACACAATATTAGTGCCGTTGGTATAAAGGGCAGCAGTCACGTGACAAGTGGATTTGCCTGCTACACCCATCTGTTGCGTTCTGGCAAAAATAAAATAGATTGGATGCTTGCAGTTGAGTGCCTCCCTCTTTCTCTTTGGGTATTGGAGAAGTGAATTTTATATATATATAAATATATTTGTAGTGCAGCAGATGCAGCGTGCTGCAGCACCCGCCGCAATACAAAAAATGAACAGGAAACATACCCCTGCACTACGTGACAGGCACTATGCGGTGCCTGCCATGTGGTGCAGGGATATGTGGTGCCCCACAACACCCAAAGTCAAGGGCCAGGGAGAAGGGGTGCCCGCTACGGGCCCCCAAAGTCCCTTCCCGCCAGCTTTTTCATGGCGGGTTATCCGCCATGAAAAGGCCAGTGGAAAGGGGCATTGTAATCCCTACGGCGGTGCCTGGCAGGCACCGCCAACATGATAGGGACTACAAACCCCTCCACCGCACCGGCATCTCAAGGAGCCCATCGGATAAGTGGCGGTCAGAAAGTCCCACCGCCATCACCCTGTCCGCCATTATGATGTGGAGGGCGGGAAAAAGTCTCCCCACCATCATAATCGACCCCTCAGTGTTTGTGGAATATTTTGCGGTTGTAGCCATGACTTTCTTTTTCTGAAATTGGAGCTTAAATTGAGGATGTTTTTCCTCTTTATCTTCACGTCAGACGAGCGTTGTCTGACCCTCTCTGGTTTCACATACTCTTCTTGCCTGCAATCAAAACACCCTCCTCTCTCATACTACTTGTCAGATGAGTCCTGGAAGGAATGAGGAGGATGAGTATCAGCAATCTGATACCTTTCTGATGCCTTGATTTGTGTGCGATCATGCAAATTAAAGCGTCCATCAGAGGGCTCCGGATGTGGAGAACCATCTCGAGCCTTAGCTTTCTGTTTAGGCTTGGATTTGTCACATTGTTTTTTTAAAAACACAGGGTTATGTTTGGCAGTGTCCTTGTGGGAACTAAGTTTGCCAAGTGGCGTATTGGTCGGTGTGAGCCGCTATTTTATAGCCAGAGAAGCTGCTTTGCCTTTAATGTTAGACAGAATCATTGCGGATACGACAGGAACATTTTCTATTCATTTCATCCCCAAATCCCTGGCAGCACCTGCCCTGTGTCCATTCTGTATTTGTTTTAAAACCTACGGCAAGACTGACATAGAAGGACTACCATGACTAATGGTATACATTGCAGCAAAGACTGTTCCCCAAGTGGTACAATCACCTATTCCGGGAACCATTCCATGTGGTAGCACATAGTCAACATTCTGTGCTTGTCTTGTGGTCTCATAAGGGGAAACATGACTTCGATTTGATAATTTTTTGGGGTGATCCAAAACAGAATGTCCTCACAATTTGTCAATAATTGAATACACAATTACAAATCTTATGGTTAGCACTGCATGCAACTGGGCTTGGCTTGGCAGCCAGCCCTTGCTGGTGCTGCCAGCAAAGTCTGCAAAACATGCAGAGTTAAGCGTCTATATTGTCAAACTAGACCATTGTATAGTTGTTGTATCTCTTGAGCATTAAGGTTTGCTATTTTAGGGAATATCTTGTAACCAGTTAATGCTGTCCAGGTGGCCCTTTCATCATTAAGTGGACCCGTGCGTAAGGGTGGTACACATATAAGGGCACCTCAGAAACATGATTGATGTTCCCAATGTGATAGTGGTATTACTAAAGCACATATGTTCTATATGCTTGTGGTGGATTAACATTTGTGTATTAGCATCCACAGCTAGAAAATTGACCCAAGAATAAAATACTACGAAACAATAGCCACTGTCGGCTTCAACCACGAAGATATGGTCACTCCCTGCATTGGTAAGGCCACATGCAGTTACATGCGCGTGGACTGCAGCTCAGCAATTGTCTGCAATAGGAATAGGCTGTGCCTGCACCATGATCAAAAAGAGCATTGGAAACAAAGAGCAAACACAAAAATGGGTTATCCTTTCACAGATTCAAGCTTGAACTACAAATAGTTAAATTCAGGTGCAGAATGCAGCACGCATAGAAGAAGCAAAACCGAGGAGAAATAAAGAAATTTCTCCTTGTTGTGCCTCTCTTACGCCTCCCCAGAGGAGGCGTAAGCTTTTGGCGCTGCCTCAGATTTACGATTTCTCGTAAATCTGGGGCAGTGTCAAAAGGCCATGGATGTTGGTGGGAACGCCCCCAGCAACACCCATTGCACGCCCCTTTAACCCAGAACACTGCGTTAAAGGGACTGATATTTATCAGCAGCATTAATCCAAAAAGACGCGGAACTTCAAAAAAAGTGACGTTCTGGAGGCGCAAGCAGTCTCATAAATGAGGCCCTGAGTCTCTCTACCACATCAGTACCGGCTGGCCCAAATCTGACTAGCACACTGTGCCTCACCTGAAACTCCTAACCGTCCCAGAGTAACAGGTGATTTGGAAATCTAGAACACAAAACTCTAATCCCCTAGTGAACCGTGGAAACAGATCATCAGCTTACGTTTCTCACTCATGCATGTCCATAATAGACAAAAGAAAGACACAGGAAAGGTTTGCAATATTTATTGAAACTACTGTTGCCTATTATGAAGCAGTTGTGCTGCAATTAGAAAACAGAAACAACTAAGCAAAGAATCAACATTATTAGCAAATTGTATACAATGAACAGCCCTAACATGCTACATGATATATCTGTCGAAGCCTACCCTCACTATATGAGCTATGGGATATATCAGTGATCTCTAGGATTAGTACCGGACCCCATTTCTGGTATTTGTAGTTAGGCGGTCCACATCTTTTGTGTGAACTTTATGCAAGGCTGGGGCGCCCGTTCCAAGAACTCTCCCTCTGCAAGAATTCTCCTCTCTGTTTCTCAAGGGGGAAGGTCACAGCATATATGCTAAGAACTACCGTGTTAGAAAGCAAAACTGCACCACTGTGTTGTGTCTAAAACGCCTCAGTCCAGGAGAGCCCTGATGTCGTCAGTTGATGCAGTTACGGCTGTCTTGGTGTTGTGGTTGGCTCGGATTCTAGATTGAGTGGGGACAAGGAGGTTGTTTTGTTTCAGGTGTTTGGTGAGCTGCTGTTTTTAGCATGAGTATAATATAATATGATACACTGGAATATAATATAATATAATATAATTATGATATGATACATGATTTGATATGATACACTCCTGACATTGACATCCAACAATTTAAGTATAGATGAAAGTTATTTTTCACATCTTAAGAAATTCAGAAAATAAATTCTCTTTTAAAATAAGGGGAGAAGAATATTTTTTCATTTCATTTTCTATACCGTAAATGCAGCTAGTGGAATGGTAAACTGCACTGCGCAATGCTTTCCCAATTCTGAAATAAAACAAGCTGCAGCGTCGGTGCAAATGCTTTAGCACACTTGTGTTTGAACCAGTTATGTTTTTGTAAAGTATAGCGGAGAAAGGGCAGCCAGCAAGGAATCCGAGCTGAGATTCGGCGAATAGAACTTGTTTCCAGACAGTGTCAGCCGAGGTAATGTTTTATATTCTATTCCCTTTTTTGATGCATTTTTGGTGTACACAAAGACCGACTGCTCCAGAATGGACAATTACATCTCGGCATATTGTAAACAATCACAGTTTGTCCTCGATGGGCACCTTAATGTTTTATTCACTGCAAGGAATGATATCCCACATGATAGATTGAGGTTACCAAGCCGGCACACAACCCTTCTTAATATCACACAATTAGGGGCTGTCAACACAATTTGGGTTAGGGTGCGCACTTCTGTCGGAAAGTCTCAGCTCTTTCAAAGCCTCTACACAAATCTCTGTTTCTTGTTGAAAATGTAGAGAACACACCTCGCACACATGTCTAGGGTAAAGAAGGTGACTTTTTCACCGCCTAAAAAATAAGGGAGCTCACACCTGCCTCTTTGGCAGGGCTCCCCACATTTAAATGCTGTCTGCAGTCTTAGAAGGAGATGCTAATGCTTCTCACAGAGAGGGCTGGATGGAATTAATAATTGTGAAATGGAATTAGAGTGCCAATTTATGCAGCCGGGCATTGTACCATCTCCACATATAACTTAAACCAGGAAAGGCACTGGATACTAAACATAAATAAATAACTATTACCATTGAAAATATAAATTAATTCGAAGAAAGTGCTTGACACTAAACATAAAAAGGCCTTTACATTTTGATGTCGGTCGGAATACCTCTGACCTGCGGTTGGAGGCTTTTTGACCAACATCTTCGGTTTCCCTTTCGACCGCCGTATTACAATGACGGTAGACGGAAGTGAAACTGTCAGGTCATTCCAGCTGGCTTCCAACGGAACCAGCACGTTATCCCTGAAGGACGGCGTTGGGATTACAATGTCGGTTTCCCACAGGCTTTACATCTTGGGCTTTCCGACATGAAAAGCCTGTCAGAAAGTGACTTTGGGGGCCCTAGCATGGCCCCCTTGCAACAGTGGCCTCCGGTTAGGTGCCTGGGGGAGACATATTGTGCCCCCTGTCAATCCCAGCACCGCTTGGCAGGTACTGTGTAGTGCCTGCCACGCAGTGCAGGGATTAACAAAAACTCCCATTTCTCTATGGGAGCTTGTGCTGCGGCCGGTTCCCGACCGCAGCAAAAGCTCCCACAGAGAAATGGGAGTGTGCGACTGCACCATGTGCAGTCGCATCCTAATAATGCGGTCGGGACTGCCGCTCTTGGGTCGGTCGGTCCTGATTCTGCAACGGTGTCCCCCCAACATTGTAATGAGGCCCAAAATGTACTATTCCCACTCCAATATAACTAAAGTCAGAGAAGGTGCTGGACACTAAACTTAACAAATATACTATTACCACTCCACATATAACTTAAAGCAAGGAAGGTGCTGGACATTAAACATAAAAAAAAAATATTCCCACTCCAAGCATAAAGTAATTCAGGGAAAGTGGTGGACACTAAACATAGCAAATATACTATTCCTACTCCAATATAAATAAAATCTTGGAAAAACTGACGGACAGGTATTAAAAAAAATAACTATTCCCACTCCAAACATAAATTAATTCAAAGAAAAGGCTGGACAATTTAAAAAAATAGCTATTTCCACTCCAAACATAATTAAGGGGCTCATTAGGATGGCGGGCGGTTCGCCCCCGCCGGGCCGGCGGTAGCCACCGCCGGGCCGGCGGGGGCGAACGGCCCGCTATCCACACCAGAAAGACCCCCGCCATATTAGGATGGCTGGGGGGTCCGCGGCGGACGGAAAGACCGTCTGCCGCATTTCCGCCGGTCGACTCGTCGACCGGGCGGAAAACACCTTTAATATGGTGGCGGTGTCTGCAAGACACCGCCATCCATATTAGGATGTATGCGGAGATCAGCCTTTCCATGGCGGCGTTGCCGCCATGGAAAGGCATGCGGTCTTTGCCATTGGGGGCCCGTTGCGGGCCCCCAGGGTGTTGGGGGCGTGGGGGGTGCACATGGGGGGTACCTATGGTACCCCCCCTGCATTTGCATGCACAAGGTGACAGGCACCGCGCGGTGCCTGTCACCTTGTGCATGCAACTGCACAACATGCATTTCCAGCATTGTGGTGGGCGGTGCTGTGAGCACCGCCCGCCACAATGCTGGGAATGGGGGATGCCACCGCCACGGTGGTGGTGGCATCCTAATTGCAGGTGCGGGACTGCCGCACCCCTGGCGGACGGTCCCGCATTCCGTTACGGTGGCGGGTGGACTTTGTCCGCCCGCCATCGTAATGGCCCCCTAAGTTTGGGGAAACTAGAGGACACTAAACAAACAAATTTTACTATTCCCACTCCAGTACAACTAAAATCAGAGAAGGTGCTGAACAGTTAAAAATAATAATTAACTAATCCCACTCCAAACATTAATTAATTTAAGTAAAGTGCAGGACACTAAAAATACAAAATTTACTATTCCCACTCCAATATAATCTAAACAGGGAAGGTGCTGGACACAAAATCAAAAAAATAATTACTATTCCCTCTCCTAATATAAAGTAATTCATGCGAAGGTGCTGGACAGTAAACATAAAATAGTAGATAGTCCCACTCCAAACATAAAATAACTTAAAAAGATATTGAACTGTAAACATAAAAAATTAAATATTTCACTCCAAACATAAATTAATTCCAGAAAAGTACTCAACATTAAAAACAAAAAATAACTATTCCCCCTCAAATATAAATAAACTCAGATAAACTAATATACACTAAACAATTAACATAGCTTAAATAAAACACTACAAACCAGTTCATAAATACAAACAATAGAAATTAAAATAATAAAATGAAAAATAAAAAAGGTATTTTATAAAAAATGTTATTCAATTAAAACTGAAAATAATTAAATGAAAAATGTATTTATAACAAAAATATGTATATTTATTAGATATTTCTTACTATATTATATATATTATTCCACACCTCATTAACAAAAAATAAAACATATTACATTAATGAAATAAATTATTACATTATAATTTTTAACAAGTAAATATGAAAACATATTTCATAATAATCAACTAATTGTTAACTATAAATCACATATAACTAATCAAACATAATAACATTTTATAAATTATTCTTACAACATATATAAATAAAAATATCCCAACAAAATTATTAAATTATGAATTAAAAAATAAGGGGCCGATTACAATGTGGCCTGTAAAGGCTCCTACTAATGATTGGAGCCTTCATGGCTGCATCGTAATCGGCCACTCGGTTTGCTTTCAGACCGCCGCATTGCACTGCTGGCGATCGGCAAGTAAGCCGGCCGGTCATTCCGGCAGGCTTACGACGGGCTCATGGAGCCCGTCGGCCAGTCAGAGCCGGCTTGTAATACGAAAGGTGGGCCTTTCTGCCCTAGGGATTACGATGCAGGGTTTCCGACATGGATTCCATGCCGGCCTGTCCGACGAAAGCGTGTTTAGGGTCCCCCAGCAGGGCCCCCCCTTGTGCGTACGGCCTCTGGTTGGGGGCCGAAGGGGCACCTATAGTGCCCCCTGTTGATCCCTGCACCTTGTGGCAGTCACCTTGAGGTGCCTGCCACGGGGTGCAGGGATGAACAAAACCACCTATTTCTCAATGGGAGCATGTGTTACCGCAGGTTTACGGCCATAACACGATCTCCCATTGAGAAATGGGAGTATGCGACTGAACAGTGTTCGGTCGCATTGTAATTAGCCGGTCGGGACCGCCGCCCAGATGTCGGTCGGTCCCAGGACCGAGACGCCATCTGCCCGACATCGAAATTAGGCCCTTAATGTTATTTTATGCCTACAGATAAAATATAGATAATCAAAAATCATTAATTCATATAAAAATATTAATTAAAACAAATTACAAATTAATTAAAAAATATATTAAATATAAAAAACAACATTTATTTTACATTATCTTTATAATTTAAAATTTTAAAATATTTTTAAAAATTATAAATTTTGAAACCATTTTGCAAAATTATTAATAATACCAAATATTCATACCTAAAAACATATCACCCACATACAAAACCTACTTAGACATTTTTTCACAAATGTAATTTTTTAACAAAAAAATCAAGTATAAAACATTTTTTGAAATAATTTATTTATAATTACCAACAACTAAAAACATAAACTAACTCAAACAAATCTCCATAAAATGCATAAACATTTATACAAATAAATTAAACATTTTTACATTTTATTTTTTAGTTAATTACTCAATTTTTTAAAAGTTTTTTAAAATTGCTCTCCACCCTTATCCCCTATAAACCCAACTTCCTGCTTCTAATTGTTTTCAAATTCTATCATTTTGTCTCATTAATAAAAGAAATACTGTTACTATTAATAAACACAAAAAACAATTTCACAATTTAAATTATTTACATCTAAATTTACACACAAAAATGTATATTTGTATGTATATATATGTATGAGTCCACAGTTGCAAATAAGTACGCGCTCTCAGATTCCTATTAAGGTTTTTAATAAAGTTCAAGGTTACGCGTTTCGGGAGCAAGCTCCTTGATCACACACTGAACCAAGTGTACACCGAGTGAATACATAGACTCAGTACAGAGGAAATGAAATCGACAAAGGACTGCACGATACCCAGCTACCCATGTGAAAGTGGCGGCCATATTGGAGTGACTAAATTCAAATTAAAAGGCACTATAATAAAAGAAATCATATCAATAATTCCTTAAAGAATAACAGCAGATATGTTATACCAAAACGGAAATCCATATCAATACATGGTAAATCAATATCAAATTAAGATAAATAAACATAAATCCACATCATGCTGAAATACAGCTAGCTCGAGACCGGAGGGCATACCGACAGAGCGTGTGAATTGCATTGTTTCTGGTCGCCAAGTGGCAAGAAAATTTCAAGTACCATGCAGTACAGTAGACCAATACTAACGTCAAGTGACATAGTCATACAAATCCTTATACTGTACAATAGTCAAATATCAAGCGTGACTATAAGTGAAAAAGTAAGAAATTCCCAAGCAGGAAATGGAAAAGCAGAGAGAAAGAGAAAGGATAAATGTTATAAACCATCTTATCTTTAAAACATTAGTGCTCTAGTCGTGGAGACGAAGAAAAGGTTAGGAGGCCCGTGAAGTGTCCGCAGAATATCGGTGGGCCCCTTCCTTTCCTCCTGTGTAGAAAAATAGAAAACACAAGAATATAAAAAACACAAGATTAAAAATGTGCAAACATTTTTTAACAAATTGCTAGACTCTTCATTAGTTGCTTATATTAACCAAGTTACTTTAAATCGCATGCAAAAATTGCTTGTGCAGTCTAACTTATGCAGCTTGCTGATCCGGGAAAACAATATCATAAAAACATGTGTTGGTGTAAGCCAGTTATTCTTCCATAAGGTGCGTTGCTAATTCCTCGTCCAAATTGTGCCCATTCGGGTACCTCGTCTCGAGCTCAAGTATCCATTTAGATTCTTTTTTCCTCAATCTGAGCTCCCTGTTCCCCCCTCTAAAGCTAGTTGTCACTTGTTCAATAACAAAGTAGCTGGGAAGTGAGCTGTTAGCGAGGTGAAAATCGGCAAAGTGTCTCGCGATAGGATAATGCGGATCCCTGTTGTTTATGGCCCTGAGATGTTCTAGGACCCTTTTCTTAGCCATATGTGTCGTACTGCCAATATATCTTTTGTTACATGGACACACTAAAATATAAATGACATGTGTGGTACTGCATGTCAAAAATTGTGAAATGGTATTTTTCTTCATAGAGTGTGGCACACTGTATTCTTTCACCATATGACTATTTTTACAGGCTTTACAGTGTCCACAAGGGTAAAACCCTTTGAGATTGTGTGTGGAAGTCTTTGGAGGTATGGTGATATCCCCATGCATAAGCAAGTCCTTCAGACTACGACCTTTGCGATAAGTGATACTCGGTCTGTCGCTAAGGGTGGGGCCCACAATGCTATCACTTTTAAGGATATTCCAATTATCTTGGAGAATTTTTTGTATTTTCCTTGACTTGTTGTTATAAGTAAGGATAACACGTGTTACTTGGGACTCAGTTTCCTTATTTTTCTCCTTTAGTGTACTGGGTCTGTCGATGTCTTTAAGTTTGGAAACTGCTCTCTGGAGTACCCACTCGGGGTAACCACGTTCCCTGAAGCGTTCTAACATGATTTCCTGTTCTGCCAGATAGTTCTCATCCATATTGCAATTCCTTCTTGCTCTCAGCATCTCTCCATAAGGGATACTCCATTTCAGAGCATCCGGGTGATGGCTGAGAGCATGAAGTACGCTATTGCCAGCTGTGTCTTTACGGAACAGTTTAGTTTCAAGGGTGCCATTGACTACCTTAATTTTGACATCCAAAAATTCTATCTCTTCTCTATTTATATTATGAGAGAGAGTTATGTTGTACCTATTGTCATTTAGTTTGTCAATGAATTCAAGAGCTTCTTCCTCACTGCCTTCCCATATGAGAAAAAGGTCATCAATGTACCTCAACCAAGCCTTAACTTTGCCGATTTTCACCTCGCTAACAGCTCACTTCTCAGCTACTTTGTTATTGAACAAGTGACAACTAGCTTTAGAGGGGGGAACAGGGAGCTCAGATTGAGGAAAAAAGAATCTAAATGGATATTTGAGCTCGAGACAAGGTACCCGAATGGGCACAATTTGGACGAGGAATTAGCAACGCACCTTATGGAAGAATAACTGGCTTACACCAACACATGTTTTTATGATATTGTTTTCCCGGATCAGCAAGCTGCATAAGTTAGACTGCACAAGCAATTTTTGCATGCGATTTAAAGTAACTTGGTTAATATAAGCAACTAATGAACAGTCTAGCAATTTGTTAAAAAATGTTTGCACATTTTTAATCTTGTGTTTTTTATATTCTTGTGTTTTCTATTTTTCTACACAGGAGGAAAGGAAGGGGCCCACCGATATTCTGCGGACACTTCACGGGCCTCCTAACCTTTTCTTCGTCTCCACGACTAGAGCACTAATGTTTTAAAGATAAGATGGTTTATAACATTTATCCTTTCTCTTTCTCTGCTTTTCCATTTCCTGCTTGGGAATTTCTTACTTTTTCACTTATAGTCACGCTTGATATTTGACTATTGTACAGTATAAGGATTTGTATGACTATGTCACTTGACGTTAGTATTGGTCTACTGTACTGCATGGTACTTGAAATTTTCTTGCCACTTGGCGACCAGAAACAATGCAATTCACACGCTCTGTCGGTATGCCCTCCGGTCTCGAGCTAGCTGTATTTCAGCATGATGTGGATTTATGTTTATTTATCTTAATTTGATATTGATTTACCATGTATTGATATGGATTTCCGTTTTTGGTATAACATATCTGCTGTTATTCTTTAAGGAATTATTGATATGATTTCTTTTATTATAGTGCCTTTTAATTTGAATTTAGTCACTCCAATATGGCCGCCACTTTCACGTGGGTAGCTGGGTATCGTGCAGTCCTTTGTCGATTTCATTTTCCCTGTACTGAGTCTATGTATTCACTCGGTGTACACTTGGTTCAGTGTGTGATCAAGGGAGCTTGCTCCCGAAACGCGTAACCTTGAACTTTATTAAAAACCTTAATAGGAATCTGAGAGCGCGTGCTTATTTGCAACTGTGGACTCATATATATGCCGGCATTGCTCTACCGGCTTGATCGCGCCACCGCACTACGGGCGGAGTTCCCAGGAGGAGCAACTCGTTTTTGAAAAGTATATATATGTATATATATATATATATATATATCATCAAAAAGTGCCCAAAAATTCTATCATTTTGTCTCATTAATAAAAAAAATACTGTTACTATTAATAAACACAAAAAACTATTTCACAATATAAATTATTTACAACATCTAAATTTACACACAAAAATGTATATATATATATTATATATATTCTCTAACAGCAACCTACTAACCTTCTTTATTCTAGAACACATTCCTAGACCACCTAGAGGAGGGGATAGGCCACTCAAACTCAGACAGACTGAATCCAGGTATATCATAGATCTCCAGACTAAGAGCCCAGGGGGACTTAACCTTGATGAAGAGTTAAGGATACACCTATATACGAAATAACAAGGTCTCTGCCCTACAGCATCTGCCCGGTCTTCCTAGGGAATTCTATACACTTGTTGTAACTGTAACTGATTATTGTGTAAGTATGTTTCTGAAAAGTATTAATTTTAATCTTTGTATCTTTTGTTTTCTTTTCCCTTTTATCACTGCAGGAGGAAAGGAAGGGGCCCACACTACAGAGGTAGTACACGACCACGGGTCCCCTAACCTTTTTTCCAGAGGCACATGGCGATATCACATCACTCCGATCTAACACTGTTATCTGGTTTGAACATCTGTGTCTGTTCTCAGCTTTACGTTATTTGTTGGCTTATTATTGTAAAGACATTGTTTTAACATGTTTGTTCTATACGATAGTGGGGAAAGGTTCATGTGTGGGTTTTGTATGACTTAATTAGCCACACATTATTTATCTCCTAGGGCACTTGCCCTGAATGAAAGTACAAGTTGTATTCAGGATATTGGAGTCTATCGAGGATACGTTCCAGGGTCACCTATGTATATACACGCGTCCTCCTACTTAGCCATACGTGATTTCGACATTTGTTGGCACTTGCCATGTATTGGCATCTTGATTTTTCTTTCCCATGTACATACATTTATAAGCCATTTTTCTTTTTATATCCGATTATTTGATTGTCTAATTTCTGAGACAGACGTAATTGCACTTTATGTAAATATTTGCACACTTTCTTTTCACGGGTGGTACCAGGAATGACCACATGTAGATACGTTAAACAGTGTTGGTACACCGATTGATAACTGACATTATGAACCAATGTAGGATTACAATGTATGTACTGTTCCATCATGGCCGCCACTATTAACTTGATCATATATTTTAAAAAAATGTAAATTTCATGCTCTTTTCACATTGATATTATGTGTGATGCCATGACGTGAGACATTTATATGTGTAATGTATATAACATAAGCATGCAGATTAACTACAATATGTTGGTATTTACCGCGGATTTGCACATTCTAATATGGCCACCACGGGTACTGCAATTTGAACTGTCTGGTAGTCCTTTGTCACTGTTCATGTATAATTCATGGCACTACTTCCTGGTATATATCACGGACTGTTTGTGAGTCTCTGAACGTGTGAGCAAGGCGTAACTGTCAAAACGCGTTGCGTTAGAGTGGAATAAACTTCCTGAACTTCAATTGAATTGTGTCCTGAGAGTGCACTTATTTCGCGACACAAAACGAACTTGGTTACTTGGATTATCGTGTACTCCCCCGGTGCGTGCACCACCTCCCACGGGTTCTGGTCTCGTTTAGGAGTGTTTGCAGTCAATTTCAAAGTTCGAGACTCAACGGGACCGGCCGCTGCAACGAGGAGATTTTCTGCAGAGACTTGGAACTGCTGTTTATCATGCATTATACCCCAGAGGTGAGAGGACGGGTCTGGCGATTTGGGAAGAGTGTTGGACGGGTGGTGCAGACCGCACGTTCGTTTTCCGATTTTCGAAGGGTCGGACCTTAGTCATTTCTCGATCTCGGTGGTTTGGAAATATCTCTGTATCACCCCAATGGAACTGTTGTGAAGGGGCTATCGGAGACAGTCTTTCAGCGGCAGGAGGAACCTGATATCGTATCAGGTGGACACCATTCCCTTAGTATCTATTTCTGTTCAGGGTCGTGACCATTATTGCTAATATTTCGCCACATGGAGGAAGACACGGAAAGAAGGGCAGCGGCGCAGACGCTGTTTGCGCGAGCACCTGGAGTTCGTGTTAAGTCAAACACAAGTGTGAACAAGGATGTCAGTAGCGCAGAAAAACTGAAAAACTGGAGAAAATGAGCAAGTCAGAGGTCTCTAAATGGTGGGAAGCCATATCCTTGCAAGATTATATTGACAAGGGTATGGTTCCCAGAGGCCTCCGGATTTATACCATTCCATCCTACGAGAAGCCTAACCCCAAAATGCTTGAGGAATGGGCTGAAAATTCAGCAGTAAGCTCCAGAAGGATGCTGGAGATCCTTGTTAAATACGCGTGGAGTGACAGAGAGACATTGTTGTTGGAAATCAGAAAAATAAAAGAAGACCTTGAAAGTTGCATGGAACAAACAATACTTAATAAGGAACTGGATGATATCAAAAGAAGAGTACAAAAACATGAGGAGGAAATTAAAGAAAGGAAACAATGGAAACTTCACAGAGATTGTGAAGATTATGAACATGGTCGTATAATTACATTCAGCAGGAAGTATGACCACATTTACAAAAATCAAATGCCAAATGGAGGTCAGTCTAACAGAGTATCAGAAAGTTCTATGTCGGTAGAAACATCGATCAGTGGCAATGAAACAGACAACTCATCCACTTCAAGAAATGAATCGTCTGAAAGAGAGAAGGGGTCTCGACCGGCCACTTTTTTAGACGAATACAGACACCTACGCCGGAATCGACAAACGTCCAGGGAAACACCAGTAATGAGGCCCAAGGGTCATAGAGGTTGAGGAAGAGGCAGCAGAACAGCTCCGCTACAACAGAATGATGGACACAGAAATGGTAAATAAAACTATATTGAATTTATCGGACAGATACATTAGTGACATTGAGAAAAGTACCCTTTGCCTAGGACTATCCTTTTGCCCTTCCATGACATTCAATTATCCCGAGACATGGATAGATCTCTTCAAATTCATCTGTAAGCTGAAATTGAAAAAATGGCACCTACTTAAACCTTCTAAGAAATGTGATGATTTGATGGGAGAACATGAAGACACTAACATTGATCTCAATATCAGTGATGTTGATACATTAGTGACATTGCACCAACTTGCTACTAATGTAAGTGATGAATTGAATGAAAATCTGATTGAAAATGTTTTATCTGAGCTTGACATATCATATGACAAAACAGCACAGACTAAATTCAAACCTCGTTCCACATTCTATCCTCCACTGGGGCATGACAGCATAGATACTTTCCATGAAGTTGTCAATATGAATTTAATTAAATTCAGACGAAAAAGATGGTTTAGAGAACAACAAGCACATAACCTTACTCATACACAAAGACAAGCATTGGTATCTTTGGCTGAAGACCAGAGTATTGTCATCCGCCCGGCGGATAAGGGAGGTAATGTGGTCATTTTAAGTAGAGAGAAATATGTTGCTGAAGCCTTACGACAACTTAGGGATGCCAGTTTTTACACTGTAGTACAGAGAAGTGTTTACTCTAGTAGTGTGGAAACCATTTGGGAGAAATTGACCAACTGGAAGGACATGGGTATACTCGAATGGGAGGAATTTTGTTTTCTCAAATGGGATTGATTATCCCATTCTCCCAGTTATGTACCTTCTACTGAAGGTCCACAAAGATAAAACTAATCCACCTGGAAGACCAATTGTATCATCTAAAGGCAGTGCCACTGAAAATATCTCTAAATATGTGGATCATTTCCTCCGGGACTATGTGAGCAACCTCCCTTCCCATGTTAGAGATATGAAAGACTTTTTGGGGAAAGTAGAGGGTTTACACTGGGAAGAGGATTATCTCCTTATCACACTAGATGTGAATTCACTCTACACCATAATTGAACATACAAAAGGCATAGAGGCTTGTAAACAATTTTTAAGCACAAGAAACATAAAGTTTAAGGCCCATACTACCATGTTACTGGGGATGATAGAATTTTGCCTCACTAACAACATCTTCCTTTTTGATGGCACTATCTACAAACAGATCACAGGTACGGCGATGGGGACCTGTTTTGCCCCCAGTTTTGCGAACCTGTTCATGGGCAAATGGAAACAAGAGATCTTTATGGATAATTCCAACTTTCCAGAGACAGAACAGGTGGTACTATGGCTACGCTACATTGATGATATTTTCTTGGTGTGGAAGGGAGAAGAGACTGAAGCCCAAGAATTAATCAATAAACTTAACACCAACACATATAACATTAGCCTTACAAGTACACTGAGCAAAACATCAGTTGAACTTTTGGATACCAAAATTGAGGTTAGTGGGAACACAGTGCAAACAAAACTCTTCCGTAAGGAAACAGCAGGCAACACCTTGTTACATGCCCTTAGTAGCCACCCTGATCCTCTGAAATGGAGCATTCCGTATGGGGAGCTTCTTAGGGCTAAAAGGAATTGTAGCACAGACTTGGCATACAAAGAGGAAAGATCAACCATGATTACTAGATTCAGGGAAAGAGGTTACCCACAATGGGTACTTAACAAGGCTATCAAAAAGTGGAACAGGTTGAACGTATAGATATACTGCTTAGAGTAGTAGATAATACCACAACAACCAAAGATCAGGAAAGTAACACAAGAATCATCCTCACATACAATAGGAATGCCAGGAATGTCAAACAAATCATCACTAGACACTGGGACATCCTTAAGAGTGACCCGAATATCGGTCCCCTGATTAAAGACAGGCCGAGCATCACATACAGAAAGGGTGTGAGCCTTAGAGACAAACTTGTCCATAGTGATATTACTCCTTACAATACCATTAAAGACCAAGGACTGAGAGGGTTCTTTCCATGTGGGCATTGTAGGGCCTGTAAGCACAGCCGCATGCATAAGGAATTTACCACTGTAGATGACAAAAAGAAACAGATTAATCAATTCCTCACATGTGGAACCCCTTTTGTAATATTCTGTCTGGAGTGCCCATGCAACCTCAAGTATATTGGGAGTACCATCCATCCTGCCAAAAAACGGGCACTTGAGCATATGAGGGCCATCACTAATCAGGACCAACAGTATCCAGTGGCACGCCATTTCCAACAACACCACTTCTCTAACACCAACCTACTAACCTTCTTTATTCTAGAACACATTCCTAGACCACCTAGAGGAGGGGATAGGCCACTCAAACTCAGACAGACTGAATCCAGGTATATCATAGATCTCCAGACTAAGAGCCCAGGGGGCTTAACCTTGACGAAGAGTTAAGGATACACCTATATACGAAATAACAAGGTCTCTGCCCTACAGCATCTGCCCGGTCTTCCTAGGGAATTCTATACACTTGTTGTAACTGTAACTGATTATTGTGTAAAGTATGTTTTTGAAAAGTATTAATTTTAATCTTTGTATCTTTTGTTTTCTTTTCCCTTTTATCACTGCAGGAGGAAAGGAAGGGGCCCACACTACGGAGGTAGTACATGATCACGGGTCCCCTAACCTTTTTTCCAGAGGCACATGGCGATATCACATCACTCCGATCTAACACTCTTATCTGGTTTGAACATCTGGGTCTGTTCTAAGCTTTACGTTATTTGTTGGCCTATTATTGTAAAGACATTGTTTTAACATGGTTGTTCTATACGATAGTGGGGAAAGGTTCATGTGTGGGTTTTGTATTACTTAAATAGCCACACATTATTTATCTCCTGGGGCACTTGCCCTGAATGAAAGTACAAGTTGTATTCAAGATATTGGAGTTTATCGAGGATACGTTCTAGGGTCACCAATATATTTACACACGTCCTCCTACTTAGCCATACGTGATTTCAAAGTTTGTTGGCACTTGCCATGTATTGGCATCTTGATATTCTTTCCCATGTACATACATTTATAAGCCATTTCTCTTTTATCTCTGATTATTTGATCGTCTAATTTCTGAGACAGACGTAATTACACTCTATGTAAATATTTGCACATTTTCATTTCACGGGTGGTACCAGGAATGACCACATGTAGATACGTTAGACAGTGTTGGTACACCGATCGATAACTGACATTATGAACCAATGTAGGATTACAATGTATATATTGTTCCATCATGGCCGCCACTATTAACTTGATCATACATAATTTCTTTTTTTTAAAATGTAAATCTCATGCTCTTTTCACTATGATATTATGTGTAATGCCATGATGTGAGACATTTTTATATGTGTAATATATATAACATAAACATGCAGATTAACTACAATATGTTGGTATTTACCGCGGATTTGCACATTCTAATATGGCCACCATGGGTACGGCAATTTGAACTGTCTGGTAGTCCGTTGTCACTATTCAGAAGAGTACATGCTGGGATAATCGGTTTCCCAGAAAATAGAGGACCTGATAAAGGTAGAAGCATAGAATTGGTCTGATATTGAAAACAGACAAGAACTGAAGTTGGTTCTGAAAAAGATCCATTGAATTAAAAAACAGACAAGAACTGAAGTTGGTTCTGAAAAAGATCCATTGAATTAAGTATGGTTTTTTCTTTTTCTTTTATCACAAATTGAGCAGAGTGACAAGACATTGGTCCTGAAGAATGCCGCGAACCTCTGGTCATCTGGGCAGAAACATGTTGACCTAGTCGGATAGGGAACATCCTTACCCCTATCGTTCACACTGGTTTTTAATTCTATCCATAGGGGATACTTATTAAACTATTTTCCCCTATGAGATGGTTTTAATTCACTTTTGATATTATTTTTGCACTCTGCCCCTCACTCACACTAGACATTGGAGTGATAAAACACCTCACGCTCCTCTCCTGCGGGAGAGTTGTAGCCCACACAGTGCACCTTGCGGGCACTGTGTGTAAGAGGGAACCCAATGATGAAGCATGTCACCCAAAAGGTGAGTGAGGGTTCTCGTCTTTAAAAAGCAAATGCCCTTCTCTTGGTTTTGTTTTTGCACAAGCATATTTATATTCTAGTTAGGTTACCATCCGGTTACCTTTTGTGTGTATGATATGTATAATTCATGGCACTACTTCCTGGTATATATCACGGACTGTTTGTGAGTCTCTATACATGTGAGCAAGGCGTAACTGCCGAAACGCATTGCGTTAGAGTGGAATAAACTTCCTGAACTTCAATTGAATTGTGTCCTGACAGTGCACTTATTTCGCAACGCGAAACGAACTTGGTTACTTGGATTATCGGGTACTCCCCCGGTGCGTGCACCACCTCCCACGGGTTCTGGTCTCGTATAATATATTATCTACTGGCGGTCGCCAGTAGATAGTTATAGTTAAAACCTATTTTCCATTGGAAATCCGCGACATTCTATTTGAAATAACGTTGGCGCTGGTTGACGAATCTTCGCGAAAGTTTCCAACTTGTTGGGGCGCTCCGGTCCGCTCCTATCCTGAAAGTCTCGGGGTGATACGTCAAGCAGGGGCCGAGAAAAAAGGGGGGTCCCAAAACGCGTTTTCCCCATTCATTTTTCCATAGGAACCTTTAGTCGTAGCTACAGCCCGAACTGCTGAACGGAATTACACCAAATTTGGCAAAGAGGTAGCCCTTGGTTCAGTGTTGTGCTTTTTGCTAAAATGGTGTCAATCCGTTTAGTAGTTCCTGAGAAATTAACAAGTAAAATCACATATATATCTATGGCCGCGTCGGATCCGCGTACCCTCAGCGCACCCTGCGAGCACCGTCCCGATCACGAGCTGCATGCTAATTGGCTGTCAGCTGGCTGTCAACATTCCGAATCAGGAAGTGTTGGCAGCCATTTTGTGCCTCGGTAGAACCGAGGCACAAAAACAAGTGCGCAAAACGGACAAAGGGGGCAGAGTAGAAACACCCTGACCCCGTAGGCCTGCTCAGGGGGTCCCACAAGGACCCCCTGGGCAGAAAAAAGCATTTTTTTTTTTTTAAATTGGCAGGATGCGCTCAGGGTGCGCGGATCCTGCCGAAAACAAAAGAAAATCGAAGCGCGGTATCTTGCGCCTCGATGGTATTTTGCCCCCGGGTGGCCCAAGTCCCGGGGGCATGCAGGGGTTATTAAGTTGTAATGTGGGGGGCCTCTAAGGCCCCCCAAGCCCCGGGGACCGCCACCCCCTGGGGCTTTATTAAAAAAATGGTGCGGGAGGGCTCTTTGCCCTCCCGCTGCCCCGGGGACCGCCACCCCCCGGGGCTTCTTTTAAAAAAAAATTTTTAACCTGTGTGGGGGGGCTCCAGCCCCCCCACACGCCCCGGGGACCGCCACCTTCCCGGGGCACTAAAGATTTAAATATGGGGGTCCGTTACGGAGCCCCGGGACCACCACCTCCCCGTGGCTTTGAACAAGTTGGGAGGGGGCCGCGCGGCCCCCTCCTGGAGCCAGTGATGGCCCTGGGGACCACCACCCCCAGGGCCGGCTCCTGCAGTGTCCCGGGGTGCCTACCCCGGGACACTGTAGTTTGCTATGACAGGACGGGAGCATCGCGGCTCCGTCCTGACATAGCAAACTTGGTTTGCATTTTGAAAGAGAGGCAGGAAACCTGCTCTCTCTTTCAAAATGCAAACCAATTGCTTTTCCACACGGGGAGCAGCATGTTAGCTGCTCCCCATGTGGAAAAGCAATGCCGGCTCCCGCAGGAGGCGGGGAGCCGGCTGGGACTGTGGGGGATTGGGGACCCCCACAGTCTCCAACGAGAGCCAGGCCCCGGGGGATGGGGTCCCCGGGGCTATAAGTGGCCCGGGAGGGGGCCACGCAGCCCCCCTCCCCAATTAAAGAAAAATTTAAAAAGAAAAAAAAAGGGCAAGGCCGGCCTTAAATGGCCTGAGGAGGGGGGCCACGCAGCCCCCCTCCAAAGATTTTTTTTTTAAAACTTAAAAAAGAGGGCATGCCCCGGGGGATGGGGTCCCCGGGGCCAATAGAGGCCCAGGGAAGGGGGGCCACACGGGCCCCTTCCCATTTTTTTTTTTTTTAAATAAAACAAAAAAAAATGCTCAGGCCCCGGGGGATTGCGTCCCCGGGGCAAAAAGAGGCCGAGGGAAGGGGGGCTACGCAGCCCCCCTCCCATAATAAAAAAGAAAAAAAAAAAAAAAGAAAACGGCATCGTGCCGGAGGCCCTGCCCCCCTCCCTGCAGCAGTGTGCAAACGCACCCCCTGGCACGTTTTAAGAAGGGGAAGTAATTCCCCTTGAATACTGGGGGTCCCTGGGGGCCAACTAGCCCACCAGGAACCTCCAGTATGCGCCAGGGGGCTTTGTTGCAGAGAGGTGTACAGAGGCCACGCCCCTTATACACCTCTCTGCAACGCAGCTCTGTGGCGCTTTTGGAGGTACATGGTGGGCTATTTCGACTCCAGGGACCCTCAGGATTCAAGGGGACTTAATCCCCCAACTTAAAACGTGCCACGGGCACGTTTGCACAGTGGTGAAGGGAGGGCGGGGCTTCAGGTGACATGTGTGCAAACAGGCCCGTGGCGCATTTTAAGATGGGGAATTAAATCCCCTTCAATCCTGAGGGTCCCTTGGAGCCAACTAGCCCACCAGGTACGTCCAGAAAGCGCCACAGAGCTGTGTTGCAGAGAGGTGTAAAGGGGCGTGGCCTCTGAACACCTCTCTGCAACGCAGCTCCCTGGCGCATACTGGAGGTACAGGGTGGGCTAGTTGGACCTCAGGGACCCTCATGATTCAAGGGGACTTAATCCCCCAACTTAAAATGCGCCACGGGGCGTGGTTGCAGACATGTCACCTCAGGCCCCACCCCCTTCCTTCACCATTGCGCAAATAATCCTCTAAAATCAGCCGAACTACGAATTCTGATTTACTCACCTGTTATCAGGAGAGACCTCAGTGCTGCATCTTTGAGCCCAGTACTGATCTGGAAAAGTAATTCTAACCGTACTTACCAGTAACTTGAATTTCCTTCCATAGGCTAACATTGACTGGTTTCACTTGGAAATTCTTCTAAGTGTGGAGTTTTGGAACTTTATAATATTCCTCTAAAATCAGCCGAACTACGAATTCCGATTTACTCACCTGTTATCAGGAGAGACCTCAGTGCTGCATCTTTGAGCCCAGTACTGATCCGGAAAAGTAATTCTAACCGTACTTACCAGTAACTTGTATTTCCTTCCATAGGAATCCATTGTCTGGTTTTCAGCAGAAAAGTTTCAAAGTGTCGATTTTCTCAAACTACAAATATTCCTTAAAAATCGCCTGTATGACTTAAACGCATTCTTTCAACTATTTACAGGAGATGCACCAGTGCTGGATCCAGGATCCACCACTGAGTAAGAAAAAGTAACGATAACACTATTTACCTGCTAAGTGAATTTCCTCCCATAGGATAACATTGGTGATTCTATGTGAAAAAGTTTCTAAGTGTCAACTTTTAAAATACAATAATGTTCCTTAAAAATCACTACTGTAACCAAAACGCTTTTACTCAACTGTTTACAGGAGATGTCCCAGGACTGAGTCTAGGATCCAGTCCTGTGGTTAGAAAAAGTAATCCATAAAGTAACTAATTGCATTTAACTAGAAATTCCCATTGAGCTCAATGTTGCATTGTGTTTGAAATTGTGTTGCCCATTGCAACAACTGTAACTACTGTACTTAAAAGTCTATTGCCTATTTGCAAAGTATTTAAACTAAAGTAATTGATTGTGAGAAAGTATATTTTGTAATGTAATGTATAATGTAATTACAAAGTAATTTAAAAATAAAATATCTAAAAATAAATAGTTTAAAAAAATGTAGTAAATCAGTTTCAAAAAAGAAATATAACAATTTATACATTTAAAAATTGTCATTTACAAAACCTTTGAAATTCACTCACAAAAACCATAGGTTTCAGACATGTTATAGTTAGGAATTAGCATTTAAAAAACCTTTGAAATTCACTGAAAAAACCATAGGTTTCACGCAAGTTATAGTTAGAAATTTGCATTTAAAAAACCTTAGAAATTCACTGAAAAAACCATAGGTTTCAGACACGTTATAGTTAGAAATTAGCATTTAAAAAACCTTTGAAATTCATTGAAAAAACCATAGGTTTCACGCACGTTATAGTTAGAAATTAGCATTTAAAAAACCTTTGAAATTCACTGAAAAAACCATAGGTTTTATGGACAGTTATAGTTAGTTGGACATTGCACTCGTACAAAACCCGTGAAATTCCCCCGTTATAGTTAGTTCAGCTAACTATAACTCGTGCCCCGCAATGCACTGCTGATGACGTCACATATTACATCACTCATGACATGGTCAGTGACATCACTGATGACATCACTGATGACATCTCAAATGACATCACTGATGACATCATCTACGTGATAATCTGATGCACCTCCTCACACCTTAATATAACCTTTCAAACACCCACTCTAAATTAAAGACTGCTATTCGCAAAACCATAGACACTCCAACACCAATAACTACATACCCACTCACTGATTCTTAGGTCTACACACATATCCACTCACTCACCCGTATAGTCACTCATACTTACAGTCACTCAGTACAGGATTATCATATGCACTCATACACCTATATAAACACACACACACTGCCACTCATCCATAGAGGTACTCACACACCTAGTCAGTTATGCAAAAAATTAATCACACACCCATTTACTCACCTATACAGTTATACACACCAGCTCACTTACTCATACAAATACTAGCACATTCTTACGCTCTTATACAATAACTGATACAAGCACACATGCATCCATACAGCCACTCTCACAATCACACACTCTCACTTATAGCCATTTAAATACTCTAACACACATATATACTGCCTTTTCCATATGTAGTTACTCGCACATGTACCACTGAGATATACATTCACTCACTAACACACCCATACACACACTCACCCACCCAAGCAGTCCATCACAGATGCACTCTTGAAATCATGCACCCAGTGAATCACCCACTCACACATCTATGTACAGAGTCATACACACCCCACCCACACAAACACTCAGGCAGCCATACAGATACTCTGTGAACCAATCAATAACCCATATAGACACTCATGTAGCTATTCGCAAATCCATGCATCCACTTACACACCAACAAACAGACGGATACGGACATTCACACAGTTTAGTCACTAACCCATGCATTCAGTAAGATACGTTTAATCACTCACTTGTAGAGTCAGTCACGCACGTACTAAATCATCCATTTAGACACTTATACACCCACTCATTCTGCAATACGCCTTTCCCTATATATATTAAACATATTTAAACTTTACAGAAACACACAGTCACTGATGATGTCATCAGTAATGTCATTTGAGATGTCATCAGTGATGTCATCAGTGATGTCACTGACCATGTCATGAGTGATGTAATATGTGACGTCATCAGCAGTGCATTGCGGGCGTGAGTTATAGTTAGCTGAACTAACTATAACGGGGAATTTCACGGGTTTTGTATGAGTGCAATGTCCAACTAACTATAACTGTCCATAAAACCTATGGTTTTTTCAGTGAATATATATATATATATATATATGCATGTGTGTGTATGTATGCATATGTATGTATATGTATATATGCATACACACACACATATGTATATATATTTTGTTTCACAGAAAAAGCCAAAGGTTACAGGGAGTTATAGTATGGCTCAACTTTTATTTGTACAAAACTATAGAAATTCAACAGTTATAGTTACCTGGGCTAACTATAACTTACACCCTCACAAAAGCACTACATATGACCTCGCATATTATATAACTCATAACATGGTCAGTGACATCACTGATGACATCACTGATGACATCTCAAATGATATCACTGATGACATCATCTATACAACCACTCACACACCCACTCACACCCCCATGCAACCTCACATACACCTACTCATATGGCCACATAAGAAGTCACATATCCATTCAAAGACCAATACAACTAGTCACACACCCACTCACTCATCCATACAACCACTCACACACCCACTCACTCATACAGCTACTCACACACCCAGTCATTCAGCCATTCACACACCTACTCATGTACCCATACAGCCACTCACATATTAAGTCACTCACCCATACAGGCACTCACACATGTACTCACTCACCCATACAGCCACTGACTCACCCACTGACTCATCCATATGGTACCCATATACCCACTCACTCACCCACACAGATACTCACACACCTAGTCACTCACCTATACAGGCACTCACCATGTACTTACTCACCCATACAGCCACTGACTCACCCACTCACTCACTCACCCATACAGGCACTCACACACTCACCCACACAGACACTCACACACCCAGTCACAAACCCATAAAACCACTCATACCCACTTACAAACCCATACATCTACTCGCACACATACCCAACCACTCATACACCCACTCATGCAACCACTCACACACTCACTCCCACACAACCATTCACACACCCATGCACACATCCATACAACTAACCACACACCCAGTCACACATCCATACAAACACTCACACACCCACTTAGAAACCCATACAATCCCTCACACCCCCACAATCACTCACGCACCCACTCACACATCCATACAATCACTCACACACCTAGTCACATACATACAACCACTTATACACCCACTCACAAACCTATACAACCACTCACACTGACTCACACACCCATACAACCACACACACATACTCCCACAACCACTCACACACCCATACAACCACTCACACACCCACTCACACACCCACACAACCACTCACACAATCACTCACACACCCACACAGCTACTCAGATGCCCACTCACTTACCCATACATCCACTCATGCACCCAATCACACACCCATACAGCCAATCAGATACTCACTCACACATTGATACAGTCACACAGCCACTCAGGTGACATATGTTAGAAATAGTATCTCTCATTACTAGTGCACAAAGTATACTCATTTAAGTTTTGTGGTACTTTGGTATAAATATTTAACACTATTAAAGTTTTAGAAAACACTCACAATCACTGGATGATGTCATCAGTGATGTAGTTTGAGTTATCATCAATTATGTCACTGACCATGTCATGAGTGATGCTATATGTGATGTCATTAGCAGTGCATTGCGGGGGTGTATGTTATAGTTAGCTCAAGTAACTATAACTGCTGAATTTCTATGGTTTTGTATGAGTGAAATTTGAGCCGAACTATAATATCCCTGTAACCTTTGTTTTTTCAGTGAATTTCTATTGTTTTCTTAATTCTATTTTCTAACTATAACATCCCTTCAACTTTTGTTTTTTAAGTGAATTTCTAAGGTTTTTTAATGCTATTTCCTAACTAGAACATCCATGTAACATTTGTTTTTTAAGTGAATTGCTAAGGTTTTTAAAAAAAATCATTATTGTAACCTGTAAGGGTTGAGAGTGGGTGTGTGAGTGGCTGTATGGGCCAGTGAGTGTGTGTGTTAGTGGCTGTATGGGTCTTTGAGTGGGTGTGTGAGTGGCATTATGGGTCTGTGAGTGGGTGTGTAAGTGTCTGAATGGGTCTGTAAGTGGGTGTTTGAGCATATGAGTAGAACTATGAGTGTGTGTGTGAGTGGGTCTGTGAGTGTCTGTATGGATCTGTGAGTGGGTCTGTGAGTGTATGAGTGAGAGTGTGAGTGTATCTGTGAGTGAGTTTGTGAGTGTCTGAATGGGTCTGTGAGTGGTTGTGAATGAGACTTCAATGGTTTATATTCTTGGTTATCATAAATTAATCATTTTTATTTTTCTGTTTGCAAACTGTAACGAGCACCCGTGGAAATGAACTAAATGAATTTGTTTCCTTCAAAATCCACCTGAATCCCCACAAAGAAGAATATGACATGTTCACCTTTGCTGGAGCCCTGTCTTTTCGGCTAACAAGTGTGACCCTGTCAGTAAGAATAAATGGTGTGCTATGTGACTGCATGACATCCACCCCTCATTATCACCAGCCGAAAACCTGCGGTGAAAGAAAATATGAAATGGCAAAACAAAGCAGCCTATTATTCTTAGTCATTCATAGGGAGCTTCATAGCAGCAATCTCTCCCAAACATGAAACCCTGTTTCATGAAACAGGAGCTGACTTCTGGCTAAATACCAATATTAGTTACAGTTCTGTGGTCTCAGATCCCCATCCCCATCCTTTGCAGAGGAAGTGTTTCTCATGACCATAAATGAGGAAGGGAGGGAGTGAAAGAAATGCTGTTTAAATTCTCCTTCACAGGTGACCAAATGTCAAGCATGTGGAAAACATGCCAAAGGCTCCCACATATTCTGTGCATCATTAAAATACAAATAGCGATCTAAAGTGTCTCATGATAGCCGGTGGCTGTTGCTGTCTCATGCCAAAATGGCAAGCAATTGTCCGTGATTTAGAAAGGAGAAGGGGGTTGCTGCAGTACCCCCAAAATGCTGGAGTACAAAAGATGAATCAGCAATAAAGATGTCTTCATATTTTGTGTGTATCCTGTCACATCTGCTGCAAGATAAAAGACAAATATCAAATGTCAGGCTACAACCCATGACAAATTGCTGCTTATTCGGAAACTGGTGTGTACCCCCATTTCTCTAACTGCAATGTTAGAGGATTTGTAATCCTGCTGGGGGTACAGGAGAGGAAAGGCTGAAGTAGAACTGTTTTTTTATTAAATTTAAATATCAGGAAACAAACTAGACATACATTTCAAATCATATCAGCAATCAGCAAAGCACAAATCAAGCACCCTTTTTCTTATAATTCTGAAGTGTGATGGAAACTAAGGTTGATGGAAACATGGTTCTCATAGGATCAAAAAAATCAAGTCATGGAGATGTGCAAGTGATAAACATTCACTGAAACTTGATTTTACACATTACTTTTGCCCAATCTATTTATACCAATAAAACTTAGGGTCCGATTCCGATTCAGGCCGGAAAACATACTGACTGACTCGGTACGGGAATTTAGTCCGACCGACTCGGACCGGTGCCGTACGACCCGGGTAGTACGATGAAATGCATGTGAAATCCGACAGACTCGGACAGAATACAAAACGACCGACCGAGCCGGACGGACACAAGCCATCCGGCCGGGAAATCACGCGAAACGAACCGACCGACACGCACCCGGATTGAACCCGAACAAAACGTACCCGCGAACTCCGACCCACGTAGTACGATGCTGTGCGTGCAAAACACGACCGACTCGCCCGGAGCACAAGCCGTACGACCGACACGCATACAAAACCCAGCCGAAGCAACCCAATACTCCGCGACCGACTCGTACGCCGCATATGAAACCTAGCTGACACACAGCGGGAACGAGTCGGACAAGATCGCACCAGACAACTGCAGCATCCTACTCGGACACAAGAACGACTCCTACATGCACCAAAAACACCAAGGAAAAAATAAAAAAATAAAGGGCCAAACAAGCAACCACAAAGCCAATAAATACAGGGAGGGAAAAAAATGGAACAAGGACACACCTCCAACTCCACCTACATAAAGGCCACAAATCCCTACCATGATCCTTTGCAAATTCCACTGACCTACCAGCACAGAACACCATCACACAGCAACCGCAGACACACTCACAGCTCATACATCACACAAGCCACACACCATTACCACACCTACATATAGCACCCTCACACACACCCAGCTAAACCTACACTCACACCTCCCCACTTGCACACACACACACATCAATCACCACCACCACCCATCACCATGCCCCCAAAGAAGAACCATAAGTTCCTAGATAGTGAATTGGAAGTCCTGGTAGACGAGATCCTGAGGGTAGAGCCACAGTTGTTTGGTACATTGGTACAACAGACCCCCAGGTCGCAGAAAACCAAGATGTGGGCGAGGATTGTCGACAGGGTGAACACACAATCACCATGTTTGCGCACAAAGGAAGACATCCAGAACAGGTGGTATGATGTGCGCAGGAGGGTCCGGGACCTACTCAAAAAGGACTACCTCCTCAGCCAGCACACCGGCAGTGGCCCTCCTGCAAAACCAGTATACCTCAGGCCCTGGGAGGAGAAGGTGCGGGCCATCCTACCACCAGTGAGTATATACGGACTAACAGACATCCCAGAGCCTGGTGAGTACACAACTAATATACACAATATGGTGTGACAACACACACACATCACAGTCAAGGGGATAGGCAAACCATGCACCCTTAGCAAATACACAGCAACCAAAAAATATTCATCCCAAGATGTGAATGCTAGTCAGACAAACACAATACCTCCCATCTCATAGTGATATGTAACTGTGTCATGACATGTACAAACCTAACAACAAATACAGCAAGGCAGTGGCACAAATAGAACCAACAAACACTCCCAGATATTTAACCACCACTAGAACACTACCTCACAGGGAAGCTCACTGAAAGGAAGGAATTCTGTGTATGCTGGTCAAGTCAGTGTAGCCAATAGCATGATGGGAGTGGTAGTCACAGATATTGGTCACACCCACAATTGGCCCATCAACACCACTCTGAACCATGCTCATATCACAGGGAGTGGAAAACAACTGACAAGATGGCTGACACTGGGTACTGCTGTGGGGAGCACAAGGCCCTGATGGGAACTGGGCACCAACAAACAACAGGACCACACTGCCAGCCATCTTGCCATTGCTGTCACACTCACACACAGTGAAGTCCACTCAAAAGGAAGGAAGTATGGGCATGCTGGGAAGGGGGGTGTAGGCAATAGCAGGATGGGAGTTGTAGGCACAGATATTGGTCACCCTCACAATTGGCCCATCAACACCACTCTGAACCATGCTCACATCACAGGGAGTGGAAAAGGACTCACAAGATGGCTGACACTGGGTACTGCTGGGGGAGCACAAGGCCCTGCTGGGAACTGTGCAACAACCAACAGCAGGACACCACTGACTGACATCCTGAAAGACAACTTGCACTCCCTGCAATGGAAGCACGTTCCATGGTGGGATATCTGGCTGGGTGGGAAGGAGGACTCACAGCACTGACCATAGTTACAAGCACCTCCATTCACACACCCCCTCAACACTAACTCCACATAACCCACCTGGGAGAATGCAATGCCTCACATCCTAACTGAAGATCCCACAAAGAACCACCACCCTGGGTTATGCTGTGTGAAGCACAGGGACACTCTTGGGACTTGTTGCCAAACAACTGCCAGGACAACACTCCCAGCCATCCTGTCAGCACAGGCACCCCACCCCACAGGGAAGCAGAGTCAAAAGGAAGGAAGGATGGGCATGCTGGGAAGGGGGTGGAGGCAATAGCATGATGGGAGTGGTAGTCACAGATCAACATCTCACACCCACATGGCCCAGCAAGTTAGCACTGAAGCATGCACACCTCACAGGGAGTCAAAAGCCACTTCAAAGATGTCTGACACTGGCCACAGCTGTGGGGAGCACAAGGCCCTGCTGGGAACTGGGCACCAACAAACAACAGGGCCACACTGCCAGCCATCTTGCCATTGCTGTCACACTCACACACAGTGAAGTCCACTCAAAAGGAAGGAAGTATGGGCATGCTGGGAAGGGGGTGTAGGCAATAGCATGATGGGAGTGGTAGTCACAGATATTGGTCAGCCTCACAATTGGCCCATCAACACCACCCTGAACCATGCTCACATCACAGGGAGTGGAAAAGGACTCACAAGATGGATTACACTGGGTACTGCTGGGGGAGCACAAGGCCCTGCTGGGAACTGGGCACCAACAAACAACAGGACCACACTGCCAGCCATCTTGCCATTGCTGTCACACTCACACACACTGAAGTCCACTCAAAAGGAAGGAAGTATGGGCATGCTGGGAAGGGGGTGTAGGCAATAGCAGGATGGGAGTTGTAGGCACAGATATTGGTCACCCTCACAATTGGCCCATCAACACCACTCTGAACCATGCTCACATCACAGGGAGTGGAAAAGGACTCACAAGATGGCTGACACTGGGTACTGCTGGGGGGAACACAAGGCCCATGTGGGAACTGTGCAACAACCAACAGCAGGACACCACTGACTGACATCCTGAAAGACAACTTGCACTCCCTGCAATGGAAGCACGTTCCATGGTGGGATATCTGGCTGGGTGGGAAGGAGGACTCACAGCACTGACCATAGTTACAAGCACCTCCACTCACACACCCCCTCAACACTAAATCCACATAACCCACCTGGGAGAATGCAATGCCTCACATCCTAACTGAAGATCCCACAAAGAACCACCACCCTGGGTTATGCTGTGTGAAGCACAGGAACACTCCTGGGACTTGTAGCCAAACAACTGCCAGGACAACACTCCCAGCCATCCTGTCAGCACAGGCACCCCACCCCACAGGGAAGCAGAGTCAAAAGGAAGGAAGGATGGGCATGCTGGGAAGGGGGGTGGAGGCAACAGCATGATGGGAGTGGTAGTCACAGATGTTGGTCAGCCTCACAATTGGCCCATCAACACCACCCTGAACCATGCTCACATCACAGGAAGTGGAAAAGGACTCACAAGATGGCTGACACTGGGTACTGCTGGGGGAGCACAAGGCCCTGCTGGGAACTGTGCAACAACCAACAGCAGGACACCACTGACTGACATCCTGAAAGACAACTTGCACTCCCTGCAATGGAAGCACGTTCCATGGTGGGATATCTGGCTGGGTGGGAAGGAGGACTCACAGCACTGACCATAGTTACAAGCACCTCCACTCACACACCCCCTCAACACTAAATCCACATAACCCACCTGGGAGAATGCAATGCCTCACATCCTAACTGAAGATCCCACAAAGAACCACCACCCTGGGTTAAGCTGTGTGAAGCACAGGGACACTCCTGGGACTTGTAGCCAAACAACTGCCAGGACAACACTCCCAGCCATCCTGTCAGCACAGGCACCCCACCCTACAGGGAAGCAGAGTCAAAAGGAAGGACGGATGGGCATGCTGGGAAGGGGGGTGGAGGCAACAGCATGATGGGAGTGGTAGTCACAGATGTTGGTCAGCCTCACAATTGGCCCATCAACACCACCCTGAACCATGCTCACATCACAGGGAGTGGAAAAGGACTCACAAGATGGCTGACACTGGGTACTGCTGGGGGGAGCACAAGGCCCTGCTGGGAACTGTGCAACAACCAACAGCAGGACACCACTGACAGACATCCTGAAAGACAACTTGCACTCCCTGCAATGGAAGCACGCTTCATGGTGGGATAACTGGGCTGGGGGGAGAAGGAGGCCCAGATGGCAAGCAAATACCACCAATGCTGGTCATGCACACACCTCAATATTCACATTGACATGCCACAGGTTGGCAGGACAATGTGCTACACCAATATCACTCTCTGACTGTCACAATTTAGGAGAATGCAATGTCCAGGCCCACATCCAGAGGTACAGTCACAACTGTCAGGTGTTTGAACAATTGATGCCAGTAGAAACATAACATACAATCTATGTCTATCCCCAAAACAGGTGATGATGGGGACACAGCAGCAGACGAGGAGGAGTCCCTGTCCAAGGCTCCGGGGAACACTGAGCTCACTGGTGTGGATCAGCCTCTGCACTCCTCGGATGGCGAAGAACCAGCTGGACCCTCCGGTGTGAGTCATCATGCAGCACCAGCAGGACCAACATCTGCACCCCTTGCACCCACCCCTCCAACAACTCCCAACACACAGGCCACCCCTGCCAACACGGACAGACCAAGGACCACAGATGACAACAGCCCAGGGACCCAGACCCAAACTGGAGCTGGTGACAACGAGCCCAGGAACAACACCCAAGTGGGCCCACGGTCACCTGTGCGTGCCACCGCAGGTCCTGCACGTGTCGCCAGGGGTGGTGGGAGGGGTGGTAGACATAGGTCGCTCTTTGCAGAGGGGTCTGGACTGCATGATGACCCACAACTGGCACGCATCGCGGATGCATACCAGACTAGCACCGGAGAGGTCAGCCAGGTAGTGGGGATCCTCAAGGCTGCCCATCATGCCTGCTTGGACTCCCACATGTCCCGTGTTGAGACACACATGTCACGTGTCGAGACACACATGTCTGGCATGGAGTCCAAGTGGGACACATTGGAACAACTGACAGCGGTGCATAGGGACATACTGACATGCCTCCGCCAGATCAGCACCAACATGGCCTCACCTCCCTGTGTGCCCACAACATCTGCTGCTGAAACAACTGCAAATGCCACAAGGAGGGAGGAGGACTCTGGCAGAGAGTCCCCTGCACCGCCGCAGCCTGCACCTGAGGGTCCCCCCCAAGAAGAGGGGCCGTCCGAGGAGGCCAAACTGAGAGGCCGATGGCCATCTACATCCCCCAGGAAGCCAACACCTATTCTGGAACTTTTCCTCTGTGTGCAAACTGCACGCCCTGTCGAAGCCAACCCAACTCTCCCACATGACATGGGGAGCTCTAGTTGGCCAAATTCATCAGATGACT
Source organism: Calotriton arnoldi (assembly GCA_963921515.1). Taxonomy (NCBI): domain Eukaryota; kingdom Metazoa; phylum Chordata; class Amphibia; order Caudata; family Salamandridae; genus Calotriton; species Calotriton arnoldi. The sequence goes on from CAWUFW010000051.1 coordinate 5,223,116, forward strand.
GCGGACTTTACTCTGGACATTTCAGCTACCAAAACTTCCGAATCACATGGGAACTTTGGATTCCAATTTCTATGTACAGCACCCACCATCCTCTGCACCATTCTCACACCTGTATGTAAATAAACTCACCAATACACCATATCTGCCTCTGTTGTGATTCCAATGTGCTCTCTGTCATGGAGATGGTGATCAGAAAAATGACACTGTGCATGCTAACTGCTACAGCAAGTCCAACACCGTCATGTCAGTCATGGCGACGTGACACATATGAGGGAGACACACCACTAGGGCCACACAACACATACACACCAGGGCCATCAGACTCATCACCTATACTGATGTTGCAACTAAATACAGTGGAATGCACAGACACGCCACCTATTCACAGTCTGTCAACTAGACTACAGGTGCAGTAAGCAAATGTCAGTCAGATGTGTGACCACAGACAACGCACATCCCAAAGTGAAGCACAGGTTTATTACACATTTGCAACATGTTGTTTCCACTACAAATGCTAGCTAATCCAACCTGGCTGTGGCCACAAAGTCAAAAAGTGCAGATGATAGAAAGTCCAGGGGTGTGTGGCACATCACCTGTAGGGAAACGACTGCTTCCACCGTGGAAGTTGAATCATGGATTCGTGGGATCCAAGTTGATCAAACAACTCCGGCAGCACCCTGTGAAGGACAGACATGACACACAGTCAAAACCACTGAAGAACAGCACAGAATGGCAATACTCATGTCTAATACATGTCACGAGATAACTACACAAAACCAAGTTAGCATGTCAACACTGTTGGGCAGTACAGACCACCTGCAAGGACACATCGCTGCACGCATCCAGTCAAGTAGCACATGGCCACACTCAAACAGCACCAGAGCACCACACACACATATCATGCAAGCTCAAATCATTGACATTACAACCCTCTGGAGACTCACATTCAGCTGAAGAAGTTAGTGATGAGCTGTGTGCGGACATCACCATCATCATCATCATCTTCTTCACTGGCATCGTGACCCAGGCCAGGATCTTCCACAGGTGGCGGACGTTGGTCATCGTCATCCAAGATGAGAGGCAACTCCTTCCGCACTGCCAGGTTGTGTAGCATGCAGCAGACGATGACAATCTTGCACACCTTTGCTGGGGCATATGGGAGGGCCCCTCCTGTCTTGTCCAGGCAGCGGAAGCGGCTCTTCAGGAGACAAAGGTCCGCTCAATCACCCTCCTCGTCCGACCATGTGCCTCATTGTAGCGCATCTGGGCTGGTGTCACAGGGTTCCTGAGGGGTGTCAGCAACCACGGCATGTTGGGGTATCCCGAGTCACCTACAGACAGGCAATTGCACATTAGCCGATTTGAAAATGTATGCGGAAAACAACATAGCAGAACACACACAATGGTACAAAGTCAGTACACACCAACAAGCCAGGCACGCTGGTTCGGCATCTGTGACATCATCCTCGGGATGCGACTACTCCTCATCACGTAGGCATCGTGTGCCGAACCGGGGAAATGGGCAAACACATGTGTGATGGTCATATCTGCAAGACATACCACCAGAGCATTGATCGAATGGTAATGTTTACGGTTCCGGTATGCCTGCTCATGTGCCTGTGGTGGTATCAAAGCCACATGTGTCCCATCAATGGAGCCGATTACATGTGGCATCCTCCCCAGGGCATAGAAGTCACTCTTGACGTCAGTGAGTCATTGACGTGTTGGGAAATAGATGTACTGGTTCAGGTATCTCAACATTGCCCCCAAAACATCGCGTAGCACACGGCTGAACATAGTCTGTGACATCCCACCGGCAGTCGCCACAGTGTGTTGAAAGGTACCGGTGGCAAAGAAGTGTAGGGCTGCCATCACCTTCACCTTGGGGGTCAGCGCTGTAGGATACGGACGGCCAGGCTGCAAATGTGGGTCCAACCGCACTGCCAAATCCTCAATCAGCTGCCTGGTGAAGCGGTACCGTCGGATGCTGTCACGTTCCACCATCGTTGCCAGGTCTGGGAATGGTCGATGGACAGCAGGAGCCCTGCAGTGCATAGGTGAAGAAAGCAAGATTGTCAGTCACCCCAACTATGTGCCGTTCACCATACTCAATTTCACATGATACATCATTAATAAACACAAGTACTTGATGTGTGTGTCGTTCTGTTTGGACATATATGGCACCTACATGGACATCATCTAACATCTCTGTTCAACAAGTGTTGACAACAGGTTCCAGGGTGTGCTATGGGAAACCATTAGGCTGTGTCACAGTACCCATTTACTGCTCTCACGTTCCACACACATACCACAGTGACATGTCTGGACAGATGCTCCACAGGCATCACAGCTCATTGACAGGTAGATTCCCAGGGACCCTGTCTTGCCACATGGACACTGGCATGACATTGCGTATCATGTACACGTCAGAAAAACTAACATGACACCCACAGGTAGTGGCCCCTGTAGCCTCTGCAGGACAGACATGGACGTCTGTGACACACACACACACAACATCAAAGTTCATGCACAAACCACGTGGATGTGGAGACTGTCTCCCATTGTGCACATGGAGTCAGAGACATGTGAAACACAACATGCACACAGACTGCGGAGGGACATCACTATTGTGGCAATGGGCCACCCTGTGACGTACATGCCTTCCCACATGTGAGCCTGGGGGTACGTGACATGTCATACACATACACAACCTGGAAATGTGACCATGACACATGCTCCAAAATGAAAAGTTGCACACCACAGTGGTCAGGTGCACAACACACAAAGGACCCTGTCCCCATGAACACGTGCACAGCCTGGGTGTGTCTGCCCCAAATGCCCCCCAAAAGCCACATGTTCACCCCCATACACAGATAAGGTTATGCTGCCACACATGCCTTAGATACAGTGTGGACTGGGTGTGGTGTTGTAGGTGTGCCCCTGAGTCCCTGGAAAGTATATGTGGCTGGCATAGGTTCACCAGTGACCAGCATGGTGACATATGCGTGTGACCTGTCCAGGGACGCGTTGTAGAGCAATGGATCGATCGGTGTGCCCGCACGGCCCATTGCATTGTATGTGAGCGGGTACGCGTTGTAGAGCAATGGACCGATCGGTGTGCCCGCACGGCCCATTGCATTGTATGTGAGCGGGTACGCGTTGTAGAGCAATGGACCGATCGGTGTGCCCGCACGGCCCATTGCATTGTATGTGAGCAGGTACGCGTTGTAGAGCAATGGACCGATCGGTGTGCCCGCACGGCCCATTGCATTGTATGTGAGCGGGTACGCGTTGTAGAGCAATGGACCGATCGGTGTGCCCGCACGGCCCATTGCATTGTATGTGAGCGGGTACGCTTTTTATCCCGGGTATGCGTTGTACAGCAATGGACCGATCGGTGTGCCCGCACGGCCCATTGCATTGTATGTGAGCGGGTACGCGTTGTATCCCGGGTACGCGTTGTACAGCAATGGACCGATCGGTGTGCCCGCACGGCCCATTGCATTGTATGTGAGCGGGTACGCGTTGTAGAGCAATGGACCGATCGGTGGGCCCGCATGGCCCATTGCATTGTATGTGAGCGGGTACGCGTTATAGAGCAATGGACCGATCGGTGTGCCCGCACGGCCCATTGCATTGTATGTGAGCGGGTACGCGTTGTAGAGCAATGGACCGATCGGTGTGCCCGCACGGCCCATTGCATTGGATGTGAGCGGGTACGTGTTGAACAGCAATGGACCGAACGGTGTGCCCGGCCGGCCCATTGCATATGATGTGTGCAGGTACGCGTTGTATCCCGAAATACGCGTTGTACAGCAGTGGACCGAACGGTGCGCACACATTGGCTGGGGCCTGGCATGGCAACGGACACGTTTTCGAAGCTCCAACGAGTCTGATGCAGTGAATTCAGTTGGTCAGCCACAACAATGTTGCAAAATCATGGGTGTCATGAAGTTGAAGATTTGAAGGATGCTGTGGGCGTGTATTAGTGCTGCTATTCCATGGATTGGTCAGATTCAGAAGATGCAAACGACTTGGACCTATCACTTTGGACACATGGGACAGTATCTGCCTCTGCAGCACACATATAATGCTGGCTGTTCCCCTGAGAGCTCACTTGCCTGCACTACATGCTCCAGGACGACATCTGCCACCAACACTGCTGCTGTGTATGCATCCTCTGGCTCCTGCAATGGCACGCACTGTGGAGAGGGCCCCACCCTTCAGCCTTGAGGAGAACCAGGCCCTGCTGGACAGCCTCCTTCCACAGTACAGCAAGCTGTATGGGAAACCAGGGGAGCAGGTGAGTGTGCTGTCCACTGCCTCACTAATTGTGCATGTTGTCTGACTAGCAGGGCTTTCAGTGTGCACACCACTGGCTAGCATGCCCACTGAGTAGTTGTCACACCCCAAAGTGTGTAGTTACATGCACTGAACTGGTACAGTGCAGTAACAGTGCATTCCAACTAGGTTTACTTCCCATGCAATGATACCATGTAGTGACTGCTGGCAAACTGTTCATAGCCATTGTTGGACTGCCTGTGTACATCATATGCCCCTGTGATTGAGACATGTATATCCAACTGTGTGATGCACGTATATGTTGCATGTGTAGTAATGGCCTTTTCACTTTGTCATCCTCACAGGTTGATGCCCACCAGAAGCAGGAAATTTGGCTGTCCATCGCCCGGAAAGTAAGATCCGTGGGGGTCTACAGGCGCAGGATCCGCAACTGCCAGAAGAGGTGGCAGGACCTTCGTGGCTGGACCCGGAGGATCGCAAGGGTCCAGCTGAAGCTGTCGCCTCCTCGCAGGAGGGGCGGACACCGGACCCTGACCCCCACATGCTCCGGATCCTGGCGGTGGTCTTCCCTGACCTGGATGGGCAGCTGAAGGACAGACAGCAGCAAGGAGGGGTGAGTCCATGACTGCACTGTGCACTTTGTCTGACATGCTATGTGCCCTCCTCTGGCCTGGTTAAACTTCCACAGTACATCAGTCATGTGGTCCAGGACCCATGTCCCTCATTTGTGACATGCCCACTTCTCCTCTGATACGCATATGTGTGGCCCTTATAGTCAGGAAATTGTGTCATTTGGGGACTGTGTCATTGCATTTTGCTTTGCTCAAGGTGGGGGACAGCATTTGTTCCTGTGACTATGTTGTGCGATTCATGGGTGGCTCAATTGCTTACACAATGCCTAAGTTCTGACATGTAATCTGGGTGTAACTTTGATATGTGGTCCGCTTGCTGCTCTGACTCACCACATGTCCCTGGGGAATTTGGCACACACCCATGCTGCTGGTGGGAACAATGTTTGGGCCTCAGGAGTATGTGTATCCAGTGTGTCACACATGCTTAGCCACCTGCCTACTGTCCAGGACTCATCCCTCTTACAGTTGGAGCTGGACAGTCATGCCTACTCCAGGGCATGCAATACACTCTGTACTCCCACTCCCGTGTATCATCTGGCATGTTGTGATCAGTGAAATGTACCCTCAGGTGTCTGCCTCTGTCTCATTGTGCTGTGTCTTCGTTGTCAGGACTACTGGTATGTTTATCGGTTAGGGCTCAGCATGCCATCTGAGATGTGACCATGATAGACGATACTTCTGTGACTTATAGGTGTCTGATCACTTGACTGTGCACACAGGTGTTTGCAACTGCGACTTTCAGGCAGCTGTATTGTCATTCACAGCACACTGTGAGGTGCTCATGTTCAGAGAGTTGTGTTTCATGTCCCCCATATGTCCAGTTGGTATGACGTGGACAAATAGTAGTACAGATGATGTGGTATTTGGGGGATGGACTTGTGCACTTGTCAGTCACATAACTTGCATTCCCCATGCCCTCGGATTGTGACACAGTGCAGACTGTTGTTGGCTGGCTGCCATGGCCATGTGACTTGAGACAGTAATGTATGACTTTGCACGCATTCCTGTGTCATGGCATTAAACTTCCTGAGACTGATCCTGTAGGGGAGTGACATGTGCAACATGCACCCCATTGTGGCATTGACTATCCGGACATGGGTGCATCATGGTGTCTGGTGCTGGTATGCATCACATGCATTTCTATTTAGACTCTGGCCATCCCTTTATCCAGACACCTGCACTGACTCAGTGGCAAGAGATGTGATGTGTGCATGTTCACATACTTCACTGTGTTCCCTGCAATGTCCAACAACTGTGTAGGTGGTACATGTGTCCGCACTGGGGTCTTACCATCAGACAGGCACCAGACAGATGGGTGCAAGGGCAGGAGGGGTGTGAGTCCCATGGTTGACCATCAGACTGACAATTGGCTTCCCCGAATCTGTGTGGGGACTTTAGGCAATGTTCAACTAAGGATGCCAGGGCTTGCTCTGTAATGTGCTGTACTTACTGTGGTGTGTGCGGTCAGTGCAGGTGACTGATGTTTGTCTGTTTCCCTAATTGTTTGCAGATACATCCACGGCCACAGGAGGGGACAGCTCCACGGACCAGGAGGAGCAGCGGAGCCAGACTGGGTCAGCATCGGACGAGTGGTCAGAGGGACCCAGTGGCACAGAGGGCGAGGGGAGCCACACTGAGGAGTCCTCAGCACCATCCACCTCAGCTGAGGACCACAGCAGCTCGGAGGATGACTCCCTTGTGGAGGCGGGTCTCAGCAGCCACCAAAGGCCAGCTAGTCTGTCTGGCCCCGCTACCACCACCACCACCACCACCGCCCTCCCATTGGCTCCCATTCCTGAGGTCCGTGGAGGCTCCCGTACTCGGGAGCGTGTCTCCTTTGTGCCAGGCACCGCACCCCCTGCCCCTGTGTCCCCTGCTGCCCTGAGTGAGGAGTCTGTGTACCTCCTTCGGCAGCTCCAGGTAGGGCAGACAGCAATGCTGAGTGTCCTCCATGCACACACCACTCTGTTGACACAGCTGGTGTCGTTCATGGAGGGCATCTCGACGGGTATGTCTGCCCTACAGAGGAGCAATAAGTCCATGGACTCCTCCCTGACGGCAGCAGTGTCCCTCCTCCAACAGTCCCTCACCCCTCCCACCTCTGCCCCATCCACACTTCCTGCCCCCCTACCTGTCCAAAGCACATGCACACCTGCACAGTCACCCAAACACACAGACACGAGCAGCACAGACACACCCAAGAGAAAGGCAAGACATGCACACAAGCATCTTCAGGGGACTGATACCACAGACACAGGGGATGGGGAACACACACACACACAGGCAACCACAGTCACTCCGCAATCCTCAAGATCCTCTCCCTTCAAGACCCCTTCCCTCACCTGCAACCCCACCTGATCAGCAGCTCTTCCTCAGTGACCTCGGCCTCTTCCCCTCCAATCCCGCTGATCCAGCATACTGGGGGAAGAGGAAGTCCACCCACACAGAGGGGAGTGCCCCTCGCCCCCGGACACCCTCCCCCAGGCGCAGGCCGGGTGAGCCCCCCACCCACAAGTCCCCCCGGTCCCGGAAGAGCAAGACCCCGCCACCGCCCTGCAAGTCAACCACCCAGTCTCTCACCTCCATCCCCCAGGCCACCACTCCACAGGTTCCACCGCCACACCCTGCCCCAGGTTTCCCCCACACACCGATACTGCATCCCCAAACTGCTTAGGCCCTCCCCCTGCCACTTGCTCTTCCACCCCCAAACCAGACGCTCTGCCTGTTTGTGCCACTGGTGTGGAGACCGTGTCCCCCCTCTATCCTGCCCAGCTCTTCTGCCCCCCTTCCACTACCTTGGAGTCATGCACTGCGGTGGAGTCCACAACCACCCCGTCTGACTCGGGCACTGCATTGGGGACCCAGTCCACTCCATCTGACCAGCCCACTGCAGTGGTTGCAGCACCAACACCATCTGACTTGAGCCCTGCGGTGGTGCCAGCCCCCCCTGAGTCAGACACCTCCACTGCATTTGCCGGTGACACTCCTGCACCCACCTCCCCTTCACTGCCTCCTTCTGGCATCCCCTGATCCTGTCCCTGCGGTGCCTGGCCTGCCCCTCGTATGCCCCTCCAAGGGGGATGTCCCCTGTCCGTACCTGTGCAGGCAAGCAATTGTTGACATGTTGTCACACATCACCCTGTTGGGACTGTATATTTGGACTGGCCATTGGCCTTAGTTTATTTTGGACTTTTGATTTGAGTTGCACACTTGCTGAATAAAGCCTCTTTTTGTTTACTTGTGGTTAATCTTTGGAGGTACATGATGTAGATGTGTAGAATCATGCATTTGCTGTTGTAATAGTGTTCAGATCAGGTAAATGAAGTTTTGCTGTGATGGGCTCCATGCGGTCCATGGGATATGTGTCCTAATCTAGTCTGGATCTATAGCATCCTTTGCTGCAGTCTGAGGGTGTAATGTTCAGCATTTGACACAGGGATGTACGTTTAGCATTTGTAGATTATCATCTTTGTCCTACACTGATGCACATCTGGTGGGCTTACCACTGTCCAATGTTCCTAGTACCCTGACTGTGTGCCCGTCTCCAATGGACATGCAGTTTAGCACATCAAATTTGGAGGACTCATCTGTGTACACAGTGCAAGTTGCTTGACACGTGTCTTGGGTGTATGCAGATGACTGACGTGACACTCCCGTGCCCAGGCTGATATGAACAGAGCCTTCAGTGTGTTGTAGTTGTTGACTCACTGACCGAGTGTTCTGCTGACATGTTTGAGTCGTGCACAGACAAGGTTTGGCACAGCTGACCTTCCACAGGAGTGGAGTGCCCTCATGGCAGTGCGTGATTCCGTGATATAGGCTGTGCCCGTGTTGTGTGTTGTGTAGGCATGTCTGTGCGTGTTCCCTTCTCCTTTTCCTACACAGGCTGTGTCCCTACGGATGTTCCTGTTTGTGATGCTTACTGAGTTGTTCTGTGTTCATCCAGCATCTTGGACCTGGTTTCTCCGGGATGTGGGTGCATGGCAAACTAATGTTCATGAGGTTGTCATCCCTAGTTGTCTTTGTTGTCAGGGCTGGGGATGTGGGCAAACGCAGATGGGACACAGTCAGGATTCCTCTTGGCACTTGTTGGTTACACGAGTAATGTGATTTTCTGTTTGTGTATGATTTCAGTGATTGTGACACGTTGTGTGTGTGACTGCTGCCACTCCTCAGGGTCAGAGCTGCAATGTTGGGAGTTGTCTATGTGTGTCCTTTGTGGGTCAGCTTGGCTTCTTCATTGGTGTGTGACTATGGCCAGGATCCCATTGTTTGGGTGGATTTCACGTCATGCCCATGTACGGCATACTGTGCAGTGTGTCAGACATTCACAAGTATTGTTGACTGGCCATGTGTGATGTGTTTCTGCACCTTATTTCCCCCCACCACCCCTGGGATTGTCATGAGTGCATGTGCAATGTCAGCAGTCCATGTGAGCTTCACTGCTGCACATTGTTGGAGTTCAAGGTGTGTGGCGTTGAGTGTGTGCAAATGTGAGTTGTTGCACGGCTGGGGCACTACCTCCATATTTTCCTTGGCTGGCAGGCCGTGCTGAGTGCTTTGTGCTTGTATAGGTGTGATGGTAGTTTGTTGCTCAGGACACATGGCTGTGGTTCACAGTGTGGATGACATCTACCTTTGTCATCACAGTGTGATTGTCATGCAGGCTAGTGTCACCACAATGTGGGGTCCCTGGGGGAGTGCTGTGGTGGTTCTGTCTCTTGCTGTGTTTGTTGCTGTTCCTACAAGCTTGTGTGACATGTGTAATTTGGGCTCCCTCTCATCTCACAATGCCTGTTTGCCCACATAGGGGAATCCAATCCATGAGTTACTTTTGTATGTGACTGTGTTGACATCTGTGTATTAGTGAATCTGGCCTCCTCATGTGTTGTGTGTTTGCCTGGGGACACTGGCACACAACCCCCTCACCTGTTGTGTATGATATGCAGTGTGAGTCTGCCTGTTTGTGTTTGTGCATTTGCACCACTGCATTGGCATATCTTTAGTTTGCCATTGGCTGTATGTTGTTTGTTGGCTTTCCCCTGCTGGGCCTGGGACTGCTAGGTCATCAGTCAGCACATTGATCATGGTTAGTATGTCCCATTGCTGCCATGGTATGGTATTTGTTCACCTGACATCTACAGTCTCCACAGGATATCTACATTTGTGTGTCCATTGGTGCAGATATGTGGGTCTGCATTATGATGCTCACTTCTGTCATTGTGTTATTTGTGAATGTAGACAATGTGGGCCCCCATGGCTGTTGTTTGTGTGCACATGGCCAGAACGATGTGTCATTGGCACTGCACTGCTTGCCTCACACAATCTATGTTGCTATGGGACACAATCACTACAATGCCACTGTAGTGTTTGGTGTTGTGTGGCCAGGAATAATCCCTGCAGTTTTGTTTTTGCAGCTTTTACCAGGACTACACTTACCTTTTGGGCACTGTGGTGATGGGGCTTTGGGCCCCATTGCCACACTGTTCAAAATGTGCTTCAGCTATGGGGCACACACTTACCTTTTGGGCACTGTGGTGATGGGGCTTTGGGCCCCATTGCCACACTGTTCAAAATGTGCTTCAGCTATGGAGCACACACTTACCTTTGGGCACTGTGGTGATGGGGCTTTGGGCCCCATTGCCACACTGTTCAAAATGTGCTTCAGCTATGGAGCACACACTTACCTTTTGGGCACTGTGGTGATGGGGCTTTGGGCCACATTGCCACAGTGGTCATGGTCTGCTTGCATTGTGTAGGCCACACACACAATTATGTGTGACACATGTGTTAGGGGGTCACATTGTATGTTCAATGTCATGTTCAGTGTTGTATGCATTTGACACAGACCACACACGCTTGTCATGGTGTTGGGGGTGGGATGTAATTTACAGACAGTCCTTATGTGGGAGTATGCTAGTTGTGTCATGCATTACCCGTCCTATGAGTAGGGGTGGTTGAAGTGACAGGCATCCAGCCCCCCATGAGTGGGGATGGTAGTAGTGGTAGGCATCCAGCCCACCCTGAGTGGGGGTGGTGTTAGTGGTGGGCATCCATCCCCCTATGGGTGGGGATGGCAGTAGTGGCAGGCATCCAGCCCCCCATGAGTGGGGATGGTAGTAGTGGTAGGCATCCAGCCCCCCATGAGTGGGGATGGTAGTAGTGGTAGGCATCCAGCCCCCATGAGTGGGGATGGTAGTAGTGGTAGGCATCCAGCCCACCCTGAGTGGGGGTGGTGTTAGTGGTAGGCATCCATCCCCCCATGAGTGGGGATGGTAGTAGTGGTAGGCATCCAGCTCACCCTGAGTGGGGGTGGTGTTAGTGGTAGGCAGCCATCCCCCTATGGGTGGGGATGGCAGTAGTGGCAGGCATCCAGCCCCCCATGAGTGGGGATGGTAGTAGTGGTAGGCATCCAGCCCCCCATGAGTGGGGATGGTAGTAGTGGTAGGCATCCAGCCCCCCATGAGTGGGGATGGTAGTAGTGGTAGGCATCCAGCCCCCCATGAGTGGGGATGGTAGTAGTGGCAGGCATCCAGCCCCCCATGAGTGGGGATGGTAGTAGTGGTAGGCATCCAGCCCACCCTGAGTGGGGGTGGTGTTAGTGGTAGGCATCCATCCCCCTATGGGTGGGGATGGCAGTAGTGACAGGCATCCAGCCCCCCATGAGTGGGGATGGTAGTAGTGGCAGGCATCCAGCCCCCTATGGGTGTGTATGGCATTGGTGATGGCCATCCCGCCCCTATGGTTCTGCTGTTGCTTGTGTCCGTCATTTGTGCATCCCTATGTGTGTGTGACATATTTCGGGTACGTGTCGTTTGTTTGTGTTGTGGGTGTTTGACTTACCGTCTGTGCCGTACGCGTCCGTACCGGTCCCGGTAATAGATGTAGAGTATTGGTAGGACCTGCGCGATGGGATTTATGGTTGGTTCGTCTCGTTCGTCTTTCTCGTGGCTTCGACTCGTACTCGTCGCTGGCTTGTTCGTCTCGTCGCCGTGGATCGTCTTGTGGCGCGAATCGGAGCTTATGTGCAGCTCTCCCGGATGCTCATACGTGCCGGCCGTAGCGACGAGTTCGGTGCGTACGCAAGACGCATCGTACTAGTCCGGCCGGAAGGTGCTGTGTATTTGGTTCCGTGCGACTCGATTCGGCGTTTACGGATCCGGCTCGGGCGGGGAACAGGAGCTGGAATGGGTGAGTACGGCTCGCTCGGAATCTGGGCTGTTATGCGCATCGTACTTGTTCGTTCGGTAGAGTGTTCGAGTCGGTCAGAAAACACGCTTTCGGCTGGTATTTTTTCCGGACGAATACTGTTAGGTGCGCTTCCGGCCGACATCGGAATCGACCCCTAAATGTCTATGCAAATTTAGTGGCCATTTCATAGGAAAACACAAGCTCTGCAAATGACAGTGCATTACATCACCAGTCCTCCAAAATGCCAAAACAGGGGTTATGGAATTCTGCCAGTGTACATAGCTGAAACATTCCAAATTGCATAATATATTCCCAATATTGGGCAACTTCTACCATTTTACTGCAACAAAATGGACATGAGAGAGTATCCACACAAGTATAATTAAAATGGGCATAGAGTATATCATGACAAACCCCTTACTCCACTGAAGCAGTAAGATTTAAATTACATGGTATTCGATCATACCATTTACCATCGGCCTAGTTCCGCTTCCCGTAAGATGGCGAAACAGTGCCACCTGGTGGCTAATTCTGCAAATTCCAAGCAGCATTTAGGTAACATTGTTGTTAAATGTAACACAACTGCATTGAGCCCATACAACAGCATTTAATCTGTAGCATGATGTAATATTTAAAGTCCTGTTAACCTGTCGCTTACCAGTGGCATACTATCATAGCTTCCCAGTTATCATAACTCAGCCATATATATATCAGAGGTAATGGGAGCCTGTAGTCTTAACAGTTATCATAACGAGGATGACAACGTTCTTTGAAATAAATATAACGCTGACGAAAACTGGTAGCTGGTGACATGGGGCAACATTCACATTTGTAATGCAGTTCTCAGTAATGGTATTTCCTTACACCAGGGGGGCATCCCAGTCATACTATCTAGGGGGAAAGATGGCTGCGCAAAGCCTAGCATTTATGCTGCTAAAAGCTCTTCATATTTAATACTGGCCCATACTGGTGGGGCCTGCGCCCCCAGCACTGCAACTCAACACCTGCCCACCCAAGTTCACATGCTGCATCCCCCATGCAGGTTGGCAAATGAACAAATGAACAACGCTTGCGGAGGACCAGTGCTGTCAAACATGGCAACTTTTCAGGAAACTCCCTGCACAAGTCTACAATATATATATTTAAATATGCCCCCAGGACCTGGCCCACCCAGGGGCCAAAGTGAAAACAAGCACGGGAGACTGCTCTTTTATATTTTTTGACATTTTTGCTGCAAATTTGCAAATCCATTGTGATTTTTGCTGAAAAAAATTGAAAAAAAAGCTTTTTTTGCACTGGCAGGGTCCCAGAGGGACCCCAGCACCAAGGCTAGGGGGTCAGGTTTTCCTTCCCAGCCCCCTTTTCTATTTATTTTTTTTGTTTCTGTTTGGGACTTGGACAAGTCCCAAGATGGCTGCCAACACTTCCTGGTTGAAGTGTAGGAAGCCAATCAGATCACTGCATGACATCTGGAGGATTCGCCGAAGGGTTGCATCCCTAGATATACAAATTTGTTTTTATTTTAATAACTCTAAAACTGCTAAATAGATTTCCATCAAATAGCAAAAAAGGCGCTTTCTGGACCAAGAATTACCTTTCTGCAAATATGGTGCAATTCTGTTCAGCGGTTAGGGCAGTATTCGTGTTCAAAATCCGTATGCTACTTAACTAAGTAATGCACTTTTATGACCACTCCTTTTTCAAATTTGGCAAAAAGTTGGCTCTTAGTCCAGTGATCATGCTTTTTGTTATTTGGTGTGAATCCGTTCAGTAGTATACGAGATATTAACCAAAATCCCAATTTGTATGTCTGTGGTTGCGATTAATTTGCGACTAATTTGTGACGATTCATGAATGCGCATGCCAACAGGAATGCCATAATTGATTGGCTGCAACCTGAGCAGAAAGTTGATGCTGCCATTTTAAGTAACAGGACATGGATCCCTGGGCTGAAAATAAAATCAAAAGTGGTATAAGGGTTCAGGGTAGAGGTACCCTGACTCCGTGGGTGGGATTTAGGGGTGTTTCTGGGGCACAGTAGGGGTAGAAAAGGTCAAAGAACAGGTTTATCAGCCCCACGTGCGATATTTGTGAATTTGTCGCACCGCTCAGCATGCCCCCGTGTAACATCCCAACGAGTTCATGACTATCGCTTCAAATTGTTTAAAAAAAAAAATTCACACTCACTGGCAGATGCATTCAGACACTCAGACACCCACTCAGAGAACCTCTCAGAGACTCATGCACCCACTCGCTGACCCACTCAGAGACTCACGCACCCACTCAGTGACCCACTCAGAGACTCACGCACCTACTCACAGACCCACTCAGACACTCATGTACCCACTTGCAGAACCACTGAGACACTCATGCACCCACTCACAGACCCATTCAGACACTCATGCACCCACTCACAGACCCACTCAGAGACTCACACACCAACTCACAGACTCACTGGGACATTCACATGCTCAGTCACACACTCACTGAGACACTCATGCACTCACTCACACACTCACTCTCAAAGGTTACAAGTTACAGTTAGGAAAAAAAATGAAAAACCTTAGAAATTCACTACAAAAACCAAAGGTTACAGGGTTGGTTACAGTAACGAAATAACATTTAAAAAAACATAAAAAGTCACTAAAAAACAAAAGGTTACAGGGCGATTATAGTTAGGAAATAGAATTTTAAAAAACATAGAAATTTACTAAAAAAAAGTTACAAGGGTGTTAGAGTTAGGCTCAGACTTCACTCATAAAAACCCCCATAGAAATTCAGCAATTATAGTTACCTGAGCTAACTATAACTTACGCCCCAGCAATGCACTGTTATGACCTCACATATTACATCACTCGTGACATGGACAGGGACATCATTGATGACATCTCAAATGACATCACTGATGACATCATCTTGTGACTGTTAGTGTTTTGTAAAAGTTTCTGAGACTTAAAGATACATACTAAGCTACTATAAAGATAAATTACTATACTTTGTGTACTACTAATGAGTGATACTTCTTCTAACATATGTTATATGAGTGGCTGTGTACCTGGGTGTATCTGTGTGTTAGTGGGTGTGTGAGTGACTGGGTGTATGAGTGGGTGTGAGTAGTTGTATGGGTGTATGAGTGGGTGAATGAGTGATTGTGTGTGGGTATAAGAGGTGTGTCTGTCTCATTCTATGGGTTTGTAACTGGGTGTGTAAGCAGCTGGTTGGGTGAGTGAGTGCCTCTGTGAGTGGCTGTATGGGTGGATGAGTGGGTATGTGAGTGGCTGTATGGGTGACTGAGCAGCTTTGTGAGTGACTGTATGGGTGTCTAACTGGTATCTAATTAGCTGTATGGGTGAGTAAGAGGCTGTTTGAATCTGTATGGATGAGGGAGTTGGTGCGTTATTGGCTGATTGGGTGTGTGAGTGTGAGAGTGGGTTTATGGGTGAGTGTGCACTAGTGTCAGTGACTATATAGCTGAGTACCTACATGTGTTTGTATCTGTATGACTGAGTGGGTGTGTTAGTATCTATATGGGTGAGTGAGTGGTTGTATGAGTGGCTGGATGGGAAAGTGAGTGAGTGTGTGAGTAGCTGTTTAGGTAAGTGACTCAATGTCTGAGTGGGTGTATGTCTGTATGACTGGGTGTTCCAGTGGCTGCATTGGTGATTGAGTGAGTGTATGAGTGGGTGTATGGGTGTGTGAGTGGCTCTGTCAGTGGATGTATAGGAGAATAAGTGAGGGTATGAGTAGCTGTATAGGTGATTGTGTGAGTGGCTGTGTGAGTGGATGTAGGAGTGTATAAGTGGATGTGTGAGTAGTTATATCAGAGTGAGTGGTTGTATGAGTGGCTATATGACTGTGTGAGTAAGTCTATGGATGAGTGACTGGTTGTGTGAGTACATTTATGGGTCTGTGAATGGATATGTGAATGGTTTTGTCGCTGTGTGACTGAATGTATGAGAAGTTGTATGGGGGTGTGAGTGGTTCTGTGGATGATGTCATCAGTGATATAATGATATGATATAATTTGAGATATCATCAGTGATGTCATCAGTGTTGTCGCTGACCATGTCATGAGTGGTGTAACATGTAAGGTCATAAGCAGTGCATTGTAAGGGTGTATGCTATATTTAGCTCAGGTAACTATAACTGCTGAATTTCACTGGTTTTGTATGAGTGAAATCTGATCCTAACTATAACGTCCCTGCTGTAACCTTTCGTTTTTCAGTGACTATATATATATATTCACTGAAAAAACCACAAGTTTCAGGGACGTTATACTTAGGCTGACATTTCACTCATACAAAACCAGAGAAATTCAGCCGTTATAGTTAGCTGAGCTAACTATAACTCGCACCCCGCAATGCACAGCTGATGAAGTCACATATTATATCACTCATGACATGGTCAGTGACATCACTGATGACATCACTCATGACATCTCAAATTACATCACTGATGACATCCTCCTGTGACTGTGAGTGTTTCTAAAAAGTTTAAGAATGTTATATATATATATATATGCCAAGGTGTATTGAAGAATGAGTGGGTGTATGAGTGTCTGAATGGATGATTTAGTGGGTGCGTGACTGACTGTATAAGTGAGTGATTAAACGTGTCTTAGTGAATGTATGGGTGAATGACTAATCTGTGTGAATGTCTGTATCAGTCTGTCAGTTGGTGTGTAAGTGGCTGCATGGGTTGGTGACATGAGTGTCTATATAGGTTAATGATTGGTTGTCTGAGTACCTGTATGGGTGCCTGAGTATCTGTGTGGGTGGGTGGGTGTGACTCCCTGCATGGATGTGTGAGTGGGTGATTCACTGAGTGTATAGGTTCATGAGTATATCCACGAGGGGCTGTATGGGTGAGTGAGTGTGCTTTTGGCTGTGTTGGTGAGTGAATGAATGTCTCAGTGGTATATGTGTGAGTAACTACATATGTGAAAGGCAGTATATGTGAGTGTTGGAGTATATAAGTGACTGTATGTGAGAGTGAGTGATTGTGAGAGTGGCTGTATGGATGAGTGCGTGCTTGTGTCAGTGATAGTAGAAGAGAGTAAGTATGTGTTACTATCTGTATGAATAAGTGAGGTGGTGTGTTTATAACTGTATAGGTGAGTAAATGGCAGTGTGATTGATTCTTTGGGTGACTGAGTAGGTGTGTGAGTAACTCTATGGGTGAGTGGCGGTGTGTGAGTGTCTGTATGGGTGTATGAGTACATATATCAGTGGCTGTATTGATGAGTGACTGTGTGTATGAGTAACAGCATGGGTGAGTGAGTAGATGTGTGTGTAGACCTATGAATCAGTGAATGGGTATGTACTAACTGGTATTGGTGTGTCTATGGTTTCGAGAATGGTAGTCTGAATTTTAGAGTGGGTGTATGGAAGGTTATATTAGGGTGTGAGGAGGTGGATGATGTCATCAGTGATGTCATTTGAGATGTCATCAGTGATGTCACTGACCATGTCATGAGTGATGTAATATGTGACGTCATCAGCAGTGAATTTCGCGGGGACGCAAGTTATTGTTAGCTCAGCTAACTATAACAGCTGAATTTCTCTGGTTTTGTACGAGTGAAATATCTTTTTTTTTTTTTGTCCTCATTTATAGATAAGTGAGAGGTTTATAAGCAAGCCAAAGGTTTATTCTCGGATCCCCAAAGTAAGGTAACGATGCCGTCTTAAGTGGTCGGAGGGTCCGACGAAACCAGCTGCCGTGATCCTAGAGGAAGGTATACACACAATAAAATGTCTCTTCCCAAATCTCATTTATAACATAATCATTGGACCTGATGGGTTTTTATGTATTTACAGGATATTTTATGATCAAGTTATTAACCCAATTATCCCAGGTCCCCCACATTCTAATTCTTTTTCTTGAAGAACTCACAAGATCCAGTCTATGGATGCGTTTCACCGAGGATACCCAGTCTAATATCATTGGAGGTTGAGAGGAGATCCATTTTAAGCAGATTTCCCTCCTTGCAAGCAAAATTAACAAAAATAAAAGAGAAACTTGTAAGTTGGAAAGATTATGACTTAACCTCTCCTCTGAAAAAACCCCAAAGATAACCAAAATCAGGCTTACCTTAATTTGTTGCCCCAACACCTCAGTAAGAGTCTTACCGACATTATGCTAGAAACCCTGGAAAGAAGAACACTGCCAGAACATATGCAGCTCGTCTGCATCATCAGAAGAGCACTTCGGGCAGACCTTCTGCCGATCTCCTCCCAATTTTGAAAGTTTCTTCGAGGTCCAATATGCCCTATGGAGTGTGAACATATGGTTTCTCTTAAGATGGGCAGCTTTAACCACATTCCATAAAGTGTGCATCGATACTTGCCATAGATATGTTACGTTGGTCAAAGGCAGGTCTCTTCTCCAGGGTTCTTCCATAGGTAGTAACGGTGGCTCCCCCTTAACCAAAAGCCAATACCATTTGGAGACCTCTTTACGTTGATGAGGGGGTCCCCGTAGAATGATTTCATGATCTTCATTTATTTCTCCCTCTTTATCTAATTTAACAGCCCAACTCGATAACTGATAGAAATTGAATCTTGAGAGACTTTGATGTGTAGTGTTGAAAAGTACTTCCCATGGGAGAAGTTTATTCTCTTGTAAGAGTTGACCCCAATTCAAAATACCTTCTTCCAATAATGGAGCCGACAGGCTATCTTTTAGACAAGTTTGAGTCCCTGGGGAGTTCCAAATAGGGGCCCCTGAACTATAATATGGAATTTTTAGGATCTTCCTTATATAATACCAGACTTTGCAGGCAGACCTTAACACCTTGAGTTTAATTTTTTAAAAATATTTGAGGTGCCCAAACTTGAACAAACAACCCTCACCACCCTGGGGAGTATTTTTGGCCATCGCTTGAAACATTGGGGAGAAACAAGAAGCGTTACACAGGAGGGGCCTTACATTCTTTAATTGGAAGGCATAACAATAAAATCGAAGGTCAGGTCCGGCGATGCCCCCCTCCGACTTAGCGCAACGCAACTTCCTCCATGCAATCCTAACTCCTTTGTTAGACCAAAGAAAGCTATTTATAAGACCTTGGAGATCTTTCAGGGAAGAAAGATTGAAATGTAGAGGGATCGAATCAAAAATGAAGGTAAACTTTGGCAGGATAGACATTTTGATTAAATTAGAGCGGCCTAGTATAGTCAATGGAAGACCACTCCAAGATCTTAGTAATGTAGTCATCTCTTTCTTTTTAGAATCGAGGTTTACTTGTGCTAACTCAGAGATCTTATGTGAGATTTGTATGCCTAAATATCGAATTTGCTGTTTAGTTATCACATTGCTAGGTGGTGTATTCCATGTCATGATCTCTGTTTTTTGGGCATTAATTAAGTAACCAGAGACCCTCCCAAAGTTTGTCAAGATTTCCTCCAAGCAAGATAGGATAGCAGGGGATTCCCTAGAAAACACCATTAAGTCGTCCGCATATAAGGCAACTTTCTTTTCCCACCCTTCCCACTCAAAGAGAGCAAAGATGTAGCTAGCCCTAATACTGCAGGCTAAAGGCTCTATATAAAGATCAAACAATAGGGGGGAAAGGGGTCACCCCTGTCTCGTCCACCTCTCCAACTTAATTGATTTCGAAAGATTACCATTAACTATGAATCGAGCAGTGGGGGTTTTTATAAATGTTACTAATTGCACTAACAAAGTGATCCCCTAGTCCAAACTTTCGAGTCATATAGGTTAAAAAAGGCAATTCACCCTATCGAATGCCTTTGCGGCATCGAAAGCAAAGGTCGTAAGAGGTAAATTATTAGTAGAAGCAATGTCGATCGCACCAATCAATTCATGGGTTAAGTTGTGAAGTTGACGACCCCTAATGAACCCCTTCTGGTCAGGGTGAATCAGAGAACTCATTATCGGGTTCAGCCTCCCTGCTAGAATTTGCGCTGAGTTTGTAGTCGCAATTCAGCAGGGAGATAGGCCTATATGACTCACATTTTCTTGGGTCTTTATTTGGTTTTAAAATCAAAGAGACAGCAGCCTCGTCCAAAGACTTAGGGTTTACACAGCTATCTGAAAAGATCCCATCCAACAGAGTAACAAGGACAGGGGCAATCTCTTCTATCAAAGCTATATAAAATTCATTATGGATACCATCGGTACCCGCTGCCCGTCCCTTTTTTCGGTGTCTCATTACAGACTTAAGTTCTACCAGGGAGATATTCAGATTTAGCAGACTAGTTTGATTTTCTGAAAGGGATGGTAGAGATATCTCCTCAATATATTTTTTAATTTGGGATTCTGAGACTGCTAGATCTTCTGTATTAAAGTCCTGAAAGAAATCTTCAAAAGCCTGTTCTATTTTGGAGTTATCTGAAGAAACCTCAGCCGAATCAAGCAAAATTACTTCTTTGATTAAATTCCTGGTCTGATTTATCCGAGACTTCCAGGCAAGGAGTTTCCCACATCCTTCACCACATTCGTAATTAGCTAAATTACTCGCTTCCCACTTTTTCCTAGTGATGTCATCTAGGTGGTCTATTAGCGGTTGTATTTTAGCTAAAACCTCTCTACTTTCCTCACTTCCTGATTTCATATCTGTGTGGGTTTTACTTTCATTCCTTGCTCTGAAAATATCGTCTTCCAATTTCTGAATCGTCCTTCTACCCTCCTTAAATTTCTTGGCTGCCAAGCTTATTACACAACCTCTTATAAAGGCCTTATAAGCGTCCCAGATTACCTCCAATGCAGCTGAGTCTTTGTTAGATTCAAAAAAAGATACTGTATCTTTCTTCAACTGCGATATTATTAGGGGGTCTAAAAGTAGAGTTCTATCAAAGGTCCACCTTTTAGTTGACACACCTCTTGGCATTTGTAGCTCTAGGACTACAGCCGAATAATCAGAGAGGTGCTCCGGGACATGTGTTACAGATATTGTGCGATTCAGAAATCTTATATCTGCCAGGAAGAAATCAATCCGAGAGAAGTGCTCATGTTTTTTGTTATGAAATGTAAAATCCAGAGGGCCACCCGATCCCTTATACTTCTTCCTCCAGATATCTATCAGGCCTAAGTCCTTCATCAGAACTTTAACAAAGGAACCCATCTTTGTAGAGACCACCCTGCCCCCATTAGATCTATCCAGGACAGGATTTAAAAGAATATTAAAATCGCCACCCATAATAATAGGAGAGTTAGATTGAATCAAATGGCTGTATATAGTATTCAGAGGTCCCTCATCATCTGTATTTGGACCATAGTAGCCTACAAGAGTAGACCATTCATTTTGAATTTTAATATCACCAATAATCCATCGCCCCTTGGGATCTGCCTTAACATCACCTAGAGTTGCTTTAGCTGAGTACTTAATAATCAAAGCCACTCCAAGTTTGTGGGGTATGGATAAAAAATTCCATCCATCTCTGCTTAACCCGAATCAATTCCCATTCATCGAAGGTTAAGTGGGTTTCCTGGAGAATAACTATGTCATACTTTGATTGACTCAGATATTGAAAAATTCTCCTCTGCCTACTCAGAACCCTAAGGCCATTAATGTTCCATGTTAATATTTTAATAGTAGCTAAAGAAGAGATTAAAGTTATATCTGAACCACCAGGCAAGATTTAAGATTGTCACAGACAGCCAGCAAAACAATTGTTCAGAAACCACTCTGTATTTATTTACAATATCCTGTGCATTGAACCAATGAGGACTTTTTTTTTCTTTTTTCCTATTATGCTTCCCACCCAGTGAAACTCAAAAGTAACTTCCTCTAAGTGTGCCCCCCCCCTCCAAAGGGAACCCTCCCAAGAACTAGTCTGGGCCTGATAATAATCACCCAGTAAAGCTTACCCTCCCCCCCTCCGGAATTACCTGCACAAAAAAAAGACAAACAATAAGTTATCCCTGGGCCTTAATTTGCTCAATAAAGGGCCCCACCTCCTTAGGCTCTCTGAAATTAAACATTTTGTTCTTCCACATTACTTTCAGAAGAGCGGGGAACCTCAGTTGCACTGTTGCACCTAAAGATCTCAGTGTTGGAATGAAACTTCCCCAGTTCCCATTGTCTGTCCTGTTTTATTCTAGAGAGATCCGATCTGATCCTAAACTACCAATCTCCCCTAGTAAAAGAACCAGCTTTGAGTGCAATGGATAGGACGCGTTCCTTCAAAAGAAAGGTTTTAAAGTTAACCAAAATTCTTCTGGGAGTTTTCCTATTTGGGTTTTTTGAAAAACGATCTCTATGAATTCTCTGAATGTCAGTTTTGAGGTCTAAAGAGTCAATGGTCGGAATAAACTCTTTTAAAAGATCTATAAAAAGTTCTTGATGTTTTCACCCTCCAACCCCTCTGGTACATTGAGAACTTTAATGTTGTTTCATCTACTATTGTTCTCAAGGGCTTCAATTTTGTCCAACATAGATTTTTCTCCAGCTTTTAGTGTTTGAATCTCAGCCCGGTTGGTCTCTACTTCCTTATTCAGGGCCTAAATGGAGGCTTCCATCAAACAAATCCTTTCCGTAACTGCAGAAATTGTAACCTCTAAAGCTTCACAAGTGTCCTGGATTTTAGCCTGGTTCTTTTCTGATATGGCAAACTTATTCGTAATCTCCGAGGATAATCCCTCTAACATCCTCATCAGATCAGATTGAGTGGCGCTATTAGGACCCAAGGGGGCATTGAGAGACAATTGCAAGGACTCATCAGGGAATCCAACGGGGTCAGTATCACAATCGCCCAACACCTGGTACCTATTTGCGGTTGGGAGATCAGAATAGGTCGCCTGTACAGCCAGCGCATTGTCACATATAGGATCCACCCTAGTTTCAGGCATTTTTTCCAGAGGAGTCACAACGTGGGAGGAAGATTCTGCCATCTCCGATCGTGGTGTATTTATTTGCTGAATTTTTTGTGGTACCTTAAAATACGATCTGAGGGACTGAGTTATTCTCAATTGAGATACTTCTTTCCGCTGTCGTGTAGGAGGAGGTTGAGTTTTTTCAAAGCTAGGAGAGATCTTCTTACTCACAGCTTTTCTACCAGATTTTTTGGGCACAGCTCTGCTAGAACCCAAGGCCAAAGGAGCAGCAATAGTGCTGCTTATAGACTTAGAGGAATCAAATATTTTATTCCTTAAAGCATATCTGCTAGTGGCCTGGCCCCCCTTCACGTTGACTATACTGGTGGCTCCCGTAGACAGGGCTGCGGGGCCAGTGGCTTCAGCTACAGGTATAGCATAGGAGACCTCCAACCTCTCTTGATTGTTTTTCCCTGCCCCTCTCTTCAGGGAGATCTGCTGTGATGAAATCAATTCGCTACTGGGCACTCCTTTAGGGCGTCTAGGGCTCACGTGGGGGATGGGGAAAGAAACAACTTGAGTAACCAGCAAATGCTGTTTAATAAAGTCAGCAGTTACATCACCCCTCAAGAATCAATGTGGGGGAAAGGAGATTACCTTATGGCAGGGGACAGCCTCTTCTAGATTGTGCACCGTCAGGCCAGTTAAGTTAATTAATTGGGGCTCTTGGCAGCAGCACACTCTACCCGGAGTGCCCCGAAAAGAAATCCTGGCTGCCGCCCGTCTCTCAGCAGCTACGCTACCGGCAACCTGAAACAGCCGACCCCTGACAGAGCATGGGGGCGGCTCCTGCAATCCACGGGCCAGGCTGCCACACAAAACAAACAAACAAACAAAAAAAGAAGAAATGCCTCAGACCCCCCCAAGACCCCGAAACCCGGAGACCCCCCAGCAACTCCCACAAGAAGCGATACCGGGGATACCAGGGAGTAGTGAGGATAATGGGACAAACAGCAGGCAGGAAAACAAACGCCTCACCAGAAACCGCTACAGGACGCCAACACGCCAGCACAGAGTCTCCGCCCGATCCGATCGGGTCTGGAAAGGAAGCCCCGCCTCCCCAGCGTCTCCGCTGGAACCGGTGTCGAAAAGTCGAGGAAATGTCAGAGAAACACTAGCAAAAGGCAACCAAGCATAACCGGGTAAGGGGATGAAACCTCTTTATAAATCGAATTATTTTAGCTGGCCCAGGGACATTTTTAAGCAAGATACATTGCAAAGTATTCCGGAGGAGCGTGAGAGAAGCATACAGCAGGACTAACCGGCCGCCATGTTCCCCATTAAGAATGTCTCCTAAAGAGTGAAATGTCAGCCTAACTATAACGTCCCTGAAACCTGTGGTTTTTTCAGTGAATATCTAAGGTTTTTTAAATGCTAATTCCTAACTATAACGTCCCTGAAACCTGTGTTTTTTTCAGTGAATTTCTAAGGTTTTTTAAATGCTAATTTCTAACTATGCCTACTTAGGTAGAACATGTACAGAAAGAGGAAAAAAGGCACAGAAAGAAGTGCAGAAAGAGGGAAGAGAGGTGCAGAAAGAGGAAGAAAGGTACAGAAAGAAGCAAGAAAAATGCAAAAAGAGGCAACAGAAGTCCAGAAAGAGGAAGAAAGGTGGAGAGAAAAGCAAGAGAAGTGCATAAAGAAGCAACAGAGGTGCAAAAAGAGGCCTACGTTGGCTGTACCTTTCCGCAGACTCATACAAAGTAGCCTAATCACTAATCCTTCTCCCAAGATGTCTTAAACCTCACTTTTCTCTTAAAGGTTCACTATTCATCGACTGTTCCGAATGTTAGGCCTACCAAATGTAAAACAGCAATCCTAACCATATCACTATTTTAAGTCTGACCAAGTTTGTGAAGGTATGCATGCGTGTGTCTTTGCTTTTACCTAGTGACATGTTACATAAAAATAAACCTACAAATACTTGAATACCTGTGTTTCAAACAGCTTAGGGAAGAGGGGTGCAGAAAGAGGCAAAAGGGGTGCAGATATTTGCAAGAGAGGTGCAGAAAGAAGCAAGTGAGGTGCAGAAAGAGGCAACAGAGGTGCAGAAACAGGCAAGAGAGGTGCAGAAACGGGCAAGTGAAGTGCAGAAAGAGGCAAGAGAATTGCTGTAAGAAGCAACAGAGGTGTAGAAAGAAGCAAGAGAAGTGATGAAAGAGACACGAGAGTTGCAGAAAGAAACAAGAGAGGTGCAGAACAAAGCAGGAGAAGTGCAGAAAGAAGCAAGTGAGGTGCAGAAAGAGGCAAAAGAGGTACAGAAAGAGGCAAGAGAGGTGCAGAAAGAGGCAAGTGAGGTGCAGAAACAGGCAAGAGATGTGCAGAAAGAGGCAAGAGAAGTACATATAGAAGCAACAGAGGTGCAGAAGGAGACAAGAGAACTGCAGAAACAGGCAAAAGAAGTGCTGAAAGCAGCAACAGAAGGTGTAGAAAGATGAAGTGATGAAAGAGACAAGAGAGTTGCAGAAAGAAACAAGAGAGGTGCAGAAAAATGCAAGAGAAGTGCAGAAAGAGGCAAGTGAGGTGCAGAAAGAGGCATGAGAGGTGCAGAAAGAGGCAAGTGAGGTGAAGAAAAAGGCAAGAGGGGTGCAGAAAGATGCAAGAGAAGTGCAGAAAGAAGCAACAGAGTTGCAAAAAGAGGCCTACTTTGACTGTACCTTTCCACAGACTCATACAAAGTAGCCTAATCACTAAATCCTTCTCCCAAGATGTCTTAAACCTCACTTTTCTCTTGAAGGTTCACTATTCATCGCCTGTTCAGAATGTTAAGCCTACCAAATGTAAAACAGAAATCCTAACCAGCTTTTACCTAGTGACATGTTACATAAAAATAAACATACAAATACTTGAATACCTGTGTTTCAAACAGCTTAGGGAAGAGAGGTGCAGAAAGAGGCAAGAGGGGTGCAGATATTTGCAAGAGAGCTGCAGAACGAAGCAGGTGAGGTGCAGAAAGAGGCAACAGAGGTACAGAAACAGGCAAGAGAGGTGCAGAAACAGGCAAGAGAGGTACAGAAAGAGACAAGAGAGGTGCAGAAAGAGGCAAGTGAGGTGCAGAAACAGGCAAGAGGTGTGCAGAAAGAGGCAAGAGAAGTACATAAAGAAGCAACAGAGGTGCACAAGGAGGCAAGATAACTGCAGAAACAGAAAAGAGAAGTACAGAAAGAGGCAAGAGAAGTGCTGAAAGAAGCAACAGAGGTGTAGAAAGAAGCAAGAGAAGTGATGAAAGAGACAAGAGAGTTGCAGAAAGAAACAAGAGAGTTGCAGAACAAAGCAAGATAAGTGCAGAAAGAAGCAAGTGAGGTGCAGAAAGAGGCAAGAGAGGTACAGAAAGAGGCAAGAGAGGTGCAGAAAGAGGCAAGTGAGGTGCAGAAACAGGCAAGAGATGTGCAGAAACAGGCAAGAGAAGTACATAAAGAAGCAACAGAGGTGCAGAAGGAGGCAAGAGAACTGCAGAAACAGAAAAGAGAAGTGCAGAAAGAGGCAAGAGAAGTGCTGAAAGAAGCAACAGAAGGTGTAGAAAGAAGCAAGAGAAGTGATGAAAGAGATAAGAGAGTTGCAGAAAGAAACAAGAAGGGTACAGAAAAATGCAAGAGAAGTGCAGAAAGAGGCAAGTGAGGTGCAGAAAGAGGCAAGAGAGGTGCAGAAAGAGGCAAGTGAGGTGAAGAAAAAGGCAAGAGGGGTGCAGCAAGATGCAAGAGAAGCGCAGAAAGAAGCAAGAGAGGTGCATAAAGAGGCAAAAGAAGTGCAGAAAGAGACAAGAGAGTTGCGGAAACAGGGAAGAGAGATGCAGAAAGAGGGGAGAGGGGTGCAGAAAGAGGCAAGAGGGGTACAAAAAGAACTAACAGAGGTGTAGAAGGAGGCAAGAGAACTGCAGAAACAGAAAAGAGAAGTGCAGAAAGAGGCAAGAGAAGTGCTGAAAGCAGCAACAGAAGGTGTAGAAAGAAGCAAGTGAAGTGATGAAAGAGACAAGAGAATTGCAGAAAGAAATAAGAGAGGTGCAGAAAAATGCAAGAGAAGGGCAGAAAGAGGCAAGTGAAGTACATAAAGAAGCAACAGAGGTGCAGAAGGAGGCAAGAGAACTGCAGAAACAGAAAAGAGAAGTGCAGAAAGTGGCAAGAGAAGTGCTAAAAGAAGCAACAGAAGGTGTAGAAAGAAGCAAGAGAAGTGATGAAAGAGACAAGAGAGTTGCAGAAAGAAACAAGAAGGGTACAGAAAAATGCAAGAGAAGTGCAGAAAGAGGCAAGTGAGGTGCAGAAATAGGCAAGAGAGGTGCAGAAAGAGGCAAGTGAGGTGAAGAAAAAGGCAAGAGGGGTGCAGCAAGATGCAAGAGAAGTGCAGAAAGAAGCAAGAGAGGTGCAGAAAGAGGCAAAAGGAGTGCAGAAAGAGACAAGAGAGTTGCGGAAACAGGGAAGAGAGATGCAGAAAGAGGGGAGAGGGGTGCAGAAAGAAACAAGAGAGATGCAGAAAAATGCAAGAGAAGTGCAGAAGGAGGCAAGTGAGGTGCAGAAAGAGGCAAGAGAGATGCAGAAAGAGGCACGTGAGGTGAAGAAAAAGGCAAGAGGGGTACAGAAGATGCAAGAGAAGTGCAGAAAGAAGCAACAGAGTTGCAAAAAGAGGCCTACTTTGAATGTACCTTTTCACAGACTTATACAAAGTAGCCTAAACACTAAATCCTTCTCCCAAGATGTCTTAAACCTCACTTTTCTCTTGAAGGTTCACTATTCATCGACTGTTCAGAATGTTAAGCCTACCAAATGTAAAACAGAAATCCTAACCAGCTTTTACCTAGTGACATGTTACATAAAAATAAACATACAAATACTTGAATACCTGTGTTTCAAACAGCTTAGGGAAGAGAGGTGCAGAAAGAGGCAAGAGGGGTGCAGATATTTGCAAGAGAGCTGCAGAAAGAAGCAGGTGAGGTGCAGAAAGAGGCAACAGAGGTACAGAAACAGGCAAGAGAGGTGCAGAAACAGGCAAGAGAGGTACAGAAAGAGGCAAGAGAGGTGCAGAAAGAGACAAGTGAGGTGCAGAAACAGGCAAGAGATGTGCAGAAAGAGGCAAGAGAAGTACATAAAGAAGCAACAGAGGTGCAGAAGGAGGCAAGAGAACTGCAGAAACAGAAAAGAGAAGTGCAGAAAGAGGCAAGAGAAGTGCTGAAAGAAGCAACAGAAGGTGTAGAAAGAAGCAAGAGAAGTGATGAAAGAGATAAGAGAGTTGCAGAAAGAAACAAGAAGGGTACAGAAACATGCAAGAGAAGTGCAGAAAGAGGCAAGTGAGGTGCAGAAAGAGGCAAGAGAGGTGCAGAAAGAGGCAAGTGAGGTGAAGAAAAAGGCAAGAGGGGTGCAGCAAGATGCAAGAGAAGCGCAGAAAGAAGCAAGAGAGGTGCATAAAGAGCCAAAAGAAGTGCAGAAAGAGACAAGAGAGTTGCGGAAACAGGGAAGAGAGATGCAGAAAGAGGGGAGAGGGGTGCAGAAAGAGGCAAGAGGGGTACAGAAAGAACTAACAGAGGTGTAGAAGGAGGCAAGAGAACTGCAGAAACAGAAAAGAGAAGTGCAGAAAGAGGCAAGAGAAGTGCTGAAAGCAGCAACAGAAGGTGTAGAAAGAAGCAAGTGAAGTGATGAAAGAGACAAGAGAATTGCAGAAAGAAATAAGAGAGGTGCAGAAAAATGCAAGAGAAGGGCAGAAAGAGGCAAGTGAAGTACATAAAGAAGCAACAGAGGTGCAGAAGGAGGCAAGAGAACTGCAGAAACAGAAAAGAGAAGTGCAGAAAGTGGCAAGAGAAGTGCTAAAAGAAGCAACAGAAGGTGTAGAAAGAAGCAAGAGAAGTGATGAAAGAGACAAGAGAGTTGCAGAAAGAAACAAGAAGGGTACAGAAAAATGCAAGAGAAGTGCAGAAAGAGGCAAGTGAGGTACAGAAATAGGCAAGAGAGGTGCAGAAAGAGGCAAGTGAGGTGAAGAAAAAGGCAAGAGGGGTGCAGCAAGATGCAAGAGAAGTGCAGAAAGAAGCAAGAGAGGTGCAGAAAGAGGCAAAAGGAGTGCGGAAAGAGACAAGAGAGTTGCGGAAACAGGGAAGAGAGATGCAGAAAGAGGGGAGATGGGTGCAGAAAGAAACAAGAGAGATGCAGAAAAATGCAAGAGAAGTGCAGAAGGAGGCAAGTGAGGTGCAGAAAGAGGCAAGAGAGATGCAGAAAGAGGCACGTGAGGTGAAGAAAAAGGCAAGAGGGGTACAGAAGATGCAAGAGAAGTGCAGAAAGAAGCAACAGAGTTGCAAAAAGAGGCCTACTTTGAATGTACCTTTTCACAGACTTATACAAAGTAGCCTAATCACTAAATCCTTCTCCCAAGATGTCTTAAACCTCACTTTTCTCTTGAAGGTTCACTATTCATCGACTGTTCAGAATGTTAAGCCTACCAAATGTAAAACAGAAATCCTAACCAGCTTTTACCTAGTGACATGTTACATAAAAATAAACATACAAATACTTGAATACCTGTGTTTCAAACAGCTTAGGGAAGAGAGGTGCAGAAAGAGGCAAGAGGGGTGCAGATATTTGCAAGAGAGCTGCAGAAAGAAGCAGGTGAGGTGCAGAAAGAGGCAACAGAGGTACAGAAACAGGCAAGAAAGGTGCACAAACAGGCAAGAGAGGTACAGAAAGAGGCAAGAGAGGTGCAGAAAGAGACAAGTGAGGTGCAGAAACAGGCAAGAGATGTGCAGAAAGAGGCAAGAGAAGTACATAAAGAAGCAACAGAGGTGCAGAAGGAGGCAAGAGAACTGCAGAAACAGAAAAGAGAAGTGCAGAAAGAGGCAAGAGAAGTGCTGAAAGAAGCAACAGATGGTGTAGAAAGAAGCAAGAGAAGTGATGAAAGAGACAAGAGAGTTGCAGAAAGAAACAAGAGAGGTACAGAAAAATGCAAGAGAAGTGCAGAAAGAGGCAAGTGAGGTGCAGAAAGAGGTAAGAGAGGTGCAGAAAGAGGCAAGTGAGGTGAAGAAAAAGGCAAGAGGGCTGCAGAAAGATGCAAGAGAAGCGCAGAAAGAAGCAACAGAGGAGCAGAAAGAGGCAAAAGAAGTGCAGAAAGAGGCAAGTGAGGTGAAGAAAAAGGCAAGAGGGGTGCAGCAAGATGCAAGAGAAGCGCAGAAAGAAGCAAGAGAGGTGCAGAAAGAGGCAAAAGAAGTGCAGAAAGAGACAAGAGAGTTGCGGAAACAGGGAAGAGAGATGCAGAAAGAGGGGAGAGGGGTGCAGAAAGAGGCAAGAGGGGTACAGAAAGAACAAACAGAGGTGCAGAAGGAGGCAAGAGAACTGCAGAAACAGAAAAGAGAAGTGCAGAAAGAGGCAAGAGAAGTGCTGAAAGCAGCAACAGAAGGTGTAGAAAGAAGCAAGAGAAGTGATGAAAGAGAGAAGAGAATTGCAGAAAGAAACAAGAGAGGTGCAGAAAAATGCAAGAGAAGGGCAGAAAGAGGCAAGTGAAGTACATAAATAAGCAACAGAGGTGCAGAAGGAGGCAAGAGAACTGCAGAAACAGAAAAGAGAAGTGCAGAAAGAGGCAAGAGAAGTGCTGAAAGCAGCAACAGAGGTGTAGAAAGAAGCAAGAGAAGTGATGAAAGAGATAAGAGAGTTGCAGAAAGCAACAAGAGAGGTGCAGAAAAATGCAAGAGAAGTGCAGAAGGAGGCAAGTGAGGTGCAGAAAGAGGCAAGAGAGGTGCAGAAAGAGGCACGTGAGGTGAAGAAAAAGGCAAGAGGGGTACAGAAGATGCAAGAGAAGTGCAGAAAGAAGCAACAGAGTTGCAAAAAGAGGCCTACTTTGACTGTACCTTTCCACAGACTTATACAAAGTAGCCTAATCACTAAATCCTTCTCCCAAGATGTCTTAAACCTCACTTTTCTCTTGAAGGTTCACTATTCATCGACTGTTCAGAATGTTAAGCCTACCAAATGTAAAACAGAAATCCTAACCAGCTTTTACCTAGTGACATGTTACATAAAAATAAACATACAAATACTTGAATACCTGTGTTTCAAACAGCTTAGGGAAGAGAGGTGCAGAAAGAGGCAAGAGGGGTGCAGATATTTGCAAGAGAGCTGCAGAAAGAAGCAGGTGAGGTGCAGAAAGAGGCAACAGAGGTACAGAAACAGGCAAGAGAGGTGCAGAAACAGGCAAGAGAGGTGCAGAAACAGGCAAGAGAGGTACAGAAAGAGGCAAGAGAGGTGCAGAAAGAGACAAGTGAGGTGCCAAAAGAGGCAAGAGGTGTGCAGAAAGAGGCAAGAGAAGTACATAAAAAAGCAACAGAGGTGTAGAAGGAGGCAAGAGAACTGCAGAAACAGAAAAGAGAAGTGCGAAAAGAGGCAAGAGAAGTGCTGAAAGAAGCAACAGAGGTGTAGAAAGAAGCAAGAGACGTGATGAAAGAGACAAGAGAGTTGCAGAACGAAGCAAGAGAAGTGCAGAAAGAAGCAAATGAGGTGCAGAAAGAGGCAAGAGAGGTACAGAAAGAGGCAAGAGAGGTGCAGAAAGAGGCAAGTGAGGTGCAGAAACAGGCAAGAGATGTGCAGAAAGAGGCAAGAGAAGTACATAAAGAAGCAACAGATGTGCAGAAGGAGTCAAGAGAACTGCAGAAACAGAAAAGAGAAGTGCAGAAAGAGGCAAGAGAAGGGCTGAAAGAAGCAACAGAAGGTGTAGAAAGAAGCAAGAGAAGTGATGAAAGAGACAAGAGAGTTGCAGAAAGAAACAAGAGAGGTACAGAAAAATGCAAGAGAAGTGCAGAAAGAGTCAAGTGAGGTGCAGAAAGAGGTAAGAGAGGTGCAGAAAGAGGCAAGTGAGGTGAAGAAATAGGCAATAGGGGTGCAGAAAGATGCAAGAGAAGCGCAGAAAGAAGCAACAGAGGTGCAGAAAGAGGCAAAAGAAGTGCAGAAAGAGGCAAGAGAGTTACGGAAACAGGCAAGAGAGATGCAGAAAGAGGGAAGAGGGGTGCAGAAAGAGGCAAGAGGGGTGCAGAAAGAAGCTTGAGAGGTACAGAAAGAAGCCAGAGAAGTACAGAAAGAAGCAACAGAGGTGCAGAAAATGGCTAGAGTGGTGCAGAAAGAGACAAGAGAAGTGCAGAAAGAAGCAACAGAGGTGCAGAAGGAGGGAAGCGAACTGCCGAAAGAGGCAAGAGAGTCGCAGAAACAGGCAAAAGAGGTGCAGAAAGAGGGAACAGGGGTGCAGACAGAGGCAAGAGAGGTGCATAAAGAGGGAAGAGGGGTGGTGAAATTTGTAAGAGAGGTACAGAAAGAAGCAAGAGCAGTGCAGAAAGTACCAACAGAGGTGCAGAAAGAGGCAAGAGGGTTGCAGAACGATGCGAGAGAAGGGCAGAAAGAAGCAAAAGAGGTACAGAAAGAGGCAAGAGGGGTGCAGAAAGAAGCAAGAGAGGTACAGAACGAGCAAGAGAGGTGCAGAAAGAGGGAAGAGAGGTGCAGAAAGAGGGAAGAAGAGTTCAGGAAGAGGCAAGAGTGGTGCAGAAAGAAGAAAGAAACTTGCAGAAAGAAGCATCAGAGGTGCAGAAAGAGGCAAGAGGGGTGCAGAAAGAGGCAAGAGAAGTGCAGAAAGAAGCAACAGAGGTGAGGAAGAGGCAAGAGAAGTGCAGAAACAGGCAAGAGAGATGCAGAAACAGGCAACAGAGGTGCAGAAAGAGGGAACAGGGGGCAGAAAGAGGTAAGAGAGGTGAAGAAGGATGCAGAAAGAGGCAAGTGATGTACAGAAAGAGGCAACAGAGGCGCATAAAGAGGCAAGAGAGGTGCAGAAACTGGCAAGAGAAGCGCAGAAAGAGGCAAGAGAAGTGCTGAAAGAAGCAACAGAGGTGTAGAAAGAAGCAAGAGAAGTGATGAAAGAGACAAGAGAGTTGCAGAAAGAAACAAGAGAGGTGCAGAAAAATGCAAGAGAAGTGCAGAAAGAGGCAGGTGAGGTGCAGAAAGAGGCAAGCGAGGTACAGAAAGAGGCAAGAGAGGTATAGAAAGAGGCAAGTGAGGTGACGAAACAGGCAAGAGGGGTTCAGAAAGAGGCAAGAGAAGTGCAGAAAGAAGCAACAGAGGTGCAGAAGGAGGCAAGATATCTGCAGAAAGAGGCAAGAGAGTTGCAGAAACAGGCAATTGAGGTGCAGAAAGAGGAACTAGGGGTGCAGATAGAGGCATAGGCGTGCAGAAAAAAGCAAGAGAGGTGCAGAAAAAAGCGATAAGTGCATAAAGAACCAACAGAGGTGCGGCAAGAGGGGTGCATAAAGAGGCAAGAGAAGTGCAGAAAGAAACAACAGAGGTGCAGAAAGAGGCAGTAGAACTGCAGAAAGAGGCAAGAGAGATGAAGAAAGAGGCAAGAGATGTACAGAAAGAACCAATAGAGGTGCAAAAAGAAGCAATAAAGGTGCAGAAAGAAGCAAGAGTAGTGCAGAAAGAAGCAACAGAAATTCAGAAAGAGGCAAGAGAAATGCAGACAGAGGCAAGAGAAGTATAGAAAGAGGCAAGAGAGGTGCAGAAAGAAGCAAGAGAAGTTCAGAAAGAAGCAAGTGAGGTGCAGAAAGAGGCAAGATAAGTACAGAAAGAGGCAAGAGAGGTGCAGTAAGAGGCAAGAGAGGTACAGAAAGAGGGAAGAGGGTGCAGAAAGAGGCAAGAGAAGTACAGAAAGATGCAACAGAGATGCAGAAAGAGGCTAGAGAGGTGCAGAAGAAAGAAGCAAGAGAGGTGCAGAAAGAAGCAAGAGAGGTGCAGAAAAAAGCGATAAGTGCAGGAAGAACCAACAGAGGTGCGGCAAGAGGGGTGCATAAAGAGGCAAGAGAAGTGCAGAAAGAAACAACAGAGGTGCAGAAAGAGGCCAGAGAGATGAAGAAAGAGGCAAGAGAGGTACAGAAAGAAGCAATAGAGGTGCAGAAAGAAGCAATAAAGGTGCATAAAGAAGCAAGAGAAGTGAAGAACGAAGCAACAGAGGTGCAAAAAGAGGCAAGAGGGGTGCAGAAACAGGCTAGAGAAGTACAGAAAAAAGCAACAGAAATGCAGAAAGAGGCAAGAGAAGTGCAGACAGAGGCAAGAGAAGTATAGAAAGAGGCAAGAGAGGTGCAGAAAGAAGCAAGCGAACTTCAGAAAGAAGCAAGTGAGGTGCAGAAAGAGGCAAGATAAGTACAGAAAGAGGGAAGAGGGTGCAGAAAGAGGCAAGAGAAGTACAGAAAGAAGCAACAGAGATGCAGAAAGAGGCTAGAGAGGTGCAGAAGAAAGAAGCAAGAGAAGTGCAAAAAAAGAAAGAAAGGTGCAGAAAGAAGCAAGAGAAATACAGAAAGAGGCAAGAGAGGCGCAGAAAGAACAAGAGTGGTTTGCACACCATTAGTACCAATTTAACACCCACATTTAGCAATAAGTAACAGGTGTCCATTCCAAGTTTGCAAAGGGCTTTCCACTACACTGTAACACTTGTCGCTGCATTTTTGGTAACAGTTGAGCCGTTTGAGCTAGAAACAAGGTTCAAATCTTCAGATTATGCAGCAGATGATGGATTATGTGGCAAATGTGGAAAATGTATAATTGTGCGAAAATCGGTGCAGCCAAACAGTCGCATAATTCCAGTGGCCCTGCTCATACCTCTGACTATGTCCAGAAGTGCTCCTCAGTGGTGCCTTCTTTTTGTCTCATTGAGTTTATAGTTTAGCTTCTATGGAAACGAGGAAGACAAAACGTGAGGTTATCACTCCATAACACAGACTACCATACCACATAATTACTCTCCATAACACATAATCCCACTCTACATAATTTCTATACACTAAATACCACATCATTTCTATCCACATACTTTTACTGCACAACATACCACATAATTTCACTACACACAACGTACATCCACTCCACTCCAAAAAACATTAGTAAAAAACGTTTACATTTGCATTGCCAATAGCTCTAACTCTCGTAAGTGCAAGACCTATTACATTGCAAATGCTTCTTTAACAACTAGTCGCGTTTGCAGAGTGGTGGAGAAAGGGGCTGGGCCTCCGACCAGCACTCAGGAATTCTGCTGCATAGGACTTAAAGGAGGTACCAGGAGGGCTGCTTGCCCCCAATGTCCCTCAGGAGTAAAGTGGACTTCATCCCCCAACCAGTATTGTACCAGGAGGTGTTTGCAGAGTGGTGGAGAAAGGGGGCGTGGACTCCGAAGACCTCTTAGCAATCCCACTGTGTGGGACTTACTGGAGGTAACAGGAGGAGTAGTTGGCCTCCAAGGACAACCTTGGGGTCAACTACCCCTCCTATTACCTCCAGTAAGTCCCACACAGCAGGATTGCTAAGTTCTCATAGCAGGCCATGCCCCCTTTCCCCACCACTCTGCAAACGCGCACCCTGGCGCTCTCTTGGATGGGGATTGAAGTCCCCTTCACTGCTGGGGGTCCGTAGGGGCCAACTAGCCTACCTGTTACCTCCAGTAAGCCCCACACAGTGGGATTCCTGAGAGGTGGACACAGGCCACGCCCCTTTTCTCCACCACTCTGCAAACGCACCTCCTGGCGAACTTTTGGTTGGGTGATGAAATCCCCTTGCCTCCTGAGGGTCCCTGGGGGCCAACTAGCCCTCCTATTACCTCTAGTAAGCCCCACACAGCTGGATTGCTGAGAGTGGTCAGAGTCCACGCCCCCTTTTACACCAGTCTGCAAACACACCTCCTGGTGCCCTGCTGCCTGGGGGATGAAGTCCACTTTAGTCCTGAAGTCCTCAGGACACAAAGGGACCTCATCGCCCCACCAGCAGTGCGCCAAGAGATTTGTTTACAGAGTGCTGTATAAAGGGGCATGGCCTCGGACCACCTCTCAGCAATCCCACTGTGTGGGGCTTACTGGAGGTACCTGGTGGGCTAAATGGCCCCTAAGGACCCTCACCAGCAAAGGGGACTTCATCCCCCAACCCAGAACGTGCCAGGAGGCATGTTTGCAGAGTGGTGCAGGGAGGGGGCGGCCCTCCTGCAAGTTGCTGGTTTCTTTTTTTTGGAAGTGGGGCTGTATGGCCCCCCTTCCCTTGACTCTTTTGGGCGCTGGGGACCCCAACCCCCGGGGCCTGAGCAATTAAAAAAAAAATTATTGAAAGGGGAGAGGGTCTGTGCGACCCCACTACCCAGGCTGATTTCGGCCCCGGGGGACGCCATCCCCTGGAGCCCGTCAAAAACTTTTTTTTATGGAAGGGGAGCCACATGGCCCCCCTTCCTTGCCCCACTTTTGGCCACAGGGTCCCCATCCCCTGGGGCCTGCCCTGCCTTTTTTTTTTTAAAAAAATTGGGAGGGGGCCAGGTGGCCCCCCTCCCGGGCCATTTTTGGCACCAGGGACCTCATCTCCCGGGGCATGGCCATAATGTTGGTGACCGTGGGGGGAGCCCCAATGCCCCCACGGTCCCTGCTGGCTCCCCGCCTCCTGCAGGAGATGGCATTGCTTTTGGGCAAAAGGAGCTGCTGACATGCAGCTCCCTTTGCCCAAAAGCAATACTGCTTTGCTTTATGAAAGTGAGAGCAGTTTTCCTGCTCTCACTTCCATGAAACAATAGAGGTGCAGAAAGAGGCAAGAGAACTGCAGAAAGAGGCAAGAGAGATGAAGAAAGAGGCAAGAGAGGTACAGAAAGAAGCAATAGAGGTGCAGAAAGAATTAATAAAGGTGCAGAAAGAAGCAAGAGAAGTGCAGAAAGAAGCAACAGAGGTGCAGAAAGAGGCAAGAGGGGTGCAGAAAGAGGCTAGAGAAGTACAGAAAGAAGCAACAGAAATGCAGAAAGAGGCAAGAGAAGTGCAGACAGAGGCAAGAGAATTATAGAAAGAGGCAAGAGAGGTGCAGAAAGAGGCAAGAGAGGTACAGAAAGAGGGAAGAGGGTGCAGAAAGAGGCAAGAGAAGTACAGAAAGAAGCACCAGAGATGCAGAAAGAGGCTAGAGAGGTGCAGAAGAAAGAAGCAAGAGAGGTGCAGAAAGAAGCAAGAGATGTGCAGAAAGAAGGGAGGTGTAGAAAGCAGAAGAGATGTGCAGAAAGGGGCAAGAGAAGTGCAAAAAAAGAAAGAAAGGCGCAGAAAGAAGCAAGAGAAATGCAGAAAGAGGCAAGCGAGGCGCAGAAAGAAGCAAGAGTGGTTTGCACACCATTAGTACCAATTTAACACCCACATTTAGCAATAAGTAACAGGTGACCATTCCAAGTTTGCAAAGGGCTTTCCACCACACTGTAACACTTGTCGCTGCATTTTTGGTAACGTTTGAGCCGTTTGAGCTGGAAACAAGGTTCAAATCTTCAGATTATGCAGCAGATGATGGATTATGTGGCAAATGTGTAAAATGTATAATTGTGCGACAATCAGTGCAGCCAAACAGTCGCATAATTCCAGTGGCCCTGCTCATACCTCTGACTATGTCCAGAAGTGCTCCTCAGTGGTGCCTTCTTTTTTTTGTGTCATTGAGTTTATAGTTTAGCTTCTATGGAAACGAGGAAGACAAAACGTGAGGTTATCACTCCATAACACAGACTACCATACCACATAATTACTCTCCATAACACATAATCCCACTCTACATAATTTCTATACACTAAATACCACATCATTTCTATCCACATACTTTTACTGCACAACATACCACATAATTTCACTACACACAACGTACATCCACTCCACTCCAAAAAACATTAGTAAAAAACGTTTACATTTGCAATGCCAATAGCTCTAACTCTCGTAAGTGCAAGACCTATTACATTGCAAATGCTTCTTTAACAACTAGTCGCGTTTGCAGAGTGGTGGAGAAAGGGGGCTGGGCCTCCGACCAGCGCTCAGGAATTCTGCTGCATAGGACTTAAAGGAGGTACCAGGAGGGCTGCTTGCCCCCCAATGTCCCTCAGGAGTAAAGTGGACTTCATCCCCCAACCAGTATTGTACCAGGAGGCGTTTGCAGAGTGGTGGAGAAAGGGGGCGTGGACTCCGAAGACCTCTTAGCAATCCCACTGTGTGGGACTTACTGGAGGTAACAGGAGGAGTAGTTGGCCTCCAAGGACAACCTTGGGGGTCAACTACCCCTCCTATTACCTCCAGTAAGTCCCACACAGCAGGATTGCTAAGTTCTCATAGCAGGCCATGCCCCCTTTCCCCACCACTCTGCAAACGCGCACCCTGGCGCTCTCTTGGATGGGGATTGAAGTCCCCTTCGCTGCTGGGGGTCCGTAGGGGCCAACTAGCCTACCTGTTACCTCCAGTAAGCCCCACACAGTGGGATTCCTGAGAGGTGGACACAGGCCACGCCCCTTTTCTCCACCACTCTGCAAACGCACCTCCTGGTGAACTCTTGGTTGGGTGATGAAATCCCCTTGCCTCCTGAGGGTCCCTGGGGGCCAACTAGCCCTCCTATTACCTCTAGTAAGCCCCACACAGCTGGATTGCTGAGAGTGGTCAGAGTCCACGCCCCCTTTTTACACCAGTCTGCAAACACACCTCCTGGTGCCCTGCTGCCTGGGGGATGAAGTCCACTTTAGTCCTGAAGTCCTCAGGACACAAAGGGACCTCATCGCCCCACCAGCAGTGCGCCAAGAGATTTGTTTACAGAGTGCTGTATAAAGGGGCATGGCCTCGGACCACCTCTCAGCAATCCCACTGTGTGGGGCTTACTGGAGGTACCTGGTGGGCTAAATGGCCCCTAAGGACCCTCACCAGCAAAGGGGACTTCATCCCCCAACCCAGAACATGCCAGGAGGCATGTTTGCAGAGTGGTGCAGGGAGGGGGCGGGCCTCCTGCAAGTTGCTGGTTTCTTTTTTTTTTTTTTTTGGAAGTGGGGCTGTGTGGCCCCCCTTCCCTTGACTCTTTTGGGCTCTGGGGACCCCAACCCCCGGGGCCTGAGCAATTAAAAAAAAAATTATTGAAAGGGGAGAGGGTCTGTGCGACCCCACTACCCAGGCTGATTTCGGCCCCGGGGGACGCCATCCCCTGGAGCCCGTCAAAAACTTTTTTTTATGGAAGGGGAGCCACATGGCCCCCCTTCCTGCCCCACTTTTGGCCACAGGGTCCCCATCCCCTGGGGCCTGCCCTGCCTTTTTTTAAAAAAAAAATTGGGAGGGGGCCAGGTGGCCCCCTCCCGGGCCATTTTTGGCCCCAGGGACCTCATCTCCCGGGGCATGGCCATAATGTTGGTGACCGTGGGGGGAGCCCCAATGCGCCCACGGTCCCTGCTGGCTCCCCGCCTCCTGCAGGAGATGGCATTGCTTTTGGGCAAAAGGAGCTGCCGACATGCAGCTCCCTTTGCCCAAAAGCAATACTGCTTTGCTTTATGAAAGTGAGAGCAGTTTTCCTGCTCTCACTTCCATGAAACAATAGAGGTGCAGAAAGAGGCAAGAGAACTGCAGAAAGAGGCAAGAGAGATGAAGAAAGAGGCAAGAGAGGTACAGAAAGAAGCAATAGAGGTGCAGAAAGAATTAATAAAGGTGCAGAAAGAAGCAAGAGAAGTGCAGAAAGAAGCAACAGAGGTGCAGAAAGAGGCAAGAGGGGTGCAGAAAGAGGCTAGAGAAGTACAGAAAGAAGCAACAGAAATGCAGAAAGAGGCAAGAGAAGTGCAGACAGAGGCAAGAGAATTATAGAAAGAGGCAAGAGAGGTGCAGAAAGAGGCAAGAGAGGTACAGAAAGAGGGAAGAGGGTGCAGAAAGAGGCAAGAGAAGTACAGAAAGAAGCACCAGAGATGCAGAAAGAGGCTAGAGATGTGCAGAAGAAAGAAGCAAGAGAGGTGCAGAAAGAAGCAAGAGAGGTGCAGAAAGAAGGGAGGTGTAGAAAGCAGAAGAGATGTGCAGAAAGGGGCAAGAGAAGTGCAAAAAAAGAAAGAAAGGCGCAGAAAGAAGCAAGAGAAATGCAGAAAGAGGCAAGCGAGGCGCAGAAAGAAGCAAGAGTGGTTTGCACACCATTAGTACCAATTTAACACCCACATTTAGCAATAAGTAACAGGTGACCATTCCAAGTTTGCAAAGGGCTTTCCACCACACTGTAACACTTGTCGCTGCATTTTTGGTAACGTTTGAGCCGTTTGAGCTGGAAACAAGGTTCAAATCTTCAGATTATGCAGCAGATGATGGATTATGTGGCAAATGTGGAAAATGTATAATTGTGCGACAATCGGTGCAGCCAAACAGTCGCATAATTCCAGTGGCCCTGCTCATACCTCTGACTATGTCCAGAAGTGCTCCTCAGTGGTGCCTTCTTTTTTTTGTTTCATTGAGTTTATAGTTTAGCTTCTATGGAAACGAGGAAGACAAAACATGAGGTTATCACTCCATAACACAGACTACCATACCACATAATTACTCTCCATAACACATAATCCCACTCTACATAATTTCTATACACTAAATACCACATCATTTCTATCCACATACTTTTACTGCACAACATACCACATAATTTCACTACACACAACGTACATCCACTCCACTCCAAAAACATTAGTAAAAAACGTTTACATTTGCAATGCCAATAGCTCTAACTCTCGTAAGTGCAAGACCTATTACATTGCAAATGCTTCTTTAACAACTAGTCGCGTTTGCAGAGTGGTGGAGAAAGGGGGCTGGGCCTCCGACCAGCGCTCAGGAATTCTGCTGCATAGGACTTAAAGGAGGTACCAGGAGGGCTGCTTGCCCCCCAATGTCCCTCAGGAGTAAAGTGGACTTCATCCCCCAACCAGTATTGTACCAGGAGGCGTTTGCAGAGTGGTGGAGAAAGGGGGCGTGGACTCCGAAGACCTCTTAGCAATCCCACTGTGTGGGACTTACTGGAGGTAACAGGAGGAGTAGTTGGCCTCCAAGGACAACCTTGGGGTCAACTACCCCTCCTATTACCTCCAGTAAGTCCCACACAGCAGGATTGCTAAGTTCTCATAGCAGGCCATGCCCCCTTTCCCCACCACTCTGCAAACGCGCACCCTGGCGCTCTCTTGGATGGGGATTGAAGTCCCCTTCGCTGCTGGGGGTCCGTAGGGGCCAACTAGCCTACTTGTTACCTCCAGTAAGCCCCACACAGTGGGATTCCTGAGAGGTGGACACAGGCCACGCCCCTTTTCTCCACCACTCTGCAAACGCACCTCCTGGCGAACTCTTGGTTGGGTGATGAAATCCCCTTGCCTCCTGAGGGTCCCTGGGGGCCAACTAGCCGTCCTATTACCTCTAGTAAGCCCCACACAGCTGGATTGCTGAGAGTGGTCAGAGTCCACGCCCCCTTTTTACACCAGTCTGCAAACACACCTCCTGGTGCCCTGCTGCCTGGGGGATGAAGTCCACTTTAGTCCTGAAGTCCTCAGGACACAAAGGGACCTCATCGCCCCACCAGCAGTGCGCCAAGAGATTTGTTTACAGAGTGCTGTATAAAGGGGCATGGCCTCGGACCACCTCTCAGCAATCCCACTGTGTGGGGCTTACTGGAGGTACCTGGTGGGCTAAATGGCCCCTAAGGACCCTCACCAGCAAAGGGGACTTCATCCCCAACCCAGAACGTGCCAGGAGGCACGTTCGCAGAGTGGTGCAGGGAGGGGGCGGGCCTCCTGCAAGTTGCTGGTTTCTTTTTTTTTTTTTTTTGGAAGTGGGGCTGTGTGGCCCCCCTTCCCTTGACTCTTTTGGGCGCTGGGGACCCCAACCCCCGGGGCCTGAGCAATTAAAAAAAAAATTATTGAAAGGGGAGAGGGTCTGTGCGGCCCCACTACCCAGGCTGATTTCGGCCCCGGGGGACGCTATCCCCTGGAGCCCGTCAAAAACTTTTTTTTATGGAAGGGGAGCCACATGGCCCCCCTTCCCTGCCCCACTTTTGGCCACAGGGTCCCCATCCCCTGGGGCCTGCCCTGCCTTTTTTTAAAAAAAAAAAATTGGGAGGGGGCCAGGTGGCCCCCCTCCCGGGCCATTTTTGGCCCCAGGGACCTCATCTCCCGGGGCATGGCCATAATGTTGGTGACCGTGGGGAGAGCCCCAATGCCCCCACGGTCCCTGCTGGCTCCCCGCCTCCTGCAGGAGATGGCATTGCTTTTGGGCAAAAGGAGCTGCTGATATGCAGCTCCCTTTGCCCAAAAGCAATACTGCTTTGCTTTATGAAAGTGAGAGCAGTTTTCCTGCTCTCACTTCCATGAAACAATAGAGGTGCAGAAAGAGGCAAGAGAACTGCAGAAAGAGGCAAGAGAGATGAAGAAAGAGGCAAGAGAGGTACAGAAAGAAGCAATAGAGGTGCAGAAAGAATTAATAAAGGTGCAGAAAGAAGCAAGAGAAGTGCAGAAAGAAGCAACAGAGGTGCAGAAAGAGGCAAGAGGGGTGCAGAAAGAGGCTAGAGAAGTACAGAAAGAAGCAACAGAAATGCAGAAAGAGGCAAGAGAAGTGCAGACAGAGGCAAGAGAATTATAGAAAGAGGCAAGAGAGGTGCAGAAAGAAGCAAGAGAAGTTCAGAAAGAAGCAAGTGAGGTGCAGAAAGAGGCAAGATAAGTACAGAAAGAGGCAAGAGAGGTGCAGAAAGAGGCAAGAGAGGTACAGAAAGAGGGAAGAGGGTGAAGAAAGAGGCAAGAGAAGTACAGAAAGAAGCACCAGAGATGCAGAAAGAGGCTAGAGAGGTGCAGAAGAAAGAAGCAAGAGAGGTGCAGAAAGAAGCAAGAGAGGTGCAGAAAGAAGGGAGGTGTAGAAAGCAGAAGAGATGTGCAGAAAGGGGCAAGAGAAGTGCAAAAAAAGAAAGAAAGGCGCAGAAAGAAGCAAGAGAAATGCAGAAAGAGGCAAGCGAGGCGCAGAAAGAAGCAAGAGTGGTTTGCACACCATTAGTACCAATTTAACACCCACATTTAGCAATAAGTAACAGGTGACCATTCCAAGTTTGCAAAGGGCTTTCCACCACACTGTAACACTTGTCGCTGCATTTTTGGTAACGTTTGAGCCGTTTGAGCTGGAAACAAGGTTCAAATCTTCAGATTATGCAGCAGATGATGGATTATGTGGCAAATGTGGAAAATGTATAATTGTGCGACAATCGGTGCAGCCAAACAGTCGCATAATTCCAGTGGCCCTGCTCATACCTCTGACTATGTCCAGAAGTGCTCCTCAGTGATGCCTTCTTTTTTTTGTTTCCTTGAGTTTATAGTTTAGCTTCTATGGAAACGAGGAAGACAAAACCTGAGGTTACCACTCCACAACACAGACTGCCATACCACATAATTACTCTCCATAACACATAATCCCACTCTACATAATTTCTATACACTAAATACCACATACTTTCTATCCACATAATTTTACTGCACAACATACCACATCATTTCACTACACACAACGTGCATCCACTCCACTCCACTGCAAAAAACATTAGTAAAAAACGTTTACATTTGCAATGCCAATAGCTCTAACTCTCGTAAGTGCAAGACCTATTACATTGCAAATGCTTCTTTAACAACTAGTCGCGTTTGCAGAGTGGTGGAGAAAGGGGCTGGGCCTCTGACCAGCGCTCAGGAATTCTGCTGCATAGGACTTAAAGGAGGTACCAGGAGGGCTGCTTGCCCCCCAATGTCCCTCAGGAGTAAAGTGGACTTCATCCCCCAACCAGTATTGTGCCAGGAGGCGTTTGCAGAGTGGTGGAGAAAGGGGGCGTGGACTCCGAAGACCTCTTAGCAATCCCACTGTGTGGGACTTACTGGAGGTAACAGGAGGAGTAGTTGGCCTCCAAGGACATCCTTGGGGGTCAACTACCCCTCCTATTACCTCCAGTAAGTCCCACACAGCAGGATTGCTAAGTTCTCATAGCAGGCCATGCCCCCTTTCCCCACCACTCTGCAAACGTGCACCCTGGCACTCTCTTGGATGGGGATTGAAGTCCCCTTCACTGCTGGGGGTCCCTAGGGGCCAACTAGCCTACCTGTTACCTCCAGTAAGCCCCACACTTTGGGATTCCTGAGAGGTGGACACAGGCCATGCCCCTTTTCTCCACCACTCTGC
The DNA here is from genome assembly GCA_963921515.1 of Calotriton arnoldi. NCBI lineage: Eukaryota > Metazoa > Chordata > Amphibia > Caudata > Salamandridae > Calotriton > Calotriton arnoldi. Next base: position 5,267,015 of record CAWUFW010000051.1, read on the forward strand.
AAACGCGCCTCCTGGCGAGCTCTTGGTTGGGTGATGAAATCCCCTTGCCTCCTGAGGGTCCCTGGGGGCCAACTAGCCCTTCTGTTACCTCTAGTAAGCCGCACACAGCTGGATTGCTGAGAGTGGTCAGAGTCCACGCCCCCTTTTTACACCAGTCTGCAAACATGCCTCCTGGTGCCCTGCTGCTTGGGGGATGAAGTCCACTTTAGTCCTGAAGTCCTCAGGACACAAAGGGACCTCATCGCCCCACCAGCAGTGCGCCAAGAGATTTGTTTACAGAGTGCTGTATAAAGTGGCATGGCCTCGGACCACCTCTCAGCAATCCCACTGTGTGGGGCTTACTGGAGGTACCTGGTGGGCTAAAGGGCCCCTAAGGACCCTCACCAGCGAAGGGGACTTCATCCTCCAACCCAGAACGTGCCAGGAGGCACGTTTGCAGAGTGGTGCAGGGAGGGGGTGGGCCTCCTGCAAGTTTTCTGGTTTCTTTTTTTTTTTAATTTTTGGAAGTGGGGCTGTGTGGCCCCCTTCCCTTGACTCTTTTGGGCCCTGGAGACCTCATCCCCCGGGGCCTGAGCAATTAAAAAAAAAATTATTGAAAGGGGAGATGGTCCGTGCGGCCCCACTCCCCAGGCTGATTTCGGCTCAGGGACTCCATCCCCTGGAGCCCGTCAAAAGCTTTTTTTTATGGAAGGAGAGCTGCATGGCCCCCCTTCCCTGGCCCACTTTTGGCCCCAGGGACTTCATCCCCCGGGGCCTGCCCTGCCTTTTTTTAAACGTGGCCCCCCTCCCGGGTCATTTTTGGCCCCAGGGACCTCATCTCCCGGGGCATGGCCATAATGTTGGGGACCGTGGGGAGAGCCTCAATGCCCCCACGGTCCCTGCTGGCTCCCCGCCTCCTGCAGGAGCTGACATTGCTTTTGGGCAAAAGGAGCTGCTGACATGCAGCTCCCTTTGCCCTAAAGCAATACTGCTTCGCTTTGTGAAAGTGAGAGCAGTTTTCCTGCTCTCGCTTCCATGAAGCAAAGCAGAAGTTTGCTATGGCAGGGCGGGAGCAGGGCTCCCGCCCTGCCATAGCAAACTGCAATGTCCCGGGGGTGGGCACCCCGGGACATTGCTGGAGGCAGCCCTGGGGAGGTGGTGGTCCCCGGAACCGGGGGTTCGCAACGGAACCCCGCATTTTAATTAATGAATGACCTGGGGAGGTGGTGGGCTGGAGCCCCCCCACACTACATTAAAGAAATAAAAGCCCCGGGGAGGTGGCGAGGCCCCAGACCCATAATTAATGAATGCCCCGGGGAGGTGGTGGTTCCCTGGGGCAGCGTGGGGGGTAGGAGCCCCCCCATGCTTTTTTTTAATAAAAAGACCCAGGGAGGGTGTGGTCCCCGGGGCTGCGGGGGGCCGCGTGCTCCCCCGCATATCAATAAAATTGCCCCGGGGAGGTGGCGGTCCCCGGGGCTTGGGGGGCCCATAAGGCCCCCCCTCCCATAATGAATGAATGCCCTGGGGATGTGGTGGTCCCCGGGGCTGCGGGGGGGCGCATGCTCCCCACATATCAATAAAATTGCCCCAGGGAGGTGGCGGTCCCGGGGCTGCAGGGGCCACGCAGGGCACCCACATCATATTTTGGCATTGCCCCGGGACCTGGCCCACCCGGGGGCTTAATTAAACAAAGCTGTTCATTTTTTTAAAAAAAGTTCAGCGGGATTCTTGGACCCTACGCGAACCCCGCTGAAAATATTTTTAAAAATGCTTTTTTTGGCCCTCGGGGTCCCTATGGGAGCCCATGAGCAGGCTTAGGGGGTCAGGTTGTTTCTACCCTGCCCCCTTTTCTTGTTTATTTACCATTTTTCTTGTGACTCAGTTCAACCGAGTCACAAGATGACTGCCAACACTTCCTGGTTGGAACTGTTGGCAGCCAATCAGAGTCAAGCTCGAGATCGGGAAGGTTCGCGGATCCACCACGGTCACCAGATACTAATATTTCTAAATATATTACTTTCTCAGGAACTACTGAACGGATTTACACCATTTAACAAAACGAGTGCACTCTGGACCAAGAGCTACCTTTCTGCCAAATTTGGTGTAATTCCGTTCAGCAGTTCAGGCTGTAGCTGCGACAAAAGTTTCCTATGGAAATTAACATGGACAAAATGCGTTTTGAGACCCCCGTTTTTTCTCGGCCCCCGCTTGACGAATCACCCCGAAACTTTCAAGACAGGAGCTGACCTGAGTGGGCCATTAGTTTTTAAACTGTCGCGAAATTCGTCAAACGGCGCCAAAGATATTGGCAAATCAAAAAATGCTTTTCCTATGGAAACTAGGTCCTAACTATAACTACCTACTGGCAGTTGCCAGTAGGTAGTTATAGTTAGGATCACGTTTCCAAGGAAAAGCATTTTTTGACCTGGCTATATCATTGGTCAATCCACTCTGGGGCCCCCACGGACCCCTGCCTCACCACATCTTCAACAGAGCCGCCGACACCATCGCACCCATGCTCCGCCACACCATCAACTGCTCCCTGGCGGCCGCCTCGTTCCCCGACGACTGGAAACACGCCGAGGTCAACCCCCTCCTGAAGAAACCCTCTGCGGACCCCACCGACCTCAAAAACTACAGACCCATCTCCCTGCTCCCGTTCCCTGCGAATGTCATCGAGAAAGCCATCAACAGCCAACTCGCCACATTTATCGAAGAGCACAACATCCTCGACTCCTCCCAATCCGGCTTCAGGAAAAACCACAGTACACAAACCGCCCTCCTCGCCGCAACAGACGACATCCGCACCCTACTGGACAAAGGAGAAACAGTAGCCCTCATCCTCCTCGACCTCTCAGCGGCATTCGGCACAGTCTCCCACCGCACCCGAATATGCAAACTTCACGACGCAGGGATCCAGGACAAGGCCCTCGACTGGATCAGCTCCTTCCTCTCCGGCAGAACGCAGCAGGTCAGACTCCCCCCTTTCCTCTCGGACCCTACACCAACCACCTGCGGCGTCCCTCAGGGGTCCTCCCTCAGCCCTACACTCTTCAACGTCTACATGGCTCCGCTCGCCCCCATCGTCAGAACCTACGGACTCAACATTGTGTCATACGCAGACGACACCCAACTCATCCTCTCCTTATCCAACGAACCCAACACCGCCAGACACAACTTTCGAGAAGGCATGAAAGCCGTCGCCAAATGGATGAAGAACAGCTGCTTACAACTAAACACCAACAAGACAGAAGTACTCATCATGGGCCCAAACCCTGACGCCTGGAACAACACCTGGTGGCCCTTCGCCTTCAGAAACCCGGCCACCCCCACAGACCACGCACGCAACCTGGGAATCATCCTGGACTCCGTGCTCAAAATGGACCGCCAGATCAACTCAGTCTTGGCCTCCTGCTTCCTCACCCTCCGCCTTCTACATAAGACCTTCAAATGGATCCCCCTCGAACACAGAAAGACTGTCACTCACGCCCTAGTCACAAGCAGACTCGACTACGGCAACGCACTCTTCGCCGGAATAAACAAAAACCTCACCCGCAAGCTACAGAACATCCAGAACGCCGCTGCAAGACTGGTCCTCAACCTGCCAAAACACTGCCACATCTCCCAACACCTGCACACACTCCACTGGCTCCCCATCGAGGCAAGAGTCACCTTCAAGATGCTCACCCATGCACACAAGGCCCTCCATGACACCGGACCAGCATACCTGAACAGCTGACTCAAATTCCACGCACCCCAAAGGACCCTACAATCAGCCCAGCTCTCCTACGCCGCGGTCCCAAGCACCAGAAAAACCAGATCGGGAGGCCGCTCCTTCTCCTTCCTCGTGGCCAAAGCCTGGAACGTCCTTCCGCTCCACCTCAGACAGACAACATCGCTTCCCATCTTCGTAAGAAACCTCAAAACCTGGCTCTTCGACGGACCCCCTCCTTGATGGACTGGAACCTGCACCCCCCACCCCCAGCGCCTTGAGACCCTTACGGGTGAGTAGTCGCGCTTAACAAACGCCTGATTGATTGGTGCCGTTTGATGAATCTTCATGAAATTTTCCAAACAAAGTGTCACATTAGGTCTCATTGTGCATGGAATGTTTCGGGGTGGTCCGTGAAGCAGGGGCTGATAAAAAGGGGGGGTACAAAAAGTGTGTTTCCCATGTTAATTTCCATTGGGATTTTAAACATGACTACAGCCTGAACCACTGAACGGAATTATGCCAAATTTGGCAAAAAGGTAGATTATGGTCCAGAAAACACACTTTTCATATTTTTGGTGTAAATCTATTCAGTAGCTTTGGAGATGTTAAAGGAAATTCGTATTAACGAATAATAACGAGCTCATGCAGTGATCAGCAGAGCTCGGATTGGCTGCTAACACTTCAACCAGGAAGTATTGGCAGCCATTTTGGGACTTGGCTTCAGCCTAGTCCCCATAAAAAGGCAAAAAAAAGAAAAGAGGGCAGGGTACGAATACCCTAACCCCCTAGCCTTGGCCCTGGAGACATACATGGACCCTGCCAGGGCTTCCTCACCCTCCACCTTCTACGTAAGACCTTCAAATGGATCCCCCTCGAACACAGAAAGACTGTCACTCACGCCCTAGTCACCAGCAGACTCGACTACGGCAACGCACTCTTCGCCGGAATAAACAAAAACCTCACCCGCAAGCTACAGAACAACCAGAACGCCGCCGCAAGACTGGTCCTCAACCTGCCAAAACACTGCCACATCTCCCAACACTTGCGCACACTCCACTGGCTCCCCATCGAGGCAAGAGTCACCTTCAAGATGCTCACCCACGCACACATGGCCCTCCACGACACCGGACCAGCATACCTGAACAGCTGACTCAAATTCCACACACCCCAAAGGACCCTACGATCAGCCCAGCTCTCCTACGCTGCGGTCCCACGCACCAGAAAAACCAGATCGGGAGGCAGCTCCTTCTCTTTCCTTGTGGCCAAAGCCTGGAACGCCCTTCCGCTCCACCTCAGACAGACATCGCTTCCCATCTTCGTAAGAAACCTCAAAACCTGGCTCTTCGACGGACCCCCTCCTTGATGGACTGGAACCTGCACCCCCCCACCCCAGCGGCTTGAGACCCTTACGGGTGAGTAGTCGCGCTTAACAAACGCCTGATTGATTGGTGCCGTTTGATGAATCTTCATGAAATTTTCCAATCAAAGTGTCACATTAGGTCTCATTGTGCATGGAAAGTTTCGGGGTGGTCCGTGAAGCAGGGGCTGATAAAAAGGGGGGTACAAAAAGTGTGTTTCCCATGTTAATTTCCATTGGGATTTTAAACATGACTACAGCCTGAACCACTGAACGGAATTATGCCAAATTTGGCAAAAAGGTAGATTATGGTCCAGAAAGCACACTCTTCATATTTTTGGTGTAAATCTATTCAGTAGTTTTGGAGATGTTAAAGGAAATTCGTATTACCGAATAATAACGAGCTCATGCAGTGATCTGCAGAGCTCGGATTGGCTGCCAACACTTCAAACAGGAAGTGTTGGCAGCCATTTTGGGACTTGGCTTCAGCCTAGTCCCCATAAAAAGGCAAAAAAAGAAAAGGGGGCAGGGTACGAATACCCTAACCCCTAGCCTTGGCCCTGGAGACCTACATGGACCCTGCCAGGGCTTCCTCACCCTCCACCTTCTACGTAAGACCTTCAAATGGATCCCCTCGAACACAGAAAGACTGTCACTCACGCCCTAGTCACCAGCAGACTCGACTACGGCAACGCACTCTTCGCCGGAATAAACAAAAACCTCACCCGCAAGCTACAGAACATCCAGAACGCCGCCGCAAGACTGGTCCTCAACCTGCCAAAACACTGCCACATCTCCCAACCCTTGCGCACACTACACTGGCTCCCCATCGAGGCAAGAGTCACCTTCAAGATGCTCACCCACGCACACATGGCCCTCCACGACACCGGACCAGCATACCTGGACAGCTGACTCAAATTCCACGCACCCCAAAGGACCCTACGATCAGCCCAGCTCTCCTACGGTGCGGTCCCACGCACCAGAAAAACCAGATCGGGAGGCCGCTCCTTCTCTTTCCTTGTGGCCAAAGCCTGGAACGCCCTTCCGCTCCACCTCAGACAGACAACATCGCTTCCCATCTTCGTAAGAAACCTCAAAACCTGGCTCTTCGACGGACCCCCTCCTTGATGGACTGGAACCTGCACCCCACCACCCCCAGCGCCTTGAGACCCTTACGGGTGAGTAGTCGCGCTTAACAAACGCCTGATTGATTGGTGCCGTTTGATGAATCTTCATGAAATTTTCCAAACAAAGTGTCACATTAGGTCTCATTGTGCATGAAAAGTTTCGGGGTGGTCCGTGAAGCAGGGGCTGATAAAAAGGGGGGTACAAAAAGTGTGTTTCCCATGTAAATCTCCATTGGGATTTTAAACATGACTACAGCCTGAACCACTGAACGGAATTATGCCAAATTTGGCAAAAAGGTAGATTATGGTCCAGAAAGCACACTGTTCATATTTTTGGTGTAAATCTATTCAGTAGTTTTGGAGATGTTAAAGGAAATTCGTATTAACGAATAATAACGAGCTCATGCAGTGATCTGCAGAGCTCGGATTGGCTGCCAACACTTCAACCAGGAAGTGTTGGCAGCCATTTTGGGACTTGGCTTCAGCCTAGTCCCCATAAAAAGGCAAAAAAAAGAAAAGGGGGCAGGGTACGAATACCCTAACCCCCTAGCCTTGGCCCTGGAGACCTACATGGACCCTGCCAGGGCAAAAAATATATATTTTTTTAAATTCATGGTGAAATTCATGAAAATTCATGAATATTGCCATGAATTCTCGAAATAAAAAGAAGTGCAGTCTCTCACGCTTGCTATAATTTTAGCCGCAAGGCAGGCCAGGGCCCAGGCGCATTCAGAGTTTAATTAGTAAAATGGAGGGGGTGCACAATGCCACCCTCCAAGGGCTTAATAATGGCCTAGGGACCACCACCTCCTCGGGACTAATGACAATATTAAGCGGGGGGTTGCATAGACCCCCCGGGGCCCGGGAATCACCACCTCCCTGGGCCTATAATAAACAATTATATAGGGGGGCTGCATGGACTCCCAGAAACCACCACCTCCCCAGGGGGGAAAATAATGATTAAAGAGGGGGTATGCGCAGATCCAGGGACCACCACGTCCCTGGGGCCAATTACTTTTTTACAAAGAGGGAGCGGGGCCATGCAGCCGCCCTCCCAGGCTCACGCAGAACAAAGGAGGGGGGCCTTGGGGCTCCCCTCCTGGAGCCATATATGGCCCTTGGACCGCCACCACCCAGGGCATGCTTCTACTATTTCCTGAGGTGCCCACCCTCTGGAAATAGCTTTTTGCTTTTGCTTGGTGGGAGCTGTGACAGTTCCTCGAAAGCAAAAAACAAACACTGCACTTCCAGCAAGCAGGAGCTGTCAAACTGCTCCTGCTTGCTGGGAGTGGACTTTTCATCTGTTTCAACCGGAAGCTGCATGTTTAGCAGCTTGCTGTGTGTGGGAGCAATGCCGGCTTCCGCTGGAGGCAGGGATCCGGCTGGCACCACAGAGGCTTTGAGGCTCCCCCGCAGTCCCCAACATGCACCCAGGGAGATGTGGCTGGGCCCCGGGGGATGGACCCCCTCTCCGTTTTCCTTAGTAGTATGCAAAGATCTTTCCCCTTTTCCCATGTTAATGGATTGCTTAACAAAAGGCCCTTGAGCACGTTTCCAGCCAATTTTGGTGCCATGTTATTGATGCAGAGTAATACGAGGACATCTCCACCAAACAAAGAAGCACTTACTTCAATTAGGTAAGGGGATGTACCCCAGTTCGTTGGAGATTCTCCTCTTAGTTTTGTCATCTTCTCTTGCCGAGGATTCATGTTATCACAGATTTGGGGATGAAGACGCTCAAGGAACAATCATATTGCCAAAATTACATGCACATCTTGTGGTCATTTACCCAATGAGGTAGCACGTAATAATTTTAACCAAATGAACGTACTGCAGTTGGGTAGATGTTTTCGGCACAACTGGGTACTCTTCTTGGAAAAAATTAGGTATGATTCTTGCCCTGGTGCTGACTTCACAGAAATTAAATCTCAACAGGAAGCACTTACAAATATAAACATAGCTGGCGCCCCAGTTGAAGCTCCACTTCAGTAAAGCACAAACAATCCTAACTTCTTGGGCTTGGCGAAGGCAAAGCAAGTGTGTTTCCGCTCATATTCTATGTTGAAAAATTGTATGAAATCCTTAATGGAAGTGAATTCATCATTGATCTATTGGAGTACCATATAGGGAAGAGGTGTGGTGCAGCGGCCAGGGCGGCTGACTCCGGAACACAGAGGTTCACGGTTCGATCCCCGGGGCCGGCGGCAGGTTAGCCTAGCACCTTGTGACTCTGGGCAATAGCTCGCTTAATCTTCCCGATGGCCCCCAGTGCCGTGAAACCTCTCCTGAGGTAGCTGTACGCTTTACAAATGCTGGTATTTATTTAAAATGCTGGTATCTGATGTGTAGTGACTGTGATGAGTGGTATCTTTCTTGTTGTCTCCTGGTGAGGACAAAGTCCATGGTTCTCCCTTTTGAATGCCCTAAGTATACAAATGGCCAAAAGGCATAGCACCACTCACACACCCACTCACAGATCCACACAGGCTCTTACAGACCCACACAGGCACTCACACACCCACTCAGACATGCACACAGGCACTCACAGTCCCACTCACTGTCCCACTCACAGTCCGCACAGGCACTCACAGACCCACTCACAGAAACACAAACACATGCATACACACACTCACACAGGCACTCACATATATATGTGAATATAGAAAATTGAAATGGGGTTTACCTGTTCATATTCAGCCACTTGTATGCCTTTACCATGCGTGGATTTACAACGGGAATGTAATTACATTTAAAGAAAGTATACAACCATTTTATATATATATATATATATATATATATATATATATATATATATATATATATATAATATATGTATAGGAAGGACCTCAAGACCTGGCCCGTCAACTGAACTACAGTACCCCCTCCACCCCCCCAGTGCCTCAAGACCCTAACGGGTGATCATGTTTTGCAAATTATTAATCTTCACCAGACATTTTTCTCAGGGGTCACTTCCATCTATTGACTCTATTCATGTAACATTTCACTTTAGTGTGACCCCCCAGACCTTTGCTCTGAGTTTTTTTTCCTGTTTGTGCATTGAGACCATGTATGAGCAGTTGCCATGTAACAAGTATGTGGTAGTAAAGCTCTGTGCATGTTAAGACTTTGAGTACTGGGACTAGTGGGATCCATTTTAGATGGCCCCTGATATGACTTGGTACAAGATGGGGGATGGATACATTACACCTGGGTCTGACCACTTTATTGTCCTGTTAGTCAGGCTGGCACCAACTCATGTGGGAGGAGGAGCTGTCCCAGAACGGTTTAGAGTGACCACAAGGGAGTGTTTGCCCATTTCCAAAGGCACACCTTTGGGTGGGCACAGAGAGCTCTGACCAGGGAAGAAATCATCTGCTATGTTGTATTTAGGGTAAGAGGAGTACTGTGGGATGGTTTGCAGGAAGTGCTTTGAATTTGGGTAGGCTCACCCCTAGGAACTTTTACCCTATTGTTTGCAGAGTAGCCAGGAGATGACCCCAACCACAGTCTCGTGGCAGGGCTAAATATGGCACCCACAGTGCCCTCCAGAGACCACTGCTGGACCTGAGGAAGATTCATAAGGACAGCCATGCTGTCTGAAGACCTGAGAAGACTGGACCTGTTTTCCTTCTACCCATGACCCCAGAAGTTACTCCATGGATGATAAGGTTGACCCCCTGTTTGAGCTACAGGCACACAACAAGTTTCAAGAGGCCTTCTTTCATTCCTACCTCACCAATTACCACTGGACTTGCACTGGGCCCTGCTGCTGGCCTCTGCTGGAGTAAGGGTGGGCCTCCCCAGTGATCCCCCAAGGTTTTGTACTGTTGGCTGATATCAAAGTGTACTCATCCTGCCTAACTCCAAATCCTGGAGAACCCTCGAGAGACCAGGACCATCCTATCCAGCCAATCTCACTAGGATGCATTGCCACTGTGCCCTGCTCTACCTTCCTCTACGTTCTTCTCTCAATGATGGAATCCGTTGATACTGAGCGCTCTTCATCTCCAGCTTGCAGCTGCACTCAACTGAGGAAATCCATGCTCCAAGACAGTTTCTAAGTCTGAAAAAGGGAATCTGATCCACATGAAAGCATTCAAGGACGAGAAACTTTCCTGTTCTATGCTTTTATGGCCTAAACCAGTGTTGCTCGGATATCTCGGATATGAATTTACCTTAAAGAAATGAAAAGACAAGAGGCATTTGGCAAAACAGGAACAAGTTGGTTTGATTAAATGTAGCAGCTGAGAGTCTTGACAGAATTCGTCTGAGGAAAGTCTCTCATTGTGCAAAGTTTCAGCTGACATTATATTCATCTCGTGAGGTACAATAAAACAATTTCTGCACTCTTGAAAAAGCATCTCAGTCATAAATTAAGAAGTTTGGGCATCTGATAAGGACACAGATGGCTCTCGACGTCGAGGATAGCTAGTGTGGGCCAGAGTGTATGTATCCAGATGTCTGGGGTGGGGAGTGCGTGACCACTATGTGTGGTGTGCATGCGGTGTCCTGATTAGCTGAGTGTTCCTATCTACATGTGGTATCTAGCTTTGTGGTATTTTTGGGGAACGGGAACCGTTGGCCAAACATGTTTTATTGGGGCCTCAGACCTCTTTGTGGTGCAACTATCTATCTGTGGGATCGATCAGGGTTTTTCCTAAGTGCACGTCTCTCTTTGGGCTAAGTGAGACCCCACCTGTGACCTGTCACTCGATAGGCATCGGTTGTGGTCGTAGGACCTGTCTGACCATGCATCTCTGACTCGAGGTGGATGGGGAGGTCACCTTGGGTAAATCCGACAGCAATGATATGAATTCATTAGCACTTCTGAAAATAACATCGCAGTCATTAATATACATTTTTCGACATTCTCAACATTGTGCGCACAGTAGTTATAGTGCACATGAACATTGTCTTTACTGAGAAGGACATAATTATGCGTGCATAGATGATAGGCAACCTCGATATTGTTTCAACTGGTAACAACATTGCTACGTCTGCATAGATTATGGCATACATTTACATTGTGACTGCCGGTATCGACACTATTTTGCGGGCATAGATTATGGCATACACCCTACATTACATTTATGGGTATTGACATTGTTATGTGGGCACAGGTTATTGTATACGTTGACATTGCATTTATTGGTACTGCCCTTGTCAGGCCTGTACATATCATGGTATTCATTGACATTGTCTTCACCCATTCCAAAACCAGCAATTTTGCCGAAACTACATCCGGACCATGTAATCCTTTGACATTGAGTCCCTTCTCTAGCTCTAGTCTATAAAGTCTAAAAAGTCTGTGTCATAATTTTTTACTATTGCAATAAAGGCATACAACAGGAATTCAAATGCATATGGAATGCAGCAGTGAAATGCAACACTGATAGGTGTAATATAAAGGAAACACGTGGGGGGTAAGAGGGGTAGGGTGGGGGAGGAAAGGTAAGGGGAGCGGCTGGAATGCAAGAGGAGTGGCGCAGGTCAGTAATGAAGGTCTGGTATCTGGCTTTTCGGCCTTTCATCCTGTTGCTGTGTGCTGGAACTCAGCTGTTGATCACGTCGTAGTAGGTTTTGACACTCACCCAGCACAATCGGTGGAGCAGCGGGGGCGAGGAGGGTAAGCCAAGGTGAAGGGAGAAAGACCGTCGGCTGTATCGTAAGGTGGGGTAGGCCGTAGGTCCCTGGCTAAGGGGAGAGATGCCGCAACTGGGAGGGGGATAGAGGGGGGGGGAGTGAGGCAGGATGGGAGACTGGGGGGGTGGAGAGGAAGTGGTGTGACCTATGACCCCAGTGTGGAGACGCGCCCAGTGTGCAGAAATGTGGCATTTGGGGTCTCTGTCAGCTGGAGTGGGATTCATATGTCTGTCTGTGTGCCTGGTGGGGGAGAGGGGAGGGGGAATGGGGAAGAGAGATGGGGAGAGGGTAGGGTAGGAGGGAGGGTGAGAGTGGGGGATAGATACAAGAGGGGGAGATAGAGCACAGGTGAGATGGGGTCAGATGGGAAGAAGAGGGGGAGGGGTGGTTGGTGGGGGGGGCTGCTAAAGCAGTTGCAGAGGTCGGAAATCCAGCCCAGGGGTGGGGTAGAGGGAGGGGGTCAATATCGGCATCCATAAAGTCTAAATTGCAAAGATAGCTCTTTGACTGGGATGAACCTGGTCCAAGTATCCAACCAGTGCATCATCTCAGTTGGCCTTACAACAGATGACTGTTGTTGGCGCTTAATGCTTTTGGCACTATTTTTGACGTTAAACTTTAAACTTCATGATCCAGTTCTACTGATTGTATTTTGGTCATTTTGATGCCGTTTTGTTAATTAAAATATTCTTTATTTTATTATTTATTTATTATTATTTTGTATTATTATTATTATTTATTGGAGGGAGATTTTATTTGTGTTGGATTTTGAGTGTATTACTGTTTAAGTACTGCATAAATACTTTACACGTTGGCTCTATAATTAATCCTGTCTGGTCTATGCCATGGCTACCAGAGGGTTGTGCTCAGAATAAATTAATGACTTTTGTGGTTCAACCTCACAAGGACTGTGATTATTACTTTAGTAGGGCTCTTACCCCTCTCTCAACTAATAACCCATTTTATTACAACTCCAACCCCCAGCCTAGAGCCTGACTACTGCAGTCAACCACATCGCAAGTGACAGAAAAGTTAAATTTCTTGTGGCATAGCTTTGATATATGGGTGGCATGGCCTCAATGTATCTGTGCATGTTTTCTTACCCAGAAGCCCTGCAAACATCAAACATATTCCTAAAACACCCAGGGGGTCATTTCGATGTCGGGCGGAATCACTTCTGCCCGACACCGATTCGGTCAGGGACCGACCGACACCCGGTCGGCGGTCCCGACCCCCCCATTAGGATGCAACCGAACACTGTTCGGTCGCATTCCTATATTTCACTATGGGAGCATGCATTACGGCCAGAAACCGGCTGTAATGCATGCTCCCATAGTGAAATGGGAGGTGTGGTTCTCCCTGCACCTCGTGGCCATGCACCCAAGGGGGCCCTGCTTTCCGGCATGCTTTCCATGTCGGACAGACCGGCAGGAAAACCAAGTTGGAAACCGTCATCGTAATCTCAAGGGCAGAAAGGCCCGCACTTGAGATTACAACCCGGCTTCCAACTGGCGGACGGGCTCTCTGAGCCCATCAGAAGCCAGCCGGAATGACCGGTCGGTTTCCTTTCCAACCACCTACATCATAATGAGGCGGTCGGAAAGAAAACCAAGCGGCCTATTACGATGCGGCCGTAGGTCGGAGCCTTTACTAGCCGCATCGTGATCGCACCACCAATGTTTTCTCTCTTTCACATTTTGGCCCATGGACAGCTGACGCCCAAGAACCCTACAAAACCTTAGCATTTCTGAAAACTACTGAACAAGCGGTATCCACAGTGGTGTAATTTTCCGGCCCAAAATGTCCTGCAAATGGGTCAAATTACATTTTTTGCATATTTATGTGACAGTACTCACAAGAACATCTGGTCAAAGGACTCATTACCCTGTGTTCTCACGTTTTTCCAATAAAAATGTTGCACCACTTACGTGGGTGAACGTAACACATCACATAGGAAAGTAAAGGGTGAAACTCTAAACGTGTAAAATTCACATTTACTCTACATTGACTTCAAGCAGTCCCGATTTTGACCAGTTCCTGTCTTTGGTGGCAGCATTGTGGAAACTTTGGGGCATATTCTCAAGCCCCTATCGCCACGTCACTTTTTTTGACGTTCCCATGGCGATAGGGCCAGCGCCCTATTCACAAGGCAGCGTTAACCCACTTAACGTGGCTTAACGCTGCCTTGAGAATAGGGCCCCTTTCACGCTAAACTTAGCGTGAAAGGGGGCGTGCAGTGGGTGTTGCGGTGGGCGTACCACCGCAACACCCATTGAATTTGACGCTGCCACCTATTATCGAGGGCGGCGATAATAGGTGGCTGCGCCGAACTTAAGACCAGAAAAATCCTGGTCTTAAGGTGGCGAAACGAGGAGAAATGCTTAATTTCTCCTCGTATTTGCTATTTCCATGTGTGCTGCCTTGGTTTGTTTATGTACAGGAAGGTGTCCCTTCCTGTACATAAACAAACCTTTTAAAAATGCCGTTTTGTAACTTATATGTGTGCTGCATGAAGCAGCACACATGTAAGTTACTAAACGGCATTTTAGGTTTGTTTATGTGCAGGAAGGGACACCTTCCTGTACATAAACAAACCTCCCTGCTCGCAGACACCCTTGCACTCTGGTGCAAGGGTGCCTGCGTTGGAGTTAAGTCGTGAGACTTAGCGCCGTCGCAGGGGGAAACGCCAGGCTGCACCACATTCTTGAGAATAGGGTGCAGCCTGGCGTTTCCGAAGTGGCGGTGAGAGGCATTAAGTCAAGGAGGCTAACGCCTCGTGAATATGCCCCTTTGAGTCATAGGACTATTGTTAATACTGAAAGATTCCAGAAAGATCCCTCATGGAAATGTGAGTCAATTCTGTGATTGTGTCCAAGCACAATGTCTTCAGGGAGTCATGCCACACCAAACTGAACTCACCCACATGTCGAGTTTTACGAAATGCCTGTGGTTTGTAAATTGGCCTGGGTATTGGCCAAAATACTACAGCTGCCGGCATTGTCAGAGAGATTGATATTACATAAAAGACTTGCTGTTGCTGCGTTGTATTTTGGGGGCATTCCCATCACACACGTGTGGTGTACTATTTTTAGGGACAAAAGTGTGGAAACAGAATCATAAAACACTTTGGGGCATATTATCAAGAACGGCGTTAAAAATTATCGCCGGTTTAGCGGCAGAAAAATGCTGCTAAAGCGGCGATAATGGGCTTGATAATATGCCCTGCAGAATTCCAATAGAAGTCCATGTTCTGGTGTGAACATGGGCTTCTATTGGAATTCTCCAGGGCATATTATCAAGCCCATTATCTCCGCTTTTGCAGCAGTTTTCTGCCGCTAAACCGGCGATAATTTTAACACCGTTCTTGATAATATGCCCCTTTATTTTCTATTGAATTTCTTTTTCTGTTTGACTTCCGAGCGAAAGTCAGCGTGAAGAAAGAGAGCACATTTTGAGAAGTGCAGCCTGATTCATTTTATATTATGGGTAATCGCCAAATTAAGACAGGTGCAAATAATCAATATTCCTAAACTCAGATTCTTGAAAACATTTCAAAGCTCCATAGCTTCCTTTTCAACGTATTTCTCAAAAATTTGATTTTACCTTATGAATAGATGCCGGGTTGGTGCAATATAAACCATCATTATAAGTATATTTGTCGGTATTTGACAGCCAAAAATCAATACATTACAGCTATTACCAGAAGAGAATGATGGCTGTAATAGTATATGTGTTCTGTAGATCAGCCATCGGGCAGAAAAATAATAAGTGAGAACATTGCAACCTTTTTCTATTTTTACCAACTTAATGTCCCTTTTTGAATTTAGAACTCTGTTTACTTTTCAGAATTGTACAACTTTTTTGGTTTATCAATTTGTTTCCCACCTCTTTTCGTCCACAATCTGCAAGTATCTGTAAGAAACGACAAAAAAGGAAATAATGACTATGAGCACCTCCTAGAATATTTCAAAACCTATGGTGAAAATTCTATTTTTTAATTCTATAGTAGCAAACTTTTTCTTGATGCTGTTTATACAAACAAATACATACATTCCAGCCAACCGCACATTTTTCAAATAAGAGTTGCTACATTTTGTCTATTTTCTCAGTTTCATCCGGGGGAATGAACAAACCCTGGTTATAGTTAGAATCCCCAACAAGTGGGACAGAAAGAACAAATTTGGGTCTGAACATCTGTTGTGGAAAGCAGTTAAGATTGCTTAAGTTCAAATCGCACCAAATATGAAAAAAATATCAGCACGAGGAAGCGGGAATAGTACAGCACTGAAACATGTTGGGGCATATTAGCAACGAGGCGATAAACAATTATCGCCGCTTTTGCGTCCGTTTCGGACGAAAAGCGGCGATAATTTTATCGCCTAATCAGCAAGGTCACGCTATCGCGTGAATCCTTGCATTTTCGCCCTTTCCCTCAACGCCCATCTTTGCATCTCTAATGAGATGCAAAGTGGGCGTACTCGGATGGACTACGTTGCAAATATCGCTGATGTTCACATCGCGATATTTACAAGGCAGCCCACATGATTTTAGCAGAGGTTAGATTTCGGCGAAAACGGCCGTTTTCGCCAAAATCTAACGTCTGCTAAAATCCTGACTTAGCCATCCCTAACATAGGGGGTGGATTCTGCTGATACGACCACAGGGTCGTATCAGCAGGTTATCGCCGTTTGCAGGGAACATCGCTGGAAAACCAGCGATGTTCCCTGCAAAACGGCGATAACCTCGCTATCTCTGGAATTTTTATCGCCCTGGAGAAGCGCGTTGTTAATAACGCGCTACCAGGGAGATAAATTCCAGAGATAGCCTGCGTTAGGGAATACGTCGCTAATCACGGCCAGCGATAATTATCGCTGGCCGTTGATAATATGCCCCGTTATTTTTACCTACAATGGCGTAGCTAGACCTTTTTGCCGCCCGTGGCGGTCCCTGCGTTTGCCACTTTGTGACGGCCACAGGTAAGGGGGGTGCTGGCTATCCCTGTGTTTTCTGCTCCGCGACGGCTGCAGGTAAGAGTGGCGGGGAGGGGGGTGGGGCGGTCGAAAAAATATTTACTACATGATAAAAATAATGATTATATTTGTGGTCAAAAAAGGAATAAGAACATGATACAATAATGCTTATAGCAAAATAGAGTTATTTACATAGAATTGATTTTTCACCTTTTTATTATTTTTTTAAAAAACATTTCTATGCTGGGACATTCAGTAATGCAGTGTCACCGTTTTATGAGCTAAAATTCCCTACATCCAGTTGGGTTATGTACCTTTTCACTAAGGCCTCAGTAAATTGGGTCAGGAAATGCATCAGTGGCATCAATGTTAAATTTATCACGTGTCAACACACATGTATGATTGGAAACGTATGGGTCCAGGATCACCACTGTGCATTGGTTGCCAGAAAGATGTAGTAGCCATTGTCAGAAAAAATGCTGTTCTATGTAGACAAGCGTACTTGTATACAATAGATGGGTCACCCTCTCAGTGTGTCTTTTAGCCCACAGGGCCGAAGCGTTTAATGTATAGTATTGGGATAGCGAACAGCTACAAAATGCTATAAAAATACCATTTTTCACAAATTGCCTCTGTAGAAATCTATTTTTTTTTTAAAGCTATAGTTCAGATAGTTTGGATCGGAAATGCATGAACGAGATACAAACTTCCAATTTATTATTTATGAAAAGTAAAGTTCCGTAGCAGCAGTATATGTTTTGTAGCTATACTGAACGATTTCAAAAACTATACTTTGTGCTTTCTGACGCTCATGTAGTTAATCAGCTCTGCTAATTTCCTTTTGCTTCAGTAGCAGTAATTAACACCCTGAGGAGGCGTGCTAATTGATTTCTGTTAGAAAACAGAAATGTGAGCTCTAATGGCAGGGAAGCTAATAGTAGTAATTACTAGTGATTTCCTCTTTTTTTCAGAACTTTAAGTTGTGATTACTGAAAAGAAGAAAGCAACCATGTTCAATCATCAATAAGAACAAGTCACAGGTAACAGGTAATAGATACCAGCATATAAGGAATAATCAGTGCTCAGCAATATAGAGAAAGGGAGGCTTGAAATGAGAACGACAAAGTACACTCAGCATTAACCCAGTTTCAAACTTTGCAACCTATTGACCTTCAAGGGTTCAATCTTTCCTCAAGCGCCTCTCAGTTCCCCATCTCATGAATAAGTGAGAGGACCCCCAGTTCCCGATGTCTGGATTGTAGGACCTGCATCCCGGCAAAGTCTGAAGCCTTAATTTGACACACTGCAGTGTCTCTTAACCTGTCCCGAGTTCTCTGCAATGGATCTTCCATCCAAACAATTAGCGAACAATGACTTGCAAGAAAAATAATGTTGCCGCCAATGATCTGGTCGCTTCTAACGTCATACAACCTTGCTCTAGATGTGGGAGGTCCTTGGCAGGTTTCTTCCATCTAGCATGGGACTGTCCGCAGATATTGACATACTGGGAAGAGGTGAAGAGAATTGTGGGGGATGGAGGGATGTGCCCCATGGAATGCTCCCCAAGATTCCTGCTACTGGAATATGTTAAACATATTCCCCAAGTGACCAGATGATTGTGGGCAACTTTATTTTTCTTGCTAATCATTGATCGCTAAGAGTCTGGATGAAAGATATTGTTTCGGCAACACCAGTGCTTTCATTAGTGGATTAGGTTTAATGGCTATCACACATGCCAAGGCCTTATTATCAAGATTCATAAGAGACAGGCGGCAATATGATCCTTAGTTTTTGGGATCCTTGCCAAATTTTAAGATAAGTGACAAAATCGCATCAGAGGCAGCTGTCCACTATCAATGAAGTCCTGATAAAGCTCTGCTAGCCTAAGAGCCTGAGTGACGTTGAAGGCTCAATAAAAGTTTGCTCTTAGACCATCTAGGCCTGGAGATTTGTACCATTCCAAACCTTTAATTGTGAGGCTTATTTCTTGTGCATCTATCGTTTCTTGTTAAAAGGTTCTGGCACCCACTTGATCCAGGCCAATGCCATCTCCTCCAGGTATTTCATTGTGTTAGTTTCTACTCTACTTGTATAGAGATACTCATAGTAGGAGCAGAACTCCGGAAAGATTTTCTCACTTCTTCTCACCAGGTCCCAAGCAGAGATTTTTATGATGTGTATGTATTATTCAGCTGGGCCTTTTTTTAACACCAGGAAAGTGCCTTCCTGGTGATCTCCCTCCTTATGATAGTATTTGTGCGTTTATCAATGACGGTAATTTTCGGAGCAGTGTTAGTCCACAATGAATACGAGAAAATGCAGGGAGAATGCAGCTTTCAACATCACATTGCCCAAATCATTGTACCATTGTTAGTTCCCTGCTGCCCCCCAATTCTCTTCTCCCCACCTCAGAGTCAGGTCTGGGACTCTTCATGTAGCTTGTTCCAGCCCTGTCAATGTCATACGTCAGTAGCTATTCTTGCTTGCCCAGACTTTTATTGTAGTTCATAGTAGCCCGTCGAGTGGATCTGATCCTCTTTCTCTGATCAACTGTTCTTTCTCGTAGATCGGGCAATCACTTTTTAGCAAATTTACATGTGTTTGAAAGATTGGCAAAGAGATGTGCGCAGTGCAGTGCTGGATCCTAGGTGTGATGGGATAGAGTATGTCATACTCTACATTCTGAGCCTGGAGCCATTTTTTGGTCTCAATAAATGTACGTCTGGCCTCCTGAACCGAGACTGTATGGTTTGGGTATATGTAGATATCTTTTCTCTGGTAATGCAGTGGCCACCTTTACTGTGCCAGCTGCACCACCATATCTCATTCACAATATTTTAAGAGTGTGCAAATCAGCAGCCAAGGGGGCACCCTAGGGTGCAGCCTGTGCCTTACAACCTGTTCTTCCCATCTACTATCAGCATTTCTGAGAAGTTAGATCTGTCGAGGCATTCAGCTGCACAGAATTTTGACACAGGTCTCAGGTTTACCAAGATTGGTCAACTCTGGTAAGCCAATGATTCTGATATTACTCATGTGAGACCGTGCCTTGAGATTTTCATTTTTTATAGGGACTCTGTTCAGTTCTTTTTCCAAACAATGCAGTAAGGTATGCTTGGTCTGATATCATCTTCAAAGATCTAGCGTTCTGCATCATCCAACCTGTCACTATGTTTATCCAGGTATTCTTTGATCCATTTGTGCAGTCAGATGGCCTATTTTGGTGCCGATTGATCGAAGGCTGGACTTCCTGTCCAAGAGTAACGCTCTAATGTCCATGTCAGGCTGGCCTTTGGGCTCACCCACCTCTGAAATATAAGAAGGCAGTGTCAGTTGGAATCCTGCAACAGTCAATCTCCTTTTTTCAAATGAAAATGATTGGTATCCATTTTTCCGGTGAAGTATTAATGTCGAGATGATTGTGGCATCACTGTTAATGCTCTGCACTACTTATTGTACTGCTCTTTTAAACACTGCATACTGCACCCACCTCCTCTGTGAGCCAAACGTGTCCATAGGTTTATGTTATGTTATTAACATTTATAAAGCGCGAACTGCTACCCGAAGGTGTCCTGGCGCTACCTGAAGTCATAGAGAGATCCTGAGTCACGAGGCAGAAAGATAAAAACCTAAGACTGTGCAGTAAAGAGCCAAGTTTTCAGAGCCTTTCTAAAGGCCAGCAGGCTTGGCAAGGATCTCAACTGCAGCGGAAGGCCATTCCATGCCTTGGCTGCGCTAACCACAAAGCTTCTTCCACCCCAATTGGTATTTTTTGCAAAGGGCACCGATACAAGTTTAGCTTCCGAGGAGCGTAGACATCTAGTTGGTGTGTACCATTGGAATTGCGTAATGAGATGGTTGGGCCCGGTTCTATGAAGGGCTTTGTATACTATACACAGAGCCTTAAATTTTACCCGTTTTCGCATCGGCAGCCAGTGAAGTCTTTTAATCTCTGCTGAGATGGAGACATGTTTTGGGGTGCCGGACAGCAATCTGGCCGCTGCGTTTTGTAAAAGTTGCAGTTTATTCATCAAACCTTCCTGGATGTTGAGCTTGGGGTGTTTGCAGCAGGCAACCATTAGCATAATGGCTAGCACTATAACTGCATGCAGCCATAGTGTGTCACTTGGAATCCATATCCCCTCCTGCGCCCAAAGTAGGCACAGTGCCCTCAGGGGCATTCAGTGTGCTCTTTAGTCAGTGGTTCAAACTCTGTCATACATAAACTGGGGACGTGAATATGAGTGTCACCTCGGATTGCCAATACCGCAGCAGTTCTTTCATTCTTTTTAAGAAAATGCAATCCCCTCTGTCTTCTTCAGAAGTGGGCGCCATGCTGGAGCTGCCTGAAGATCAAGCCAGAAGCTGGTCAGTGGTCAAGCTTGGCATGGAATGCCTCCGTCTACTCTTCCATCAGCAGCAGCCACAATCTCCCCCCATGTCAGAGTGACTAGGATGACACAAGTCCACCAGACCACACCCCACCCAGGCTAGATGGTAATTTTGAGGCAGGAGCATTAAAGGCACCGGCTCTATTAATGCTGGGGACCCTTACACAAACAGTGATTCATGAATGTGGGTCATCAGTATTTTTGAACTTTCTCACTAAACTAATTGTACTAATACTTTTACTGCTGAAGATCTGGGGTCAAAACAGCTTTGAAAATTTGCTGCAATGAAACATTTTTTGGGAAACGTACTATACCTGAGAATGATAGTGATACATGCTGCAGGGCTCTGTTTTTACAATTGTCAGGAGACTTCAAAATAAATGTTGTTCAGTCAACATCCGGCAAGGTTTCAGGTAAGTAAACTCATACACCAAATAAAACATGCACTGCTTTATTTTTCTTATAGGAGCTAGGCAATCAAATTAGTCAAAAGTGCAATGTTATCATAAATTAAAATACATCGTGTTCCAGTACAGAAAATAGAATTTGACTTGGTTAGGTAAAAGATATCAGACACAGAAATGGGACATTTTAAACATTTTGTGATGTCGTTCCTTAAAAAGCATTTTACAATATTAATATTCTTGTCAATGACAAAGGGCCAGATGTACGACCATGTTATTTTGCGAGTCGCAAATTGCGCTCAATTGCGAGTCGCAATTTGCGACTCGCAAAATGACATGTACAAAAGTGTCAGAGATACTGTTTGCAATTCTCAATGGTGTCGCAAATTGCATGCCTCATCAATATTCATGAGGCACTCGCAATTTTCGACCCCATTGAGAATGGGTGGCCCTTCCAGGTATGGTGGCCTGCTAGGCTCAGCAGACCTCCATGTCTGGGACTGCTTTTAAATAAAGCTGTTTTTTTTTTTTTAAATGCAGCCCGTTTTCCTTAAAGGAAAACGGGATGCATTTAAAAAAAATAAAAATGAAACGTTTTCGTTTCATTTTTTAAGGGCAGGTAGTGGTCCCTGGGACCACTGCCTGCCCCTAAAAAATATTTTCCCCTGCATTTGCAAAGGGGAAGGGGTCCCCTTCCCCTGGGCACCCCATCCCATTTGCGAGTGCATTACCACCCTCTAGAAGAGGGCGGTAAATTGCGAGTGTTTTGCGACTGCAATTGCGGTCGCAAAATATTCTTACATAGGGTAGCAAGTCGCAATTAGGAAGGAACGCCATTGGAACGCCCCTTCCTAATTGCGAGTCGCAAATACTATTTAGCAAATCGCAAATAAATTGCCCTTTAGGTTTTTGCATGCGCAAACGGGTCGCAAACCCGTTTGGGCATGCAAAAACGGGTCGTACATCTGGCCCAAAGTGACTGTAAGCTTACACCTTTGCTCCTAGTCAAAGCCTTTGATTTAGGAGTACGTTTAGTCAAAACCAGCCAAGAAGGGCTTTGCAAGTGTGGAAAAATATCTTTGAAAGTGGATGGCTGCTCTCTAATTTGCCTAATGCTTTAGTTGAAAAATTATGTCCATTTATTGACAAGTTTCCATTTAGCAATTTGGTGACATCACTTCTCTACAGTATAGAATTGCTCCTCAAACCTTGTGTCTTCATGGTAGGGCTCTTAGGTATCAAACTCAGCTTCTCGTACAGTGCAATGCCATGAAAATAAATGAACATGGTCAAAGAATTGAGTTAAAAAGTTGTTACACCCACAAGAAGTTGATAGGTGTAAGGGAATAGTACTATGAAATAATATTTGGCCCAGATTTAATAATTTTTCCCTCAACACAGCACAGCACAACATTCCAATTTGCTGTACTGCAATCCACAACATGTAAAACAAAGCACAGTGCAACATCTGCATTGAGTATGTGGGATACAACATAAAAACTATTTTAAATGTGTGTTTTTTTCTTGAAGCTATTTGCTAACCTAGCTTCTGATATGGGCATTTGTACAGCACATTACTGTTATGTGCGTAGGAAAGTGGATTTTTGTGGTGTGGTTGTGAGACCTCACATTGTTATTTTACAATCTTTATCAGCTCCAGTTTCTTTTCATTAAGTAAACTCCTAGCTCAGCCCTTGGTAGCTGTGTCACAGAGCAGGCAAGCTTATTCAAAGGAACAAGGGTAACATAAAGAGAGAAATACAACACAATAAAAATCCAACACCAATTTATAAAACCAGAATTAATTTTTAGTTTTAAATAGACATTAAACAACAGAAAGCTATAGAGGGGGACCGGAGATATTATTTTTCAAATGTAATAAAAATCCTTAAATTTTAGTCTTGTATGTGCAATACATATTTGCAAGAGGGCTGTAGCTAATGGGCTAGCCACAGCGTTTAGGGGGAAGTCACAGGGACCACTCAGGTCCAGAGGGACAGTTTACCTGTCATAATCAGCAGTCTTAGGGTCCTCATTTGCACTTTTCTCCTTTAACTCAGTGCAGCTAAGAAGTGGTCCTGATGCTGGGGATGAAGGATGCTGTGGTGCTGCAGAGATGCAGTGCATTTACTAGGGCAACCCTGGGGACCACGAACTTCAGGGGTCATCTCTGTCCTCAGGACTCGATGTTCCAAGATGCCCCAGTGGGGTCCAGTTGCCACTGGTGGACTGCTCTCCTAGTTAGTGTACGTTTATCAATTGCTTAAAGGTAAGCAAATCCTTTTTTAGGGGGACCAGAGTCCACTTCGAATTCTGCTATGGGTCCCTTGGGCTTAGGGAATCCTCGAGAAGGTCATGAGTCCCTAAAGGCACTTTGTCATCCAGTGGTGGGCAGATGTTCCTGGCAGCTGGGGTCTCAATGGATGCAGTTTACATTAGCTTTTGGTTGCCATGAAGCTTTACAGGAGGCTAGCCAACAAGTCTTTTTTTGTCACTTCTTCCGTCCTTGCACAAGTGGAGCTCTGTTCCACAAATGGGTGCAGGAAGCACAGTCCTCTTTGCGAGTACCTCCAGTGCAGCAGATGCAGTCCCGTCATTGTTGAAGGATCTCTTTGTCTGGTCCAGGGAGCAGCAAGGTACTTATTATTCTGTCTTCTTTCTAGTCCAGTAGACAAAATGACCTGTTTACTTGGTAAACCAATGCCTTGTTGCAAGTTATTTTTGCGCGGCCAAGTTGCCAAGGATTCTATGGGTAGTGCAAAAAGGAGTGGCAACCCTAAAGAATACCTCTGTAGCTGCAGTACGCTGTTGATGTACATCAGTTGACACCAATTGTATATGTGGGTCAAGTATACACTAAAAGTATGAGCTCTAGAATGTTAGCACTTATCACTAGTTTGCATAAAAGTGCGAATAAGAAGGGCCACTCAAACTAGTCAATCACCTTCTCTGCATATAAGAAAACAGCGAAGTCATTAATGTCTGCGCATATCCAATGCATTGTGCTGTACAGTTGTTTTAAGAGATTAAGAGTGGCTGAGCCCGGTATAAAACTGGATTACTTTGGCAACAACAGTGCTTTCATCAGTGGGTTAAGGTTACTGGCTACCACACGGGCCAAGGTCTTATTATCAAGATTAATAAGAGAGAGCGGGCAATATGATCTTCAGTCTTTGGGATATTTTCCAGGTTTTTAGATAAGTGATTAAAGCACATCTCTTTCCATGGAGGCAGCTGTCTCCTGTCAACCAAGTCCTGATAAAGATCTGCTAACCTATGAGCCAGAGCGACCTTGAAAGCTTAATACAGTTCGGCTCTTAGCCCATCTAGGCCTGGAGATTGCCCCCATCCAATCCTTCAATGGAGAGGCGTATTTCTTGTGCATCTATTGTCTCTTGTGAAAAGGTTCTGGCACCCATTCGATCCAGGTTAATGCCACCTCCTCCAGGTATTTCATTGTGTTAGCCTCTAATCTACTTCTATACTCATAGTAGGAGCAGAACTCTGGCAAGATAGTCTTACTTCCTCTCACCAGGTCCCCGGCAGAGTTTTTTATGATGTGTATTGAATTATTCAGCTAGGCCTTTTTTAACACCCGAAAAGTGTCTTGCTACAGTGATCTCCCTCCTTATGATAGTGTTGTGATTGATTCAATGGCAGCAAACTTCAGAGCAGTGTTAGCCCACAATGACTGTGAGAATATGCAGGGAGAATACAGCATTCAACATCACATTGCCCAAGTCAAGGTACCATTTCAAGTTCCTTACCGCACCCAATTCCCTTCTCCCCAAATAAGAGTCAAGTCTTGGACTCCTCCTGTAACTTTCTCCAGCCCAGTTGATGTCACACATCAATCACTAATCTCACTTGCCCAGATTTTTATCATAGTTCACAGTTGCCCGTTCAGTGCCGCAGATCTTCCTACTTCGAAAAACTGTTCCTTCTTACAGATCGGGCGATCACTTTTTAGTGAATTTATGTGAGTTCGTAAGATTAGCGAAGAGATGTGTGTAGCATAGGTGCTGGATCCTAGGTGTGATGGGATAGAGTATGTCATACTTTACATTCTGCGCCTGAAGCAGTTATTAGGTGTCAGTAAATGCATGTCTGGCCTCCTGTACTGCCAATCTAAGGTCTGAGTCTGTAGAGATATCATTTCTACAGTAATGTACTGGCCCTTTTAGTGTGCCAGCTTCAACACCACATTACATTCACAATAATTTAAGAGCCTGCCAATCAGCGGCCAAGGAGGCACCCTAGGAGGCAGCCTGTGCCTTACAACCTGTTCTTCCCATCTACTATTAGCATTTCTGAGAAGTGAGACCTGTCGAGGCATTCGGCTGCCCAGAGTTTCGACACAGGTCTCAGGTTTAGACAGATTGGTGAACTCTGGTAAAAACAAGATTCTTATATTACTCTTGCGCGACCGTGCCTCGAGATTTTCATTTTTTACTGGGACTCAGTTCAGTTCCTTTTCCAAACAGTGCAGTAAGGTATGCTTGGTCTGATATAATTTTCAGATTCAGAGATCTAGCGTTCTGCCTCATCTAACCTGTCAATATGTTTGTCCAGTTGATCTTCCATGAGATCCATCCACGCAGACAGATGGTCAATTTTAGTGCTGATTATTTGAAGGCTGGATTTCCTGTCCATGACTAACGCTTTCATGACCAGGTCAGGGTGCCCTTTGGGCTTGCCCACCTCTGAAGTACCTGAAGGTAGTGTCAGTTAGAATCGTGCAACAGTCAATCTCCTTTTCTCAAATAAAAATGATTGGCATCCACTATACCTGTGACATATCAGTGTGGAGAAGATTGCGACACCACTGTTAATGCTCTGCACTATTTATTGTACTGCTACTTTAACAATTGCGTACTGCCCCCGCCTCCTCTGTGAGCCAAATGTGTCCATAGATATAGCAGCTGGGGTGTTTACAGCGGGCAACTATTAGCATAATGGCTACCACTCTAACTGTATGCAGTCATAGTATGTCACATGAAATCCATATTCCCTCCTGTTCCCAAAGCAGGCATAGTGATCTCAGGGGCATTCAGTGTGCTCATTAGGGAAGGGGGTCTGTTTCATCCAGTCAGTAGTTGAAACTCTTTCATACAAAACATTGGAGCTGTGGATATGAGTGTCTCCCCAGATTGCCAATACCGCAGGAGTTCTTTCATTCTATTTAGAGAATGCAATCTGTCTCCTTAAAAGTGGGCATCGTGCTGGAGCTGCCTGACGATCTAGCCAGAAGCTGGTCGGTGGTCAAGCCTGGCATGGAATGCCTCCCTTTACTCTTCCATCAGCAGCATCCACAATCTCCCACTGTGTGAGAGCTACTAGGATGACACAAGACCACCAGACCACACTCCTCCCAGAGTAGATGGTAATTTTGAAGCAGGAGCATTAAAGGCACAGACACTATTAATGCGGGAGAACCTCACACAGTCCCTGGTCCCTTCTGAGGCTTCATGTCCCTCTCCAGGTGGCTAGCATTTTAGCTGTAGTCTGCACCAGAAATCACTGCTGGGTGGTCGAGCCAGGCGGAGGGCTTAACTCAATCTATGCCAATAAGCCAACCTGCGAGGTCCACGCTCACTTCGACAGGTGCCCAGATCACTCACTTCACACCTGATTTCTCCTTCACAGCCTACATTCAGTGGCAGGTTTATGTTATGAAAGTGATGCAAGCTGGCACAAAGTATTGATTTTGAAATTTACTTTTAAGTGCAAAATATGTGTTTTGCTGGAAGGAACCTCAAAGTAACCCACTGTAGGGATTTGCTCTACTTTGCACAACTTTGATCACACCAATGTACCATGGGTGTTACAAGGGTATTCCCATGCAACTACTCATGGGTTTTGACCTAAATCCTAATCTACTAACACTGGTACCCAGGGATTTGCATCAAATTTTACTCCTCCTTGAGGAAGGGGTAATAGTAAAAAAATAAAACACTTTTCAAAATGTTTTGTATATGTGTTGTATTGTACAACACATATCCAAATTTATTTAAATGTTAAAAATGTTAAAGCACAACAATTTCTACTGGATGGGTCTCCTCCCAGTTTAATACCTTTGCTTGAAATCAAGCACACACCCTTTCACTGTGGCGCAAGGGAATGTGTGTTGGCGGAAGACAGCCGAAGTGCACCAAAGCAGGGAGAAATCCACTACCATATTTTAGCAGATATGATGCGGATCCGCTTGATCCCTTTCACACAATGCAGCACAGCAACTTTGCTTGCAGCACTGTGTTGCAGTAATTCTTTGTAAATTGGCCCCCACAGCGTTAGTTGCTCCTCCATGTTTCCAAGCTCATTTACCTCCAGACCATGTTTTTCTTTTAAAATGAACAAAGCAGTGTATCCAGTGTAGTAAGCACACTTTTGTTGAAAAGATCTATAATGCCCCTTTCTATAACCGCACCCTGCTGTCAACACTGTGCCTATGTAATGGTTCAGGTGCGATTAAGGTTGGATGTCATGCGTGCCCTCCATGCCAGTGAGGTGGTCCAGTGTCTGGGACTGGCAGTTCATGCATGGCACAAATTCAAAAGGACAACAGCACGCTTCTTGCAATGTGAAATTCTATTAATTCAATTCTAAAGCTATGCTAGTGAAAATCACAAGCTCCATATTTTTTGTCTGGGGATTACAACCAACCAGTGATTGAAGAATGTGTCTCACCAGCATTTTTACCTTTCTCGCTAAACTAATTGCAATATTTTGCCATAACTGACTCATGTGTCATGATGTCCATCTTCATTGGAAAGAGACAAAGTAATCAAATGGAATAGAACAATTGAAAGGAGTTCAGCTGATTTTTACTGCTGTAGATCTGGGGTCAAAACACCTTTGAAAATTAGCTACAATGGGACATTTAAAACAAAAAAGATCCTATACCTGAGAATGATGGTGATACCTGCTGCAGCACTCTGTTTTTACTAG
The DNA here is from genome assembly GCA_963921515.1 of Calotriton arnoldi. Classification (NCBI taxonomy): domain Eukaryota; kingdom Metazoa; phylum Chordata; class Amphibia; order Caudata; family Salamandridae; genus Calotriton; species Calotriton arnoldi. The sequence continues at coordinate 5,295,549 of CAWUFW010000051.1, forward strand.
TGTCATGAGACTTCAAAATAAATATTGTTCAGTTGAAATCCGCCAATGTTTCAGGCAAATAAACTCGTACACCAAACAAACACATGCACTGCTTTATTTATCTTCTCAGAGCTCCACAATCAAATTAGTCAAAGGAGCAATGTTAGCATAAATTAAAATACATCATGTTCCATTGCAGAAAACAGAATTTCACTTGCAAAGGTAAAAGATATCACACACAGAAAGGGACATTTTAAACATTGTGTGGCATAGTTCCTTAAAAAAGCATTTTAAAATTGTAATATTCTTGTCAAAGGAAAAGTGACTGTAACCTTACAACTTTGCTCTTAGTCAAAGTCTTTGATTTAGGAGTACGTTTAGTCAAAACCAGCCATGGGCTTTGTAAGTGTGGAAAGATAACTTTGAAAGTGCATGACTGTGCTCTAATTTGCCTAATGCTTTAGCTGAAAAATTATGCCCATTAACGACAAGCTTCCATTTAGCAATTTGGTGACATCACTACTCTACAGTATAGAATTGCATATCACACATTGTGACTTCATGGTAGTGCTCTTAGGTATCAAACTCAACATCTTATGCAGTAGAATGCCATGTAAATAAATGAACAAGGATAAAGGAGTTGAGCTAAAAAGTTGTTACACCCACAAAATGTTGATAGGTGTAGAGGAATAGTTGTATGAAATAGGGGAGAGGATGTAGCCCTACGGCTAGAGCAGTCGACTTCTGGGCTGGAGAACCGGGTTCGAGTCTTGGCAACCACGCTCAACATCCTGTGATTCTGGGCAAATCACTTAATCTCCCCGTGCCTTACAAAAATGAATTTGTCCATCTGTAACGAAACTGGTGCTCATGTAAAGCGCTCTGATACCCGATTTCTTGGGTCTAGCTCGCGCTATATAAAACTCTATAAAAAAAAAATATATATATATATTTGGCCCAGATTTCCTACTTTTCCACGCAACACGGCACAGTACAGCATCCAGATTTGCTATACTACAATCCACAAGGTGTCAAACACAGCACAGCGCCACATCTGCATTGAGTCTGTGGGAAACAACATAAAAACTATTTAAAATGTGTTGTGTTTTTTTCTTGAAGTTATATGCTAAGCATGCTTCTGATATGGGCATTTGCACAGCACATTCCTATCATGTGTGGATAAGTGGATTATTGTGATGTGGTTGTGAGACCTCACCATGTTATGTTACAATCTTTATCAGCTTCAGTTACTTTTCATTAAGAAAACTCTTAGCTCAGTCCTAGGGAGCTGTGTCACAGAGCAATCAAGTTTACTCAAAGGAACAAGGGTAACACATATAGAAGTAACAAAATAACAGGTAAGTAAGAAATACAACACAATAAAAATCCAACACCAATTTATAAAAACAGAGTTTATATCTACTGTTAAATAGTCACTAATACAACAAAAATCTATGGACGGGAACCGGAGATATTATTTATCAAATGTCATTAAAACACTTTCATTTTAGTCTTGTAGATGCAATAAATCTTTGCAAGAGGGTTTTAGCTAATGGGCTACTCACAACTTTTAGTGGGAAAGTCACAGGGACCTCTCAGCTTCAGAGGGACAGTTTACCTGTTATAATCAGCAGTCTTAGGGTTCTCACTGCACTTTTCTCCTTTAACTCAGTCAATCCAAGAAGTGGTTCTGATGCTGGGGATGAAGGATGCTGAGATGCGGCTGAGATGCAGTGTATTCACTAGGGCAACTCTGGGGACCACAAACTTCAGGGGTCATCTCTGCCCTCAGGACTCAATGTCCCAAGATGCTCCAGTGGGGTTCAGTGTAGGTCCAGTTGCCACTGGTGAACTGGTCTCCTAGTTAAAGTTGGTTCAGCAATTGCTTAAAGGTAAGCAAATCCTTTTCTAGGGGCACCAGAGTACACTTCAAATCCTGCTATGGGTCCCCTGGGCATTTTTTCATTTGTAGGAGGGCAACCAATTTTCTTTGTTCACATTGAACTTTTCAATTTAGTTTGCTTGTAACTAAAGTCACTCTTTTGATTTCTCTTAGTTAATACCACTTCATTCCACTTCTTTTCTTTTCCAATTAATTCCCAGAGGTTGGTGTCTTTTTTCAAACAAAATTATTTTTTATTAGAAATCCAATTTTCAAGGATAAATTGACAGACCCAGCTAATGTGTTTCATCCCTTACAGGGACTCTGTCATACAGAACACTGGAGCTGTGGATATGAGTGCCTACCAGATTTCCAATACCACTGCAATTCTTTCATTCTTTTTTAGAAAATGCAATCCCCTCTGTCTCCTTCAGAAGTGGAACCTCAAGCTCAAACTTCCTGATGAAGAAGCCAGACGCTGGTCACTGGTCGAGCCTGGCATGGAATGCTTCCCTCGCCTCTTCCATCAGCAGCAACCACAATCTCCCCCCGTGAGAGCCACTAGGATGATACAAGTCTACCAGATCACACTCGGAAAACCTCACACAGTCCCAAGTCCCTTCTCAGGCTACATGCCCCTCTCCAGGTGGCTAGCATTTTAGGTGCAGTCTGAGACAGAATTCACTGACCTGTGGTGGAGCCAGGCGGAAGGCTTAACTCAATCAATGCCAATACTTCGGCCTTACTTCGACAGGTATCCTGATCATTCTCTTCATGCCTGATCTCTCCTTCACAACATGCATTCAGTGCCCTGGTTATGTTATAAAAGTGATGCAAACTGACAGAACGTATTGATTTTGTAATTAACTTTTCAGTGCAAAATATGTTTTTTGCTGGAAGGAACCTCAGAGTAACCCAAAGTAGTGATTGCTGTTGTTTGCAGAACTTTGGTCATGCTGGTGTGCCATGGGTGGTACAAGGGCATTTTCATGCAACCACTCATGGGTTTTGATCTAAATCATAATCTACTAACATTGGTACACAGGGATTTGCATCAAACCTTTACTACTGCTTGAGGCAGGGAAAATAGTAAAAAGAAATACTTCACTTTTAAACTGTTTTGTATATGTGCTATATTGTTTGGCTCATATACAAAGTTATATAAATGTTAAACTAAGTTAAAGCACAGCAATTTGTACTTGATGGGTCCCTTCCCAGTTCAAAAACTATGCTTGAAATCACTGACACACCCTTTCACTTTGGTGTAATCCTAAGTGCACCAAAGCAGGTAGGGAGAAATCCATGCCATATTTTAGTAGATAATATGCTGATCTGCTTGATCCCTTTCACACAATGAAGTACAGCAACTTTGCTTGCAGCACTGTGTTGCAGTAATTCGTTGTAAATTGTCCCCCAGAGGGTTAGTTGCCCCTCCATGTTTCCAAGCTCATTTCTCTGCAGTCCATGTTCTTCTTGCTAAATTAACAAGGTAGGGTATCCAGTGTAGTAAACACACTTTTATTGAAAAGATCCGTAATGCCAGTGAGGTGGTCCAGTGTCTGGGACTGGCAATTCATGCAAGGTACAATTTCAAAAGGACAACAGCACACTTCTTGCAATGTGAATTTCTTTTAGTTCAATTCTAAAGCTATGCTAGTGAAAATGAAAGGCTCCATATGTCTTGGGTTGGGATTACAATCAACCAGTGATTGATGAATGTGGCTCATTAGTATTATTACCTTTCTCGCTAAATGAATTGTAATATTTTGCCATAAATGGCTCCTATGTCATTAAGTCCATCTACATTGGAAAGAGACAAAGGGCCTGATTGCGATGTCGGGTGGAATGACCGTCCAACCGACGTGGCCGCTTGAGATTCCGACCGCCAAATATGCATTGTCTCCGACCGCCATATTATTATGTATACAAGTCTATTCTCCGACCACGGTGGTCGGAGACAACTCCGACAGGACCGCGTCGGTCGGAAAGGCTGCCATACTGATTCCGATTCCGTGAATGCATTTGTAGTACTGCTGAGCAGATTATGATGCATCTGAGGGCTTGGCAGTTCCATGCTGGCTTGTAGGCCACATGGCAAGTATGCTTCTGAGAAATTCACACTAAGGATCACAACACCAACCATTGTATGCATTCACAAAACTACACAGCTGATGTCAATTGAAAGAGAAGACACACCTAACAATCTAGCTATAAAAAAAAAAACGTACAAGACCATGAACCTTTGCTATCACACTTCTGCAGAGCAAGACTGTAACTTGTTATAGTGACAGTCGGGGCCCATTGAATGTGTTCGCCTACAGTGAAGACTGACGCAGTAAATTTCCATTCCAAATGGAAAAAGTTGCAACGCGAACCGCCAGCTATTTTGAACTGCGCGTGGGCGGAGTGTCACACAGCAATCACAGCCATTGGACAAATTTGGAAAATACGACTGACACAGACCTATCCTTTTGACCGCCTACACAGAAGACAGTCTACATATATGTCTTGCGATTTGCAATACAATTTGCTTACCTTCAGAAACTGCACTTTTTCATACCTCCCCATCTCTCTGCTGCTGTTCTCTTCATCTAGGAGCTACGATAACACGCTGTACAGGGAGCAGGGCCCCTGCCTTCACACCTGAGAAGCTGGAGACCCTGGTAGATGCAGTCCTTCCCCGTTTAAGCAGCTGTATGGCACACCAGATGAGCAGGCGAGTACTATTCAGATAGAAAATATTTACCTACATGTCAGGCAACCATACACATAGGGCAGATTGTGGCAATGAGACCCAGACAGGATTCTGATTACAATTGTATGAAAGTGTGTTGGGGAATGTTAGGACAAATTTACTGCTGTATGTGTGACAGTACTGTTATGAACTTTACCTCAATATTGTCATGTGCATACCTCATCATAGACAACATACCTTGTATGTTGTTATTGTTATGCATGTACATATAACTTTTACACAATGTTAAATGTGTTATCTTTTAATTTTTACTAAAGAAGTGCTTGTGGAATCATAGCTCCTCAAAATCTAATTGTGATTGTAATCTGTCAGTTGCATATGTGGATAAATTGTTGATGTGTACAGTCACAACAAAAACTCAAGACACATTGGGCCACATTAAAGTTACGTCCAAGAGAAGGCACTGGAGTGGATCATCTCCTTCCTCGCCGGAAGAACCCAGAGAGTCCGCCTCCCCCCGTTCAGTTCCGAGGCCACCGAAGTCATCTGCGGCGTACCACAAGGATCATCACTCAGCCCCACCCTCTTCAACGTCTACATGAGCCCCCTCGCAGCCATCGCACGCCAACACAACCTCAACATCATCTCCTACGCCGACGACACCCAGCTGATCCTCTCCCTCACCAACGACCCCACAACCGCCAGAACCAACCTACATGAAGGGATGAAGGACGTAGCCGAGTGGATGAGGAACAGCCGCCTGAAACTGAACTCAGATAAAACGGAAGTCCTCATCCTAGGATCATCACCCTCCGCCTGGGACGACTCCTGGTGGCCCCCTGCCCTGGGCAACGCACCCAAACCAATGGACCACGCACGCAACCTGGGCTTCATCCTGGACTCCTCCCTCTCAATGACCCGACAAATCAACGCCGTCTCCTCGTCTTGCTTCAACATCCTACGCATGCTGCGCAAGATCTTCCGGTGGATCCCCACCAAAACCAGGAAGACGGTCACCCAGGCCCTCGTCACCAGCCGACTGGACTACGGCAACTCCCTCTACGCCGGAACCACAGCCAAACTTCAAAAAGACTCCAACGCATCCAGAACGCCTCAGCTCGACTCATCCTGGACATCCCCCGACACAGCCACATCGCCGGACACCTGAGAGACCTGCACTGGCTCCCCGTCAGCAAGAGAATCACGTTCCGACTCCTCACCCACGCACACAAAGCTCTCCACAACCAAGGCCCCAGATACCTCAACGACCGTCTGACCTTCTACACTCCCACCCGCCAGCTACGATCGACCAACCACACCCTCGCCGCCGTCCCCCGCATCCGAAAAGCCACAACGGGAGGAAGATCCTTCTCCTACCTGGCTGCCAAGACGTGGAACTCCCTACCCATCCACCTCCGCCTTACCCAAGACCACCTCTCCTTCAGGAAGCAACTCAAGACCTGGCTGTTCGAACAGTAGCGGACCCCCCTCCCCCAAGCGCCTTGAGACCCTCCGGTTGAGTAGCGCGCTATACAAATGCTTGATTGATTGATTGATTGGTCAGCCATATCACAACACCTCACATAGAAAATCACAGTGATCAACAATGGTCATGTCAGATGTAGGATGACCTCCAGTTGTATAGGTTATTATGTTCAGTCAGGCCATATGATGATCATGTTTTAGCAACAGTCCAAAAATGCTTAGCTGAAACACAAGGCAAGCCCTGTATGGACCATTACCCCAGCTGAAGCACAGTTATGTGGACAGTGTTACTGTTGTACAGAGTATTGCATCCGTTGATTTATATAGCCTCTGTTTTGGCTTCATCACATCTCATTGGACTATGCTTGGGCAAATATGCTCTTAGTGTAGCAATATATGTTCAAGTACATGCTGTGAGGCACATACTCAGTTGTCCGGAACATGCACACATATTGTCCCTCAGTATGTTTGCTTGAAAATAAAAAACCTTTACGATACCAGTAGGCAGTCATACTGTCATGAATGATGACGAAATGTATGTGCACATTTGTGATGTCAAACATGTCACCTGTAGATATTTGGGGATATCTGCATTGCAATACATGAGTGCATCACATGCTGTGTTGTACTGTGGCACTGATTATTGTACAATGGTTTGTTGATGTTGTCACTTTACACTGGCACATATGACAGTTTTTTCTTGGAAAACTGATTTTTCAAAGGCTAACAGAGACAAACATGATTTGTAGTCCTATTGTGTTGGACACATGTCCATTGTTCTTCAGAGTGTGATCAACAAGTTACACACTTATGCTACCCTACATTTGCTTCCAACAACGTTTACTGAACTAAATAACCAGATTTCTCTGTTATTTTAGACAGTATGAATCTGGTAAATTGTCCATGCTAGTTAGGGGTATGTCCAGGGCCGAACTGTTACTGTTCCTGTCAGGAGGACACAATGGTGTGCTAGGTTAGCTGGTAAAAGATTTCATCCCACCTGTGGTCTGGTCTCATCCACAGTGTAGTGTGGCGTACCCAATTAGGGCAAGGTCAGGATGGAGGGTGGTGCCAACGGGAACATGACATGTTTTTTTTTTTAAAGGGATTTCTGACATGTGCAGTCTGTACATATGTGTCTTCTAACTTCTAACTACAAGAGCGCCATCCGCAGACACCACCAACTCATCCAAACCACCAAAAGGACCTCCTTCAAGGAACGCATCGACAACAACGCACACAACAGCAAAGAGCTCTTCAACATCGTGAAGGAACTCGCCAACCACAGCTCCAACACCAACAACATCCTGCCATCGCAAGACCTCTGCGACTCCCTAGCCACCTTCTTCCACCGCAAGATCGCAGACATCCACGACAGCTTCAACAACCAGGCCCCCCCGACAGCCACCGACACCTCAGACTCACCGCCCCCCAGCCACATCGACCCCCTGCTCTCCTGGACCCATGTTAACGACGACAACACCATCAAAACCATGAACACCATCCACTCCGGCTCACCATCAGACCCCTGCCCGCACCACATCTTCAACAAAGCAAGCTCCACCATCGCACCCCATCTCCGCAAGATCATCAACAACTCCTTCGAAACCGCCACCTTCCCGGAGAGCTGGAAGCACGCCGAGATCAACGCCTTACTCAAGAAACCCAAGGCGGACCCTAAGGACCTCAAGAACTTCCGGCCCATCTCCCTACTCCCGTTCCCGGCGAAAGTCATCGAGAAGATTGTCAACCGACAACTGACCTCCTTCCTCGAAGAGAACAACATCCTGGACCCGTCCCAATCCGGATTCCGCAGCAACCACAGCACCGAAACAGCCCTCATGGCCGCCACTGACAACATCAGGGCCCTGCTGGACAACGAAGAAACAGCGGCCCTCATCCTCCTGGACCTCTCGGCTGCTTTCGACACCGTCTGCCACCACACCCTACGCACACGCCTCCACAACGCAGGGATCCGCGACAAAGCCCTGGACTGGACCACCTCCTTCCTCACCGGCAGAACCCAGAGTGTCCGCCTCCCTCCATTCTGATCTAAAGACACCGAGATCATCTGCGGCGTACCCCAAGGATCATCCCTCAGTCCGACACTCTTCAACATCTACATGGCACCGCTCACCAACATCGTCCGATCGCACGACCTCAACATCATCTCATACGCCGATGACACCCAGCTGATCCTCTCCCTCATCAAGGCTCCCACCACCGCCAAGACCAACCTCCACGAAGGAATGAAGGCCATCGCCGAATGGATGAAGAACAGCCGACTGAAACTGAACTCGGACAAGACTGAGGTCCTCATCCTCGGCTCCACCCCCTCCGCCTGGGACAACTCATGGTGGCCGGCCGCGCTGGGAGCCGCACCGTCGCCCACTGACCACGCACGCAACCTGGGGTTCATCCTGGACTCATCGCTATCAATGACCCAGCAAGTCAACGCCGTCTCCTCCTCCTGCTTCAACACCCTCCGCATGCAGATGGATCCCCACCGGAACCAGAAGGACGGTCACCCAGGCCCTCGTCAGCAGCAGACTGGACTATGGCAACGCCCTCTACGCGGGAACCTCGGCCAAACACCAGAAACGACTACAACGCATACAGAACGCCTCCGCACGCCTCATCCTCGACATCCCCCGCCACAGCCACATCACACCCCACCTGAGAGACCTGCACTGGCTCCCCGTCAACAAGAGGATCACCTTCAAGCTCCTCACCCACGCTCACAAAGCACTCCACAACACCGGACCAGCATATCTCAACGAATGACTCACCTTCTACACCCCGAACCGCCAGCTTCACTCCGCTGACCTCGCCCTCGCCACCGTCCCCCACATCCGACGAGCGACCGCCGGCGGCAGATCATTCTCCGACCTCGCCGCCAAGACATGGAACACCCTCCCCATCCGCCTGCGACAGACCCAGGACCTGCTGACCTTCAGGAGACTTCTCAAGACCTGGTTTTTTGAGCAGTAGCAGCACCCCTCCCCCCCCCCAGCGCCTTGAGACCCTTGAGACCCTCACGGGTGAGTAGCGCGCTCTACAAATGGATTGATTGATTGATTGATTAAATGCTTAAGCTAGCTGTATATGACCTATGTGACAAACTAGATGTAGATGTACATCTTGCATGTGTACTAAATGTCTGATTCCATGTCATCCTTACAGGTCAACACCCATCAGAAGGTTTTCCTGTGGAGGGCCATCACCCGTAAGGAGCTATCCCTGGGAGTCACACATCGGTGCAGTATCCACTGTCACAAACGGTGGCAGGACTTGAGAGGCTGGAGCCGAAAAATAGCTGAAGTCCAGCTGGGCCTGTCACCTCTAGGAAGAAGGGGCGCGCGCCGCACCTTGACCTCCCTAATGGCCAGCATACTGGTGGTGCCCTATCCCAACCTCAATGGGCACTTGAGAGCCAGTCAGCAGCAGGGAGGGGGTGAGTATGGTCCTTAGTGAACTTTGTACAATACCATGCATGTTTATGTTTTGCAGTCAGTTTTTCACACTTTTAGGTTTGAGGAGACTCCAGACCCATGTAATGTGTAAGATTTATCATATGCACATATGCAAAAATAGTAGTAGGTGCAAGGTAATCTCCATTGATTATGGGTAATGTAAGGCTAAAATAGGCAGGGTACTGCCAGTTGTACAATTCCATGGTAGAAGGAGCACATGACAACACAATGTCTCAGAAAACATCCATTACGTATTGTAGTCATGCACAACATAATTCCCCCAAAAACCCAGTTGTTACCCTAGTCTCTGGATTGAAGCACCCACACTTCTGTGTTAAGTGATGTTGGACCACTTGGCCGTGACATGCCATGGAATACATTCAGGTATCAGACAATGTGTAATTGCTGACTTTGGTAAGTGGTGAATGAACTGTGTGGAGAAAGTGCTAACACCACTGGTGCTCTCTGTTGTCCAATATAGCAGCTGGCAGGTGTGAACTTATGTGTATTAATGTCACATGTCAAACTGGCTCTTACCTTAAGTGAGGGACTGAATGCATCCTATCTGAATTCTAGCCAATTGCATGTTTAGGCCTATGTGTAGGTGACAACATATGTCTGTGATTGGTAAACAAAGTAGCTGTTACCTAGTAACAGGGGTGAAAATACATGGATGTGAGAGACACACATTCCCAATGGCATTGATGGGTGTCACAAGGGAGATGAACATGTTGAATGCAAAATATCCTTTGTTTGAAAACATAACTGACCAGTCTGGAATTGTGCCTTAGCATACCTCGGAGAAGGGCAGATTCAGTCAGGTGAGGAACACGTGCATCCATGAGGGTCAATATGTGCATGATGAAATTTATCAGGGAGGGATAGGCTGACTTGTTGTGGTGATATGCATACATCAGCAGTATTCACAGGCTTGTAAGCAGTGTTGCCAATAGGTATTAAGTCACATGATTTTCCCTTCTGTTATGGGCACAATTAAGGATCCTACATGGCCTGGAGCTATTGTAAGCCACATGTCCTTTCACTAATCTGCAATCATTGACATTGGCAGTGTAATAAGCTGTGTTCACATGCACCAATGTTTACTGTGTGTATTTAATGGCAAACACTTTTTCTTTGGTGCACTGTGCTGACATAACACACTACTTGTTGACATAATTCATGCCTTTCACATCCTATATTCTGTATGTGACTTCAATATGAGTTACGCATGTGGCACTTACAACTGCATCATCTGCCAGTGGACAGATGTGCAAGTGTCATTTGGACAGTGTGAAATGGCCTATTCCATGCCCCCTTCATCTTGATAGTAACATATCAAAATAGGTTCACTGTAGCAGGTGACCAGCTGTTCAACATTAGGGATACCTCACTATATGCTGATTGTTAAGCCTTGCAGTGGAACTCAATTTTTTAATTAATGTATATTTTCCCTTTGATCCCATGAGGTAAGTATAGAATACTATAAAGGCACAAGAAGTAAGAGTCAATACATCTGCTGTTACATCAATGAGGTTAAAATTTGAACAAGGTCAAACATGAAGTTGTATCAGACTATGGTTATGACACCATTATGTGAGAGTATGCACAGGTCATGTAGTTTTCAGCCATGTGCTAATAGCTATATATGAACTAATGTAGTCATCCAAGTACAAATTGTGAAATATGCAATTGTGGTAAGAGTTGTGTTTAGACCTATGCGGCCAGTATAAGTAGACAATTTAAGTTAATTGTTTTATGCTATGTTTTTCAGCATCACACCAGGGCAGCGAAGGAGACAGTGCCACAACTGTTGGGGAAGCAGCTGGCCACAGTGGTTCACGTGCTGGCAGTGACCGAGAGGGAACAAGTGGCACAGAGGGTGATGGGAGTGCCACAGAGGAGCTGACAGACATAACAACAGTGTCATTTTTGTCAGAATCCAGCTCCAGTGAGCGCTCCCAGGTGGTGGTGGATCACCCTGGACCAGCTTTTATTACATCTCAGTCCACCACCACCCCCTACCATCTCCATTGCCACTGCTGCTCCCCAGCCAGCTGTCCATGGCTGCTCCCCTAAAAGGGGAGTAGTCTTCTTTGCACCAGGCACCTCACCCCCTGCCTCTGTCTCCCCTGCTGCCCTGAGTGTGGAGGCCATTGACCTTCTGAGGCCGATCTGTGTGGGTCGTACAGCAGTGCTGAATGACCTCCAGGTGCATACCAATCAGCAGATGCAGATGGTGCCATTCCTGGAGGGTATTCACTATGGTATGTCTTCCCTACAGAGATCCATTCAGGCTCTAGCATCCACACTCACGGTGATCTTAACCCAATTTCAACTTTCCACCCACCCTCCTGCTTTATCCCCATCTGCATTCCCCATTCCCTTATCTACCCAAAGCAAATGCAAACATGACCACGTATCCACCTCAACATCCACACGCAGCACACAGACATAAGCCAAAAGATGGACACACACGTTCTCTGCAGACACCTTCACTAGCAGATCCACTGACATGCAAAAAGACTCCACGCACACTGCACCACATCCCTCCAATACAGACAAACAGGCAGACACCACGGCAGCAGAAAAAGCCATTACAGACACCACACCAGCAGAAACAGACATATCACATCCATCGAAACCCTCTACCTCCACAGCCTCAACCCTTGACTCACCCAGTACCCAGTCTGCCCAGAAACTCTGCCTGATTGCCCTTGACCTCTTCCCTACCCAAACTGACCAACACCCTTCCAAACCTAAGAAGAAGACCCTGCCACCCCTACCATACCCTTCCACATCAACAAACCAAGCCCCCTACTAAAACCCAACCAACAACCCAAAGAACCTGTAAAAGGAAGTGTACTCATGCAGCCAATGCCCCAACCCCTCATAAAACGCAAAGATCATCTTCCCAAACCCACCACAGTACTTCCACAGGGAAGAAAAGTAAACCTAAAAAAGACCCTCCATCCCTATTCCCTTCACAATCCTTCATGGATACAAAATTCCTAAACCCAGCCCCCCAAAAAAACTTCTGCCCTCCCTCTGACCCAGCTGACCCTACCAATCCTGAGCCCAGCCCTTCCAAGGACCAACCCAGCCGACCATAGTTTTGTCCTTTTGGTGTCTGGCCTGCCTACTAAATGCCCCTTCCAGAGGGGGGGGTATCCCTGATGGTGTATCTGAAGGCAAGTTTGGATGGGCAACAGTTTGCTGGCCCACAACAAAAACATTTGGACTGACCATTGGCCTTTGTTTATTACCGTTCTGAAAGTAAGAATAAATAAAGCCCTTACTTGTTTTTGTATTCCTGTGTCCAACCATTGCTACCGATGCTAACTGTTAGTCTTGTGTAATTTGGGATATGTGACTACAGTTGCATTTGTTTAACCGTGATAGCATTTTTTTCTTAAGTAGGTAAGTCTATTGTGACCTTGTGTACAATTCTGTACCTACAGTGGCTGGAGGTCAATGTCCACAGGATGTACATGTAGGGGTGTGGGGTGAATAGCCAGACATTGCATTGGATGTTTTATGCACTCATGGGTTTTGCCACTTTCTTTGGTCAGTGTCCAAGTGTGTCAACGGACAGAAGTCAATGAGATGTATGCTGCACATATATTTGATGTGTACTTAGTAGGAATTTTTGTCTCCAGACTTGGGGGGGTTGTGTTTTCATACATGATAGGTACTTTGAAAACACATGTAACCAATGCAATGTGTACATTTTACTTTTTTTCTTACTAGATATGGGCCAATTGCTGTTTTTTCCATGGCTGTTGTTATGAACTTCCAATGACACATTTGCCACATGTGGATGCCGCTTTGTGCCAATACCCATTAGTCCCAAATGAGTTCTACATGTCCTGTCCACATGAAGACTAGGGGCCTGATTCACAGAACTAACTTACGTCAAAAACGTAAAGTTAGTACTTTTAGTATTCACAGAATACACTTACTCATTTTGGTATTCACAGAATGCACTTACTCATTTTGGTATTCACAGAATGCACTTACTCATACTAACTTTATGTCCGCACTCGGGCCGGAGATTCCGGCCCCTTGGTGGAGATTCCGGCCCTTTGGTGGAGATTCCGGCCCAGAGGTGGAGATTCCGGCTCTTTGGTGGAGATTCCGGCCCTTTGGTGGAGATTCCGCCCGGTTGTGGAGATGCCGGCCGGTGCCGGACATTCCGCCACCGGCCGGAATCTCCACAACCGGCCGGAATCTCCACCATCGGGCCGGAATCTCCACCAAAGGGCCGGAATCTCCACCAAAGGGCCGGAATCTCCACCAAAGGGTCGGAATCTCCACCTCCGGGCCGGAATCTCCACCAAAGGGGCGGAATCTCCACCAAATGGCCGGAATCTCCGGCCCGAGTGCGGACATAAAGTTAGTATGAGTAAGTGCATTCTGTGAATACCAAAATGAGTAAGTGCATTCTGTGAATACCAAAATGAGTAAGTGTATTCTGTGAATACCAAAAAGTACTAACTTTACGTTTTTGACGTAAGTTAGTTCTGTGAATCGGGCCCTAGGAGGTCTGTGCAAATCAGACTGTGTCCTGGCCCTGTTTACTTCCAGGACTCCACTTATTTTTGGGAACCATTATATGCAAGGAGTCTATACACTGTGGGCTTCTGATTTTTTGGAACTTGGATAGTTGTAATCCCATTCACTTTAGTAGCCTATTTCATGTGGGTGATGTGTGTGGGTCTATTACAGTGCTCAGTAAATTAAGCGATATTTGTTTAATTTAAAATTCTATACAGATGGATGTATTAGTTGCATGAGGTCCTAGCTTATGGTACAAGATTGTGTTTCACAGGAGGTGATAGCTATTTCAATGCTGGTTAGATTGTCCTGAATGACACTTCATTGCACTCATATTTACATCAGCTACTAGCTTAACTCACAATTAGAGTATGTCAGTCTGTGCCTGTACATTCTCAGTAACCTGGACATAGGGCCCATCATGCAGATGTGATGGAGATTTACATTCTGCAAACATGGCCCCGCAATAGGTCTTTCAGCCAGGGATGTAATACCCTATACTTTGTTCGCCCTAAGTTGGCAGGGTATGCCCAGATGTGGGTCCCTTGCTCACTTTGCCACTGGATTCAAGCTAGCCTGGCTGATGAGGGGTGTTACCCCAAAACCGGTCCCAGGATGGTTGTTTCCGGTCCGGGAAAAGACATGGCTTGGCAGTTCGGGCTGGACTGTTCCCATGAGGCACAGGGTCAAGACTGATTTACAAATAGCTGGGTCTGAACTGGGGTGGCAAAGTGAGCTAAAGAACGATGATGGATTCAACCCAGATCTGTAACTGGGGTGAGTGTCTGAAACGTTTCAGCACTCTGTCCATCATCTCCTTGTGTTTGCTTTGTTCGCCCTATATTGGCAGGGTATGCCCAGACATGGGTCCCTTGCTCACTTTGCCACTGGATTCAAGCTAGCCTGGCTGATGAGGGGTGTTACCCCGAAACAGGTGCCAGGATGCTTGCTTCCGTTCCAGAGAAGACCTGGCTTGGAAGTTCGGGCTGAACTGTTCCCATGAGGCAGAGGGTCAAGACTGATTTGCATATAGCTGGGTCTGAACTGGGGTGGCGAAGTGAGCAATAGAACGATGATGGATTCAACCCAGATCTGCGACTGGGGGTGAGTGTCTGAAAAGTTTCAGCGCTCCATCCATCATCTCCTTGTGTTTGCTTTGTTCGCCCTAAGTTGGCAGGGTATGCCCAGACATGGATCCCTTACTCACTTTGCCACTGGATTCAAGCTAGCCTGGCTGATGAGGGGTGTTCCCCAAAACCAGTCCCAGGATGCTAGTTTCCGGTCTAGGATAGACCTGGCTTGGCAGTTCGGCTGGACTGTTCCCATGAGGCACAGGGTCAAGACTGATTTGCATATAGCTGGGTCTGTACTGGGGTGGCGAAGTGAGCTAAAGAACGATGATGGTTTCAACCCAGATCTGCGACTGGGGGTGAGTGTCTGAAAAGTTTCAGCGCTCCATCCATCATCTCCTTGTGTTTGCTTTGTTTGCCCTAAGTTGGCAGGGTATGCCCAGACGTGGGTTCCTTGCATACTTTGCCCTGGAGTCAAGCTAGCCTGGCTGATGAGGGGTTTTACCCTGAATCCGGTCCCAGGATGCTTGTTTCCGGTCCAGAGAAGACCTGGCTTGGCAGTTCGGACTGGACTGGTCCCATGAGGCACAGGGTCAAGACTGATTTGCATATAGCTGGGTCTGAACTGGGGTGGCGAAGTGAGCTAAAGAACGATGATGGATTCAACCCAGATGTGTGACTGGGGATGAGTGTCTGAAAAGTTTCAGCGCTCTGTCCATCATCTTGTGTTTGCTTTGGTCGCCCTAAGTTGGCAGGGTATGCCCAGACGTGGGTCCCTTGCTCACTTTGCACTGGATTCAAGCTAGCCTTTCTGATGAGGGGTGTTACCCCGAAACCGGTCCCAGGATGCTTGTGTCCGGTCCAGGGAAGACCTGGCTTGGCAGTTCAGGCTGGACTCTTCCCATGAGGCACAGGGCCAAGACTGATTTGCATATAGCTGGGTCTGAACTGGGGTGGCGAAGTGAGCTAAAGATCTGTTGGAAATGGCCCTTTTTGCAGGTTTATCCCTAAACTTTTTGCTTCTTCCTCCTTTGTTTTTCCTGACCTGTGGTTGTTGGCTATTAGAACTCTGGGCATTTTACCACTGCTGATCAGTGCTAAAGTGCATATGCTCTGTGTAAATTGTTATTGTGATTGGTTATCCATGACTGGCATATTTGTTTTACCAGTAGGTCCCTAGTAAAGTGCACTAAGTGTGCCAGGGCTGGTAATTCAAATGCTACTAGTGGGCTTGCAGCACTGATTGTGACACCCATATAAGTAGCCCTGAAAAGTGGACTCAGGCCTGCCACCGCAGTGCCTGTGCACAGTTTGTTAACTGCCATGTTGACCTGGCCAGTGTACCCACTTGCCAGGCCTTACCCTTCCTTTTTCTCACACATAAGACACCCCTATTGTAGGCCCAAGGTACCCCCCTGGGCAGGGTGCAGTGTATGTGAAAGGTAGGACATGTACTGGTCTGTGTAACATGTCCTGATAGTGAAATACTGCCAATTTCGTTTTTCACTATTGAAAGGCTATCTTGCCCATAGGACAGAATGGGGAATGCTGTGTAACATTTTACCAGCATATCTTCCCATAGGAGTGAGATAGAAAATTGGAGTCTGGTATCCCTGAACTCAGAATTTAATAACACATCTTTTAGTAAAGATGGTTTTTAAATTCTGTGTTTGAAAATAGCACTTTTAGAAAGTGGCTATTTTCTTGTTCAACCTTTCTGTGTGCCTCTGCCTGTTTGTGGATTGACTGTCTGGCTTGAGAGTGACAGGGGCTGGGGTGACTCCAGGAGTCTGGGTGAGTCAGCACTAGGCTGAATAGACCTATCTGCATTTGGAGTGGTGGGAGGAGTAGCACCTGGGCCTGAATAGGGCTGTGCCTGCCTTCCACAATGCTGGCTCCACCTCCTGCGGTGCGTCTGAAGACCCTGGCCCACATTCACAAAGGAAAAAGTTGTGCACTGGCAGAGTGCACCCAGAACTGGTTTGGACTGGGTCCAGGACACCCTTACACATAGAGAACAAAGACTTTTGGGGTATAAATGTAAGAGCTGACACCCCTGTAAATTAGATCATCCTGGAAGTAAGAAGAACCTTTGCCAAGGAGAAGAGCGCGTGAAACTGAGAAGAAGGACTGCCCTTGCTGTGTGTTCTGGGACTGACTTGCAGTTGCTATTCTGCCAAGGAAAGGAGAAGGACTTTTTGCTGTGTGCTGTGTCCTCTTCTAAAAAGGAAATCTACAAGGGCCTGAGGAGAGCTGGCCTCCTGTTGTGGGAACTCAGGCATATCAAAGTTCCCAAGATCGTCCCTGCGAAGTTGTAAGCGGGTGCCTGCCTACAGCTGGTGACCTCTGTGAAGCCTGTCATGTAATACTGGGAGGTCGTGATTATTCTGAGCCTCGCCACTGTGTGCGTGTGTCTGGGCACAGCGTGTGAAGCCTGCTGGAATCCTTTCCCAATCTTGCGCCTCTAATATTGCCGGCCGAGTCGCAGCGCTGCTGCTGAGATCGTCGAGTGCTGAGAGCGTGTTCACCGCCGCTGGCCCGAGCCGCTGACATCATCGAGTGCTGAGGGTGTGTTCACAGCCGCTGGCCCGAGCCACTGACCTCATCGAGGGCTGAGGGCGCTTTCACTACCGCTGGCCCGAGCTGACTGCCCGAGACGTAGCCGCGAGGAGAGGAGCAACGCTGGAGCGGAGACGAAGGGTTGCCTAGCAACCGGGAGCTTCCAGCGTCGATCAGCTGCTGCCGCCGGGACTGCCTGCCTCAGGAGACGGAGCCGTAAACCCCCAGGTAACGCTCGGACCGAAGTCCCGAGCCGCCGTGTGTGTCGCTGCCTGGGGGTAGATTGCGGGGCTGTGAGGGGCTGCCCAGGCGGCCATTTCAACGACAGGGCTTGCATTTTGCCTACCTCTCAGCGATCGCTCATTTTGGGAGCATACCGGAATGATCGCTGACCGCGGAGTCAGGTGTGGAGAAGTACAGAAGGGCTCAAACCTGTGAAGGGCATTGTCAATCGGTGCCGAAGTGACGCGGGCTTGTAAACCTACGTTTTTAGTACATAATTTACTTCAATTTAAGAACTGTTTTGCCCTGGTACTATTGCTTAACGAAATACAGAAACTACACGTTTGTTTTTGAAAAGAACACTACCAGAGAACATTTCAAGGCAAGGATTAATGGAGTATGTTGGATTTTTGTCGTTTTGGTCTCGCCTAATTTAGATAAAGATATCTATATTTTTATAACAACCTGTGTGGTGTCCATTTGTGGTGTTTCACTATGTTACTGTGAGTGTTGGTGCAAATACTTTACACATTGCCTTGGGGATAAGCCTGTCTGCTCGTGCCAAACTACCAAGGGGGTGAGCAGGGGTTATCTACAGTGTGTTTCCCCCTTACCCTGACTAGAAGTAAGGGTCCCTATTTGGTCGAAGGTACCTACCTCTGCCAACTAGAGACCCCCATTTCTAACAAGAACGATGATGGATTCAACCCAGATCTGTGACTAGGGGTGAGTGTCTGAAAAGTCCCAGCGCTCCGTACATCATCTCCTTGTGTTTGCTTTGTATACCCTATACTTTACCATGGTTTCCAACCTCCAAGAGGATGCATGTGCTCTCAGAGGGCTATGATTGTTGTAAGGTGTGTGTCATAGTTGTCAATGATTGTTTGTGTGTAAAGTGATGTGGAGTGTGTGTATATGTCCAGGTAGGATGTGTCACCTGCAAACAGTGGAACATACACATGCTCTTTGACTTCTGGGTTGTGGTAGAGTGGATCAGTCTAGTAATGTTTGGCTTTGTGACTACTTTATCTTGTTCGCCACAACAGGAGTTTGAGTGGCTTCATAAAACAGGGAATTAGGGTGGGGACTCATAGAGACATATATCATGTCCATGTGGCCACCTTTTAAAGCCATATAAGCCACATAAATGTGCTTTGCACTTAGTAGTACACATATGGTATGTCATTACTTCTGGCATAGGACAAGATCTAGATGGGTGAATGTATACCTTATATTGTACTTAAGATGCAAACGTGTTCGTATTTGGCAATGTATGTTATTTTCAATTCAATTTGGTGACACAAAAATAGCTTCAATACATAGGTATTTGTAGGAGGTTCAATACTGACGTTAGGAGCTTGTGATTGTAGTGTTACAGATATCTCAGCTATTAGTTCTGGGGCAGCATCGGATGTATGTCGATACTTCGCATACCATTACTTCGCACGATTTTAGTGCGATGTTTTTACTTAGCATAAACCATTACTTCGCAAGTTTTAACTGCGCATGCATTTATAACGCAAATGGTTAGAAATGCACATTTAATGATTTATTTCCGCATTCTATTACTACACATAGCACTACTACATTTTTCTCCTGTAATGGTTTATGCTAATTAAAAAAATCGCACTAAAATCATGCGAAGGGCTTTAGGGTGGGGGAGTTTTTCTTAAAATCGGCTATTAACTAAATAATCCTGAATTATAAAAATATCCTAAATTAATTGTACCTCCTCCTGCTATTTCTATACATTCTCATTAACCCATAAAATCTCAACACTACCCAAACCCTCACACACTATAACTACCCTACACTACTCAAACACCACTACACTACCCTAAACCCTAATACACTACCCCTACACGACCTTCCCCCTTCCCCCTGCCTGGACCCTACACTCTATCACTACACTTCACGACCCCCCCGACACTACCCTAAACCCTAAAACACTACCCTACACTACACAAACACCACACCACTACCCTAAACCCTAATTCACTACCCCCTGCATGCCCCTCCCCCTTCCCCCATTCTGCACCCTACACTCAAACACTACCCTGCACGCCCCCCCGACACTACCCTAAACCCTAAAACACTACCCTACACTACACAAACACCACACCACTATCCTAAACCATAATTCACTACCCCCTGTACGCCCCTCCCCTTCCCCCATTCCGCACCCTACACTCAAACACTACCCTGCACGCCCCCGACACTACCCTAAACCCTAAACCACTACCCTACACTACACAAACACAACACTACCCTAAACCCTAAAACACTACCCCCTGCACATCCCTCCCCAGACCCACAGTCCTGTCCCTACTCCCAAACACTACCCTTCTCGACCCCCCTGTCACTACCCTAAACCCAAATTACACTACACAAACACAACCCTTAAACATTATCACAACCCCCTGCACGACCCTAAAAAATACACTGCCCCACTTACCTCTCTCCCCTCGTGGTCCCTCTCTTCACCTTCACTCTTGGATCCACTCTTCTCCTTCTTCAAACGTCTGAAGAGCAGTACATCGTTGTTAGGAAACAGAAGAGCCTCCTTTTCCAAACAACGATGTGGATAGTCTGCAAAGTATTTCACTTTGCGAAGTAACGGTAATTGCGTAGTAACAGCATGCTAAGTAAAAGCATGCGTACTAAAAGTTCCTGCGAACTAAAAAATGCGCACTAATAGTATTACGTAGAAATGCCCGCGAAGTAATGGTAGATTACCAGTAACTATATTATCCAGTTTGGAGGAGTTAGGTCTAGAGCCTGTTTGGCAAAATGGAATTATTGCATTTGTTGTTGCCCATGTCTCAGGGTCTTTTACAATAGCAGAGGCGTAGATCTTGGCCTCAATGTCGAGTAAGGCAATCAGGCGATAGTGGATGGGGTTCTGTCTGTCGCCCTTTTTAAAAATTGGGTGCAATATTGATCCTCTCTAGCTGTCGGGAACTTGATGGAACTTGAAACATGTGCTGAACAGTGGAGTTATGCTGTTGATTCCTCTGCTGCACAGCCAGCTCCAGGTGGCTGCCATTTTATGTGTAGTGCTGGCTAGAAAACACTACCTGGAAGGGGAGCTGTGTGGGCCTCTTAGCTCAAACTACACCAATGTGGACCCCTGTGAGATCCCCGCTCACCCCAGCAGGTGCCCAGATCATTCCCTTTACGTCTAAGCTCTCCTTCACAGCCTGCATTCAGGCCGGGCTGTGCTGCCACAGGCTCCCCATCCATCTCCCAGCCACAGTCGGCTCTCTATAATTCATTGTCCTGCATTCATTTAGCAGCCATCATATCTCAATCAGCTTCTGGTGTTGCCCACAACGTCCATCAATATAGTTACGGAATTTTCAATTAATTTTGCCACTGATACTTTACATTTCTGGAGCCTAGGACAAGACTTCACTAAAGAACGGCTATACTGATCGGCAGTTAGCCTCGCCCCCAATTAAAACCCGAATTTAGAGGTTGGTGGAAGGAGTAAGGACAGTTTGGGTGGCAGAGAACATCTGGTGCCCTCCATTTACTCCATCTGCCAAATTTAAAGTTCACTGATGGCTCTATGGTGAACTGTATGGGTTTGTATCAATCTCTGCCACAGCGATTCATTCAAAATCATTTAAAAGTTTGGTGTGTGTCCATCATTGGTGATGGACAAATGCATCGAATTTGTATACTTCTTTACATTTCTATAAACACCAAACTCCCATGGTGGGAATTCGCTTTGGAGAAGTTTAAACTAATACCCCCAACACCATGGGAGTTTTCTCTTTTGCATAGTCCTGGTGGTTCACGCAACTGATTGAGTGATCAGACTGGGACTTGGTGGCTGGGTACTCCATCACCATTTCCACGGAGTACCTTGCCCACCTTAGCTTAGGATGCAGGACTTGGGAGTTGACAGGAACAGATGGCCAAACAAGGCCATAGATGAGGCCTGGATTATGGAATGGTTATGGCATGGAGTGGCTTATATGGCAGAAGCCTTTTATCAGAGCACTCATTCTCAAACCATTTCGTCCCACCGCGGTTCGATCTGGGTACATCTGTTAATGCTCACCTAGAGAAGGTTAACACTGCCATTACCAACCCTTTGAATAATCGTGCCCCACTGAAAGTAATCAAATCTCAGCAAAATTCCCAACCAGAAAAATGTTATTCGCTTGAGCTAAAAATGAAGAAGAGTTTATGTTAATCTCTGAAGCATGCTTGGAGGCACTCCAAATGTATCAAAGACCGACAAGACTTTAAACATGAGCTGGTCAACCACCAAAGAGCACTCAAAAAGGCTAAAAGGGATTACTTTTTTAAGCTCCTTGAAGAAAATAGCAGCTCATCGAAATAACTTTTTAAAATTGTAAAGGAGCTTGCGCAACCACTCTTTTTATCACAAACCATCACCCCCTCAGCCACAAACTGTGAGGATTTAAGCAATTTCTTTACCGATAAGATTGACTATATCTATGCTACCTTTGACACATTACCTCATCTAGACAAAATCCCCTGGGATCAATTTAGCTCCCCAACAACATTCAGTCTCCCCAACTGGGGTGGAAAAAGCTTTCTATATATTACCACCAGATTATGGAATCAATTGCCATTTTCATTGAAAAATTCATCAGACCTGGTATCCTTCAGGAAGAGTCTGAAGACCTGGCTTTTTTCAGGCCTAAAGCTATGCAGTGATTAGTTCTCTTTCTTCCGATTCCTCATGGCGGGCTGGAGATTGGATGTCAGCGCCTAGACGCCTCCGGGTATTAGTGCGCTATATAAATATATAAATAAATAAATAGTGCTAGTCTAGGAAACTTCGCCAGTTTCACTGTAGAGCAAGTCGCAAAAACAATGACGAAAGTTAAGTCTGGCTCTGCCCTGGATCCCTGACCCCATTTTATTTTCGCTCACTTGGCCCCCATACTGAGCCCCTTTTCTGACAAAAATTTTAAACCTATCCCTGTCCACTGCAGAGTACCATGATGCTTGGAAGCAAGCGCTAACATTCCCCCAGCAAAAAAAATCAGGCTTAGATGCGTCAAACCTATCTAACTACCGACCCATCTCTTTGCTCACCTATATGTCTAAAGTGCCTGAAAGACTAATAAATGCCCAGCGTGCTGCTTATCTAGAAAACAACAATTTGTTAGACCCATCTCAGACGGGATTTAGAACAGCACAGTATCCACTCTCCTTGCCGTTCTAGATAACATCAGATTAGAGGTGGATCCAGGAAAGGCGCTGTCCTGATCCTACTCAATCTCTCTGTGGCAATTAACACGGTGTCCCATTATCTACTGATAGACAAACTTTGAGATTTGGATCCATTCCAAAGCCTTAAATGGTTTATTTCCTTTTTAAGCATGAGAACACAATCGGTACATTTAAACGCCTTTAGGTCTTCTCCACGTACATCTAAATGCGGAGTTCCCCAGGGCTCCTCCCTAAGTCCTATACTTTTTTAGAAAAAAATTATTTTTATTGAACAAACAAACATGGAAACATCCCATCATTGCATGTAATTAACATGTTATACATCATCTGTAGTGCAGGTCGGGGGTACAGTATTACTTGTCATTGGATTGGGGGAAAGAACCACCCCTCCCTCAGTTGTTTACTTTGCTTGTACCATTATTCCCCCTCGGCTGCACCCATTTGTGTCAAGGATCTGTACTTGTACCATGCATTCCATAACTTCTCAGTACTACACTTTTTAATGTGTGCATCTCATCTATTGCGAAAATTGTCAGGAAATGGGGATTTATGAGCTGCTGAAAAGTGGATGACACCCAGCTGGTAATATCATAGGGGAAAAGCACCAGGAAACTAGGGAAAATCTCACCGGCTGCCTCACAGAGGTGTCAAGTAGGATGAGAGCACACTGCCTGAAATTAAACACTAAAAAGACAGATATTCTACTCCTTGGCAGTGCACAATAGATTTGGGACTTCTCCTTCTTCAAGCGTCTTAAGAGCAGCACGTCGTTGTTTGGAAATGGAAGTGCCTCCTTTTCCAAACAACGATGTGGATAGTCTGCAAAGTATTTCACTTTGCGAAGTAATGGTAATTGCGTAGTAACAGCATGCTAAGTAAAAGCATGCGTACTAAAAAATCCTGCGAACTAAAAAATGTGCACTAATAGTATTACGTAGAAATGCCCGCGAAGTAATGGTAGATTACCAGTAACTATATTATCCAGTTTGGAGGAGTTAGGTCTAGAGCCTGTTTGGCAAAATGGAATTATTGCATTTGTTGTTGCCCATGTCTCAGGGTCTTTTACAATAGCGGAGGCGTAGATCTTGGCCTCAATGTCCAATAAGGCAATCAGGCGATAGTTGATTGGGTTCTGTCTGTCGCCCTTTTTAAAAATTGTGTGCAATATGGATCCTCTCTAGCTGTCGGGAACTTGATGGAACTTGAAACATGTGCTGAACAGTGGAGCTATGCTGTTGATTCCTCTGATATTCCAGGTTCCTCCTCAACTTGAGTCTGTGCAAGGGAACCAAACTGCTCACAGACTGCCCCTGCCCCACAACCAATTACCATCACCAAAAAGACCCAGCTCATTGCCTCTCCCATACCTTTGATGCATTCTGGAAAGGACTACAATAAACAGTTCAGACCAAAAGTGAGGGAAAAACTTTTCGCTGAGCCAATATCCACCCACTGAATCCCTCCTGCTTCCTCAAAAACTCTTCAGTGACCCATTGCTGGGAAGCAGAGCTGGTAGCATGGGACCTGCAATTGTCAAGCCCTGGGAGTAAATGCACTCCTGTCGGTCTCCTTCAAAACTGTGTCACTATGCTGGGCCCGCCAGACAATCAAGCTAGAAGTGTGTTAGCAGGCAAGCTTGGAACTGGATGTTTCCCTCTCTTCCCGCAGCAGCCACAATTTCCCCGCACATGCGAGAGCCACCAGGATGATCCAAGACCACCAGACCCATACCTCACCCAGAGTGGATGGTAATTTTGAGGCGCAGACAATAACAATGCAGATGAACCGTACAAAGTCCCTAGTCCCATCTCAGGCTGCACAGCCAGCTCCAGGTGGCTGCTATTTTATGTGTAGTGCTGGCTAGAAAACACTACCTGGAAGGGGAGCTGTGTGGGCCTCTTAGCTCAAACTACACCAATGTGGACCCCTGTGAGATCCCCGCTCACCCCAGCAGGTGCCCAGATCATTCCCTTTACGTCTGATCTCTCCTTCACAGCCTACATTCAGGCCTGGCTGTGCTGCCACAGGCTCCCCATCCATCTCCCAGCCACAGTCGGCTCTCTATAATTCATTGTCCTGCATTCATTTAGCAGCCATGATATCTCAATCAGCTTCTGGTGTTGCCCACAACGTCCATCAATATAGTTATGGAATTTTCAATAAATTTTGCCACTGATACTTTACATTTCTGGAGCCTAGGACAAGAATCCACTAAAGAACGGCTATACTGATCGGCAGTTAGCCTCGCCCCCAATTTAGAGGTTGGTGGAAGGAGTAAGGACAGTTTGGGTGGCAGAGAACATCTGGTGCCCTCCATTTACTCCATCTGCTAAATTTAAAGTTCACTGATGGCTCTGTGGTGAACTATATGGATTTGTATGAATCTCTGCCACAGCGATTCCTTCAAAATCATTTAAAAGTTTGGTGTGTGTCCATCATTGGTGATGGACAAATGCATCGAATTTGTATACTTCTTTACATTTCTATAAACACCAAACTCCCATGGTGGGAATTCGCTTTGGAGAAGTTTAAACTAATACCCCCAACACCTTGGGAGTTTTCTCTTTTGCATAGTCCTGGTGGTTCACGCAACTGATTGAGTGATCAGACTCGGACTTGGTGGCTGGGTACTCCATCACCATTTCCACGGAGTACCTTGTCCACCTTAGCTTAGGATGCAGGACTTGGGAGCTGACAGGAACAGATGGCCAAACAAGGCCATAGATGAGGCCTGGATTATGGAATGGTTATGGCATGGAGTGGCTTAGATGGCAGAAGCCTTTTATCAGAGCACTCATTCTCAAACCATTTCGTCCCACCGCTGTTCGATCTGGGTACATCTGTTAATGCTCACCTAGAGAAGGTTAACACTGCCATTACCAACTCTTTGAATAATCGTGCCCCACTGAAAGTAATCAAATCTCAGCAAAATTCCCAACCAGAAAAATGTTATTCGCTTGAGCTAAAAATGAAGAAGAGTTTATGTTAATCTCTGAAGCATGCTTGGAGGCACTCCAAATGTATCAAAGACCGACAAGACTTTAAACATGAGCTGGTCAACCACCAAAGAGCACTCAAAAAGGCTAAAAGGGATTACTTTTTTAAGCACCTTGAAGAAAATAGCAGCTCATCGAAATAACTTTTAAAATTGTAAAGGAGCTTGCGCAACCAGTCTTTTTATCACAAACCATCACCCCCTCAGCCACAAACTGTGAGGATTTAAGCAATTTCTTTACCGATAAGATTGACTATATCTATGCTACCTTTGACACATTACCTCATCTAGACAAAATCCCCTGGGATCAATTTAGCTCCCCAACAACATTCAGTCTCTCCAACTGGGGTGGAAAAAGCTTTCTATATATTACCACCAGATTATGGAATCAATTGCCATTTTCATTGAAAAATTCATCAGACCTGATATCCTTCAGGAAGAGTCTGTAGACCTGGCTTTTTCAGGCCTAAAGCTATGCACTGATTAGTTCTCTTTCTTCCGATTCCCCAAGGCGGGCTGGGGATTGGATGTCAGCGCCTAGACGCCTCCGGGTATTAGTGCGCTATATAAATATATAAATAAATAAATAGTGCTAGTCTAGGAAACTCCGCCAGTTTCACTGTAGACCAAGTCGCAAAAATGATGACGAAAGTTAAGTCTGGCTCTGCCCTGGATCCCTGACCCCATTTTATTTTCGCTCGCTTGGCCCCCATACTGAGCCCCTTTCTGACACAAATTTTAAACCTATCCCTGTCCACTGCAGAGTACCATGATGCTTGGAAGCAAGCGCTAACATTCCCCCAGCAAAAAAAATCAGGCTTAGATGCGTCAACCCTATCTAACTACCGACCCATCTCTTTGCTCCCCTATATGTCTAAAGTGCCTGAAAGACTAATAAATGCCCAGCGTGCTGCTTATCTAGAAAACAACAATTTGTTAGACCCATCTCAGACGGGATTTAGAACAGCACAGTATCCACCCTCCTTGCCGTTCTAGATAACATCAGATTAGAGGTGGATCCAGGAAAGGCGCTGTCCTGATCCTACTCAATCTCTCTGTGGCAATTAACACGGTGTCCCATTATCTACTGATAGACAAACTTTATGAGATTAGGATCCATTCCAAAGCCTTAAAAGGTTTATTTCCTTTTTAAGCATGAGAACCCAATCGGTACATTTAAACGCCTTTAGGTCTTCTCCACGTACATCTAAATGCGCAGTTCCCCAGGGCTCCTCCCTAAGTCCTATACTTTAAAAAAAAAAAAAATTCTCTTTATTGAACAAACAAACATGTAAACATCCCATCATTGCATGTAATTAACATGTTATACATCATCTGTAGTGCAGGTCGGGGGTACAGTATTACATGTCATTGGCTTGGGGGAAAGAACCACCCCTCCCTCAGTTGTTTACTTTGCTTGTACCATTATTCCCCCTCGGCTGCACCCATTTGTGTCAAGGATCTGTACTTGTACCATGCATTCCATATCTTCTCAGTACAACACTTTTTAATGTGTGCATCTCATCTATTGCGAAAATTGTCAGGAAATGGGGATTTATGAACTGCTCAAAAGCAGATGACACCCAGCTGGTAATATCATAGGGGAAAAGCACCAGGAAACTAGGGAAAATCTCACCTGATGCCTCACAGAGGTGTCAAGTTGGATGAGAGCACACTGCCTGAAATTAAACACTGAAAAGACAGAGATTCTACTCCTTGGCAGTGCACAATAGATTTGGGACTCCTCATGGTGGCCTGCTGCTTTGGGCTCAGCCCTGAGCCTAAGAAAGTGGTAAGAAACCTAGGGGTCCTAATTGACATCTACCTATCCATGCAGGAGCAAGTCAATGCCACTTGTAGCAAATACTTTGGCATACTTAAACTCCTGCGAAAACTCTTCCATTGGATTCCAGCAGATGGACGAAAAACAGTAGTCCAGGTACAAGTGACGAGCAGACTGGACTATGATAATGTGCTTTATGTGGGCATGATGGACTTTCTTTTCTCCCACTTTCAGATAATTCAAAATGTGACAGCCAGACTCTTGTGCAACAAAGACAGATTTGATTTGATAATTTATAGAGTGCAAACAAATGCCCGAAGGCATCAAGGCACTAATGCGGTTAGTCTACTGTGGGAGTAGAAGAATTGCATGGTCCCAGCCCTAAAGGAGAAGTTACAAGGAAAAGAGACAGGTCTTGAAAGCCTTACAAAAAGGAAGGTGGAAGGAAGGTGGGCTTGCAGACAAGAAATAGAATAAGCAAGAGTATTCTAGAGCTTGGATGCAGCCTCAGAAAAAACTCTCCCTCCCCATCTTGCCTTGCAGAACTTAGGAATAACCAGCAAATTTTTCCCTACAGAATGCAGCTGTCTAGATGGCAAGTATCGTTGGAACAGTTTCTTAATTCCATCAGGACCTGTATTGTGTAGTGCCTTGTGGAAAATACATAATGCTTTGAAAGTCATTTGTTTGTTAACCGGAAGCCAATGCAACTTACGAGTCGCAGCAGAGACTGAATGGAATTTAGGAAGATCACAAATGAGTCTTGCCACCACATTCTGGATGAGCTGCAGCTTGGCTATAGCCGTCTTATTGATGTCCAGGTAGAGCGCATTGTAGTGATCTAACCTGGACATTATCAATGCCAAGGCCGCCTCTTTGCGTGCAGGGAAAGAGAGGAAGGAAACACTTTCCTAAGAATCTTAATCACCCAATAACAGGATGATACCATACTGTTTACCTGAAGATTAAAGGACAAGTTGTTGTCCACCAGAAGTCCAAGATTTTTTTCGTAGTCAGCAGGGTTGGAAAGTAGACCCAGCATTTCCGCAACCAAGATTGGTTCCAGATGGATGGCTGACAGTTATAGCTCAGCTTCAGCTTGTCTAACAACCCTCCATTGGCTATCTATGCGCATAAGAGCAAAATGTAAACTTGTTTGTCATGCACATGAAGGTCTTTACAATTTAGGACCAGCAATACTATGCTCCAAATTAGAATTCTGCATACCTACTAGAAACTTGAGGTCACAGAATCTTGCACTAGCAAAGACGAAGCTCTTCAAAAGAGTAAGGACTAGGGACTGCTCCTTCTCCCATCTAGCATCGGCTCAATGGAACTTATTGCCTCTTGACAGTTGCCTCATGGACCTTAAGTTTAGAAAAAAATTAAAGACTGATTAACTTTTTAATTAATTTAACACACACCAGTAAACCCCTGCATTAGACACTAGAGTTAGCACCAATTTCAGCCCCTGGGGGATAAAGTGTGGCACTGTACAAGTAATGTAAATAAATACATAAGAGCAGCCTTCTCAAACATTAGCTCCTGCTCTCAGTAGGGGAGATCTTGTGTAAGGAAGAGAAGGTGGTTTGCCATTTGCAAGGACCACAGGGGAGGGTGACTCTTGTACTAGTCAGCAGAGATGCACGACTGGAAGTGCTGCAAAAGTGAGATAGGGATTAGGATAATTGTTGGGAATATTGTGCAGTAATTTGACCTAGAAATTCCATGAGTCACTAGCTAGTGCACTGTATAAGAACCACAGATACAAGCTCATCAGAACACTCCTGGGACCATAGGGACTCCAGATGGAAGTCTAGCTGCTGTCTGCTACCTATCTTTGAAGATGTCTGATGTGTAATCAGCTCTCCACTTGTACCCAGTGTCTTTAAATTCTCTCCAAGGGTCAGTGTACGCTGTACCCCTCTACTTCCTAGAAACACAAAATGGCGAAAAAGGGCTCCTTTTTCTCTGAGAGAAGCTGCTGCCCAACTTGGTGTTGAATGTAGTAGACTCTTGAGAGCCCTGTCTGGAGAGAAGCTAGATCTTAGGAGCTGAATAGGTCATGTAGGACAAACCAGCATTTACTTTTCTAGCATTTCCAAAAATTCATACTATTGGGTGTATCATGAAGCTGTAGTAGAGAGGTCCATCCCACTCTTTGAGCTTTGCCCGGAGTCCCCCAGAAGACCACCAGAAAGACTGAAAGCATTGGAGGGTACCATCAAGAAAGGTACCTGACTCTGCCCCATACTTCCTTGGCTCCATGAGACAGAAAATCCTGCTGGTAATTTCCTATGATACCACATGGCATTCCACTGTGTTTTAGCTAGGTTTAACACTATACAAATACCATAGACATACAGACGTACATGCATGCATGTATATTTAGCTCAATTTATCAGATTAAAAAATACATATATATTTTAAATTGTATAGTGTTGTTTTTGTGGCTTTAATTGATTTTCGGTACTGCTGGTATTATGCATTACTCTTGCTAAAAGCCCTCTGCATGTGCCAGAGCTACCATGAGTTTAGAAGAGACTTTCCAGTAAGCCGTGTTGTATCATAGCAACACCATGCCTTATTAAGTAGCAGGAGTGACCCCACTCCTCAGATAAATATTCAACTTTCTAACAGTGCTCACTTTCACCATTTACTCTAATGGATTGAGGGGCATATTAGCAAGACCGGCGATAAAATTATCGCCGTTTTAGCGGCAGGAAACTGCCGCTAAAGCGGCGATAATGGGCTTGCTAATATGCGTTATAGAATTCAATAGAAGCCCAGGTTAGATGTCCTGCACATCTAACCTGGGCTTCTATGAATTCTATAACGCATATTAGCAAGCCCATTATCGCCGTTTTAGCGGCAGTTTCCTGCCGCTAAAACGGCGATAATTTTATCGCCGGTCTTGCTAATATGCCCCCCAATCTTTAAAAGCCCGTGTTTGAGGGCCTCCTGAATATTAACACCCACAGGTTCTCTCCTCATTTGGATCAGACTAAGAGACTGATTTAGAGTTGGGTGTATGGGATACTCCATCAAAACCGTGATGGATATCCTGTCTGATGTATTACAAGTGACTTAGGAATGTATCTGTAATATTGCGGACAGGGTATCTGTCATGTGTGTGATGGAGTATCCCATCCGCCAAAGTCTAAATAAGGCTCCAAGTTCTTTAGTGCATAGTTAAGCACAGTGCACGTGCCTTCACTTTGTACTCTGTCATTTGCACTTTGAGAAATCGTTTTTGAATACATTGCATTTAATTTATTAATATTGCTCTGAATAAAACACAATTCCATTAAAATATGTTCACTATGTGTGCCTTTGATTCATTTCTTGTTTTTTGACTGGAAAAAAGTTAAAGGTAATTCTCCATTCCTTTTGTGGTGCACCCACAT
Organism: Calotriton arnoldi; assembly: GCA_963921515.1. NCBI lineage: Eukaryota > Metazoa > Chordata > Amphibia > Caudata > Salamandridae > Calotriton > Calotriton arnoldi. The sequence continues at coordinate 5,326,870 of CAWUFW010000051.1, forward strand.
ATTCAACCCTGCAACCCTGATTATTGGAAACCAGACTGAGAGCAGGTCCAAGAGAACCACTGTGCATGTAGAATATATACCTGAAGATATCAGCACTGCAGATCTGAGCCTCTCTGCAACACAAGAGCACCATTGTGCAACGTGTGGCTTGCTGTTGGACTGTGCTCCCTGGAGCTAGGACATCAGGGCTGTTCAGCCTGTTGCAGAACAGGGCAATACGCAGTTTCCAATGAACTATCCCTATATGCACTCATTTGGTAACTTGGGTAGTGGCATAGGCTGCTGAAAGAGAGGGCCAAATATATTTACACTTCGTGCAGGGTGTTATATATGTGATGCAAAGTGGTGCAACGTGTTGATTTTGGAATTTACCTTTCAGTGTAAAATATGTTTTGTGCTGGAAAGAATCACCAAGTGATTTGCTCTACTTTGCACAACTTTGTGTCACGCTTACCTGTGTACCATGGGTGTTACAAGGGCGTTCACATGCAACCACTCATGCGTTTTGACTCAAATCCCAATCTCCTAACATTGGGAAAAGTTTCAATCATCGTCTTCGAGGCAGGGGAGCCATTAAAAAATACTTCTGTTCTCAAAATTGTTCTTACTTTTCATATGTGCTCTATTGTACAACACATATAGACAGTTATATAAATGTTAAACTAAGCCAAAGGGTCCCCAGCTGGTTCAAAACCTAGGCTTGAAATCATGCACACCCCTTTGCACTGTGGTGTAAGGGGGTGTATATTGGCGGAAGACAGCTTAAAGCGAACCATCACAGGGAGAGAAAAATACAGCGCCATATCTTAGTAGATGCAGTGGCGGCTGGTGACATTTCAAAGTGGCGGCTGGTGACATTTCAAAGTGGTGAGGCGTAAAACATTTGTCGTACTGCACTGCGGCGAGCGAAGCGAGCGACCCCGAACCACCTACGGGGGTTACGGGCGGGTTCTCCCCCCGAGAAAATTTTGAAAAAAGAGTAGGCAAATGGTGCATTTTCAAGCAAATTTGAGAAAGAGGTGACAACCAAGAGACAATGCCCATGATGGAGTTGGACTCAGATGTATGATGCCAGGTCTGATACTCTGCTCGCTCTGCCTCTTACGCGTTAAAATGTGTTTGCATGAATTAATTCAGCAGCTCTGTGCAGACTGCATTCACTGTGGAATTAAATCGCGTGTGTGCAGATGCAACAAATCGCAGCCTTCAAGGGAGATGGCTGTGGCGAAAAGTGCAGCTCCGTAATTCAATTGTGGTTGTTTTATGAGTTCATTCACCCGTCGTACATTTTCTCATTGAACTACCTCAGCTCTTCATGTTATATTGTTTCCCCACGCTTGCATTTTTGTTTTGTTTGTTTTGCTTTGTGGCGCTTGCTGTCATCTTGAACTTTTGAAGTTGCCGGGCGGGTCAGCAGTGAGCAAGTTCTCGAGCGCCGCTTAAGAGCGCTTCCCGCTGTTTATTGGTTCTGCATTGGCGACGTCTGATTGTTGCGACATTCCCTGAAAACATAGCGCCTGTGTACCTGGAAGCTACTTCACTTCACTTAATTTGCCTTAAACACGTTTGTAATATTTTCCATTTCAGCAGTTTATTTTCTTTGCAACCGCATCGCACAAACAACGGAAGAATAAAATGCAAACATCTAACCGGAGGCAGGCAACTCACGAACGGCATAAAACAGATCAATAGTTTTTCATTTCCGTTTTAAATTGTTGTATTTATACTGAATGTGCAATTGAAAAATAAAAATACAGTTTCTGTGCTTCTCATCGCGCCCACCCCCGATTTCCCAGTAACCGTTACAATGAATACAGGCCTGACAGCCAAGCACCAGCCCTCGAGGGAGCGCCTGAGACCACAAATCAGGACAGACTGACAGACAATAGGAACAAAGTGAGGACAAACTCTTGGAGAGAGTCACAAGGCGCCCGGCCGAGTTATGGAGCACTCCCAGGGCAAGGCGCTAAGGACCCTGGCAGCGGACACTGCTTGCTCCCAGGGACCTGAAACTGTGCGGAGCTCAGCAGTACAGTGGACAGGGACTGCCTGGGACTCACTCCCTGGGTGCTCAAACTGCACAGAGCCCAGCAGTATATAGCGGGCAGGCACTGTGCGGCACTCACTCACCGGGAGCTGAAACTGTGCAGAGCCCAGCAGTACAGAGCAGGCAGGCACTGCGTGGCACTCACTCCCTGGGAGCTGAAACTGCGTGGAGCCCAGCAGTACAGAGTGGGCAGGCACTGCGCGACACTCACTCCAAGGGACCCTGCGCTGTAAAGGGTGACTGCTGCCTGCCTTGTTTCCTGGGTTCTGTGTTCGTGTTGGGAGAGAGAGGGTACTGGGTGGCGGGTGTTCCATATCTGAGAGGAGCTGCCTTCCATGAGCTGCTCATTAAACCTCTACATTGACATCATGCCCCTTTACCCCAAAGTACCCTGGCCCAGTGGTAAACCAATTTACTCCTGCAGTACTCGAAGACCAAGAAATAATGTGAACTCCGCCCGTTGAGTAACACGTTTTACTTGGAGTCTGCAGTGAAGGCCGCCGCTGTGACCGTAGGAAGCGTAGCCCTCAGAGACCGAACCCATGCACCTAGAGGTGAAAGACCAAGCACCAGCCGCGGCCGGCATGCTCGCGGGAGGGGGGTGGCGCGGGGGTGGGGATTTGGGGAATAAAGAAATAAAAATAAAACATACGGTACCTTACTGCCATGTACGGCGCCGCCTCCAATACTGGCCGGTCACGGTGTAATGGAGCAGCCGGGTACCGCGTGTTCCTGCTGCAGGAACAGGAAGCAGCCAGCAGGCAGCCTCCCTCCCCTAGCCTAAGCCAATCACAACGCTGCAATAGCAGCGTTGTGATTGGTGTGGCGCAGCTGAGAGCGCCCCAGCCGGGCCATTTTCTCTATGTAGGCTGCATGCAGCAGCCTACATAGAGAAAAAGGGAGAGTGCGCATGACTGGGTTGGTCGGCCCTGGGGCCGACCAAACAGTCAGTACCCACAACAGTGGGCAAGCCACTCCCCCCTGCCCTCGAGCAGGACCGCCCACCTGTCCGCCCACAACCAGGCACTCCAGGCACTTCTGCATTTTTATGTTTCTGCTTCTCGCACTGCGAGAAAGCAGTGGGGCGACGCCCCCACGTCCCAATGGGGGAGCCGCCACTGAGTAGATGCAATGTACCACAACAACTTAGCTTGCTGGTCTGAGTTTCAGTAATTCTTCATAAATATGCCCCCAGAATGTTAGTTGCCCCTTTGTGTTGGGGTGCTGGCTCAGGTGGGCCTTGGTTGGGATGTCATGTGTGCTCTCCATGCCTGTGTAGTGGTCCAGCGTCTGGGGCTGCCAACAATAGTTCATGTATGGCACAAATTGAAAAGATAGCAGGACACCTCTTGCCATGTGGATTTCCATTAATTCAATTCCAAAGCTATGCTAGTGAAAATGTAAGCTCCATATGTCTTGGTTGGGGATTAAAATCAATCAGAGATTGATGAATGTGGCTGATCAGTATTGCTACCCTTCTCTCTATACTAATTGTAATAGTTTACCATGAATGGCATAGGTACCACTAAGTCAAACTAAATTGGAAAGAGGCACAAACTGGTCAAATTAAATAGAACAATCGAAAGAAGTTCATCTGATGTTTACCACACAGTATCTGCCGTCAAAACTGCTTTGAAAATTAGCTGCAGTGGGACCTTTTATTAAAAATTCCTATACGTGAAAATACAGTGACAACTGCAGCAGAACTCTGTTTTCACTAGTGTCACGAGACTTTAAAATAATTAAATAAATATTGTGCAGTCTACGTCCAACAAGGATTCAGTTAAATAAACTCCTACCCCATATAAAATAAACGCACTGCTTTGTTTACCGTCTTCAAACGTGTAATGTCTGTATGAAATAAAATACATCTTATTGCAGTGCAGAACTGACTTGTTCCGGTAAAAGATGTCAATCAAAGAAATGGGGCATTTTAAACGTTGTTTGATGTAGCTTCTAAAAAAAAGCATCTTAAAGTTTTAATATTTTTGTCAAAATGATTGAAGTTTACACTTTCGCTCATAACCATAGTCTTTGATTTATGAGAAAGTTTAAGCAAATTCCACCCATGGGCTTTGTAAATGTGGAAAAATATCTTTGACTGTGGATGGCTGCTCTCTAATTTGACCCAATGCTTTAGTCGAGAACATCTGCCCATTTACTGACCTGTTTACATTTGATGACGTCACTTCTCTACAGTATCGAATTGCCCCTTATACCTTGTGAGTTCATAGTGGTGCGGGTTAGGTATCAAACTCAACTTCTTATACAGTAGAATGCAATGAAAATAAATGAACAGGGACATTGGTGTTGAGCTAAAAAGGTTATTAACCTCAAAAAGGATGATAGATACAAGGAAATAGTAGAATTAATCAATATTTGGTCCTGATTTACTAATGTTTCACACAGCACAGCATCCAAATTTGTCGCAATGCATAAGGTTAAAACATAGCACAGTGGCGCATCTCAATTGAGTATGTGGGATACAACACAAACAACCAATTTAAAACGAGTGTTCTGTTTTTTTCCTGAAGGTATATGCTAATGAAACTTCTGATATGGGCATTTGCATAGTACATTATTATCACATGTATGGTTGAGGAGTTCTTTCAGAGTCTGTGCGCATACAACGTCTTTGGGAATCTCAGTAAAAGGTGGTAGGGTGTTATGTCTTCACTGTATTATGTTGCGTTGTCTTTTCAAACAATAAAAGGGTGGGAGCACACTGCCTCACATCCAAGTACTCAGTTCGCTCCAATGCATTATAGTAAATGCAGTGCAAGATAATACTTACCTCAGCCACAGTCTGATAGATAGACAACTATTGTGAAACACGTGTCTAGAGATACACAGCACTGTCTGCACCAACAAAGGTGAAAAACTAAAGACTGTTACTGAAGTAAGTGTGATCATGCACTGCATTTACCACAATGCAATGGGTCAAACTGCTGGGAGTGAGGCAGTGTGCTTGCACCCTCAATTTGTTTGAAAACTCCCTTGTGCTAATGAGCTAACAAGCTCTGGCTGATGCACCTTCACTGAGTGAGTGGTGCAGAGACTTGAGATGTCATTGGGCAGTATCTCCAGCACCCCCAAAACATTGTGTTGCTCTCTACTAAAGAAGGACAACCATCCTGAAACGCATGTCTAGAGATACACAGCACTGGCTGCACCAACAAGGGTGAAAACTAAAGACCGTTACCCTCTTTATGTTGGGTTGTGTTTGGTACACAGTAGTAATGAACCATATTAAGGACATTATGGGTAAGATTCCCCTCCCTCACACATTTTGTAGTAATGGTTTATATTGGATAATGGCTGGTGAGCCCCTGTCATGGATCTGTGTTCTGCAAGATATGCATGAATGCATGTGAGGAGGACAATGCCGCTAGTTTTGTTCTGTTGGGCTACTGAGTTGTTCATATCTGGGCCTAAGGTAGCTTTTTATTGAGGTTGACACACTTACTCTGTACAAATCTCACAAACAAACTGTGTGAGAGCAATTCAAATGATGCTGGGTCTTCTACAAGATTGAAAGTTTCCAGATTCTCTGAAAAGACAATGGAAAGAAGAATAATGGCATAATCCATACAGTATCTAACGTGTCATATTCAGTGTGGATTTACCCAAACCTTTGTGGTATCCTAATCAGTGAATTGGATTATAATTCACTCCCCCATTAATAAGTGATACTAGTGCACTACTGCTCACTGTAGAGCAGGTTTACATATCTAAACTATAACTGATAAAAAGCCAGTTTAGCTTAAATTCAGCTTTGCTACCTGTACAGCCTTGTGATATGGTATTCCATATATTTTGCCACCCCCCGGCATCACTGCGAAGAGATGTAAGGGGCAGTATGTACTATTTGGCATATCTACCTGCAGTCGACTTGGTGGCAAGTATCCAACTCTGTAAATGTAAATTGGCAAAGAGCCTACAATTTATTGACTCCCGATGTTAAGGATGCCATTGTAGAGGGGTTTACCATTTATGCTCAACAAGTCTCAAAGCCCTCAAAGGGAAAGTCAACTAAACTTGCATTCATAAAATTGTCAAAATACAATTTTTGCAGAAACGAGTAAATATTAAATTAATTAAGGTATTTCACATATTTTCCTGGGGAATGTGGGAAATCCATAAAACAATGACCTAGGCACACATAATAGTAGGTTAAACAGTATGTAAATATATGCAAGCACTACAGTATAATAGCCATCAAATGAGAGAAATATCTTCGGATGTGTTGAGAAATGTTCAGTCTTTTAATTTTTCTTAAAAGCCAATGACCAGAAGAAAACCAGCCGACACGTGTTTCGTCGCATGTGGAAAATAGTTCCCGACTTCCTCAGGGCTGGGAAAGGATACAAGGAATAGGGGTGATACATACATCATGGCTCAACATTAAAAGAATCTCAAAATGAAGCTGTTTGTAACGAAATTGAGTGCTGCTGAATTTGTGGAAACCCACACCACCAAATTGTGGAGAAAATCCATGTATAGGATGCAAATACAAAATTGATGACGGCAAGTGCTGATATCAGTGATGTGCACATAAATCAGCGAATTGAGGTTCGACATGCCCTATGTACGAGAGTGAGACTGACTCCGGGCCATGCGTTGGTGTTGGGTAGGATGTGCAAGACACAGGTCATTATACTTATGAAGAATCTGACTGTTCTGTTGTACCTGTATATAGAAGATGAATGCCTTGATCATCTGAGACAGGGAATGGAAAAACAGAAGGAAGAGGTAGTGAGGAAAATGTCCTGTGAGTGGGCACTACAGTAGTAAAGGACAGTAGTAAATGAAGGTCTCTAAAGGGTAGGTGCACGTGGAGGCTGTGCATAGAAGAGAGGAAAGGAGGGAGAAAGAAAGAAAAAGGGAGGTGAAGCAAGATGATATTAGGTGCAGGTACAACAGAACAGTCAGATTCTTCATAAGTATAATGACCTGTGTCTTGCACATCCTACCCAACACCAACGCATGGCCCGGAGTCAGTCTCACTCTCGTACATAGGGCATGTCGAACCTCACTTCGCTGATTTATGAGATTCTTTTAATGTTGAGCCATGATGTATGTATCACCCCTCTCCCTTGTATCCTTTCCCAGCCCTGAGGAAGTCGCAGAACTATTTTCCACATGCAGCGAAACACGTGTCGGCTGGTTTTCTTCTGGTCATTGGCTTTTAAGAAAAATTAAAAGACTGAACATTTCTCAACACATCCGAAGATATTTCTCTCATTTGATGGCTATTATACTGTAGTGCTTGCATATATTTACATACTGTTTAACCTATTATTATGTGTGCCTAGGTCATTGTTTTATGTTGCTCTGTGAGGGTCTTACCCACACTACATTGGGGGGTTATAGGGCTTATCCCCTCTCCTACTTGCACCATACTGACTTTATATCCCTTCAGACTTTTGCGTCTATTAAGCAGAGCACCTAGTTATTTCCCTGACCACTAAAAACCCTTCTTTAGAATGTGGGAAATCCAGTTCTGGAGGTTCCAGGGCAAACAAATGTTACTGGACCCCAATTGTGTTAACCCCTTCGCTGCTAGGTCTTTTCCCCCCCTGTGCTAAGCCTTTTTTTGGCTATTTGGGGTAGTTCGGCTTAGGCCCCTGTAACCTTTTGACCACATAATGTCAAATTTGTGTCCTTTTCTTCTACCATCACGGGGATTCTAAACGTACCCAGGATTTGTGGACTCCCCTGGAGGGGACCCAGAAATTAGCCAAACTACAGCTACATTTTTTTTTTTTTTAATGGGAATAAAGTGCTGCAAATGAAAGCGTCTGGTTTTTTCCCTGCTAAAGGTATCAACTAAGAGTTTTTGGGGCTGAAATCACCATTTTCCCAGCTTTCAGGGACTGATAGACGTTTGTCAGAAAACCAGCATTTTTTACACAGTTTTGGCATTTTATTGGGACATAGCCTATTTTTGCTATTTTTTGTGCTTTCAACCTTATTCCAGTTAATGGTAGAAATGGGTATAAAAGCAATAATGGATCCTGGAAAGCTATACATTTTAGAAAAGTAGACCAAATTCTGAATTCAGCAAGGGGTCATTTGTGTAGATCCTTCAAGGTTTCTTTATAGAAACTAACAGTTGAAAATAGGAAAAATTGCAAATGAGTTGAAAAAAACAGCCATTTGTGCCAACATTTTCATCTGTAACTTCTTCTAATTATGACAGATATTTGAAAGCAATATACCGTTACATCCGCTGGACCTTTCTGGTTGTGGGGATATATAGGACTTGTAGGTTCGCCAAGAACCCGACGAACCCAGTGCCAATAACCGAGCAGCGTCTTGCAATGGTTTTTTATTATGTACCGGGTATATAGCAATTCATTTGGGAAAATATATACAGTGAAAAATCGGGATTAAAGACACCTATGTATTTCTGAAATTGGAACAAAATATAGTGGCATATTCACAAGGAGCTATCTCCGAATTAACGGCACTTTAACGCAGCCAAAGTCGTGATAAATATACCTCCCCATTCACAAGCCGGTGTTAACAGCCCACAGCACCAGTTTACCAGCGATAGCAGCCGCAAAAAACATCACCACAGAGGACCACGCAACTATCGCTAATGAGATGCAGAGTGGGCGTTTCCGTGCCAAAAGGCGCGACAACATCACACCTCAACATTCACAACGACCAGCCACATCGGCGATAAAAACACAAAACCGGCGATAAGCCGCGTTAGCACCAGGAAATCTACACCTGCTCTGACCTGGTGTAAAGTCGGACGGCAGCCAGCACTACAAAAGGGAGCACAGCCCAGAGCCACATCCGAAGGGCAACAGATGCCATGGAGCCACTCATCATGCGGCCCGGACACCCAAGAGGGCCACAACACACACCGCCACCACCCCAGGACACCAACCCACACCCGGAACAACCCCCCCCCGGACAACCACAGACGCAGCACAGACAAAGAAAGCGGACCCCCAGGAAACGTACCAGCCGCACAGACCCAACATCTGACAATGTCACCGTCCACTACAGGCTGACAGGGACAACCATCCTACGCATCCTGACCATCATCTCCTAAAAGGCCTACGGCACCAACACAGCAGACAACCAACATCCCACCCCACACAAAGCTGCTGGCTTGGCTGCACCTGTTGGCCCCTGGTACCCCCCAAACAACACCCGCCAGAATCGGAGGAGTCACACAGCCAGCCACATCCAAGTCCCCCACACCTGTCCTGGACATCACCATCACCCTGGTACCCCAGTCCTCATACGTCCAACACAATACGCAGGATCCGCTGGAGACCAAGCAAGGACCATACGCCATAGCAGGATGCACGCACGTGTTGGGGGCAATCCACAGCACACATGTACTACCTGTGCCCCCTGGTGAGACAGCACACAATCACCTCAACAGGAAGCACACGTCTCACATCAATGTGCAGGCAACAACAGAACACTGTGGAACCTCCAACAATGTCGCCTTCAAATACACAGCCAGTGTGCATGATACCTTCATCCTCCGACAGTCCATCATCAACCAGCGTTCCCAGGATGGCAACAATGGAAATGCACACCCCCTTGGCAAGTCCGAAATGAACACCCCACACACCTCAACTCCACAACCATGCAACTCACAACTCTGGCAATGCACACGTCACAAAATTACAACCAACATGCACAACAACATGACCACCCACCAGACACAACAGAACAACTTACAATGGTAACCTAGGCAAGCCCTGAACATGAGCCATCAACGGCATGGCACCTCAGCCACATAATAGCCGAATGTGGGGAGAGGTCGCAACCAGGCATGTGTGAAGGATGCAGTAGAACCATGATCGGGAAAGCACACAATGCCAAGAGTGGAGGAGATGTGCTGGACAGACCGCAGTATGCAGAACACACCCATATCCATTGCGACATACACCTCTGGCGTATGGAGTGCAGTGGACAGTGGACGCAACCATATCACCCCAGCCAGTGGGGGACCTCGCGCAAATGTTGCCTGTGACGCCATCCCCCTAAGCATCACCGGAATGGGATGGCCCGGCATAGGCTACGCCAGCATAGGGGTGTGAATAAAAAGCACGTAGGCCTGGGCGTGGTCCTCTCCCGGAAAGCCCCACGTCTCTGCCAGGGCGGCGCCTCCCACCCTGCCACGAGGCCGACGCTGTCCTTGTGAGCGGAGTTGCCAGCGATGCTGTGCGCCTGCCGGACCCCGGCACGCTGGACCACGAACCCGTCAGGCCCGCCCCTGCGAAGCCAGGCCACACTGATCACCCGCCGACACCGGCGTGTGTCAAGGAGGGCCCACCACGTGCCGACGCAAGCTCCAAGCCCGAGTCCCGCGACCTTGGCAGCCACCTCAGACCATCACGGCCTCCACGACACAGGCACGCTTTATTCCTTTCTCGTTGACGTACTCCACTGCCACCTTAGGCCTACTCTTCGGACCAGTAGGTCCCATATGTGAAACTGTGTCCTGAGTCATGAATGCCAGTGACCCCAAATCCGGGCCAGCGGCCACAGCACCAGACCCCCCCGATCAGTGAGGCATAGTTTCATATGGGCATCTTGCGACACGTGGTGCAACTAACCGTGTTCAACGCCAGCCGGCAACACGTGGTGCCACTAACCCTGTTCAACACCAGCCGGCTACACGTGGTGCCACTGAACCTGAACTACTCAGGCTGGTGGGGCCATCCAACCTATGCCGGCGACACTCTGTGAATGGGCCGTGCTGACTGCTGCCTCAGGCCTACACCACGGTCAGGTAGGTCACACATTTGGAACTGAGTCTTGATTACACCATGGCAGTGAACATTATTTAAGGCAGAGAACAATTCACTATACACCCTTCGATGTGGTGGCAACAGGTCTGTGCATGGCATCACAACCACACGTGTCTGTGGGCCTACGCGGACTACTGCCCTTGGCCTACGCTGCGCACGAGTGGGATCACAGGTTTGGAACTGAACATCGGTAATTCAAAAGGCAGAATACATTTCATCGCACGCACGGAGAGGCGTAAGAGGATGACACGTTGCAGTCCGGAGGGAACAGGATCATCGTTGCTACGGAGGTGATTGAACACTACCGACAACTGCCACTGTGTCACTAACTCTGAGCCTCGCGAGCCAACGACACGTGGCTGTGGGCCACTGCTGACCGCTGCCTCTGGCCTACACTGCGGTCCAGTAGGTCCCATGTGTGAAACTGTGTCCTGAGTCATGAATGGCAGTGACCAGATGTCTACTGCAGGGGTGATATCACTAAACTCCCTGCTTTCAGTGAAGCAAATGAATGCATCACAGGCACACAACATGTGTCTGTGGGCCCATGCTGACCGCTGCCTCCGGCCTACACTGCGGTCCAGTAGGTCACAGAGTCTTGATTTGGCAATGTTGGAGTTCACATCTGTGTACCGGCATCATCGCAGACTGCATCCCCTCACAGCACCTGTGCCACTAAGTGTGTTCCCTGACATTCATGGACACTCACTGGTCGCACATTGGTGGCGTTTGAGTCTATGGACTAGTGGCTAGTTTTCATCCTCATGTAGCTGATACCGAATTGTTGGTGAAAACGAGGGTTGCGCTTTCCACTCCTCCATTTGCTGCTTCCAGATAACATCAGACCTTCCGCATCATGCCCTGGAGGACACCTTCCACTGTCCCCTGAAACCCTCTGCAACATACACATCGGACATTGATGGGGACCCGCTCAGGTCGCATGGCCCATCTGACTGCACCGCAAGTCACCATCCCGTGGCTGGGTGCTGTGCCGGCCGCAGTGCATCTGGGGCCACTAACTCTGTGCTGCTCAGGTCTGGGACCCCTTCTTCTGAGACATTGAATGGCCTCTGAAGCGATGGTCTTGGGGTCATCAACGCCATGTGTCTGTGGCCCTGCGCTGTCCGCAGCCTCCGGCCTCAACTGCGGGCCACCAGGGCCCACACATAGCATCGAGTCCTGACCGGCCCGGACGTCGTATCACCGCAGGAGGCACACGCCACCACCGCAAGCACCACCTCCAACCGCCATCTGCCAGAGTCGAAACTGTGGTCCTGACAGACCTACGGAGTTGCTCAGACCTGTCGTGGATGCCATCATCGGCCTGATACCCTGCACAGCACTCCAGGTGCCAGTGAGTCAGTGCACCGCAAGCCATTGTCCGTTACTGATTGAGTTGTGTGCTGTGGAGAGGTTGCGCAGCAATGTCACCTCAAACAGTGTGGGAGCCCTGGTACGTTGATGGGGGAGATGCTGCAGGTCTGACACACCCCACCTCACCTGCATCAGGAGTATATATCGTAGGGACACAATCCGAGACTTTTTCTTCACATGAGCGCTCATCTCTAGTGCCCCAACCCCAGTGCACTGAAACTCACGGACACTTCTGTTTGCATGTTGGCTGTCCTCTGGACTTTCTCTGGCTCACTCCATGTTGCTCAGCTGTTGACTCTGTTATGCATGTGTTTTCTGTTTCCGTTGCACTGGTGTCCAATGTTCAAGTTGTTGCCAGCACCAAGCATTCCGTGCGGACTGGCTTACACTCACCCCACACATCCAGCACAGGCGTCACTGGACATGTGGCCCTGCCAATAAAGGGGCCGGGCGCACGTGCCCGTGGCCAGTTCAACATGATATATGCGTGTGTCCCTGTGTTCTTGTTGTATGCATGAGGGCCCTGGGCCCTAGGACATTACATTGTGCTGTGTACATTCGGATGCAGACATGTCACGCGCAGGCAGCGGGTTGTAGCTTGGACATGTAGCTTTGTCGTCACCCACTCAATTCGTAAGGGAGTGGCCGGGGCCGTTGTACGCAGAGCCAACATGGATGTGTGACTGCTATTTGCGCGCCCCTGGGCGTGGTTCTGTACTGTGAATGTGCATCTGCATGTGTCTCTATGGCAGTGTGGGTCTCTTTTGTGGGGTGTGGGTGGTCCCTGAAGGGTGACATACACCTACGTATGTGTTCTAGTTCGCATTCCAGGTGTTTGGCCCCCACCCAGGCCTGTTGGGCCACCTCCTTTTGGCGTTCTGACACGTGGCATTGGGGTGCCATGTGTGGGTGGGTGAAGTGTCGTGAGCCAGCTGTGCTTGCGTGTGCTTCCTGCTGTGTGGTCTGTTGCAGGTTCTGTGTTCTCCTCTGAGTAGCTCGGCTGCCCGGGTCCTGCTGGTGGGTTGCGTGGGATATCCATGGGCTGTTGTAGGGTGTCGGTGTCGACGGTGTGGTGATCCTCTCCGGCATCGCAGATGTGTTGTCTTCTGTGCTCTGCTGGAGGTGTTGTGTGCCCCTCTGCAATGTGCAGGGGAGATGCATGTTGACATTGTGTTGCAATGTATGTTGGCGCATTGTTCTGGTTTACATGCAGACTGTCTGGCAATATACATTGTGACTGTTTGGGAGGTGCTGGATTCTTCTGGGGGACAGTGTACATTTGGACTACATGACGGATGTGAGGTCGTACGCGTACATTTCCATTTCACACTTTCCAGCTCTGTCAGGTGTAGTAGGCATGTTTCTTGGCATGTGCGTAGCCAGTTGTGTCCTCTGGTCGGCAGTGTCAGCTATGCGCATTGTACCATATTATCGTCGATGTGGGTGTGCTGTTCTTGCTATGTGTGTGTGCTGCAGTGTGCCATGGGGATCTGGGACATGATCCTGGATAATTGTGGGTGTGCAGTGTGCGACACCTCGTTGTGCATGTGTGCCATTGTGCCCATCTCCCCCGTACCCCCAGTCCCTGTTCGTTACACTCCCTGTTGATGTTGTGTCAGGTCCTCTCGAGCTGTGTCCGTACTCCCTACTCCTTACACCGTCTACACACTGATGACTGTGGCCTGGGTTTCCTCCAGCTCCTCCTGTGGCGCAGGACTGCCACCTTCTGTCGCCGTTGCTGCCTTCCTGTTGGCAGCGGGTTTGTACCTGGTTTAGGTTGTCACGTCCTGGCGGCGCCTCTTGGCCTCCTGGATTGGCCTCCTCGGCACTCCGATTGCATTCCAGGTGGTCTGCTTGTGGGTAAGTTGCTGGTAGTGTTCTGTCACCTCCGTGACGCTGGTCTTGTTTTCCTGCGGTGTGCACCCTGTCTTCCTCTCCTTTTTCTCCTTGGCCTTCCCAGACCCAGTTGTTCCTTGCTGGTGGTCTGTGGGGGTTGTGGGGTTCGCGTTGACCTCTGCGCTGGGTCAGGGTGCATCCATGTTGCTACGTGCTTTGGCTTGTTTCTGGTGTGTATGTTCTGTGGTTTTTATGGTGGAATTTCCCGCCAGACGCGTGGGATTTGCAGGCCTGTGGCTGCTTTTCGCTGCTTTTTGTACCGCGATTGGCCTCATCGCATGATTTCTCGCGTTCCGCATTTTTTCGGCATGGCGTTGATTTTCACGCTGACATTTGACGCGTTATCTGGTGACTATCGCATGCTACCGCCTTGTTGTGAATTCCACGTTGACACAGGGTTATTTTCCCGCGATCGGCTGCGATATTGAAAGTTGCGTTACGCTACTCTTGCGGTAGTTATCGCACGTTCTTGTGAATATACCCCATAGAGTTTAGAAACAGTAGCTATTTGCACATTTCCGAAATTGTGAGTACCCATACTAGCATGAGAATTATAGGACATTTTTCAAAGTTACTAATTTTTTACACATTGTCTTTCATTTGGAAGGCAGAAAGGCATCAAAAATCAATAGGTAATAACAGTTGCTCTACAATTCTGTGTTACCCTAAGTCTCCTGATACAAATGGTACCTCACTTGTGTGGGTAGGCCTAGTGCCCGCAACAGGAAACGGCTCAAAACGCAACATGGACACACTTCATTTTTACAGTGAAAACTGACCCTTTTTTTGCAAAGTGCCTAGCTGTAGATTTTGAACCCTAGCTCTGCCGGCACCTAGGAAACCTAGCAAACCTATACATTTTTAAATCTAGACACCCAGGGAAACCAGGATGGGGTGACTTGTCTGGCTCTCACCAGGTTCTGTTACCCAGAATCCCTTGCAAACCTCAAACTTTGTCAAAAAAACACATTTTCCTCACATTTCTGTGGTGGAAAGTTCTGGAATCTGCGTGGATCCACAAAATTCCACCCATCCCCCGTTTCCCAAAGTGTGCCGAGAAAAATGGTACCTCACTTGTGTGGGTAGGCCTAGTGCCCGCGACAGGAAACAGCCCAAAACACAACATGGACACACCACATTTACACAGTGAAAGCTGACCCATTTTTTGCAAAATGCCTAGCTGTAGATTTTGAACCCTAGCTCTGCCGACACCTAGGGAAACCTAGCAAACCTATACATTTTTGAAAACTAGACACCCAGGGGAATCCAGGATGGGGTGACTTGTCTGGCTCTCACCAGGTTCTGTTACCCAGAATCCCTTGCAAACATCGAACTTTGTCAAAAAAAAAACATTTTCCTCACATTTCTGTGGTGCAAAGTTCTGGAATCTGCATGGATCCAAAAAATTCCACCCACCCCGCATTCCCCAAAGTGTTCAGAGAAAAATGGTACCTCACTTGTGTGGGTAGGCTTAGTGCCCGCGACAGGAAATGGCCCAAAACGCAACATGGACACACCACATTTTCAAAGTGAAAACTGACCCTTTTTTTGCAAAGTGCCTAGCTGTAGATTTCGAACCCTAGCTCTGCCAGCTCCTAGGGAACCCTAGGAAACCTACACATTTCTGAAAACTAGACACACGGGGGAGTCCAGTGAGGTATGGCTTGCGTGGGCCCCCCAACGTTTTCCTACTCAGAATCCCCTGCAAATCTCAAATTTAGCTGAAAAAATCACATTTTTCCCAAATTTCTGTGTGGGAAAGTTCTGAAATCTGCATGGATCCACAAATGTCCTACCACCCAGCGTTCCCCTAGGTCTCCCGATAAAAATGGTACCTTACTCGCGTGGGTGGGTGAAGTACCCGCGACAGGCAAGGGCCCAAAACGTATTGAGGAGTCTTCAAAATTACCTATCACAAAACAACCTGGTTTTGCAAAGTGGGTCACCTGGGTTTTTGGCCCCGGGCTTGGCGGCCATCTTGGCAAACTACCAAACCCACACATTTCTGAAAACTAAACACCCGGGGGAGTCCAGCGAGGTATGGCTTGCGTGGATCCCCCAACGTTTTCCTACCCAGAATCCCCTGCAAACCTCAAATTTAGCTGAAAAAAACACATTTCCACATATTTTTGTGTGGAATCACCATGCTAGCACAAATGTCCTACCCCACAGCTTTCTCCTTAGTCTCCCGAGTAAAATGATACCTCACTTGTGTGGGTGTCCAATGCAGAATTGCCTAAAAACGCATTTTTTAAAAAAATGTAGCGCTTAGAATTCTCGGAGCTATACCCTTAGTCCCTATGTTTTGGGCTTTTTCCAGTCACAGGCCCTTGCCCCACCCACACAAGTGAGGTATCATTTTACTCAGGAGACTGAGGGGAACGCTGTGGGGTAGGACATTTCTGCCGGCACAGTGATTCCACACAAAAATATGTGGAAAATGTGTTTTTTTCAGCAAAATTTGAGGTTTGCAGGGGATTCTGGGTAGGAAAACTTTGGGGGATTCACACAAGCCATACCTCGCTGGACTCCCCCGGGTGTCTAGTTTTCAGAAGTGTGTGGGTTTGGAAGGTTTCCCTAGATGGCTGCCGACCCCGGGACCAAAAACGCAGATGCCCCTTATGTATCCGAAAATGACCTGGTTTTGCAAGGGGGTACACATGGGTTTTTGGTCCCGGGCTTGGCGGCCATCTAGGGAAACCTACAAAACCCACACATTTCTGAAAACTAGAGACCCGGGGGAGTCCAGGAAGGTATGGCTTGTGTGGATCCCCCAACGTTTCCCTACCCAGAATCCCCTGCAAACCTCAAATTTTGATGAAAAAATCAATTTTTTTCTCACATTTCTGTGTGGTAAAGTTGTAGGATCACCGGGCTGCCACAAATTTCCTACCACCCAGCGTTCCCTCAGGTATCTCAATAAAAATAGTACCTCACTTTTGTGGCTGGGTCAAGTACCCGCGACAGGCAAGGGCCCAAAACGTATTGTGGAGACATCAAAATTACCTATCACAAAACGATCTGCTTTTGCAAGGGGGTCACATGAGTTTTTGGTTCCGTGCTTGGCGGCCATCTAGGGAAACCTACCAAACCCACACATTTCTGAAAACTAGAGACCCAGGGAAGTTCAGGGAGGTATGGCTTGCGTGGATCCCCCAACGTTTCCCTACCCAGAATCCCTTGCAAACCTCAAATTTTGATGAAGAAATCAAATTTTGCTCACATTTCTGTGTGGGAAAGTTGTAGGATCACCGGGCTGACACAAATTTCCTACCACCCAGCGTTCCCCCAGGTCTCCCGATAAAAATGGTACCTCACTCATGTGGGTGGGTCAAGTACCCGCGACAGGCAAGGGCCCAAAATGTATTGTGGAGACTTCAAAATTGCCTATCATAAAATGACCTGGTTTTGCAAGGGGGGGCACCTGGGTTTTTGGCCCTGGGCTCGCGGCCATCTAGGGAAACCTACCAAACCCACACATTTCTGAAAACTAGACACCTTGTGGAGTCCAGTGAAGTATGGCTTGCGTGAATCCGCCAACGTTTCCGTACCCAGAATCCCCTGCAAACCTCAAATGTAGCCTTTCCTTACATTTTTGTGTGGGATCACCGTGCCGGCACAAATGTGCTACCACCCAGCGTTCCCCTTGTTCTCCCGAGTAAAATGATACCTCACTTGTGTGGGTGGGCCAAAGGCCTGTGACTGGGAAGAGCCAAAAACATAGGGATTAAAAGTATCGCACCGCAAATTCTAAGCGCTGCATTTTTAAACAAATATGATTTTAGCGGATTCTGCAATGGACAGCCACACAAGTGAGGTATCACTTTACTCGGTAGACCAAGGGGAACGCTATGTGGTAGGACATTTGTGCCGTCACAGTGATCCCACACAAAAATGTGTGGAAAAAATGCTTTTTTCAGCTAAATTTGTGGTTTGCAGGGTATTCTGGGTAGGAAAACGTTGGGTGATCCATGCAAGCCATACCTCACTAGACTCCACAGGGTGTCTAGTTTTCAGAAATGTGTGGGTTTGGTAGGTTTCCCAAGGTGGCCGCGAGGCCTGGGCCAAAAAACCAGGCCCCCCCCTGCAAAACCAGGTAGTTTTATGATAGGTAATTTTGAAGACTCCACAGTATGATTTTGGCCATTTCCTGGTGCAGCCACTCTGTCTACCCACACAAGTGAGGTACCACTTTTATCAGGAGACCTGGAGGAATGGTAGGTGGTAGGAAATTGTTGTCAGCCCGGTGATCCCACAACTTTCCCACACAGAAAAGTGAGGAGAATTTGATTTTTTTTCAGCTAAATTTGAGGTTTGCAGGG
Source organism: Calotriton arnoldi (assembly GCA_963921515.1). Classification (NCBI taxonomy): domain Eukaryota; kingdom Metazoa; phylum Chordata; class Amphibia; order Caudata; family Salamandridae; genus Calotriton; species Calotriton arnoldi. Next base: position 5,345,298 of record CAWUFW010000051.1, read on the forward strand.
GATTCTGAGTAGGGAATCTTTGGGGGATCCATGCAAGCCATACCTCACTGGACTCCCCAGTGTGTCTAGTTTACAGAAATGTGTGGGTTTGGTAGGTTTCCCTAGATGGCTGCTGAGCCCGGGGCCAAAAACCCAGGTGCCCTCCTTGCAAAACCAGGTCGTTTTGTGATAGGTAATTTTGATGTCTCCACAATACGTGTTGGGCCCTTGCCTGTCGCAGGTACTTGACCCACCCACACAAGTGAGGTACCATTTTTATTGGGAGACTTTGGAGAATGCGGGGTGCATGGAAGTTTGTAGTCCCACGCAGATTCCAGAACTTTCCATCACAGAAATGTGGGGAAAATGTGTTTTTTTTTTACAAAGTTTGAGGTTTGCAAGGGATTCTGGGTAACAGAACATGGTGAGAGCCACACAAGTCACCCCATCCTGGATTTCCCTGGGTGTCTAGTTTTCAAAAATGTATAGGTTTGCTAGGTTTCCCTAGGTGCCGGCACAGCTAGGGTTCAAAATCTACAGCTAGGCACTTTGCAAAAAAGGGCTCAGTTTTCACTGTAAAAATGTGGTGTGTCCACGTCGCGTTTTGGGTCATTTTCTGTCGGGGGCACTAGGCCTACCCATACAAGTGAGGTACTATTTTTATCGGAAGACTTTGGAAAATGCAGGGTGGGTGGAATTCTGTGGATCCACGCAGATTCCAAAACTTTCCATCACAGAAATGTGAGGAAAATGTGTTTTTTTGGACAAAGTTTGAGGTTTGCAAGGGATTCTGGGTAAGAGAACCTGGTGAGAGCCACACAAATCACCCCATCCTGGATTCCCCTGGGTGTGTAGTTTTCAAAAATGTATAGATTTGCTAGGTTTCCCTAGGTGCCGGCAGAGCTAGGGTTCAAAATCTACAGCAAGGCACTTTGCAAAAAAAGGTCAGTTTTCACTGTAAAAGTGTGGTGTGTCCACGTTGCGTTTTGCGCCGTTTCCTGTCGTGGGCACTAGGTCTACCCACACAAGTGAGGTACTATTTTTATTGGAAGACTTTGGAGAATGCGGGGTGGGTGGAATTTTGTGGATCCATGCAGATTCAAGAACTTTCCATCACAGAAATGTGAGGAAAATGTTTTTTTTTTTTACAAAGTTTGAGGTTTGCAAGGGATTCTGGGTAACAGAACCTGGTGGGAGCCAGACAAGTCACCCCATCCTGGGTTCCCCTGGGTGTCTAGTTTTCATAAATGCATAGGTTTGCTATGTTTCCCTAGGTGCCGGCTTCGCTAGGACCCAAAATCCACAGGTAGGCACATTCCGAAAAAAAGTCAGTGCCTAGTGGGCTTTCTGCCACCCTGGGGAGGGGCGAAATCAGGGGCTGTTGCCCCGATATGTCCCCGAGGGGGGCAGAAAGACTGTGGCTATTCTTTTGGAGGAGTGGGGGCATTGGGATGCTCATTCTGGGCAGCCCCCACCCCTACGTATAGAAAAGCCAGCATAATCGCTGGCGCATAGTGGGCCCTCTGCCACCCCCGGGGGGCAGATCAGGGGCTACTGATCCCATCTGCCTCCTGGGAGGGGCAGAAAAACTGTGGCATCTTTTTTTGCGGGGTGGGGGCATTGGCATACCCATTCTGGGCAGCCCCCACACCAAACTTTGGAGAACAAAAATTCCCTGGTGGCTAGTGGGCTTTCTGCCCCCCCCCCCCGGGGTGCAGATAAGGTGCTATTGCCCCATCTCCCTCCAGGGGGGGCAGAAAGACTAGCATTTTTTTTTGGGTGGGGGCATTGACATGCCCATTCTGGGCAGCCCCCACCCCTACCAATATAAAAACAAATCCCTGGCGCTTAGTGCGCTTTCTGCACCCCCCGGGGGCAGATCAGAGGCTATTGTCCCCATCTGCCTCCTGGGGGGGCATAAAGTCTTTTGTTTTCTTTGGGGGGTAGGGTGGGGGCATTTGCATGCCCATTCTGGGCAGCCCCCACCCCGGGCCTATAAAAAAAAGAATCCCTGGCATCTAGGGTGCCTTCTGCCACCCAGGGGGGCAGATTGGGGGCTACTGCCCCCATCTTCCCCCCAGGGGGGGCAGAAAGACTGGAATTTTGTGGGGGTAGGGGTGGGGTTTTGGCATGCCCATCTTGGGCAACCCCCACCCCTAAATTCATCGGGGGAAAAACCCTGGTGTCTAGTGGGCTTTCTGCCCCCCCAGGGGGCAGAAAGACTAATTTTGCGGGGGCGTGGGGGCATTGGCATGCCCATATTGGGCAGCCCCGCCGCTAATTTACACTTAAGAAAAAATCCCGGGTTTCTAGTGGGCTTTCTGCCCCCCGGGGGGGGGCAGAAAGACTGTACTTTTGCAGCGGGGTGGGGGCATTGGCATGCCCATATTGGGCAGCCCCCACCCCTAATTATAATTAGAAAAAAAATCCCTGATATCTAGTGGGCTTTCTGCACACCCGGGGGGCAGAAAGACTGTCATTTTGCCACCGGGGGTGGGGGCATTGGCATGCCCATATTGGGTAGCCCCCACCCCTAATTCAAAGTAAAAAACAATCCCTGGTATCTAGTGGGATTTCTGTCCCCCACCGGAGGGGGGCAGAAGACTGAATTTGCCCAAAAAAATATGGGGGGAGCAAAGGCCCTTGCCCAAGGGTTCGCTCCCCACCTCCCTGGTGTCTAGTGGGTGGATCACTGCTTGGGGATCGCCCTCCTGGGGCAATCGGAAAGCAGGGATCCACTAGGGAGGGGTACCATTGGAAAGGGGAGATTCTCCCCTTTCCAACGATACCTCTCCTGACTTTTACCGTGATCAGGGGGCTAGGATAGCCCCTGAGCTCGTAGAAAGCAAAACTGAAATGAGCCTCTTGGCTCATTTCAGTTTCGGTTTCACTGAAATGACGTCAGCGCGACGTGCGCGCTGATCGTCATTTCAGGGAAATAAAGCAGGCAGCCTTGGGAGCTGGGGAAGCTCTTCCCCAGCTCCCGAGGCTGTTGGGGGGTAAAGGGATCCTTTCAGGTGCCCGCACCAGAGGGATTCCCTGTGCCATGTGCGAGGACGGCCGGGGGCCGTCCGACGCACATGAGCACTGGTGCGTCGGACGGCCCCCGGTCGTCCGACGCACGAAGAGGTTAATGAGGTTCTTTGACCCTTGGTCTTATGACCATCATAATGGGACCAAGAACCCCTTTTAGCACCCAAAGCTCAGGGTAATAAGGAGCAGTCTAAGGATGAGTAAGTGAGGAGCTGTGTGATAGAAACTCAAACTTAGCAATGCTCAAATCAACACTCAATAAATCAATGCTAAGCTACTGCTTGTCATTCAAAACTGAAAAGTACTTTAATGCACACACAATGGAATAATACATACTAAATGACAAATATTTACAACAGTTCACAAAGAACAACAAATTGGAACCCCTCCTAAAGCAGGATCACAGGTTAACAGAGGTGCACATCACATGCCCAGAGGAATGTTACTGCGAGCAACTAACCCTCTTACGTCTAGAGAGCTCTCATTATATGTGAGGTACTATGTGATAATGTGCATATCAGCACGTATTAACACGACACCATAACATAACGTGTATTTGCACATTCACCCAGAAGGGTATCTTGGTGCTGAATAACAGGTGTTTATCAGGGGTGTAACACAGGCCCCCGCATCCCCCGCGGTGCGGGGGGCCCCCAGCTGCAGGGGGCCCCCTAAGCACAATACATAGGCCTGAGCGCTCCGTATTAAATCTGGAGCGGGGGCCCCTCCGTGCACATTGCAGGGGGGCCCCTTAAACTTTCGCTACGCCACTGGTGTTTATTGTTACCCAACTCAATGGTACTCATTTCATCAAACTCAGAAGGATGAAAGGCTGAGTGGACCCACCGGGATTTGAACCTGTGACCATGAGGTCAAACACAGGCCCCTACTGTGGACGCATTCATCCATTAAGCCACCAGATTAAGCCATAACGCTAAGAAACAGCAATACCACAGAAAAAGGCCTATAGCATCAACATATGGCTTTTCACTGTACACAAATTAGGCCATCTGGTTTTGTCGACATAAAAAAAGCACTACAGCCTGGAGCAAACCATTTTACAATAAAACCAATAAAGCTACGCTATTACAATGAGTATTAGGTCTCCATCTGTGTGGGGCCAAGAACACAGTGTTAAGCAGACCAAATACATTTTTCTAAGTCTATCTACGAGGACAACAACAATCCTGGCCAGACTCAAATGCACATTTATATGCTGTCATGATGTCTCCCATACGGAGTGCAGAATCACTTCCTTTGCCAGAGAAGACAAACACTTTTTAATTTCACTTTTAGTTTATTTGCTTCAAGACCTCATAAGAGATTCTCCTAAGAGATCAGGAATGACAAATTCAAGTAGAAATTTTTTTTTGTTACCATTTAATCCAATTTAAAAAAATGCCTTAAAAAGTTCCAAAGGCATGCTAGTCACAAATAGGACAATGCTTCTGATACCGTAATGGTCTTGCTGCTAATAAATGTAGGGAGTGCAGCCTTTCAACTAACATTATTTACCAATGTACAACAGAGAGAGACATGATTTAAATCCGGATGACATTGTTTACATAAAGATCAGTAGCACTGCTCCAGACTAATACCTGTCCATCTACATATGATAGAAAAGCCTCCAGTTGTCATTAACAATAACAATAATGTTATACAATGTCAGTCTTGGACAGTGCAAGCTGTCTGCTTCAAAGCTTGCTTTTGCAATCCTAATCTTCAAATCAAGTATTAATAGTCACATTGAACCCTGAGACTGTGTGTCTGTTTAGGACAAATCTTGTTGCAGGGCATACAAAAGCTTTTTCATAAATCTTTAAGGAATACAGGTGTTGAACGTTATCTCCTTCATGATTAGCACATGTAATATGATATCTGAGGCATGCTATACATAATAAAACCAGCCTACTATTGTCTCTGTTACCTCAATGTAGCTACATACTATGCTGAATTCTAGATGAAGAGTTTTTCTCTTGTACAATTTTGAACAACATAAACTAGTCAATATCATGTTGTCAATTCTACTTAGGGCAAGGCATGACTGTAGCTCCTGTCTCACTGCCCCAGTCACCCACCCTATTGCTGTCACTGAGCCAATCTCCACCCACTAAAGCCAGCCTGTTTTCTTGGAAACTCTTCAGAGTGAGGCACTGCTGGAAAGCAAAGCTGATAGTGTGGGCCCTTCCATTGTCAAGTCGTGGGAGCATATCTTCCCTTAGCAAGAAATTGCAGGATGAGATATATAAACATTCTAATCCCTTCTCCTTCCTCTAGTTAGAGAGTCTTAATCTCCTTGGGATGGGCCTCTTGTTTTACTGGCCTGTGATCTTTCCGCTTGTGCAGCAAAGTAATTAACTCACTGAGTCAGGCAGCTCAAAGGAACAATCTCATTACTGGGGGAGGGGGCTCAGAAATATATGCTATTTCTTGTAGTATGTCTATAAATCAATTTATGTCAAAGATGACCTCATATCTGGAATTCTGGGCCAATTATTTGTATCATCGTAAGCAGTGCTGATAATGTTTCACTCTGAAGTTATAGTTAAAACGTCATTTACACATAAAGTGCAGAGTCAAGTCATTACATCAAATCATTACACAATACATTTTCGCCAAAAGGGATGTTGTGTTTCCTCTTAATGGCAAAATGGATCATAAAAAATAGACGACTATCTCTCACAGTGCTACCAGTGGCACGTGTTAGACAACAATCTTCCTCACCCAGGTTGATTGGGTGCACACATGTATATGCATATGTCACTCTAAGCCTGCGTCAGAGCCCTGCACTCCACCTTCCACATCAGGCTCACTCTATTTCATAAGGCGGCCACTGGGTGTTACAGCAGAAAACCATTCTACATACACCATCATTGTGGGCAATACTCCAAAAGTGGGTACCGGGACAGAGCAGAGGTAAAACATTTCTGAGTTATCACCGGTAAAACTAATTCAGCTAAAGGGATGGAATATGTACCTAATATGCATTTTTATTAGAAGATAGTATGTTATATTAAATTAATTATAAAGTTCATATTTGATGGCACCTCTTATATTTCACATACCTTAACCCTTTTTTTCATTAAAATATATTTCACTACCAAATACTACAGTGCTAATAACTAGAGAAGGAGCCACTTGCTTCCCAGCACACTCAGATCAGTAAAAACACTTGCTTCATTGTTGCTATCAAGCACCCTATTACATGATAATCTGAGGCTTTAGGTATGTAGAATCTTCGTACTGCTTAAAAACAACAGAAATGTGCTGGGTTGAAACACAAATGTGGTTACTTGATTGGGTTTACCGTGCAAGTTATTCTTAGATGTTCATGTCCCTTTTTTCCAGTCACTACAAATAAGTCCAATGTTCTGTAGAGCAGCACTTGGTTTTGCAGTTTATCTGTAGTGCTGTCAAGCATTTCGCAGCAGTTTGCTGGTCCCTTGTGGACTTTTCGTCATCCTGCAGGATTTACAAAATGTAGAGGGATGGAAAGTTACTATCTCTTGTCCCTCCTCTACACTATCAGAAGTCACTAAGAGGCTGCTGATAGGCGAGGGGAAAATAACGAACTGAGAAGCCCCACCTAGTGTTACCCTTAGACCATCAATAGTCACTACTTGCCTGCTGATGAACCATGGGAAGGTTGTGACGTGGGTTCTCCGAAAACCAAGGTAGAACGTTTTAGATCTTCTCTTCCTGATCTCTCCTTGCAAAAACCGAGTCAATGGTTGAAACGGCCATTGCATGGGTTGGAAAATGCAAATAATTGATAGCAGCTGGGTCCTCTTTGAAGGTGTTCATGCACAGAAAGCCTCACACCATACCCATATTCAAGCGGCACACAGCAGCCCCCACCCCCTGCTAACAGTGCACAAGAGACCATTGAAACAAGCAATATATAGGAGAACCTTAAAGAAGATGCACAGATATGCCTGTCATGGACCCCCCGCAGCCCCTGAAACAAAAAACACATTAAAGAACATGGTCTCCACCCTTATGCAAGATAAATACTAGAAAACATCTGAAAAAGAAATGGCACACAAAAGACCTAGTTGCCAATACCAGCTAATAACACCAGACAGCAAATACGAATACCCTGCCTATTCTATCCTTAAAAGAGCCCCTTCAGTGCTGTGTGATGTATTGTCATGAGTTCTTGCAGTCAGCTTGTCCGAAATTGCTCTGAATATATATATATATATATATACACTGAAAAAACCGTAGGTTTCAGACATGTTATAGTTACAAATTAGCATTTAAAAAACCTTTGAAATTCACTGAAAAAACCATAGGTTTCAGGGACGTTATAGTTACAAATTAGCATTTAAAAACCTTTGAAATTCACTGAAAAAACCATAGGTTTTAGGGACAGTTATAGTTAGTTGGACATTGCACTCAGTACAAAACCCGTGAAATTCCCCCGTTATAGTTAGTCCAGCTAACTATAGCTCGCGCCCGCAATGCACTGCTGATGACGTCACATATTACATCACTCATGACATGGTCAGTGACATCACTGATGACATCACTGATGACATCTCAAATGACATCACTGATGACATCACTGATGACATCATCCAGTGACTGTGTGTTTCTGTAAAGTTTAAATATTTTTAATATATATAGGAAAAGACGTATTGAAGAATGAGTGGGTGTGTAAGTGTCTGTATGGATGATTTAGTAGGTGCGTGACTGACTGTATAAGTGAGTGATTTAACGTATCTTACTGAATGCATGGGTTAGTGACTAAACTGGGTGAATGTCTGTATCCGTCTGTCTGTTGCTGTGTAAGTGGCTGCATGTGTTTGAGAATAGCTACATGAGTGTCTATATGAGTTATTGAATGCTTGTGTGAGTATCTGTATGGGTGCCTGAGTGTTTGTGTGGGAGGGGTGTGTGCGACTCTGTGCATAGATGTGTGAGTGGGTGATTCACTGGGTGGATGGTTTCAAGAGTGCATCTGTGATAGACTGTATGGGTGGGTAAGTGTGTGTAAGAGTGTGTTAGTGAGTGAATGTATGTCCCAGTGGTACATGTGTGAGTAACTACATATGTGAAAGGCAGTATATATGTGTGTTGGAGTATATAAATAGCTATAAGCAAGAGTGACTGATTGTGATAGTGGCTGTATGGATGAGTGTGTGCTTGTATCAGTGATTGTATAAGAGCGTAAGAATGTGCTAGTATTTGTATGAGTAAGTGAGCTGGTGTGTGTATAACTGTATAGGTGAGTAAATGGTAGTGTGTTTAATTATTTGCATGACTGACTAGGTGTGTGAGTACCTCTATGGATGAGTGGCGGTGTTTGAGTGTCTATATAGGAGTATGAGTGCATATGATAGTCCTGTACTGAGTGACCGTAAATATGAGTGACTGTTCGGGTGAGTGAGTGGATGTGTGCGTAGACCTAAGAATCAGTGAGTGGGTATGTAGTTATTGGTGTTGGAGTGTCTATGGTTTTGCGAATGGCAGTCTGTACTTTAGAGTGGGTGTATCAAAGGTTATATTAGGGTGTGAGAAGATGCATGAAATTATCACATGGATGATGTCATCAGTGATGTCATCAGTGATGTCATTTGAGATGTCATCAGTGATGTCATCAGTGATGTCACTGACCATGTCATGAGTGATGTAATATGTGACGTCATCAGCAGTGCATTGCGAGGCGCGAGTTATAGTTAGCTGGACTAACTATAGCGGAGAATTTCACGGGTTTTGTCACGAGTGCAATGTCCAACTAACTATAACTGTCCCTAAAACCTATGGTTTTTCAGTGAATTTCAAAGGTTTTTAAATGCTAATTTGTAACTATAACGTCCCTGAAACCTATGGTTTTTTCAGTGAATTTCAAAGGTTTTTAAATGCTAATTTGTAACTATAACATGTCTGAAACCTACGGTTTTTCAGTGAATTTCAAAGGTTTTGTAAATGACAATTTTTAAATGTATTAATTGTTATATAAATTTTTAAAATACTGATTTACTACATTTTTAGAAACAATTTTTTTTTACATATTTTATTATTTAAATTACATTGTAATTACATTATACATTACATTACAAAAAATACTTTCTCTTAATGAATTACTTTAGTTTAAATACTTTGCAGATAGGCAATAGACTTTTAAGTACAGTAGTTACAGTTGTTGCAATGGGCAACACATTTTCAAACACAATGCAACATTCAGCTCAATGTGAATTTCTAGTTAAATGCAATTAGTTACTTTATGGATTACTTTTCTAACCACAGCACTGGATCCTAGATTCAGTCCTGGGACATCTCCTGTAAACAGTTGAGTAAAAGCGTTTTGGTTACAGTCGTGATTTTTAAGGAATATTATTGTATTTTAAAAGTTGACACTTTGAAACTTTTTCTCATAGAATCACCAATGTTATCCTATGGAAGGAAATTCACTTAGCAGGTAAAAACTGTTATCGTTACTTTTTCTTACTCAGTGTTGGATCCTGGATCCAGCACTGGTGCATCTCCTGTAAACAGTTGAAAGAATGCGTTTAAGTCATACTGTCGATTTTTAAGGAATATTTGTAGTTTGTGAAAATCAACACTTTGAAACTTTTTTGCTGAAAACCAGTCAATGTTAGCCTATGAAGGAAATTCAAGTTACCGGTAAATGCGGTTAAAATTACTTTTGAGGATCAGTACTTGGCTGAAACATGCAGCACTGAGGTCTCTCCTGATAACAGGTGAGTAAATCGGAATTCGTATTTCGGCTGATTTTAGAGGAATATTTTAAAGTTCCAAAACTCCACACTTAGAAGAATTTCCAAGTGAAACCAGTCAATGTTAGCCTATGGGAGGAAATTCAAGTTACTGGTAAGTACGGTTAAAATTACTTTTCAGGACCAGTACTGGGATGAAAGATGCAGCACTGAGGTCTCTCCTGATAACAGGTGAGTAAATCAGAATTCGGATTTCGGCTGATTTTAGAGGAATATTTGTATGTTTCAAAATCAACACTTAGAAGAATTTCCAAGTGAAACCAGTCAATGTTAGCCTATGAAGGAAATTCAAGTTACCGGTAAGTACGGTTAAAATTACTTTTCAGGATCAGTACTGGGCTGAAAGATGCAGCACTGAGGTCTCTCCTGATAACAGGTGAGTAAATCGGAATTCGTATTTCGGCTGATTTTAGAGGAATATTTTAAAGTTCCAAAACTCCACACTTAGAAGAATTTCCAAGTGAAACCAGTCAATGTTAGCCTATGAAGGAAATTCAAGTTACCGGTAAGTACGGTTAAAATTACTTTTCAGGATCAGTACTGGGCTGAAAGATGCAGCACTGAGGTCTCTCCTGATAACAGGTGAGTAAATCGGAATTCGTATTTCGGCTGATTTTAGAGGAATATTTTAAAGTTCCAAAACTCCACACTTAGAAGAATTTCCAAGTGAAACCAGTCAATGTTAGCCTATGAAGGAAATTCAAGTTACCGGTAAGTACGGTTAAAATTACTTTTCAGGACCAGTACTGGGCTGAAAGATGCAGCACTGAGGTCTCTCCTGATAACAGGTGAGTAAATCGGAATTCGTATTTCGGCTGATTTTAGAGGAATATTTTAAAGTTCCAAAACTCCACACTTAGAAGAATTTCCAAGTGAAACCAGTCAATGTTAGCCTATGGAAGGAAATTCAAGTTACTGGTAAGTACGGTTAAAATTACTTTTCAGGACCAGTACTGGGCTGAAAGATACAGCACTGAGGTCTCTCCTTATAACAGGTGAGTAAATCGGAATTCCTATTTCGGCTGATTTTAGAGGAATATTTGCACAATGGTGAAGGGAGGGGCGGGGCCTGAGGTGACATCTTTGCAAGCGCGCCCCGTGGCACGTTTTAAGTTGGAGGATTAAGTCCCCTTGAATCCTGAGGGTCCCTAGGGGCCAACTAGACCACCAGGAACCTCCAATATGCGCCAGAGGCTGCGTTGCAGAGACGTGTAGAGAGGCCACACCCCTTTTACACCTCTCTGCAACGCAGCTCTGTGGCGCATTCTGGATGTACCTGTTGGGCTAGTTGGCCCCAGAGACCCTCAGGATTGAAGGGATTTAATTCCCCATCTTAAAACGCGCCACGGAGCCTGTTTGCACACATGTCACCTGAAGCCCCGCCCCTCCCTTCACCACTGTCAAACGCGCCCGTGGCGCGTTTTAAGTTGGGGGATTAAGTCCCCTTGAATCCTGAGGGTCCCCGAGTCCAACTAGCCCACCATATACCTCCAAAAGCGCCACAGAGCTGCGTTGCAGAGAGGTGTAAAAGGGGCGTGGCCTCTGTACACTCTCTGCAAGGCAGCCCCTGGCGCATACTGGAGGTACCTGGTGGGCTAGTTGGCCTCAAGGACCCCCAGTATTCAAGGGAATTCATTCCCCCTCTGCAAGCGCGCCAGGGCGCGTTTGCAGTGTGGTGAAGGAAGGGGCGGGGCCTGCGGGCCCGATCGTTTTTTTTTCTCCCTGAAGGGGAGCTGTGTGGCCCCCTTCCTTTTCTTTTTTTGGGCCCTGGGGACCCCATCCCCCAGGGCCTTACCCCTTTTTAAATTACCTTAATAAAAAAACGGGAAGGGGCCGCGTGGCCCCCTTCCCTGGGCCTGTATTGGCCCGGGGACCCCATCCCCGGGGCATGGCCTCTATATTTATTTTTTGAGGGGGCAGCGTGGCCCCCCTCCTCTGGCCATTTTAAGGCCCGGGGACCCCATCTCCCGGGGCCGGCCCTTCCATTTTTTTTTTTTTAAATTTTCTCTTTTTTGGGGAGGGGGCCGCGTGGCCCCTCCCGAGCCTCACTTGCCCCGGGGACCCCATCCCCGGGGCTGGCCCTCTCCGTTGGGGACTGTGGGGGTCCCCAATCCCCCACAGTCCCGCCGGCTCCCCACGTCCCTTGGGAGCCGGCATTGCTATTCCACATGGGGAGCAGCTGACATGCTGCTCCCCATGTGGAAAAGCAATCGCTTTGGATATTGGAAGAGAGAGCAGGTTTCCCTGCTCTCTCTTCCAATATCCAAAGCAGTTGCTATGGCAGGACGGGAGCCGCGAGGCTCCGTCCTGCCATAGCAAACTACAGTGTCCCGAGGGTAGGCACTGCAGGAGCCGGCCCTGGGGGTGGTGGTCCCCAGGGCCATCAAGGGGCTCCAGGAGGGGGCCGCGCGGCCCCCTCCCATTCAGTACACAGCCCGGGGAGGTGGTGGTCCCCGGGGCTCTGGGAGTCCGTAACGGACCCCATATTAAAATGTTTAGTGCCCCGGGAGGTGGTGGTCCCGGGCGTGTGAGGGCTGGAGCCCCCACACAGGTTTAATAATTATTTTAAAAAAGCCCGGGGAGGTGGTGGTCCCGGGGCTGCGGGAGAGCTCAGAGCCCTCCCGCACCATTTTAAAAAAGCCCCGGGGGTGGCGGTCCCCGGGGCTTGGAGGCCCTTTGAGGCCCCCACACATTAAATTATCCCCCACCATGCCCCCAGGACTTGGGCCACCCGGGGCCAATTAACATCGAGCGCGGGAGACCGCGCTCCGATTTTTTCGGCAGGATTCGCGCACCCTGAGCGCATCCTGACGATTTTTAAAAAATTTTTTTTTTTTGCCCAGGGGGTCCTTGTGGGACCCCTGAGCAAACCTAGGGGGTCAGGGTGTTTCTACCCTGCCCCCTTTGTGCGCTTTGCGCACTTGTTTCTGTCCCTCGGTTCTACCGAGGGACAAAATAGCTGCCAACATTTCCTGAATCGGAATGTTGACAGCCAGCTGACAGCCAATTAACATGCAGCTCGTGATCGGGAGGGTACGCGGACCCTACTCGGCCATAGATATCACTAACTTTTTACTTTTCATTTTCTCAGCAACTACTGAACAGATTTACACCATTTAACAAAAGGGTTCTTTCTGAACCAAGAACTACCTCTTTGCCAAATTTGGTGTAATTCCGTTCAGCAGTTCGAGGCTGTAGCTGTGTCTAAAGTTTCCTATGGGAAAATGCATGGGGAAAACACGTTTTGGGACCCCCCTTTTTCTCGGCCCCGCTTGACGAATCCCCGAGACTTTCAGGGTAGGAGCGGACCGGAGCGGGCCACAAAGTTTGAAAATTTCGCGAAGATACGTCAACCGGCAAGAGTGTTATTTAAAATAGAATGTCGCGGATTTCCTATGGATAATAGGTTGTAACTATAACTATCTACTGGCGACCGCCAGTAGATAATATATAAACCCTTTCAGGCATAGAGTGACGAATAAATTATGCAAAAACAGAAGCATAGAACTCTGGGTAGTTCTCAAGTTTAGGTGGAAAGCAGCTCCAGTAAGAGCACTCTTCAACACCAGCGACACACCAAATTTGCTCACCTCAAATGTCTGCTTTTCTATCAAAGTCTTTAATCCTATCCTTAAAGACTTTGATAGAAAAGCAGACATTTGAGGTGAGCAAATCTGGAGTGTCGCTGGTGTTGAAGAGTGCTCTTACTGGGCTGCTCCACCTAAACGAGAACTACCAGAGTTCTCTGCTTCTGTTTTTACATATATATAATGTATATATATATATATATATATATATATATATATATATATATATAGTTAAATACTCCCAAGTTGGGCAAATGAATACCGCATTGGGAGTTACAGATTAAGGAAATAGTACAAGCAAGAGGGGTTAGGTAGAAAAACAGGGACCAAAAGATGTTACATAGAGTAGTGATGACATCGGAGCAAGAAAAAACATGTCGCTATTAGTGATTATCCACCTGGGCACGAAGGACTATCTGGGAATGGGTGAAAGAATCCCATGGGGTGCACATGAAGCAAAGTCCTGCTCATGTTCAATGTAACATGGGAAACCCACCATTTCTTCCCCTAGAACAACAGGAGGCTGAGAATGATGTGCAGTAGAAAACTGCCCACTCCTGTCTACCACAAGCCTGAAAATAGCTGGGGCAGACTTTATAGAAAGAGCAAGGGAGAGAGGGAGAAAGAAAGAGACAGAGAAAGAGTGATAGAATGTTCACTCCTCATAATTTTTAACGGATTGCACTATTTAGAACATGTGCTGATTGCTAAACACATTTCCAAAATTGTATATATTGACAGTGCTTAATTTGCAAAAGAATAATTATCGGCAGGGCCGGACTGGGAATCCAAAGCAGCTCTGGAAAATATGGTCCGACCAGCCCTGATACTGTGCATAGAGAGCGTAGCTTGCGAACATGACCCATGCAAGAGGAGTTGGTGGGTCTCCCCCAAGAAAATTGCAAAAAAAAGGCAAACAGGGTGCTTTTTACAACATATTTTTCATTATATATTTAAAAGTATTAACTTTTAAAGCATACTAAATGATGAGTTTACGATGCACCAGGATACCCAGTTATACCCACAGACATTCATACAGAGAAGACCAAAAAAAGACTGATCAGAGAGTAGAGTAACAGAGAACACCAAAATAAGACAGACCAGTCCTCATACGATGCATAGTGAGCGAGCCTGACTCCTGAAGAGGGGGCCTCCCTCTGTAAAATTTAGAAAAGAATGCCAAAATGGTGCATCTTACAACACATTTTTCATTATTGCAGGTCATTACTGAATGTTTGAACTGAAAGACCAACAAAATGGGCTAATTTCAGCACCAATGTAGTGCTGATCGCACCACTCGAGCAGCTTTTGTGCTCGAGAAGCAGCTGAGAGGCTTTTCGAGTTGATTTTCTTCTCCAACGGGCCGTTGGAGGTTTTTTTGTGTGAGAAGCCGTTTTTTTCTTCTCTTTTTTCCAACTGGAAGAGACTCCAACTTCCTGTTCCAGTCCAGCAGGCACCTACCAGTACTTTGTCCATCTCCTGGTCACTTTTAATTTGGATTTGGAGCTGGAAGGAGCACTCTCCTTGTCTGCTGCATATATACCATTGGATTTAAGGATTTTGTATTTGAGAATTCACATGTAAGTTCAAAAACTGTTTCATACTGGTGTTGTTTGTTTCATTGGGGGTATGCACCAGGATTTATTTGTACTTTTATTCAATTTTTTATATTTAATGTCGTAGGTGGCCTGCAGTTTTAGTAGGGGCCTTTTTTTACATGTAATATTTCTTCTTTTGTAAAGTAAAAATGTTGCACAGTTTAGTACATTTTCTCCATGTTTTTAACTAATTTGTAATATTCATTTAACTCACTGTGTGGCCTAGTCTACCAATGGGCCTTCTAACCAGCAGGCCCATCACTAGTCATTGGTGCATGAAACAACTGTTTCTGTGGTGTCTGTTGAATTGAAACATCATTTAGGCCATGAATGGCATTGGATTAAATTACAAAAGGTGGCTTTTTTGGGGTATTTAACTTTTTTTTCTGAAAACAGTGTATAGGTGAGGTAATATATTTGATGCCTTTGGAGGATGTGTGTTGAAAACATTTTTACCTGCCTGCATGTCTTCTTTGTTGTGGCCATGCCTCCTTGCTGATTGTTGTTATTGTTTGACTATGTGGCTGACGGCCATTTTGTGTAGCCAGCCAGTGTGCTTTTGCCATAGGCATGCATGTCTTCTTTGTTGTGCCCATGCCTCCTTGATGGTTGTTGTTGTTTGACCATGGGGAGAGGACTTGGCCTAACGGCAAGGGTGGTCGACCTCAAATCTGGGAATCTGGTTTGAGTCTCGGCAAAGATGCGCAACATCCTGTGATTCTCAGCAAGTCACTTAATCTCCCCGTGCCTAACAAAAATGAATGTGTCCTCATGTAACGCAACTGGTGCTCGTGTAAAGCGCTCTGATACCCGATACCTTTGGGTCACATTCACGCTATATAAAACTCCGTTAAAAAAAAAAAAAAAAATGGCTGGCGGCATGTTTTTGTAGCCAGCCAGTGTGCTCTTGCAAATGGCCTGCATGTCTTCTTTGTTCCCCATGCCTGCTTGCTCAGTGTTGTTGTCTGGCCATGTGGCACTGGCTGGGAGCCATTTTGTGCATCCTGCCAGTGTGCCTTTGCCATAGGCTTGCATGGATGGATGAGATACCAGTTTAATAATATGAGTGAGGATCATTGTAGTATGTATATTAAGAATATGATTTTGTTGAACAATGCGTATATAATATTACATGCATTTTTTTTATTTTTTTTATTTTGCACCTCCAATAGTCAAGTCAATAATACTTTTATTTGATTTCTTTAAAATCATAAAAGGGTGGAACGAGCCACCAAGGTGCATGAGACATCAACGCAATCAATCGAATAAAAACGAACAATGAAAACACGTCAGAACTCATATAGAAAAAGAGCAAACTTCTGAATAAATAGATTTAAAACTGACTTGCTTGCTTCTTCAGGATGTGACAGGCTAAAAAAAAACCAGAATATGAGCAAAAAGATTAAAAAGTAAGTAAGCAAAGCGATTCTATTTTAAGAGATTCAGTTCAAATCTCTTTATTGTCTAATTCTTTTGCCGCTATGTTCCAAAGTTTTATTGCTCTGCAGGACAATTGAACTGACGAGCCTCCGAGGCATTTTATGACAGCCGCTCTACAAGACCTTATTTGTTCTCTTCTCAGCATTTCCCAAAGGAGGGTTTTCCGAGTGTCTAGTAGCGAAGGACAGATACATAGAAGATGTAATAGTGACTCATCACCTTGTCCGCAGAGGCGGCATTCCATTGTCGTCCACGTCCGTTTCCATTTTGGGGTGAAATCTTTCAAAGGGAATGATCCCAGCCTTAGTAGCGTCAGGTTTTGCTTTTTTTGTTGTGAAACATGTTCAAACAAGTACAATTGAGGTTTCAACGTTTTGTAGGATTGCATCACGGCCCATGCATGAGGTTTGTGGGCCAAAGCGGCTTTATCCAATAACAGTGAGGTCCGTTTGATTGCTTTGTTCGCTTCGTTTTTAAACCCAGAGTAAGTCGTTATTGTAAGCCAAGCCGCGTCTAACTGTAATGCAGAAAGCTATTCTTTTAAGACTGGGAAAACAGATTTGCTAAGCCTAGATTGTTTTTCAATCTCCTGCCAGCAATAATGGGCTAAGGTGTTATCTTCTGCTGCCCTCATCCTCCAATAGTATTTGGCCAAGGCTCCTTGTCTTGGAGGCATCTGATTTTTTAGACCATATTCTAGTCTTATCTGTGCTTGTGAAATGTGTCGTGGGATTAGGAACAATTTCTTAAAGAGGCTGGATTGGGATGTATTTAAAACTGTCGAGTCCTTTGCGTTTAGCATTTCCGATCCATATGAAATGGATGGCAAAAATTTTGCTGCAATGACCTTCAGCAGGTGACTTGTTGAACAGCTGCTGAGTTTTTTCTGTAAGGTTTTAAATGCAAGTAGCAGTTGTTTGGCTTTTTTTAGTCCTTGGTCAAGGTGTTGCTTAAAATTGAGGTGGCGGTCTAGTTGGAACCCCAGATATTTATACGTGTCCACCTGGGCCAAAGGTTTCTCATTTAACGTCCAGATGAATTTGGGACGTTTTTTGTGGCAGTTGGAAAAGCACATGACCTTCGATTTTTGATGGTTAATTACTAGTTGAGCAGAGGTGGTATATGTGCCTAGTTGGGAGATCAGCCGATTCAAGCCTATCGGTGTTTGAGATAGGAGGACGATGTCATCTGCATATTGGAGACTTACTATTAATGTTTTCCCCAGTTTTGGGGGATCGCCATGTATTGAGCGAAGATTTTTCTCTAAGTCGACTGTGTAGACGTTAAATAAACAGGGGGCCAACACGCACCCCTGTTTTAGTTCATTGCTAGTTGGAATTTTGTTTGTTAAGCTTCGCCCATCTCCTTTCTTTATTTGAACCCATGTTTATGAATAGAGGTTGATGATTGCCTCCAGGAGTTTGGTTGGAACTCCCCATGTTTTCATTTTTGCCCATAGCTTGGTTCTCGGGACTTTGTCGAATGCTGCTTTAAGGTCTACGAAGCATGCATACAGAGTGCTCGATTTTGCACAGGCTTGGTTGGCTAAAAGAGTAACTGCAGATATATTCGTTAAGGTGCCCATCTCTGCCCGAAATCCTGTTTGTGTGTTTGGAATGAGGTTTATTGGACTGACCCAATCCTCCAAGTCTGCCAGCAAGTTTGATGCATAGATTTTTGCCTCTACATCAATAAGTGCTATCAGTCTATAATTGGACGGATCGGAGCGTGCACCCGATTTGTATATTGGGTGTAGGATGCTTCCTCACCAGGAGTCTGGAATCGTGCTAGACTCTAGGATGTGTGTGAACAGAGGAGTGAGATGGCTGGACCAAAAGGATGGATCTTGTCTGAATAATGCGTTTGGCAGGCCATTTGGCCCTGGTGCTCTGTCTGATCTCAAGTTTTTTTATGGTTTTGAAATACCTGCTCTTGTGTGATCAGCTGGAAAAATTCTGATGGTTCTAACCTGGTTATCTCCCGGGCATATGGTTGACGATTATCCTCTTTTTGATTATTCCTGTGATAGGGTGGATTTTTAATTTGTTGTGTGCCATTTTTTATGTCTATTTTCTAGGTGGCTATAGGTTTTTGGGCCATGTAGGTTGTTATCACCCTGGCGTCCATCCCCGTCGGTTTTCCAGGTTTAGAGGTGTTTGGCTCACCTGGGAGTGAGATCGCGTTGTATGTAGCTTCGATGTGGACTCTTCATGTGTCCTCCATTATGTCCGAGTTGTAATGTCGGTTTTTGCCATTTGATAAAAGGTTGATGGTTTCCCAGAAAAGTTTGGAATCTCTTCGCTTTCTGGCGTGGAGAAGTGTTGTCCAAAGTTGTTCTTTGTACTCTTGCTTGGCTACCTTGATGTCTTTTTTTAGATCTTTTTTTATTCTTGCTGTTGACAAAAGGATCTGCTGTGAAGATTCTGGGCCCTGGGTTCGCAGTGATCTTAGATGTTTGTTCAATTGTTTGGTTTTTTTTTGTCCTTAAATTATTAGTGTACCAAGCTGCCCTGATTGGTCTGTGGGCTTTGTGACCATTGCCCTGTTTGGAATTTTTTTTATTTAGGTCACTGATGAACGACTCCCAGGCCTTTATGCGCAGAGGTTCTGCTTCTGGTAACTCCAATAATGTAAGACATGTCCCCATAATATTATCTTATTCCAGATGAGGCATTTTAAGTTATAAGATTGGATTGATAATGACATTGCCTTGGCTTGTCCAGAGCTTTTTAGGGTTGTGGTCAATGTAAAGGTTTGAGGATGTGGTCAATTTCCGCTCTTTCCTTTATTTGGAAATCCGGGATAAGAGGAAGGAGGTCTGGATCGGTTAGGGTGTATTCGATGGTTGTGCCTGTTTTGTTTGTCACTCTGGTGAATGCTGCGGGGCTATCCGACTGCCCTCATCCATTGATCGTGCACAGCGAAAAATCGTCCAGGCGAGCCGCACATCTCTTGCCATGTGTGTCCCATCAGTGTCTTGCCTGTATATGGCCTGATGTGTTTTTTTCCCTGCCCTGTAGTAGATTCATGTTGAAGTCCCCGGACAATATTATGTTGGCTTGTGGGTAGATAAGTTTTAGTGTTTCTAGTGTGGCAATCAGTGGCTCAATTCTTGGGCCCTTCTGCTTGGCAGCATGGTGGATGTAGATATTCAAAATTAACAAAATCGTAGAGGGCGAAACGTCAAGTTTGAAGCATAGCATCCAAGAGGAGTTGAGATCTATGGCAGAGACTTTCCATGAAATGTCTGTCGAGATAAAAATCGAGAGGCTGCCTTTTGCCCTTCCATACTTTGTATCTCTCTTGGTTGGGTTCAGATATTCTTTATAACCTACTATTGGTGAGTTATTCATCTGCCATGTTTATTGTAGTAGAAGTATATCATACTGTAGAATAAATTATACAAAGTCAGCTTCTTCGAGTTCTGCGCTTAGGCCGTTCACATTCCATGAGCAGATCTCCTCCGATGGTTTTCTTTTCGTCCTCCCATATAAACATTGGCAATTATATTTTTAATTTTTTATGTTCTTTTTTTATTTTGTTTTTAATATTTTATGTTCATTTTTTATTCTTTTTAATATTTTTTATTTCACTTTTTTATTGTAATTTTTACTTTTAATTTTATAATTGTACCTTTTAATTTAATTTTTTTCTATTTTTTCCCCATTTGTCGATTCATCATCCATCCATCCATCCACAATAGGTGCACAGTCACGCAACAGCTTTCAGTTTTTTTAGGTATATAATTCCATTTCCTCCTGGACACCCTGGCTGCACTGCACTTTAGACACATCAGCATTATTCATTTGTGTAATGATGATTATTCCATTTCCCCCGGACCACATTCCCTGCCATAGGCGCACACTAACCTCCATTTTTAAAAGATTACTATTTCATTTACCCATGCAGTTCCCTGAGTGCCACAGGTGTCTTCTTTAGAATTTATGGACATAAAGGAAAGCGCTCTAACATTTTGTATATTGTGTGTTATTCTGATGGGGAATTAAAATGTTATGGTATGGTGGTGTGGTTTTTGGATATTATTACCTAAGTAAACAACCACACTAATATTGCCTTTGTCTGTACTATTTCAAACTGCAACAATGCCACGTTTCACACTTAGGCCCTCATTTATGTGCCCCTAGCGACACTTTTGCACTGTCAGAGCATAATTTTTTTGACGCTCAGGTGGATCAGTGTGCCACAGCATGTTTACAAGGCCACGCAAAGCAACTTTGCATGGCTTTTCATGGCCTTGTAAATATGTGCCCTTTTCATGCAGAACGCTGCGTGAAAGTGGTATTCAATGGGTGTTGCTGTGGGTGTTCCCATGCAGCACCCATGGAATCTGAAGTATTCCCAGATTTACGAGGAATCATAAACCTGGGAATGCATCAGATTTTAACACCACTGCAGGGGTGGCGTTAGGGAGGTCCGACGAGGAAAAATATCCTTATTTTTCCTTGTTTTTTCCTCTTTCTACGTGTAGAAAGAGGAAAACACCACTCGTGATTCATGAAGGTACACCTTCCTGCACAAAAACAATCACCCGTACAATGCATACACCCTTGCACCATGGCGCAAGGGTGCCTGAGCTGGCGCAAAGCCCATTGTGCAAAAGCGTAGGGGATAAAGACAGGAAAGCGCCGTATCTCAGAGATACTGCACATTCCTGCCCTTTTCTTTTGATGCAGGGCAGTGCAGCAAGATTCCTTGCAGCACTGCCCTGCGCCAGAACCTCATAAAGTAGGCCCTAAGGGCCAAATGTATCAAGCCTTTTTCCCGTTCGCAAATGGGCCGATTCTCAGAATCGGCTCGTTCGCGAACGGGAAAAAGCCTTTTGGGATGTATCATCCCAAAAGGCCCTCGCAAAATAAGGAATCGCAAAAATTGCGTTTCCCTATTTTGCGAATGCATTTAAGGAATCGCAAATTGCGATTCCTTAAATGCAATTCTGGAAGCACCAGCAATTTGCGATTTGGCCTTAAGGAATCGCAAATTACCACCAACTTCAAGTTGGTGGTAGTTTGCAAGTTCCTAGAAAAATGCACTTTTTTGTATTTTTCAAAGTGCCCTGTGAGAAGAAGGACATTCCCACAGTGGCATGTCACCCCAAATGTTTTTTGGACCATCACGTCATATGCCTGCTGCACCAGCCTCTGGGGAGAAAGCTGAGAGCAGCACCCCTGCATCAACAGCATCACCCTAACCTAAGCCCAAGAAGATCATGTTCATGTCTGTCAGTGAGGCGGCCATTGCAATCATGGTGACGCCAACAAGCAGTGACACTGAATTTGATGTGTCCCTTTCGCTAAGTAGTATCCAATCATT
This sequence comes from Calotriton arnoldi, assembly GCA_963921515.1. Taxonomy (NCBI): domain Eukaryota; kingdom Metazoa; phylum Chordata; class Amphibia; order Caudata; family Salamandridae; genus Calotriton; species Calotriton arnoldi. The sequence continues at coordinate 5,367,009 of CAWUFW010000051.1, forward strand.
TCAGGAAACAGAGCAAAGAGGACAGCAGCCGCAGCCAGCAATAGTACATCTTTGTGATGCTGAAACAGAACCGGAGGTTGATCTTCCCTCTGAGCAAGAACCTCCTCTTTTAGAATCATTGGCTCCCAGATCTCCAGCAAGGAAAAGAAAGGGTACTACTGTACCATTTCCACCACTTCTTATGAAGATGATAGGGACATGGAGTGGACCCCGGCAGAGTCCAGAAGACACCGGGAGAGTCAAGGGAAAAGAAAAGTTCCTGAAAGCCTTAGACTTATGGAAGGGGATGATGAGGAGCATGATGAGGCAGTCATTGTGGAAGGTGACATAGAGGAGTCCGACATTGCTATTCAACCTGCTCCAAGGGATGTGACACAGGAGGCACCACCAGCTTTCATTTTTGCAAAGCCCCAGCAGAGACCTGCACGAGTAACCACTACCTCATTAGAAGTATGCACTGTATAGAGGCAATCGATGACATGCCCACCTACCTCCGGTTCTTCTTCAGGCTTTTGCAGTGGCACAGTAAAAAAGTACTCCTCCCTAGTTTGTGAATTTGTTGCGGTTAGCAAAGAGGGGGAGCACATTGCAGTATGCACCATTTGCCACACACATGTTTGTCGAGGTATGGCTGGTACAAATTATGGTACTGAAGGCCAAACGACCCATATGGAAAAACAACACACAATCTGGTGGGAGGAGGACCTTCGAACAATTGCTGGACGTGGTCGTTGTGATGAAGGAGAAGAGAGCCTGGTAACATCAGCTACAAGACCAATCATGGTGGGAGGTGATGATGAGGAAGAAGAGGGTGAGAATCTCATGCAAAACAGCCTTGTCCCCAGCAGTGTGCCACCTGAATCACCCATCTCAGCAACTTCACTATGGCACAAGGCTCAGAGTAAGAAGGAGACATCACAGAATGCAGTGACTGCCCAATGACGCAGACTGAGTCTACCACCACCTACTTCTCAAAAGTCACCTGCATCAGTGGCCCCAGAAAAAAAGAAAAAAATGCAAGCTACTATTATGGGCATGTTCACTCAGGAGAGGCTCTATGAATGCAACCATCCAACGGCATGTTTGTTCAATCGGAAGCTGGCAAAAATGTTAGCGCTGGGCCTCCTACCTTTTTCTTTTGTGGAAGAAGTGGGATTCTTAGAATTTGTGGCAGCCATCTGCTCGAAATGGATGGTTCCAAATCGGACCTATTTTGCCAGAGTTCCTGATGCAGCGCTGCATCACTATGGGCTACAATTGGTTGGACAAGCTTTGCAGCAAAATGTTGTTCACACTATCCACCTGACGACAGACATGTGGACCAGTTATCAAGTGACTGATTACATGTGCATCACTGCACAGTGAATCTCTTTTATGGGTGTAAAGCAAAAGATATCTTCAGGTCTTGGCCCTGAAGAAAGAGTGTTTGGCGGCATGGAACAGTGGCCATGTTTGCCATGGAGAAATCACAAACAGCTTTAAACATCTTGGATGAATTTAACAGCAAGGTGTATGAATGGTTGTGACCCAGAGGTCTCAGAATTGGATTTTTTTGCCACGGACAATGGCAGTAACATAGTCAAGACCATGTCAGATGGTGGCTATTTCAAGGTCCTGTGTTTGGACCACTGCATCAACATGGTGGTGCAAGACTTTCTAAAAAAAAGACATAGTCAGCAACATAATTACCACCTGCAGAAAATTCTGAACTCATTTCAGCCATTCTTTTAAAGCCCGGAAGCAGTTTAGGAATATTCAACGTGGTAATAGAGCACCAGTTAAAGCCCTGATACTGGAGCTGCCAACATGTTGGAACTCGACCTCTTACATGTTGCAACATCTGTTTGAGCAGTACAAACATATTAATGACTATGTCATTCAAAGAGGATGGGATGCAGTTGGGGAAGCTCTGAACATGAATGCAGACAAATGGGGCCCAGTCAAATGCCTGACACAGATGTTACTCCCTTTTGAGGTTTTCACACAGGAAGTTAGCAAGGAGGATAGTACGTTGAGCCAAGCTATCCCGTTGTTGCATCTGCTACAGGATCAGGTAAAGAAGGTGTCTGAAAGGATTTCTCCCACAGGTGTAAATGAAAACACAGAAGCGCATGCCTTGTTTAAAAGCTTAATCCTTCGCTTGGCTTGTAATGCAAGGCTCCAACATGACATCATCTCACCCAAACAGTACATCTCCACCCCCTAATCGATCTGTTGTGCAAAAATATTCTGCCCAGTTTCATTCCTTTTTCTGAAGGGGATGTTTCAAAATGCAAGAGGTGGATTGTTGAGCAAGCTGGAGTCCTGGAAGAAGAACGACTGGAACTTAGAGTCCCACCATGCAGTTCTGGGGTGCCGCCTTCAACTTCCAGAGAGGGCAGTCTTGTCTCACAGTAGCCAACAACACCATCAACCAGAACACCGGCAACAACAGCAACAGAAGGATTGGCCCCACCATATCCACTATATTGGTTTCAATGGCAGGGCTTAAGTCCAGTGCAGAGGCGATGGAAAAAGAGGTTGAGCAAGTGGCAGCACCAATGACCATCCACAGGATGTTCTAGGAGTATCTGGATGATCCAAAAGAGGTCTATGTGGATCAAAACCCATTGATATATTGGTATGGTATGTGCCAAAGGCCAGAGTTCAAAAGACACACAATTGATGGACGGAATGCAGAACAAATCAAAACATTCACCACCAGTCAAGAGATCTGGGTTAATCCATCATTCTTTTGCTCACCATGCCATCCCAGCCATATGCAAATCAGTCTTGATCCTGTGCCTCATGGGAACAGTCCAGCCCGAACTGCCAAGCCAGGTCCTCCCTGGACCGGAAACAAGCATCCTAGGTCCGGTTTTGGGGTTTCACCCCTCTTCAGCCAGGATAGCTTGATTCCAGTGGCACAGTGAGCCCAGGACCCACGTCTGGGCATACCTGGTGCACTTAGGGCGAGAAAGCAAAAGACACAGAATTGATGGACGGAATGCAGAACAAATCAAAACATTCACCCCCACTCAAGAGATCTGGGTTAATCCATCATTCTTTTGCTCACCATGCCACCCCAGTTTAGACCTGACCATATGCCAATCAGTCTTGATCCTGTGCCTCATGGGAACAGTCCAGCCCGAACTGCCAAGCCAGGTCCTCCCTGGACCGGAAACAAGCATCCTAGGACCGGTTTCGGGGTTTCAGCCCTCTTCAGCCAGGATAGCTTGATTCCAGTGGCACAGTGAGCCCAGGACCCACGTCTGGGCATACCTGGCGCACTTAGGGTGAGAAAGCAAAAGTCACACAATTGATGGACGGAATGCAGAACAAATCAAAAGATTCACCACCAGTCAAGAGATCTGGGTTAATCCATCATTCTTTTGCTCACCATGCCACCCTTGTTTAGACCTGGCCATATGCAAATCAGTCTTGATCCTGTGGCTCATGGGAACAGTCCAGCCCGAACTGCCAAGCCAGGTCCTCCCTGGACCGGAAACAAGCATCCTAGGACCGGTTTCTGGGTTTCACCCCTCTTCAGCCAGGATAGCTTGATTCCAGTGGCACAGTGATCCCAGGACCCACGTCTAGGCAAACCTGGCGCACTTAGGGCGAGAAAGCAAAAGACACACAATTGATGGACGGAATGCAGAACAAATCAAAACATTCACCCCCAGTCAAGAGATCTGGGTTAATCCATCATTCTTTTGCTCACCATGCCACCCCAGTTTAGACCTGGCCATATGCAAATCAGTCTTGATCCTGTGCCTCATGGGAACAGTCCAGCCCGAACTGCCAAGCCAGGTCCTCCCTGGACCGGAAACAAGCATCCTAGGACCGGTTTCGGGGTTTCACCCCTCTTCAGCCAGGATAGCTTGATTCCAGTGGCACAGTGAGCCCAGGACCCACGTCTGGGCATACCTGGCGTACTTAGGGCGAGAAAGCAAAAGACACAGAATTGATGGACGGAATGCAGAACAAATCAAAACATTCACCCCCACTCAAGAGATCTGGGTTAATCCATCATTCTTTTGCTCACCATGCCACCCCAGTTTAGACCTGACCATATGCCAATCAGTCTTGATCCTGTGCCTCATGGGAACAGTCCAGCCCGAACTGCCAAGCCAGGTCCTCCCTGGACCGGAAACAAGCATCCTAGGACCGGTTTTGGGGTTTCAGCCCTCTTCAGCCAGGATAGCTTGATTCCAGTGGCACAGTGAGCCCAGGACCCACGTCTGGGCATACCTGGCGCACTTAGGGTGAGAAAGCAAAAGTCACACAATTGATGGACGGAATGCAGAACAAATCAAAAGATTCACCACCAGTCAAGAGATCTGGGTTAATCCATCATTCTTTTGCTCACCATGCCACCCTTGTTTAGACCTGGTCATATGCAAATCAGTCTTGATCCTGTGGCTCATGGGAACAGTCCAGCCCGAACTGCCAAGCCAGGTCCTCCCTGGACCGGAAACAAGCATCCTAGGACCGGTTTCTGGGTTTCACCCCTCTTCAGCCAGGATAGCTTGATTCCAGTGGCACAGTGATCCCAGGACCCACGTCTAGGCAAACCTGGCGCACTTAGGGCGAGAAAGCAAAAGACACACAATTGATGGACGGAATGCAGAACAAATCAAAACATTCACCCCCAGTCAAGAGATCTGGGTTAATCCATCATTCTTTTGCTCACCATGCCACCCCAGTTTAGACCTGGCCATATGCAAATCAGTCTTGATCCTGTGCCTCATGGGAACAGTCCAGCCCGAACTGCCAAGCCAGGTCCTCCCTGGACCGGAAACAAGCATCCTAGGACCGATTTCGGGGTTTCACCCCTCTTCAGCCAGGATAGCTTGATTCCAGTGGCACAGTGAGCCCAGGACCCACGTCTGGGCATACCTGGCGCACTTAGGGCGAGAAAGCAAAAGACACACAATTGATGGACGGAATGCAGAACAAATCAAAACATTCACCCCCAGTCAAGAGATCTGGGTTAATCCATCATTCTTTTGCTCACCATGCCACCCCAGTTTAGACCTGGCCATATGCAAATCAGTCTTGATCCTGTGCCTCATGGGAACAGTCCAGCCCAAACTGCCAAGCCAGGTCCTCCCTGGACCGGAAACAAGCATCCTAGGACCGGTTTCGGGGTTTCACCCTCTTCAGCCAGGATAGCTTGATTCCAGTGGCACAGTGAGCCCAGGACCCACGTCTGGGCATACCTGGCGCACTTAGGGCGAGAAAGCAAAAGACACACAATTGATGGACGGAATGCAGAACAAATCAAAACATTCACCCCCAGTCAAGAGATCTGGGTTAATCCATCATTCTTTTGCTCACCATGCCACCCCAGTTTAGACCTGGCCATATGCAAATCAGTCTTGATCCTGTGCCTCATGGGAACAGTCCAGCCCGAACTGCCAAGCCAGGTCCTCCCTGGACCGGAAACAAGCATCCTAGGACCGGTTTCGGGGTTTCACCCCTCTTCAGCCAGGATAGCTTGATTCCAGTGGCACAGTGAGCCCAGGACCCACGTCTGGGCATACCTGGCGCACTTAGGGCGAGAAAGCAAAAGACACACAATTGATGGACGGAATGCAGAACAAATCAAAACATTCACCCCCAGCCAGAGTTCAGCAGGCTGGCAATAAAGTATCTGGCTTGTGCTGTGCCCAGTGTGTCTGCTTACCGTGTGTTCAGTGCAGCTGATGCAGTTGCCATAGTCAGAAGGACCAGTCTCTTGGCTCTAAATGTGGAGAGATTGACTACGCTCAAAATGAACCAACATTTCATACCACACAATTACACCGTTCCTGAAGCAGCAGAGAAGGAGGAGGAGGATTGGTCAGGTTCAAGTGTGTTAGCTGACCAACTTCTGGGTGAACCACCTGAGTTTGAGGACGGCCTCTACTTCCCGGACTGAGTATGCCTGTGCTTCCATAGAAAGTTTTAATTTCTTCTAGTTGAACTTCTATCTTTGCCCCCCCAAAAAATAGCTAGTAAAACATTATTTTTGTGCCAGATTTATGCTGCCCACCAGTTTTTAGTCACATATATATTGCTGGATTGCATTTGGACCTGTGTACATTAAAGAAGCCTTCACAATTCCTTCATGACATTGAAGACAATGCCTGCCTCCATCAAATACCTATCATTTTTTGCATCCCCAGAGTTGTTGATTTGCAAGAGTGCCAATACCAAATTTCAATGTGTTGCCTGCGTCAAAGATGAATTGTGTACCTACTACCTAACCTACCCATGCTTGGACTGGAAGAGGTAACTAAAACTATTGCAATGGTGAGTGAGTGATTGTGAGTGATGATTGATGGTTCATGTGGTGGCAGACAATGAGGGAGGGAGTTGAACTGTAATTTCAGTACTTGTTTGAGATGAGTTGCAATGTTTGGGGCCCGAATGATGGGCGATCACTTTTTCTTGTAGGTGATTGTCCTTTACAAACTTACTTAGCGAAAATTAACCTGTACGGTCCACTAATATGATCCTTCTGTTTTTCATCACCTAGGAGGGCTGCCCCGGTTGCCATAGTCAGAAGGACCAGTCTCTTGGCTCTAAATGTGGAGAGATTGACTACGATCAAAATGAACCAACATTTCATACCACACAATTACACCGTTCCTGAAGCAACAGAGAAGGAGGAGGAGGATTGGTCAGGTTCAAGTGTGTTACCTGACCAACTTCTGGGTGAACCACCAGTTTGAGGATGACCTCTACTCCCCTGACTGAGTATGCCAGTGCCTCATAGAAAGTTTTAATTTCTTCTTGCTGAACTTCTATCTTTGCCCCCCAAAAAAGTAGCTAGTAAAAGATTATTTTTGTGCCAGATTTATGCTGCCCACCAGTTTTTAGTCACATATATATTGCTGGATTGCATTTGGACCTGTTTACATTAGAGAAGCCTTCACAATTCCTTCATGACATTGAAGACAATGCCTGCCTCCATCAAATACCTATCATTTTATGCATCACCAGAGTTGTTGATTTGCAAGAGTACCAATACCAAATTCCAATGTGTTGCCTGCGTCAAAGATGAATTGTGTACCTGCTACCTAACCTACCCATGCTTGGACTGGAAGAGGTAACTAAAACTATTGCAATGGTGAGTGAGTGATTGTGAGTGATGATTGATGGTTCATGTGGTGGCAGACAATGAGGGAAGGTGTTAAACTGTAATTTGAGTACTTGTTTGAGATGAGTTGCAATGTTTGGGGCCCGAATGATGGGCAATCACTTTTTCCTGTAGGTGATTGTCCTTTACAAACTTACTTAGCAAAAATTAACCTGTTCGGTCCACTAATATGATCCTTCTGTTTTTTCATCACCTAGGAGGGCTGCCCCAGATTATCATTTGATTTACAAGACTACCAAATTACAATCTGTTTCTTACATCATAGGGGAGGTAGTGTACTTACCATGGTGCTTGGATTGAAACAGGTAACCATTGCATCAACAAGTGATTATTGATTGATTGTGAGTGATGATTGATGATTCATGTGGTGGTAGACAGTGAAGGAGGGTTTTGAAGTGTAATTAGTGAACGTTCTTGAGATGATTTGCAATGTTTGGGGCCCGAATGATAGACAATCATTTTTTCCTGTAGGTGATTGGCCTTTACAAACTTACTTAGCAAAAATTACCCTATTCGGTCCACTCTTATGATCCTTCTGTTTTTCAATCACCTAGGAGGGCTGCCCCAGATCATCATCTTATTTACAAGTCTGCTAAATCCCAAACTGTTGCTTGCATCATAAGGGAGATAGTGTACGTGATTGGATTGGAACAGGTAACCATTGAACCAACGAGTGATCATTGAGTGATTGTGAGTGATGATTGGTGATTCATGTGGTGGCAGGCAGTGAGGGAAGGTGTTGAACTGTATTTTGGGAACTTGCTTGAGATGATTTGCAATGTTTGGGGCCTGAATGAGGGGTGATCGTTTTTTCCTGTAAGTGATTGGCCGTTCTACACTTTTTATTTTTTATTTTGTAGGGTCCTCTCCTTTTTTCTGGTTCTTCAGAGACCAGAACAGTCACTTTAGTTAACAAACAAAAACCTATACAAAATACTGCAATTCTGTTTCTCTACTTGTTCTTCAACAGCATTGCACTACATGTCTATTTTGCTCGGGTCATGACTGGGACGGAGTTACTTGGAGTCAGGAGGAGGATGGAAGAACTCAGGGTGGGACTACCTCATCAACAGCTAGAAGCAAGAAGTTATTGACTTCAAAGGGAAACCATGACTCTGAGGACTAGTGCTCAGCATGTGGAATTGAGAGAGTTGCGTTGATTTGTGAAATGGTGGAGTCCTCCTCTTGTTTTTTTTTGCTTTGCCTCTGAGTCTTCTTAGTATAGTCTTCATGAAGCTTATCTTCCTTCTGTCCTTCTCCTTGACTCTAAAATATGGTTTCTGTTTTACAATCCATAAGTCTTCTAGTTTCCTGGATGAACGAAAGGTGAAAGCTGAGCTCAACTCTCCTGCTTACCTACCGGACCAGTCCAGACAGGGACCCAGGAGTGATGGACATTCCCGAGGAGAATGCAGATGCACCACCTAATTTTTAAATACAGTATCATTTTTCTTTTAACAATCATATTTGGAGAACTGGGTGGGTGGGTTCACTCCTCCATAATTTTATTTTTTCCAACCTAGAAGAAGGTACATTTAGATATCTGATAACTTGGGTCGCGGGGCAGAACAACTGTTTTCAATGCATTTAACTGTACTGTGTCATACCCATTCCTTCGGTTCCTTCCACAACATATTGATGATGATGATGTGCTGCTCATTGACCAGATGAATGTTGCCCTTGTGTGGTGGTTGTCTTTGTCAAACCTTTCCAAAAATCCCCTTTCCCATTCAGTCATCAAACCCCTAACCTTATTTCCCTGGGCTGTGGGATTTGAGGCGTGGCTTAATTTACACCATCAATGGATCACACACTTGGTGGGGCGGATGTGGTAAAAACAACACCAACTCACTGCAGGATCTTCCATTACCTAAGCAATAGCCCACACTGGCCCCATTTGCCCACCCGAGCATAAAAGTGATCCATATTTTAGATACAGAACGAAGACCATCAGTCGTCAGCATCATCATTCAGGCCTTGTGTTGCATAACCATAAAAAGCCTACCCTAAGCTTGTCCACTCCAGACTTTGAGTCCAGTTTTCATGACTCGAGGATTTCATAACCTTAGTTTTAATAGTAGCTCCCCATTGCTCAAGTTATGACTATTGCTATTTTTTGTTATTTTATCACTATCAGGAATTCTTTGTTGTGTCATCATGTAGTAGTCGGTTCTCAATCATTTGTAAAGCTTTGATATAACTCACTACTCAGTGTTTTTATTTCAATTTAGTTGTCTGCGATGGATAATCCTTCTGATTAATCCTACAGTTGGAGCTCAGCTCACCTGGGTGGGAATGGGACCTTGCTAGTGAAGTTGTGATGCCTTCCCTGTTATTGCTTCATCTATATTCAGGTAAGACAACTATGGAGAGAAGTGAACTAGTTCAGTTAGTAAGTAACTAACTAACAGCTACTACAAGTAATCATTTATCTAGGTTGTTGTAGACAATATAGGTCATGGCAGCATCCCCCTTAATGTTCAAGATAGTTAGAGAGCATTAACTACCTATAACTAAGCAGTATAATACACTCCTACAAGCAGATAAACTGGCTGCATAAAAGCAGTGCAAAGTAAAAGTAAAACGCAAAAAAACTACTTCAGGCATAACTTTTGATGAAATATAATAATGTTCCCCTTTACTTTTTTTAACAAACAAACCCAACCTCTCTACCCACAACAAACAAATTTACCCAACAACCAATGTCCAAAAATTTCCAACGAATAAAAAAACCCGGTCCCAAATCATTTCTCACTGTCTCCACCCACAAGTCCCTCCCACCAAAACAGAAAATTAAAAAAATGACTAGAAGAGGGCATTATCCATTTGGACCTGCAGCTGGTCCAGGCTCTGCTCCATCCTGATGAGCCGGCTTGCCATAGTGTCCAGCTGCTGCAGGATGCACCCCATCAATGGCCTGCTGTCAGAGTGGGAGGGGGTGGTAGCAGTTGCTATCAGCTTTTACGGATCCGGCGATGGTATGGCCAGAAGGCTGGAGACTGATGGGGACTGGCTGCACTGTGGCCTGGCTGAGAGGCAGGTATTTCTGCCTCTTCTTCTTCCAGGACCACCAGCTGCCGATATTCCTGCTGGATACCGCCCAGCCTCTGCCGCCACAGACGGGCCGCTACCTCCTGCCTGTTGGGTGCTACGGGTGGACCAGCAGGAGTATCTATATTGAGAAGAACAAAAAGAAAAAAGACAAATTGTAAATAATGCTCTGTGCAAACAGTGGAAAAATAAATTACGTCTCATTAATGAGTAAGGTATTTTGCTCAATGGAGTACAAGTGGTAAGTTGTACTAAATTAATGGAGCCATGCTCATTGCTACACAGCACGTTGGATATTTTGCTAGTGTCTGCAGCTGGGGCAGCTGAAGTTGACAATTATCAATTTTTAATTTCAATGGCCCTGCTCTTCTTAAGGCCTTCGCTGCGAGCGGAATTCCAGCCAGGTGCTGGACATTCCAATCGCGGGCTCAGCTCGTCATGCGCACAGCCCGCCCGTGCAGCATGACGAGCTGAGCTCGTCATGAGCAGGGAAGTGGTTAAAATGCCTTTCTCTTTTTATCCTTACTCCAAAGAGGTAGATGAACAATAAATAAGATACTACGCCACATACCTCATTTATGAAATGTGGATATTATCCTGTCTGCCGTAAGAACACGTAGGGGAAAACTATGCCCTCTACTACAGGAAAAGGAACGGGCTATATAGATTGTATTTAGCATGTTTGTCACAGCGTATCCCATACTTCAAACTTGACTTCAAATCATGCATGTACTCCCACTTTACTCACTGGCCTAGCCCACCACCACATATTATTTCCAACAAATTAATTCACTGGGCAGTAAGGAAAAGAAACTTGACTTACTCTACTGTAGGGTACGGTAGAGGGATTAGACGAGTAGGGTAGAGCTTTTGATATAGAATAGAGGGGTCCCTTTCACTACACTGATTATTGATTCATCATCTTTGGCTTATTCAGTCATGTACTAGTCGACGAAAGTCGAAAGGGAAAAATCTGAACAGGTGTAAAATGAATCTGTTATGGGAAACCATGAAATATATTTTGGAATCACTTCACATGGCTATAAAATCAAATGTGACACATGCCAAGAATGGATTTTTCAATTTTGTGATAGGCTGCGAAAGAAGAACTTAGGAAAAATTAAAGGAGTGAAGTACTAAGAGGTGACTGAGTGGATGAAGGGAAACACACCTTGTGTGTTCGGTTTGCAATGCATGAAAACTTTGTAAATGCCGCATTAACTGAAGCAGACGCATATTTCACAGCCAACACTGCAGTCACGAACTGAACCATACTGCACTTCGGTCATGGGTGGTAAAATGCTATGGGCAGGGAGGAGAGTGATGAATAATGATGGGTGGTATACTTCTGCCTCGCTTTACAAATACAGTGAGTCACGGGAGTAGAACAAAAAACATATCCCCCCTACGAACCATAGCTTTGATAACCCTACATAAACAAAGTAAGCGAAGTAGGAGAGCAGCATGCCCCTCTCCATGAAAAGACCTGCCTTGCTTCTTCATACAAGCAATCGAAATATTCATTCATCCTTTCATTCCAATTAACCCATAGCCATCATGATTTAAGCTTTACTTTCTCTCAGCCAGTCTTTCACCAAAACTTTCAATCCATTATCCATCCGTTCAATATCCACCCTTTCTTCCAGCCATCCTTTCACCCATCCATCTCTTTACCCACCCAAGTACCCTTACACCCCCTCACCCTTTCACTTATATACCATTTTCAACCATCCTTTCTTTTAACCTTCCGCTCTTTCACATTTCCCTCAAGCCATCAACGCTCATTGTTTGAGCTTTTGCTGAGTTGCAGATAAAAGAGGCCATAATAACTCAACCACCACTACGAGTTGACAATACCCTGGTACTAGCTATTGAGAATAAAAGTAATTGTCAATAAGCAAGTAATTATGTGACTTATCTGTGCCCGTCCCTGCCGCTGCTTCTCCCCTTCAACTGACTCCCCTCCTGCAGTGGCACTTGAGCCGGTGTCAATGGTGGTCTGTGTGGCTAGAATAAAACATTATACATATTTTAGATGACAGATACGCCTCCCCTGAAATTTTTCAATCAAAAAAATAACAACAATACATAACTACAGTTCGGTTAGCGCTGCAGTATCTTCTAACAAAATATAACTCTGGGCATTTTGGTTGGTTCCCAATGTTAGACATACCAGGTAGTGAAGCCAATGAAAAACTTTTCATAAAAGAGGGGCAGAGCTATAACCTATGATGATCATAATGACTCTGTCATTGAAGCACAATGAAGGGGTGGAATAATGGTCAATGAAAGACATTTGGTGTTGGTTGGCAAATTGAATGGGAACTCATACTTTCCAGCCATGCTGTACTGGCATGGAAACTGCAGGTAAACTGAATAAATGAATTACACAGCACACAACATGGGGGGGTGCTTGGTCCATGGCCACTCTTTCGTTAACTTAACTGTTAGAGCATGAGCAGGAAAAAGAGGGGCTTCTCAATGAATATTCATGGTGAATAATATTTATAATTCAAGCTTACTTGGACCTGCAATCTCCACGGTAGACAGTAGAGTACTAAAAATGTGCTCTTGGTCTTACAGTACCTAAGATATATAGGAGAGAGGGAAAGATTATTATTACCAACAAAGCAGAAGATAAGTGAACTATAGACTAGTACTGACCGGAAAAAGTCAGCTACCAAAAAAAACCATGTAATAAGGAAAAAAAGATAATGCAGGACTAACAGGAACAAAACAAAAATGTAATAGGGGAGTTGGAATAAAAATGTAAAAAAAATAAACAAGGCAAAATTTAAAAGTAGCATAGTGGGCAGAGGAAAAAGAGCTAGTCCATTGTGCTTTTCACGGGTGGTTTCATATCCCACCCTCGTCATCACGTGAAAGGAAGGCAGCAGGTAAAGGTATCAGAGAAACTTTATTTCTCACCAGCAACACCAGCCTCTGGGCAGCAACTCCTGTCCTGGAACCTAGCACCAACAGTCCAATACCCCAAGATTCTACCCTTTGCCCACAACCAACATAAAACCCAGCATTAGGAAAAGGATAATAATAAATAATAGGACTTACTGGGGTTAGCAGAGCCCTCATCAGCGGCGCTGGTGGTCCGCACCTCCTGCTGACCAGCTACTCCTGGTCCCATCTCCACAATGCCCCTTTTCTTGCCCTTGGGTGCTGATGTAAGAAATAAGAAGATAAAAAATAAAAAATTAGTGATTCAGTTAATCTCCACAAAATTATTATGACAGGAAGATGCAGTCACATTGTACTTCTCTAAAACAGATCGCCTATAGTTTTAGTTTCGAGTCCATCGACTATTGTTGAGTTGCCCATACTAATCCTAAAATCCCTATTCCAAATTTCCTCAACAAAAACTACATTTGGAACTAATGCATTGCAGTGAATGATCTTTGATTCTATTCTCATTTCTCAACCCCCTTGATGGGCCAACTCAGTCTCCCTTTTGTGCAATGTTCAGGTCGAGCAGGTCCTGCTCCCGGTCAAGAATATCCGCCCAGCAGTGCGCCAGCTGCTGGACAGTGCGCCGAACCTGGCCGGGGTGCCACACTCACCGGCGCACCCACCCCCTGGCTGCGAGCATGGAGGGCAGGTGATACTGCACAAAAGAAACTAGTGCTGCCACCTCCTCCTCAATGAAGATCGCCTGTGGCTGCACACCTGGGCAGCGACACCACCCGCAAGGTAGACGACCCTGCTCTGCCATGGTGCTGGGTGGGGTAAAGATTAGAAAAGAAACAAGAAAAAGAAGGAAAGGAAAGAAGGAATAAGGAAGTAAGGGGAAAAATAAACAAGATACAAAAAGTCACGAATACACGAAAAAAATTTAAAAAAGTAAAAAACACAGACACAAAAACACACACTAATACAATAAATAAAAATTAGGGGTAGATTAATTATTGGAGGGAGAAGGAATACAAAGATTACAGAGGGATTTAAAATGAGGCCCAGCACAATAGACAGAGTAGAAAACAAGATGGCCACACCCATGCGAGCCACGTGGTGCCGTTCGTGTGCGGTTTGGAACATGAGGACATACTCTGTGTTGTGTTTGATGAGATAACGGTACGCGAACGGGCGTGCAGGAAAACTCTGTTCATCCGCGGAACTCCGCGTAGTACGGCGGACTGTTTTAACCACTCTGCGGAGTTCCATGGAGTTCTGCAGTTCCACGTAGCGCAACTCCACGAACTCCGCCCAGGCCTAATCAAATGCTGCACCACTTTTAGGAGGTCCCCACAAAAAGGGTAATTTTGACAATTCAAAAAGCCTCTCAGCCCACATCTACCTTGAGTCAAGTCCGATGAATGTACTCAGTAAAACAAGGCATATAAACAGCACTGCCAAGTACCATGCACCAGGGGTTGGAGGAACACATTTTAGTGCTGGTGTCCGCATCACCACACTAAAAAGCATTTGTCACGCTTTCATAGCACCCCCGAACCACCCCACGAGGCACGCTCAATTAGAATGTAGTGTGATGCATTTAAGAGGTAGCTCTCTGTGCTGCCACAGAGCCTGCTGTGTTAAACACTGTCATTTAGGAGCTTACACATCTCATTATTAATCAACTGTATTGTTTAATTGAGGCACCAATGAAGCCGTGCCTGGCTGCCTTTCATGTCTCGTAGCACGGGGGTCTTTAAGCATGGCATCATGGGTGCTGGTAATCTAAACAATTAAATGCACCAGATTTTGGCAGCACCCTCGTGTGGATCAGGGCGGTGCCTTGTCTGTTGTCGTTTTAAAGTCAAGGCGCCACTTCACTGTGACCACGTAGCGGTGTCTTTGCCTCTTGCCCCAGGCAGTCACTGATGCCGGGGGCATCATCATTGTTTTTATAAGACTCGCTTAGCCAGCACATGTGCTGTCTCTCCGAAACATGCTGTATCTACTATGTGGGCTTCAAGCACGCCCATTCTTTTTCATTTGTTTTTGTGTGTGCCATTCTGAAATCCTGGCTTTTCATTGGTGTATTGGTTGTATTTGTCCCTTCTTTTGATGTTTGGGTCCTCCCATGGCTACTGGCCCTATTAGATGTACTTGTTCTGTTATGTCCCGTATAGAGGTCCTAATGTAGACCCGTCATATATGCCCTAAAATGGACATATTCATATTTACCCTAATATGGTCATACTCGTACTTGCCCTATTGTGGTCATAGATGCATATGCCCAATTATGGTCATAACTGTACATGTCCTATTATTGTCATGATCCCTTATATAGGCATGATCTTTCACCTACATTGGTCCTTACTAGTACACAACGTGCTCTGAGGGCTGAATGTTATCTATCCTGTGGTTTTGAATACAGCAGGGTTTTTCCCAAACACAGGCCCACACTGTACTCATTAATTATGCATGGCTCTCTAGGAATACACCACCTGCATAATTTGTATGTACAAAGTTCACCCCTGACGTCTTCCTCATGTCTAACGACAGACCAATACAACCCATACTGAGGACCTAGACTCTTTAGGGTATAAATACACCACATCTTGCCCCGGTAAGACAGAGGGAACCGAAACTTCCATGCTGACACACTGACCAGAGACGCTGAGGCTCCTGCGTGCAGTCGCTCCAGCTGACAGCGGTCTGACACAGCCCTTGCGGGGTGTCCAACTCGAGACCAGGACGGGGTCCCACACTCTCTCTATTCAGGTATGGGAGTTCGACTGAATCCTAGAAGGATTCTTGGCTCTTAGGCTTTTAGACCTACACATATGCTAGGTACACTCAGGTACATCTAGTTAGGCATCGTAGGAGTATGCATACTTTTCATAATGCTTTTTATATTCATGTATGTATTCATGATTATTGCAATATGGTAGAACTGTTCTATCCCTTTGCTTTTATCATACTGCTGATAATATATCTCTGCTATTGTCTGCTGGTTGCCGCAGCACATATATTTTACACTAGAATAACAACTATTCAATAAATACTTATTGAAACGCCCGACTGTTTATTCTGTGTAACTCTCTGAGACAAACCGAATAAGTAAGCACAAGTGACTGAGAGAAAGGTAGTACATTGTTTCCACGATTCTGAGGAATTTGGGTTGTCATGATCTAAGGTTGCCAGAAACTAATCTCTCCCCGATAAGAGGAGATTCTAGTGGCACTGTGAGCTAGCTAATGCAAAACAATCTAACATACGCGGTGAGGGTGCACAGAGTCAGTCTGCCACCAAGCCCACAGCTTATGTTATACAAACGCGCAGGTCCTGCATGGGTACTATAGGAACTACGCGACATGGCGCCCAACGTTGGTTTGGTACTTATTTAACAGTAGAATCTGAGTAGTTCAGTCATGCTATTCTCAGAGAACCTACTCACAAAACCCCAGAGACGTCTGGAGTGGGTGGGCACAAAACTCCGCCGCAGCTGAGTAGTACAAAAATACTATTTATTGGCTGTTGGTTATTCAAGCTTTAAAGGACATTTAGTTCCTAAATTGTGCATAACACCTAACGTTAGTTCCCTTTGAACACTTCTTCCTCTAAACATGCCTGATAATGAGGCAGGGGATGAAAGAGTTGACCTGAATTTCTTAACAGGAGGAGAAGATCCTGAGGATGCAATACAGATTGCACCAAAATTCAGAAGGACAGTCACAATAAGACTACTAGAAAATGGCTTACAAGCCAAGGGTGGTCTTGTTGTTTTCGTGATAGAGGCACACGAATCAAACAAAACAGAGGTATTCTATTCATGGGTTACATTCCCAGCAACAAATGCTATAACAAATACATTTCACTACTATTTAGAAGGAAATGCACCACAGGAATATGCCCCTTTTGAGGACATAGAAATTCCACTCACTTACCAGGAACATTTTTACTGGTTTAAAGGCGCCCTACCCCACATATGACAAAGAGTAAGATTAGGCCCGCTCGGAGGAGACGGGGCCACATGGCCAATACTAGCGGCTTACACACTGCACCCTGACATTAACACAATGCCACAGCCAGACTTACTAGTACAACACAGAGATTTAATCAAAATCTACAGAAACCTGACACAATTTGTCAGGAGGACTTTAACAATCCAACCTGCACCAGGTGCAGCAAACAGTACTCCGACTCAGGGTACAGGAAATAAAATTACTCCTCAAACATTACACGCAGTAATGGGCAAAATGCCCGCAAAACTCGAACAAATACCATTCTGGATAGCTCAGAAAATAACTCAGCTTGAGTCAGTATTCCCGAATACTACCACCTATGAAAAACACAGAATTCTAACAATCTGCTTGCCCATGGGGATCACACCACAAGTAGAGGACTGCACCTCTTGGGATTCAGTTTTTGCTGCCATATATACCAGAACACATGGTATCCCGTCCTTAGCAGTAGTGCCAGACGTATTGAGACAGATACAAAATGAGTACAGAGCAAAGCCTGCCCTTAACTTAGGGATGAAGTTACTAAACAACTTTGATCAGGTATCAGCCATAATACTAGCTAACATTAAGGGGGAAGCAGCTTTTGTGGCGATCCACCAACGCCTAAGGGAGTTCAGTCCAGAGGATCATCAACACGAACTACCCAAAATAATTGAAACTGCATATGAAGAACTAGGCAGAGACAGTCTAGGTGGGAAAGCATTAAAACCACAACTGGTGGGCAGTTCTGAAAAGGACACTACAAAGCAGACGCCTACTTCTTCTAAAAAGAAGTGGGAAAATAAAAAACAACAAAAGTCTAAAGACAACAGATCTCAATCCAGAGGTAGGTCTCAACAGGAGCCCTCTGCAAGGAGGTATAACCTCAGGAATAGGGATAATAGTAAAAACCTGACAGGTATCAGGATACTGATACTCGTTCCTCTCGTTCCTTTCAGGGTTCATCAAAAAACTCTGAGAGGGAAGGACAGTCAGAACACAGACAAGAGGAGCGTACAAAGTCCAGAGACACGCAACGCGCTGTGGACTACGCACCTAAAGAAGAAGATAAACAAAAATCAAAACCTCAGTTCAAAAAGAAGAAGGTAGCAGGTCTCAAGATCAGACATGCCCAGAATTCTGAGGACACAGCTTCTGAACGGGGAATGGGCTCTAACGATGCTAGACAGCGCAGCAGAAGAAACGATAGCTCGCCAGAACCTGAAGGAATTTCTGGTGACAGCGGAGTTGAGTGAGTATATCACGGTGGAAACACCTGATACTCCGGTAAGTGTCCCACATAAGTTACATGAGATAACACTCCGGCTGGAGGGGGACAAGCCCAGAAAAGTTAAAGCTCTCTTTTGGAAAAATTTGTCATCTGGTTATGACATTCTATTAGCAGAACAAGACTGGCCGCCAGCATTCATCATGAAGTGCCCTAGGGGAGAAACTGTAATTTTTCCAGCCTTTTCCGACCTCTTTCCCATACATTTAAAACATGCATATGCGCAGGAGTGGGCGGTTGCCCTAGCTCCAGCATTGAACAAAAATCATGTTGGTTGGGATGAGGATTCAACCCACCACGTGATCCCCAAATGCTCAAAGGCAATACCCTATAAAGCAGGAAGTAAAAAACAAGTCAGGGAGATCCTAGATCAACTAGAATACCAGGGGGTGATAGAAAATTGCACTTCCCCTATGAACAATCCTTTGTTTTCCGTAATGAAACCTGACAATACATATCATTTAGTTTTGGATTACAGACATTTAAACACTTGCACATAGACATTTGCAGTTCAAAAGCACACAGTGCCGCATTAATGAATAACATTGTGCGCAAAAGATACAAAACAAAACTTGATATCTCAAATGGATTTTTCTGCCAAAATATAGCGCCTGAAAGCAGGTATCTGACCGCATTCAGTGCGTTAGGGTCCCAGCGACAATTTTGTCGACTAGCCCAAGGGTATAAAACTAGCCCCGGGGTATTTTCAGCAAGAGTAACAGTTACTCCAAAATTTGGATGAAGAAGCATTGTCCTATGTAGATGATAATTATCTGACGGACGATGACTTAAAGAGGCACTTGACCAGGGTGAGCACCATTATTATGGGATTCACCTCTGAGGGCTACAAATTTAATTTAAAAATCAAAAATTCTCCACCTCAGTGTCCTATTTTTAGGGTATGAGCTGTCAAGTGAAGGAAAAGCCTAGCAGCTAACTTTTAGAGAAGTGTGCGCTGCTCCAACCTCCAAAATCATTAAATAATTTACAATCAATTCTGGGATTCCTAAATTTTGGTCGAACATACATTTTGGATTACGCAGAAAGAGTAAAACCTTTCTACGACTTAATAAAACCTGATTTTTCAGTCAGACAATGGACACAGGAACATACAAATATCCTACGTTCACTACAAGAAGACATGATAGCTTCAAAACATTTACAGACACGCGTAAATGTACGCAACTTAGTGATCCGAGTAATAGCGGGTTAATGCGGGTACACTTATTTAACTTTCAATGAAGGCGAAACGGTACCAATCGCATACAAATCACACCTGTACACAAACGCAGAGATGCGTTTGACTTCAACAGAACAAATCCTGACAGCAGTTCAGACCGCTGTAGCAAAAGAAAGAGCTCTGGCTCAGTGTAAACGCATAATAGTCGTGACCCCAGTACCAGCCTTAGAGGCTGCTACAAAGGCTAGCATTCCAAATGCAAAAGCCTTACATCCCAGATGGATACAATGGGCTAATTCTCTTACTGCAACGGATGTTGAATACAGATTTGATCCAAATTTAAAAACACAAGCATTTCTGCAATACAAACAAGAATATCCTCTACCAAATGAGATTTTGCCTCTCGATCAGTATGAATACATTATTTACACTGACGGATCTGCTCAACCGGCCATAGGGAGTAAGCAAGCTTACAGCGCAGCGTGTGCGATTGTTAAAGGTCGCATGCACGATGGAAAGTTCCATCCGAGTTGCACTAAAACGCAATATCTAGGAGACTGCACGGCTCAGTTGGCAGAGTTAAAAGCACTTATAGTGGCACTGGTGAATACGGAACACGAATTCCCCACACTGATTGTGTGTGATTCCTTTTACTGTGTACAGTCGTACAATGAATATTTACATCATTGGGAACAAAACGGGTTTAAAGACGCAAAAGGTGGCACAATTAAGCATAAAATGCTATGGGAACAGGTAGTGGAGTTGAGAAACAAACTACCAAGGGCTCACGTGATACATACACTGAGTCATCAGCGTGATGGCGTTCACGTTGAAGGGAATTCATTGGCTGATGAAGCCGCAAAGGGGGCTGTATGCACAGCCGCCGTAGCTGCAGTTACTCGTTCAAAGACGAGAGTAGACGGCGAGATTATGGTAGCTATCAATGCTTCACGCAAAGGCAGCACAGCAGTACCTAAAAAATTTCCACTCAAGTACTCCTACAAGCTAGATGCCCAAAACATTCCATATGCTCAGATTCCTGGAGTGGGGGATAGAGTAATACCAAGTATGGATTGTAGGCAAGGCTTAATTCTAGCAGCACACGAGGGTTTGGGTTCTGCGCATACAGGCGTCACAGCGACTATTTCTTTACTGAAACAGCGCTACTGGTGGCCAGGGTTAACAAAGCAGACCAAAGACTTTGTCTTAAAATGCGACATCTGTCAGCAGATGAAGGGCTCCACCGTAACACGCCCGGCGCAGACACCATTGCTGAAATCAGACAAACCTCTTGCATGTGTGTATTTGGACCACTGTGGACCCCTACAATCTGATGGGTCCAAGAAATATATCATGGTTGCAGTGGATTCCTGCTCTAGATTCCTATGGGTCTGGCCTCAGCGCTCGGATGACGCTCGAACTGTTATAAAAGATTTGCGAGTCTTTATCGGCACATACGCAGTTGGCACGTTACATTCTGACCGTGGCCCGGCGTTTAGCTCTCGGGCTTACCAAAGAGGCCATGGAAGGAATGGGCGTAGCATTGCGGTACTCCTCTCCGTACCATCCTGAGGGTAATTCGGTCGTGGAGAAGAAAAACCGTGACTTAAAGCAATCTTTAACAGCTAGGGTATTAGGCAAGGGCGGTAGATGGGTCGATCAACTTTATGGGGTACAATGAGCAATAAATAAACAGCCAAGAAGCTCTCTAGGGGGTGTCACTCCTTACGAGGTCCTATTTGGGATGAGAATGTGGGTACCTGATCTTGATTGTGAAGGCACAGTGACGGATGAAAAACCATTTGATATCCATGATCGTTTGGCTGTTTTACAGGATCTAAATGAATCCAGAACACAACAAAGTAATGTGCTCCAGAAACAGACCGCCACTGAGGAAGTCAAGGCAGTAACGGCAAGACCTGTCTGGATCCCAAAAGTCGGGGATCTGGTCAGAGAAAAGATTGCAGACAAGAAAGAATTTGGGCCATCCTACAGAAAGCCTGTACCGGTCCTTGCAATCCAAGGCACAAGAACTGTACTTCTGCCGCCTCTTGCCGGAAAAAAGGAGAAAAGATTTGTCTCAATTGACTTAATCAAACCACACTATGTGGCCGATACTAAACAGTAGGCCACGTGGACTCCACAGTAGCAGACGCCCTCCTCTCGCTACAATACAAGAAGTTCAAACAGAAAGACTCATCACCTTTGAAGAGCCACCTGTACAGAATGAAGGACTAAGCAACAATGCTATGGAACTCGTTCCACTTCAACAAGAAGTTCAACTTCAAAATGAAAATCAACTTAACTACCAAGTTGCAATCAGACCGACTACAGACATCTACGTCAACATGCCTCATCAAGAGCAAAATCCAATTTCAACAAATCCCGATGCAATTCCAACAATTGATCGAACTGCTTCTGGCTATTTCATGAACTTTGATACGTTTTCACTGGATCCAAGTGAGCCGGAAATGACGCCAGCCAAAAAATCACACAAACAGAAACTCACTGACTTTTTGAACTTTTTTAGAAAGACTTACCTGGTGTCACCTTGGATAGAACTATGGTATATCACTGGGATTTTATTTTTTATTTTCTGGCTAGGTTTAATTATAACTTTTAGTATGTTTATTAATGGACAATACCTCCAACAGAGCTCTACAGCCCAAAGAGTCAATTTGATTTTAAAACCACAGCAGTCTTCACATCGTGAACCAAGAGACTTGTCTTCAGTGAACATCACAGCAGTTCCTATACCGGACGGTATAGTATGGGACAAGATTGATTATGATATATTCGGTCCGACTGAAATTTTGAAGCTTAAACATGTGTTTAAAATTTCTTTAAATGATATCATTTCCTCCAGTACATTTTCTGATGATTGGGACACTGAAACTGTAAATACTATGATGTCTGATTTAGAAAAAACTGCTCCATTTCCGAACAATGAAATGTTAGAAGGTACTTCAGACTATGATACATTGTACTGTTACCAACACTATGGTCATCATTTCTTGCCCAAATCTATAACATCTAGAAATGTATTTGCATACCACCAGTGGGAACACTGCCCAACACCTCCAAAGGGTAGTTCGCAAACTTTTGCACAGAAATGCACATACTTTTCAGGGTTCAACACATCTGACCCAAGGTCATTTTATTACAAAGTGGCAACAACATCAGCACAGAAAATTATGTTAACTAAGACCAAACAGATTTACTCTGCTTCCTTTATGGCCCAGTTGTCTACACAGGGTTTCGACCTATGGAAGGACACTATAGATTTAAAATCAATATGGGTTTCTAGGGACTGGCAAGTCCAGGGAACAGAAGCGCTTTTAAGAGCATGCCTCATTCCACAGCAGCTGATATTTCTAAATGACACTGTGCAACAGACATCCTGTCTTGGACTAGCCAAGAACAAGGAACTGAACTCACCCGGGTTTCCTACACCATCACAGATAGGTGGGGGGCAGAATTCAACTACACAAGGGGTAGGATTAGATGACATTCTCCAGTACAACAGATCAGATCCTGATTGGACGAAATGGCTGATTTGGCCCATTGACACAAACACCTGTCAACAAAGATTTATTAATACAACCGAAGGGTTTAGTATCCATAGGCCAGATACACGCTATGTACAGAGACAACACCCAGGGGTAGTGACATCCTATAGTGTTGGGAAGTTGTGCCTTAATTGGCTAGAGACCTCAACACTCACAGAAGTAAATCATCACTTGACCTTACTCACATCTGATGTAGACCTTAGGGATTTTTTACTAGGCCCAAGGAAAACACATCAGAAACGTTCCATATTTGCTGGCATTTATGCCTACTATAATGAAAACTGGAAAATATCCCAACAGGACGCCGCAGAAAGAATACTGGAAATAGACCGTATTAACTTAGAAAAGGCATTAGCTGTAATGGATAATGGGTTAACAACTTTGACCTCCAGGATTTACTCCTTAGGCAACATTGTGTCTTCGGCAATCGACATATTAGAACAAGATCTGTCCTTGTTACAACACGGGCAATCTCAGCTGCGTTCTATTATGATGCTAAGCTGAACGCTACAATCTTTGCGTGCAGACTATGTGCCCTGGCGTTTCATAAACACCACGTCTCTGTTTTCAAAATACAATCTGACTGATAAACAGACAGAAATGGCACAAAGGGGAGCCAAATATGCCATGCTGCGTATTGAGAAACTGGAAAGGTTACCATTCACTGTAGCCGAACCACCATCAACTGAATGGCTAATTCATGGACAAATCACTCTGCCGGTCACTACGTTTCAGTTTCAATATTGCCTTGATCAAAGGCAGGCAAAAATGAAAAAATAGGTAGGGGATACATTAAGGAATCTTGGGAGTTACCATATAGATATTGATGCCAGAATGGGGATCGAGAAGTGTGTCTGAGTGGTACAAACTGCAAGAACGCTTTAAGCGGTTCTCTCACGTGTCAAGATATTTCACTACACGGAGCCTGTAACGGTTCAGTAGCGAACCTATCGTGTCACATGAGTGGGACCCCAGCTGCAGTGATCACGCCAGTTTTTGAGCTGCTCTCAAATGGGAGTTACTTGATGCTAAATGATCAAGGTTGCTGTGGGATGCTTCCGGGCGTCACATGTCTGGTCACTGTTAACTCCAGGGTTACTTGCTGTATGCAAGTATTGTTTCCACCACTGAACACAGTCAGGGAGGCGCCGTTATGGCCTTCGCTGAACGTTTCTTTCATACAATTTGATACTCTGAGCAGACTGCAAGCCATGCTTTTACAGCAACCCGTGCCCTTAACCTGCGCTCGAGAAACTTATGAACTTCAAGTTGCAAAGACCTCGACTAAGACACAGGCACTTATACGTACAAACTGCCCCTTTCATTTCGTAGAAATGGTGGGACGTATCTTCAATATGTCTAATACGAGCGGTATTGTACACCTATTTAAGACCATAGGGTCAGGACTGTTAAGCACCTTTCAGACAGTCCTCGGAGTAATCCCAAATTTTATACACTCCGTATTGGGAAGCGTATTTGGAGGACTCCTGCTTATCCTATTGCTGATTGCTGGGGTCCTATTCATAATACTACTGCTACGCAATGGACGGCCCAATTCCCGAGGGCACGCGAACATGCTCCTGGAGCGGAAATACCGTGAACGCATGGTACAACTTCTGGGCATTTCTTGCCTGCGAGAACTCAATGCCTCCTGGTTTCTATCCTTTCGACCAGTCTGGGTAGACTGCATCTTACCTGTTCTTCGATGCCTGTTTTGCGGAGAAGAATGCACGTTGGATCTTTGTCTAACATTTCCATCAGATGTGCCTCCAGACACGGATGCAATGCTGGACCCCCTATAGGCCCATGCTCTGCGTTGTCCCCAGCGCCTTCCGATTCTGATGAACGCATTCCTTGAGAATCCACAGGTGCCGTTTGCTCCTGCTGGGTTAGGTGACTCCTCCGCAGGCACCCAGGTAACAACTGCCGCACAAGCTGCCGCAGCATCGACTGTTGGCAGTGCTACATTCCATCTATGTGCGATTGACGTTCTCTGTGAGGCATTGGATTTGTCGTCTGCAGTAGCAAACACTGATAGTGTTGTGCTTCCCAGCCAGGACACTTAATCTCGAATTGGCTCATCGCGTCCTGAGAAAGAATTCGGCTTCTCCACTCATTTTCATAATAAGTGAGCAAATTTGGAACATTTCCTAAATTGACACTTTCGCTTGAGAAAAGCATGGCCTTCTTCCGCTTTGAGAGAAGCAACTTATATAGAGAAACAAAATAGACATTTCTTTTTTTAGTGGCAATTGGAAATAGCTGAATTGTAACATTTTTTGAAGTTTTTTTTAACAATTTTAAAACCATGTTTTTACTTGCTTTTAAAATGTTTTTAAAATTGTCCAGATTTTAAGTATGGTCATTGTTATCCTGTTCGGAAGAGGAGTGGGTGTTATGTCCCGTATAGAGGCCCTAATGTAGACCCGTTCATATATGCCCTAAAATGGACATATTCATATTTACCCTAATATGGTCATACTCGTACTTGCCCTATTGTGGTCATAGATGCATATGCCCAATTATGGTCATAACTGTACATGTCCTATTATTGTCATGATCCCTTATATAGGCATGATCTTTCACCTACATTGGTCCTTACTAGTACACAACGTGCTCTGAGGGCTGAACGTTATCTCTCCTGTGGTTTTGAATACAGCAGGGTTTTTCCCAAACACAGGCCCACACTGTACTCATCAATTATGCATGGCTCTCTTGGAATACACCACCTGCATAATTTGTATCTACAAAGTTCACCCCTGACGTCTTCCTCATGTCTAACGACAGACCAATACAATCCATACTGAGGACCGAGACTCTTTAGGGTATAGATACACCACATCTTGCCCCGGTAAGACAGAGGGAACTGAAACTTCCATGCTGACACACTGACCAGAGACGCTGAGGCTCCTGCATGCAGTCGCTCCAGCTAACAGTGGTCTGACACAGCCCTTGCAGGGTGTCCAACTCGAGACCAGGACAGGGTCCCACACTCTCTCTATTCAGGTATGGGGGTTCGACTAAATCCTAGAAGGTTTCTTGGCTCTTAGGCTTTTAGATCTACACATATGCTAGGTACACTCAGGTACATCTAGTTAGGCATCGTAGGACTACGCTCACTTTTCATAATGCTTTTTATATTCATGTATGTATTCATGATTATTGCAATATGGTAGAACTGTTCTATCCCTTTGCTTTTATCGTACTGCTGATAATATATCTCTGCTATTGTCTGCTGGTTTCCGCAGCACATAGATTTTACACTACAATAACAACTATTCAATAAATACTTATTGAAATGCCCAACTGTTTATTCTGTGTAACTCTCTGAGACAAACCGAATAAGTAAGCACGAGTGACTAAGCGAAAGGTAGTACATTGTTTCCACGAATCTGAGGAATTTGGGTTGTCATGATCTAAGGTTGCCAGAAACTAATCTCTCCCCGATAAGAGGAGATTCTAGTGGCACTGTGAGCTAGCTAATGCAAAACAATCTAACATACGCGGTGAGGGTGCACCAGTCTGCCACCAAGCCCACAGCTTATGTTATACAAACGCTCAGGTCCTGCATGGGTACTATAGGAACTACACGACAGTTCCCTCCTGTTTACTAATGTTAGTTTCAGTGCAATCATTTAGTTTTTTCTAATGGGGTTGTGTTTTCAGAATGTGGTGTTTGTGTTCTTTTCAATTGAAATGAGCACAGCTGGCGGCATTTGCATTTTACAACAAGAAGGTAGAATGTGTACACAAACCTTTTAAAATGACATTCTTTTGGAGCCCACACAGCTTTTGTTTGATCAGCAAGGCACCTGCTTCACGGATGCCACACTTAATGTGTCATGAAGGTAGTGTTTGTCTGCGTGTGCACTTAAACTTTTTTATTAGGTCTCGAGTTGGCAGGCTGCTGTATGAGGACATCTGGGGGGGTCCTCCCACAGTCCTCCCAACACCCCTGCCATCCTGCAGAGCCAGTGGTACCAGCATGTCATGCCATTATCCTGTGCGCTGGAAGCTGCCGTGGTCGGGGGCTTGTCCTTGTTGGCCCCTGTCTCCGTGGTGCCCCCTGCGAGCTCATCATCTTGTGTCCGTCAGAGGGCTCCGATCCCCGGCTCTCCCTCGGTGTGGCTAGTCGTCTCTCTTCCTGGCCCCACTACGCTGGTACCCACAGGTTTTTCAGGAGCTGGAGAGAGTGGCATAGCCTTTGTGGTAGTTGATGAAAGACTTTAACATTCTGGGCAGCTTTATTTAATATAAGACAGATTTTTGTTATTTGTTCCCTTCGTTTGTAGCACCTATTATTCACTATACTCGCATCCTTGTTGTACATAGCCATGTCAAGTCACGTCACGTGAAGTAACAGTAGATGCCATAGCACCCATGA
Organism: Calotriton arnoldi; assembly: GCA_963921515.1. Taxonomy (NCBI): domain Eukaryota; kingdom Metazoa; phylum Chordata; class Amphibia; order Caudata; family Salamandridae; genus Calotriton; species Calotriton arnoldi. The sequence goes on from CAWUFW010000051.1 coordinate 5,394,512, forward strand.
TTATGTGCTGCATGGCTAACCACTTATAAGTCCCAAAGGTGAGATCTATTGCCTAGGCTAATGCTTGTTAACTCATTGCTGCACTCGCCTCCTCCATTGCAGTCAAGTGGCACCGGCCTCATCCACACACAACCCCTCGGTGTTATTTAGGAGGTCACACTCTCAGAGTGGCATGGTGTTGTTTTTCTTGCAGATCCATGCCTCAGCAGGACTCCTAAACAAAAAAAAGGGGAAGTTCTAGCAGGAAACATTCAATGAATTATCAAGAGGCAGACTTTTCACCTCTGGCGGGAAAGAAACTTGCCTAATATGATTTAATCATTTGTGATGGTCCTGGATATAGGGTGAATCTCTTAACTATTTAGAGGCATTACTGTACAAAAAGTCAACGAGGAAACAATGACCCCACAACTAACTTATTGCTCTCATTTTTTAATGTTTTTTATCAAAAAACTTTTATAATTTTTACGAACATAATAGTAAGTAACATACACCGTTAAGAATACTACAATCAATTAAATCATTATACAAAGTAAAAAGAAAAATTCAAAGTATAATGTCAAATAGGTGAACACGAGTAACCGCAGTGACGGATAACTTGCCCTTATTAAGGCAATGACAATAGAAATATACTATCTTCAGGTAGCAACGTCAAATCAAAAATCGACCATCTAATACATATCTTAATTAATTGCCTCAAACAATAATTTTATGGTCAAGGAGGAGATATTCGATTCACATGATTCTGCTAGTTCTCGGATCGCGGACGCGACCGACACCAGGTGTTTGAGGATTTACAGGTCCCATTTATTTTGGCCAGCAGAGTGCGTACCTAAAAATATCTGCACCGGCGGTGCTGCAACAAGAGGATGGATTCTATTCCCTTGGCCAGCCTTGTCCGACTTGTGAAAGTTAAGTTGGAGTTTCCTTCGGAACTCTCCGTATCCCCGTTTAAATCAGTCTGAGTTTGGGTGATTCTGGTCCAGCAATGTCCTGAGGAGGCCATAATTGGAAGGCCGAAACACGTCAACCCCTATTATCCAGGATCAATGTCACTTCTTCTTAAAGAGAGAGATGTATATGTAACCCATTAGGTCCGTGACCATAAAATTATTGGTTGCTTAGTTCCGGGTCCAGCTTCTGACACTTAAGAGTCATTATCCTACTGGCTGCCAGAGGATGCCCACATATCATCACCACAAGCACAAACCACACTGCTGTGGTAAGCTCTCACAGCACTGCAGTCCAGTCTGGCCTGTGAGCAACTGGCAAGTTTATTTTGCTGCCGCTCTTGGTGCTTACTTCACACGAGTAATTGTAGGGTCAAGCCAAGCCCTCAAGGCCAGCCCAAGAGGAATGGCACACAGTCTGTCCTAAATGGCAGACACACATATTTGTGTTAAGAGGATTGTCTGCAATGGTTACTCCCTCAAAGGCCAGTCCTAAAGTCCTGTGATGAATGACAGCGCTTGCTGACTCTTGTTAAACTCTGTGTCTCAATAGGCTTTGACACTGCACTCGGATGGTCAGCTTGATTATTGACTTGCCGCTTTATTTTTAAGAATCAGCTCATCTCTGCAGCATGTGCTTAACAATACTAGGCCACAATGGCAGTTAGTTTACACCATTCATAGGAGTGTTTCTCTTAATTTATATTTCAGACTGAGACCAGCAGTTTACTTGGTTCATGCAGAATGAATTGTATTTATGTTGTAATTGTATGAATGATGTATCAGTGCAGATGTTTTGCGGATAACCGGAGAGGAACAGAAATTTGTTCTTCTTGGTATAGTGCTACGAAGTCCAGGCTACAACTGTAAGCACTGTGATTATGCACATTGTTTTAAAATTTTATTAGACATTGTATTAGATAGACAGCCACAAAATGTGCAGAGATTTAGTGGTTATTACACAACAAGTGCTAACCTTCCATTTCAGGGGTTTTGCAGCAATTTCAAGACATTTCTAGAGCTTCTCATCACTCAAAAGTGGCATTTCTGGTGTTTACCTCTTTCCATGCACCTTATTGCGTGGTTTTACTTGCAAGAAAGTGTCACTCTAAGTCTCACGCATTTGGCAGTTGAATGTCACTCACAAGTGCACTTAAATCATGGAAATGTCACACATAAGGCATCTGAAAACTTGGCAGGTATGCATGAACACCGAAAAGGACAGGTAGCAGAAAAAACGTCACGATTTATGACACACGCTGCAGACATAACCAACATGAGTATCTCGACTGAAACTATCATATTTGTTTCTGACACTAAAAAACATCCTCGTGTTTCTGAAATCGGTACTCAAGGCTTCAATAGCAAATCAAGAACGCCGCGTTTGCGGTGGCCATAAGCTGCCATTACAAGTGCGTGACATTACTCAGGGACACGTGCTATTCGGGAACGTCACCAAGAGCGTTCCCCTTATTCCGAGAATAGTAAATAAACAGCAAACTTCTATTTTGTTTGTTTTTAGGGTGGGCAGATTAGGATTTATTTTATTATCTCCAGCACCCTGCCTTCATCATTTTAGCAAAATGTCAGTTACACACCATGCCATGAAGTTGAAGCATCAGCGACAGACACACTAACTAAGGTGAGAGGGACTCCTGGATGTCTGCAGCTTAGGCAGAGCTGTTCCTACAGGACACTGACTCCGCGCAAGGCGTGACTCTTGTCCTTTTCCAAGGATACCACCTAAGCAGCACATACCGCAGGGTGCGTGCCAGGCCTGGGACGTGTTGATTGTGGACTTGCTGCTGCGTTCTAATGTTGCACGATATATAACCCTGGGCAAAGCACTATGCTACGCTCGCGTAGTTTGCGAGGTTTTTGCGCTACTTAGCACTACGCGAATTGCACGTAGCACAGTGCAAACACGCGTAGCGTAGTGCAGCGGTCATTTTTTGCTTGCTCGCGGTCCTCAACGTCAAGTTGGCGACCGCGAGCAAGCAAAATGACATCCCGGCGACACTTTTCCTCGTTCGCGATCAGCAACATCAAGTTGCCGATCGCGAGCGTGGAAAATAAACCTCCCGGCGAGATTCTCAACGCAGGGAGGTCAGGTTTCTCATTGCGAGTGGTCGCGTATGCTCGCGACCGCTCGCGATGAGAAACTACCAGTCCGCGTTGAGAAAGCTGCTGCTCGAGTAAAAATCTACTCGAGCGGCAGTAAAAGACAGCTCGCACTGTGCAAGATGCCGTTTTCAATGATTGCACAGTGCGGACAAGCATCCGGCACTGTGCAATCATTGCGAACAGCGCACTATGCAGTTCGCGTAGTGCTACGTGTAGCTCACGTAGTGCGAACTGCGCTTTGCGTAGCTTTGCGTAGCGCTACTTCGCGAACTACGCCCAGGCTTAAGTATATATCGGTCTGGGCAGACTGGGCCTGGGAGCCTGGAGGCTTTTTTACTTCGGCCGTTTGCAACTCGACAACTAACTAGACTTAATCGATGCAATGAGATTGCTGTGTGACGTGGTGGGGTCTGGGGAGGAACTGATTAAAGATGAAAGGGCTGGAGGGCAGGCCATTCAAATTATACTAGGGCTGTCATTGGTAGCGCTTTTGCACGCTGCTGCAAATTGACGGCCCTGTGACCAAACACCCCACACTTTACTGGCGTGTTTTGAAAAAGTTTTAAAATTTAAACACCACCCCTTTTGCACGTATGAAGTGGTGGCCCAGGAGGCAGGAAACTAAAGTGAGTGTACTGGATTTTGGTGGCCTGCTGATTTTGTTACTGGGGCCGAAACTGCAGCAAAATAGTCCCCCTGTAACAAAACCCTCCCCCCAACTCTTCCAGCCTCCCGGGGAAACGCCTGGTGCCAAGTACAGTCCGGGCCTGAGTACAGGTCCAAAGATTAGCTCTGAAGCTACCGAAGTTCTGGGGTGGGAAATACTAGAGTCAATGTGCTGATTTTACCTCACATGTTTCCATTTGATTCTTTAAGGTTCTCTCCATCTCCCCATTTTGGGGTTTTCATCTCTGTTGCCCAGGATCAAAGTCTGTTGAGGAAAAATCAGTGCCAGTTCCCAAAAATCAGTGCCTGTAGGACCAACTGAAGCCACCAGCTCAAATTGATCACTGTATATTGCCCGTTCCTTCGGGCTATGACTGCTAGTAGCAAGCACTTTAATTGCGAAAGAACTGCACTAATTCAGAGGATTTATTTGTCATGCAAAAAAAGTCTCCCGGTAGAGTTGGATTGTAGTAAAATGCAGCAATATTTGTTGTGCATTGGGTACGTCAAAACGCTGATACAGCACCTAAATCTTGTCACATTAGCTAAGATTGGTCATTAGACAAGGGACAGAGGGGACGTTTCAGGAACTTGTAAGGATGTTAAGTGACAGTTTGGCTCACTTTCTGTGGCTTGTTGTTATAAACAAATATGGCTCATACCAGCCTTGTCATCCAGAGACTGGTTCTAAACAGTTTCAAAGACCAAACCTTTGCAGATTCAGTGCCCACAAATTCCATCATGTGGTGAGAAAATACAGCAGAAAGGAGTGTCAAGTTTACCAAACTCCATGAGAGAGTGATCGTTGATGACACAATACTCTTTCTAGAGCTGATGTAACTGCCCTGTCCATATATTATCCTTCGTCACTCCCAGAGCCTTTACAGACCCTTTAGAATCCAGACACATGATCTAGTGCTCAATGCATGTTGACACATTTAGTTGCATTCATTTACTATATTTGAAGCAAGTGTGAGCATCAGAAAACAGTGTAATCGAAGCAGTAATTTCTACCACCTTGCAAACAGAATAAAGACTATGAAGTCATTCAATATTTATCCTGCTGTATGACCATGGTTGCACTCAAAGCTTCCATATGGGTCATTGAATAATATCTGAAGTAATTCCAGATTTCGTATAGATTTTAAAGATCTTCCTTAGATAAGGAATATCCCCATTGTTTGTATGCATATGGATCCCCAAAAATGTCTTCCTTTTTCAGTGCCTAGTCATTTTTAGAGTTCAGCCATTGTGGCAGACATTTCTATCCTGAACAACTTTAATTCAATATAATTTGAAAGAACCACTCAGGAGGGTGTGGGATATCTAACCATGACTGGAGATTTACCATGCCAAGGTGGCACAGCAGAACATCTGTGAATTATGTATTTTCTGATGATAGATCCCCAAAGTTGGGATCTGCCTGCAAGACCAACATAACTAATGTACTGCAATGTGCTGGAGGTAATCTCTCAGCATGAGGGGGGCAATTAAAACAAGGTGACCAGCAGTACCATGGTTCCAATATCAATATCAGTCTTCAACAATATGACCAGTTCCTTTGGTTAATAACTTCCTGAATGCATTTTATTTTAACTTGGAGCCATTAGCAAGCCAGCTATACGGAATTCTGCTTTACTGTTTTCCTCTAAAAGAGACAGAGGTGCTGCTTGCATATTGCCTGAACCCACCAACCTATTTGTGTTTACAAACTTTACAAAAGTTGGAAAAGAGATGCATTAATTTGGCTAATAATACAATTTGATGTAAAGAGTATTAACCAAAACCCATACCAAAAGCTCTGAATCCTAGAGCTGGTGTTTTGCTAATTGTAAGAAATTTAATTATTAATTGGCGTGGATACTCCACCACAAGTAATAAGGTCACTCTCTTGTTAGATCCAGTTTTAGGTTTCAGTATTTTAAACCTGAGCTCAACCCCTGCTAGCCACTGCACAGAGCAAACAGGCTTAGCAAGAGAAAATGTGTAAAGCATTTAGAAGAACCAAACTAATTAAATAGTAAATCACATAAAACAATAAAAATCACACTCCCATTTATACAAATGGAGTATAATGTAATGAACAAAATGACACAGAAAACACAAAAATGCAATAAGGGAAACAGGCGATATGTATTTCTAAATTTTAAGTAAAAATAGCATCAAAAAGGGCAAAGCATCAATGGTAGTCTATTGTCATGGTAGACCGTGACCCAGGTGTGATTGCAATGGAGTGCGGAATGGATACACCAACCAGGTGTAACCCGGTTGAAAATTGTACCTTGAGACTTAGTCTTTTTTTGGAAGTCAAAATCCTTCAGTGGGCATTGCAGCAGGCTGGATCAGAGGTGGGCTTCACGACGCCGGATAAGCATTGAAAGAGAACCAAGGGAAGGTTTGTGGGACAAGCTCAAAGATTTTGTGCTTAGGGAAGACTTGTCACCGGCCTGCTACTATTTGTGCCTTTGCTCTGTCAAGATGTTGATCTTCAGACTTAGGGGCCGATTCTGATGCGGGTTGGAAAAGCTTCCCGACCGAGGGCCTGATTCTGATGCGGTTAGGAAGGCCTCCTAACGGCATTTGCTCCTTCCAAATCGGATCGGGAACGTGTCTTCCCGACCGAGGGCCCAATTCTGATGCGGTTAGGAACAAATGTTCCCATTGAAGTCAATGGGAGTTCAACCAAATCGTATCTGGAAGCATCCGGATGCATCCTACTCCGCCGGTCGGACTTTCCCGATCCGAGTGGGTCGGACACCATTTCCCAACCGATTCGGTCGGGAAGCTTTTCCAACCCGCATCAGAATCGGCCCCTTAGTCTCTTTTTTGTGCTCGAAATCCTCCAATGGGGAAAGGCTGCGGGCTGCGTCTTACAAGGGCTCCGCGAGTCCAGATACCTTTTCAACAAAGTCCTGCTGAAATGCATTTGCTGCTACGAAGAAGCTCTGAGCGGGGGGAACCTGCTTCTTCAGCCCAGCAGCAACATACCTTGAGCAGATCGGCTTTGCATGTTGGTTCTTCTGGAGGACATGAATTCCAAATATTTTCCAAGTTCCAGGTTTTTAGGAATGTTAGGAGAAGTCCAGTTAGACACTGCTAAGGGCCACCAGACCTCAGGAACAGCACCTGGGGGTCAAGGCTTACACCAGCAGAGGCCATAAACAGGCTTCAGGTTAGGTCCAATTGTAAATGTCACCTGGGGTCTTTGAAAACAGGCCTCTTGTAGCTTGTTGTGGCCATGTAGCTTAGCCTCGAGGCCTGCCTACTGACCCATGAAGTCCACTTCTTTTTCTTGGGTACAAGTGGGAGCAGTTCCAGCTCCTCAGGTCTCCCCTTAGTTCTCAAACAGTCAGTGCAGTCCTTCTTCTGCTCTTCAACATGTACAGTAGTCTTCTGAGGAGAGTGCCAGAGGAAGCAAAATTAATGACTGGCACCAGTTTGTGGTTACAAGTGACTCTTGGCCAATCCCTAACCATAATGGAAAACATTATTTTACGGTAGCTCCTGTGAGCCCTACTCCAAATAATCTCACAGTGCCCCTCACTCACTAAATGCAAGGTGGAGAAACTCTTCTACCTTGTAAAAAGTCTGTGTGTCCACCCAGGGGTGTGTCCAGCATAATGAGCAGTCACCTCCTCCTTGGTCGCTCCAAAACAGTTGTGTGGGCAGCTTTCCCCCCACTGGGTTTGGTGCCTGCCAGACTGCTAGGACAAAAGAAGAACCTGTGTAGGTGTCATCTGATATCTGCTTGTGACAGGGGAGGCCTGTTTAAAGTAAATTAAGTTCCTTGGCATTGCCCAACTGGTCGTCCTGCTAAAGGGAACAAAATCACGTCCTCACACCCAGACCTTGTCTCTGCTATGGGAGCAGTTTTCTCATCTCATCAGGGCTATTCACTAGCTGGGTGACTGTTGGAGGCTAATGCAAATTAGCCTCCAGGAGATTCAGGCAAGGGAAATTCAAAATTCTAATAGTCCCTTTTCCTTAATATTTCTTGAAAATCTGAATTCACTGTTGAGTTTGGCTTTTACTAAATATTTAGCACAGCCATTGAATACTTTTTCTAGTGGGGCCTAGCCCGAGATAGCAGAATTAATATTTAATTTTGCTTACAGTGTTTCTCTGTGGGCCAGACAGCCTTTCAACAGTGAAAATAGGTTTTGGGGGCTACTCACTGTTAAAGTTTTATTTTCTTCATGCCCTATTTTTAACTAATATGCACTTTACCTTGCGGGCTACAAGGCCTACATAGGGGTGACTTATACACATTTAAGAGAGAGGTTTTCTCCTGTCAAAAGGGTTCATTTTGACAGGTCAGGTTGCAGTTTTAAAACAGCAGCAGCCAGGCTACTGTAGTAGAACTTAAGTCATGTTTGTTCTATCACACTAGTTGATGGCACAGTAGCTTTGTAGTCCAAGGTGTACTTCTGGCACTGTATACTATGGCCAAATAGGAAAGTTAAATATGCCAATTAGAGTTGTAGCCAATTTTGGCCTGTTTTAGAGGTCCGAACACATGCATTGGGGCCTGTTTAGCAGTGTCCCGGCAAACAGAGTCAATAAACCAGCAGAGTACCAGTTCACAAAAATGGTGGTGACTGTGCAAAAAGAGACACTTTCTCACATTAATCATGAGACACAACATGTGTGCCCTTCCCTTTGCATCTGTTTAAGAATTCACCAGTAGGGTGTTGTCACGTGTATAATTTTCTGCAATGCTGTCTTTGACATTGGCAAGTCAAATTATATTTACTTTGAAAGGCCATAAAAAAATCATCTTTGGGTATATAAGCTTGACGCAGGCTCATACCATCAACAGGTTTCAGGCAGACGTACTTCTGGAAACTTAAACAGCCGTGGTAAGTTTTTTCCACAAATGCATTATTTTTTATTTATGTGACTGCTTAGCAGAGTAGCTTCACTATCTTCATTTCAATGGTTTATTTGAATTAATTCTTGAACCACTGTTTCATAACTTTATATACCAATGTCAGTAAGGACAACAAAATAAATGATAGCACATATTTAGAAAGATAATGTATATCATGAGTTTGCATGAACAGCACCTAGTTCATATGTAATACTACTCCATCTGTGTAAGTGTGTAACAAGGTAACAGGAGGTAGTTTGTATCTTGGGCATTTAGAAGAATCCATAGAATTCTCTCACCCTCAGAACAGGGTGTCAATTTTGAGTTTATTTTCTGTTGCTGAAACGAAAGCAGCTCAATTTCTTCTTCTTGTTTTTTAATCTTTTTAAGAGCACTCTCATATGTTCAACATTATAATTAATCCAGCTAAACATTAATAACAAACACAGTCCACAAAGGCACAGTGATATCAGGAAACATGTTTCAGCGCACTATGTCACAGGAAATAGGTTGTGGAAACTATGCTATGTGACATTCAACAGCCAGGGGAATGATGAGAATAGCGGGCCCTTGATAACGTCACAAATGGACATTGCGTTGGGCATATATCAATAAGCCATTGTAAAGGTTAGATAGCCCCAACATTTCTAGAATGAAATAAACCTTAACAAGACCTCACAAAATCCCACCCAGACACATGTCACATCCTGTTCCTCCGAGAACGAGGGGGAGTGAGACTTAATAAATTTAGTGCAGCTTAGTTTGGGAGGAGCAACTATATCTAGGGCCTGGGAAATAGACTTTTGATCCATGAGAGATCTATTCATATCGGAGGAGTTCATGGCATATTGGTTGGGAAAAATGGAGAAGAATGAGCAATTGGAGACTTTCTTCCAAGGCCTTGTCTTTTTAAGATCTTCGTTCTTGTGGCGGACAGAAAGCTTATAGAAAATGGTCTGTCCAAATTAAAGAAAGAGTGGAGTTCACCTGAAGATCTGAGGCATTAATAAAAACAAGGTCTAAGGTATGCCCTGCTCTGTGTGTAGGGCCAGCTACTTTCTGATTTAGTCTCAATATCTCCAGATCAGAGAGTAGAAGTTGTGTTTATGGGTCTGAGCCTAGTTCTCAATCAAAGTTAAAATCTCCCACTAGCAGTAAATTGATGGAGGGAAGCACGTGGGGGGAAATACATTCAGTCAATTTGTGGATAAAGTCTTTTTTTAGGTCCAGGGGGCGATAAAATAAGTACCCTTCCATGATTCACCAGGCAGAGTTTCCAGAGTAAAAATACAGAGCTCTACCCAGTCACCAAAGTGACTTTAACCGGGTCGCGGAATGCAATAGCCACTCCATCCCCTTTTTTAGTCTCCCTATCCAATCTAATCAAGCTGTAATTTGCAGGAAAAGCTATAGGAATACAGGGTAGAGCTGATGAATGAAGCCATGTCTCAGTGATGAAACATACATCCGGTTGATGAGTTTAATGAGGTCTCTTATTTCAGTAGCATGTTTTGAGATGGAACGAGAATTGCAATGGAGGCCATTAAACAGGGACTGGTTGTAAACTTGATAAATTTGTGTACATTCACAGAACGGAGAGCAAGGAGTGTTCACTATGTCCTTATTAGAAGTAGGATCTCTCTGAGGGCCGGTGTCCATTTGTGGGAGGCATGGAGAACATGCGAAGTTGCAACACCCATGGAATCTGTAGCATTCCCAGATTTTTGGGAAATCATAAACCTGGGAATGCATCAGAATATAACGCCAGAGGTGCAACGAGGAGAAATGTTTTCATTCCTCCTGGTTTTTCCTCTTTCTATGTGTGCTGCCCTCTGCAGCACACATAGAAAGAGGAAATTGCCTGAATTGATTGATGATGTGCAGGATGGTGTCCCTTCCTGCACAAAATCAATCGGCCCCGCAACGCAGGCACCCTTGCACCATGGCGCAAGGGTGCCTGTGTTGGCCCATGGCAGCCCATTATGTGCCTGCACAGGGATAAAGGACAAGAATGCACCATACCTCATAGGTTTGTTTTGCCGTAGGGTGGCGTTGCTTGCGGTGCTGCCCTGCACCAAAACCTCCTAAATGAGGCCCTGAATCTTCAGGAAAGTTTTTGCTGCAAAAGCCTTATGGCCGATTTATATCTTGGTGGTAAAAATACTCCATTGCCGTTGCAACAGAGTATAATTACCACCAAGATAATGGTCCGCCCACCTTATTTAGATATTGACGGACCATAGAAACCGATCACCGCAGAGACTACTCCATCTGCGCTGTGATTAAACCCCTCAGATGACCCTGTGGACTATGGGCCATCTGAGACCGACCTGTAATGCCCCCCAACTGATTAAGATGGGTGGAATTAGAGGTCAGTTTTCACTGCCCATCACTGTCAGTGAAAACCTGGTAGTAAAAGGCAGTTAAAACTGCTAAACGCTCCCCTTGCCATGCGAGAGGACTCCCAGAGTAAAGGGAGCATTGTCTTTTTTATTTTCAAAAAGAAAATCCCATTTCTTTTTTAATATAATAAAAGAAAACTGTTTGGTGAAGGGCACCATCCTGCTGATGTAGCCTTGCACCAAACAGAAAAATGCATTGACAGAAACTGCCATGAAAACGGTTCCTGGCAATGATTTATAAATGACCGCCAGCTTGGCTCTGTGACATGTATGCTTCTTAGGGCAGAAGATAAAGGAAGCAATATTTCTTATCCTCATCAAAGTACACATTGAGGAAAGATTAAAATAAATTTCAGCACAATTTAATGAATCGAAGTGTTAGCATTCTCTCTAAGACATGATGATTCTTTAAGGGGTGAGCATGTGAATTTACTCTACTGAACAACATAAGCTACAATGAATAAATACTGATATTTTTGTAAACAGTTAAGAATCTATGCTGGATCTTTTATAAAGATATTCTTCAAATAATATTAATTAAGAGCCTGATTTAGATCTTTGGAGGATGTAGGAGGATGTCCTGTCCACCATATTACAAGTTCATTATAATATATAGCACGTATAATGCAGCAGATAGGATATGCATCTTGTTTTGATGGAGCATTGGTCAGCCAAACTATAAATCAGGCCCTAAATCAATTGCAAAATTCATACCTTGCAAAGCTGCACTACAGTATATGGTCTGACTGACTTTGTCAATTTCCCCATTCCTAATAGTGCTTTGAATAACTAAAGAGTTAAGAAAAAGGCTGAGTTTGTGTATCACATATAATGCCTTCTCTTGAAAAATGTCATGACTTGCCTTAATATGTTTAATATATATGCTCAAGTTGCCAATAGGCATGCTTGTCCTGTTCTCGTTCAGCTGCATGTGTAGGTAAATTAGAAATTGCTTCTCCATATCAGTCTAACAAGAGTCAGTTGTTTAGCACATATATTATGTCCTCATTGAAGCTAAACCTGTGTGGCCTAGACCATTAATTTTGAGGAGTAATTACCATCCATACTGTGCTGCACATGTTATTAGTCAAATGCGTTAATGTCAAAGACTGTGTACAATGTGTACAAACTTTAAAATCAATGTCATTCCGTTGGACCTTACAATTTTAGGATGGTCTTCCACCCAACATTTTGCCTTCCTTCTCCATTTTCTGACCTCGCTTTTGCTGGTATTAGGACTCTGCACACTTTACCACTGATAACCAGTACTAAAGTGCTTGTGCTTTCTCCCCTAATCATGGTAATATTTGTTCATCCCAAATTGGCATATTTAATTTACTTATATATCCCTAGTAAAGTGGTAATACATGTACCCAGGTCCAGGAAATTAACTGCTACTAGAGGGCCAGCACTACTGATTGTGCCACACACTTAAGTAGCCCTTTAACCATGTTTCAGGCCTGCCATTGCAGAGCCTGTGTGTGCAGTTCACACCTCCATAAACTTTTTGCCAGTTCCAAACCTTCCCATATTATACATATAAGTCAACCCTAAGGTAGACCCTGGTTTGGACTGCTGGACTCCTGCTTTGCTGTGCTGATCTGCTGCCTGCTGTCCTCTTGCCTGGGTGAGAAGGACTAGACCTGCATCTCTTGAACCCAGAAACCAGAGTGACTCCAAGGGCTGGCTGGCTGGCCTCCTGATCTGGTCTCAGGGACATAACAGGCTTCCAACCCCTTCATCTTGACTCTGCCATCAACGAGTCTAACCTGCCAAGTGGTGCCATCCCAGTCCTGGACCCTTGGAAGTGGACCAAAGCTGCTTGCCAGCTGAACTGATGCATCATCTCTGCTGAGTGATGCATCCCCGAGCAGAACCGACGCATCTCCTCAGCTGAGCGGCGCATCCCAGAGCAGAACTGACGCATCGCTGCTGCTGCATAGATTGGACCCATCGTAAAAGGCTCGCATCGCTGCCACCTCCTGCATCTTGGGACCTTGCATCGCCTTTGAACTGCCACTGCACAACACTTTTCCAGACACAAGCTCCTCTCATCCTTCATCGACGGCTGCTCAATGACAATGCGGAAACTCCACATCGCAGCTTCACCACTCCTCGGAATCGACACCTAACCTCTGCTGCACCCCACATCCTCACACTGGACTTCACATCACAAGCCCCGTCAACAGGATCCTCAACGTCGACGCAACAGGACCTCGAACCGCAGCCTCGCCACATCTCGGAACCGATGCATTGCCTCTGCTGCACAACGCATCTTCAACACGGAGCCACACAGCTCTCAGCAACCAGGATTTATGGTACTTTGTTCAGCATACCTAACTGGGACCCTGTAGCAAGCCCACGCACCATCTCGGTCAGCCTGAACTTGTGACTGTCTCGGTCCTTCACAACCCGATATCCCCAGTAGTGCTTTGTGGCGCTTGTTTTCACTATAAAATTTAAAAATCAATATCTCCAGTTCTACTAATTGGATTTTTGTTGTTTTGGTCTTGTTTTATTTCTTAAAGTCAGATCTATTGTTCTAACCTTGTGTGGGATCTTTTTGCATGGTGTTTTCACTGTTTTACTGTTTAAAGTGTTGCACAAATACTTTATACACAGCCTCTAAGTTAGCTCTGACTGCTCTGTGCCAAGCTACCAGAGGGTGACCACAGTTTAATTTAGGGTTTGCCTGCCCTTTACCCTGACTAGGTTTGTGGTTGCTGCTTGACCAGGGCTTGCACAACAGTCAACCAGCAACCCAATTTCTAACGCCTTCACTACTGGAGCAGGTGATCAATTGAACAATAAAACATTCTCTGTTTGTTTCAGATTCAGATTTCTTCCTGCGAGCCACCAAAGAAGCAGAATTCCATGATGATGAAAATCAAACTCTTCTTTCTTCTCCTCGTCCTTTGTGAGTACACATGAACTCTAAAACATATAACGAGTTGCCAAAGTAAAGAGCATACTTTTCATGATAAGAGTGTGTAAACTGCTAAGAAAACAATACGGGTATCAGAGAGGCAGAACACAAGCACTGCTTTCTTTTAGACTATCATTTGTACAGATGTTGGACAGCAATTATTGGCATATGAAGGAGGAGATGTAAATAGTCCCTAGGGGCCATATTACACTAAGTGCCCCATATGTGCAGCAGATGTGCATGACTGCTTTCTTTCCCCTAGGCACTTTGGTATTACAGAAGGGGCCACAGGCGCTTGAGCAGTCCCGTCTGTAATTTGGCCTGTAATGCGCTAAATGTGTGCTGGTGTGATCTCGAGTGGGTGTTCCCTCATTTGCATGCGGGTGGAATCCCATGCACATGAAGAAACACTTTGCCACAGTGCCTGTGCCATATTACAAACATGGGCACATATTTAAAGGAGCTGTCCGGCCGTGCAATAACAATGCACCACAAAGAGGTGGCACATGCTAAGTGCATCCTTCAGCACTTGCCCCTTGGAAGGTTGAAACAAAGGACCAATGGACATTTGCCTGTAGGTGGGTATAGTGGTGGGCATAGTCACTTGTGACAGTGACATCTTTGCGCCTGCACATTGAAAGGACGACCAGTGGCTTCAAAAAGCCAGCTGAACTGGCAACATCCTATTCACTGTGATTGGGTTCATCTGCTCAGTTGGTGCCTGATTTGGAAGTTTAAGGTGTACAGTATTGCAGACCAGGGCAGTGTATCCTCCCTGTGATATGGGCTCAGTGGAGCTGCAGTGACACTTTGTGCCAAGGAGGGGCAATTCTTTAGTCTGTTTGTAGCGAATGTAACAGTATTAGCTTTACTTGCAACAGTGTTGTTTTATTTTATTGCACATTTTGCCAGCAGATTCCCTCTCCCCCACCCCAAAACACAATGTGAGTATGCAGAATTGTTTCCGAAACAGTAATATAGCCACAGTTGTCATAGTTTACTTTTTGCCACAAACTAGCTCTACATTTAATCAATTTACAGCATTTCACCATCATTTGGTTTTACAGTAGTGGTCAGAGAATGATGAGTAATAATAGATACACATGGACCAAAGGAGGATTATATGAAGCATTAGGTTGTTCTTCTTGAATTTCAAATGGACCAACTGAATTAAAAGTGCCATTGACAAACATTGCAATACTGTTGACTTTCATGGCAGGCAGATCTTTTACATTTCAATTATTTAATGTTGAGTGTCCAGTGCGAATTCTGTATTCCACACCCAAAATGCATTGCACCTGAGAGTAGCATTGCCCCTACCATGATCCCCTTCTGCAGCTGAAAAACATGTGAAATATATATGAGCTGAGATCCGAAGTTAGGTTATCAATCAATCAATCAATCAAGGATTTATAAAGCACCACAAATCACCCGTGAGGGTCTCAACGTGCTGGATTTTGTAACTGCTTTTTAAAAAACGTTTTTAAATGAAAACGAAGGGTAAGCAAGGAGATGGCACTCAAATAACTGGGGGAAACAAGGAGAGGGAAAGCAAGAAGGCACTAAAAAATGGGAGAAACAGCAAGGAGAAAGCAATGAAAATGAGGAGGAAGCAAGGAGTAGGCACTCAAAAAACAGGAGAAAAAGCAAGGAGAAAACAGTGCAAACAAGGGAAGTGTAAGGAGAAGGCACCCAAAAAACAGGGGCAGGAGAAAGCAGTGAAAACGAGGGAAAAGCAAGGAGAAGGCACTTAAAAAACACAGGAAGAGGCAAGGAGAAGCAGTAAAAACAAGGTGAAAGCAAGAAGGCACACAAAAAATAGATGGAAAAGCAAGGAGAAAGCAGTGAAAACGAGGGAAAAGCAATGGGGAAAACAATGAGACAGCAATGCAAGCAGTGAAAACGAAGGGAAAGCAAGGAGAATGCACTCAAAAAGACAGGGGGAAAAAGCAAGGAGAAAGCAGTGAAAAAGAGGGAAAAGCATGGAGAAGTTACTCTAAAAGCGGGGAAAAAGCAAGGAGAAGACAGGAGCAAGAGCAATGCAGCAGCACGGGGAGAGCTATCAAAAGCCCCATTTCTCCAGTCAAGGACCCATTGTTTCTTCCTCCGATTTTGCAGAGTGGCAAAATGCAATAATAAATATAATATAGTAGATACAAATTGGTACAGGTTATAAGCATTGAATGTCAATTATATTTTAGCTCCATTACAAGAGAGAATTTGTAATGCTTAAAGTCCATGATTCTGAAAATGCATATCAATATCTGAATGTTAGGGATACATAGTAATTTCGGATTTGTAATGGATAGACAGTACTTGGCCTTTCTATCTGCAAACCAAGTCACCATTACAATGGTCCACAACAATATATGTAATAAAAGAAGATGTTATGGCTTAGCCTAAAAATGGGAAATGAAAAGCAAACATGAACACTTACCCATACATAAACAATAAGTTGGGAAATGTTGGCAAGTGTAAGAGAGGCAGACTTTATTTTGATTTGCTACAATACAGAATTCTGAATGGATGGCTGCAAGCATCGACTTGCATAAATATGCTAATAATTAATATCCTGTAAATAACCACTCAGAAGGTGCATGGCCCACTACTACATTGGCAAAAGTAGCCCATTACTTGGAGACCCTATTAGGGGGAACGGGGCATAATATAAATTGCCATATACTAATTATATTAATACATAAATGTGATCACCTCTTTTACAGAATTCGGTTTTCCTTTACTTGGTCAATTGTGCAGTCAATGAGAAATAAAATAAACACCCTACGTTTGTTCTTGGAATGCCTAATCACCAAACCAGGTCCATTCCTTTCTAAAACTGCCCACCTAGACCCCAAAGATTGCACAAATTAATGTCCAATAATCAACCTGCATTTCCACTTCCATACAGCACTATGGTCTAACCCTAGACTGGCCTTTCCAACGAAAGACCAGTCTAGGTTTAGACCATGGTGCTGTAAGGAAATGGAAATAATTCAATGGTAGCCTCAGATTTTTGTCCAACTTAAATTCTCCGCAGCTTCCAATCATCACTACTGCCAAAGCATAATCCTTTTTCATTTTGACAAATGAAATGCTCTACTGACTGTTGTTGTATGACTCACCTGATTCCAGTGAAAAGCTTATTCCGTGCAGTGACCCTCCTCATCAGAGGTCTTTCAAAACCCAATAGCATCATAACAAACCTCAGAGAACTCCATTTGTACCCACTATCCACATGTGTCATATGCAATACTTGTGGGACTTTCTACAAGATAGTCACCTTGGGAACACCACCATGCACAGAAATGAAGATTGAGGTCTCCTGTGGAGCACACATGAAGCATTACTAAATTACGAATGAAAAGATGCAGTACAATTACCACATGACAGGTGTTCCCCTGGTATTCATGAGGCCATTCCAGCTCTAACAGAGCCACTCCTTCTCCATTTAGTCAAACAGATTAAAATACATCTCTTCAACAAGAACAGTGTAGAACAGTGTAGCCACATTTTGTCATTCTAAACCTCTACATAAACAAAAACTCAGCACCATTGCCTTATATTTTATAACCAAATTGCTCAATAAGTACTTCCAATAGATCACTCTGTCTTTTTATCTCTTACCTAGTATATAAGACCTACTCATGTACAGCACCCCAATTCCTTGCAGCTAGAATTGAGCTACATGTCACAAATAAATACTGTGAGCCATTGCTAGTGGAGAGCCACACAATGTTCCATCTTTTCAAGAACATCACTGATATATCCCATGTTTTTCTTATATTCCCCTCCTATATTTTATGCTAGCACTCAAGTAAAGATACCTTTCATGCATTATAGATTATTTCTTCCCCCCCCTTCCCTACTCCACTGTTGGTACTTCCCTACAGTTAGACCAGATTGTACCTTAGAATGTTGGGACCGAGGAATGAAAAAAGGAGCCTGGTGTAGAACATTGAGTGAGCTGTGAGAGGCAGGAACAGAGATGTAAGGTGGACAGAGGAGATCTAATAAATGCTGGAACTTACCTGCGTGAAGTTTGTTCATTTCAACACTGGCGACAATTGGTATGTGCAAGGGAGCAGAACAGGTCTCCTTCCCTTCTGTATGCCTCCACCACTTCAGGTTCCAGCTGTTCTTACTTATTAACATTGTGGCCCACAAGGTCAAGGTTCTTTTTGAACTATTTGCTGACTGCCTGCTTGGATGCCCTCTGCCTTCATTCCTTAGGCGGTGGCCCCCCATTCCTCGCATGGTCCCGCTTCTCTACTGTCTACAGCGAACTCTGCTTCTTATCGGGGGTGTCAAGGAGGCGCCTCTACCCTTGGTGACACACACACCATCTGTCCTATCGGCTCCTTCTTTCCCAGAGGCAGTCCCCACTGTGGTCAGTCAGATAACTTCGCCTTCCAGCGCGGTCATTACTACTTGAGGCAGCCCCTTCAGCCTCGGAGGCGCTGCCACAGTGAGCCGTCATCCTCGACTCTCCAGTGTATCATGAAAGTGCCTCTTCCCTTTCGGTGATACGCACACGTCTTTGGAGTGGATCCTTTCATTTCCGAGACATTGCCGCAGTAGTTAACCATCTTACCCCACCTTCCCAGCGTATCACGAAAGCGTCTCTACCCTTTCAGTGACACGCACACTTTCATTCTTGGTGGAGGCGGCTCCTTCAATTATGGAGGCGTGTCTGTTTCATTCTCCCTGCCTTCCCAGCATGTCACGAAAGCGCCTCTACCCTTTCAGTGATATGCACACTTTCATTCTTGGTGGAGGTGGCTCCTTCAATTTCGGAGGCATGTCTGTTTCATCCTCCCCACCTTACCAGTGTGTCACAAAAGCGTCTCTGCTCTTTCAATGATACGCACACTTTCATTAATTGTTGAGGCGGCTGCTTCAATTTCCAGGTGTGTCACGGAGGCTTTCTTATCTTTTCAGTGAGACGCACACCCTATCGTTGCACCCCCTTGGTACTTTCCTTGCTAATTTTCGTATGTATTCATTTTTACATGTACTTTCTCCCCAGTTACATTTCTGAATTGCTTACCATATTATTGGGTTACATTTCTCTGGCTAATTCTCTCCTTAACATACATAAACCTTAGTTCTTCTGAGAATTATACCCCTTTGTTGTTTGGGTCATCTTTTGGGTGACCCTGGCAGCAAGCATGGATCAACCTGCACCTTTCCTAAATGAGTTAGGAGAGCCTAACACCCCATGGAAGGACTGGGTAAAAATCTTCGAATCCTACATGATAGCCAATGGAGGAGAAAAGTTCAGTCCCCTAAGGAAACAACATATATTGCTTCATAACCTAGGTACACACAGCAGAAAGATTTTTGACACTCTACCGGATCCTTTACAGGGTTGAAATACTGATGACGATGTACACGGAATTTCCTCACTCAAAATGAAAAAACACTTTGGTGATAAGATTAATATAGTCCTGAGCGCCATACATTTTTCAGTATGTCCCAAGGAAAAGAAGAAAGTATTACCAGCGATGTAGCTATCCTAAGAGGCTTAAGTGAGTTGTGTGAATGTGGTGAACTCAACAATTCTCTCATAAGAGATCAGCTAGTACGATGCACGAACAACTTCAAGATACAAGAAAAATTATTACAGAAACAACCTAACCTACGCAATGCTATTGAAATAGCAAAGTCCATTGAACATACTGCCATGTGTATCAAAGAAATGAAAGCCCCTTCCAATACTGAGCATGATCAAGTTTCAGAAATTCGCTAACCTATCTATTGACGACACCATATGTAAAATAAAACCAGACAGGAATGCCAGCCACATTCATGATGCAGAAAACAATATACTGAAATGTTACAGCTGTGGTAGTAGTAACCACTTAGCTACCCATCCCAGTTGTCAAGCTAAGTCAAGTATCTGCAGGAAGTGCAACAATAGAGGACATTTAGCGAGGGTATGTGGTACCCTCTCTAGGAAGCACAATGATGAAGATAATTCTACCGAGGTAAATTCACAAACTGTGAAAAAAGTTGTGTTTTACGTACTGGAGCCTAAGGATGTTAACCAATTAAAATACCCTGAATGCGAAGTATGTTTAGATGGCAAGCAAGTAAAAATGTCAGCGGATTCGTTCTCTCCATTCACATTAATCAATGTTGCTGTTTTCAATTCCATGAATATCTGCAAAGGAGAAAATGTGCTAACCGTGGACATTGCCCCAAGTGGTTACACAAAGGACCCTATTCCTCTTAGAGGTATGATCAAAACCTGAACCACATTTAAAGATCCGCTCAACCCTTGAAAAAGTATGTGTAGTGGAAGAAGTGTCGAACCTACTTGGGTGGCAACATCAAAAATAATTAGGAATTAAACTAGATCCTAACAACCCTGAACAGGTCCTAACTATAGACTGCTCCATCACAGGTAAATCGGTGTGTAAACAATTCCCTGAAGTGTTCACAACTAAACTAGGTCTCCTAAAAGATTTCTAGCATAAAATAAAACTGAGATCTAATGCCAAACCAGTAGGCCCATACCCCATCTCAGGTGGGAACCTCTTAAAAAAAGAACATGCAAAATGTAAGGACCTAGATATCATCCAGCCTATAGATTGCTCAGAGTGGGTTGCTCCAGTAGTTATCACTAAGAAAGCCCATGGGGAGGACATTAGATTATGCATTGACCTTAAAGACCTCAACAACAATATTTTAGTTGAAAGGCGCCCATTGCCTTGCGTTCACAAGATTCTAAGCACGATGGGGGAGGCAACCTGCTTCAGTGTCCAAGACCTTTCCATGGCATATCATCAAGTGGAACTACACCCGGAATTCCAGGGAATTGACCGCATTTACCACACCCATGGGTTCATTCATGTTCCGCAGGGTGCCGTTTGGGTTAACCTCAGTGGCTGCAGTCTTTCAAAAGGTATTGCAACATATTTTAGAGGGCATACCCAAAACGTTATGTTTCCAAGATGACATTAATATACGGTGCCACCACTGAGGAACATGATGTATTGCTAATGCAGTTTCTATCCAAGTTCAAAGAGGCTGGTCTAACTTTAAAAGAAGATAAATACCAGAGAGGTGTAGGAGCAGTAGAATACCTTGGGCACACCATTTCCAAGAATGGCTTCAAACCTTAAATGAGTTTACTTGATGCAGTAGAGAAAGATCCTGACCCTACATCCAAACAAGAAATTCTGTCTTTCTTACGTCTCACAGAGTGCATGGGGAAAT
Source organism: Calotriton arnoldi (assembly GCA_963921515.1). Classification (NCBI taxonomy): domain Eukaryota; kingdom Metazoa; phylum Chordata; class Amphibia; order Caudata; family Salamandridae; genus Calotriton; species Calotriton arnoldi. The sequence goes on from CAWUFW010000051.1 coordinate 5,415,671, forward strand.
ATGTAAAAAATATTGCAGACTTAACAAGTAACCTTAGAAAACTTACCAAAAATCATACGCCATACAGATGGCAAAAATAACACCAATCCTCATTTGAAAAGATAAAAAATGCTCCTTATCTATGTTATTTTGATCCCTGCAGGAAAACAGTTCTTACCACAGACACCAGCCACAAAGGATTGGGGCCACATTATCTCAACTCATCAATGGTAAAGAATGCATAGAGGCCTTCACCTCGTGCACCCTCAGTAACTCTGAAAAAAACTACTCAGTGGTGGAGAAAGAAGCCCTGGCAAGTTTTTGGGCCATTTAGGAGGGATCAAATTCACCGTTCGCACATACCACAAACCACTTACGTTCATGCTCAGTCCTAAAGGAACCCTTAACAGCACACCGTTGATTGACAGATGGGTACTGGGATTGTAAAGTTTTTGCTTTAAGTTTGAATATGTCTCTGGTCATCTCAATACCGCAAATAAGTAAAAGGTGGTCCCCATGGGGGAAGTGTAGCCCTTGACCTCCACGGCAATATATCAAAACAGAGATAGAGTAAACCCCCTACAAGAATTGGTTTTCAATAATGCGCTTTGTGCATTTATTTTTATGTTTCTTCTCAGTTATGAATATATATACATATATCTCTCTCTATATATATATAGATATCTATATATAGATATATATATATATATCTATATATAGATATATATATACATTTTTTGAATTTATTATACATTACTTATATCATACAAAAGATAAGGTGCTCCTATAAGGTGATGGCGCAGTGAGAGTGATCAATAGTGAAAAAAGTGCATACGTGCTGATAGGGATAATAGAGTGTTTGAAGTCAATACTTGTCAAGCAAGTATTGATATCCACTATCAAATTCTTAAAAACACAGTCCACATATGCTGATTCGTCAACGTTTCGACCCTTGGGCATAAGTTATTTAAAGCAGGGTCATCATCAGAACGTAAAACATATACAGGAAGCACCAAAAATAGTGGCAGAAGATTGCGCAGTCATATAGAAGTTGAAATTCTAGTGGGTGAAATAACTTACGGAAGGATATTTATCATAACATCTAGTTGAAAAATGGGCGTAATGCTGGATGTCAAAATCATCCGAAAATGAGCTCCTTCTTTAAATGCATTTTGTACATTATGCTTTCATAAGCAGCTTCCAATGAACCCAGTTGAATAATGGGTGCAATCCTGGATGCTTACGTCATCCGAATTTATGATCTTATCTTTTAAAATATAAAGTACATCGCTCTTCAGTGAGCAGCTTCCATTGTCTCAATACAGCAGCAGACTTCCTATCCAGGGCACCTTTAGGTATAGAGGAGAAATAGGAGACACATGAATACCCCATTTTGGATGTCCATTCTTCAGCTAAAAGCCCTACAGAATGGCAGAAAGTTTTGTTCATGATGCCACCCTAGTTCAAGTCAAAGCATACGCATACACATTACAAGGTTGGCCAAAAGTACGTAGTGAAGTCAACGAGGAAATGAGTAAATTTTGGGAAGTCCATCACGAAATCAACCTGCACCAGGACAGTATATGGGGGAATGGCAAGATAATACTCCCAGAAGATTTGAAAGATAAAACTAGAGATCTCGTACACGAAGGTCACCTAGGGAACCCAAACATGGATTCATTAGTGGAAGCAAAGGTAAACAACTGCAGCATATGTGCCAATAGCGATAAGACCAAATCACCCATAAGGTTCCATTATCTCCAGTTTCCATTCCTGACAAACATAAGGAAAAACTTGCACTAGACAATGGACTGCAATTCACTTCTTCAGCCATGACAGACTTCTTATCCAGTCTGGCCATTACACATCTCAGAACTGCTCTATACTGTCCTCGGGCCAATGGCCTAGTTGAAAGAATCAGTAGGATGATTAAAAAAACATCCAACTTGTGTGTGTCAACCATTTGCCAGTAGAACGGGCGCTTCAAGAAATGTTGTGGACGTACCATAGGATCCCTATCCAGGTCACAGGAATCTCCCCATTCTCTTCTCTCAAAGAAGAAAACCCAGCACCAAAATCTTCCCCAACTGGATCCGCGATGGAGAAAGAATGGAACATGATTTAAATATGGCAAAAGACAAGATTGCCTCTCACCAAACCTAGTACAAGTCTTACTATGACTGCAAACATGGTGTCAAGCCTCAGAAATGGTCTGTTGGGGATTGGATATCCATAAATAAACCCAAGGGAGGAAGTGGAAGTGATTCCAAATTTTATTAACCCAGTAAGATTGTAAAAGTCAACCATATTGTGATTGTTCTGGAGAATGGACAAAGTTGGAGTATGGGTAGACTATCTAAGTGTCCACCTCCGGGTGACAATGTAACTGGAAGCACCATCACCGCACCAGCACCACATGAAATCTCTGTTAACCAACGAGATCTGACCAAAAGACATAAAGTGACACCTAAATGGCATAAAGACTACGTAATGAAATTATAATAGCTTGGTTATGTATCAAGTATATCTTCTTCACGCTGTTTGGGGGAAGATGTGTTATATCCCATGCTTTTCTTATATTCCCCTTGTATCATTTTTTCCGAGCACTCAAGTAAAGATACTTTTTACGTATTATAGATTATTCCCTTTTCCCCCTTCCCTCCTCCAATGTTGGTACTTCCCTACAGTTAGACCAGAGTATACCTTAGAATGTTGGAACCGGGGAAATTGAAAAGGAGCCTGGGGTAGAATGTTGAGGGAGCTGTGAGAGGCAGGAACAGAGATGTACGGTGGACAGAGGAGATCTAATAAATGCTGGAACTTACCTGCGTGAAGTTTCTTCATTTCAACAATCACCTCCCAAACATGGTTGGTACTTTAGGCTACACCCAAACACATGGTAAGGACAAAGCTCAGTTTGAGCAGTTTGCACTGCTCCTGCAGTCTGCAGTTTATTTGGGTAACTCAGGGTGGCACAACCAGTGATGAAAGCCCTGGGGATATTTTACCACCCATGCCCTGGGTATCACTGGTAACATATACTAGAAACTTATAAGGAAAGTAAAGTCTTTGTCAATTGGGATTGCCAATTTACACATAATAGTTTTAGGGAGAGAGCACTGCCACTGGAGCCTGGTTAGCAGCTTCAGTGCATTGTCAGAGTCAAAAACCAGCATCTAGTAGTCCAAATGAGGGCAAAAAGTGGAGGGACCTCTGCAAAAAGCCCTGTTTTTTTACACACATGACTTAAAATTGTGGCTTGTGTGAATTCTTTAAGAGGGGGATCCCTTACAGGTGAATAGAAAATTGTCTACATGTGTAGCGGGTTGAATTACTACAAGCTGACAAACATATAGGATAGTGTGACAATGATTGTATGATGTCAGTGCTTCATCTAAATTTTAAAATGCACAATTACCCTTGGCTCCAGGGCTTATGCTATTTCCTTGCTATGGACCCAGATGTGTACACTCAGTAACTCTATGCTGTACATGACTACGATGTTATCACTGATTTCACCAATGACATAATTTGAGATGTTATCAATGATGTCATCAATAATGTCATTTAGCACGTTATGAGTGATGGAATATGTGAGGTCAAGTAACTAAAACTCGTGCTCCCACCACGCACAGTATTGTCAATGATGTCAGTTCAGTTGTCTTCATAAATGACGACATGTACAATAAGGAGCAATAGAGGGAATTACAAAGCAGGTCGCCCTCCACTCAAAACAACAATCTAACAACAAGGACCTGCTCTAATACTGGACCAATATTTTCAGAAACCCACAGGCGAAGTGCTCAACTGTTGTACTAATGAAATAGCTTCAAAAATGCTACTCAGAACTGGGTTTTGCTGTCCAATTTTAAAAAAAAGGCTTGTCTAACAACCCCACTTACGTCTGGTTCAAAACTCTGTGCTGAGTTTTGAACCAGACGCAGGAGGCATACCGGTTGACAAGCAGCGACCGCGGATGTACGCAAGGGTGGTGTGATATAGTTGTTGCAGAAAACACACACATCCCCAGGGTGTGGGTTGCCAGTAGGATCATTGAGGGCAACTACCTGGCTCATTATGGAACACTAGTGTGGTGAAGACTGACCCCGAGCCCTGGCGGAATTGCCGTAAGGTACTTTGGCAATGAAACATGTTGGCCTTCCCTAACTGAAGTGGTTTGCAACATTGTGTGTTTTTTAATCTGAGTAGGCCCGCGGCATTGATTAAAGTTGGCAGTGTCGCCAGTGACAAAGGTGGGAATATTGTAATCATGAGAATGCATAAATATTTGGCCAAAGCAAATAGCCAACTGGGCAATAAAAAACACTACAGAAGACTCCCTGACAACCCAATCAAAGAACACATGGATCAATTCTTCCAAAAGCTTAAAGGGTGGCAAGAGAAAGACCTCCTAGATTTGGAAGAATACAACTATCTTAACATGTCACATCCGATAACACCAACTATTTATTTCCTGCTGAAGGTGCATAAAGATTTGAACAACCCGCCGGGCAGACCAATAGTTAGCTCAATTGGTGCCCTGCTGGAAAACACTTCAAGATTCGTGGACATATTCCTCTTTCCTTACGTCAAAGACCTTCCATCCTATCTACGAGATTCACAGGATTTCCTTAGTAGAATTAACAAGCTCCCATGGAAATCGAATTATCAGATAGCTAATGTGGACGTAGTTTCACTGTACACCTCAATTCAACATCATGATGGTTTGGCATCCTGTAAATACTTTCTGCAAACCTGTTCAGTCTCCCTTTTGGACCACTCAGACATGCTTATTGAAATTATAGACTTTTGTCTTCATCACAATGTTTTTATATTCAACAATAAGCATTATCTACAAGTGCAGGGAACTGCGATGGGGACATCTTTTGCCCCAACATACGCTAATCTATTCATGGGGCGCTGGGAATTGGAAATAGCCTGGAGCAAACAGAACAAGGGAAAGATGGAGCAGATGGTGTTTTGGGTTTGTTTTATTGACAACCTCTTCCTAATATGGGAAGGGGAAAAGTCAGTCTTGGAATATTTTTTGAGATCGTTGAATCAGAACACATTGAATCTCCAATTCACATTTGATATCCAGGACAAAGAAATCAATTTCCTAGATACCACAGTCTACATCAAGAACGACAGGATCTGCAGTAAAATGTACAGAAAACCAACAAGTACAAACGCGTACTCCATGCCAACAGTAGACATCCCCTACCTTTGAAATGGAGTGTCCCATATGGGGAGTTTCTGAGAGTAAGGCATTGCTGCTCAGAGGAAGATGATTTCAAACACCAGGCTAAAGAAATGTTTCAAAGAGTCTTGATAAGAGGTTACCCGGAAATAGTCTTAAAATATGCTCTAAATAGAGCCAGTGCTAAGAAACGAGAAGCATTACTCATACCAAGTGAAGTGCCAAATTCAGTAAAAGGAAGGAATGCACAGGATATGAGGTTCATAACTAACTACAACACATTAGTGGCAAAGTAAGAAACATACTTAGGGAAAATTGGAGGACCTTGCTCATGGATGAAGATCTCAAAAAGACACTGCCAGAAACACCGAACATCACCTATAGCAAAGTACCATCATTGGGGGATCTTCTGACTAGCACTTATCTGAAACCGACTGATCCTCAAACCACCATAATTGCATGGCTCCCAGCTCCCACAAATGGCTTCTTTAAATGTGTCAAGTGTAAGGCCTGCAAACATGGCATAAACAAAAGAGAGTATAAACCATCTATGGCACAATGAACAAAATACAGGAGAAGATCACATGTGAAACAGAGTCAGTGGTCTATGTCCTATAATGTCACTGCGGCGCTAAATATGTGGGCAGCACTATCAACAAACTTAAGCTCCACATACTGCAACATCTGAGGGCCATAACAAACAAGGACTATCAATATGCCATGGCGAGACACATATGGGAGATACATGATGGGAAAACAGACAATATGAAATATTATGGCATCAAACATGTACAGAAAAAACCACAATGAGGTAATATGGAGTTAGAGCTACACCGTGAAGAATCCAAGAAAATTCTATTGCTGGGGACAGAGACCCCCTATGGTCTGAATACGAATGCTGAACTATACATTCACATTTAATTATTTGAGTAACTGGTTTTCTGGAGTTTCCTGGAGTCTCTGAATCTCCACGTGCAGTATCCTAATTTCCTTGAGGCCATAGACATTCGGAGCCATCAATACGACCACAACGGATCGATGGGTCACCAAAAAACTCTGCACATGTTCCTACCTATGGTGTTGAGATCGTTTAAAGTGCGCTGCATTCACCTTTTGTTTTGTTATGTTTTATAAAACTGTGGTACTTTTATAGGTATGTCAGTATGTTTTATTGACACATTATTGAAACATATCGCTGGACACATTGATGGACATGGTGCAGTAGAACTATAGCACTTGTTCTACACTTACTTATCCTGACTATCGATTCTTTAAGATCTCAGATAGCTAGCACTTGTACTTTTGAAATTAAGCCACTGAATGCACTTTAATAACCTTTTGATATTGGTTTAACAAAAGCTCTTTTATACTATTGATCAGAAATCTACTCGGACCTGTATATATTATATATTTTTTATGGGTAACTTTTACTTGCAGTATCATTCGCTCTTTTAGAACACCATCTCTTAACCTATTTGATCCTTTATCAATTGTGAAAACTGTTTATATTATATGATACGAGTACTGTTTGGGAGATCTTTCGAACTTGTAAAATCATTTGAACTTGTGATTTGCGTAACCCTACTTTGTTTACAGCACTTAGCACTTTAGGATCGAGTATTGTATATTGGGTACAGTTCTTTATGCTTAACTGATACGACACTCTAAGATATGAGTATTGCATCGGAGATCTGCATTAATCATGAGACCAATCTAGTATACCAACTGAGTCTTTAAACTGATTACATTACATAGCACTTTAAGATCAGAGTACTGTATATAGGCATTGTCTACTTATATGATTCGTATTTATTGTGTGCATTTAATTGGTGTTGGAGAATCTCTAATATAGAGCAGCAACAGTCAGATTAAGTATTTTGAGCTAGTGCCCCCATTAACATTAATGTTCTGTCCGATACTACTGTATTACTTAGCCCTGGTTCTTCAATTGAACCAGAGCAGCTATTCCATTAACGAGATGCACTTTTTGTACTAGGCAACACCTTATTCTGCTCGATGGTTCATGCTATAATAGCAGAACACCAGCATATTACCCCTATGGTACGAACTTGACTATAGCACTGGTTACTGACTCAGTCCCCTTTTCTGCACATTACTATCAAACCCATTATAGAGTCAACTATGTGGGGAGCAGTCTGAAGTGACATTTCCCTATTTTTTCAGACATGACCCCTGTCTCCCTTCTTATGTTCAAACATCGACTAATTGATACCCCCAGCCCTCGAAAATCATTATCCTCCCTTGTATGGAGGATGTAGGATATTGAATACTTTATCACCATCTAAGCTTACTACAGCCATCCTGTGAGTTACGGGTACTTTACCGTGATTAGAAAATTATAAAACTATAAAATTGAAAATATTATGGTGAATTGTACACACATTATGTGATAGCACGTGGGGTATTTTGACAAACTATTGTATTTATATAACTAACTTCTCTGTGTATTGTTCAATATGTAATAACATGTGTGTGTCCCTTTTAATTGTGGAGGTGATTTTGGAGGGAATTTTCCCTTTATATGACTTGTCTACACACCTAAAGTCTATGACCCTGTTGAAGGCTCCAACCGAAACGCGTAGGTCTCTTCGTTGCACTGTTGGTGACTATGAAATTTAAATAAAAAAGGACTACTTACAATTCGCTGGGGCCTGGCTGTGCTACTTTCTTCTAAGCCCTCGCATCGTGGGGTTGTTGTTGTTGAAGAGCTTTGGAATAGATATATATATATATATATATATATACATGTGCCTACAATATTTTAGATATGATATTCTGGAGCTGAATCTTGATGGGCTGTGCCTGCTCAGCACAGAGTCAGCCCGGTGCTTATTTTTAGGTGGCTGCATAGTGAATTCAGTTAACCCCATATTGCTCCAAATTAGTGCATTATTTGAGAGAGCATAACTCAGAAACAGGAAGAGGCAAATCCTGCTCGTTTGTTCTAAGCGGTACTGTCAGAATACCAAGCAACACCTTGGAGAATGAGTGGGTACGTCAATTCACTTTACATATTGGAGATTCATAAAACAGATGGTCGCTCTACGCTGAGCCAGCAAAGCCTTTAATTATATGACCCCTCGTAGGACACTACAAGTGGTTGAAAATTATACCGCAAAAGCACCCTTCAAATATAGTGTGAGTGCATGAATGGGAATCTTGGTTAATAAAACCAAATTATTTATTGATGTAATTTTATTTCGTAGTACCCTCCTCAAATCCCTAAATGATTTATCACAAAATTATACTAACACAGTCTATGTACAGCCTCAGTAACTGGCCAGATGATGAACTGACATTATTGCTTGTGTTCTCTATTCACAGATGTTTCCTTCATGTGGGTGGATGGAGCAACCAAAAGTAAGAATTCTTTAAAACATCTGTTTTTATCGCTAGCAAAGGTGTTCAACGCTGAACATAAACGAAAGCTAGAAATAAACATTTAAAAACAAATTTAAAATATTTGTTTGCAGGTTGGTAATTTATAATCTCCATCTGAAAATCACATCATAGATAAGTATTGATAAAATGGTAAAGGAAGTGAGATAGATGTACATTTTGGTGATGTAAATAATCTCCCTATGTTGGGTACCGCTGGTGAAAGTTACAGTCTAGCAGTTCGAATTGGTTCATGCTGAATCAATTTGTGGTTGTAGTTTTTTTTATTGGAATTGAAGGGCTTCGTCCTGTAGATCCAGAATAAGTAAAGGAAACTTTTTAAAACAGCATCGCAAAATACAGGAAACCAAAACGTGTCTACGAATATCCAGCAATTTGAGGATATAAAGTCAACTCAAAGAGCTGGTAAAGACAGAACCAACACTGCACTGTATTACAAATTGCAGTGCAAAGACGCTACCCTCGCACATCCTCAGGAAAAATATCTAGATCAGACACACCCTGAGGCTGTAGGTCACTGCAGTAATTAGGTTTTAATGAAAAGTATTTGAATGAGGCAACACTAGGTTTAATGCATTTTTCTTTAAATGCTTAGATCTCCTGCCATTCCTTTTAGTGATGTAGGAACAAAGGTATACCTCAAATTATATGAAGCCGGGTATGTACTCTCACACAGCCTTTGGCCTGCATGCATCAGTTGACAGTAGCAGGGAGATCCGTGGCCGAGGGCCAGTTATGTGCATCACTTAGTTGCCTTAACATTTGTAAATATATAAGAGGGTTAATGTATATGATGGGTATATTGTCGGCTATAAAAAGCAAGAGTGATAGATACAATAACAAGCACTGGCAGAACCAGTGGGGCTGACTTGCATTTTCAGTTAGAACCAGGCCTATTGGATTGAGTAACATTAGGTGGCAGATATTATTTGGATAGGTTAGCGTCTATCATGTATCCAACAACAGCATCTTTACCTGGTATTAGAAATTGAATTATTTCTTTGGGAATGATCCCCTTAATAAAGCTGATTTTCCAAGGTAAAAAGCACACAAAAAAAAAAAGTGTAAATCGAAAGTCATATTTTATTGCAGAGCATGACATAGGCATGAGTTCAGGTCGATCGCAAAGGAGAGGAGATTGGTTAAGCCAAGCGGATTTTAATTATTTACTTATATAAAGTTTTATATAGCGCGGACATGACCCAAGCGTCTATCAAAGTGCTTTATAGATGATCAAAGGACAAAAAGAGTTGGGCCCGCAGGTCAGTAACAACAACAGTGATAAACACGATACTGGAGTAGAAAGAGGAACAAGATATCATGCCAACGCTAAAGGAAATAGAAGAGCATATATGAGCAACAGACAAATATAGGTGTTGAGAACAGTCTAAAGTCACAGACATAATCAAAGACATAGGATCACATGCGAAAAACATTGTAGTAGCGTCACTCAGGGCGAGGTAGTCCGTGGAGGAGGAGAGAAACCCGCATGTGGCAGAACCAACAACGAGTGGTACCTGGTGCCATCAATCAAGGGCGTTCATCAATAGAGCTTTCACTTCTTTTTTGAAAGATGCCGTAAGGGATTTGTGGAGGCAAGGAGTTCCAGATTCTCGGGGCAATACCTGAGAATGCCCGATTATAGGTTTTCTTTTTATCTTTTTTATCTATTTTATCGGATCACACCAGTCAAAGGTTTTACCTTGAATCTTTGCTGATATTTAGGTTCTTAAAGCCCTCTGAAGGGCAAGTTAGATCCTGGAATGGCAGAGGGTCACTTTAAGGTGGAAATGTGGTAGTCGAGCTCTAGCTAACGCCACCAGTTTTAGCTAGAAAAGTTCCAATTGGGTTGGACCAGGATTTTGAAGCAAGATAGGCTGTTTTGTCACTAGGATAGGTTTGTTGCCTCACCAACTCCAAGGTTCTACTTTCTGAGTAAGTCAACTTTTGGTTTTGTCAATGCTGTAATCTGGACAGGGCTCCAAGAATCCAGAGGTCTTCATAGTGAGGCCCAGATGAAGACTTTGTATCTGCAACACAAAGCTCCATGCAGGCTACACCTGAATATATTGCCCACTGAGGGTAAGATGCCCCTGGGCATGCCTCAGCTCTTGCAACAGTCCTGCTGAGATGGAAAAAATTACTTAAACCAATCAATCAATCAATCAATCAATCAATCAATCAAGTGACTTGTAAAGCGCGACTACTCACCCGTAAGGGTCTCAAGGCGCTAAGGTGCGCTTGGGGAAGGGAGGGGTTAAGGGGGGGCTGCTGATTCGCCAAAGGCATTGTGGTTCAGTCGAAGAGCCAGGTCTTGAGGTCCTTCGTGAATTGAGACAGTGACGGTGATAGCCTGAGGTGGAGAGGTAGGGTGTTCCAGGTCTTTGCTGCGAGGTATGAGAAGGATCTTCCTCCAGCCATGGTCTTGCGGATATGCGGGACAGTAGCCAAGGCCAGATGGGTGGAGCGGAGGTCTCTGGTGGGTGCGAGGAATGAGAGGCAGTGGTTGAGGCACGCAGTTCACGCATCGTGTAGGGATTTGTAGACGTGTGTGAGAAGCTTCAGCTTACAACTTTATTTAGAGTGTGGCAAAGTATCCTCTCTCCAAAACTGTCTGTTCAGCTCCTCTAAAATGAGTCAGACAAACATCCATGTGTCTGTCAGCATAGCCTCAGCTGGATCCTTTGGTAGAAACCATTAAACAATGGCTAGTCAGATATTGGATGTTGGACAATAGAGGCCAATGTCCGCTTAATTTAGGACATATGTTCCACCATCAATATTTTTCATCCATTACTGCCGGGTGGTCCCTAACAGGAAAAATAAAAAATGATGCACACACGCTGGAAGAAAATTCCCCGGGTGTTAGAGCAATTATATTTTGTTTTAAAATATAAACCATATTGCAGCCTGTGTTTGAAAAACAAACAACTCACGTGAGCGGCTGCACGAAACATGGCGGCCAGTCGGCAAAGCTATATTACCTTCAGTGGAGCTGACCTAGAATGTTGCGGTGGGGCCACTGAGCTTTTTCAAGTCCTTAGACAGGGTTTTTTTTAACCCTGCTCTGGCATTCTGGAAACACCAAACACTGAATGGGAATGTTTTTTTTTTTTGTTTTATATTTTTTATTGAGCAAAAAAATAGAGAACATTTATTAGATCACAGTGAATACATGATGAATTATAATATTACTTTGATGCAATAAAGGGGGACGTGATAAAATGACAAAAGGATCAATCAATAACGGATATCAATTATGACTTAAAAATAGAGCCATCTGCGGTCTTCCTAAAATGGGAATAAAGTGCAATATCACAGCAGTACATTTCGACCAGAGATGAAGTGCGGTGCAACAGCAGTGCATTTAGATAACGCTTTAAAACATTTAAATAATGCTTTGACAACAATAAAGTGCATTGCAACAACAATACATTCAGATTACGCCTTAAAGCATTTGGATAGCTGAATAGCACTTCCCCCTCAATTTGTTCCATATATTTCCAGACCCTCATATACCCTTTAGTCGCACCAACTCTTTTTGCATAGGCCTCTTCAAATTTACTTGCGTGGATCATTTTCTTATGCCACTCTAAATATGTGGGAACTCTAGTTCCAAATAAAGGCTTTCTTAGCTTTAATATTTGGAGAAGCTAGCTTCTGTTTTGTCAGGCCAAAAAGTACCACTCCTTCTCATGCTGAATTTAATGTTTAATTGATTGATTTGTCACAAGTCTATATCCAGAAAATTCAGTTCTAGAATTTGAAATAGGAGTAGTGCTTTTTCAAGTATATGCTTTGCTTTTAGTAAACCAATTCCAAATTGTGACATCTTATTTCCTAGTTTCTGTTTCTATTCTGTCCAGCTCATGCCACTTTAATAGGTATAAAAGTACTGCACTCTGTGCACCACAATTTCTCTTTCCTATCTTGTCATCTTACTCCAGATGCCTTTTGTTCCCACTATTTTCATTTTTGGCCGTGCATATCTTGTGGTCACTTTTCTGAATTGTTTTCAGAATTCAGTTTTCCCCTCTGAAACCACTTGATTTAATTGTAAGATTACCGGATTTAATTATGAGATTACAAAGCAGGGACACTCAGGTGGCAGGTATTATGTACGTGATAAGAAGAAAATGAAGGGGCAGCTGAGAAGACCAGCACTTGTCACTCACAAGGCACATTTTAGGGGTGATTTAGCTAATATGTAAAAGGATTTTATTTTATATGGCAAATAATTTTTTGTGCCATGCCCTGCAACAATGCAGTGCTTTTTAATTGCATCTTGAGTCCATCCTGAGCATAATATTGCTCTCTTGAACCATGCACTTTGGTCATATATGTGTGTAGTGTAACCACAAACTGGAGTCAGTGGTGCTATTCTTGTTCCACCTTAACATCACCATTGTGGAGAAATAAATAAGCTAATTAGGTGAAACCAGTTTTGGGGAGAAGCACAGTAACATAATCATACAGCAAAACAGGAAAACCCAGGGGAAAGTTAAAAGATGAGGAAACAGATATACAAAGTTAAAAGAGGATGAACCCGATATTCAAAAGGTTTTAGCATTCACAAAGCCTCTTATTTGGTACTAAGCCTATTTAAAAATTTGGAAAACATTTCTGAATTGTTAAGTGGGTTTAGGAAACCATACCTAATCAGTATTTGGAAGGGGTGTCTTTAATGCGTCCCTTCCATGTGCCTATTCCTTATGGCATGTATGAATTTTGTGCAACCAAAATGCACTCGCAAAACATTAATATTAATTAATATTAATAATTTACCTACTGCACAAAGGAAGTGGCAATCCATTCGCACACTAGAAAGGGTCAAAGGGCCCATTACCTTTGTGAATGTTGACAAAAACATTTTTTAGGAGTAGGCACTAGCCCACAGTACCACTGCTCACTCTGAAAAATGTTTGCGAAATTATAGTGACTTGGAATGTGCAACATATTTAATGAATAAGATTCTGACCCACTACGATTCGGAAGAACCTTTAATGGTCGCATAAATGCTGGTTGTCAAATGTGACCTGCATTTTAAGGCCATATATTAGTACACGGGGCCACATTCTTTGTTCCAACTGAAGTCAGGAGATTGAAGGAATTTTCAGGGTAAGTGGATATGCAGTGCTGGCTGGATGCCAAAAGACAAGCCGTGCAAGCAGCACTGGATAGCTGACTCTGAGAAAATGGCAAGAGTAGGGGTCCTACTTTATAGGATAGGACAGCACTAGACATCTACACATCCACAAACCTACATATTGTCCCTGTCCCTTCTGAATGCCCTGACTTCCTTAATATTTTTCTAATGATCCCCTGTTCAGACATGAGGCATAAAACAGTCACAACCTCGTATGTGAATTTTCTTGTCATATAGTTGGCATTACTGGTGTATCTCATTAAAAAGCAGAATATTTAAAGATATCATTAAAGCCTCATCTGTTGAGTTAAGGATGCGTTCCTCCAAAATTCCACCCAATTGTGCCTCTTTTGCCTCTGTTCATGTGAAACACTTTTAAATTATTTAAGGTTGAAATTGGTTCTTATATATATTTTCAGCACAGCCCACATTATATAGTTTGGTCTATTGATTTTCCATCCATTAATTTTTTGGGTGGGTTACCTTCTGAGGCACATTTATGCTCAAGTGTACACCCTTTGGTTTCCTATGCCCTGTGGTCTTAATGTGTGCCTGGCAAGATTAAATTATGTAGTGGTAGCTTGTGTTCCAGTAACCAGAGGAGATAATGCCTAGCTTTTCAGGCTGGCCGGTGCCCTCTTAGAAAGGGGCAGGGCTGACTTGCATATATATGGCCAGCTCAGTAATGGTGTAGTGTGCAAGAATGGCATGGAATATGGCCCAGAGTGAGTCGCAGTAGCTTGCTTTCAGCCACCACTGTCTTGACAGCTTTACCTTTGGGACTTCTTCTGTATAATACACAGAGTGTAGACTTGAAGTTTTCCCCATTCATCTACTGAATTGTTTCAACCATTGTTTCATGAGTTTGTTGAGCACATCTTCGATCCGATGTGGGATCAACTATTTTTAGTCCTGATGAACTCAACATGGAATCACATACTAAACAGCATAAATCAAGGGCATTCATAGTAACAAGCTTAAATCTAGGAATCTCATAATAAGAGCCTCGATGACCAGTTATTACCTTTCGTTCTTATCTATAATTTGATTAGGCTTATGCACTACTTGTATATATATTAATGTACTCACTTTTTATTGTGACCCACAGCACAGTACTACACACATGTGATTGCACGTTGGTGTTATGTTAAAATGTTGTATTGAGTGCAATAAATTACCTGAAAGGTTGCTAACTAATAATAATAATAATAATAATACTGCCATTTGTAGAGCGCGAACAGCTACCTCCGAAGAGGTGTCCCGACGCTATAGCAACAGGTGGCACGCGAAGGACGCGCGGCGACCAGAGAGTCCAGGAGACTATTCTTGATTAAAAAGCCAAGTTTTAGCTGCTTTCCTAAATTGCGTTTCAGAGGTAATCTGGCGCAGGGTGTTAGGCAAGGAGTTCCAGACCATGGACGCCCTGAGCATGAAGGATCTGCCGCCCATCCGTGTTTTCCTAACTCGCAGGGTGCAGAGCAGGTTCTGAGAGCTAGACCTAAGTATCCGAGTCTGCTTGTACGTGCCTAGCCTCTGTTTCAGATAACTAGGGCAGGCTCCATGGATTGCCCGAAAAGCTAGGGTTAAGGCCTTAAATTTAATTCTGTTAGCGACCGGCAACCAATGTAGTTCTTTGAGATGCAGAGAGATATGCTGTCTAAATGGAACACGTCTGATCAACCTCGCAGCTGCATTTTTAACCATTTGAAGTTTCTTAACCAGGTAAGCCGGTAGGCCCAGATAGAGGCCGTTCGCGTAGTCCAAGCGAGAGGTTACTGTGGCGTGGATGACGACCCAACAGCAGTTCTCTGGCAAAAGATGTATACATTTTCGCAAGTTTCTCAGACTGCCAAAACAGGCAGCTGACACCTGCTGAAATTGGGCCGAGAAAGATAAGTCAGCCTGCCATTTTACTCCCAAATTTTTTGCACAGCCTGCAGGGGCGGGTGGGGAGCCCATTTCCTCCGGCCACCAAAGGTCTGCAGCGGGGGTTGGTTTTTACAAAAAACAACACCTCCGTTTTGTCGGCATTCAACTTGAGTTTATTGTTATTCATCCATTGAGCGATATCTTTTAGGCAACTCTTAAAGTTCACGAAAGAATCACTCGACTGATCTTTAAAGGGAAAACCAACTGGGTGTCGTCGGCGTAGGAGATCGCCTTCACTCCCCAGTTGGCAATCAGAGAAAATAAAGGGGCCAGATATATGTTAAATAGCAGTGGGCTTAAGGCCGACCCCTGCGGTACCCCGCACCATAAGTGCTTGCGATTGGACTGATGCGGCTGAAGCGCCACCCTCTGTGTGCGCTTATGGAGGAAAGATTTTAGCCAGGCCAGGACTGTACCCTCTATCCCAAAGTCCAAGAGGCGTTGAACCAGTATGGAATGGTCCACCATATCAAATGCCGCTGAAAGATCCAGGAGCACCAGCATAGCCGATGCTCCTGAATCCAGCACCATCCTGACTGAATCCGCCACCTCTATCAGCGCTGTCTCTGTGCTGAAACCAGCGCGGAAGCCAGATTAGGTATCGTGCAGGATACCGTGGTTCTCGACAAAATTGGCCAGTTGTCTCTGCACAACCTTTTCCAGCATCTTTGCTGGTGCTGGCAGCAGAGAGATAAGTCTATAATTATCCAGTTCTCCTGAATCAACATTGGGTTTCTTCTTAAGGGGAAGAAGAGTGGCGTGCTTCCATAAGTCAGGAAAGATGCCGGTGGTAAGGGAGGTGTTCCATATTTCAGACAGCACCTGGATGGAAGAATTTGCAAGCTCTTTCCACAGTTTCGGAGGGCACGGGTCCTCCGGTGAGCCTGACTTGCAACCCTGAATTGCAGCCAGTGCTTCCTTCTGTGAGATCAGGATGAATTTTGAGAAGAGAGGCATAGGTGCTTTCCTTATCAACACGTCAGATTTGACCGTTTCGGCTATTGCAACAGCTTGTTAATAGGGCGATACAAATATCGCGACAATAGCGTAAGAAAAGTGCCGCTAACGTGGCGCTAACTCGTTGTACATATGCCCCAGTGTCTTCCCTGTTTTTAATAAACACAGAGGGTTGGAGATCAGCGTCCAAGGAAGGGGGAGTGTATTCCCTCCCTTTCTGCTTGCACTGCAAAACTGCAACTTCCGGTATTTCCTATCCTTGAGTGGGGAACAGTAAGTTCAGCAGCGTATGTAGTGCAAGATTAGAATGTAACTTGAAGGTAGCTGGAGCCAACCTAGTAGAAGGCGTGATGAACAAGGCAAAGTACCTTGAACAGAACTCTTCAATTGATGTTTAGCCAGTGGAGCTGACTTCTGAAGAGACATTTATGTGCCTCTGAAGACCAAAAATGATCCGTATGACCCATTCTGACCAAATCTCATTAGAGACAACAAAGATGGGAATCTAGGTCTTACCCTTAGCAAGTTTTAAGGCATTGTCTCACATGTAGAGAGCCAATGGTGAAAGACAGCTCTTGAAACTCTCTTTATTCTGCCCCCAATGGATCAACTAAGAAGATGATCAAATAAATGTCATCCATGTAGGTCATAAAGGTAAAGCCTTTAGGCCTAACGAGGTGGGCCAGAGGAAGATGGATATATTAAGCAATTTCTGCAGCAGAGAAGGGACCTCTGTGATACACTAATTTGGTTCAGAAGTAATAAGAAGAAATCTTAACAGGTTAGGAGTGACCTTGATGGTAAGAGGTAATCCAGATAAGGGCAGAATTTCCAGTCCCAATATCTTAGAGCTGGGCCAATAAAATGTCATGGAAGATGGTCTCAAATGCAGCAGAGAGATAAAATAAAATCAAAGCATCTCTGCTGCCTTCCTCAAGCATCTAGCATTGTTCATCCTCTAATGACACTAAAGCTGATTCCGAACAGTGCAATGGTCTAAAACCAGTTTACGAGGAACCTAGTATGGAATTCTGTTCAAGAAAAGCAATGAAGATTAGTGCTAAGCTTCTCTACTAGAGACAAAACCACTGTATGTTTCCATGATGGCAACAATTGGGTGGCTAAGAGAGAGGAATTATAAACGGCAAAAATTTGCAATAGGTAACCTTAAAGATTACCGAAATTCTGTAAATGATAACCTGAAATTGGTACGGGTTACACAAGGACAAGAGATTACAATTCCAGTGAAGGTTTAAATCCAAGTAGTTCTGCATTTGAGATTAAAAGGATGGATTACACATTATTTTTTAAAAATCACTTCAAGCCATCTACCTGTATGCCAGAGTCTGTCTACTCGAAGAATGCTAAAATCATCTAGAAAAGTGAGCACAAGGACAATCTAAAAGCTTCATGTAGCCAAGTCTCAATTAAAAACAGCATATCAATATTAAGTGATTTAATCAATTCAGATATCTCCATTGATGGTTTGGTGTTTGAATGGGCTCTACATAGTACTACTGAGAATTCACAGAATTGTGGCCTTTACCTAAATTCATGGCATGATGCGCGAGTTACTCTGAACTGGTGCAAGGGTGGATAAAGTACTACTATGAGAATTATTTTTGAGTGTAGAAGATAGATGGAATGTAAAATGAATTTTATGCATTATGTCTGGAACTTGGTGCTTTCCGTATGGACACAGATGTGCTTGCCTTTGGAGCACCTGTCTATAGCATTGTTGTTGTGAATATGTTGGTGAATGCAGTTTAAGTATTGTCAGGTGTTGTTTATTAAAACAATTCTACGCACTTCAGTGAAGCAGACTGTTTCCTGTGTTAGATACACAACTGTAAAGCAGTTTTCCATTTTATCCTACTGTGAAAATACAGAAAAGTCTGTTTGTTCCAAAATGTGTTCAGTTTTTACTGACACTTTAATCCTTCCATCTGTGAAGGAAAATCAATGTCTACACGTCTACTAGAAGCCAAAACACCTTTATTGAAGCAAATGTAAAAATATGCACTAGTAGTAATATGTTTATTGTTTTAATCAAAAGATTACAATAAAAGGTATAAAACATCATCAATAGTACAAGTATTGGGTGATCAGTAAAAAAAATCTAAGATTATAGTAACAAATCAAGACATAGAGCATAGGCAATATATTTAAATTAAAAAGTTGATGTTTTGTAAGCCCGGTCTAAAAGTGTAATTGACATGTTATTGCGCTATTGTCCTTGACACTATAACAGTTTCCAGCAGCTTAAACGGTAGGTCTCATTTTGCCATAACAAAAGTCCCTGGCAGATCCCTTTTCTTAAATACTAAATTTTTGGGGCAGTGCACAAATGTCCAGAGATACATAATATACAATTTCTGTATGAAAGCAGTTTGCATAATAAATATAATCAAAATGGAGTATAAGACATTTACATGATTACAGATGAAGTGCTTTATAAGCCTAATCTAATAATATCGCTAGCATTATTATTGCACTGTTGGCCCGGACTCCCTAAGTGCCTCAGGTGACCTATACAGTTGATCCTATTTGACCTTAAAAACGAATCTGGGGGAGCCAGCTTTTTTAAAACATGCAGATATCTTGCAAAAGTGCAAACATTTGCAAAACACATGTAGTTTAAGATTAATTGTGTAAGAGCAGCTTTCTTGAAACCAGATACAAAAAGAACCAAGTCAGGGTATATAAATACATAGTATAATCATGAAGCAAAAGCTTTAAAGGCCTGGTCTAAAAATGTAATTAGAATTATTATTGCACCATCCACGCGAAAACAGTATCTAACAGCCTCCACAATTGATCTTAATTTTGCCATTTTAAACATAGGTCGCAAATACTTTTTCCTTAAATACAGAAGTTTAGGGCAGATACATAGAACATGCAGAAGGGATTCAATTGTATGCCCACAGAGTGGACAAGCAGATTTCTCTTTAAAAACCGGGTTCCATTTCCCCTCAAATTCATAAATCAGGATATAAAACAATCTGAACCTTAAAAATGTCATTTTAACATACCCAGGTACATTTGACCCTAGATACTCTTGATTCTGCAAGGAATAAGTATCAAAGACTAAATCAATGCAATTGTATTGTATGGCCTGTGCCAGGTCAGAGTCCCTCTGTTTGAGAGCAAAAGTTCCACGCAGTAGATTTTTCTGGGCCAGTCGGTTTAACTGTGCCAGTGTCTCTAGGTCAGGTAGATTGTTGATTTCTATGTTAAAGGCTAAGGTGTGCAACCCTAAGTACTTGTATGTAGTTTTACTTGCTTCCTGATAAATTAAATATTTTAATGATGTTGGATCCGCTTTTGCACAGTCACAGAAGTAGTTCATGGTGCGTCTTAAATGGAGTGATATTAGAGATTTTAAACTTAATTCTTACCTGATGACACAATGGGGGGTAGCTGTACAAAGATGTAGCAGATTGCGTATGTGTTGCATAAAAATGTTGTCAAGACTCGAAATGGTCTTGTGATTCAACGCAGGAGATGCATAAAGAAAGTATGGAATCAGTTTTATGTTTAATGCTTTTAGTGATGGCCTGATTGTTTTCCCGCCAAACAAATTTGCAAATCTCAACAATGATTTAGTGATCACAGTTGGCTTAAGCTTTCTAATGGCTAGATGGTTGGACCATGATACCTTGCTGTCAAATGTCACCCCAAGATAATCATATTGTTTTACTATTTCGATCGTAGCATCTCCTAGGACCCACCCCACAAATTCTGATTTTTTTCCAAAGGTCATGATCTTCGTCTTTGACAAATTGGCAATCAATCCGTTCTTCAGGTTGAATTCATTCAAATGGTATAATTGATGTTGTGGGCCTTTCAGAATCACAAAGTTGTCAGTGTAGGTCAAATATGATATTTTTGAATCTGCCAGCTTAGGTGGAATGACCTGAAATAACTCCAACGACTCGGTTAAATTGGCACTGAACAAGGAAAATAATAAGGGCGCCAAAATAAAACCTTATTTGAGGCCATTCTCAGTGCAAAATATAGAAATAAATGTATTGTTGGTGGATGGCTTTACCTGCACCCATGTATTAGTATGCAGTTCGACAATAAAATGCAACAGATAAGGGTAGGTTTTTCACTTGATGAGTTTGGCCCATAACCTTTGCCAATTCACTTTGTCGAAAGTGGTGAAATGATCCACAAAACAGGCATATAACACTGTTTGCTTTGCAATTGATTGTTTTGCAAGTAGAGTCAGTGCTATGATGTTGTCGACAGTTGAACAGCCGGTGAGAAATACAGTTTGTGTAAATGGTATTAAATGTTGTTCCTCGACCAAATTCTTCAGTATGTTTAGTAGGTGCTTGGTAAATGGCTTCCCTTCAAAATCTAGGAGTGCTATTAATCTGCAGCTGGTTGGGTCTTGCTTAGAGCCCCTCTTATAGATTGGATGAGCTACCGCACCTTTCCAAGAGGATGGAACTTTCCCAGACTTGATTACATGAGAGAATAACTGTTCCAGAAGTGTGCTCCAGAAGGGGACATCTAATTTGACCTGATCTATTGGTATGCCGTTTGGACCGGCTGCTTTAGATGAGTGAGAGATTCTCATTAATTTTGATATTTCCTCCTTAGTAATATCAGGATGCATTGCAAAGTCTCTTGCAGGTACAAATGAGCCAGTGATAGCGTATTTATATAAAGACTTAATATGTTTTTGCCACTTTTCGTTTGATATAAACAAATCATCTGGTCGCTGATGCGATCCTGAGCTGTGACCTGGTCCAAAAGGCTATTTCATTATGAGATGAGATAGCGTATAACAATTTTGCCTAAGTGTTTTCTTGGCGGTCCCGATTTATTTGAGTATTTTTCTTTTTGAATGGGATCTTCAGATTTTTTATTCTTGCATCGGGATTGTTGGAAGGAGGTAATTTTAGAGTGTGTAGCAATGTCTAACGGTAGACCCTTTTTGCCTTGCTTAGTTGCTGGACGGTGGATGATTTAGAAGTATTTAGCCGTGCAATTAGTAACTTTGTCATCAGAACAGACAGTATGGAATCTAATGTAGATTGCCAGGTGTTCACCCAGTCATCAATAATCTTGAATTTGGAATAATTGTTTTTAAGGGATGAGCAAATTGGTTGCAATACTTAACCTAAATTGGATGCTTTGTTTTTCAAAGTGTTGTTCCATTTGTGCTTCTTGCCATTGACAGCAATCAGATGGTTAAAGTTCGGCATTGTCCGGGTTTTCAGCTGATCTATTTTGATGTTAACAACTGTCTTTTGAGGGTCATGATCACTCTCAGGCCTCTTAATATTGGTGTACCCTTTGTAGAGGTGATAGTTAGTATAATGAACAAAGATGTAATCAATGATAGTAGATGCAATTGAACACTGGAATGTAGGTGCAGGAGGCTGGTCATCGGCTGTTCTCCCATTATGTGCTCTATATCCAGAATCTGCCAAAAGGTTGTGGGTGAATCTGGTTTGGGCGTTAAGACACTTATGTTTTTCTTGTTGTATTTTTTTGGGCTGAGGGATATTCTAACTTAACTAAGGGTTTTCAGTGGCTGGAGAATGGTTCGCGGGAGGGAACAAAGTTTGGTTAAAGTCCCCTGTAATGATTACAAATAGCTGCCCATACGTTTCCATCAATAACTCCAGCTCTTGTATTATTCTTTAATACCTATGTTTATTTTTTACGAGCTGGGGGGAAAGTAGATATTCATGATCAGTAACTTGGTGGCAGATTGGCTTTTGAGTAAGACTGGCAAAATATTATCTGAAAATGATTTTAGTTTTATACTTTTCATGCAGAGTTTATTACTGATCAATATTGCCAACACTCCACTCACTCTCCCAAGGTCATTCTTTTTTGCTTTGATTTCATGCATGGTTTAATTGGAGATCATTAAGGTAGAGGCGTGTCAAGTTTCTTGAAAACATATTACACAATGATCTTGGATGAAGTTTGACAACTTTTCCCCTGAGATATTTGATTGGCAGTAGTAGCCTGCGATATTCCAAGTTATATTATAGAAAAATCGTTGTACCGAGATTCCCGTGTTCTCTGCCCATTAGGTATACTGATTATTTGGTAGGACCGTTGAATGGTAGGTTGGTCGTAAGTTTACTGGCCTTGAGATTGATCACACATTGGGAGCAGTTTCACTCGCTGTGATTTGTAGGGTTTCAAATCTCATACTTGTCTCTGGGCCTTTATAATGAGTTATGATTGTCAATGAGAGATTATGGGACACAGCATGCCTATGTGAATTCCTAAGCACATGTGGATATTTTGGCTTTTTAGGTTGTGAAACCATAATTCCCCAATCTGCTAAGGTTACTCCTAAGGCCAATATCCTTTGGGCCGTGGTTTGCGTAGACTAAGTAGTCTTAGTGGTTTCAAAGTCTGAGTTAGTTTTGTGCAGAAGATAAAGTGAACGGTTAACAGTAATCATGAGTCAAGATCTTTTAGGTCTTCAAAAGAATTTACTAGCTTTAGTATGTTCTGACGATTTAATATGTCATGAGGACTTTCAGATTTATATGATGGTGTAAAGTCTATTATATACTTCTTTTGACTGGCAGGCGGCTCATTCTGAGTAGTTGTTTTAGCGTTCTGACTTTGAATGTTTGTGGCTGCCATCCGCGGCTGCTCTCTGTTTAACTGTTGCAGGTGAGAGAGACTTCCATTAGATTCAGATTTCGGTCTTGAGAATTCTCTTGATTCCAATATTACATGCGTGGGCCTTGAATTAGTTGAAACAGGTGGATGAGAGGGCTTGTCATCTAGTGATTTTACTATCTTGGACATGCCATACATGATCTATTTGAGCAGCTCCGAGTCAATGGTTTGCACTGAAGATAGATCAGTATTGGTTTGAGTATGTTTTCGATTGTCAGTACGATATGCAGTATGTATCCTTGACTGCAGGGCTTCGCTGTACAATGGTTGTGGTATTTCCATTGAAGTACCGGAGGTAGATGGTGCATCTGAAATGGTCGGGACAGGAGTGATGTTTGGCATATTCTCATCAGTAGTGTGAGTCGTTATTGCCATGTACGAAGTGAGACAGTGTTTCTAATCCCAAGATAATGAGCAGTAGAATGCTAACTCCTTCTACAATTTACTCACTTTTATACATTTTCGTCTCACAGGAAGGGATTTGAAAGGCATACTTGACAGAAACAACCTCTGGACAGTGGGAGAGGGAGTGGCAATTTTAGCAAGTGTCTGCTTTTCCCATGAGAAAACCATGAAAAGATACAGAAAACATACATTCCTCAGATGCTAAATTAGTCATTTGTGAATCCTTGCTTAAAAGAGCCAAAATTAAAAGCAGGCCATATAGGATATCTCAAATACAGCAAATGCAGTGCAGGCCTAGTATTACATGGGTATATAAAATGCTTATGATTATGGCACATTCATTAAGTCCAATAAAACCAGTATAATCACAAAAACAAAACAAGTTCACACGCCCTTGGTCACATAGAGTCTGATTCACAAACTGCGCACTGCAGTAGTATAAAACGTACTACAAATTTCAATTCACAAAGTATGTGTTGAGGTTTACTCCTCCGCATTCCCTATACTTATGGGTCCGGAGTTCTCTGCCAAACTGTGGAGTCTCTGAGCACTTAAGTATGCATTTTAGTAGAAAATGTGGGTGGGACTAGAGGAAGCGGGTGAGAAAAGGGGCAGAAGACTGCAAAAGGAGGTGGGATTAGGGAGGAGTAAGAGAAGTTCAGGCAGGGTCAGGGACTGGGTTAAGGAGAGACATCATTGACCCAACCTGCATTACTGTGGGGCTGGTGACATTTATGTTACACTTATGTAGGAACTTTACACTCAGAGGGCCTGATTCATAAAGGTAGCATACAGTTTGAGTAAGTTTACTAATTTTTGGTATTCACAAACTACATTTTTGAAGTAACTTACACTTTTGTAGTAATTTACACTTTTCTAGTAGGTCCAGCACTACTTATGGCCAACCACTGATATTGCAACACCATCCACAATGGAGGTAGAGATTTACTGTAAAGGTATTATGGTGTGTAGTTTGTGAAAACTAAGGAGCATATTCTCAAGAACGTGTAATAACCATCGCAAAAGTAACTTAACGCAACCTTCAACATCGCAGTCTATCGCGGGAAATTAACGCCTTGTTAACCAAGTATTCACAACACTGCGGTACCATGCGATAGTCTCCAGATAACGCGTCAACTGACCGCGTTAAAATCAACGCCACGCCGCAAAAATGCGAAACACCAACGCAAAAAAAGCTGCGATGAGGCCAAGCGCGATACGAATATCAGCGAAACCCAGCTACAGGCCTGCAATCCACACGCGTCAGGCGGGAACAATCACCATAAAAGTAGAAAAAAACAGACAAACAAATGCCAAACAACAGCGAAGCACAATGGCCGTTGCCGGAGCAAGTACAGAGGAGAACCAGAACCCCACAAGCCCCCCGGAGGACCATCCTGGGACTTCGGGGTCAGGGAAGGGCAAGGACAAGAAGAAGAGGAAGACGAAGTTCAGTCCGCAGGAAAACAGGATCCTGATAACGGAGGTGACAGAACACCATCAACAACTGTTCGTCACCACCACTGTGTCATTGGCAACAAAAAATACAATATGGCAGTCCATCGTGGACAAGGTGAATGCAGTCGGAGTGCTGAAGAGGACAATGGACGAGGTCAAGAGGCGCTGGAATGATGTCAAGCGCAAAACCAAGCTGAAACTCGCCAACAACCTGAAGGCAGCAATGCAGACTGGAGGTGGGAGCCCAGCGCCACAGGAGGAGCTGGATGACATGGAGGAAATGGTGTCCACAGTCATCAGTGGGGAGACGGTGGCAGGAGTTGGGAGCCCGGACACTGCTCAACAGGACCCGACACAACAGCAACAGGGTGAGTAACGACAAGGGCCTGGGGGGACGGGGGGAGATGGGCACAATGGCACACATGCACAATTAAGTTGAGCACATCTGCGGACAAACCATGCCCCAGACCACCAACTCCCACCAAGAGACCAACGTACCCAAGTATGCAACATGTCAACACTGTACAAGCACTTAAGTCAAAGGCACACCTCATGAAAGTGATAAGGGGCAGCAAAATCTGAGCTGCAGGGGCGACTCCCCAAAATGCAGCACACACATCACATGCAGAGCACATCTACATTGACAACGATGTGACACAATCAGCAAAACACCTACAACAGAACACAGGACACAACTGGTGCCGCTTGGGTGCAGACACTGACCAATCACAATTGGCATTGCAGGGAAATGTGCGTTGATAATGTACAAGTACAAACACACACACGTCTGTTGTCGAAATGTCCACTGTCCCCCATCAAATAGGCAGCTCCTCCCAAACAGCCACAATGTACCCAGTCATGCTGTCTGTATGTAAACATGTACAATGCGACAACATACATGTGGACACATTGTTAAACTGCATCTCCCCTTCACATTGCAGAGGGAGAATCAACACCTCCTGCAGAGCAGCCCGACCCTCTCTTCTCTGGAGACGAAGAGGACGACCACAGCTTCGACTCTGACGCCCTCCAACTGCTCGTGGACAGCCTACGCAGCCCACTTCCAGGAGCTGGGTAGCCCAGCTGCTACGAGGAGACCCCACCCCCTGCACAGACCACACAGTAGGCAGCACCCACCACCACTGCTGCCTCCCAGGACCCCCACGGAGAACACATGGCCTTCCAATGCCGTGTTTTGGGGTGCCAGGAGAATCTGGCTGAACAGGTGCAGGTGGGCTTTGACCGCATTGCAGACAAACTAGATGCCATACGTGGGTGTCTCAGTCCCATCAGGGACCACTCACGGTCCCTAACGGACACCCACAGTCCGCTCCATGCTCACCAATGGACCATGGCTGACATCGCTGGAGCCCTGACTCAGAGAATAGTACAACTGTCCAGTCCGAGTGGCTCTAGCGACGTCACACGGGAGCTGGGAAACATGCGGAGGTTAATGGAGACCATGGAGCGGGCGAATGCGGAACGAGCGGCTGCCACGGCTGCACACCAGCGAGAGGTAGCTGGGTTCCTCAATGACCTCAGGACCCTCCTCATGGCATTGCTGCCACAAGGCCTGGTGTGGATGCATGCTGCTGCCACCACTTCATCCACATCTCCGCCCCCTGAAGTGTCAGTGCCACACAGTGCGGCAGACCTTCCACCTCCGGCCACTGATGTGTCACTGCCACACAGTGCTGGAGACAGAACACCACCACCCACACGTGATGCACATGAAACAGCAGAGAACGAAGATGCGGATGATTCTGCCCTCGTGGTAAGAAGGACGCAGCAGCATGCATCTCATCCATAGGTCCGGCTTCAGCTTGGTACTACCCTCTGCATCATCACCTTCCACTGTCCCCCGATGCACTCTGCGACACTCACCTTGGACCTCGACATGGACTGCCATATGCTGTTTGATCGCCATTGACACAGCAATCAGACTGCGGACTGAACTCTTCCTTTGGACTTGTCACTCCCTGAGGGACCCTGGCTGGCCCCCCACGGGACAACATCGTCATGTGGGGTTTGCATGGCCCTGTACTGCTCCAGATGCAACACTCCACTGAATGTGCATTAAACATTCATATTCACACAGATGTGTCATGTCTATGCCTTTCAAGTGTGGAAGTATGGATGAATGTAGGCTCACTGGACTCCTCTTACGTCCATGTGGCTCATGTCGTAGAACAGGGGTCACAGGGTGACACATTGCCCAATGCGGTCCGGGTGGCGCTGACACAACAACAGGGACACACGCATGAGTTACTTCCTTGTCCAGCCCAGTACGGAACCACGCCCAGGGCCCCGGGGTCATTTACACACCCTTACGCTGGACTGGCACACGCCAGGCCAGGCCACTCCGCTTACGCTCACAGGGGGGGACAGCAACGCTACATGTCCCCTGTCTTTCCTGTAGTGATCTGCTGCTCACAGGTCTAGTTGTAAGCATGCCACAGCCACTCCCTCACGGCTGGTGTACACCCACACCACACCCATCCAGCACACGCGTCACAGGACATGTGACCCTGCCAATAAAAAGGGACGGGCGCACGTGCTCGACGCCATTTCCACTCTCTATCTGGGTGCATCCGTGTGGTGTCAATGTAGGCATGAGGGCCTCGGGCCCTGCAACAACACATTCCCCAGGACCGGAGGTGACATGATGGTGTCCGCAACACGATACCCAATCATACAGGGTCCATGACTTTGGGACACAGACTTGGTGGCACCGGATACACTGCGGCCGGCACAGGCACACCGCCACGGGACGGTGACTTTGGGTGCACTGAGCGGGTGTGCAGCCTGTGATGATGCCCCGTCCCGGTGGTCAGGACTGCTCAGGATTTGTGTGCCCTGCTGGACTGCAGTGTAGGCCAGAGCCAGAGGGCAGCGCGGGCCTACCGCCATGTGGCGTCGCATCCCGGATCACAGAGTTAGTGGCACCTCAAGGGCTGAGCGGGTGTGCAGCCTGCGATGATGCCGGGTGCACTGGTATGTCCTCTGCCATGGCGAAATCAAGACCCAGCATCATATGCGGAGCGGGGCTGCATGATGTGGAGGGTGCCATGTCTGCGGGCCCCAGGCATGTGGCTTGCAGCGGCATGTGGTGGGCCCTCATTGCTACACGCCAAGGGCGGAAGGTGAGCAGTGAGGTCTGGGTGCGCAGGGGCGGGCATGCACCGCTGGGCGGCAGGAGGGGCTGGGGTGCATCTGCCTGGGTGCGCAGGGGCGGGCATGCACCGCTGGGCGGCGGGAGGGGCTGGGGTGCATCTGCCTGGGTGCGCAGGGGCGGACAGGCGATGATGTCTTGTGCAATTGTATGTACTTTGCCATTCAGGTATCTGGACTCTGTTACAGATGACGGATCTGTTTCAGATGTGTGATCTGGTGTACTGCACTACATGCCGGCACATGGTTGGAGACACACCGGTGGCAGCAGGTGAGCAGTGTGGCCTGGGTGCACATTGTCGGCACTCTCTCTCCCTGTCCGTCTCTTCTGTTATCTGTGTCTCGCTCCCCCTCTCTGTCCGTCTTTCTCTGGCTCCCCCTCTCTGTCCGTCTTTCTCTGGCTCCCCTCTCTGTCCGTCTTTCTCTGGCTCCCCCTCTCTGTCCGTCTTTCTCTCGCTCCCCCTCTCTGTCCGTCTTACTCTCGCTCCCCCTCTCTGTCCGTCTTTCTCTCGCTCCCTCTCTTTCTCTCTCTCTCTCCTTCGCTCTCTCTCAGTCCTTTGATGTGTGCAAGACACACCTTCTCATCATGATTTTTGTCTTGCAGGCTGTGACCTACCGATTGTCCCAAGGGGAGCCGCCATGTGTCTTGATTTCTGTTCTGTGTTTCTTTGAATACATTTTCATTTGTTACATCGAAGGTGTATGTGTGATGCTCATTTTTGTGACGACACATGCATGTCACCAAATGTGGTTGTGCGACATCAGGCGGATTATTTGGTACATGATTCCGTGTGGTTGATGTGGCATGTCTTTGGCCGGGGGGGGGTGCCCGGGGAGTGGGGGTCCTGGGGGTGGTGGCGGTGGGTGCTGTGGCTCTGTTGGGGCTCCGAGCTGCATGATCAGTGGCTCCATGGCATCTGTTGCCCTTCAGGTGTGGCTCTGGGCTGGGCTCCATTTTGTGGTGCAGGCTGTGGTCCGACTTTGCACCAGGTCAGAGCAGGTGTTAGTTTCCTGCTGCTAACGCGCCTTATCGCCTGTTTTGTGGTCTTGTCGCCGATCTGGCTGGTCGTTGAGAATGTTGCGGAGTGGTGTTTTCGCGCCTTTTTGCACGGGAACGCCTACTCTGCATCTCATTAGCGATAGTTGCGGGAGTCGTCTGTGGCGATGTTTTTTGCGGCTGCTATCGCGGGTAAACTGGTGTTATGGGCTATTAACACCAGCTTGTGAATGGGGCGATAAATTTATCGCAACTTTGGCTGCGATAAAGTGCCGTTAACTCGGCGATGGCTCCTTGAGAATATGCCCCTAAAAGTATTATACTTACTACAAAGTGTAAACTTACTCAAAAATGTAAGTTACCTTTCTGAATCAGGCCCTTAGTTCTGGGTAATTTGCTTTGTAAATCTAAGTACATACACATTAGTGATTTTCTGACAATTTCTCCATTTCAGAATATTAATGAAGTGTTACATATGGGTTTTCTTTCATTGTTCAGTTTTAATCTTGAATATAATCGTTCAATTTTCACTGGGTTTACGGTACATTTTGTGTACATAAATTTGGCACACTACATAGCAAATAACTTTTTACTCAAAATTCACACTGCCACAAGGACTCTCTTTGTTCTGAACTGAACACTGTTTATGTTTATTTACTTTTTAGATTACACTCAGCTTTCTTGAATCCGGTTTTAAGTTTTACCTATAACTCAAAGTGAACCATAATTGTTATATAGTAAGATGCTGCGTCATTGTAAGAAATTGTATTATTATTTCGGGTGGGTGACTACCCACCTCAAAGAATAGTCATATCCCTTGGCAGGGTCACACTTAAAGTCACTCAAAGTCACTAACCTGAGCTCACTCATCTGCTGGCAATGGCACAGAGCAGACACTAAAGTATTAATGCAGTACCAAACAGTAATAAAGTCAACCTGCACAGCAATAAAAATACCAAACCGCATTGGAAAAATCGAGGAGAATTTAATACACAAAATGACAACACAATGACAAGAATCCAATAAGTTGAAGCAGAGATGTGCATTTTTAAAGTAAAAGTATGGATAGCACAAAGAAGGATAAAGTTACAATGATAGTAAGTGGTCATGGTAGACTGTGACCGAGTCAGATTTTGATGCTGACCACAATGGCTGCCAAAGGTTGGATACACCAACTAGGTTAATCCCAAAATCTAGACCCTGGGATTTTACTTTCTCACTTTAGTCCTTTAACTTACAATCTACCACAGGAGTTCACTTCTAAAGCACCCCCAGGCCATCGGGGGAGGCTCTTAGAGAAGGGTATCAGGCAGAAGCCATAGAATAGGATTCAGTCCTGGTCCAACTACTAATGCTCAGCTGGCTAGTTTCAGGAAAGGCTTCTTGCAGCTTGTTGTATCACTGTAGCTTGAATGGGAGGTCAGCATTATAAATCTTTGTAAGAAAGTGGGTTATTAGTTGGGTTAAATTGTAGTCCATCACAAGTAATAACGGCACTATGCTTGTTAGATCCAGTAAAGGTTTCAGTATTTTAAGCCTGAGCTCAGACAGGCTTAACTGAGGAAAATGTGTAAAGCACTTAGAATTACAGAAACAGTTCAAAGTTAAAAAAACACACAATCCAATTAATTAAAATTGAGAATATTTTAGTTAAACAAAATGTCAAAAATCCAAATAGGGAACTGGAGATATGAATATTTAAAGTTTTCACATAAAAATAGTACCAAAAAGCGCAACACGCCAACTGCGGGCAAGAGTAAGGTTTAAGGCTAACCACAATGGAGTGTGGAGATGGATATCAGCTTCATCCGGTCAGAAGTTTTACCTTCTGACTGAGGGCATTATTACAGTAGTCGTGATGGTGGTCCATGGACTGCCAGATTGGCGGTCCACCCACCGTATTAAAACTTTGGAGGTTGGACCACCACAGAACCACTGCAACCGGCAGGATCCTTGATCCCGTGGTGGTGGCACAGCGGTCAGAGGCTGCAATATTCTGGCAGTGCTGCTGCAGCACCGCCAAGCATATTGCGAGTTGCCTCACTGCTATCCTTTCCATGTCAGTGAGCCCGCCATCGAAAGGATGGCAGTGAGGCAACTCTCTGTGCCTGGGGGTGTATGCAGGGGGGGACATGTTGTGCCCCCCTATATTTTTGCACCCCCTGTTCCTGCACAGAAAGAAATGCACAGCATTGTGTATTTCTTTCTGTGCAGGAACGGGCTGCAGCAGTCTCACAGCAGTGCATGTCTAAGGTACACCTATGTGCCTTAGATACACAACAATGTGGGACCTCTGCAGCAGGACCGCCTGACCCGGATTCCAGTGAGAATCCGGCAGGCGGTCTGACTACGGGTTTGGGAGTCCTGCAGCGGGGCGTTGGAGCAGCAGCCTACTGCAAGACCACCAAACTCATAATCAGGCCCTTAGTCTCAGGAATAGAAATCAAAAGTCATCAGCTGGTCAAGGAAGCAGGCTGTGACCGAGAGGGGATCCACGAGGACAGAGAGCCATTGGGGGAAGTCCAGGTGAAGTTGGCTTTTGGCAGGAAAGATCAGAGAGGGAGAAATTCACAATTTGCACACAAGTAATGTCCCTCGTTACCTGTATACTTTTGGCACATTCGCCTGGTAAAGAATTCCACATTCGGGCTTACAGCCCGATTTATTTTATTGGCATTTGGGCCATCCTCCACCAGGGTGACGGAGTACTTTACTCCATTGCACTGGTGTAGGTCCTGTCTGGCAAATTTATAAATGTCCATCCGACCGGCACACATTTAATGCATTGATGGGAACCACCGTCAAGGCGGTTCCTATCAATACATTGTAACATATGGAGCCATATGGCAAAGTTACAATTTTTTTTCCCAAAACAAAACCCAAAAGCGTGACTTTGTTTTTGTAAATAAAAGAAACGCTGCCCCCTTCACTATGGAACTTGTCTCCCATGACAAGGAGGGAATTTTGGAATTTTTACTGCCCCTTACTGCAAGGTTTTTTTTGGTGGTGATGGGCAGTGAAAACTGTCATGTATCTCTGCACCATCTAAATTAGCTGGGAGGACATACAGGCCAATCTCCGACGGCCCTTACTCCATCGGGCCGTTGGAGGGGTCTAACCACAGTGGAGATGGCATAGTCTCTGTCGTGGTTATACCGAAGGACAACCCACTTTTAAATCTGGCGGGCGGCCCATGATGTTGGTAGTAATGGTACTCCTTTGCCGCTGCGACGGAGTACCCTTCCTACCAACATATAAATTAATCACTTTTTTGGAGCTTGGATTTTTCCGGCGGGGAAAGGCTGCCGAATGGGGCTCCACAAGACTGGATACCTTCTCTGCAACATCTGTTCAAAACTTCTCTACAAAAGCTATTTCAGCTTTGCTGCTGCAGCAAAGCTCAGGGTGGGATGAACCTGAATCTTTGGCCCAGCTGCAATGCACCTCTGTCGGATTGACTTGCGAGATTTTTCCTGGTCTCCTGTCGGTTCTCCAGGCAAACATCTGTGAAAAACTTTCTAAGTCCCCTCTTTTAGGGTTAGGCAGGAGGAGAACACTGTGACACTTATCTAAGTGCCCCAGGAACTCAGAGACACTACTTAGGGGTCAGGATTCACTCCATGAGAAACCGGTAGCAGAGTCCAGGGCAGGTCCAGCTGGAACTGGTGAAACTCTTCAGGAAAGTGGGCATCTTGCAGCATTTATGTTTGTGTAGCTTAACAGGAGGTCAGCCAACCTATCCTGAGAGTCCACTTCTCAGTCCTGGGTACAAGAGGAAGCAGGTCCAGCCCTTAGTATTCTCCTCACAGGTCATAAAAGCAAGCTTCAGCCTTTCTTCTGTATTCCACAGGTCCAGAGATGTTCTGAAGAGAGTATTGGTGGTGCCAAATTTATGCCAAGTGCCATCCTGTAGGTGGGGGAAACTCCTGGCCACTCTAACAATTGGGCAAATGTTAGGCCTTGCTGTGTGTTTTACTGTAAACTATCACACAGTGCCCCTCCCTACACAAAATCAACATGGCAGAACCTTCCTTCTCCTGTGCAGAGGGTCCTGTACCCAACCAGAGGTGTGGCTATCATGATCCGTAAACTCAACTTTGTGGTCATTTCCGACCAGTTCGGAGAGCATCTCCTCTGCCACAGGTATTGGTGCACGTCTGGCTAGCAGTACAATAGAGGGGTCAGTTACAGGTGTGAGCTACATCTGCTTGTAAGTAAGTAAGTAACATTTTTGGTAAGCACGGAAATACCGAGGAGGCAGCGCTAACAGCGGAAACCTCAAAGAAACCGGTCGGTGGTCATTAGGTGCACTTTACTTTGTGTGTGATACAAAGAGCCATGTTTTGAGCTGTTTTCTAAAACATGGCAGACTGGGCTGAGATCTTAAGGCCATAGGAAGAGAATTCCAGAGTTTGCCACCAAGATAGCATAAACTCCTGCCCCATCTAGTTTTCTTTATCTTGGGGACTTTTAACAGATGTGCTGATGCGGACCGTAGAGCCCTTTGTGGACAGTACCAAAGAAAATTGTTCTGATGGTAGTGCAAGCCCTTTTAATGCAGGGCATTGTGTGAGATGTACAACAATTTAAACCTAATCCGATCCACTACAGGTAACCAGTGAAGGTCCTGTATATCTTTAGTGATTGAGCAAAAATGTAGGCACTTTCAGGAGAAGGCGGGCTGCCACGTTATGCAATGATTGGAATTTGGTTAGTGCAGCTTTCGTAATGCCTAGATACAAAGCATTACAATAATCAAATCTGGAGAGGACAAGCGCAACCACGACGGTTTTTGAAGATCCAGAGGGTTGAAAGGGAACACTTCTTTCAGTAATCTAACAATAAAGTAACATGTCGAGGTGGTATGATTAATCTGCTCTGCAAGACTGAGCTGGTCATCAAAGACTATGCCAAGATTTCTAACTTTTGTGACAGGAGTGGGTAATGGGCTGAAGTCTGCTAGCCACCATGTTGAGTTCCAAATGTTGGTGTTCTTACCAAAGAGAATCACCTCGGTTTTCTCAACATTCAATTTTAAAAAGTTTTTTAGCATCCAGATTGATACTTGAGTTAAGTAATATTTCAGATTCGAGACAGTGGGATCATCATCTTCAGGAATGGCAACAATAATTTATGTATCGTAGGCCAATTGAATGAGCTCTAACAGGGGAGTAATATATATATTAAACAGCATTGGGGATAAAGATGATCCCTGCGGGACTCCACATGGTAGGGAAAAAAAGCTTAGATTTGAAGCCATCCAATTCCACTCTTTGCAGTCTGTTAGTTAGGAATGAGATGAGAAGGGCCGGGGCTGCGCCATCAATCCTGATTCTCTCCAGCCGCTTGATAAGGCCCTCATGGTTAACTGTATCGAATGCGGCTGACAGATCGAGAATGATTAGGACCGCTCTTCCCCCCCTCAACCACGATTCTGCAAATTTCTTCAGAGGACTCCACTAAGCCGGACTCTGTGGAATGCTGAGTTCTGAAACCATGATGATCCTGGTATTTTTGGAGACCATTAGTCTCCAAAAATACAGTAAGATCCTTGTTCATTGCCTTTTCAAGGACTTTAGCCGTAAAAGGCAATCAGGAGATTGGCTGATATTTTTTTGTGTCGGCTGGATTAAAATTGGGATTTTTCAATATTGGTAGCACAGATGCTAACTTTCAAGCTATTGAAAAGGTTCCTGTCTCTAATATTTGGTTCAAATGTTTTGTAAGATGAATTGCCATTAAATTAGGTACCATGTGCCTGATGTATGGAGGGCAGGGGTCAGCTAGAGAGCCAGACTTCGTGGTAGTGATGAGATTCTCTACTTCCTCCTCCGAGAGAGGGGGGAAAAGTTGCATAGGCGTTCTTGATGACTCGCATTCTCTAAGTCAGTTGTATTGGGGTCCACCGCTAATGTCTGATTGGGGTCAGGATCAGTGCCTCCCGCATCTCTTACCGAGGATGTCAGTACGATTTCATCATAGATACACTGTATTTTATTTTGAAAAAAGTCTGTCATGTTATTGCACCTATTCTGATCCATACTATGGGGGAACCTTGTTTAAAATTCGTAAGAGAAGTGATAGTTTTGAATAATTCCAATGAAGAATTTTTAGCTGTTTTTATTTTTCTAGAAATAAAATAAAGTTTTAGTACTGTTAATCAGAGTATAGTACCCTTTACGGATGCTGGTGTAATTATCTTTAACTATTGTGACAGGGTAGGTATCTTTGATCCTCTGGGCGCAGCCCAAATGGCCATTCTGTCAGGTGATGGTCCGTCCCTCTCCCTTTGTCACAGCTCTGGGAGCCACTTCACACCTACTCAAGGAGCCATTTAGCTCCTGGGTCACACTGAACACCGGCAGAAAGGCACATTTGGCTCAGGTAGAAAAATAACAACTTTCCTCTAAAAGTGTAATTTTCAAAATAGTAATAGAAAATTCAACTTGGCCATTAAGTTGAATTATAAATTACTATTAAAATGAGTCCTTGAATCATTTTTCTCGCTACTTCCAAAATGACGTGAAGCATAATAAGGTGTTATAATGTAACCCAGTGGTTTTTATGGGCGAGTCAGCCTTGCCACAGTGAAAATTACTTTTTGTCATTGCCAGGACATGTAAAGCATAAGTACATTTGTTCTACTTTTTGAAATACCAATCTCCCTACGCTATGGGGTGACTTATAAGCATTAAAAAAGGAAGGTTTAGGCATGACAAGAGTTTTATTTTACCAGTTTTAAAACTGCATGCCTAGGCTGCAGTGGCAGGCCTCCAGACATGCTTTGCACTGTCACTTTAAGTGGTGTCACGATAGGTGCTGCAATAGACTGGTGACATTAACCTATAGGTATTTTGTAACATATACTAGGGACTGATATGTCAATCAGGAGTGTAGCCAATTTCAGCATGTTTTAGGTGTCAGAGCACATGCACTGGGACCTGATCAGCAGTGTCCCAGTGCACAGACTCAAAACCCAGCAACATCAGTCCAGAAAGCATTAGGGTTACTATACAAGATTAATCATTTCCCTACACCCTTGGAATACACTTCTTTGTCCTGGGAACAAGAGGGAGGAGATCCAGTCCATCAGGTCACAAACAGCAGGTCCCGCCCTCTTCTGTTCTTCCTTATCACCATGTGTGTACTGAAGTGGGTCCCTGGAGATGCCACATTTATGCCTGGCATGAGGTAGTGTGTGGAAATGACACCTGGGTACGTCCCATGGGGTAAAGGTTCGTGGCACAAACCCTACAAACTTTAGGCAGTTTCATGATGGTGAAAGTGTTTGGCCATACTAAACCTGGGCTCTGAGAGCTAGGTGTGTGTGTGGGTAGTACACTATGCTAATCCTATTGTCCTCCTACATCTAACAACAACATTCATTTTGAGGCAGCCATTGAATCCCAATAAACCCAGAGACAGAAGTCTGGTAAAAAAAAAAGTAGGGTTTTCAGCAATCACACAGTGGATTTACAACAATTGTTTTGACTTTCTGTTTCCCTTCCATTCAAATGTGCCCCAAAATGTTATATGTAACCCCAGCAGACCTGTCAAGCAGGATTTGACATTCAAGCAGAGGTTGCCAGAGTAATGTCACAGACCCCTCCCTGCATATTCTTTGAGGTTTATAGGAGTCATCTCTGCCCATTCAGGTCAGCCTATTGTTTGCTCCTGGAAAAGCATTTCACACCTTTTTCACAGCTATTCATATGCCAACCCTGGCTGGCAGAAGTGGAAGAGCAAATGCAAATTTAGACTCCCCAAACTTCAGGTAGAGAAAAGGTAACTTTCAGAAAGTTCCTTAATGTTTATAAAAAATCAGACTTCACCATTGAATTAGATTTTTAATAACTATTCAAAATAGTTGTTTAATTCATTTTCTAGTTAGTCCCCTTCCAGAGATACAATAATAGGATTTGTAATCTGTACTCTGGTTTTTACAGAGGACAGCTTTGCCTGCCAAAGTGAAAAATAGCTTCAGGTGCTAGTCATTGCAAGGACGTTATTGCTAAATTTAAACATGCCTTAACTTGATATACCATTCTCTCTGCCTTGCGACTACAAGGCCTACGTAGGGGGTCACTTATTAATAATTGAAGGTGAGTATGACCTGTAGGTAAAATTGCAAAGTTTAAACTGCCCCCATTCAGGCTACAATGGTAGGCCTTAAGTCATGTTTATACTACCACTGTAGTGGATGGCACAATTGGTGCTGCAGTCCACTTTTGGCATTTACCTTCCAGGCCCTGCGCTCACCTTGTACCACATACTAGGGACTTGTAAGTAAGTTAAATATATCAATTAGGAGCGTGTCAATTTGAACATGTTTCAAGGGAGAGCAAAGGCACTTTACTACTGGGTAGCAGGGGTACAGTACACAAGGTTCTAACACCAGAAAAATATAGGGTCTAGAAAATTGTAAAACATATGGGGTGATCATGCAGAAAAGGTGGGTTTTCTACCATTATTATATGTAATTCTATGTAACATCATGTCATGCCTTGTCGTTGTTCATTGTTTGAGAGCCTAATGATGGATTAGCCCAATTGAGGGTCATACAGTGGAGTATTAGGTTTTGCAATCCATGGCATCCATCAGTCTCACCCTTAGGTTAATTGTGTTGTCTGAATGCTTTGTCTTCATAAGGATAGTGCGTGCATTCTTGCTGACCTTTCAGCATTTTAATAAGTGGTTCTAAATCACTGAATCTGTTTTCCATGTGACAGCTAAGTACAGTATATTGGTTATAACATAAAAATCACCACAATGGAGTTGGTCTTGCAACTTACCACCAATCCGCACAAATATGATGGATGTGTGTTGTGCGTTTGGATTTATTGTATGGGTTTGCCTGTCAGTATTCTAATATTCCTTCATAATGTTGGGCAAGATATACTAATATACTGTTTGCAAACTGTAGTCACAATTCATACACTGACATTCTGCAACCAGCATCTGATTTTGCATACCTATCTGTGAAATATTAGGTCAATTTGTTAAATCACTATTCGCAGGGGGTCGCCAAATGAACTGACTATTGAGGTGATTAGGTGGGTCAAAATTTGCAACCCTATGCCTTTGGCTAGAAACACAGAGATGGTGGTCTGCAAGGGGCAACAGACCACCCACCATCCAAGGGCTTGCCATGCCCAACTAATTTTTTTTAAAGCAGCCCTTGTTCCTGAAAGGAACCAGAGCTATATTTTTAAAAAAATGAGTCTGGTCTACTGACAACTACCCCTGAGGCTGGAACCACCATGCTCAAGTCCGGATTTGTAAGTCTGCTACTCCCTTGTTTCACGTGTTAGTAACTGTACAATGGCTTGTGAGTGGAACTGCACCTGCAAATCATTGATAATTGAATACTAAATTGCAGTTTGGAAGAAACACCCCTTTTGTGCTTCTTCCCAATTACAATTTGGTATAGGTAATACAAAAAAAATTTCAGGAATGTGGTACATTGATTAAGGGTGCCGGAGAAAGGGTCCTAGACATAGTTTATTAGATGATGGGAGACAAGGGGACGCTAATTCGAACTACACCTGACATATTGATAACAGAACTCTGGTTAAAGACTGTGTGTCTCGTCAGGTGTTATATATAGGTCATTATCTGAATGACTTGACACTCAGTTCTACGAATTATAAAGGCGGACGATAGTCATGTTATTATTGTTTATAACAGATATGACCGTGAGTGGGGCATAGCTCGGGAGAAGTGTTGTCCAGATGGAGTTGGGGGCCTGATGGGAATGGAGTCAACGTTAAAGACTTGAGGGCATATGTATGAGAGCTTTGGGGGGAGATTTAGCAAATCTCCACGCAATGCAGCGCAGCCTACTGCGAGGCTGCTCTACGTTGAATGACAGGGAAGGGGCAGGAGAGTGCCATATTTTCCAAAATATGGCTCTCTCCTCCCCTTTCCCTTGTGCCAGCGCTGATTACAGCTGATGTGCACCACGCACCTCCTTATCGCCATAGCGATAGGGTGTGTGTGTGAGCCTAGCATAGGTTTTGTACAGGAAGGATACCCTTCTTGTACAAAATACTATGCTTAGACACGACGAAAAGCTTTTCCCACTTTGTATGCATGCTGCACAGTGCAGCACGCATGCAAAGTCGGAAAAGGAAAGAGAAATGGAAGCATTTCTCCTTCCTTGCTCCTAGTTTAAAAGGGCATAGTTT
Organism: Calotriton arnoldi; assembly: GCA_963921515.1. Taxonomy (NCBI): domain Eukaryota; kingdom Metazoa; phylum Chordata; class Amphibia; order Caudata; family Salamandridae; genus Calotriton; species Calotriton arnoldi. The sequence continues at coordinate 5,455,189 of CAWUFW010000051.1, forward strand.
TCTCATGCTAAACCCAATCTACTGTATTTAGTAAACTGGGTTTAGCGTTAGAAATTTTAAGTGGTTGCATGGGAACAACCATGCCCCACACGTGGCACACCCACATGGTGCAAAGTAAAGCGAAGCAGCTCTATGCGCTGCTTCACATTATTTTTACGTTATTTCCAGTGCTAAGCAAGTTTAGCGCTGGAAAGTAAATTAGGAAAAAAGATTTTGCACTGTTTCGCGTCACTTTTGTGATGCAATCACGGCGCAAAATCTTAGTAAATCTCCCCCCAAGTGTCACTTTTGCACCACGTAAAGTGGTACATGCATGACGCAGGGCCCTGAATCAGATTTATAAAGCCACGCAAAGCCACCCTGCATGGTTTTGAGTGGCCTCATAGATCATGAGTATGACAACGCAGCGCAAATCATGAGTCGCCTTACTCTTCGCTCAGGAGGCGTTTCATGGGGATTGCGATTGGTGTTTCCATTCAACACCCATGGATTTTGACGCTGAATCAGATTTACAGAATCGTGTAAACCTTGGTAAGCACCAAATCCTTACACCTGAATCTGGAAGAGAATTAGCTGCTGAAGTGTCTATGGGCCGCATCCATCCTGAAATAATTTTTCGATGAGTGTGCTTATCAACAGCGACAGAAAAAACCTCCGCGCACAGGGTAGCTTTTTAAATCATGTCCTAGTAGTTTGCCCCCATTACAAGACATGAATTTATTATCATGCTCAGTTCATTAAATGAGCCAGCTTAAAACAAGGATTGAAACTTCAAAACACCCCTTCAGATCCACAACAGAATACAGAGCTGCTCATTTATGAGTTCTTGCTGTAGGGCAGCGCCACAAGCCTTCCTGCTGCACTGCCCTACGGCAAAAGAAAAGGGCAGGAATGCACCATATCTATCAGATACAGTGCATTCCTGTCCTTTTCCCCAGTGCTGACACACAATGGGCTGGTACCTGCGTTGCGGGGAAGATTATTTTTGTGCAGGAAGGGAAACCTTTCTGCACAGAAACAATCACAAGAGGTGTTTTCCTCTTTCTAAGTGTGCTGCTCAATGCAGCACACTTAGAAAAAGTAAAAACAAGGAGAAATACAGATATTTACGATTTCTTGTAAATCTGGGGCAGTGTCAAAAAGCCATGGATGGTGCTGGGAACTCCCCCAGCAACAACCATTGCACACCCCTCTAACGAAGAAAACTGCATTAAAGGAAACGATATTTACAAGGCAGCATTAAGTCAAAAAAAGTGGCTCAGTGCTGCCTGGTAAATATGGAGCAGACTCCTGCGCCACCCGAGCGTCACAAAAAGTGACGCACCGGCGGTGCAAGGGGCTTATAAGCCCCAGAGTTTGTAACTGCAGTTTCTGTTGAATGGATGGATTTCACTGTTTTTAAATCTGTTCCAATAACTTTTATTATCTTCTTCCACAGAATGCCCGCCAAGCCAACATTTTTCAAAGTGTGGGGCTGGTTGTCAGCCAAACTGTGAACATCGAAATGAGAGGCAGCGATGTAACGCCAGGAAATGCGTCTCTGGCTGTGTCTGTGATGCTGGGTTGATCCTGGAGCGCAAGGGCTCTCATTCCTGTGTCCAGAAACAGGAGTGTGACTCTTGTCCAAAAACTGCCCATTTCAGCGCTTGTGGTGGGAGATGCCAGAGAACCTGCGAAAACTACAAAGAAAAACATATTGTCTGCCCCATGATATGTGCTCCTGGGTGTGTTTGTAAGACAGGACATGCCTTCCATAATGGCAGGTGTATCCCCACAAGGCAGTGTCCTAGACATTAATCTTACAGAGAGTTCGGTTAGTGAAAGAAGGAAGCATACCCTGATTGTTTATGTTTCTGAGAGCAAAAGCCAAGCTGCACAACTAGCGCTCTATGTCTCACGTTCATGTAGTCTCTCTAGCAGCTTCTTCTGCACATATATCTCCCTAGAGCTGATCCGACCTCTACAGCCATATTCGGAATCGCTAGAGCTTGGCCAAATTTTAAGTGACAGTCCTTTGATTGGGGTGCACTCAGAGGCGTAGCTAGAGCTTGTGGCTCCCGGGGCTATTCCTCAGATTGCCGCCCCTGTGAGGGGGGGTGGAGGCGGGAGGGGTGCTGGGGAAAAAGGACGGTGAGCACTTGAAAGAGGTCCGAAAGACACGTAGTATCGCCGCTAATAGTTACCTCGATCATGCAAGTTACATGCACATACATGACACGGTCCAAGGCTACACAGTTGAATACACCGGTGACCGGCAGTACAAAGGAGAACACACAGACTGCATGATCACGTGTCATGATGTAATTTGCTGACTGCCTAACTTGGTTAGTCCCCCCACTTCTTTTTATAGGACTTGTGAACTGTCTGCCACTCACTAAAGATCCTTTCCTCCAGTCCTGCCAAGTGCCACGCATCAGGCGTGACCCTAATGCATTTGAAAGCAAGGGCACGCATCACTGCATTAAAATTAATTATGAGCATAATAGCCCTTCCTGTCCTCAGCTGTCAAGGCTGGAGGACTGCCGTATAATAATTTGCACTGCATGAGGAAAGCTGTCTGCACCGGTCCGCGCTGGCTGTTAGGTGCGTCATACATTCAGCCGCACTGCCGCAGCATTCTGAATCATGTGAGGCACGTCAGGAGAGTGACTGAATCATTTTCCTAATGGCTGTGCAGCTTAGACAGGACAGTGAAATGCGGGCCGGGTTGGCGCTCTAGTGCTTGCACCATTTTGTCATTCTGTTGTGCGCCGATGTGGCAGTCATATGTACAAATTCCTTGTTAATGCCGCCGCTCAGGAGGAACGGGGTAAAATAAACTCCTCAACAGTGAAGAGTGAAAGTACTTGGCCGATTTAGTTTGGAGCGATGTGGATAGTTACTACTGAAGGGGGCAAGTAGTGGCATAGTTAGGGATTGGGGTAGCACATGGTATCACTAGTGTCCTAATATTTACAGTTCCTGTCCCCCCAGCCAGTGTGCCCCATCACCATGATTGAGAGCTAGGAAATTCAGGCTAACGGTAGTGAGAATTTCTTATAGTGCCTGTCAGGCACGCGGCGCAACGGCCGCATGTGAGAGAGTGCCTGCAGTTATACCTCTTGAGAATGCGGGACGAATCCTTACCAGACAGCAGCCGCTGCGGGAGCAGCCATGTGGCTCAGCTCTGGCCCATACAGTGGTGGTGCTCCAGCTCGCTCTGTCCTGTACATTAGTGTCGAGGTATTTACCTCCTTTGACACAGTTATGTTTTAAATTTAAATTTCCTGCTCGTCAGGCCCTTGAGTTAATTGCACCTCCTGCGCGGAGTTAAATAATTAAGGGAGGAGGCCCGTGTTCGGCCTGTCACCTCCTGATTCTCGACACTTGCTGCATGCTCAGGCCCTGTCATGGTGGGTTCTTTCTGGTCGGCGTGAGTTTGAGAGCAAGCTGCTGAGTGTCATTAAACGACACAGGACACGGCTCTCAAGACAGCGGTGCCACTTTGCAGCTTGTCTCACCATCGTCAGTCTCTACGTGATGTATCCCGATTGCCAGCAGCTGTCTGCAGCTAAGGAGGGTGACACTCCAAGAGACTACAGGGACCCAAGGCCAGCAGTCTCTGTCTTTATATCCCTAGCTGCCGCACTGTGACTCACAGACTTGGTAAGTGCAAAAAATGAAAGCTGCTGAGTGCTGACATTATAAAGGTTCCTGCTAAGGTCGGAGTTTAAGTTTTAATATCATGGTTAGATATTTGTTTTACGATACAATCAGGTTACTAGGGCACTTCCGTTTCTCATGCTTTACAGCACTTTCAAGATCTTCTTACAGTTTTTCATTGCGCAAATGAGTGTAAATTCTGATATTTATATGTTTACCTCATCTTCATTTTGTTTGCGTGAAAGTGTCACTCATAGTTGTTGAAGTATCACTCATAAATAAACTAAAATTATGAAAATGTCACACATAGCAATCTGAAACCTTGGCAGCTATGTTCCTCCCCTCTGAAAACCATTTAGCTATTACCTCACTCAGCCTCCAGTACTCCACAGTGGTGGCAGCCAGGGTCTCTATGGTAGGGGTTGGTTCACTTCTGCTGCAGCAGCAAATCCAAACAGCCATGCACTGCCACTGCCCCAGACTCCGACTCCTCACGAGAGCGCGTAGTGATGGAGCGCGTGACGCGTCACTGCTACGTTCTCGGCGCGAGGGCTGGCCAGAATGATGCCCAGGGCCGTCATTGGTAGCGCTGGCACGCTACAACATTGACGGCCCTGGGGACAGACCCACAAGCAACCACAACAAACGCGGTACGTCGCGGCGTCAAATATCACAGAGAAATTCAAAGCCTGCTGTATCAATGCAGACCCTTGCGTGCCTCCATTTGATTGCCTGCACCCTACGAAGGGGAGGGCTCGTCGGCTGGCTCCCTGAGCTGAAAGAGCTCATTGGAGTCTTTCCCCTCTGACCTCGGTCCGGTCGCGCACCACACCATCACCACTAAGCTAGGTGGTGGTGCGTGCGCTGCAGGAAGCAGTTGCAAGCAGGGGCGCTTGCACTTCAAATGGGGCCGCCCGCGGCACTGGTGGCCCGTTGCGGCGGCCTTTATAATTTATTTGGTGACACTGACACACACTACTGTAATGACTGACAGTAGTGTCAGTGTCTCCAAATAAATTATAAAGGCCGCCGCAACGGGCCACCAGTGCCGCGCGGCCGCTGCCCCCAAAATAGTGCCGCCTGGGGCGGACCGCCCCCCCCTAGCTACGCCGCTGGGTGCACTGTGTTAACCCAGGTCCTTTAGTTCCATCTCTAGAGAGCTTGAGGACAACAGGGCATGCCGCCGTATATGTGTGGATTTTGGCATGGGCACAAGAACACACATCAGACAAGCACATTTCCCTTCACCTTTTCCAAACCCTAATGCAAAAGATTTTCAGGCAAAAGTCTAAACTTTGTGAAAAGATCAAAACAGAGGGTAGTATTTATGCATAAATAGAATTAGCCAGGGTGGAGCTAATTACAGAGATTACTAAATTCCTTCTGTTCAAGGTTTGCTATGCAGAACGATCCATACAATGGGAAATCAGTGTTTACAGCACATATTGTGACATGTTTCTGGGTTTTTTTTCCCCAGGATAGATTTTACTAGGATTTTTCTGGTGAAATCTATTATGGGGAAGTTGTGGGACTGTTGTAAAAAGCACACCCCAGGCAAATACCCCATGTAGTCATAAACACACATCAGAAAGCTGATCCATGTGCAAACCTATGTTTTGCACATTGGTCAGAATTTCCCCACTAGTAGTAGCCAGAGTGATCATAGTCATTTCAGTAATTATCCATTACTCTTGTGGTGCATAATTACCGGAATTACACAATTACACCAGAGTATTTAAGAATAGTTTGGGCAAAAATCCTACTGCAGGAGCACAGGAAAAGTTCAATAAAGAGAGCAAGTGGCTGCGGGCTACTGCTGTGCACGTCCTGTCGCATTCAGTGCTTTTGTCTTAGAGCAAAATGCATCCTCGGTGCCATTCTGGAAGCAAGGGTGTATTTTGCACTATGAAAATAGCACAAAATGCTTGATTACGCTTTTCACACAATTGTGCATAATTCAGAATAATTTTGCGGTGATTATGAGTAATTACGCTGGAGAGAATTATGCCAGGTACGCCCACCCCTACAAATGACCAATACCGTCTGTGACTTACAGCAGTTTAATATGCTCTTCTTAAGACTGGTGGCCGTGGGCAATATTTAAAACATTTCTGCAGTATAGATATTGCTTCCACTATGATCTCCAAGCACCCAGGACCGTTGCTAGCAATCCAGATGCACCGTAGGTGATTCCCTGCTAGTACTATGCATTAGTAATGTTTGAATTGCTAATGGTTTTAATCAAAAGTAATTTATCTTAAGGATTGTTTTTGTTACACTGACAGTTCGATTAATTTAAATCAATTAGTTCAAACGTTACCTTGTAAAAATGGGTGGCCCCAAAAGACATACAAATGCACAATGACTCTAAGCTACCCTCTTTTGCCCCCTCCACATTTGGTTCCCAGCTCTGTGAATCCTGTATTATTGTTGTTTAATTTGTTTATGTTTCAGTGCGTTCTTCCAAAATCTAGTCTTGTCTTCTTCCAAAATCTAGTCGGTTCACTCTACTTATTGTTCAAACAATATAATTTTACAGCTATTGACTCGAATGCATTATATTTAAAATAACAGCATATAACGTTTCACAATAGATTATTAGTAACAGCAGATATACATGACTTATAGACAAAGAAACTGCTTAACTTTATGGCCTCTATATCCAGCAAAATGGGGGCATCCAGGTTTACGGGTTTACAAGATTAACCCTGAGTAACGCATAACCTTAGCTCAATAATACTTTGTTATGGTCAAATGGAACTGGTTTATTGCCAGAATTTGTAAACATTTGATCTGCTTCAACACGCTAACACAAATAAAGATTTCATGCAACATTAATCAAGAAGTCTTAATAGTTCTCATTGAAATGTTTCCCAGATTTAAATGGGCTTCTCACAGTCATCAGTGAAATAATGCTATTATTGGTTATTCTTAAAAGCTGGAACCTTATCCATAAACTGCAGAGGATTGCAATGGATATCATTGCAATAGAAAAACGAGAATACATGTAGTGTCGTCCTTCGCCGCATGTGGCATCCCGTGATGTGTGCAAATGTTTATATTAATTGAACTTGAACACAGGGGGCGTGGCCACACCAGCTCAGCCACACCGTGAACTCAGTGAAAAGAGGCTCTTTGTGCACCGATGCCTCACACGCCACCTCTCCTGATTGGTGCTCATGTTTAACCATTGCTGTTGTTTGAAAAACTCTGTTTACCAATTTCAGTCTGTGTCACTACTCACTAGGAGAATGCAATCATGTGTGTTAATTCAATATCAAGCAAACATTTGTAGACTTATTTAGGTTTCGCTTGCGCTGTGCTTGAGAAATCTATTGTTTTTAATATAAACTTAAAAGGGACTTACATCCCATCTCCTCTCTTTCCAGGGTTCTCATTGGTTCCTGTGCGTGCCACTTATCTTTCATCCATTTCTATTGGCTGTAGCATATTTTACTGTATTTACCAATGCTTGTTCCTCCTCTGCTTCTCTAATCAGTTTCCCACCACTGAAATACTGTTAACATCCTTTGGTAGGACTATATTTTCATGAAGTTTTGCCTTTTACTCTTGCAGCATATTTATATAACAATTTATCAACCAGTGAGATTAAGTGATTGGCCTAGAATCACAGGATGTTTAGCAGCGCCGCCAAGACTCGAACCAGGATCCCCAGCTCTCGAGTCAGCAGCTTTGGCCACTGTGCCCCATCCTCTCCACTCCCGTGTTATCGGTAAGGGAGTTCTCTCCTTCTCCCAGACAACGATTGTTGAAAACAGCTCTTTATTCATTACATAGGCGAAACTGATGCATTACCAATGCTTGTTTTATTGAGCTATTAGATTATCTTGTCCTGCAATGGGGAAAGAATGAACAGTATTCATTAGTTCACAAACCATGCTTCAGACTTATCTGTAGCTGTGGTGAACATAAAACATCCATTAGAGGAACAGTTGATTCCACAGAGACCATGGACGTCGATTCAGCAAAATTCCGGGGACAGCGGAAGTGACATTGCATGCCCATTGACTCATTCCATTGCAGGAAGTGCCATTATATGACATTTGACCCTGGTAGCTTCCCAGAAAATGATGTCAGACATCATTAACACTGGTGGCATTAACGAAGGTGGCAACTCTGAAATAAAAATAATGACTACAATAATACTGAGAAAATGAACTAGTATACTAAAGTAAATAAAAGTGCACAATTGACTAGACAGCTGGGATCATGCACCAGGGGCCCAACCTCAAAAAGCCTTCAGCATAGACCAGAGAACAGTATATCATAGGACGGCTACAATCCTCACCTTCTAAAACCTTGTTTTAAATTCTCAGGTACACACTCCAATATCCTGGTTCAGACATCATAAGCTATTTAAAGACATATCTAGCCTAGACACACCCATAATATGCCTAAGCATAGCCACAGAGACTAAAAGACAGTGTAAACAATTCAGTCAGAATTTCCACATACCACCGCAAAACCACCAGATACCCAAACATAACCCAATATGCCTGTCTTGCCTCGTAAAAACATATTCGTTAATCTAAGCCTGACCCTGGGTTGTACAAGTGTGTAAACTCTGCTTATCTAAACTAATTTGCTCACAGGATGTTCCTACCAAGTCGAATGGACAAAACTGCACAGCAACAATCTGAGCACCTGTGTGCACCTAGCTCCTTCTTTTTTGCATGCACCACCACGTGTGCGTGTAGACACCTCTTGCAAATGTACAACTAGTCCGAGTGCTATTGCATGTTTCTTCTTCACATCACATCTCACCATTTCGTGGGTGTGCCCTTAGGAAACACTCCCATCTGTGTGCGCCAAGCCACATTTCTCCTATGAGCTCCCATCCCCTCAAACCAAACCACCTCAGCTACTCAGACTTAAACAGAGCAAACTGAGCTTTCCCTGGTCATCCAGTGTAAACATAACTACACTCTCATTTGTGCGAATGTCGTTTTCTTTCACCTTTGTATACCAAACTTCTTCTCATATGTAGGCTTTTTGCCATTATTACCTGTGTGCATATAGCCCATCTAACCTGTTTACAGCAGTCTCTCTCTAACCCGTTTGCACCTAGCACCTTCACCTGAGTGCATATAACCTTTCATCTCAGACCCCTATATTGGTGCATCCAGCCCCACACATCTCGCATCCATTAATATATGGTCAGAAAGCCGTCTCTAGCCTGGTTGCAGTAATCCCTTACTCACTAATATAGGTGTAGCCCCCTCACCTATTTGGATGTAGAATAATTTGAAATTTGGGTACTCTGCTTCAATCACACCTTCATACTGTGGGGGACCTTTAATGTACACACTTTCAAAGTCACATGTTCATAATATGGTTACAGTCATACATATATTTACACAGCCTGGCACGCATTTCTACCACTAATACACACACACACACACGCACACACACACACGCATGCACGCACACACACACACTCAAACACTATGGCCCAGATTTATTAAGGTTGCCCTTGCACCATGCAAAGGGACGCAGGGCAACGCATAACCTAGAATGAAATTTACCAAGCCATGCAAGGCCACCTTTCATGGCCCTGCGTGGCTTAGTAAATCTTGAGTAACGCAAGGCCTTCCGTTACTCTACATGATGGGGGCGTCACATGGGTGGAGCATGGGTTTTCCCATGCATCCACCCATTTATTCTGAAACATTCCCTGATTTACTAACACTGGTAGACCTGGGAGTGCATCAGAATTGTATGTCTTCCCATCAGAGGAAAAAATGCCTCTAAGGATTGTTTTAGTGCAGGATGGGTTCTCCTTCCGCACAAACCCAATCCTACCTGTAACACAGGCACCCTTGCACCAAGTTGCAAGGGTGCACTGAGTGCATAAGGACAAAGAGAGGACAGGAATGCACCATATCTTCATATGGCACGTTCCTGCCCTCTCTCTTTCATGCAGCGATGGTGTCTTGCTGTATTGCGTGAAAAAATTATAAATCTGCTCCTATTTTTTAGTGCGCACACTACTCGCTCCTACACTTTCTCCCAGATTCATGTTCAGTTCAATTCATGCAACGCACAACAGCAAGTGAAGTTGCTACGTGAATGGGAGAGAGCAGAACAGCGCCATGTCTTCTAAGTTGTAGTGCAGTTCTTTCTCCCTGTACTGGCACACTTTTGCATGCCATGCACTCATGCAGACACCCTTGCACCATAAAGCAAGGCTGTATACGTTGTGGGAATCATAGTTTTTGTGCTTGAAAGGCTGCCTTCCAGTATTAAAACAATGTTTTAAGGGATTTCCCACTTTGTGTGTGCACTGTAGAAAGCAGCACACAGGCAAAGATGGAAAAACGAGGAGAAATGAAATAATGTCTCCTTGTTATGCCTCCCTCAAGTAGGAGCAGGACTCTGGCACACATCCCTGTATATACTTCTTTGTAAATAGGGATTACTGCAAAACCCATGGGTGGTTGGATAGGAATGCCCATGCATTACCCATAGAATGTCCTCTTGATGCAGAATAATGCAAGACAGTGCATTGCGCAATTTAGCATTACTTCTGGTTACCATCCAATGCAAATCGCGATTTGAATTAGATTGTAAATTCCACGACTACACTTTGCTATGGGTTTGCATTAAAAAACTAACACAAAGTGTAAATCTAGGCCTTTCTTTTTTGCGCACATGCAAACACACATATACACACACACATATTAACTGCACTTTAGAAATACTAGTCCCATCAGTACGTTTATTCCTTTAGTTCCTCTCTTCTTCTCCTGACTAGAAGCTACACCTTGAGCTGCAGGAAAGAGCAACGTCAGACATGGCGGTAAACCTGCCCGCAACAGATCTCATGCTCATCCCACAGCCTGATTTCCAAAGAGGCTTTTAAGAAACAACAGCGCTCCAATTACTCCAGCTGTCTTCAGGGACAGATCAGCTCAGCGGATGTACATTTTGGAATAAATAAAATGAATCCCCCTTCGCCACCCGCCCAGTGCTGTTTATATTCTAATCACATTGTTCATTATAATCGCGCCTCCCGCCAGCTGCCTGCTCTGTACTATACTCACTTGTCTAATGTGAGACAAAACACTACAGACTTACACATCTTCACTCTACGTGCTTGTGCACATATAAGCATTACACACACATACATGTGCACACATGCATACAGCTCTAGCTTCACACACACATTTAGAAGACAAACATGCAGGGAAATAGCTTAATCTGTAAGATTCAGGGGTGTGAATCTCAAATTTCTCAACTAAAAAAGTAATGTGCTGCATGGTGGACGGGTGAGATGACCAAGGTTTGAGATGGAATCTTTCCAGGAGGAACAGGGTCAGTACTGATCTACAATGGTTGGCCCTCTGTCTAGAGTGGCACAGTGGGTGAAGAATGATGGGTTGGAATGCTACCTTGAGCGATCGCCGATGGTCGTGACTATTTGCAAGCATTCATCCCATCAGCTTTTGTGTGATTGATCGCCAGTAGTATGCCTGGAAACTTGAGACTGGCACAGCTTTCCAAGCCTACTACTGCCAATGTTTGTGAATTTCAAAAAGTAGTAAATTTGCTCCCATTCAAGGACTACTTCTATAGGTGTAGATTTACAACTTTTTGGGAAAAAAGTTACTATATATATTTATGATCCCATTATAAAAATTAACGAGTTAAAATCCTTTAGTGAAATGAGAATGAGGAGAAAAACTGATACAGACACAGTACACCCGACTCAGGGCCCTCAGACCCAACTACCAATCCAAGAATGCATATGAGAGATTCACAACCCAAACACCCCCACTGAAGCTATGTTGCTGCCCTTCCCACCTGGGCCTGGTAGTTCTCTCTCTTGGAACTCAGGACTACGGTCACATACAAAACAAGGACTTGGAGTCCATACCCTGGAATCACTTTTATAAAAATGTATTTTCATTGCACATACTCTTCTTCGTCTCTTCTATAAGACGCTTTGATGGTAGAGTTGTCAAATTGGTGCCTGAGGACAGGACTTAATTGTTCTAGTCCACGCTGTTTACAAATTATTTTATCTAGTGACTGACAGCCCCATGTATTAAGCCCAAGTCGGAAATAGAGGAGGACATGCCGACAAATTAATAGGGTGAGCCGCGCAAGAGCTGAGCCATTGATCTGGCTTAGCTCTAAGAGTCCCTGCATGAGCAGAGCCATGAAATCGTTTGGCATGAATATTATGCAGCAAGCATAAAGTAAAAATATGATACAAAAGTGTTTTTCTTTAACATGCGTATGTGTATCACCTTAGTACATCAGATTATGTCACTGCATAGAAAGACATTTATTAAAAGTGCTAGTTTTTAGATGCATTCATGGCTCCCCCCCTCCCAAACGACAATGCCATTAGAGAGCAAAGAGGCAAGCAAGTCTGTAGTCATGTAAAGTGAAACGTTGCTCAGATTCTTATTATAGATGGAGAAACAATGCGGTCAAATATAGTTAAATCGAACATAAGAGGTGCGTGTACAGCACACATCCTGATTTCAAGTAAATGAGCTGATATGTGATCAGAAATAAGGCTCTGTGAAATAAAATATTTACCTAGGATCACACAATTAACTAACTCTCTCTCTCTCTGTGTCTCTCTCTCTCTCTTTTGTCTTTTATTGACAAGAAAAACCAACACAGAGTTAGCTAACCTGATTCACTGCCACCACACCCAACTACCAAACCATGAATGCATTAATATGGGGGGTGTAAAACATGCAGCACAAACATATATACCATGTGCAGTCATACACACACCCATTCTGCACAGACAGTCACACACACGCATGTGCGAACACACTCACATACTTAGTTCATGTGAGGCAGCTCAGTGCTAACCTAGTAAAGCCTATAAACACCATACAATTAAGCCTGGGCGTAGTTTGCGTAGTAGCACTTCACATAGCTACGTGAAGTACATTTTGAACTACACGTAACTATGCAAATTGCGTAGTGCGTAGCTGTGTGCTTGACTGCACTGTACAATAATTGCCAAAGGCATCTTGCACAGTGCAAGTTAAGATAAAATAAATATCTCTGTCTTTATATGCTAAAAATGCATATAGTCATTTAACAAAGGTGAAAAAGATAAATTAACAAGCAGTGAGAGAGGTGATGATTTTGGGATCCTCCCTAACCTAGGGAGATCACCAAGCAGATGCCTTGAAAACAAAAAGCACATCTTTTGAACGATTCAGTGGTGGTCCCATCCTCTTAGGACCACCCCAAGCACAGTTATTGGCAAAAATACAATTCCAACCAAAGGCCCTGCAAAGCATTATGGGACGAGATTAGTAGTGGGCAGTGAATATTATAGTATCCAATATCAAAATAATTCTACAAAGAGCTGCAGTTCCACTAGTCGTTACTAGTAATGAAGGAGTGCCCCCGCGTCATGCCACTTTTCAGCCCACTCCCTTCCCAAGAAGGAACAATATGCCCAAAACGCCCCTTCATATGCTTTCCTGGTCCTGGGTGCTAGGCTAGCTGCCACGAGGTCCGGTAGTTGGGGGCACCAATCTGCCAAAGTAGTTCTGGGAAAGGGGTGGCATACTCCGCTGCCGCCGGGAGGTGGGCCCTGAAAACCTGCATCTTAAAGCGAGAAAGTGCATCAGCCGCATGGTTTAATACCCCTGGCACATGTTTAGCTCTAAATTGCATATTTAGCTTCATGCATAACAGTACAATGTCCTTCAATAGCCGGAGAATCATCCTACACCGTGCCGCTTGTTGGTTGATGCATTCGACCACCGTCATGTTATCTGACCAGAACACCACTGATTGATTACGCAGTTGTTCTGGCCACACTGTTAACGCCACCCAGATGGGGAACAATTCTAGGAAACCTATGTTGCCCGTCAAACCGGTCTCGACCCACCATGCTGGCCACCGCTGCGCCACCCACTCGGTACCGAGTATGGCGCCAAATCCCTCACTACCCGCAGCGTCAGTCATTAAACCTAACTCCGCGGAAGCAGTGGGCGGACCGGGCCACACTACCCTGCCATTGAAGTCCTGCAGGAATGCCATCCAAATCCGCATGTCCTGCCTGACCTCAGCTGACAGCCTGGTGTGGTGGTGTCTCTCCCTGAGCCCCGCCATTGCCTGTGAAATGGATTGGGAAAATGGCCTTGCCATAGGTATGATCCTTAGAGCAAAATTCAACTGCCCTACTGTCTGTTGTAACTGGTGCAATGTGACCCTCTCCCTAACCAAGCACTGCTGTAATGCTGCCCTGAACTTGGTGATCTTGTCCGCGGGCAACCTGAAACACCCCTGTATGGAATCTAACTCAATCCCTAGGAACTCTATTGTTGTATTAGGTCCCACCGTCTTTCCCCGGGCCAAAGAGACCCCAAAAGCATGCATGAGTGCGCAAAATTCCTGCAGCGCCCACGCACACTCCCGGGATCCCGGTGACCCCAAGACAAGAAAATCATCCAGGTAGTGCATGACCAACTGGTGCCCTGTCACCTGCCTAAAAACCCATTCCAGAAATGAACTGAATTTTTCAAAATATGCGCAGGAAACCGAGCAGCCCATGGGCATACACATGTCCATGTAGAATTTACCTAAAAATTGAAATCCAAGTAGATGAAAATCAGACGGGTGGACTGGCAATAGACGAAATGCAGACTCTATGTCTGATTTTGCCAAAAGGGCTCCAGGGCCTAAACCCCTGAGCATCTCCACCGCTTGCTCAAAAGAAGCATATCTCACACTGCAAAACTCATCATCAATTGCATCATTTAATGAACTTCCCTTGGGTGCTGACAAGTTATGTATGAGTCTGAATTCTCCACTTTCCTTCTTGGGGACCACGCCCAAAGGGGAGCAGACAAAATTCTCAACAGGGATTGAATCATATGGGCCAGCTACTCTGCCCAGTCGCAATTCTTTATCAATTTTCATCGCTGCTACGCTAGGTTTGGCTCGCACCGAGAGTTGGTTCTTGCACTCTGATGCCCCCACATAATCAGGTGCCGGTATCCTAAAACCGTACCTGAAACCATCTAGCAGCATTTTTGCGGTGGAGTGACAAGGATATTTGTTTAGCCAGGGTGTCAGTGCCGTTACATCAATGGGTGACCGTGCCTTTTGATGTGCATGCACCTCACTCCTGTTTATTAACTCCCCTATCCTTTGTCTTCTTAAAACACTTGGACTCGGGGTGAGACGGGTTCGCGCAGATGGAACACGCATGCTTAAACCTGCACGTGCCTTGCGGTCTAGTGCAAGTACGTCTATTAAAATCCCAGCATGTCCCTTTGCGCCCTCCCCGGTGTTTGTATGGCCGGAGGGGACCTGTGTTTGGCTGTGACCGAAAGGACTGAAAGGCCTGAAAGGACTGGTTCCTGGCCCTATCCTGAACTCCCCCGCCAATTTGGTCTAACCATGCAATTGTATCAATGCGGTCCCACGATAGGGATGTGTCAGACGCTTTAGTTCTCCTGAAGCTCTTATCATATTCCTTCCATCCCTCACCCCCGTATTTATCATGCGCGAGAACAATCCTGTTTGGTAACATGCCATCTCAGCCTGTATATTGGGGAAACGCTCAGCCATCACTGCCATGAAAATGGAAAAACCTCTAATCCAATTCATCAAGTTTTCTTCCACCCTGTACTTCATAAGTTCGTTTGCCCATTCCCTCGGGAGCATCCAGTCTTTGTTCTTCCTGGCCTCTTCCCTCTCTTTTCGCAAATAAGCAAAGAGAACATATTAATGTAAGCCCCCGACCAAATCCTGTCTTTTACGTCCTGTGTGACATGCCTCCCCAAATTCTCCCCGCTCTGTGCGGGACTCACCCACATTCAACATTGGCAATGTCATCAGCTTACCTACTGCAGCGGACCCGGCTGACCCTGGCGGTTTCTCCTTCGTCTGGCTGCTCCCCGGTACTCCCCGCTGAGTTCAAGTGGCTTGGCCCCCCCGCTGAAATGACAGGGGACAGCGTACCCCGGCCCTCCACCGTTTTGTCCACTGGTGTCCCATGAAACTGAGCCACTATTCGCATCGCCTCTGCAAGTGGATCACCACCCCCGTCCTTACCCCCCACTGTTGATGACAGGATCCCTGCCTTCCCCAACCAAGGAAGGATTGCTGCTAAATGGGACACTACATCCTGTGGAATGCCTTCCCCCCGTACTAGGCAACACCGGCAAATGCGGGCTATCCCCTGACGGTCCGAGCCCTTCCCCGGGCTGGGGGACTGCACCGGGGGAATTGGGGGCTGGGGAGCTGGCACCGGGACAGGCGCAGGGACTGGCACTGGGGCAAATGGCGGAACAGGTACCTGTTCCGCGGGCGGGACCTCCTCTGTAGGCAAAACAGGGGCCGGGGACAATGGTAACCTTGGTTCCATCCGCCCCCCCTTGTTAGTCCTAACCCTTTTGGGGAGGGGAGGAAAAGCCGACCTTGGGGGCACCATGCTGCACCTGGCCCTCTCTTCTCTCTCTTCCGCCCCCCCTTGTGCGTCTACCCTCTCCCTGAGATCAGCGAGACCCTGCCCCAACTCGTCAACCTTTCTGAGCATTGCCTCCATAAAGCTCTCCATACGAGAGGGCTTGCCCCCCCTCTTTGCCTTCCCAGCCATGCTAAACTGCCCCTCTGTAAAATGCAGCTATATAAATATATGCCCTCCTTATCAGTCACTGCTACAGTGCTGACACCGGCTGGCCGCTAACTCCCAATTCAAGCTCCTAGGGGATCTACAGCGCTGGGTTCGGAGCTTAATGCAAGGACCTCTCCCTGAGTACACGCTCCCTGTCGCCCCAGTACACCTCAGGGCTAATCAATCTTCGAGATTAGGCAAGTACCGAGCAACTGTACGAGCTTATCACACACCCCCCACCGAGCTTATCACACCAAACACAGCCGGACCACGGAGGGACTCGAACGCGGCTCTAAAATCGGTTCCGTAGTACCACAAACAATACCTCTAACTGACTAAGACCGGAAGGGTGCGCGCCTTCGCTAGTCGAGCGCCACCGCAACTGGGTACCTGCCGTCCTCTGCTGTGCCGGGATTCCTCGAGACTCCCGTCGCGCCGGTCGAAGCCACCGCTTGCCGCCGATTGCAGCCGATTATTCAGGGCCCCCCAAGCCTGTCCTTCCCGCAAACCGCGGTACTCCGCTTCCTTGAAACCTGCAAATGGGCCAAAAACACCGTCTCCGCTTGCCGCCGATTGCAGCCGATTCTTCAGGGCCCCCAAGCCTGTCCTTCACGAAAACCGCGACTCGATGCCTGCAAAAGGGGACAAAACAAATTGAAATTAAAGCCTCCTAGCGAGGCTGGTGTGGCAGGCTGGGGAGCGGGGAGCGAAGAGGCATACTCCTGCGCTCCCCAGCCTTTTAAATGTTTCCATGCCAGGCCGGTTCTAACCGGCCTGGCGCTAACCCAGCGCGTGACCCGGAAGTGATTCCAATAACTTCCGGGGCACGCTCAGGTGCAGGGACCAATCATTCGTGAGGCACGCCTGTCGCGTCACCAAAGTGCGCGACAGGCTTGCCTCTGTGGTCGCCGGAGGGGGCCGGCACGACCGCCATACTTTTGGCGTGGCCGATGCCGGCCCCGCCGTTCTCTTCTACAAAGAGCTGCAGTTCCACTAGTCGTTACTAGATGTCCCTCACAAGTCAAATGCAAAAGCTTCATGAAAGGGTTTCAATGCTTTTGCATTTGACTCGTGAGGGACATCTAGTAACGACTAGTTGAACTGCAGCTCTTTGTAGAATTATTTTGATATTGGACACTATAATATTCACTGCCCACTGCTAATCTCGTCCCATAATGCTTTGCAGGGCCTTTGGTTGGGATTGTATTTTTGCCCATAACTGTGCTTGGGGTGGTCCTAGGAGGAAGGGACCACCACTGAATCGTTCACATGATATGCTTTTTGTGTTCAAGGCATCTGCTTGGTCCTCCCCCTAGGTTAGGGGGGACCTCAAAATCCTCACCTCTCTCATTGCTTGATATTTTGTTGTCAAAGTTCACTTTTGTGAATTGGTTATATGCATTTTAGCATAGAAAATTGTTTTATCAAAGCATTTGTAGGTGTTTATTATACTGCTGCTACGCTACGTCAATTAGCACAGTTTTTCACTCTGCTACGTGCAATTTGCGTAGTAGCACAAACTTTGCATGCTCCGTGAGCGTAGCGAAGTATTATGCCCAGGGTTACATACAATATGATTTCAAATCAGGTCCTGTGGTTTACATTTCTTAGCTGGACATTGGGCATAATGGTTATTAAGGTGAACTCAGCAGATGTGTGCATAGGTCCTTCACACATTTATTTGCCAAAAATAAATGCCAAAAATTGATCAAACCACAAGAATATTGTTATGGAAATACATTTGGAGAGATAAACATTAGATGCCATCAAAGAAAGTATGGGTTACACAAACATACAAGGTGATTGCATCCAAGACCCATCTGGGCAAATATAAGGACTACAAACACCACATGCTAAGTAAGCATCCACTGACAGATCTTAGGAGTGAAGACCAGCAGGCCAAACCTGACCCTAAACCAACCTCGACTTACACAGCTGTGGGCAGAGACCATTCCAGTAATACTAGGACAAGCAAACAGTTCATGATTTCCAAGCTACACGAAGCCCATAGATAAAACACTCAACATTTTAAATACACAAACATACTTAGCAAATTAAAATGGTATATCACGTATCAGGTTTATAAAATGTTACTCTATTTTTCAAATTTGGTTTGGGATTTTTATTGCTTGTGGTTTTGGCTTTATACCAAATCGCCAAGCGCCGCCCATTTTACCTAGTAGTGTTCATGGACTTGTCAGCAACATTTGATAATATTAATCATACAAAGCTATGGTTGTCTTTATTGGTTGACTATAAGCTAATGACTCTACCAATAACCCACACTCCTAGGGCTCTGTGCTGTCTTGGAAATAATTTTATATAGTTCATGGCGGACCTTGGTTTGTAAACGAGCTTCACTAACTCGCATCATACAACGTCATGTGGACCGAAACGAACATTTGCCGTGTGAAATCATAAACTTAAATGAATTAGTAGCTTCCCTTATTTAGGAGTCGACTTTGATTCCTCTTGTAGCTTATCGACTAATATTCAAATTTGACAATTGAAGCTTAGTCAGTGTGTCGGTACTGTTTTTAACTTGCCACATCCATCAGGGGGCAGATCAATCTTACCATTACCAGAGATTTTAAAAAGTCAATGACTCCCAATGGCTTTATATGGTGCTGGGGCGGGGGATGTGCAAATTGCTCAGTTCTACAGGGGACGTGGATCATTTCTGTAGACGGTTTTTCTCAGTTTCTCCTTCCTCGTCTCACTTCATGTGTCATGAGGAATTAGGGCTTTCCTAATTAGTAGGTTTTGCGAAATTGGCCCAGATTTCGTTGTGGTTATCAATCTGGCAAAATACAGAAGCTACTTTAAATCAGCCATCATTATATATTGTCTCTTTTGTGATAATTGCCATAAAATTCCTTGGCTTGCTTATCTCAGACACAGCCTTGCTGGGTTGGGATGACCATCACTTTTTGATAATCCAGCTTCTGTTTGCACTGAGGATAAAAAATTTAGAAAAGGGTTATTTTGGGAAAGATGGTATCTCACGAGGAAAAAATGAAGAACTGTGTAAGCCCACTGTTAAGCTCCAGGTCCCACTCAGAACTTGTCTCGGCCTTCAGCCATACTCAACTAAAACATCTGGTAGATGGGAAAGGCCCCTATTGTTTCGTTATAGGGCAAGTACTGTGAATTATTTACTCTGTCGCTCACAGCAATGTTGTGATGTTCAAAGAAGAGGTACCTCTTTAGCTTATTCCTGACTTGCAGGAGGATAGGAGGAGTTCTGATGTCGCTGGAGATGTTTTCCTATATCCTAATTTCTTCCTTGCAGTTCCTCATTTCCAGAATGCCAAAGTCTAGACTCCTAGGTGCTGATTATGAGTAGGCACAGCGGTATTACCATTGCCCTCTGTCTGACCATGAATGGCCCGCTGTTCCCACACACACGGGCATATTTACAAGCCCTTAACGCCACTGGAGCATAACTTTTTATTAAGCTCTGGTGGCATAGCGCCATTCCCCATATTTACAACGTGCTGCTAAGCCACATCACGTGGCTTAACGCCACCTTGTAAACTTGCCCCTTTCCACCGCAGTCCTTTGCGGCAAAGGGGCGGGACATGGATTTTACAGTGGGCGTTCCACCGCAACACCCAGTGATTTCTGATGCTGCCCCAGATTTACAAGGCAGGAAATACCTGGCCTTAGAATGGCGATACGAGGAGAAATTATTAATTTCTCCTCACTTTTACTCTTTTAGTGTGTGCTGCATTTTGCAGCACACATTGAAAGAGCAAATCACCATTATTGATTGTTTATGTGCGTGCAGGAAGGTAACCCTTGCTTCACATAAATAATCGCCCCTGCTGCGCAGGCACCCTTGCAACATGGCGGCAGGGTGCCTGCGCTGTGCTAGGCAGCTTTTTTAGCACCAGTGCTGAGGGAAACGCAGGGGTGCGCCGTATTCTTGTGAATACGGCAGATCCATGCATTTTAAAAAATGTCGGCACACGATGTTGCTAAATTTGGCACGTTCTAATCTCCACATGGAATTTTGCCTAACTCGTAATCAGGCCCTTTGTGTGGTTTTCTCTGCTTGAGATGACTCGTTTTTCAGGCAAGTATGCTAGGGTTTTGTTTCTCAGTTATAGTATCTGTTGCAGCTGATGTTGAGGATGATGCAGACTTCAGGTGAGAGCCACACAATCAGTCAAAAGAATGACCATCTTACTGAGGTGTTGTACCAGCACAACAAGGCTCAGGGGGGCCAGAAGAATCAACACAGACCAAGAGACAATGCAAGAAAATTGTACACATAATACGTCTATTTCTTACATTTTGTACTGGTATTTCAGCTACAGATATGTTACATCAAAATGAGTGATTGTGAGCTTACAGTGATTGTTGCAAAGTCATCCTGTGCCCTGGGCACCCCCAACTTTTGCTGACTGGTACTGGTGGTAACTGACTCTGACTGACCCTGGGCTTTGCCTAACCAGGCCCAGGGCCAGTGCTATGCTGAAAACACTTAGAATACAGTGAAAACACCTACATACACTAGGGTACACTATGGGTTGGGATACCCCTGTGATTGGCATGACCTACCCTATAAGACCCTAGTACATAATAAGGCAGGGGGATTGAAACTACCTATCAGTCCCTGGTATATAGTAGGGCATGGCAGTTTAGAGGCCAGCAGCCTTTTCTGCACTTGCATGTGTGCACTGCTGAAGCCTGAGGTCAGTTTAAAAGCAGCCCTGGGTTCCATGACTGCTTTTAAAAAGTAAATTGTGCCCAAACTCGACTTTGGTGTTTGGGGCACATAAAAATGGATAACCTACAATGTTTTGGCATATTAGGAACCCCCAGGGTCTTCCCTAGGTGTCCCAGGGGTGGGGGGTCAGGTATTTATAAGGTGGACCCTATAAAATGAGTTTTATATGCCCTGGGTTAAGTGAAATTTCACAATTCACTCCACACGTTGTGATAAAGTGCTGCCCAAATTCGACTTTGATGCTAGGAGCACTGTGGAGGGAGTATCTGCAATATTTCTACAGATTCAGAGCCCCTAAAGGCTCCCCTAGTTGTCCCATGGGGTGGGGGTCCTGTAGATATAAGCGAAGTACTTATAAAATATGTTTTTATAAGCCCTAGTGCTGGAAAAAGGGCCCAAGTTATTTTTCCCATTGCAAATCCCATGCCACATAGGTTAAAATGGCAAGAAGTTATTAACTAATAACTCCTGATAGGAGAATGATAGAACTTCCATTCAAAGACTTCCCAGAATGGTAGTGATAAATCCCACAATATGATATTGTTGAATTTCTCCTAAAATATACAGACAAGAAGTTATAAGACTTTCTTGTTTGTAGGTCCAGATTCAGCCTTCCAGTGGTCTGTCCTGATTGGTCAGAGTTAAGTGGATTAGCCAGGCTGCCTTGAAGAGGTGATAAAGAGCCCCTGGGGTTGACCAGCTCTCCTGGGAGGGCAGTGTGCTGCTACACAGGAATGCCAGAGCAGGGGGAGGAGTCGTAAACCATGGTCTTCAAAGGGAAGGGGAAGGCCTCAGTGTCATTTACAACTCTACTCTTTTGACCCAAAGCCAGAGCTAGCATTAAGGAAAGAATGAGCAGATGCAAGGGGGAGAGTCTATGGAAAATAGCCATCCTAGGGGTGTGTTTAGCCAGCTCTTACCTCCCTGCTGGAAAATCAGCCATTATGAATTTGGAAGATTTGGTGCACTCTGGGACAAAATAATGCCACACTCTACAGGATGTGGTCATATCCTTGGGGAGTTGCCCTGCTCCCATTGGTCAGGAGTGACCTCTTGCTTGACCCAGAGAACTTGGAATAAGTATCTGAGAGGGGCAGAGTCTCTCAGATCTGCTGCTTGAAACTTAAGAAAGCAAGACGTTGCCATGCTGAGAAGTTGAGGTGCAAATTCTAAGGCCTGCCCTCTAAAGCCTGCACCAGCTGAAACTACAGCCATGTGGACTACCTTGCTGTAAAAGAACTAAAGAGTGGACTTCCTGCAAGCTACAGGTTAACAGAGCTCACCTGGAACATCATCACCAAGGATCCTCAACATGGAAAACTACCAGTGGATTTGTAAGGGTTTTGTCCAAGTGGATTGTGGGAACTGAAGTCCTCAACTTTCAAGGACCATCTTGGAGCTTCCAGACCCTTGGAGTGAGTTTGAGACACTTTGGGACCCTTTGGGGAATTTCAGGAAGAAGTTCCAGGAGTTTGGAGAACTTTGGAGCAACTTTGGAAAAAAGCTCCATAGGGGGACCGACTCAACCTGGTCAGCCAAGCCGCCTGCCTTCAACCGTGAGTCGGCCAAGCCATCCAGGTTCGTCCCGCTGAAAGCTCCGTAGGTCCGACTTCCAGAGTTTGACCGGGAGTAGAAGAAATCCAAGGCCAGCGAACCCTCACCGAATCCGGCCTGGTGAAGAGCATCGAGGGACCCCACGAGAAAAAGCTCCAGAAAAGTTTCTAAGTCCGAAGGTAAAAACTGTGACCGGGACCTACCGCGAGGGGTAGCCGCTCAGGGCTCCATCGTGGTCGGCCTAAGACTTTGAGCCGGTCTATAGCGACCAGATATCCCAATATGGTGCTATATGTTTCTAAGTGCTATAAAGTGATAAATCTTTAAAAATTAATGTCTCCAGGTCCCTACATTGGATTTTTGTTGTTTGGTGTCATTTTAAAGATAAAAATATTTCCTATTTTTATAAATTAGTGTTGAATTTTTATTATGCATTGTGTCTTAATTATTTACTGAATTGGTGTTTTTAAATGCTTAACATACCTGTCTTTGAAGTTAAGCCTGCCTGCTCGCAGCCAAGCTACCAAGGGTTGAGCATGGGAATAATTTTCTAAGACCTATGCTGAGTCCTATCATGTGTTAGTGGCCTTATTGCCAGTGGCAGATATACATTTGCCCCTACTAATAATCCACTTTCCAACATTTGGTGGCAGCGGTGGGATGAGGACTTGTGTTTAAAAAGTACACCTTTCAGTAAAGTGAATTAAGATTATAAAAATCCTCTAAATTGCCTTAGAACAAAACATTTGAGTTAGATTTTTGGAATTTGGACTAAACTGTTTTAAATCCATTGTTTTGATTTTTTTAAATTGTTCTAAGTCTGTTGTGCCTAGTTGTTGTGACCCAAAACTAGGGAACCATGGAGCTGGACCTGGCTAAACTGTCCCAGTTCAAGATGGCTGATCTTAGGGTACAGTGTAGGCTTAGGGGCCTGCCTGCTTCCAAGAAGCTTAGGAAGGCAGGGTTGATTGAGTCCCTAAAGACCTGGGCTGGGGTAGCTGAGGAGATTCAAGGGGGGATGGAGGGTGTTCCCCCCAACCTCACCCAAGAGGAGGGTGAGAATGGTGCCTCTTCCATTATCTCTAGTGCTAGCCATGTGATTACAGATGGTGGGAGTGGGGAAGAGTCCCTTACTCAGGAACGACCACTGTCCCTTGCAGAGAGACAGCTTGAGGCTCAAATAGCTTTGATAGCTTTAGAGCAGAGGAAACTGGAATTGGCTGAGAAGAGATGGGAGATGGAGGATGCGTCGAAAAGAAATGGTGGCAGTGAAAATGATGAAGATTTTGAAATGTCCAGGGGTGGTGCATTTGATCATAAACTTCCCAAGGGTATAGTGCCCAAGTACACTGAGGGGGATGACATTGACAGGTGGCTAGCAGCTTTTGAGAGGGCCCTTAGTATTGAGTAGGGTCCACTCTAAGTATTGGGGTGCACTCCTGTGGGAGTTGATTCCAGTAGCTGGGAGGGATAGGCTCCTGACCCTGAAGGGAGAGGATGCAGAATCATACCAGCAGATGAAGGCATACTTAGTCAAGAGATTTGGTCTGACTCCAGAGCAGTACAGGGTGAAGTTTAGAGGCACCCATAAATTGAGTTCAAAGTCTTGCATAGACTTTGTGGACGTTTCAGTGAAGGCACTGGAAGGCTGGATTGTTGGTAACACTGTTGACACATATGAGGGATTGTATAATTTGTTTTTGAAAGAACATATTTTGACTCATTGTGTAGAAGAGAAGTTACGCCAGTATCTAGTGGACTCTAAGCTGACAGACCCCAGTGAGCTGGGGGAAGCAGCTGATGAGTGGGTGAGAACCCGGGTTTCCATTCAACACCAGGGGGGTGACCAGAAGAAAGGAGGGCAGGTCCCTTCCCAGATGAAAGCCCAAGGGAAAGAAGGTCAAAAACAGAAAGACCCACAAAAACCTGAACAAGGAGGGGGGCCCCGAGCCAACCCAAATTCAAAGGGAGGTAGTATCATGGAAAGAATGGTAGGTTCTTTGATCCCTCAAAGGTGGGTAAGTGCTTTGACTGTAACCAGCCAGGGCACAAACAGGGAGATGCTGTCTGCGCCAAGAAGCTCCCCCCCAAGGGGCCATCCACAGGGATTGCCAGTGTAAGTGTAGGGGTGGAGAGTGGGGAGTGGTGTCCCAGAAAGGGGTAGTCAGGTGGTGGAAGCAACCTTAGTGTCCCTGGGTGGGGTGAATATTGCAACCCTTGCTGCCTCACCTCCAAACATGGACAAGTACAGGCAGAGGCCTAAAGTGAATGGGACTGAGGTTGAGGCTATCAGAGACACTGGGGCTAGTGTAACTATGGTCCTGGATGAGCTGGTGCCTCCAGAGAGGTTGTTACCTGGTGAGTTTCACCAGGTGACTTATCAGACAGCACTACCAAACACCATCCTATGGCTGTGGTGGATTTGGAATGGGACGGTGTGACAGGCCCTATGAAGGTAGCTGTGTCAAAGGTGCTCCCAGTCCAGTGTTTACTGGGCAATGATCTTGAAGCCTTTGAGTGGTCAGAGGTGGAGAGAGGACTCCATATGAAAATATTGGAGCTCCCTGAGTGGGTATGTGCTGTGATTAGTTCACCGACTAGCCAGAAGGGAGGGGCTGGACACTTGGACCCTGGAACAAAGGGCCAAGCATCCAAGTACAAGGGTACTGGGCCTGGTGAGCCAGCCCAGGGAACTCCAGAGGTGCAGGAAGAATCTAACCCTGATGGGGAGGATCTGGCCTCTGAGGGAGGGACTCCATCCCTGCCAGAGCTGTCGGATTTGGCAGAACTGACAGGAGCAGGTGGACCCTCCAGAGAGGAGTTCAGTAAGGGACAGAGAGACTGTCCCACCCTTGAGAGCTTGAGGCGGATTGCTTCTAAGCAAGAGGAGGGAGATGACAGTGGGTTTCACAAACTCTACTGGGAAGATGGACTGCTTTCTACTGAGGCCAGAAACCTCAAGGAGGGGGCCACCAGGAGGTTGGTGGTGCCCCAGAAGTACAGAGAGTTCATCCTGACTTTGGGTCATGATATCCCCTTGCCAGGACATTTGGGATAGACAAAGACATGGAACCGGTTGGTGTACCATTTCTACTGGCCCCATATGTCTGAAAAGGTAAAGGAGTTTTGCAGCTCCTGTGTCACCTGTCAGGCCAGTGGCAAGGCAGGGGGCAAGACAAAGGCTCCCCTAATTCCAATGCCAGTGGTTGGGGTTCCTTTTGAAAGGGTGGGGTTGGACATTGTTGGTCCCCTGGACCCACCTACTGCATCAGGGAATAGGTATATCTTAGTGGTAGTGGACCATGCCACTAGGTACCCTGAAGCAATCCCTCTTAGAACCATTGATGCGCCTGCAGTGGCTAGAGCACTGCTTGGTGTGTTCACCAGAGTCGGTTTTCCAAAAGAGGTGGTATCAGATAGGGGCACAAACTTCCTGTCCAGCTATCTGACTGCTATGTGGGATGAGTGTGGTGTCAACTACAAGTTCACCACCCCCTATCACCCACAAGCAAATGGTCTTGTTGAGAGATTCAACAAAACCCTTAAGGGCATGATAAATGGGTTGTCAGAGAAACTCAGGAGGAGATGGGATGTTCTCCTCCCATGCTTATTGTTTGCCTACAGGGAGGTGCCACAGAAAGGGGTTGGTTTCAGTCCCTTTGAGTTGTTGTTTGGACACCCTGTGAGGGGGCCATTGAGCCTGCTGAGAGAGTCTTTAGAGAAGCCTCTTAAAGAAGCAAAGGACAATGTGCTTGACTATGTGATAGGCCTGAGATCGAGAATGGCAGAGTACATGTACAAGGCAAATAGGAAACTGGAGGCCAGCCAGGAGCTCATTAAGCACTGGTATGATCAGAAGGCTACTATGCCTGAGTATACTCCAGGACAATTGGTGTGGGTGTTGGAGCCTGTGGCTCCCAGGGCCCTCCATGACAAGTGGAGTGGGCCCTATCCAATCTTAGAAAAGAAGGGTGAGGTTACCTATTTGGTTGACCTTGGCACCCCCAGGAACCCTCATAGGGTCCTGCATGTGAATAGATTGAAACCCCACCATGACAGGGCAGACATGACCATGTTACTGGTCACTGATGAAGGTGTGGAGGAGGAAACTGAGCCAGTGCCCAACCTCCTCTCCACTAATGTGCAAGATGGGTCAGTGGAGGGAGTGGTACTCTCTCCCAAGTTGACAGACCAGCAGCACAGAGACTGTAAGCAAGTGCTGGAGCAGTTTGCTGGCCTGTTCTCTTTGACCCCAGGCATCACTGAGTGGTGTGTGCACCACATTGACACTGGTGTCAGCCTACCTGTCAAGAATAAAATGTACAGGTTGTCTTACCATGTCAGAGCCAGCATTAAAGCTGAGGTTGCTAAGATGCTGGAATTGGGGGTAATTGAACCGTCTGAGAGTCAATGGGCCAGTCCAGTGGTGCTGGTACCTAAACCTAATCCTCAGGGGGGACCCAAGGAGTTAAGGTTCTGTGTGGACTACAGAGGATTGAATGCAGTCACAAATAATGACGCTAACCCTATACCTAGAGCTGATGAGCTCATTGATAGGTTAGGGGCTGCTAAGTACCTGAGTACTTTTGATTTGACTTCAGGTTACTGGCAGATTGCCCTCACTGATGAAGCAAAGGAGAGGTCAGCATTCTCCACACCAGAAGGACATTATCAGTTCAAGGTAATGCCCTTTGGTTTAAAGAATGCACCTGCCACCTTCCAAAGGTTGGTGAACAGGGTCTTGTCTGGGTTGGAACAGTTCAGTGCAGCTTATCTGGATGCTATAGCTGTATACAGTTCTACCTGGTGGGATCTCTTAAGCCACCTAAGGGAAGTGCTTCAGGACATGCAGCAGGCAGGCCTGAATATTAAACAAGTAAGTGCCAAATAGGGCAGAGTTCTGTGGTGTACCTGGGCCACCTGGTAGGTGGGGGTCATGTACAGCCTCTCCAAGCTAAAATTCAAACTATTTAGGATTGGACAGCTTCTGTTACCCAGACTCAGATCAGGGCATTCCTTGGACTGACAGGGTACTATAGAAGGTTTGTTCACAAATATGGGACCATTGTGGGGCCCCTAACAGACCTCACTTCTAAAAAGAGGCCCAAGAAGGTGGATTGGACCCCAGAGTGTCAGAAAGCTTTTGACACTCTGAAAGCTGCTATGTGTTCAGCACCACTGCTGCTGGCCCCTGACTACACAAAAGAATTTGTGGTTAAGACAGATGCTTCAGAGCAAGGGATTGGGGTAGTGTTGTCACAGCTAAATAAAGAGGGCCTTGATCAGCCAGTTGCCTTTATTAGCAGGAGGCTTCTTCCCAGAGAGTAGAGGTGGAGTGCCATTGAGAGAGAGGCTTTTGCTGTGGTTTGGTCACTGAAAAAGTTGAGACCATATTTGTTTGGGACTCACTTTCGTGTTCAAACTGACCAAAGGCCTCTCAGATGGCTCATGCAGATGAGAGGGGAGAATCCTAAGCTGTTAAGGTGGTCCATTTCCCTACAGGGAATGGACTTTACAGTGGAACACAGACCTGGGGTTGCCCATGCAAATGCGGATGGACTTTCCAGGTTCTTCCACTTAGCTGATGAGGACTACCACGGTGTAGGTTAGTAACCCATCACCTTTCGTTTGGGGGGGGCTATGTTGCAAAGTCATCCTGTGCCCTGGGCACCCCCAACGTTTTGCTGACTGGTACTGGTGGTAACTGACTCTGACTGACCCTGGGCTTTGCCTAACCAGGCCCAGGGCCAGTGCTACGCTGAAAACACTTAGAATACAGTGAAAACACCTACATACACTAGGGTACACTATGGGTTGGGGTACACCTGTGATTGGCATGACCTACCCTATAAGACCCTAGTACATAATAAGGCAGGGGGATTGAAACTACCTATCAGTCCCTGGTATATAGTAGGGCATGGCAGTTTAGAGGCCAGCAGCCTTTTCTGCACTTGCATGTGTGCACTGCTGAAGCCTGAGGTCAGTTTAAAAGCAGCCCTGGGTTCCATGACTGCTTTTAAAAAGTAAATTGTGCCCAAACTCGACTTTGGTGTTTGGGGCACTTAAAAATGGATAACCTACAATGTTTTGGCATATTAGGAACCCCCAGGGTCTCCCCTAGGTGTCCCAGGGGTGGGGGGTCAGGTATTTATAAGGTGGACCCTATAAAATGAGTTTTATATGCCCTGGGTTAAGTGAAATTTCACATTTCACTCCACACATTGTGATAAAGTGCTGCCCAAATTCGACTTTGATGCTAGGAGCACTGTTGAGGGAGTATCTGCAATATTTCTACAGATTCAGAGCCCCTAAAGTCTCCCCTAGTTGTCCCATGGGGTGGGGGTCCTGTAGATATAAGGGAAGTACTTATAAAATATGTTTTTATAAGCCCTGGTGCTGGAAAAAGGGCCCAAGTCATTTTTCCCATTGCAAATCCCATGCCACATAGGTTAACATGGCAAGAAGTTATTAACTAATAACTCCTGATAGGAGAATGATAGAACTTCCATTCAAAGACTTCCCAGAATGGTAGTGATAAATCCCACAATATGATATTGTTGAATTTCTCCTAAAATAGACGGACAAGAAGTTATAAGACTTTCTTGTTTGTAGGTCCAGATTCAGCCTTCCAGTGGTCTGTCCTGATTGGTCAGAGTTAAGTGGATTAGCCAGGCTGCCTTGAAGAGGTGATAAAGAGCCCCTGGGGTTGACCAGCTCTGCTGGGAGGGCAGTGTGCTGCTACACAGGAATGCCAGAGCAGGGGGAGGAGTCGTAAACCATGGTCTTCAAAGGGAAGAGGAAGGCCTCAGTGTCATTTACAACTCTACTCTTTTGACCCAAAGCCAGAGCTAGGATTAAGGAAAGAATGAGCAGATGCAAGGGGGAGAGTCTATGGAAAGTAGCCATCCTAGGGGTGTGTTTAGCCAGCTCTTACCTCCCTGCTGGAAAATCAGCCATTATGAATTTGGAAGATTTGGTGCGCTCTGGGACAAAAATAATGCCACACTCTACAGGATGTGGTCATATCCTTGGGGAGTTGCCCTGCTCCCATTGGTCAGGAGTGACCTCCTGCTTGACCCAGAGAACTTGGAATAAGTATCTGAGAGGGGCAGAGTCTCTCAGATCTGCTGCTTGAAACTTAAGAAAGCAAGAAGTTGCCATGCTGAGAAGTTGAGGTGCAAATTCTAAGGCCTGCCCTCTAAAGACTGCACCAGCTGAAACTACAGCCCTGTGGACTACCTTGCTTTAAAAGAACTAAAGAGTGGACTCCCTGCAAGCTACAGGTTAACAGAGCTCACCTGGAACATCACCACCAAGGATCCTCAACCTGGAAAACTACCAGTGGATTTGTAAGGGTTTTGTCCAAGTGGATTGTGGGAACTGAAGTCCTCAACTTTCAAGGACCATCTTGGAGCTTCCAGACCCTTGGAGTGAGTTTGGGACACTTTGGGACCCTTTGGGGAACTTCAGGAAGAAGTTCCAGGAGTTTGGAGAACTTTGGAGCAACTTTGGAAAAAAGCTCCATAGGGGGACCGACTCAACCTGGTCAGCCAAGCCGCCTGCCTTCAAACGCGAGTCGGCCAAGCCATCCAGGTTTGTCCCGCTGAAAGCTCCGTAGGTCCGACTTCCAGAGTTTGACCGGGAGTAGAAGAAATCCAAGGCCGGCGAACCCTCACCGAATCCGGCCTGGTGAAGAGCATCGAGGGACCCCGCGAGAAAAAGCTCCAGAAAAGTTTCTAAGTCCGAAGGTAAAAACTGTGAACGGGACCTACTGCGAGGGGTAGCTGCTCAGGGCTCCATCGCGGTTGGCCTGAAACTTTGACTTTGAGCCGGTCTATCGTGACCAGATATCCCAATATGGTGCTATATGTTTCTAAGTGCTATAAAGTGATAAATCTTTACAAATTCATATCTTCGGTTCCCTACATTGGATTTTTGTCGTTTTGGTGTCATTTTAAAGATAAAAATATTTCCTATTTTTATAAATTGGTGTTGGGTTTTTATTATGAATTGTGTCTTAATTATTTACTGAATTGGTGTTTTTAAATGCTTTACATACCTGTCTTTGAAGTTAAGCCTGCCTGCTCGCAGCCAAGCTACCAAGGGTTGAGCATGGGAATAATTTTCTAAGAGCTATGCTGAGTCCTATCATGTGTTAGTGGCCTTATTGCCAGTGGCAGATATACATTTGCCCCTACTAATAATCCACTTTCCAACAGTGATAGTGTGATCAAGATGATTATCATTTTTACTCAGTCTGATTGATTGATTGAGATATTGATAAGAGGACGTGTTTGCCAGTGGTGTTACGGCACTAGTATACATGTGACAGACACGGTGGGATGACGGCTAACTACAAAAAAAGGCCTTTAAGGATGATTGTGATTGGCTAGCAGAACTGAGGTTTTAAAGTTGTTCTGAAGGTCAGATAATTGGCAACTGCCATAGATGAAGAGAAAGGCAGTTATATAACTGAGAGCTTAGAACACAGAGGGGCATATTTACAAGCCCCTTGCGCCACTTTTGCGCCGCCGTTGCATCACGCATGTGACGCAGCGGCGACGCAAACCATGCGCCCGCGTTGCGCTATATTTACAACGTGACGCATCTAGGGAGATGCGTCACGTAGTAAACCCCTGCGCCACATGAAACCTGCGTCAGG
Source organism: Calotriton arnoldi (assembly GCA_963921515.1). Lineage (NCBI taxonomy): Eukaryota > Metazoa > Chordata > Amphibia > Caudata > Salamandridae > Calotriton > Calotriton arnoldi. Next base: position 5,486,413 of record CAWUFW010000051.1, read on the forward strand.
TTTCATGTGGGCGTACCGGCGCAGGGGGCGTTCGGCGCAGAGACGCCTCGGAAAAGTGACGTAGTGAAATCTACAAGATTTCACGCAGTCACTTTCTCGACGCTGGTGCGTCAAATCCTTACGCCTGCTTCAAGCAGGCGTAAGGATTGACGCACCATGTTAGGGATAGGGAAGGTTGGAACAGTGCTGGAGTTGCGTCGCGCTTGCGACACAACTTCAGCACTGCACCAACCTTCCGCCGGCAGATGCGTCACGCATCTGCTTATCCTTGCGCCACGATGCGCCGCATTGTAAATGCGGCGCATCGGACGTGGCTCAAGGGTAAACTTGCGTGACGCATTTTCCCTGGCGCATCCCTGCTGATATGCAGGGCTGCGCCAGGGAACGTAAATATGCCCCAGGGAACCTAACCCCCACTGCGGATTTTGTTAAGCTGCGAAACAAACTGCTGGAGTCTAGTGCACACATAAGGCCTAGAGAGGCAAATTCAGTGCTTCATTAGTAAAAAAAAGAAGTGCCAGGGCCCTTATCAGGAGGCTGCTGCAGCCTGCATCACCCATTGCCCCTTCCAGTACCAATACGAGTACTAACTGTCACACTCTACAAGTGTGATAATTCAGATTATTCCGGGTCCCCAAAGCTGTTAAAATTGCTTGAGCAGCCGGTATTAGTCTTTTTTTAATGTATATTGAAGAAATAAGCAACAGTTTGAGTGCTCATCTGTAAATTAATCAAATAGCGCCTCCATTTGGCACACTGTCATAAGTGCCGGTGCCAACAATTGAGTGCCGGTGCTGAGCACCGGAAACCACCAGCTCAAATCAAAAACTGGAGGCAATATGATCAAAGGTACTCCAAAGGAATAAACTCCTGAACTGGTAGATGTTGCTGATTGAGTCCTCCTTGAACCTGTATAAAGGTCACTTCTCGCAGTTACACCAGACACGATTGATTTAGGTCAAGAGGGCCACCGAGTAGGAGCTCCTATAGGATGCTCCAGGGTTTGGGATCACACATCCGTGACAATCCTGCTTTCATCCTGCCATCCACCCTTGTGGAATATAGCATTGCAACAAGGATAACATAATTAAAGGCTGGTAGGAAGCTGGTCTTTACTTATGTGCAAGCGTTGTTGTTGTTGACGTTTTTGCCTCTCCTATGTTGTCGTTCGGACCAGCTATCGCCTCTCCATCTTGTGAATTCCGGAGGTCTATGGGTTTTAGCCACTCCTGGCTAGTGTTCCCTGTTGGTTACTGCCGCTAATGCTGAGCATGGGTCGCTGATCACCCTCAGTGCCTGGATCCGATTAGAGCTGAATCATCACACTGCTGATCGCTCTGGGAGATGCCCTGGGAGTGCGTCCTCGAGGTGTTGGTTGGTTACACGGGAAGGTTGTGCCAAGCTGCTGACCGGCCCACCTTTCTGCTTCCCAGGTTGTCAGCCTTGATGCCTGAGGGCTGTCGTGCTCTCGACTAGATGGGAGCTGCGTGAGGGACACAGTGTGATGGCGGAGTCTGGGGGAGGGCTGTCCTCCACGACATTGCCCAGTTCTTTAGGCCAATTTTGATGGGTGCCCCCAGTCTCAGCCTGTGATGCGAATTCTGCCAGGATGACAGAGTTTTTGGTGAGTGCTGCCATACCCAACGTGGCCCTGTTCTTTTCGCCAACCTTGCTTGGCGTTCCTGGGTCAACCTGTGGCAGTGGCTACCTCTGCGTTCTGGGTCTGTCTCTGCCCATCTTCCATTGCACCGGAGCTTTGGTGGGCTGTCTCTAGAAGAGTGAGGCCTGCTGGTAAAGTAAGAGTGTTCTTGTGGTAGCCCACATCTCCCCCTAATGCACCTGCTGTGACACACTGAAGGCTCTCGCTCCCCTGCTCCACTGTGGACCTGGCCCAGCTGGGGCAATGTCTTTTTTTCACTTTCACCAGCTTTCTCTCGGTCTGGCTGCTGTTGTCTTTCCTGGGCACAAGTTCAGATCGGGAGTGGTGCTATCGGCTCTTCGTGGTCAGGGCAGTCAGTGCTTCCTGGCTCGGGCCATGACCGGGAGGTACGGAGACATAAGGCTGTGTCTGAATTGACCCGGGGCTCGTTGTTTTGTGTTCCAGATTCCCTGACGGGCATGGTTGTGGATGGTTGGAGAGAGTTTTGCTCTCGTGCAGGGACAATCTAGTGCATGTACTTTGTTTCCAATTCCTGAATTGGCCTGGTATTGCCATGCTCAAGTTGTTCCTGGTGCTATTTTGGAGTCTTGTAGGTCTGTGGCTTGTCCCCCATTTTGGGGTCCTCCTCTACCCCCCCACCAGATGTTTGCATTTCCTTAAGATGGTGCCCGCTCTCAGGAATCAAAATTACCAAAGGACTTGCCTCACACCGGCTCATTGAAATCAAAGTAGGACTTGAGGCTCACCTACCAGACAGGAACTCCAGCACCTATAATGGAGTGGCCAGCTTTGAAAGACACCAGCCGGATTCGTTTTATATGTTTGAAATGTTTATAATACTCCCAATAGGACAGAATTGGTCACACCAGTAATTTGCAGACCTCAAGCTCCATAATTTTCTCCCCCTTCTCTCTTACCCTGACTTCTCTCTCTCATTGTTACCCACTCCAGGTACTCTGGTCCCAGTCTGCTTCACAAGGAGGACATTTAGCAATCCGGGTTTGCTGCGCACTTAGGTCTTTCAGCATTCACACTGGTATACCAGCCATCTCCATGGAGCCAAATAACTCAACATCTAATGACAGCTTGCTGTCACTGATGGGTTGCAATGCGTTTAAAATCAATTACCCACCTAAAAGATTTAAAAATGCTGCCAAGAACTACAAACATAGACTACTCAAACCGAACTCTGAAACCCTCATATCCAACGTCTACTTCTGTGTCAATAAAGGAACCATGATTAATGATCTTATCTTCTTCACCAACAGAAGAGCTCACTGGAGAAGAGCAATAGCCTCAACTCTCAGAATTAATACTGCTAGGAAAATACCACACGGCCTACGATTCTAAATTACTTCCTCACCAGTCTTCAGAGCGTAAGATACCATCTCACTTTACAACAATGGGAACATTCTCATTCAAGGATCTGACTGTACCCTCGTGAGATTTGACGACAGTCATAATGATCAAAAACAGGATGTCAAATGAGATCTCCTTTTCCTCCACAAGTCAACGTCACACCTCTTGCTCTTTATTGAAACACAGGCATCTTCCTGTTCCACCTCTACTCTATCCCCTTCGTTGACACATGCCTACTCCCCCCACCTAAGCACAGAAAGATGTCACAGTGGGTTCCAGACCATTCACACCGAGGGAGGACACATGCCCTTCCCCCTTTATCACTCCTCTCTGACATGCCCAGGCACTCAGCTCTTATTAGTGCGGGAACCAATTCACACAACTCAATACACTTAGCCTTGTGATCTCCATGGTCACTAATCTGCCCCTCTCGATCCAGAGCACTCCCTTCCCTACCAGCTCTGCCTCCCAATGGGCATCCCACTTGCCCACCCCGGCCTCCAACATATCATCAGAGTCCCTTCAACACAACTTGTCATCCAGCATGTACACACCTTGGAGCCCTCTTCCTAACCCCCTTACAGTCACCACCCATAGTATTCCCTCTCTGTGCACCCATCAACATAGCACTTCCCCTACCCCTCCCCTACTCTGCACACCTGGGAGCCTGTGGCATTACTGTTGTTGCGATTCACGAGGTGGACGTATGCAGCCTTCCATTGTGGGCGCATGCAACCTCCTTGTGTAGAAACATATTGTTATTTGACTTTGTTCCACGCTCCATGACGGTTCACTGACTGCGGATCTCTCAGTAACGTTTCTTTCGTGCCGAGGATCTGCAGCAGTTGGACGCCGTGGTCGTGGGTGTTTTTCACTACGTGAATAAAACCCTGTTTCACCCTACAACTGCCTCCAGTTCATAATTCAACATCTTGGCGACGATTGGGATTACTTTCCACACCCACCGACCTGCAAATTTTAAACAAATTTCACCATTTACCAGCCTACCACTCACGGTTGGCAACGGTTACTTCTTCATCCGCTAGCTGGGCAGCGCACAGCTTTACTTCCTGGCCACGTTGGATCCCTTCTTTTCTCCAGCCACATCAGGATTTCTCCAACTTTTATCTTCACCGTCACCTGCATCGGCTCGTTGCGGGACTTCTTTAACCCGCCACCTCTCATCAAGCCGCAACTCCACAGTAAACCTGGGAACGCGCACATTATTCACGAAGCCCAGCGTGCCTTCCCGTCAACATCGTCACGCTCCTTTTATTTTCCAATAGCGAGCATTTCTTGTGCATGCAGTTTTGGGAACAGGCACGCGCACGTCTGCGCGCTTCACGACTGCCAACGATACGCCAACGATATCTTTCCTTTACTCAAAGAGGGATTCTTCACCATTTCTGTGCTGTGCCGTGCTCATCAAGGCCACAGTAGCACACGCTAGGCACAATACATGTTTAGGCAGGAGCCTTTCTCTAACATGTATTCACTCAGCCTCAGGTTTAAGAGTCTGTAAACCCAGCAGTCTCTTCACACAGGTACTGTTAATTTACGTTACTTGCATTTCACTTGGCACCTTCTTCTAGGAGCAAGCTTTCAATACAGGTAACATTATTTATTTCATTCAAAGATATACTGTGACTATTTATTATATATAATAGTACATTTGTTTCATTTTTATTACTATTCTTTCATTTGTGACAATTGTGTACATCCTTATCTATTAAGCATGGCCTCTGCTCAACAAATTACAACTCCTCCACCCTTCTTACAGTCCCCAGGCAAACCTATTGTCAAATGGCATCAATGGATTAATATCTTTGATAACTATTTAGTAGCAATTGATGCCACAGGTTTTCGCCTGCACGCAAAGCGGCTGTTTTATATAGTTGTATTGACCTTGCTGCACAAAAAGTATTTGACAATTTGCCTCATGCACCTCACGTAGGGCCAGGTGATGACTGGGATCCTTTTAAAGAAGCATTAGCTCGTTTAACCAAGGAATATGATGAAGAACCAAGCATCATGCTTGAACGTCATAATTTCTTTAAAAGGAAGCAAAATATTAATGAAACTGTGTAGGAATATATAGCAGAACTGAGAATACTTGCATCTACGTGTGAATTTGGAGCAAACGCAGACATTGCAATTAGAGATCAATTTGTCTTCAGATGTTTTTCTCACAAAATTCAGGAGAGACTATTGAGTTCCAGAAACCCCACCTTATCTGAAACCATTGACATAGCCAAAGCAATTGAACGCTCTATGGTCTCTTCCAAGGCTATTCATGAAGGTCAATCTGTCAATTTTCTTACTGTTCAACCTGAGGCTCCCATTTACGCAATTTCCAACTCCAGCAATCATGAAAGATCTTTACCTAAAAAAACTCTAATATGTTACAGAAGTGGTTCTAAATCACATATTGGTAACTCTCCTAATTGCCCAGCCATTGGCAAGAGGTGCACTTCATGCAAAACATTTGGTCATTTTCAGGCTGTAAGCAGAAGTACCATAAGACCAATGAAAATCAACAGCATTGACTTCACTCAGGAATCACATGCTTCTTCAGAAAAACTCAATAATGTTGTATTGACAATTGAATGTAATTTGATAAGTGAGATAGGCGCAGCTAAAGGTCCTTGGTGTTATGTTTTGACTGCAGATGTTCCATTCAAAGTCATGGCTGATTCTGTGTCACCCCTCACAATTGTGTCTGACATTTCATTTCAAAATGTATGGCATGGTTCTATATCACTTACTCTTACAGATGTCAACCCTAAAGCTTTTGGGGAAACTGAGATTGATATGCTCGTTTATTTCAAATCTAAATTGATGTGCCTAGGACGTCATGTCTTTACAAAAATTTACGTTGCAGTCAAGGGTAGAAACATTGTTGGCTGGCAGGATCTTGCTAAAATGGGAATTTATTTAAAACCAGGCTCTGCTAACCCCATTGTTCTTGGGGACTTACCAAAAGGGTACATGACTGATAATGTACACAATGTGGATATGATATCTATTACTAACTCTTCTCTTTCAGATGTTTCCTCTGATGTCAAGGACTTTGTCAACCAATTTCCCATGGTTCTTACTCACAAGGTTGGCACTGTTTTGGGATTTGAACACCAAATCAGACTCCATCCAGATGCTCAACTTGTTGTGCACAAGGTTCGACCCTTACCCCTTAGTGCCAGAGGTGATCTCAAGAAAGTACTAGACAACCTTTGCTCTGAGGGGATCCTTGTTCCATGTGATTCTTCCCCATGAGTTTCTCCCATTGTTGTTGTCCGAAAAAAATCTGGCGAGGTGAGACTCTGTGCTGACTTGCGCTCCTTGAACAGGAACATTATTATAGACTGTCACCCCCTTCCTAAGATCCATGACCTCTTGGCCGGTCTGAGTGGGTCCAAGTATTTTTCCCTCATTTACCTACGCTCTGCATACCACCAAGTTCCTCTTAGCATTGATTCTCAGGAACTTAGCACTTTTGTCACCCCTTTTGGGGCATTCAAATATCTCAGACTTCCATTTGGCTTGGCCTCCGCTGGTAGCGTGTTCCAGAAGCCTATGGACACACTTTTTAAAAAAATTCCTGGAGTCCAGGCTTACCAAGATGATATTCTGGTTCATGCTAGCAGTCGTGAGGCACATAATTACACTTTATCTAAGAATCTCTCCACGTTGTCCACTTCTGGGATGACCATTAGACATGAAAAATGCAAGTTTGGTGTTCAGAACCTTGACTACTTAGGACACACACTTTCTCCAGAAGGCATTAAGCCTAAATTGTCTTTGATCAAACCTGTACGTGATGCATCACCTCCCAAGGACAAAGATGCTTTACGCTCTTTCCTTGGTTTATCCGAGTACTATGCCCGTTTTGTGCATGGCTATGCTCAGATCGTGGAACCCCTTTGAGCTTTGCTTAGAAAAGGCGCAAAATTCTTGTGGAATGATGAGTTGCAAGATACTTTTAACCAAGTCAAGGTTATCATTGAGCGGGCCCCTGCTTTACAACCTTTTCAAGATGACTGCAAATACTTTTTAAATGTGGATGCCAGTTTGTCTGGTTTGGGTGCTGTGCTTGGTCAATGGGTGGGAAATAAGGAGCACACGATTGCGTTCGCTTCTAGAACATTACAACCTGAGGAAACACGTTACAGCATGATCGAAAGGGAAGCACTTGCCTGTGTTTGGGCTATTCAGAAATTTAGATCCTACATTTGGGGGCGTGAATTTGACATTTTTACCGACCACAAACCATTGGTATACACTCTCACTGGTGCTGGTCCCAACAAGGCCTCTGCAAGATTTGGATGTCTACTTTCCACCTTACAAGAGTATCATTTTGTGATCAAACACCTTCCTGGCGTTAAGAACTTCAGAGCGGACTGTCTATCTCGCATGTCTTTGGAATGTGAAGAGAACGAGTATGATACAGGTATATCTGAGTGTGTGGCGGCGGCTTTAGATGCTGCCAAAGAATGTTTTCCCATTTCTGAGAACACGTGGAAAGAAGAACACGCTAAGGACCACAACCTTAGTAAGGTCAAAGAATTCATTATGAAAGGGTGGCCAGAAAGCAGATCACTTTCTGGTGAGATGAAGAAATTTGCTTTTGTAGCCAATGAGTTGTCAATTGCCGATGAGATTGTCATGTGTCATGATTTGTTCATTCTCCCAGAGAGTCAACTATTGAAACTTGCGCAGAATGCCTCCTCTCTGACAAGAGATGGAAAACTTTACAAACCCCACTACATCCCGTACCTTTTCCTAGTGGCCTTTGGGACAAAGTTGGTATAGACTTTTCTGGTCCCTATGAGTTGTTACCTGCCCACAACAAATTCTTAATCCTTATGGTGGACTACTTTTCAAAGTGGATGTTCTACTGGTTTTGTGACGGTCCCACTACTGATAATGTCATTAAGTTTTTAGAAGACATCTTCAAACTTGAGGGGGCTCCCAAATCACTTGTCACTGACAATGGTACTCATTTTGTCTCCCAACGCATGTGTAAATTTTTAGAACATCATGATATTCAACAATTCAAAGTGGCTCTTTATTCCCCCTCCTCCAATGGTCTTGTGGAGAGGGGTAACAGATTGATCAAAGAGGGTGTACAAACTGCAATTGCATCAGGCTTAAATGTAGAAGACTACTTGAAGGATAAGGTTTGGTCTTACAACACCACTCCCCATTGCACCCATGGAGTTGCACCTTTCACCTTACTTAGAGGAAGGATGGTGCATTCTAGTTTGTGTCCAACATGGTTATCCAGCAGGTCTGATCGCAAAACAGAATCCTTGGATGTCATCAAGGCTAGGGTCAAAACTAATCAAGATTCCATGAAATGTCATTTTGACTCTAACAAATGTTTTAGCGGTGATTCCCTCAAACCTGGTGATTGGGTTTTAATTAAAAATCCTAAGAAAGTGCTGAAAGGCACTTCAAGGTTTTCTTCGCCTGTGCAAGTTAGTCAGGTGAGTAAAGGTTCAGCTCTTTTAGCTAACAGAGGATGGTGGAATAAACGGAATTTGGTCCTCCTCTCCAATGCACAAGCTGACATCATTATGAATCACCCTATTTTAGATACAGATCACTTACAGTCTTACAGTTGGTTACAAGATACGTTGGCTCCCATGTCACCGGGGAGTCCTACTCTCTCTGTACCTGTTCTTCCCTCCTCACGTGTGACACACTCACCTGTTGCTTCTACAGGTGGAGTGACATGTGACAAAAGTAAAGTGACATGTGACAAGAGTAATGTTCGCCTGAGAAGATTACCTAAAAAATTTAAGTATTATGTCTTGGACTAACTTGTTCTTTCTTCCCCTCACAGGCTTTTGTTATTTGTGTGTATTTACTTATTGCATTCTTATGTTTGAACTTAGATTTTTGCTTTGCTTGCTTTGTTCTCTCTCATCTGATGAGAAGGGAAATGTTGTGGTATTACTGTTGTTGCGATTCACGAGGTGGACGCATGCAGCCTTCCATTGTGGGCGCATGCGACCTCCTCGTGTACAAACATATTGTTTTTTTACTTTGTTCCATGCTCCATGACGGTTCACTGACTGCGGATATCTCAGTAACGTTTCTTTCGTGCCGAGGATCTGCAGCAGTTGGACGCTGTTGTCGTGGGTGTTTTTCACTACGTGAATAAAACCCTGTTTCAACCTACAACTGCCTCCAGTTCATACTTCAACAGAGCCCTCTTCCTATCCTCCTTACAGCCACCACCACTAGTAGTCCCTCTCTGTGCAGCCATCCCACTAGCACTTCCCTTTCCCCTCCTTCTATTTTCGCCCCTAGAAGAGCGTCTTCTAGCCCTCATCCTCATATAATGCCCCCACTTCACCCCACACCTCCTCTAAGCCTTCTGACCTCCTGATCTCTCATTCCGCACAGGAGAGTACCCACAATTTCAGCGTTTCCAGGCCACATTACATTCCCATTGGCTCTGCAGAATCCCCCTCATTGGAGTATAAACTTGATGAGCTTAGTCAAGACCTTCAGCTAGTTAAAGCTGATCTTCATAACCTGATTCATATCACCTCAAAACTCGAGAACCTCTGGAACCTCAACCTGATGTCCTGGGCTAATAGAGCCTAACCCAAAAAGCAATATAACTCACCCTCATGGGAAAGGTCGAACCATCCCTGGCATGAGACATTATTCATTGAGAACTCTACGCTCTTGAATTGGACAGCCAATCTCTATATCAATCCCAACTCCAGACCTCAGAGGGTTACAGACCACTTATCTGATAGGGACATTCATGCACTTTTGCTATCTTATTCCACCACTAATAAGGTTTCATCAACCACACCGGACACCATCCCGACCATTACCTCGAACCCGCTCAGAGAACCTAGTACCAACTTTAGGTCCATGAGCAAAGACAACTTACTTCAAGTGTCCATAACTCACAAATATTCATTAGTAACTAAATCTCATCTCAGATCCTTACTTCTCAACTGCAGGTCGGTGGTAAAACATGGTACTGGCATAGCAGATCTCATTCTCGCATAAGAACTTGATCGCCTAATCTTAACAGGAACGTGACTCAATGATTCCTTATCACCCATCCTGGACACTTTTGTGCCTCCCAACTATGATATCACCAGACTCAACAGAATGGCAAAAGCTGCTGGTGGCTCAGCCTGCATCACCCGCATCGTGCTTTCCATAAAACAATCACAGATTACGCCAGTGCACTCCTGTGAATACATAGGCATCGAAATATGGAGTAATGATAAGATAGTGTGCAAACTCCACATGATTTACCACCCTCCGGGTAATAACCTTCCCTTTATTGAATAATTAATGGATATCATCTCCTCTAACTTGGACCAGAACACCAATCACATTTTCCTCTGTGATTTCAACATACACTGGAATGACTCTAATGACCCCTTATTAAACACCTTCAAGCCCTTCCTTACTGACCTCAACCTTACACAATCATGCAATGAACTAACTCACATTAGAGGTGCTACCCTCGATCTAATCATTGCTATGGATGATGCCATTCATCTGGAATCCATAATACCATGTGTTTAGCCTGACCACTATCAAATCATCTTCCTCATCCTGGCTATGCTATTGACTAGAAAGGGACAACCCATCAAACCCAAACAATGGTCCAGAGACCTGAGAAATATTCATCTAACCTCTATTAGCAATAACATCCTCTCTTCACCCTCAAGCCTGACTAAGGTGAATGGTCTCATGGAGCATTACATGCAATCCATGTCATACATTCTTGACACAATCGCTCCTAGGCAACTAAAAAGAATACCGAGTAGGGTCACCAAACCCTGGTTTAAAGGCTGCCTAAATGAGAAGAGGCATGTCTTAAGGCTTGTTGAAAGATCATGGAGAATATCTCCTTCCATCAATAACCTCAAACATATGAGGGCAGCAAGAAGTTCCTACAGTAAACACATTCGCAGTTCCAAAGCAGAATACTTTAGGCGCAATTGGACTATGCTAAAAATAGTCCCAAAAATTATTCACAATTGTTAAACAACAAGCAGTCTACAAATCAAACCATCACCCTGTAGTCTCTGGGTCTCTGCCCAGCGGTGAAGATTTCTTCACATATTTGTTTAAGAAAACAAGAAGGATTGAATCTGAGTTGCTACTCGCCTCTGAGATGTTGCCAACTTGGGGCCACTTCAATTTCCTGTCAGTAAAGCTACATGCCAGTTCCCCGACTATTGGCTACACTCAAAAATACTACGCCTCCTGGAATTCCTTTCAAATACCGGATGAAGCCAATCTATGCAAAATATTAACATCTATAAAACCTGCCAACCACTTCAATGATCCTCTGCCCTCCAAGCTTGTCAAACAACTTATACCTTCCATTCTCCCCCACTGGACTACAATTGTCAATGCTTCTCTCTCTCAGGGTATGTCCCATGACTGCTTAAAGATTGGTCAGGTCACCTCAATTCTAAAAAAAAATTCAAATGCAGACCTATCCGGCCTCAACAACTATCGCCCCATCACCAATATCCCAACACTTGCAAAACTATTAGAGAAAGTCGTACACCTGCAACTCATAGATCCATGTCAATCTGGCTTCAGATCGGGTCATAGCACTCAAACGGTTCTGACACACATTGTTGATGATGCCCTAAGAATGATAGACCAGAACATACCCTGCTTGCTTACACTACTTGATCTCTGCTTTCGATACGTTCAACCATTCCGAACTATGACAGCATGATTGACCTTCTTGAGAAAAGGATGGGATTATCGGGTCATATTTTAAACTGGTTTGCTTCCTTCCTAAATAAGAGAGCTCAAAGGCTTAAAGTAAATCAAACCCTATCTGACTCAGCAATTGGAGTTCCCTAAGGATCCTCGCTCTCACCTGCATTATTCAATTTGCTAATGGAACCTGTTAGAAATGGGATTTCTGGTTGGCTAGGGCAAGCGCCTAAGCCAGGCAGAAACCACCACTCTAGTCAGGGCAAGGGAGTTACACACTGAAGATAACCCCTGCTCACCCCCTTGGTAGCTTGGCACGAGCAGTCAGGCTTATCCCAGAGGCAATGTGTAAAGCGTTTGTGCAACACACTCACACAGCAGCGACACACTAGGCACACCACAAAAGAAACTCCACACAAGGTTATATAAAAAATAGCCTTTGTATTACTCAGAAAACACATTAGAACGTAATCACATATATACTCTGTGCCACCTGGCACTAGGTATGACTTTACAGGGAATTATGTACACTACAGGGCCAATCGGGCCACTGTCATAACATCACAACTCAGTTGGAGAAGACAACCAGTAACTACTGGTAAGGGTACACGTAGCATAAACACATTAGGTATGAATCATCATAGCATTACCTAGTATAGCATATTATGCCAAACATAATCAGCAACAGTGCACCATAATCACTCATAAGGTGCACACTTCAGCTGTGTACTGCAGTAGGGAGATATAGTGCCCACAGACTTTCTGGAGCACATCTAATCGCACAATGCCCAAAGTACTTTGTTCACCATTGCGTTATCCACCACGCCCTATGGTACGAAGTTTTCGCAAGATGAGCTCTCAGGGGAGCTTGCTTTCCCAACGGGACTTCCCTTACACATTCCTAAGCGAGGGGGGGGTCCCTCCTGGGCTCGCCCCATAATGCCAACATAGAACGAATTGCCTCCGATATCAAGAAGCGTGCAGTTGCCCGCAACCATGCGGCGCAGCTGCAACTGTCAGGAATGTGGGGATCGCTTCGGTGCTATGAGAGCACCAGGATGAAAACCTGCCAATGGCCCCTTGGGGCCAGAAAACAACAGTGCGGCCCGCTTCCTCGCAAGGGCGCCTCTGAGACCCCGACTGGTCTCTAGCTGCCGTGACCCAGACACCGCGGCTCGGGACAGAGGCACACCGGTCCAAAGCACTCACCTCCTCGCCAGGAGGCGTCGCTTCTCCGGGCCGAGCGCGGCCACCCTCTTCTCTCAAACCGAAATTCTCCTGCACGTCAGGGCCGTCCGCCCTGACTCTTAGACCGGTGGCGGCCCGCGACGATGGGGGAGACACAAAGAAAGCAGGAAGCGGAGCGGAGTCTCCCTCGGCTCCGGTGTCTCTGGCTTACGTGTTGAGCACGGCCCCTCCCCCAAAAAGGCACAGGCAGCATGCGGGGCTCCCCTCTTCTGCACGGGAGCCCCGCCCCCGATCAGGCCTCCTGACTGACTGACTTCCGGCGCTCGGGGGATCACTCAGCTCCTCACGGTAGTGGGCCCTGCCCACAACCAGGCGCGAGAAGCACGCATGGCTTCCGGCGTTGGGGCACGACTACAGAGCGAAGTCTCCGTCGGGTTGGGTCTTTTCTGCTTCTGTGTGGCGTGGCAGCCTGGGGCCATGCAGCAGAGCCCCGGCTGCAGCAGTCAGCGCCGGTGTATGAACACGGGAGGGAGAGCACTCCATTTCCTCAGCTCTCCCCTCCCGCTTCCCGGCCACAAAGGAGAACACTGTGCTGCCCACTGTACAGGGCAATGAAATAGCGCTTCCCCACACGCTTTGCTTACAGAAGAGGAGAAAAACAGCACTCCCCACGTGCTGTCACCAATCATGTAGGGCAAGCCACAAGGTCATGGGGGACCACAGGGGCACACCAGCAAAGTGTCCGCAGGGATGCCAGCACAAGGATTCCTTTTAGGCAGAGTGGTAGCCCCCCATAGCCCCAAAAAGGCAGCAGGCCAGCACTTCCTGCAGCCCAGTTCCATGGCGGTTCCTCCTGGTCCCACGCAGTCTTCTGTTCCAAGCGAGCCCACCGCACCAAACATGGGGTCAAAGCCCCAATACTTATACCAGTGCAAGCCTTTGTCCTATGCCCCTGGCACAGGCCTAAGCCCGGTCACAACCAGTTCTGGCGGGCACTCCAACATGTCTATACAGTGCTTAAATACCCTCATTGTTAGGTTAGGCTCTGGCCCCAGACACACCACAGGGGGCGGAGCCAGCATTGTACAAGGCAGGGACAGACCTATTCAGGGTCAGGGGCTACTCCTCCCACTACTCCAAATGCAGATCTGCCTATTCAGCCTAGCACTGACTCACCCAGCCCCTCTGGAGCCACGGCACCTCCCCAGCCCCTGTCACTCCAGAGCCAGACATGCAATACACAACAGGCAGGCACAAAGACACATAGCACACAGAAATGCCCACTTCTAAAAGCAGCATTTCTAAAATAGTGATAATAAATCTGCAAACACCATTACGCAGCATTTATTATTACTATTCCAAGCATACCAAACTTGACCACCCTGCTCCTCTCATATCAGGAATTACCACTGAAACACTTATCAGGGAATCCCCAATGCATTCCTATGAGAGGGCAGCCTCACAGTAGTGAGAAACCAAAATGGCTGGGTGTCACTACAGGACATGCCACACAGTTAAGGCACATGTCCTACCTTTTACCTACAATGCACCCTGCCCATAGGGCTAGCTAGGGCCTACCTTAGGTGTGACTGATATGTTGTAAAAGGGGAGTCACAGACGTAGCACCCACTTTATGTGCCACGTCACAGCGGCAGTAAACTGCGCGCGCAGGCCCTGCCATGGCAGAGGCCTGAGACAGGTTTGAAAGGCTACTTTGGTGGGTGGCGCAATCTGCGCTGCAAGCCCACCAGTGGCATTTAATTTACTGGCCCCGGGTATATGAGATACCACATTACTGGGGACTGTTAGGTAAATTAAATTAGCCAAACAGGTGTAGACCAATCTTACCATGCTTTACCATAGAGAGCACATGCACTTTACACTGGACGCAGTGATAAAGTGCCCAGAGTCCTAAAACCACCAACACCATGTCAGAAAAAAGACTAGGAGGAAGGCAAAAAGTTCAGGGATGACCCTGCAAAAAGGGCCAAGTCCAACAGAACCTCTTACTGAACTCCTATAGCTCTCAAACATTCATTATCACATGTACGCTGATGACACACAATTGTACTTAAAAATCTCTTCACCCGAAGATATCAAAGTGCTTAACTGCGCCTTACGAGAAAACTCAACAATGGTTGACCCGCAATCATCTCATGCTTAACAAACTCAAAACTGAATTCCTCCTGATTGCCACCCCCCCCACAAACACTCAGCTCCTATTGATGAGTGGCCTAAGCAACTCACCGCTCTCAACTGATCCCCACATGTTATCAAATCCAGGAGATCATTGGGGATTATGTTAGACAAACACTTGAATATGCAAGATTATATCAGTGGAACCACTAATGGTAATGGTATATTTATTGTTTATTTAGTTAAAACCATAACAATTTTAGCATAAAACAAAGAATACAGTATTAAATGTTTTCATAGTTTAAAACAGACTTCGTTTTTAGGCCGTGCGCTCTTGTTCCTTGTAGAGGTAATGTTTGTATACATCCGATAATGTTCGTGATTTTAGATCGTAGAATCCATAGGTGTCATAATCAGAAGGCAAGTAAACTTCGTTCTTAATCTAGAATGATGTAATGAGATGATCTGAGACTAATTTAATGTGCAAAATTGGCATAGTGAACTCTTCATCAACCATTAATTTCTACAGGAACAAACTGATCTTGTTCACTATGTACAAAACTTAGGTGCTAAAGGTGGCTAGAGCTATGGAGTACAAACTTCTTCCACGCTTTGATTTTTGAAAGGGAGCACATCTGAAGATAGTTTAATGTTCAAAGTGAGTAATTAATTAAACATTTGTTCTTTGAGCTTTAGAATACAGGCTTCATTCTTACTTTACTGTATAGTGAGAAATTTGTCACAAGATGGTTTGATGTAAAAAATGGGCGAATTGGTTATTCATTTGTTCCTTTGACAGAGACGTGGTGAGGCTTGCTGCTAACACTCTGTACAGTGTACAATTTACATGCTGCTTTTTGTCTTCTCGGACATTGGTGCTAAAATGTGACACCATTTCTGTTAAAAAGAAGGTAAAATCAGTGCTCCTGTTAGGCTGTGGTTTTCAAAGCCTGATCATGAATTCTGAGATATTATTTTAACTCGCTGTTCATTTGGGGATCTGACGGATCTAGCCCTTGTATAATAGCTGCTCTACATGTCCTTATTCCTCTAGCGATAAGGCTTTCCTTAGTAGTATGAGACGTGCTGTGTAAAGTTTGGGGCTTTCACAGATTAGGTGAATGAAGTCCTCTTTTTTACTGCCACAAAGTCTGCATGCTGTAAGCCCTTTGTACGTTCAGCTCGGCTGATCCACTGTTGGTAGTAACTTTCCGAGGCAGAGTGCCATCAGTTGTTTTTTTAGATGTACCGAAAATGTGAGATTTAAGTAAGTTGCTGGTGTAAGGGTCTTGTAGTTTTTGATCACCATCCAGGTGTGTGATCTGTGGCTAAAGCTGTTTTTATCGAGTAGCAAGTAGTGAAGTTTTGCGGCCTTATTTATGACTTGTTTGAAGGTTGTAGAGGGTAGATCATTGTTCCATAGCTCCACAGTGCATGTGGTTGTTAGTGCTTTGTGGAGATATTGGTTGTACGCTGATTTTTTGTCATTATCAACTTCTGTCCAAAGAGCCTTGCTGAGTGGGGAGTGTGCTGAATTTTGTTTAAATCGATACCAATACTTTATTGTGGTGTCCATTCTCCCTATTGTTTCATTTATAAGCCCGAATTCCAGTCACACCTGCACTGGTGAGGCTGTCTGAGGAAGCTGAAAGACCTTTTTGTAGGTTGTAACTAGCAGCTTGTTCAAGTGGGCAGAATCTTTGCCGTGTAAGGCAATGCTAGTGTAAGATATCTTTGGTAGCATTTTTGCCGCTATCACGGAGAGTAATCTAAACAGTGGAACCACTAAGGTAGCCAACTACCGCCTGAACACATGAAGGAAAATAAAGCCTTTCCTGCTGCCTGAAGACTTTCAAAGATTATAGGAGTAATACTCTTGCAGGCTTCCCCAAAACAAAGCTGGCTCCAGGAAGGTTTAACTTAAACTCAGCGGTTAGGCTTATTACTGGCTCCAGAAGATCCAATCATATTACTCCAGATCTAAACCATTTAAAATGGCTCCCGTTTGAAGCATGAATCTAGCTAAAATAGCTTGCATGACTCACAAGCCCTTCACCATAACTCCCCCGTTTTCTTGGCCCAAAAACAAACACAATCTAGCGGGTGGGACACAATCCTTAAAAAGCAGCAACTCCATGTTGCTCAAATCACAGAAGTTTAATAAAAAGAAAACCTTCAACTGTTCCTTCTCCGGTCTAGCCCCTAGAATTTGGAATGCTTTGCCACCTGAAACCAGGACAAACCCCTCTACTTCTGCCTTCAACGAGAGGTAAAAATGCTTGTGATGAAACGATGACTTTAGGAGCACTTTAATCTCAGTCAGCCTAGCTACTTGCTTATTGGTCTAACCCGGACCACTGAATCTACTAGGGCAATTGGTTTATTGTATTTGTAACTGTATTTTTATTACTTCCTGTTTGTTTTATCTGATCACTTTGTACAGCACTCTGATACACTGATGGGTCACGTTCACGCTATATAAAACTCTGTAAATAAATAAATGAATAAATTGATGCGTGCGTGTGTGAATTACTTGAGCCTTTGATAAAAGAGGGTAGCCATCCATGCCTAGTTTGAGCTGGTGTTTGCAGGTCGAGCCCTCTGGCACTCATTTTTGAGGATTGGCACTTAAGTTTCCATGACAAACTTTGAGGCACAGCATAAGAGAGATAAAACACAAAAGGGGAAAAGAAAGAGTTCGACGGGAAAATAGTGACAATGGAAAACAAGCATTCGCATAGCCAATACTTCTCGCCTTTGGGACCTCATGAGTATTGAGCCATGAGTATTTAACCATGCAGCACATTTTCCTGGGTGCTACTGTTACTTCACTTGCCACTGGTGAACGGCGACACACACCCAAGGATGGGCTTAAGTGCCATTTAATGAAAATATGATCAATTACCTTCAAAATTTAAAAAAAGTGTATTTCTTTAACATAGAAGCTTTGACACTAATAGGCACATTATAGCACTGCATTGAGAATAACGTATTAAAGTGTTTTTTTTGTAGAACTGGTAGTCTGATTTTATATATCTGGAAGTGCTTTCATACACAATAGTATATGCTGCATTGAGAGAGTCCAAGAGCATATGGCACACTCAGAGATCATAGGGGCTGCAGCCAGAAAAAGCAAGAGCTACAATCAAATAACATAAGGGACTGCGGTTAGAGTGCGTTAGAGACACACCCAGAGGCTGAAGGGGGTGTCAGCCAGAGAATGCAAGAGCAGGAAACTCACGAGGAGACAAGGATGTTGCAGCCAGAGTTGCCAGTGGGCTGCAGTCAGATGGTGCAGGAGATGGAGAGACACAGTCAACATTAAGAAGAATGAACTCAGTGGGTGTAGGAGGCTGCAGAGGTTTAGGGACTGAAAGAACAGTAGAAGCAGAAAGACACAGAGCGGGCAAGTGGCACTCATACCCACACACATGTCCCTAAAGTGCTTATTATAAAGGAGGGTGAGGTTGTGGGACCCCCATCCCTCCTCACCCTCCTGACCTACACTCCTGAGCCTAGCGTCATGGTGTTGGGCTCAGTGCCAGAGTAGTAACATATTTCTCTTTCACTCATGACAGAACATATGCCACGCTCTACGTATAGGATGATAGTTCTATAGATAGCACAGCTCGAGATACATGGAGGCTCCACACAGCCGTAGCTCTCCAGTTCAAAGTGCAACTCATGCCCACACTATTACATACAAGATCCTAATACATCCCACAAGTTAATATAACTTACAATCAAATGTCTCATCTATTGCCAACTCATACATGTAAAATGTTAAGTGTGCTGGAAACACAACTCTGCCGAAGGTATTGAATGATTATGGGGGAATGACCCTAAGAGGAGTGGTTCAGATGTCTTCCAACCCAGAGTGGTGGGAAAGGTTAGGAGTGTTACAGCTGGGTCCCCTTGTTGTGAGGAGGTTGTAGGGCCTCACATCCTGTCTCGTGGGAGCAGGAGTGAGACTGGGATAGGTCCCGAATTGCTCCCAACCTCAGTCTCCAGGACTGGATGGTTCCATGAGGGAACACCAGGTAGGGAGCTCTAGTCTGTCCGGATGGACCGTCCATTGTGGGGGTCCCCCGTGTTAGGTGAGCTGGGAGTGCCTGTAATCAGACCTCCAGCAGTTCTAGTGTCTGGCAGTACCGCTCCAGTTGGGAGGGTGCAGAAGGCCAGAGTGAGGGGTGAGGGGGGGAAAGAGTCCCCAGTGGAAGAACCAGTGGGTCAGGGGCCAGCCAGAAGGGCTGAGCCTCATAGGATCGGCCATGGTGACGCCATTCTGTCCTGGGGCATCTTCACGCACTGTCAGAGGGACAGGAGGTCGTGAGCTCTGTGCCAGGCAGACTGTCACCCGACACGCTAAGTATGTGTCACCCTCAGGAAGCCCTGGTTGGCCAGGCAGTTGTTCAACCACAGGGGTTGGTCCCTGGGATGGTAAGTCAGGTCCAGGTGTTGTCTGACCTGGAGGGAGGGACAACTGTAAGCAGTGTCCCGGCCATTTTTTTCTAAGAGCACCACTCCAGGTGGGAGGGTGCAGTATGCTGGAAGGGGGTGCAGAGGGAGGGAGTCCTCGCCTCTGACCCCGGTGCAACCTAAGGGTTTTTTCAGGTTGGTAGATCAGTTGCAGGGTCCAAGCCCTGAACTGGTGGAGGGGTGTGTTTTCCTTGAGGGGGCCTGTGTGCTCCCCAGGAAGTCCTGGTGTGCCAGGCAGACTGTCGCACAACTCTAGAGGAGTGTGCTTTCCTTGGGGGAATTGGTGTACTCCCCAGAAGTCCTGGGTTGTCAGGGCACAGGCCCAGCCTAAGGGTACAGACCCTAGGTTGGGGGCCAGGTTCAGGGTGTCCCCCTGATCTGGAGGAAGGGGCAACTGCTAACAGTGCCCCTCCCGGTTTGTGTTATGGAGGCACCTCTCCAGGTGGGAGGGTGCCGGGCCCCAGTAAAGGGGGCGGGGAGAGGGCAGCCTCACCCCTGTCCTCCGCCCAGTCTAAGGGTACAGACCCTATGCTGGGATACCAGTTGCAGGATAGAACCCCTGAACTGGTGGGCGAATTATGCAGGACACCTGCCTCAGGTGCCCTGGACACTTCTGGAGGGGGTACCGCTCCAAGTGGGAGGGTACCGAGCCCCAAAGAGAAGGACCGGGTGTGGGGAGCCCACCCCAGTCGCTGGCCCCGCCGTTGGGTACATGCCCAGGGCTGGTGGGTCAGTGTCGGGACGCGTTGCCTGACCTGACAGGAGGGAGAGTGGACAAAAGGTGCCAGACACCTGGGGTTACTGCCCCTCACTCTCTGATGCCACAAAAGTTTGAGAGCCCTGAGAGGTATAGGGCTTGGATTTCATCACTGACTACTGTCAGTGATTACTGGGGCTTGTTGTTTATCTGTTGGGACACACCTGGGGGCCAGTTAAGGTTAGATGCTACACAGGTGGTGTCCACAGGTGAGGGAAGAGTTCCCCATTGGTTATCTTAGTGGGCCCTAGGAGTGTGGACAGAGGGATCCACCAGGGTTCAGATTGGAGTAGAGCTGGCATATGCCCCTGCAGTTGCGGGCCAGTTCCGTGTTCTATCGCCTCGAAGCAGGAAGCCCATCAAAGTAGTGATTGGTCTACCCTGCGCTTTGGCTGGAAGGGGGTTGTGTTGGAAATGGCCCTTTTGCAGGGTCACCCCTAAACTTTTGCCTGCCTCCTGTATTTTTGCTGACCTGTTTCTGTTGGTTTTATGACTCTGGGCACTTTACCACTGCTGTTCAGTGCTAAAGTGCATATGCTCTCCCTGTGTAAATATGTCTATGTGAATTGGTATATCCCTGATTGGCTTATTTGGTTTACCTGTTAGTCCCCAGTAGTGTGGCCTATGTGTGCCCAGGGCTGGTAAACCAAATGCTGCTGGTGGGCCTGCAGCACTGATGTGTGCCACCAACAGAAGCAGCTTGTAAAGTGTGTCTCAGACCTGCCACTGCAGTGTCTGTGTGCAGTCCAGAACTGCCATCTTGGCTGTGAAGTGCACCCACTTCCCAGCCCCTGAACCTTCCCTTGGCATCCTGTAAGTCACCCCTATGGTAGGGTGCATTGTATGGTAAGGTAGGACATGCCTTAGTGTATGTAGCATGTCCTGGTAGTGAATTACACCCCATTTCGTTTTTCACTACTGTAAGGCTACCTGTTCCTCATAGGCTAGAATGGGCAGTTTGACTATTACATTCTATAGTCCTAACTTACCCCAGGAACATGGTAGAAAAACGAATTTAGTATGCCTGAGCTCAGAATATTAAAATACATCTTTTAGTGAAGTTTATTTTTATATTCTGTGTTTGAAAATACCACTTTTAGAAAGTAGGTATTTTCTTGCCTAAGCCTTCCAGTGTGCTCTGCTGTTATGTGTATTGGCTGTCTGGTTTTAGAGGGGCAGGGCAGGCTGAGTCAGACCTGGGTTGAATAGAGAGATCTGCATTTATAGTGTGGGGAGGGGTGGCTCCTTGACCTGAATAGGGCTGTGCCTGGCAAGGTGAATGCTGGCTCCACCTCCCACTGTGTGTCTGCTAGCAGACCCCCTCTTTCTGAAAGGAAGGATGCAGCCTGGTAAACAAAGTGCTCCAGGCCTGAGCAGAACTGGTTCTGGCTAGGTTCAGTGACTTGTAGCTTCTGAGAACAAAGACTTTTGGGGTATTAATATCTGTGCTCAAACCCCTACATTTTGTATTGCTTTTGGATCTGGAGAGGAAACTCTGTCCGTGCCACTGGAGGAATCTGCAGGAAGTGACTGTCCTTGTGCTTGTGTGTTGTTTCTTGCACTGGCCTGCAGCAGTGACCACTGGACCTTGAAGAAGAGGAAAAGGAACTTTTGAGAGAACTTTTATTTTTGTTACAACAATTACCCAAGGGCTAGGAAAAGAGCTAGCCTCCTGCTGGAGTCTCAGGCACATCTGACTCCACCACAAACCTCCTGCTTCCTCCCTGCGAGGATTGCTATCTGCTGATGAGGCTCCTGTGAGTTCCAGGGCCTCTAGTTTTGCTTCAGAGAAAAGAGTGCTGGAAATCATCGCTAACGCACGTTTGCGAGCCGCTGCAGCCGAGAGCGCTGGAAAAATCATCGCGCTGCTGCCGCTGGGTGCTCGCAACACGAAACCATCGCTAACGCCCCTTTGCGAGCCACTGCAGCTGAGACGCGCTGGAAAAGTCATCGCGCTGCTGTCGCCGAGCGCTCGCAACCCCTAAAGAAATCATCGCTTCAAGACATCGCTTTGCGGACGCCGTGCGTCCGTCATTTTCATCGCATCGCACCGGATTTCGTCGCTCCCTCGCGGAGCGTCATCTCTTCGCATCGCAACACAATCGCACAGCGCAACAGGATCGCCGCATCGACTTCTCCCTCGCGGCAAGAAAGTCAACGCATCGGCGGCCTAGCGTGCAGAAGTTGGTCGCAGTGTCTCCGCACGCATCACGCAGATCGGCGCATCATCCTCCCTTGCGGCAAGGATTTCAACGCATCGCCGGCCTCGCGTGCCGAGAATCATCGCTACCACTTCTTTACGACATTTTGTTGGTTTTGCTACTAAACCCAGGTACTTTGTGAGAGAAAGGGTCGCAGAGACCACTGCTTTGAATTTGAACCTTATTTTTGCAACCTTTGAACTATTTTTTGACAGTCCTTCAACAGCCATCCTATTTTTGACAGTCTTATGAGAGAAAGGGTCGCAGAGACCACTGCCTTGAATTTGAACCTTATTTTTGCAACCTCTGAACGAGAAAGGGCGCAGAGACCCCTGCCTTGAATTTGAACCTTATTCTTGCAACCTTTGAACTATCTTTGACAGCCCTTCAACAGCTATCCTATTTTTGACAGTATTGTGGCTTTTACAGTTATTGGTCTTGTGATAAATCTGCCTTTATATAAAGATACTTATTTTTTAGAACTACTTGTGTGGTGTCCCTCTGTAGTGTTCCTCACTGTGTTACTGTGTATGGTCATAAATGCTTCACACCCTGCCTCTGAGATAAGCCTACCTGCTCGTGCTATGTTACCACAGGGTTGAGCAGGGGTATTAAAGAGGGTAGCCCTCTCACTCTGACTTAGGAAGAAGGGTCCCTACTTGGACAGTGGCCAGCCATTGCCAACTAGAGACCCCCATTTCTAACATTGGTGGTCAGCGGTGAGGATCTGGACTTGCATTTATGATCGCATACAATAATTATAGTGTACACTACTAGTGAGTGCAGACCATAACGCAACCACATACATTTTTGAAGTTTTTTAAATTCTATTTTTGATTGATATTGCCCGTGATTGTTACAATGGGCAAGCCTATTTTTATTGATATTGCCGGTGATAGTACCCGCATACATTTTTGAGAATTGTTGGATCCTATATTGTAATTGATATTGCCGGTGATTTTTTTACCAGCATACATTTTCTTGAGAAGTTTTCTTCTATCTTTTATTGATATTGCCCGTGATTGTTACAATGGGCAAGCCTATTTTTTATTGATATTGCCTGTGATAGTACCCGCATACATTTTTGAGAATTGTTGGATCCTATATTGTAATTGATATTGCCGGTGATTTTTACCAGCATACATTTTCTTGAGAAGTTTTCTTCTATCTTTTATTGATATTGCCCGTGATTGTTACAATGGGCAAGCCTATGTTTAATTGATATTGCCGGTGATAGTACCCGCATACATTTTTGAGAATTGTTGGATCCTATATTGTGATTGATATTGCCGGTTATTTTTTACCCGCATACATTTTCTTGAGAAGTTTTCTTCTATCTTTTATTGATATTGCCCGTGATTGTTACAATGGGCAAGCCTATGTTTTATTGATATTGCCGGTGATTTTTTTACCCGCATACATTTTCTTGAGAAGTTTCTTCTATCTTTTATTGATATTGCCCGTGATTATTACAACGGGCAAGCCTATTTTTTTTTATTATTGATATTGCCAGTTATTGCTACAATGGGTCTTGCTGAAATGAGACCTACCTTTTATATAGATGATCTGTTGACCTACAGTCTAGAGGAGCTAAGGGGGTTCTGTGAGGAGAGGGGCTTAGCAGTGAGTAGGAAGGAGACTCAGCTATCCCTGCAGACATCCCTGAGACTTTGGCAACAAGACAGATGGAGATTCTTGGAGTCCCAGTACACCTACCAAGAGGGTAGTTGGTCTGAGGGTGGCTCTGGAGAGTCTGAAGAGGAGGAAGAAAGTGTTATGGAATATCTCATAGGTGGGGAGTTCCTTGATGAGTCTAATGCCTATGGTAGTGCCAGATTCCCCTCAGGGTCCCCAGAGGAGTTGGTGGACAGGCGGGAAGGTCCCATAGGTAGGGAGTCCCTTGCTGGATCTAGTGCACAGGGTAGCACCCAATCCCCTTCATGGTCCCCAGAGGAGTTGGGCAGACAGAGGGAGAGGGAGTACCAGCTGGAATTGGAGAGGCTCCAGATAGAGATTGCCCAGCTGGAGGCGCACTTAGCGCAGATAGCAGAAAAGGAGAAGTTAGCTCAAGAGGGTAAGTTACCCCTGGAGCGCAGTTTTAATTGTCTGGATTCCCCAGAGTGGTGGCAGCAAAATTGAAGTATATAGTGATGACAGTGTAGTACACCCACCCAGAGATGTAGCACCTGACTTGAAGGAGGGGGTTGATCTACACCAGGGGATTCAAGGATATGAGGTAGCTCCATTAATGTGCAGTGTCCCTGAGGTGGATTGGGGAACTAGCGCAGGGGCCCATAGTCCTAGTGAAAGGAGGGATACTCTACCGACTCTGGATGAGAGGTGCAGGGAGAGGGGTTCCCCCGTGGTTGAAGTCCTGGTGTATGAGTGGGAGGACCGCCCAGAAGAGTGTGGGTTGAGTGATAGAGACAGTCAGTTAATGTCTCGCCCATTTCAAGAGAGTGGTGTGGGGTACGTGTGTGAGCACTGGATTGTGAGGTAAAGGTTAGCACCTGCGTGGGACTGTGTAATCCAATTGTGGGGGAGCATATTGTGAGTTCCTATTTTCCAGAGCTAAACCAACATGTGTTAGAGTGCGAGTTCTCTGATCCTAGGGAACTTGCGCAGGAGGCAGACCTCTGGGTGAGTACCAGAGGCTCTGTAGAGGTATGGGGGAATGACCCTAAGAGGAGTGGTTCAGATGTCTTCCAACCCAGAGTGGTGGGAAAGGTTAGGAGTGTTACAGCTGGGTCCCCTTGTTGTGAGGAGGTTGTAGGGCCTCACATCCTGTCTCTGGGAGCAGGAGTGAGACTGGGATAGGTCCCGAAGTGCCCCAACCTCAGTCTCCAGGACTGGATGGTTCCATGAGGGAACACCAGGTAGGGAGCCTAGTCTGTCCGGGATGGACCGTCCATTGTGGGGGGTCCCCCGTGTTAGGTGAGCTGGGAGTGCCTGTAATCAGACCTCCAGCAGTTCTAGTGTCTGGCAGTACCGCTCCAGTTGGGTGGGTGCAGAAGGCCAGAGTGAGGGGTGAGGGGGGGAAGAGTCCCCAGTGGAAGAACCAGTGGGTCAGGGGCCAGCCAGAAGGGCTGAGCCTCATAGGATTGATCATGGTGACGCCACTTCTGTCCTGGGGCATCTTCACGCACTGTCAGAGGGACAGGAGGTCGTGAGCTCTGTGCCAGGCAGACTGTCACCCGACACGCTAGGTATGTGTCACCCTCAGGAAGCCCTGGTTGGCCAGGCAGTTGTTCAACCACAGGGGTTGGTCCCTGGGATGGTAAGTCAGGTCCAGGTGTTGTCTGACCTGGAGGGAGGGACAACTGTAAGCAGTGTCCCGGCCATTTTTTTTCTAAGAGCACCACTCCAGGTGGGAGGGTGCAGTATGCTGGAAGGGGTGCAGAGGGAGGGAGTCCTCGCCTCTGACCCCGGTGCAACATAAGGGTTTTTTCAGGTTGGTAGATCAGTTGCAGGGTCCAAGCCCTGAACTGGTGGAGGGGTGTGTTTTCCTTGAGGGGGGCCTGTGTGCTCCCCAGGAAGTCCTGGTGTGCCAGGCAGACTGTCGCACAACTCTAGAGGAGTGTGCTTTCCTTGGGGGAATTGGTGTACTCCCCAGAAGTCCTGGGTTGCCAGGCACAGGCCCAGCCTAAGGGTACAGACCCTAGGTTGGGGGCCAGGTTCAGGGTGTCCCCCTGATCTGGAGGAAGGGGCAACTGCTAACAGTGCCCCTCCTGGTTTGTGTTATGGAGGCACCTCTCCAGGTGGGAGGGTGCCGGGCCCCAGTAAAGGGGGCGGGGAGAGGGCAGCCTCACCCCTGTCCTCCGCCCAGTCTAAGGGTACAGACCCTATGCTGGGATACCAGTTGCAGGATAGAACCCCTGAACTGGTGGCCGAATTATGCAGGACACCTGCCTCAGGTGCCCTGACAATTCTGGAGGGGGGTACCGCTCCAAGTGTGAGGGTACCGAGCCCCAAAGAGAAGGACCGGGTGTGGGGGAGCCCACCCCAGTCGCTGGCCCCGCCGTTGGGTACAGGCCCAGGGCTGGTGGGTCAGTGTCGGGACGCGTTGCCTGACCTGACAGGAGGGAGAGTGGACAAAAGGTGCCAGACACCTGGGGTTACTGCCCCTCACTCTCTGATGCCACAAAAGTTTGAGAGCCCTGAGAGGTATAGGGCTTGGATTTCATCACTGACTACTGTCAGTGATTACTGGGGCTTGTTGTTTATCTGTTGGGACACACCTGGGGGCCAGTTAAGGTTAGATGCTGCACAGGTGGTGTCCACAGGTGAGGGGAAGAGTTCCCCATTGGTTATCTTAGTGGGCCCTAGGAGTGTGGACAGAGGGATCCACCAGGGTTCAGATTGGAGTAGAGCTGGCATATGCCCCTGCAGTTGCGGGCCAGTTCCGTGTTCTATCGCCCGAAGCAGGGAAGCCCATCAAAGTAGTGATTGGTCTACCCTGCGTTTTGGCTGGAAGGGGGTTGTGTTGGGAATGGCCCTTTTTGCAGGGTCACCCCTAAACATTTTGCCTGCCTCCTGTATTTTTGCTGACCTGTTTCTGTTGGTTTTATGACTCTGGGCACTTTACCACTGCTGTTCAGTGCTAAAGTGCATATGCTCTCCCTGTGTAAATATGTCTATGTGAATTGGTATATCCCTGATTGGCTTATTTGGTTTACCTGTTAGTCCCCAGTAGTGTGGCCTATGTGTGCCCAGGGCTGGTAAACCAAATGCTGCTGGTGGGCCTGCAGCACTGATGTGTGCAACCCACAGAAGCAGCTTGTAAAGTGTGTCTCAGACCTGCCACTGCAGTGTCTGTGTGCAGTCCAGAACTGCCATCTTGGCTGTGAAGTGCACCCACTTCCCAGCCCCTGAACCTTCCCTTGGCATCCTGTAAGTCACCCCTATGGTAGGGTGCATTGTATGTGTAAGGTAGGACATGCCTTGGTGTATGTAGCATGTCCTGGTAGTGAATTACACCCCATTTCGTTTTTCACTACTGTAAGGCTACCTGTTCCTCATAGGCTAGAATGGGCAGTTTGACTATTACATTCTATAGTCCTAACTGACCCCAGGAACATGGTAGAAAAACGTATTTAGTATGCCTGAGCTCAGAATATTAAAATACATCTTTTAGTGAAGTTTATTTTTATATTCTGTGTTTGAAAATACCACTTTTAGAAAGTAGGTATTTTCTTGCCTAAGCCTTCCAGTGTGCTCTGCTGTTATGTGTATTGGCTGTCTGGTTTTAGAGGGGCAGGGCAGGCTGAGTCAGACCTGGGTTGAATAGAGAGATCTGCATTTAGAGTGTGGGGAGGGGTGGCTCCTTGACCTGAATAGGGCTGTGCCTGGCAAGGTGAATGCTGGCTCCACCTCCCACTGTGTGTCTGCTAGCAGACCCCCTCTTCTGAAAGGAAGGATGCAGCCTGGTAAACAAAGTGCTCCAGGCCTGAGCAGAACTGGTTCTGGCTAGGTTCAGTGACGTGTAGCTTCTGAGAACAAAGACTTTTGGGGTATAAATATCTGTGCTCAAACCCCTACATTTTGTATTGCTTTTGGATCTGGAGAGGAAACTCTGTCCGTGCCACTGGAGGAATCTGCAGGAAGTGACTGTCCTTGTGCTTGTGTGTTGTTTCTTGACCTGGCCTGCAGCAGTGACCACTGGACCTTGAAGAAGAGGAAAAGGAACTTTTGAGAGAACTTTTATTTTTGTTACAGCAATTACCCAAGGGCTAGGAAAAGAGCTAGCCTCCTGCTGGAGTCTCAGGCACATCTGACTCCACCACCAACCTCCTGCTTCCTCCCTGCGAGGATTGCTATCTGCTGATGAGGCTCCTGTGAGTTCCAGGGCCTCTAGTTTTGCTTCAGAGAAAAGAGTGCTGGAAATCGTCGCTAACGCACGTTTGCGAGCCGCTGCAGCCGAGAGAGCTGGAAAATCATCGCGCTGCTGCCGCTGGGTGCTCGCAACACGAAACCATCGCTAACGCCCCTTTGCGAGCCGCTGCAGCTGAGACGCGCTGGAAAAGTCATCGCGCTGCTGTCGCCGAGCGCTCGCATCCCCTAAAGAAATCATCGCTTCAAGACATCGCTTTGCGGACGCCGTAGCGTCCGCCATTTTCATCGCATCGCACCGGATTTCGGCGCCCTCGCGGAGCGTCATCTCTTCGCATCGCAACACAATCGCACAGTGCAACAGGATCGTCGCATCGACTTCTCCCTCGCGGCAAGAAAGTCATTGCATCGGGCGGCCTAGCGTGCAGAAGTTGGTCGCAGTGTCTCCGCACGCATCACGCAGATCGGCGCATCATCCTCCCTTGCGGCAAAGATTTCAACGCATCGCCGGCCTCGCGTGCCGAGAATCATCGCTACCACTTCTTTGCGACATTTTGTTGGTTTTGCTACTAAACCCAGGTACTTTGTGAGAGAAAGGGTCGCAGAGACCACTGCTTTGAATTTGAACCTTATTTTTGCAACCTTTGAACTATTTTTTGACAGTCCTTCAACAGCCATCCTATTTTTGACAGTCTTATGAGAGAAAGGGTCGCAGAGACCACTGCCTTGAATTTGAACCTTATTTTTGCAACCTCTGAACGAGAAAGGGGCGCAGAGACCCCTGCCTTGAATTTGAACCTTATTCTTGCAACCTTTGAACTATCTTTGACAGCCCTTCAACAGCTATCCTATTTTTGACAGTATTGTGGCTTTTACAGTTATTGGTCTTGTGATAAATCTGCCTTTATATAAAGATACTTATTTTTTATAACTACTTGTGTGGTGTCCCTCTGTAGTTTTCCTCACTGTGTTACTGTGTATGGTCATAAATGCTTCACACCCTGCCTCTGAGATAAGCCTACCTGCTCGTGCTACGTTACCACAGGGTTGAGCAGGGGTATTAAAGAGGGTAGCCCTCTCACTCTGACTTAGGAAGAAGGGTCCCTACTTGGACAGTGGCCAGCCATTGCCAACTAGAGACCCCCATTTCTAACAGTCACCTTTTAGATAGGCAGGGAGTCCTCATCATCATCACAAGCATCATCTAACTAAGACTAAATACTTTCTTCCTGCTTTCAGGGGCAGATGATCATTAATTTCTTCGGAAATATCTTAATTTTTTATAAAGTTGAGGGGAGAAAGTTCTACTTTTAGTGCAAGTGGTAGTGTCTGCTGTGTGAGAGAGTTTTAACTAATTAGAAATAATGCTTAATTGTAGATGTATTTCAATTAGCCTGGCTGGGCCTCAGTTAGGCTCCATTGACAGCCGTTCGCATCTGGAGAATAATAGTGCAGGATTAGTTTATGAGAGCACAGCCTTTCTCTCTTTCACTGTTTTATCCATTTTAGTAAAATCATTGAAAAAGAAGGCTCAGCATTGGTGTTTGTAGTGTAATATGTTGTGTTCTGTCAAGGAAGCCTTGTGGAGGATGTTCCTCTACTCTATATCTTTTGAATGTTTCCTGCTGATGGTGTTGTGTATGCTATTGATAAGATGAATAGACTAATGTATTGCTGTGTTTTATAAAAATGACAATTAATTGTCTTAATTAGTTTTGCATAACCTAACCACAGAGATGCAGTAGGAAGTAGGTGTCTGTAGAAATATCTTATTTAATTGAATATTGATTGGTCCATGTCTTGTAACATTGCTAGATGAACCCTGTCATGCCATAACAAACAATGACTTATGAAGCCTGGAACTGTACAAAAACTGCTGTATTTTGTAATTGTCATTCTTTAGAATACTTCTCTATGTAAGTCTATCTCCTTGCTTCATACTTAGTTCTTTTTGAGTTTTCTTGGAAGACAGACT
Source organism: Calotriton arnoldi (assembly GCA_963921515.1). Classification (NCBI taxonomy): domain Eukaryota; kingdom Metazoa; phylum Chordata; class Amphibia; order Caudata; family Salamandridae; genus Calotriton; species Calotriton arnoldi. The sequence goes on from CAWUFW010000051.1 coordinate 5,516,721, forward strand.
GGGCGCTAGTCTGTTTATTTGCTTAATGCTTGATTTTGGCTTTCTTAAGAGACTGGCCGATACTCTTCTCACAAAATATGGCTTTGTCTATTTGTTTGAGCTAATTCATGATTAACCAAGTAATTACTTTTTGCTTTATGTAATAACATTATTTTTTAATATACTCATGAAGTTTTAACCCGGAATCCTGTCTCATGTAGGTTTATTTTCGTTAGCCGTGGACTAAGTGTTACGAAGACTTATAGGGTCTTACGAAAACTTATCAGTCCCTATCTTGCACACTGACACTTTTAGTTAATTATCAATCAACAGCTGCTAGTGCAGGTATTCTTCCACTAGTACTTTAGATATCCCTTTGCTTAAATGGCATTGTTCTATCGCTGCAGACATGGCATACCAGAATACTGCTGTCCAACCCAGTCCGCCACCAAACTACTGATTTAGGTGCAGTATTTCTACACATATTTGCACACATTTCAGAAGGCATACTGTGGTGGTGGCATCAAGAATAGGCAATGAATTTCTTATCAGATGTTTGTGCATCAAAATGTCTATTTTAGTATCATAGGGAACTGCTGTGGAAAGGACACCTTTCAAGTATGATGAAAGTGTTGTCTACTGTAGGTGTACTGGAGGTGGCAATTGAATTGCTTGTGGCCGTGCATGTGAAGTCCATCTTACTGCAGTCATGATTCTGCTTTCAAAGGAGGATGCAGCACATCACCTTAAAGAGGTCAATGGAGGAATTTGATTGCTTTATAGCAAATAGCACAAATCAGATACCAGTCTCAATCTCCACAATGCAGGGTCATTCCACTGAACTTTCAGGACAAGAGCAAAACAACAGACTTCTTTATAGTATCAGTGTTTTCTTAGCAATCAGGTGTCTATAGAACTTCTTTGGGTTTTTGTTTTTTATTTGCATAGTCAGAGAAGCTCCTGATTACTAATTGGACAAACCTTGTGCAAACCTACCTGTAGTCACGTAGTGATTTGCTTCTCTTTGCGCCTGAGGGAGAGTTCTGATTGCCTCTGTGCTACTACAGGCTAAATATTTAATCTACCGACACCCCATTTGTGTCGATGGTAAGTCACATCACTAGCACCAAATTGAAGATGGCCTTCCTTTTAGATGCTGCCCTGGACTACCTTGAAACTCTTAATATTGCGTTTTCTCATCTAGGCAAAAGCCTGTAGTCTTATCCCTACCTGCTGATTTGAACTGTTCCAACCCAGCCTGCACCATGGTGCCAAGATCACGCTCTGTTGAACATGTGAAGGGTCCGCAGACCGGTATTCAATCTCTAAGCTTCTCTTCTAATATCCAGATGTTACGTCAGTACCTCAAGTGTGTTTGGATAATCCCAAATTGTCTAGTACCCTCGGCATGCACTGGTAATACCCACATATTACATTACTCTTGACATCTTTTATGACATCATTGATAATATCAGTGCAACGTTTGCAGTGAAATTATTGATGAGAAAACTGTGCATGGAGGGGGTGTGAGTTATAGTTACCTTAGGGCACCAGTCATACTTACTTGACCCTACAAGTGGACTCATCCTCAATCCTGGATTGTCCACTTGTAGGGTCCATACAGGACAAGATTTGTGTGCAATCTGGACCACATTTCCCACAATGCACAGTCTCATTCAAGCTTCCCATTGGTGGGTGTGCAATATGAAAATGGCGAAGTGGGTTCAGCGTTTGCACACAATGTCTCCGTTCAAGCCTCTGAAGAGAAGCATATGGAGCTTCGAAACGCGTCAGGCATTTCCATTACGGAGCAGCTTCTACAAGCGGATCCTCGTCCTTGCCTATCATAAATAAAGCTGCTGATCAAGTGCTACTCACCGGGTGGACAACCTTTGGAGCAGAATATATATATATATATATATATATATATATATATATATATATATATCCAAAGCAGTATTCCACCTGAGGCCAGCCGAACTCGCGGCGGGTGCAACCGGGAAGCGGTGGTGGAAACCGCTTATAAAACAGTAAAAAACAAGGAGTTCATAATACTCCCAAGGTCCGGGGCACTCACGGGGTGTGTGTCGGCTATAAAACATCCGCAGACGCATTTCTGGCTCTTGCCGTCATCAGTGCGGAAAAGCCGTCAATAAAACAAACACAGTCATTTAAAACGGTCCTGCCATATGGTTGGTGGATCCTTGGCCAATGAAGGGCCAGCAATGGGGCGTCACCGTCTTCATTATTTATTGCCTAATGCAATTTCTATGGCGCTCCCATCGCTAAAAAAATCAATTGGCAGCCGTGATAACTGTGCCTGTACATCCCCTCGCCTGCCGCTGGATTAAAAACGAAAACAGTGTGAGTGTCCCACATATCGTGAAACACTCTAGCTTTGTATAAGCCATGACCTAAATAGGTCAACAGAGTCCGTAAGTGGCGGTTCAGGCAGCCCAAATTGAATCCAAAGCAGTATTCCACCTGGGGCCAGCTGAACTCGCGGCGGGTGCAACCGGGAAGCGGTGGTGGAAACCGCTTATAAAACAGCAAAAAACAAGGAGTTCATAATACTCCCAAGGTCCGGTGCACTCACGGGGTGTGTGTCGGCTATAAAACATCCGCAGACGCGCTTCTGGCTCTTGCCGTCATCAGTGCGGAAAAGCCGTCAATAAAACAAACACAGTCATTTAAAACCGTCCTGCCATATGGTTGGTGGATCCTTGGCCAATGAAGGGCCAGGAATGGGGGGTCACTGTCTTCATTATTTATTGCATAATGCAATTTCTATGGCGCTCCCATCGCTAAAAAAATCAATTGGCAGCCGTGATAACCGTGCCTGTACATCCCCTCGCCTGCCGCTGGATTAAAAACGAAAACACTGTGAGTGTCCCACATATGGTGAAACACTCTAGCTTTGTATAAGCCACAACCTAAATAGGTCAATAGAGTCCGTAAGCGGCGGTTCAGGCAGCCCAAATTGAATCCAAAGCAGTATTCAACCTGGGGCCAGCCGAACTCGCGTCGGGTGCAACCGGGAAGCGGTGGTGGAAACCGCTTATAAAACAGCAAAAAATAAGGAGTTCATAATACTCCCAAGGTCCGGTGCACTCACAGGGTGTGTGTCGGCTATGAAACATCCGCAGACGCGTTTCTGGCTCTTGCCGTCATCAGTGCGGAAAAGCCGTCAATAAAACAAACAGTCATTTAAAACGCTCCTGCCGTATGGTTGGTGGATCCTTGGCCAATGAAGGGCCAGCAATGGGGCGTCACTGTCTTCATTATTTATTGCCTAATGTAATTTCTATGGCGCGCCCATCGCTAAAAAAATCAATTGGCAGCCATGATAACTGTGCCTGTACATCCCCTCGCCTGCCACTGGATTAAAAACGAAAACACTGTGAGTGCCCCACATATGGTGAAACACTCTAGCTTTGTATAAGCCACGACCTAAATAGGTCAACAGAGTCTGTAAGTGCTGGTTCAGGCAGCCCAAATTGAATCCAAAGCAGTATTCCACCTGGGGCCAGCCGAACTCGCGGCGGGTGCAACCGGGAAGCGGTGGTGGAAACCGCTTATAAAACAGCAAAAAACAAGGAGTTCATAATACTCCCAAGGTCCGGTGCACTCACGGGGTGTGTGTCGGCTATAAAACATCCGCAGACGCGTTTCTGGCTCTTGGCGTCATCAGTGCGGAAAAGTCGTCAATAAAACAAACACAGTCATTTAAAATGGTCCTGCCATATGGTTGGTGGATCCTTGGCCAATGAAGGGCCAGCAATGGGGCGTCACCGTCTTCATTATTTATTGCCTAATGCAATTTCTATGGCGCTCCCATCGCTAAAAAAATCAATTGGCAGCCGTGATAACTGTGCCTGTACATCCCCTTGCCTGCCGCTGGATTAAAAACGAAAACACTGTGAGTGTTCCACATATGGTGAAACACTCTAGCTTTGAATAAGCCACGACCTAAATAGGTCAATAGAGTCCGTAAGTGGCGGTTCAGGCAGGCAAAATCGAATCCAAAGCAGTATTCAACCTGGGGCCAGCCGAACTCGCGGCGGGTGCAACTGGGAAGCGGTGGTGGAAAACGCTTATAAAACAGCAAAAAATAAGGAGTTCATAATACTCCCAAGGTCCGGTGCACTCACGGGGTGTGTGTCGGCTATAAAACATCCGCAGACGCGTTTCTGGCTCTTGCCGTCATCAGTGCGGAAAAGCCGTCAATAAAACAAACACAGTCATTTAAAACGGTCCTGCCGTATGGTTGGTGGATCCTTGGCCAATGAAGGGCCAGCAATGGAGTGTCACCGTTTTCATTATTTATTGCCTAATGCAATTTCTATGGCGTGCCCATCGCTAAAAAAATCAATTGGCAGCCGTGATAACCGTGCCTGTACATCCCCTCGCCTGCCGCTGGATTAAAAACGAAAACACTGAGTGTCCCACATATGGTGAAACACTCTAGCTTTGTTTAAGCCACGACCTAAATAGGTCAATAGAGTCCATAAGCGGCGGTTCAGGCAGCCCAAATTGAATCCAAAGCAGTATTCAACCTGGGGCCAGCCGAACTCGCGGCGGGTGCAACCGGGAAGCGGTGGTGGAAACCGCTTATAAAACAGCAAAAAATAAGGAGTTCATAATACTCCCAAGGTCCGGTGCACTCACAGGGTGTGTGTCGGCTATGAAACATCCGCAGACGCGTTTCTGGCTCTTGCCGTCATCAGTGCGGAAAAGCCGTCAATAAAACAAACACAGTAATTTAAAACGCTCCTGCCGTATGGTTGGTGGATCCTTGGCCAATGAAGGGCCAGCAATGGGGCGTCACCGTCTTCATTATTTATTGCCTAATGCAATTTCTATGGCGCGCCCATCGCTAAAAAAATCAATTGGCAGCCATGATAACTGTGCCTGTACATCCCCTCGCCTGCCGCTGGATTAAAAACGAAAACACTGTGAGTGCACCACATATGGTGAAACACTCTAGCTTTGTATAAGCCACGACCTAAATAGGTCAACAGAGTCCGTAAGCTGCGGTTCAGGCAGCCCAAATTGAATCCAAAGCAGTATTCCACCTGGGGCCAGCCGAACTCGCGGTGGGTGCAACCGGGAAGAGGTGATGGAAACCGCTTATCAAACAGCAAAAAACAAGGAGTTCATAATACTCCCAAGGTCCGGTGCACTCACGGGGTGTGTGTCGGCTATAAAACATCCGCAGACGCGTTTCTGGCTCTTGCTGTCATCAGTGCGGAAAAGCCGTCAATAAAACAAACACAGTCATTTAAAACGGTCCTGCCATATGGTTGGTGGATCCTTGGCCAATTATGTTTTATAGCCGACACACACCCCGTGAGTGCACCGGACCTTTGGAGTATTATGAACTCCTTGTTTTTTGCTGTTTTATAAGCGGTTTCCACCACCGCTTCCCGGGTTGTACCCGCCGCGAGTTCGGCTGGCCCCAGGTGGAATACTGCTTTGGATTCAATTTGGGCTGCCTGAACCGCCGCTTACGGACTCTGTTGACCTATTTAGGTCGTGGCTTATACAAAGCTAGAGTGTTTCACCATATGTGGACACTCACAGTGTTTTCGTTTTTAATCCAGCGGCAGGCGAGGGGATGTACAGGCACAGTTATCACGGCTACCAATTGATTTTTTTAGCGATGGGAGCGCCATAGAAAATGCATTAGGCAATAAATAATGAAGATGGTGACGCCCCATTGCTGGCCCTTCATTGGCCAAGGATCCACCAACCATATGGCAGGACCGTTTTAAATGACTGTGTTTGTTTTATTGACGGCTTTCCCGCACTGATGACGGCAAGAGCCAGAAACGCGTCTGCAGATGTTTTATAGCCGACACACACCCCGAGAGTGCACCGGACCTTGGGAGTATTATGAACTCCTTGTTTTTTGCTATATATATATATATATATATATATATATATATATATATATAGCAGCGAAGTAGGTCCCAGGTTTAGGTGGAGAGCAGCTCATGTACACTGAATTTGCTCAATCAAAGTTTTTAAACATAGGATTATTAGTGATGTCATCAGTGATGTCACTGAGCTGACCATGTCATGAGTGATGTAATATTTGAGGTCATAAGCAGTGCGTTGGGGGCGTAAGTTATAGTTAGCCCAGGTAACTATAACTGCTAAATTTCAATGGTTTTATACGAGTGAAATCTGAGCCTAACTATAACATCCCTGTAACCTTTGTTTTTTTCCAGTGAATTTCTAAGGTTTTTTTAATTCTATTTCCTAAATATAATGTCCCTGTAACCTTTGTTTTTTTAGTGAATTCCTAGGTATTTTTTTTATGTTGTTCCCTAACTATAACATCCTTGTAACCTTTGATTTTTTGAGTTAATTTCTAAGGTTTTTTAAAGTTTATTTCCTAAATGTAACCTGTAACCTTTAAGAGTGAGTGTGTGATTGAGTTTCTCAGTGGGTTTGTGGGGAAGTGTGTGAGTGTCTTTATGGGTCTTGGAGTTGCTGCATAAATGTCTCACTGGGTTTGTGAGTGGGTGCCTGTGTTTGTCTGTGAGTGAGTCTATCAGTGGCTGTGTGGGTCTGTGACTGGGTGTATCAGTGCCTGAGTTGGTCCGTCAGTGGGTATGTGAGTGCCTGAGTGTGAGAGTGGGTGTCTAAGTGTCTGTGTGGGTGTGTCAGTAGCTGTGTGAGTGCCTCAGCCGCAAAGGAATCGCACCTGCCCTTTAATTCAAAAAGAGTCTACAGTTTTGCACAAAATATCTAACCAAGTGGAGTTCTTTCTACTGGTTAATTACTAAGTGCTACCTCCTTGGGTACATTGCAGTACGTATTCTACACTACATCTGTGTAATGGAGCATGAGATAATGTCACCAGTGACCTTGTGTAAGTTTTGGCAATGTGATTGTTCATTGTGCATCTTTATCCAGAAATATGTGATAACATGAAACCTCCTATGAAGAAGATGACGAGACTACAAACAGGTAAATCTCCGCCTAACAAGGGTTCTTCCTCTTAACAATGTGAAGTAAGTGCTTCTTTGTTTCATGGAGATGGCCTCATATTCCTTGGCAACAAGAAGGCCTCATCAAAATCGTCGGGCAATGCGCTGGGAGGGGGGGGGGCTTGTTAACCTGTCCATCGTCCTGGCAAAAGGCAGGAAGACCTTTGGAAACTACTAAGGTGGGCGGGGCCAAACATGGAATCATCCACGTGATTTCCACATTTGCCTACTCCTAGCAATTTAAAGAACCATTGACTCCGCTCTCATCAGGACAGCACAACAAAGAACCCACTTGTCACAGTCACATTTGTTTTCAATTCAAAAGGGCTTTCACATCAGGGCCTTAGTTTTTGTTAATTTATCTTGGTTAAGAAAATGATATAAATGACTGGTCAACAAAAAACCCTGCATTCACCTTAAAAATATATAGGAATTGTGAATGCATTTTCAATACAGATATATTTGTTTTGAATATAAAGTGCCCGTCGAAAAAATTTACCAATTCACATTCATTTATAAAAACCAGTAAAACATGCATGTTCACACAGTAAAAGTTCAGATTTAATATTACATAAAACGTACTTATCAATGGCGATACTACCTAAAAAAATATTGTTGCATATGTAATAAATACTGAAACCTGTCACTAGTAAGAGTTGTCTAATATTTTGCAATAAATGTGTTTTATTTTTAAAATGAAAGATGGTGAAGTACTTGCTCATTTGGAGAGTTGGCAATTACATGGTTAGAAATCCTCGACCCATGATCCGTGATGTTATTGCCAAACAGAATGCATGCTTGGAATACGTCCCAGCCTAAATCTAAGATAAACATTCTCAGAGAATAAACAGCTTTCTGGACTAAGAACAAGGGTAAATATGCTTCCACTGATACTTTCATAATCTGAAACTGCTCTTGTTCATGGATCTTAAATTAGTGAAAGATGCCCACAACCACTCTTTATCCACATTGATTATTTTGCTGGTAGATAGGTTATCTGGATGGGTAAGTGTAGCACAAAAGGCTGTACTGTCTCACTACAGAATCTTCAAGGTACCATCCTTGGCACATACAACCAGCATTATACATTGAATTAGAGATGCCCTCTTATTTAGCTATATAGCAGTACATAAGGTGGCCTGATTTATGAAATATAATACATTTGAAAGAAGGATCCCCTGATAACAAAGGAGGACACAGATTGTGGGTGACCAAAAATTATTCCAAGAAAAAAATTATATTGCGCCTGTAGGAGACAACCCAGGCACCAGAGCCATAAAGCGCTTAGAGACCTGCCGGTGATTAGGCGCTATACAAAAATCAATTAACATAACATAACATAACATAACATAAAGTCTATTTGAAATTGAGTTTGCTTTGTAGATTCTCAACATGGGCTGAGCAGGCTTGTTCCAGTGATAACAAGCAGGTCCATATATTGTAGCATTAGATTGGGTCATATGTGATCCCTGGTTAAAAGAAGAAAACCCCAATTCACCCTTCGGTGAAAATGAATCCCAAGATAGACAAAACAATACATATGATCAACTGCTAAACTATTATCATTCACTCTTTTCTTGCAATATCTTGGACAAAGTGGCATGATTTTAGTTTTATTCCAATTAGTCCATTCAAACACAATAAAAGTAATTAAAACCTTTTGCCTATATTTAGGAAATTTTTCTAACATAGAGCCAGCGCGGTCACTCAATCAGCAAGCTAAATATTGAGATGCATGGGTGCTAAAACACCCTTCCAAACATTTGTCTACCGTAAGCATCTGAATATGCTCCCTCTTAGAAATATATGTGACTCAATGTGGCTAGATTATGCATCAATCACCAACTAAGATGTTCGTTAGTATCGACAATAACTTGAGTATGGCTCACATTGTTAAATATGAGATTAAGTCCATATTTGTCCAGTTACGACGCCTGCCCAGAACCATGTTGTCACCCTTCTCAAAGACCCACGTCTCTAATATAAATTGCAGAATAAGACCCCCCAATATCACTCTGTAATTAAGCAGACCTATCGGTTTATGAAAAGTGAAATGTGTAATTGAATATGTTGCTCTTTTTAGGTCCACCCTATAAACAACTTTAGCTGTCTGGCAAGAGCTCATATTATCACACAACACGACACACACATTGCCATTACTTTTTTTCCGAATCAAGTGAGCCTCTCACCTACCAAGTTCTATGAATGGTGCTTCCCACGGTTCCCCAGCACATTTCCTGCCCATGAAGCTCTGCGTTTTTCAAAAGTTCTGTATATTTGGGGGAGGGTCTGTTAGCTCTAAGTGCTGAAGGCCCAATTGCTAAACTGTTAATGTTTTATTAGTAGTTTAAACTGGCCCCTCCCTCCTGCTCCCTTGCTGCCAGCCGGTGTTGACATTAAGCCCCTCTCTTTCAGTCACTGGCCTCCTAGACGATGTCGGCAATATGAGCCAAATGTACAAAGCATTTTACCGGTCGCAAACGGGCCGACCGGTAAAATACATTTTGCCATGAACAAAAGGCAAAATGCGACTCTGTAACTTGTTACCGAATCGCATTTTGCTTTTGCGATTCGGTGTTAGGAAGGGGCGTGTTTAGGGCACCCCTTCCTAATACCGAACAGCACTGGTATGTATGAATTTTTTGCGACCAGAATGCAGTCGTAAAAGATTCATAATGTACTGACTCTGTAGAGGAGATGGTAACCCTTACGCAAACGGGAAGTGGACCCCAAGGAACCTGGTCCCCTTTGTGAATGTGGGTGAAAACATTTTTTAAGAAATTAAAAGAAAACTTTTTATTTTTGTAATGGAGCCTGTTTTCCTTTGAGGAAACACATTTTAAAACATTTCACACATTGGATGTGCTTTACAGTGCAATATACATGAAATTATTACATACCAGGAAAATAAAAATAAAAATCTCCAACTATGTGCTTCCTCAAAGAGTTGTTATTTCTTGATGCAAAGCCCAGTCTGACATTTTTAGTAGATATGGCTTTGCATCAAGAACTGTGGGTGGTTGCACTGGCATGCCCATGTACCAACTATTGAGGCAAGTAGCATAATTAGCGCAAAGCAACAATATGTGCTAAAAAGGGCACTTTTCCAGCAAAAAAAGTTTGCCCATGAAAGTAAATACTCTATCAAATTTGTGCTACTTTGCATCACTTTACATGACTTTATAGTAGTGTTAAGTATTGATAAATATGCCCTTAGTCTGATTTTTATTTCCATGATCTAATTCAGGAAATTTGTGCAGCATCACTGCATACAGTTGGAAGTGTGACAGAGTCTCATACCGCGGTGTGCGTTTCCTTCCCGCTACTAATGTTTCTGAGCTTTTACTGCCACTTCACCTCCGGCTGGCTGCAAGCAACATTTTACAAACTTACACTGGAAGTAGCCCAGCCATCCCAAGGGTAAGTTCAGAATGGGCACCAGCAACTTTTCTCTATTTGGGAATCCAGAGATCCTGCATGAGTTATGTCAGAGGGTCAAATGAGTCAATTGAGAATAATTATGTGACAAGAAATTGTTACTCTCAGCAAAAACTCAGCTAATGAGCAGGTGTCAGGATCTTCTCCTCGAAGACGATTTAAACGTCCTTTAGAAGATATCATTAACATGCAATATCAGGCGCATTATTCTCCTGAAATACCACTTCCTCTTGCCAGATTCGAAAGAGAGGTTGCACTTCAAAGAAACGAGCAAACCTAAAACCTGAGCATCCTCGCTTCTGGGCTTTTTGAACCATGAAAATTAGCAAGCCTGTACAATGCCACAGTATGCTCCAAACAACTACAAAACAACATCCATATTCAATGATAAAATATTGTAACATTCTCAGGTATATATGTGACTATGAACACTGTATTTCATAGGAGTATATGAACATGCCACATGCCTCAGACAGTCTTATCACTTCTTCATTAATCTCATCATCATCGCTTTCCTTTTCATCCTTAGAAATAACAAGCACAGACGGATTGGCAGCCTCTTTATTTTTGCCAGAGCATTGGATGATGAGCAATATTATCTAATAGTGATAAATATGATAACCTGATAACCAAAATGACAACAATACCAATGACGGATTCCAATATTGTCATACCCCAAGAGTTTAAAGCTTTCCCCAGCCACTTCCAAATGCTGTTAGGACTTGGGTCAGGGCCCCGTTGGATCTCGTGTAATTTCTTAGCACTCTCAGTTATGTTATCTATTCTTGTGTACGATAAGAGACATCTTTTGAAGGTGATTGCAACATTCAGTCCCAAAGATTGCACCTCCCCCCCCCGCCCAACCCCGTGACTGCTGAGTGATAATCTAAAACCATTCTGTTTTTGATCAGCATCTTGACAAGGACATTTAACTGTTCAGTTACTAATCTTAAAGCTACTGTGGTTGAGTTTGCATTTCTCCTTATTGCATCTAAAGCAACAGTCATCCTGTCATGGGAATTAAAGCATAAAAACTGTCCACTTACCCCTTTTCAATTCTAAAGACTGACCATCAAAGGGGCATATTCACAAGGAGCTATCACCGAGTTAACGGCACTTTATCGCAGCCAAAGTCGAGATAAATGTATCGCAACATTCACAAGCTGGTGCTAACAGCCGATAACACCAGTTTACCTGCGAAAGCATCCTCAAAAAACATCGCCACAGATGACCCCTGCAACTATCGCTAATGAGATGCAGAGTAGGCGTTCCCGAGCAAAAATCCGCGACAACACCACACCTCAACATTCTCAACGACCAGCCCGATCTGCGATAAGACCACAAAACAGGCGATAAGGCGCGTTAGCAGCAGGAATCTAACACCTGCTCTGACCTGGTGCAAAGTCGGACCACAGCCTGCACCACAAAATGGAGCCCAGCCCAGAGCCACACCTGAAGGGCAACAGATGACATGGAGCCACTGAACATGCGTGCCGGACACCCAAGAGGGCCACAACACCCACCGCCACCACCCCCAGGACCCCACCACCCCCCCCCCGGGCCCCACCATGGGCACCCCCCACCTCCCCCGGACCAAGACACAGCACATCAACTGCACGGAGACATGAACACAAGCACCCGCCTGATGTCGCACAATAGCAACAATCAACATACATGTGAGCACTGAAATCCTGATTCATACATACACCATTGAAAGACCAAACAAAATGTCACATTCTAATTCGTCACCAAACAACTATTCTGAGGAGTCATGGCGGGGCATCCCTGGACAACCTGTGACTCACAGCCTGCAAGACAATATCCAAGATAAGAAGGTGTGTCAGGCACCCATCAAAGGACAGGGAGAGAGAGAAAGAGAGAGAGAAAGAAACAGAGAGAAAGAGAGAGACTGAACAAGGAGCGCAAGGCCAACCGGGCCCTTGGCTCATGCAAACATGCCAACAGCTGCGTGTGCCTCGAAATCTGCGCACCCCAAATCACAGACCTGGCATCAAAGTCAGCACGAAGTCCACATCACAATTAAGACATGCAAGCAGTAGTCTGACGAAAATCAGGAATGAAAGCTCATATGTCTCAACACACAAGGCCGAAGGCCAACCGAACCCCCGACCTTGGTCCTGAATGCGGCTGGCACACCCTGCGTGAGATACCATACCAGCCTCCGACGACTCCCACACCTCCGACGACTCCCACACCACGAACTGCGCTAATGAAACACCAACGTGCCCACACCCCACACACACTTGTCCCTGCACGACTGACACCTGCAAGGGATGCCCTTGACGCATTGTCAAGAACTACCCATACGTCCCAACGTTGCACACACATACGACTCATTGCCCAGAGCTGTGGCATATCGTCCACCGAACAACCGCCGGTCAGACGAGTGCCAGTGCCACGAGACCAACAAACGCAATGGCCGGCATTCCCGGGCACATGCACAACCCCTGTCACATGGAACTGTACCGTGCACGAATGCTGCATCTGTTGGGATCCCTGCCAATGGCAGTGTTGCGAATCAGTTTCCGTCTGAGTTTCCGTCTTGCCTACGTCACCTGCGTCCAGCCCTGGTTTCACTGTCGATCATGCACATTCGAGTGGCCCATGGAGGTCTGCCTATCCAACGCAACCGTAGCTGAATTGGATTATGACCTGACAGTGCGCCCCCTGTTGGCCCACCAACAGGAGTGTCACCTGGATAGCTGTACATGGGATGCACTGATCCTTGGCGTATGTGCTGGCAGTTGCACATGGGAGATTGCACAACTCCTCGTGTGCAGTGACCACATCCAGGCGCTCCCCTATTGGGCTGTGTTGCGGATTGGGGAAACGGCGTGGACTGAGCACATCTGCCCGGACCAGTTAATGGATTGGCTCACCCTGGTGTTCCTTGAACCCGACAACGACGTACTATTGGAACACATTGCCCATGAAGCTGCGCTGGCATTCATGGACGAGTAACTACATCCCTGCAGCCACATCGGATTGCCACCCACACTACTGGTCCCAACACCTTGTAGCATTGTGGGGAATGCTCACATATCCCACCACAACAGAGGACATGTCTGCCGTCGTCTGGACTCTGAATGCATGTGCGTGGAACTACGCGTGTGTACACACACCTGTGCAAGGTGATGCAGTTCCATGGTCGGAGCAGCACAGCGTCATTTGGCAACGTTACCAAGTCGGACACACTGCTGGGGGGAGAGTACACACATGGCAATGTAGCACGACAAGTGAACTTGTCGGACCCTTTCACCTGATCACTGTCAGCAGAGCAGACAGTCGGCGCAGTCGGGTGGCAGAGCACTATGCAGACCCCATGGGCTGTAAGTCATGCTCCCTCACACGGGGCAATGGGCAGACGCCAAACAACACATGACTCGTCCAGCAAGGCAAGGTGGGCTGAGACCGTTGCCATCCGTGATGATTGGGGTTCATTTTTGCCTCCCCATTCTCTGCACCTCGACATGTTCCCATGCTGTGTGTAAGTGTCTTAAGCATGTCCCTGCCTGTTGTGGCCGTTGGCTTGTCCGTACTGACACGCACATGCCAATAGAGTGTTGATTAGATTGACCACTCGTGTTCCGCAATGAGCATGGTCCCTACACAGGGAGGAACTGACTGACGCATGTACAATGGGGGTGGGTCCCTTCTGACAGCTCCACCTCTGTGAGCCAGACATTGTTTTGGGATAGTTGCTGGTAGACCTGTGCTCTTATGTGTCTTCAGCAATGTGAGTATGGTGTCCAACCTCTGACCATGTTGAGCAATGTTATGAATCATTACAGAATGTGTCCACACAGATGTGCGTGAGTAGGTATGCGACGTGAAGTTCTGTCGTCACATGTGATGTGGGACACCACTTCTGGCCTGCTACCGATTTGGTCATTCCTACACACAGCCCTATTCAATACATGGACTTGTGCCTACGTTGGGGGGTTGTGAGATTGTTGCTAATGTGCAATGGGGACACAGCCAGTACCCACCTTCACAGTCATCCAATTGGCCATGTGTCTTGGGGATGAACATGCGCATTGATGTCATTTACCAGGGTGTACCTTCTTGTGCAATCATTGTCCCTACATCCAGCCATACTTCCATACGTGAGTGAACAGAGTCATGACACATCTGCATGATTTCGAATGTTTTATTCACATTCTGGTGAATGACGGAGAGGGAGCTGTACATGGCCATCCAAGCCCACATAACATGGAGGCCCAGTGGTGGGCCAACCAGAGTCCTTTGGGGATTGAAAAGTGATTTGGAAGAGGGAGAGTGCAGTCCGCAGCAGGAATGCTGTGTGATTGTCAAGCAGTGGAGATATGGCAGTCCGTTTCGGGGTCTGGGTGAATGTCGTAGAGTGTTCCGGGGGTCAGTGGAAGGGGTTGTCCCAGGGCATGAAGCATGGGGCAGAGCCAGGCAGGGCAAGCCATATGGAGGTGATGGATGCTACTGCCTCCTTCCTCACACAGTAATTACCATCCACATCTTACTCCTCTGATACTTATTCTGTGTCGGGTGTGTCCGGTGTGTGTGGCGGTGTAATGGCTGCATCACTGTGTACCACTGACACATCAGGGTGCGAAGGCGATGGGGCTGCATCACTGTGTGCCACTGACACATCAGGGGTCGGAGATGTGTGTGTCGAGGTTCCTGCAGCAGTCATCTGGAACAGGCTCAGTGGCAGCAGTGGCAAGATGAGGATCTACAAGGCATGGAAGATCGCAGCTACATCTCGCTGGTGTTCAGCAGTGGCAGCCATACTTCCAGCCTGCATCGGCTCCATGGTCTCCATTGTCCTCCACATCTGTGCCAACTCTGTGCTGTCATCGCTGGAGCCTGTCTGCCTAGACAGTTCTTGTATCCGAGTAATGGAACCAGCGATGTCAGCCAAGGATTGTTGGTGGGCATGGTGCGGACAGTGGGTATCCGTTAGGGACTGTAGGTGCTCCCTGATGGGACTCAGGCACCCACATATGACATCGAGTTTGGCTGCCATGAGGTCGAAACCCAGCCGCAGCTGATCTGCCATCTTCTCCTGGCACCCTAACACACGGCGTTTGAAATCCATGTGTTGGTCGTGGGGGTCCTGGGAGGCAGCCGTGGTGGTGTGTGCTTCCTGCTGTGTGGTCTGTGCAGGGTGTGGGCTCACCGCGATGCAGCTGGGCTGCCCTGCTCCTGGAGGTGGGGTGAGGAGGCTGTCCAAGAGCCGTTGGAGTGTGTCTAGGCAAATGGGCAGGGTGTCCTCTTCATCATCACTGAAGAGATGTGTGGTCTGCTCTGCAGGAGGTGTTGGTTGTCCCTCTGCAACGTAAGGGGAGATGCAGGTTAACAGTGTGTTCCATGTATGTTGACGCATTGTGGATGTTTACATTCAGACTGCATGACGGTGTACATTGTTGTGACTGTTTTGGTGTAGCTGGCTATTTGATGGGAGTCAGTGGACATTTCGACTACATGACGGATGTGTGGTTGTACTCGTACATTATCATCTCACAGTGTCATGCATTGCCAGATGTGATTGGCCAGTTTCTACGCACGAGAGGCACCAGTTGTGTCCTCTGTCCTGTGGTGTAGGGGTTGCACTCTGTCCCACATTGTCGTCAATGTTGATGTACTGTGATTGCTATGTGTGTGTGCTGCATTGTTGGCGATTCGCCCCTGCAGCTCTGCATTGGCGAACCCTTATCCCTTTGAGTCGGTGTGCATTTGACTTGTGTGATTTTCGGGGGCTGGGATGTTTGCGACTTGGGTCATTTGTGCTACTGGAGATATTTGGTACTCTTGTGCATTGTTTGTCTGCAGATGTGTTCTTGACGTCATGGGTCATAGGTGCACGTGGATGTGTCAGAGTGTGACTGGCTCCTTTACAAATGTGGTCCACACTCAGCCACCTCAGTGTTGTCTCGTGCACCATGTGATGTATTGTGACTTCAGCCATGCTATCTGTCATGCAGTGTCACTTGCATTGTCAGTGTGGCTCACAGAGCCGCTGCTTTTCTGGATTCAGCACATATGCATGGGTAGGTTGTGGCATTGGTGATATGGAGGGGGGCCCATTTGTGCACATTGTGAACGGGGGCCTACTTGGTGTTTCTATGTGTGCTGCAGTGTGCCAAGGGTATCAGGGACATGTTCCACACTCATTGCGGGTGTGCAGTGTGCTGCACATGATTGTGCATGTGTGCCATTGTGCCCATCTGCCCCCGTCCCCCCAGTCCCTGGTGGTTACTCACCCTGTTGCTGTTGGGTCAGGTCATTTCGGGCTCTAGCTAGACCCCCAACTCCTTGCACCGTCTCCACACTGATGACTGTGGCCACCATTTCCTCCAGCTCATCCAGCTCCTCCTGTGGCGCAGGACTCCCACCTCCAGTCGCCTTTGCTGCCTTCATGCTGGCAGCGAGTTTCTGTTTGGTTTGGCTGTGCACTTCATGCCAGCGCCTCTTGACATCCTCCATTGACCTCCTCGACACTCCGACCCCATTCACTTTGGTGACGATGGACTGCCATATTTCCGTTTGTGTTGCCAATGACGCAGTGGAGGTGATGAACAGTTGTTGGTAGTGTTCTATCACCTCCGTGACGGTGATCTGGTCTTCCTGCGGACTGAACCCCGTCTTCCTCTTCCTCTTCTCCTTGCCCTCCCCCGAACAGGGGGTTCCATGCTGGTCCTCCGTGGGGCTTGTGGAGTTCGGCTTGTCCTCTGCACTCGGTCCAGGTGCATCCATGGTGCTATGCAGTTTGGATTGGTTTTGGGGCTTGTTTTTTAATTGCTTTTATAGTGCATTTTCACGCATAACGCGTGGGTATTGCAGGCTTGTCGCTGGTTTTCGCTGATTTTGGTATCACGCTTTGTGGCATCGCAACTTTTTGGGCGATCGTGTTTCGCATTTTTTGTTTATCGCGTTGGTTTTTACGCGGTCATTTGGCGGGTTATCATGCTGCTATCGCATGGTGCAGAGGGGTTGGGAATTGGACGTTAAGATGGTGTTATTTTCTCGCGATGGACTGCGATATGCAAAGTTACGTTAAGCTAAATTTGCGATGATTATCACACGTTCTTGAGAATATGCCCCAAAGTGTCTTATACCAGAAACAATGTATCTCAGATAACAAGTCCCAATCTTAGGGCAGTCAAGGTTAGGCTTGTGAACTGCAAATAAATATGTGTGACATCCTTGTTGGTGATGTTTGAGAAACAACATTCCGTGGAGAAGGTGCAATTCAAAACAAGCATTTGCAATGCAATAGGTCTCGCATTTAAGCAAGTTTCAGCTATTGACATTGCAAATAACAATACCTTTTATTTTTGTTTTTGTTTTTAAAACATAAATAAAAGGCGAATGTGTAATCAAAGGAACACGGGGCCAAGTTCATGACACAGCCGATGTCTGTCACGAGTGCCACCAAGAAATGAAGTTAGCTGGCACAAAGTATAACGGCAGAGAGCAGCTTTAGGATGAGAAGCAGAATGTTAAATGAAACTAGGACAAACCAGTCAGGATTCTGCAACGTTCGAAGAGGTCAAATAGATGACATGTGTTAATCAGAGGCTCAGATTAGAAACAAGAAATGTACTCTGAAATCAGACAAAGAAACAAGAGGCCTGCCAACAAATAAATCATGAGCAGCAATGCAAGAAGAAAGAGAAAGCTCCCAGTCCTTATACTACAATACCGCCGAGAGAAAGCCAGGAGAGTGGCTTTCTCTGCAAGAGTGTAAAATCTGCGGAAGGCATCCTTCAGAGGTTACATAACGCATGCATTATGGAGTAAAACTGAACAACAGGGCTAACGTGCTGGGTCCTGATTACGATTAGCACAGAACTGGCAGAATGGTAAATCCGCACTGTGATAACCGGAACCATGCAGTCACATTCCGCCAGTGGCATGAAATAACGAGGTTATTTCACTGGAATAACCATGCTAGCTGGTTTGTCCTGGCGGACTCCTACACAGTATATCCTTTTCCATATGGATTACCGCTGCAGGGCGGAGTGAGAAGAGACCATGGTGGGCAGTGTGAGTGTGGGCAGCAGTGACTGTAGTCTGGCGCTGGTTTAATACACGCTCTCCCTGTGCCATGGCTGGGTGGGGCAGGAAAGCGAGTCCGCGCTCCAATGAAAGCCGTTCCTAAAGTGAAACCGGGTCCGGTGATTCCTGTGTGGTAACAGCAACCCATGCAGATGCAGTGGAGAGCAAGTAGAGAGGAACTCCAAACAGGAATTCGGCTCTGCTCAGCTCATAATAATGAGAATACAAATTCAAAGACAGATTCAATCTAGGAGGATTTGATGGGGAATAAAAAATAAATGCATGTCCAGAAGTAGAAGGGTAACTGAATAGAATAAGCATTTGCAATTCAATAGGTCTCGCAATTGCGAGATTTAGAGGTATTAGCATTGTAAATGACAATGCCTTATTTATTTACAATGCCAGTACCTCATACTCTCGCAAATGCGTGACCTTTGTGGCACTCGTGCTTTAGCTGTAAACATTGTAAGCTAAAGCGCGGGTGCCGCGATTGCTTAAAATGTAAAGAAATAGATGTTTTTCTATTTCTTTACTTTTAAGCAATCGCGGGACCCGCGCATTAGCTTATGATGTTTACAGCTAAAGCGCGAGTGCGGGGATTGTAACAAAAGTAAGCAAATTAAAAAAAATGTTGGACACGCCTTTTTAGGTCTCGCGTTGGCAGCGCATGCGCTGCATGCGCTGTCTCAGCGAGACCTAAAGTAATCTGTATGTTGGCTTAAAGTTTATGTAATCTGTTTCTCCGCTTGCTATTGGCTTATGTGTGGTATTGTTGTTGTTATCTCTGTTTCTGTTGGCTGTCGGTCATTTGTTAACTTCCGTGTAGTCCCGATTCAGCGGTGACTAACTACAGTTTAAGTCCGCTCTGTTTGCACTTCTTTTAATTGAAGTGCAGTGTGCCATCTGTTTTCAGCTGTAGCCTGCCTCTGTAACTATTAACATGCGCGCGCATCCCGGCCGCCGAACAGTCCCGGACTCACCCCTCCCCACCCCCACTGCTTCCTTGTTTACAGAGCGCCCTGTTCGCTCGCGTGCCTCCCTCCCGCCTGTCCAGTTTTGGAATGATGACGCCGCTTGTTAAAGCAGCAATCTGTCGGGTTGAAAGGTAGACAAGCAGTGCAGCGGTTTTCAAAAGCGAAGCTAAATGTCTTGCAGATTCTGCCCGTTGCACAAAAGGAGGTGAGACGGCATTTCATGTGTCTGCAGACTGCGCATTGATGTCCAAAAACGAGGCGCTGGTGCGCTGTATGCGAGGGTCCACTTATCTGCAAGTCGCAGGGCTCCTAAACCTCATTAGACGCTCCTTGTGTGCAGCCCCAGCTCTTTGCTGGCTCGAGACGCTGCCAGCTCTCCATTTCTAGGACTGCGAGAACATAGAATTGAACTGTCCTAAACTCCCTTCATGCCCGTCCCTGCCTCGTTTGATCCCTTTCTTTTCGTGCACAAGGCGCATCGCAAGCAATTGCGTTGAGGCGCCTGGTGGAATTTAAGGTGACAAGATCGGAGGTTCGACAAACCAGCGGCTTGCATTCCCCTGCAGAAGAAGGGGGGCTGCATACCAGTGAGAGCTCCTCACACCACATATGCCTTGCAGTGCCAGCTCCAGGTGCCAGTTTCTATCACTGTTTCCAGTGCCAGTTTCTCACGCTGTACACTTAAGTGCCTGCTTGTATTGCTGCTACTACTGGCCACTTCTCACACGGCACCAGCTTCTACCACTGCCATTCAGTGCCAGCTTTTCAGAGTCCCCGTGTCAGTAAGAGCGTCTCAATCAGTTCACCACTGCCCAATCCTGTCGGAGCCAGTTCCTTACAGTGCCCTTCAGTGACTCGTCCTCAGACTGCCTCAGCTTTTCTCACTACCAGAGTACCACACTGCTCACCAGCTTCCACCACTGCCAGCTTATGACACTGCTTGTCAGTGCCAGCTTTGCATTGACCCCTCTGCCCCCAGGTCTCACATTTCCTGCAGCCTCCAACGCTTTCCACTAGTGCCAGTTTCAACAAGGCTGCACGTAACACAGGAGGCGTGCGCATCCTCCGGAATGACGGTAAGTTCAACACGGACTGGCAGAATAAATGAATAAACAACCATCTAACACAGTCTCGGCATGCCCCACCTCTCACCCAGCACCTTTCACACCTGTATATGCGTCTCAAGATGCAATAAGTGCGTCACTCTGGTCACTCAGGCAGGACACCAAGGCCCTTAATGCATAGCTCCCAAACATGCACTCCCCCGCCCCCCATGGAGTAGCCAGCTACTCGTCACAAGCTATGAAGCTACAAAAATGCAGTTTTACTACAATACCACATACGGTTGGCACCACCTCTTTGCGCTGCATTACAGCGTGCCTTACAGAGGGGCATAGAGGATTTTAGAGAGGCTGGCTTCTCGGAAAAGAATGATCAGTTATGCGGCAGTTTTGATGGTGCTCGTAAACTTGTGTTTCTGCTAAGGGTACAGCCTAAGTGAATGTAAAGTGTTGAATGTAAAGTGTATTGCAGTCATTGCGGGGAGGGGTGGTTGGGTGGAAACGAAGCTGGAAATGGCAACATTTTGATTTACATGCGTGTTATCAGTTTATTGGCAAATGAACACAACAGTGCCGTTAGTAAATGGAAAGATAATTTTCCAGCTATCCTAGATAGAGGGTTGAGGTTATCTTTGTTTTCTACTGACCAGAATACTTTGTAGGCCAGGAGTTCAAATGTTACTACGGTATGTTAATTCGACTCAATATTTTGCGCTAGCTATTTGCAGCGCTTAGAAGCGCTATGTAAAAAGAATTTGAGACCGGTTTATTTTCATTTAAATTGTGTGCTTTCAACGCTAGTGAAGGAGAGGCAATTTCAGGAGGGAGACAAACTAGTCCTTTTACGTAAAAAACCTAGTCTCCCCTGACTCGGTTCTGTTGGCATGTATGCGCAGTAAGACGCAGGTTAATAGCAGTCACACATAGGCACTCAGAACTGTTGCATTTAAGCAGTCAGGGACTAGTGACAGGCAGTCGGAGAGCAGTCACACATGTGACGTAAAGGAGTCACACAGAGACCATAAGATGCCACGAGCAGTCACAGAACAGTCGCGCACAGCCATATTGTAGTCACACACAGGTATTCAGTTTCATACAGGCGGTCAGAGAAGCTGCACACCGTCAGTCAAGGAGAAGTCACACATGCAGTCACTAAGCAGTCATTTGCAGGGAAGTCAGAGCAGTTTCAAACAGCCGTTCGGAGAGGTGTCACCTAGACCGCAAAAGACCATGAGCAGTCGTAGGCAGATATAAATCACACACAGGCAGTCAGAGCAACAGTCACACAGGCAATCGGAGAGCTGTGACACACGGACAGGCAGATAGCAATCACATCCAGGCGGTCAGAGCAATCACACAGGCATTCATACTCTAGCAATACTAGTCGTAGAGGAGGAGTCACCTTCAAGCTGTGAGTCGGCCTCCAGCAGTTCCTTTGTGGCCTGCGGAGGGGCGTCCAGGGTCGAGACTTTTGGTCGAAGAACAGTGAGTAGTTTACATGTTGATTATAAAAAACATTACAATCCACTCCTGCTCAAGATGGTGGTATCTGGCCAAACAATAGACCAGCCTCAACCTGTCGAAAGTGTGACTGCCGATGTTGTCACATGTAACAACCTGAGGAGGGTCAAATGGTCCAGGATTGTAGAAAACGAAAGCTCTCTTACAACAAGTATTGGCATAGCCAATAGGTCTCGCCTTTGGGACCTTATAAGTGTTTAGCCATGCAACAGTTGATGTTGTTGCACCAAGGATATTGTGCTGCATAACTAAATACTTATAAGGTCCCAAAGCGAGACCTATTGGCTATGCCAATGCTTGTTTTCCTATTTGTTGACTTTTGTTACAATCGCCACACTCGCGCTTTAGCTGTAAACATCATAAGCTAATGCGCGGGTGCCGTGATTGCTTAAAAGTAAAGAAATAGAAAAACATTTTTTTTCCATTTCTTTTCTTTTGAAGTAATCGCGGCACCCGCGTTTTAGCTTAAGCTGTTTAAAGCTAAAGCGCGGTGAATGCATAGTAAAAAAAAGAAAATCCATTTTAAAAAAAGGCATGCAGCCGCGTGTGAATGCATTGCAAAAAAACTGTAAATAAAAACGACTGGGAGCACCACCTTCGCAGCAGCTCCGATCGGAGCACAACAGATGGTCTGTACGGCCGAAGGAAATTAAAGGAGCACACCAAATGCATGAGGATTATTAAAGGGGGCAGACTTTCAATGAATAGCAACTGCACAAGATAAGAAACAGGGGGGCATATCATCAAGCCCCGGAGATAAAATTATCGCCGCTTTAGCGTCCGTTTTCGGACGAAAAGCGGTGATAATTTTATCGCCTAATCAGCAAGGTCACGCTATCGCGTGAATCCTTGCATTATCGCCCTTTCCTAACGCCCATCTTTGCATCTCTAATGAGATGCAAAGTGGGCGTTCTGTGCTAAAATAACTGGAGAAATGTCGCTAACCGACATTTCTCCAATTATCAAGCTGCACGCAAACAAGCAGAGCGACAAGCAAAGTAGCGATAACCTCTGTTATCGCTACTTTTCTTACGCCTGCTTCAAGACTGACTTAGCCATGATATCCTATGTAAGGTGGATATCATGGCTAAGTATGTCTTGCCCTATCAGCAAGCTATCGCCAAACCTTGTGTGATTATCGCTGTATTTCCAGCGATAATCTCACAATTGGCAGCTTGCGCTCTGAATTTTATCGCTTTGGAGATAAGCGTTGCTGATAGCACGCTATCTCCGCGATAAAATTCAGAGTTGGCTGGCGATAATTATCCTCGCGCTAAGAGCGCTGAGCGATAATTATCACATGGCCTTGATGATATGCCCCAGAGTGACCAAAATAAACAGGCAACAGCAAACACAGGCAGGAAAGGAAGATAAATATAGTCCCACAAAACACAGATATAGAACCAAGGCGTACAGATACAGTAGTCAGGCCATGCTGTGTGGGAGGAAACGAAAGGCAAAAAGGAGGGACAAGAGGAATGACTGACCAATAACAACAGAGGATTTCTAAAGGACACTGAAACAAACAAATGAATAGCAGTGGGTGGACTTTACCCCCAGAAGAAGATACAATAAGTCTCGAAAGCTCGACCTAAAGAGGTAACTCGAAAGGAACGTTCTCCACTGTTAAATCACATTTGCTATGTCCAACAAAAACTCTAGAGACACTTGCTCCTCGATGCTAACAAATCAGTCCTTGCTTAGTCATTGCAAGATGAATCATGTCTGTCACTTTGCGGTTCAAAACACTATTAATCTTTTCAAGGCCTAGGAAGTAAGAGGGGGAGATGCAATCACACTCAGGCTATGCCTGAAGTGACAAAGGGGAAGGCAAGTATCATTAAGACTGATAAGGATGCCAATCAAAGAAATGCTATCTTCCACATCAACAAGCACGTGTGTGAAAATCCAGCAGGAGGAAGAGTTAATAGTCTGCATGTACTTTTCCATCTGCAACATGTGGGACTTACCCTTGTAAGCTGAGCGGCAGTTCCATACAAGGAACAGTTCTGTCTTGGGACAATTCTCTATTCTGCTGCAAGAATGTATCCCACTACTAGCCAGATGTTCAAGGCAAAAACAAAGATAGGAGGCCAAACCAATAGGGGAATCCAGTATCCATAAGAAGCAGACAGCTTACCTTGGATAGAGGTAGAAGGGATGATAGGTTGTCAGGGTAGCTTCAACTTCCTGTTCCTTTTTATGCTTCTGCAGACACTGCATCTCAGTTATAACTGAGTTGGGACTTGCTTGTTTCATTTTCCTTCTTCCCAGTATTTTTGAGAGTCGGAGGATAAGGAATTAATGCAAAATACTCCTTGTTGGACCAGGCCCTTTTTGCAGGGTTATCCCCATACTTTTTGCCTTCCTCCTGTATTTTTCTGACCCTCCTTTTGTTGGCTTTAGGACTCTGGAAACATTACCACTGCTATTCACTACTAAAGTGCATGTGCTCTCTCCTTAAAACATGGCATGATTGGTATACACCTGTTTGGCATATTTAATGTACTTGTAAGTCCCTTGTACAGTGGTATCCCATATACCCAGGGCCTGTAAATTAAATGCTACTAGTGGACCTGCAGTGCTGCTTGCACCACCCTTAGAAGTAGCATTTTAAACCGGTCTCAGGCCTCCCACTGCAGGGTCTGTGTGCGCAGTTTACTGACACATTGACTTGCCATTTAAAACTACTTGCCAAGCCTGAAACTCTCCTTTTACTACATACAGGTCACCCCTAACATAGGCCCTAGGTAGCCCTATGGGCAGGGTGCTGTGTAGGTAAAAGGTAGGACATGTGCCTTTATTGTGTGAAATGTCCTTGCAGTGACAAACAGCCTATTTGGTTTCTCACTGCTGTGAGGCCTACTCCTCTCATAGGCTAACATTCTAAATTCCCTTAAAGTTACTTAAGTGGTAATTCCTGATCTGAAAGGAGTAGCGATGCCATGTTTGGAATAGTGGTGATAAATCCTGCATATTGGTGTAGGTGGGTTTTTCATTACTATTGTGGAAATGCCACTTTTAGAAAGTGGACATTTCTTAGTGCTTATAACTCTATGTGCTTTGCAGTTGACTCCAATTCACATCTATGACTGGTTGACATCTACACTTTGTGCATACTTTCCAGACAGCCATCACACAGGGAGAGTTGGGTGCAACAGGGTTGCATCTGCATTCATCTGCATACTGAATGGTCTTCCTGGGCTGGGAGAGAGGGAGGCAGGACACACTTACATTTGTTTAGGCTGTGTTCTGACCTCCCACAAAGGGCTCATTTACCCCCTACTGTACGTCTGGAGCCAGGGCTGAGTTGAAAGGGGGTGCTGTTCATTTCTAAGGTTTCTTTTGAAGTTCCTCAGATCAAAGACATTTTGAGTATAAATACAGGGGCTCTGACCTCATGTTTTTAGACACTGCGTGGACTTGTAACCAGACGTTGTTGACTATACAGACTGCACATTGCCAGAAGGAACTGTTATGCTGCCAGGAAGAACCACCATTGTACTGACTTGCTTGTTGTGCTGACCTATGGTGTTCTGGGCTACAAGAAGGACTGCCACTTAGTTATGAGGACCCTGTTGTGCTGGCCTGCTGTGGGTTCCCTGCTCTTGTGCCCCCAGTTGTTCTCCTGGTACCAGTGACTGCCCAGAGTGACAAGGGGACTTTGAGTCAGGCCTCCCCAGTCACCTACAATTAAAGCGCTTAATTGGGGGTGGATCTTTGCCTTAAAGTGAATCGCATGGTAAGCTTTTCCTAGCGATCAGTCTGTGGTGAGCGCTGGTGCCCAAGTGAAGCTGTGATCCCTCTGAAAGAAGGGAACTTCATCCTTGCATGCTCAACACTCAACTGAGAGATCACTCCATACTTAGTATGCCCGAAGTCCTCCCTTGCAGCGCTGAGCTGCCTGGCTCCCAGCTGGGAGCCCCATCTGTAGTTCGCCGGAGGCCGTAAAGCAGCATACTGGCTGTCTCCCACACCCAGCGCATTTCCTTTGGATCAGCATGTGCCCCAGCTTAAGTTGGGCTGCCCAGGGTAATATGTGCGCTCACTTGACTAGCAAAAAGGGGGGGAGGGCATGCGTTAAGGGAGTCTGGATGCCTCCCAGGTAGAAACAATAGTGAGCTCAAACCCTCCCTAGGCAAGAGAAGAAGC
This sequence comes from Calotriton arnoldi, assembly GCA_963921515.1. Classification (NCBI taxonomy): domain Eukaryota; kingdom Metazoa; phylum Chordata; class Amphibia; order Caudata; family Salamandridae; genus Calotriton; species Calotriton arnoldi. The sequence goes on from CAWUFW010000051.1 coordinate 5,542,902, forward strand.
CGGGTGCCTGCTGGCCGCTCCCGGTCTGGGACTGCTTACTGAACTGCACAGGGCCCCGCCTATCCCTCGGAGGGGAGAGGCCACCACAGTGCCTTGTAATTTCTGACCTAGTGCCTTGGAAGTCAGGTACGGGCTGCCCTTGTGAACTGCATTGCATTTTCGCAGGTAGCAGTGTTCTCTTCTTGTGCCTCCTCCCCATATTGAGCACATACTTTGGGGGCCCTTGTCCACTGTGCTGGTGGCTGGAAGGGGTGAGTCCTCAGCAGAGGCCCCCCCTAGGAACTTACTCTGATCAGGAACTCAGAAATTACGGTAATCACTGTCATAGGTGTGCAGGTGTTCCTGTGCCATATGTTTTGGGGGATTTACCGTACCAGACCTAAAAGAAGAGCAGATGCGCTGGAGCCTTCGGGTTTATGGTTACAGTTGGTGATTTCTGTGCTTCCTTCATAACCTGATCTACATTCTATGCCCTAAAGTATTTACCATAGTTACTGAGGTGCTTATGAAGCACAGTATGGTGATTCATGTGTTTTCTTCAGGTCATGCTGCATTTCATGCTCACGGTGATATGTTGTTTTATGCCTTGCATTGTCAGGACAACGAGTAACATATAATGTGACTGTATATTATGCACAGTAAAGGTGCTTTAGTGACATATGTGACATATAAACTTTTCTTTTATTGCACGCATTGTGATGTTTGACCATTGCCTGGTTGGTAAAGTGATCATTGGTTCATGTAGTTTTGGTCTATGTTTATATGCGATACAGAAAAGTTTTTTTATATAATAATGCGTGGAGTCTCTTTTTGTGGTGTATTTATTCTATCACTGCTGTGAGGGTGTTGTGCAAATGCTTTACACATTGCCTCTGGGATAAGCCTGACTGCTCTTGCCAAGCTACCAAGGGGGTGAGCACAGGTTATCAATGGAGGGTAACGTACTTGCCCTGACTAGAGTGGTGGGCTCTGCCTGGCTTAGGTGCATAGCCTAGCCAACCAGAACCACCATTTCTAATACTTCTCCTGTGGTATGAAGTAAGAGAATGCATTACAATGTGTTGATAGAGGAGCCAATGCTGAACAATCATTTAAGGAAGATGCATGGTTGACTCAGCTTCATATAAGGAAGATGCATGGTTGACTCGGCTTGATATAAGGAAGATGCATGGTCGACTCAGCTTCATATAAGGAAGATGCGTGGTCGACTCAGCTTCATCTAAGGAAGTTGCGTAGTTGACTCAGCTTCATATAAGGAAGATGCATGGTTGACTCAGCTTCATATAAGGAAGATGCATGGTTGACTCAGCTTCATATAAGGAAGATGCATGGTTGACTCAGCTTCATCTAAGGAAGATGCGTGGTCGACTCAGCTTCATATAAGGAAGATGCGTGGTCGACTCAGCTTCATCTAAGGAAGATGCGTAGTTGACTCAGCTTCATATAAGGAAGATGCGTGGTCGACTCAGCTTCATATAAGGAAGATGCGTAGTTGACTCAGCTTCATATAAGGAAGATGCGTAGTTGACTCAGCTTCCTACCAGGGCCGTTTCTACAATTAGGCAAGCCTAGGCGGCCGCCTAGGGCGGCAAAAGGGGGAGGGCGGCAAAAAACACGAGTTTGGGTATCCCTTGAGTGAACAGCCGCCTAGTCTTGCCTAATGGTTGAAACGGCCCTGCCCCTTGAGTGAACGGCCTTCGACCTCGAAAGCACATTTGGGTAGCCTTCTAAAATTCGACGTGACGTGATGTTACGTTACGTTCGGCGCCACGGGCAGGGGACGTGCGCGCCCGCTCTCCACTCGATCGGAGTTGGACCTCTCTTCTCGCCTCGTGGTCACCTGCAACGCTCACCCCCAAGGCAGCGACGCACCGGGCACCCAGACTACAGGTGAGGAGAAGATCCCCCGAGGGCTGGAGGAGGGAGATGGAGGGCTGAGGCAAAGTGAAAGCTGGAGAAGCACTGAGGGCACGATGGAGGGTAGGGAGGGCTGAGGAACAGCGAAGGCTGGAGAAGCACTGAGGGCAGGAGGATGAGGGGGGAGGGAGGGTTGAGGCAAAGTGGTCGTTGGAGAAGCACTGAGTACAGGAGGAGGTGGCGGGCTAAGGCAACGTGAAGGCTGCAGAAGCGCTGAGGGCCGGAGGAGGAGGAGGGGGAGGGATGGGGAGGCAGGGTGAAGGCTGGAGAAGCGCCGAGGGAAGGAGGGTGTAGGGTGGGCTGAGGCAAAGTGAAGGTTGAAGAAGCACTGAGGGCAGGATGAGGGGAGAGTGGGCTGAGGCAAAGTGAAGGTTGGAGATGCACTAAGGGCAGGCGGAGGAGGGGGAAGGGATGGGAAGGCAGGCTGAAGGCTGAAGGCTGGAGAAGCGCCGAGGGAAGGAGGAGGATGGAGGTTGGGGTGGGCTGGGGAAAAGTGAGGGTTGAAGAAGCACTGAGGGCAGGACGAGGGGAAGTAGGCTGAGGCAAAGTGAAGGTTGGAGAAGCGCTGAGGGCAGGCTGAGGAGGGGGTACGGGGAGGCAGAGAGAAGGCTGGAGAAGCGCTGAGGGAAAGAGGATGAGGGGGGAGGGCTCATGAAAGTGAAGGCTGGAGAAGCCCTGAGGGCAGGAGGATGAGGGGGGAGGAAGGGCTGAGGAAACGTGAAGGCTGGAGAAGCGCTGAGGGAAAGAGGGGGAGGGGGCTGAGGCAAAGTGAAGCCTGGAGAAGCGCTGAGGGCCAGAAGAGGAGGGGGAGGGAGGGCTGAGGCAAAGTGAAGCCTGGAGAAGCTCTGAGGGCGGGAGGGGGCTGAGGTAAAGTGAATGATGGAGAAGCACTGAGGGCAGGAGGATGAGGGGGTGGGAGGGCTGAGGCACAGTGAATGAAGGCTGCTGATGTACTGAGGGAAGGAATGATGAAGGGGAGGGCTAAGGCAAAGTGAAGGATGGAGACGTACTGAGGGGCAGGAGGATGAGGGGGAGGGAGGGCTGAGGAAATGTGAAGGATGGAGATGCGCTGAGGGCAGGAGGATCGGGGGAGGGCTGAGGCAAAGAGAAGCCTGGAGAAGCGCTGAGGGCAGCAGGAGGAAGGGGAGGCAGGGCTGAGGCAATGTGAAGTCGGGGAAGCTCTGAGGGCAGGAGGGAGAGGGAGGGCTGAGGCAAAGTGAAGGATGGAGAAGCACTGAGGGTAGGAGGATGAGGGGGAAGGGAGGGCTGAGAAAAAGTGAAGGCTGGAGAAGCGCTGACGGAAGGAGGATGGGAGGGAGGGCTGAGGGACAGTGAAGCCTGGAGAAGCGCTGAGGGCAGGACGAGGAGGGGGCGGGAGGGCTGAGGCACAGTGAATGAAGGCTGGTGAAGTGCTGATTAACTGGACACTTATTTCTATTTCCTTTTTGGGGTGTGTTCCAACTCAAGTTCGTCCTTCAGTCTTCACCAGTCAGTTTTACGAGCGTATTTGGTGATGAATTATTATTGAATCACGTCCAAGTGTTAGATTTTTTGCAGACTTGGCTGCTTGTTAGACAATATTAACTGGTTGAATTCACTCCCTAGTACTTGGTAACCAAGAGAGGTGGGCTGAAGAATAAATTAACTTAAATGAAATTAACTAGCCGGGATGACAGGGGGAGAGAGTGATGGTAGTAAAAGGGAGGGGGCGGCATTTTTCAATTCTCGCCTAGGGCGGCAAAACACCTAGAAACGGCCCTGCTTCCTACAAGGAAGATGCATGGTCGACTCAGCTTCCAGCATAAATATCTGCATCTGAAACAAGGTGTAGGGGGGAATCTCCAAAACAGCTGCCTCTGAGGCCTGCTAGGCTGCTTCCAAAACAACCCTTGGTCGGTCACCCAGAGTAATTTTCCTCATCTTTAAAGCATTATCATTTCATGCATTTTAACACCAACTGCTTCTTGTACACGTTCAGGAACAATTTAGGGTTAAGAAAGGAGCTTACTTGGCTTATCTACTTAATGCCAGTCTACGCATATGGGTGATCTGAGAAGGAATGTATGACACCTCCGCTATCTTACTAGTTATCAGCTGATAAGCATTAGCGCCCTCACACCTAGTTTTGTGAGATGATATGATTTTGATGCTCGTTGGCCCGCTGCCAGGACAGGTGAATCCGGCTGGTTGATCTGAAGAAGAGACCTGCCAAAAGCAGAAGAGAGAACAGGAAACACTTGTCTGGCATGCCATGCCAATGAAGTAGCTGGTGTTGAACCGTATAGGATTGTGCATTGAATCTCCTGTTTAGAGTCAGGCGACCAGACGTAATCATGAAGTCCATGAATAATTGATCACACGTCACTTCTAAAATCTGTAGTCTTCACATGAGTTATACCTTATAGGTTATCCATCCATATTGTCCTTTGTAAACGATATGGCATTTAGATCACGACGCATCTGACTCAACTCTTAACCATATTTCATAGGCAATATGTCCCCATTCAAACTGTGTTCCGAAAATGTCATCGACAGAATTATATTCACTACCTTGCAAGAAGAGTGCGGTTTTCAATAACTTACCTTTTCACAGCATTTTCAAAGAGTATCACTTGAAATAGCGTGACAGTGAAAGTTTCTAAGTATAATTCTAAAAAACTTGTGAAGTTCGCCTTGCATCTAGGATCAGGGCTTTCCACAAGCACAGCTGTACACAAGATACAGTTTTGATGCAAAAATACTCCTATTTCTGCAATTGCACTTTTTTTATTTTGTATTCTGAGATAATATTTTCCCCATGGAGAACCCCTTTCCCCTTTCCCCTGACCCCTGACAATTATGGGGATATCCCATGCCCATCCCCATCCCAATAAAGGGATTTAACGTGAGAAAATATCCAGCTGTTTTCAGGGTGAGATTGTGTCATGGAGAAGTTTGAAAATACCCACAAAGTTCCAAACATTCTAGAGCATCCCCACCTGACAAGCCTCAGCCCCAGGCCCTGGTAGGAGATTTACCTATTGCGATATTATAAGATTTATGAGGGTGAATTCACATTTCCTGGATTCCTTGCACTTGTAATTGATGCTATTTCCCTGTGTAAGTTAAACCTATACGCCTAAAGACGTGAATTGCACCAGAAACCCTATGTAAACGATCATCTACATTCATCAGTTCAAGTTCTCTACATATTAGTGAAGACCATATTTCACCATAATGACAGAATGAATCATCTAACTTGCTCTGTACACATTTGTATAAAGCGCTTGAGCTGGAGGCAGTGTATTATGTAAAGATGCATGTTTTTTTTCCACCCAGTTTGTATATTTATATTTATTTGTTAAAACGTGGTCACACAAATCTACATTTTTGTTGTAGGTAACTATATTATCATATGACCAGAAATATGCTGTCCTCATGCTCCACTTTACTCATCTGACTTATGTTTCCGATGCATTATACCATCTCCTACACCATACAATATTAGGGCTGGGAATCCACACATTGCTGCATGAAGGTGCCAATTGATGATAAAGATTTGCACATTCTTTACACCAAAGCCGATGTTAAAAATGTCTTCTTTTACAATTATTTCACAACTGTTCCATTTTGGTTTGACAGCGCAGCTGTCGCCAGGCAATTATGTGAGAATCACCAGGAAAGGGGGGATGTCTCCACCCGCATGTTGGGAGCCATCCATACACGATTTAACTGGGCAGACATTGGGGGATATTCTCAAGAACGTGCGATAAACATCGCCAAAATAGGCTAACGCAATTTTTCATATCGCCGTCTATCGCGGGAAAATAACTCTGGGTCAACGTCGTATTCCCAACACGGCGGTAACATGCGATAGTTTCCCGATAACGCCTCAAATGTCCGCGATAAAATTAGCTGGACGGTGATAAAAATCTAAACCCGAACCTGAAAAAGTTGCAATGTGCCCAACTGCGATAAAGAATTCCGCGATAAGCAGCGCCAGGCCTGCAAGTCACACAAGTCAGGTGGGAAAAACCACTATAAAAGCAGCAAACAAAAACACAACCAAGACACAAACAATCGCGAAGCACCATGGAGGTAGCCGGATCAAGTACAGAGGACAACCAGAACCCCACAAGCCCCACGGAGGACCAGCCTGGGACCATCATTGGGGAGACGGTGGCAGGATTTGGGGGACCGGACTGTTGTATTGCTTTAGAATGGTAGGTATGTAATTCTGTCTTGCATGCTAGAATGTAATGTGGTGAGAGTTCTAGAGTATGGAGAGCGTCCACGGTTGCCCAGGAGGACGGTTGTATCCCTGGCTCTCACCTGTTTCCCTTATCAATCTTTAATAAAGTCTACTTCTACTACTGCATTGTCGGATCTCGTCATTACAATTGGCGACGAGTTTGAAGAACACACGCGGAGCGAGAATCAGAAAGACTGTCAGTATAATTTTTTTTTTTCTCAAACTTTATGGAAAAAAAAAAAAAGAAAAGGAACTTCAGTGTACTGCTTAGGTGCGCTATTCTACGACCTCAAGAAGCACTAAAGCACCACTCTTTGGACGGAACGGCGGTGGATCAACAGAGAATCGGTAAGAAGACTCACCGGTATGGCTGGAGACCGTTAAACGTGGCACGGTTTGAAATGGTGACAGCGTTCGGCAGCAAGCACCTTCCATCGCGCTGATTGTGGAGTTGGGAGCGTGCGTGTGCAAGTGAGCAGCGCGTCATCACGTAAGGTCACGCAACGTGACCCTGCGCAAGCGGCCATTTTGAAGGAACTCTTTGTAAACAGTGTAATCGGGGAAATGACTCGCAAAAGCATGTTTTGAAGAGAGAGTCTTCTGAACCTTATACCAACTTACAACGCTTAAAAGCGGGGAACAGGTGAGGCGGTCAAGGCGCGACTGCATCTTTTACATTATTTAAAAAAAAAAAAAAAATTGGAAAAAAAAAAAGAGAAAGTTTTTTTTTGTGTGCAATTTTAAAATTTGACAAATACGAGTAAATCTCTTATAACCTTGGGAAGTTGTCATTCAACGTATGGAACAAGGTGATCAAGAGTGTCGGATATCTACGCAAGTCATGGCACAACAAAGCTTTACTGTAAGTCCTCCACATGCTTTTTGGGCAACAGGCTCTCAGCCCACCATGAAGTGGGTGGAATGGAAAGATTATTTTATTAACTACATAGAGGCAGTGGACGAAATGGGTAAAATGAAACCTGATCAAAAGAAGAGATTGTTGCTCCATTCACTGGGTCCAATTGGGTTAAAAACGTTTTTTCGGATGGGTAAAACCACGCCTGGTGAAAATGACAATGTTTTTGAGGTAGCTCTAAAAGACCTTGATAAGTACTTTGCGCCTAAGGTGTGTATGGGGGTAATACGTTACAAATTCTTTCAGAGGAAACAAAAGCAGAGTGAACCTGTGGCTGAATGGATTGATGATCTCAAGAAGTTGGCAATTGATTGTAAGTTTGGTGACTTACATGATGATTTAGTACGTGATCAACTTGTTATGCACAGTAACAATGCTGCAATTCAGGACCGTCTGTGGGTTAGTGGTGATGCACCTTTGGAAAATGTTTTAGCCATTTTACGCAAGGCGGAACTATCAGGAAGGTGCGCAAATGAAGTCAGAGAGCATGGAAAGGATGTGGGAGCAGTCTGCAAAGTACAAAGTGGCAACAGAGAACATTTTCCGCAAAGTTATGGACGTGGTCAAAACTATTATAAGAGGAGCTCTTGGCCTGAGAAGAAAATGGAAGATATAAAATGTTATCGTTGTGGGAGCAGAGAACATTTAGCCTTCAGTAAATTCTGTGCTGCGATTAAAAAAAAATGTAGCGTGTGCGGCCTTATCGGCCATTTAAGCAAAATGTGCAGAAGGAAAGGCAACAACATTAAGTGTGTATGGGATGCGGAGAGTGGAGACACTGATGTGGAAAACAGTAATGACAGTGACTGCGTAAAAAATTTGCTGGGGAATTTTGTCATTAATATTAGTGACGACTCAATGGAGGGTAAACCCATTTGTGAGATATCTTTAGGTGGAGTGAGTATAAATATTTTTGCTGACTCAGGCTCGCCATACACTATAGTCAATGAAAATGTATGGAGAGACAAATTTATTTAAAAAATCGGACCAGAGTTGCTTACCTCAGATGTCAACCCTGTGAGTTTCACAGGTGAAAAGATAAATATGCTAGGGTTTAGGTGGCTTAAGTTTTTATTCAAGGGCAGAACATCTAGAGGAAAGTTATATGTAGCAAAGTTTGGTCCTTCTGTTCTGGGTTGGCGGGATCAGAAAAATCTCCATATCATTTTGGATCCCAATGGCGAAGAGAAAGTGCTTGTTATTGATGACACCAGTAAATTAGAGGAGGAGTTAGCTAACAAATTTGCTGATGTCTTTAAAAAAAAATTGGGAGCACTTAAGGGGTTTGAGCATAGGATTGTTCTTAAGAAGGAGGCGGAACCCAAAATCCACAAAGCTAGGCCCATTCCGTTACTGATAAGAGAGGAGGTTGTTAAAGAAATCGAAGGTCTTTTGGAAAAAGGGATACAAAAGGGGATGATGGACGGAACGCTTGAGCCAATCAAACACTCACCCCCAGTCAACTGATCTGGGTTTAATCCATCATCATTCTTTAGCTCACTCCACCACCCCAGTTCAGACATGGCCATATGCAAATCAGTCTGACCCTGTGCCTCATGGGAACAGTCCAGCCCGAACTGCCAAGCCATGTCTTCCCTGGACCGGAAACAAGCATCCTAGGACCGGTTTCTGGCATTCCAGCCGTCATCAGCGAGGCTTGCTTGAATCCAGTGGCAAAGTGAGCAAGGGACCCACGTCTGGGCATACCCCCGCCAACTTAGGGCGAACAAAGCGATACAAAAGGGGATGATGGACGGACCGCTTGAGCCAATCAAACACTCACCCCCAGTCAACTGATCTGGGTTTAATCCATCATCATTCTTTAGCTCACTCCACCACCCCAGTTCAGACATGGCCATATGCAAATCAGTCTGACCCTGTGCCTCATGGGAACAGTCCAGCCCGAACTGCCAAGCCATGTCTTCCTGGACCGGAAACAAGCATCCTAGGACCGGTTTCTGGCATTCCAGCCGTCATCAGCCAGGCTTGCTTGAATCCAGTGGCAAAGTGAGCAAGGGACCCACGTCTGGGCATACCCCCGCCAACTTAGGGCGAACAAAGCGATACAAAAGGGGATGATGGACGGAACGCTTGAGCCAATCAAACACTCACCCCCAGTCAACTGATCTGGGTTTAATCCATCATCATTCTTTAGCTCACTCCACCACCCCAGTTCAGACATGGCCATATGCAAATCAGTCTGACCCTGTGCCTCATGGGAACAGTCCAGCCCGAACTGCCAAGCCATGTCTTCCCTGGACCGGAAACAAGCATCCTAGGACCGGTTTCTGGCATTCCAGCCGTCATCAGCCAGGCTTGCTTGAATCCAGTGGCAAAGTGAGCAAGGGACCCACGTCTGGGCATACCCCCGCCAACTTAGGGCGAACAAAGCGATACAAAAGGGGATGATGGACGGAACGCTTGAGCCAATCAAACACTCACCCCCAGTCAACTGATCTGGGTTTAATCCATCATCATTCTTTAGCTCACTCCACCACCCCAGTTCAGACATGGCCATATGCAAATCAGTCTGACCCTGTGCCTCATGGGAACAGTCCAGCCCGAACTGCCAAGCCATGTCTTCCCTGGACCGGAAACAAGCATCCTAGGACCGGTTTCTGGCATTCCAGCCGTCATCAGCCAGGCTTGCTTGAATCCAGTGGCAAAGTGAGCAAGGGACCCACGTCTGGGCATACCCCCGCCAACTTAGGGCGAACAAAGCGATACAAAAGGGGATGATGGACGGAACGCTTGAGCCAATCAAACACTCACCCCCAGTCAACTGATCTGGGTTTAATCCATCATCATTCTTTAGCTCACTCCACCACTCCAGTTCAGACATGGCCATATGCAAATCAGTCTGACCCTGTGCCTCATGGGAACAGTCCAGCCCGAACTGCCAAGCCATGTCTTCCCTGGACCGGAAACAAGCATCCTAGGACCGGTTTCTGGCATTCCAGCCGTCATCAGCCAGGCTTGCTTGAATCCAGTGGCAAAGTGAGCAAGGGACCCACGTCTGGGCATACCCCCGCCAACTTAGGGCGAACAAAGCGATACAAAAGGGGATGATGGACGGAACGCTTGAGCCAATCAAACACTCACCCCCAGTCAACTGATCTGGGTTTAATCCATCATCATTCTTTAGCTCACTCCACCACCCCAGTTCAGACATGGCCATATGCAAATCAGTCTGACCCTGTGCCTCATGGGAACAGTCCAGCCCGAACTGCCAAGCCATGTCTTCCCTGGACCGGAAACAAGCATCCTAGGACCGGTTTCTGGCATTCCATCCGTCATCAGCCAGGCTTGCTTGAATCCAGTGGCAAAGTGAGCAAGGGACCCACGTCTGGGCATACCCCGCCAACTTAGGGCGAACAAAGCGATACAAAAGGGGATGATGGACGGAACAGCTTGAGCCAATCAAACACTCACCCCCAGTCAACTGATCTGGGTTTAATCCATCATCATTCTTTAGCTCACTCCACCACCCCAGTTCAGACATGGCCATATGCAAATCAGTCTGACCCTGTGCCTCATGGGAACAGTCCAGCCCGAACTGCCAAGCCATGTCTTCCCTGGACCGGAAACAAGCATCCTAGGACCGGTTTCTGGCATTCCAGCCGTCATCAGCCAGGCTTGCTTGAATCCAGTGGCAAAGTGAGCAAGGGACCCACGTCTGGGCATACCCCCGCCAACTTAGGGCGAACAAAACGATACAAAAGGGGATGATGGACGGAACGCTTGAGCCAATCAAACACTCACCCCCAGTCAACTGATCTGGGTTTAATCCATCATCATTCTTTAGCTCACTCCACCACCCCAGTTCAGACATGGCCATATGCAAATCAGTCTGACCCTGTGCCTCATGGGAACAGTCCAGCCCGAACTGCCAAGCCATGTCTTCCCTGGACCGGAAACAAGCATCCTAGGACCGGTTTCTGGCATTCCAGCCGTCATCAGCCAGGCTTGCTTGAATCCAGTGGCAAAGTGAGCAAGGGACCCACGTCTGGGCATACCCCCGCCAACTTAGGGCGAACAAAGCGATACAAAAGGGGATGATGGACGGAACGCTTGAGCCAATCAAACACTCACCCCCAGTCAACTGATCTGGGTTTAATCCATCATCATTCTTTAGCTCACTCCACCACCCCAGTTCAGACATGGCCATATGCAAATCAGTCTGACCCTGTGCCTCATGGGAACAGTCCAGCCCGAACTGCCAAGCCATGTCTTCCCTGGACCGGAAACAAGCATCCTAGGATCGGTTTCTGGCATTCCAGCCGTCATCAGCCAGGCTTGCTTGAATCCAGTGGCAAAGTGAGCAAGGGACCCACGTCTGGGCATACCCCCGCCAACTTAGGGCGAACAAAGCGATACAAAAGGGGATGATGGACGGAACGCTTGAGCCAATCAAACACTCACCCCCAGTCAACTGATCTGGGTTTAATCCATCATCATTCTTTAGCTCACTCCACCACCCCAGTTCATACATGGCCATATGCAAATCAGTCTGACCCTGTGCCTCATGGGAACAGTCCAGCCCGAACTGCCAAGCCATGTCTTCCCTGGACCGGAAACAAGCATCCTAGGACCGGTTTCTGGCATTCCAGCCGTCATCAGCCAGGCTTGCTTGAATCCAGTGGCAAAGTGAGCAAGGGACCCACGTCTGGGCATACCCCCGCCAACTTAGGGCGAACAAAGCGATACAAAAGGGGATGATGGACGGAACGCTTGAGCCAATCAAACACTCACCCCCAGTCAACTGATCTGGGTTTAATCCATCATCATTCTTTAGCTCACTCCACCACCCCAGTTCAGACATGGCCATATGCAAATCAGTCTGACCCTGTGCCTCATGGGAACAGTCCAGCCCGAACTGCCAAGCCATATCTTCCCTGGACCGGAAACAAGCATCCTAGGACCGGTTTCTGGCATTCCAGCCGTCATCAGCCAGGCTTGCTTGAATCCAGTGGCAAAGTGAGCAAGGGACCCACGTCTGGGCATACCCCCGCCAACTTAGGGCGAACAAAGCGATACAAAAGGGGATGATGGACGGAACGCTTGAGCCAATCAAACACTCACCCCCAGTCAACTGATCTGGGTTTAATCCATCATCATTCTTTAGCTCACTCCACCACCCCAGTTCAGACATGGCCATATGCAAATCAGTCTGACCCTGTGCCTCATGGGAACAGTCCAGCCCGAACTGCCAAGCCATGTCTTCCCTGGACCGGAAACAAGCATCCTAGGACCGGTTTCTGGCATTCCAGCCGTCATCAGCCAGGCTTGCTTGAATCCAGTGGCAAAGTGAGCAAGGGACCCACGTCTGGGCATACCCCCGCCAACTTAGGGCAAACAAAGCGATACAAAAGGGGATGATGGACGGAACGCTTGAGCCAATCAAACACTCACCCCCAGTCAACTGATCTGGGTTTAATCCATCATCATTCTTTAGCTCACTCCACCACCCCAGTTCAGACATGGCCATATGCAAATCAGTCTGACCCTGTGCCTCATGGGAACAGTCCAGCCCGAACTGCCAAGCCATGTCTTCCTGGACCGGAAACAAGCATCCTAGGACCGGTTTCTGGCATTCCAGCCGTCATCAGCCAGGCTTGCTTGAATCCAGTGGCAAAGTGAGCAAGGGACCCACGTCTGGGCATACCCCCGCCAACTTAGGGCGAACAAAGCGATACAAAAGGGGATGATGGACGGAACGCTTGAGCCAATCAAACACTCACCCCCAGTCAACTGATCTGGGTTTAATCCATCATCATTCTTTAGCTCACTCCACCACCCCAGTTCAGACATGACCATATGCAAATCAGTCTGACCCTGTGCCTCATGGGAACAGTCCAGCCCAAACTGCCAAGCCATGTCTTCCCTGGACCGGAAACAAGCATCCTAGGACCGGTTTCTGGCATTCCAGCCGTCATCAGCCAGGCTTGCTTGAATCCAGTGGCAAAGTGAGCAAGGGACCCACGTCTGGGCATACCCCGCCAACTTAGGGCGAACAAAGCGATACAAAAGGGGATGATGGACGGAACGCTTGAGCCAATCAAACACTCACCCCCAGTCAACTGATCTGGGTTTAATCCATCATCATTCTTTAGCTCACTCCACCACCCCAGTTCAGACATGGCCATATGCAAATCAGTCTGACCCTGTGCCTCATGGGAACAGTCCAGCCCGAACTGCCAAGCCATGTCTTCCCTGGACCGGAAACAAGCATCCTAGGATCGGTTTCTGGCATTCCAGCCGTCATCAGCCAGGCTTGCTTGAATCCAGTGGCAAAGTGAGCAAGGGACCCACGTCTGGGCATACCCCCGCCAACTTAGGGCGAACAAAGCGATACAAAAGGGGATGATGGACGGAACGCTTGAGCCAATCAAACACTCACCCCCAGTCAACTGATCTGGGTTTAATCCATCATCATTCTTTAGCTCACTCCACCACCCCAGTTCATACATGGCCATATGCAAATCAGTCTGACCCTGTGCCTCATGGGAACAGTCCAGCCCGAACTGCCAAGCCATGTCTTCCCTGGACCGGAAACAAGCATCCTAGGACCGGTTTCTGGCATTCCAGCCGTCATCAGCCAGGCTTGCTTGAATCCAGTGGCAAAGTGAGCAAGGGACCCACGTCTGGGCATACCCCCGCCAACTTAGGGCGAACAAAGCGATACAAAGGGGATGATGGACGGAACGCTTGAGCCAATCAAACACTCACCCCCAGTCAACTGATCTGGGTTTAATCCATCATCATTCTTTAGCTCACTCCACCACCCCAGTTCAGACATGGCCATATGCAAATCAGTCTGACCCTGTGCCTCATGGGAACAGTCCAGCCCGAACTGCCAAGCCATATCTTCCCTGGACCGGAAACAAGCATCCTAGGACCGGTTTCTGGCATTCCAGCCGTCATCAGCCAGGCTTGCTTGAATCCAGTGGCAAAGTGAGCAAGGGACCCACGTCTGGGCATACCCCGCCAACTTAGGGCGAACAAAGCGATACAAAAGGGGATGATGGACGGAACGCTTGAGCCAATCAAACACTCACCCCCAGTCAACTGATCTGGGTTTAATCCATCATCATTCTTTAGCTCACTCCACCACCCCAGTTCAGACATGGCCATATGCAAATCAGTCTGACCCTGTGCCTCATGGGAACAGTCCAGCCCGAACTGCCAAGCCATGTCTTCCCTGGACCGGAAACAAGCATCCTAGGACCGGTTTCTGGCATTCCAGCCGTCATCAGCCAGGCTTGCTTGAATCCAGTGGCAAAGTGAGCAAGGGACCCACGTCTGGGCATACCCCCGCCAACTTAGGGCAAACAAAGCGATACAAAAGGGATGATGGACGGAACGCTTGAGCCAATCAAACACTCACCCCCAGTCAACTGATCTGGGTTTAATCCATCATCATTCTTTAGCTCACTCCACCACCCCAGTTCAGACATGGCCATATGCAAATCAGTCTGACCCTGTGCCTCATGGGAACAGTCCAGCCCGAACTGCCAAGCCATGTCTTCCCTGGACTGGAAACAAGCATCCTAGGACCGGTTTCTGGCATTCCAGCCGTCATCAGCCAGGCTTGCTTGAATCCAGTGGCAAAGTGAGCAAGGGACCCACGTCTGGGCATACCCCCGCCAACTTAGGGCGAACAAAGCGATACAAAAGGGGATGATGGACGGAACGCTTGAGCCAATCAAACACTCACCCCCAGTCAACTGATCTGGGTTTAATCCATCATCATTCTTTAGCTCACTCCACCACCCCAGTTCAGACATGGCCATATGCAAATCAGTCTGACCCTGTGCCTCATGGGAACAGTCCAGCCCAAACTGCCAAGCCATGTCTTCCCTGGACCGGAAACAAGCATCCTAGGACCGGTTTCTGGCATTCCAGCCGTCATCAGCCAGGCTTGCTTGAATCCAGTGGCAAAGTGAGCAAGGGACCCACGTCTGGGCATACCCCGCCAACTTAGGGCGAACAAAGCGATACAAAAGGGGATGATGGACGGAACGCTTGAGCCAATCAAACACTCACCCCCAGTCAACTGATCTGGGTTTAATCCATCATCATTCTTTAGCTCACTCCACCACCCCAGTTCAGACATGGCCATGTGCAAATCAGTCTGACCCTGTGCCTCATGGGAACAGTCCAGCCCGAACTGCCAAGCCATGTCTTCCCTGGACCGGAAACAAGCATCCTAGGACCGGTTTCTGGCATTCCAGCCATCATCAGCCAGGCTTGCTTGAATCCAGTGGCAAAGTGAGCAAGGGACCCACGTCTGGGCATACCCCCGCCAACTTAGGGCGAACAAAGCGATACAAAAGGGGATGATGGACGGAACGCTTGAGCCAATCAAACACTCACCCCCAGTCAACTGATCTGGGTTTAATCCATCATCATTCTTTAGCTCACTCCACCACCCCAGTTCAGACATGGCCATATGCAAATCAGTCTGACCCTGTGCCTCATGGGAACAGTCCAGCCCGAACTGCCAAGCCATGTCTTCCCTGGACCGGAAACAAGCATCCTAGGACCGGTTTCTGGCATTCCAGCCGTCATCAGCCAGGCTTGCTTGAATCCAGTGGCAAAGTGAGCAAGGGACCCACGTCTGGGCATACCCCCGCCAACTTAGGGCGAACAAAGCGATACAAAAGGGGATGATGGACGGAACGCTTGAGCCAATCAAACACTCACCCCCAGTCAACTGATCTGGGTTTAATCCATCATCATTCTTTAGCTCACTCCACCACCCCAGTTCAGACATGGCCATATGCAAATCAGTCTGACCCTGTGCCTCATGGGAACAGTCCAGCCCGAACTGCCAAGCCATGTCTTCCCTGGACCGGAAACAAGCATCCTAGGACCGGTTTCTGGCATTCCAGCCGTCATCAGCCAGGCTTGCTTGAATCCAGTGGCAAAGTGAGCAAGGGACCCACGTCTGGGCATACCCCCGCCAACTTAGGGCGAACAAAGCGATACAAAAGGGGATGATGGACGGAACGCTTGAGCCAATCAAACACTCACCCCCAGTCAACTGATCTGGGTTTAATCCATCATCATTCTTTAGCTCACTCCACCACCCCAGTTCAGACATGGCCATAGAAAAAGGGGTCATTGAAGAAGTGGAAAGTTCGGAGTGGATTTCTCCGGTGGTGGTAGCCCGGAAGAGCAATGGCAAGATTCGTTTATGCATTGACTTGCGCCACCTGAATAATCATATAGTCATCGACAAGTTTCCTTTACCTAGAATAAACGAAATGGTGTCATCTCTTAATGGGGCAAGCTGGTTTTCAACCATTGATCTGTCAGCGGCATACCACCAGGTGGTACTCACACCTGAATCGAGGAAATTCACGGCGTTCATTACACCCTTCGGCTGCTACCAATTTAAGCGCATGCCTTTCGGGCTCGCTTCGGCAGCGGCCGTTTTTCAACGTATTATGCATAAGTTGTTTAGCAAAACGTTGGGTGTATGTTTTTTCCAAGATGATATTTTGATTGCTGCCAAGAACAAAGTGGAACATGACCATATTTTGAATAATGTTTTGTGTGTTTTGCAGGATGTGGGGTTGACAGTTGAACTTAGCAAATGTAAATTTGCGCAAAGGAGTGTAACCTATTTGGGCCACGTCATCTGTGAGGAAGGAGTGAAACCCAAACCCTCATTGATCAATGCTATCATGGGGGCAGGTACCCCTAACAACAAAGAGGAAATAAGGTCCTTCCTTGGTATGGCTGAGTACTGTGCCAAGTTCATTCCCAACTTTGCCAGTAAGGTGCACAACATACGTTCCTTGCTCAGAAAGAATGTGAAATTTGAATGGTCCAAGGAGTGTGAGTCAGAATTTGTTGAGATTAAGGGTGAATTACAGAAGGTCTCTGCGTTGAGTAGTTTTGATCCCAATGCGGAATGCTACATAACCACGGATGCAAGTGATAAGGGATTAGGTGCCGTTCTTTCACAAAGAGGTCAACATGGCTCAGAAAAGATAATACTTTTTGCGTCTAGAGCATTGTCACCTACTGAGAGCAGGTACCCGATTATAGAGAGAGAGGCACTTGCTTGTGCCTGGGCCTTAGAACATTTTCGTGCTTTTGTGTGGGGCAAGCCGATTGTCGTTCGTACTGACCATCGTCCCCTAGTGAAAATTTTGACCACTGAAGGGAGTATTGGAGCCTCAGCCAGATTGGCTAGAATTTCCATGAGGATGAAAGAATTTGTGTACAAGATTGTTTACGTGCCAGGGAAGGATAACGTAGTTGCCGACTGTTTGTCTAGATTTCCTCTTCCCTTAGAGGATTGTGTAGATGACCCTTGGGGTAATTATAGTATTGCTTTCATTCAGGATTCTGGTACCCCTGCCATTTCCAAGATGGAATGGTTGGAGGAACAGAACAAAGATAATATTTTACAGATGGTGATGGAGTACATATGCAAGGGTTGGCCTAGGAAAGATAATATCACGGAGGAGTTGAGACCGTTTTGGGAGGTGAGAATGGAGCTGTCGGTGGACAGAGATTTGGTTTTAAGAGGTGATAGAGTAATTCCACCTAAGGCTGTACGGAATAAGATGTTGTGGCTATGCCATGAAGGACAATTTGGTGTAATAAGAACAAAGCTGGTGGTTAAGGGAATTTTCTGGTGGCCGAAAGTTGATTCAGAGGTGGAAAGATTCGTAAGGGAATGTACGGTTTGCAATTCGGCAGATAAATCTTTGAAAACGCTGAGACCTCCCATGTGCGAAGGCATAATTCCTAGCCTTCCTTGGGAGATAGTTGCGGTGGATATTTTTGGACCTGTTGGTGAGGAAAAGGAATTTGGTTTGGTGGCCATTGATTTATTTTCCAAGTGGCCTGTTGTCAAAATTGTGGAAAATGTGAATACTGGCACTGTTTTAAAGTTCCTAGATAAGATCTTTGTAAGAGAAGGTTTACCAGCTTGTATTGTAAGCGACAACGGAGTGCAGTTCACTTCTAAGGAAGCTAAACTTTATTTTGAGAAGTGTGGGATCAAACACAGAACCACTTCCCTGTATAACCCAAGTGGGAATCGCGTTGTGGAGCGATTTAACAGGGTTATCAAGGGGGTAATACAAGCTGCTGTAAATAAACGCTTAGACTGGAAAATGGAAATCAACAAAGCTGTTTGGTCTTATAGAGTGACTACACATGCTTCCACAGGGTGGTCTCCTTTTGTTATTATGAGGGGTAGGAAACCCAGATGCAAATTTAGTCCAGGATGGTTAGTAGAAGGTGGTGTGCAGGAATGGTCTCCTGAGGATGTGAAAAAGAAATTAGTTCAAATCCATGAAGCAAGTAAGGAGTATTATGACAAGAGCCGGGGTACCAAGGCTACTAGTGTGGAGGTTGGAGATTGGGTCCGGATTAAAAAACCTGGCAAGGTGCCCAAGGGTTTGAGTCAGTTTGAGACACCTCAGGAGGTGGTGGAAGTGTTCAACAATGCAGTAAAATTAAAGGATGGTAAGGTATGGAACCTAAAAAGAGTCGCTTTTGATCTCAACCCAGAACATAACATAGATGTTGGGGAGTGTTCACCTCATGGTAATGATTTCAATGCAGATTGGGTTGAAGATTACTTTTCAACGAGTACAGTCCAATCTAGTATGTCTTCCGAGGTGCGTGAGGGGACAGAATGTATTGAAAGCAACCAAAGTTCCT
Organism: Calotriton arnoldi; assembly: GCA_963921515.1. NCBI lineage: Eukaryota > Metazoa > Chordata > Amphibia > Caudata > Salamandridae > Calotriton > Calotriton arnoldi. The sequence continues at coordinate 5,561,657 of CAWUFW010000051.1, forward strand.
TGAATGAGGGAGGTGTGACTCTGGGAGAGTTGCATCATCTGGCCATTTCAACTGACACCATTCCGGCTGAGAGTACCAACACCAATGTTTTGGAGGAGTGTGATTCCTCTCTGTGCAGTGGAGGGGAAGAGGTCATTGGAAGAAGGAAGAGGACTCTTCCGGGATGGTTAAAGGATTATGTAGTCTGATTGTTAGTTCTTCGCTTACAGTTATTGTATTGGTTATTGCATTAAGTTTCCTTGTTTTTTTTTCCATTTACACTTCGTTTGTTTTGTTCTTCTTTGTCTATTGTAAGGGGGGGATGTGTTGTATTGCTTTAGAATGGTAGGTATGTAATTCTGTCTTGCATGCTAGAATGTAATGTGGTGAGAGTTCCAGAGTATGGAGAGCGTCCACGGTTGCCCAGGAGGACGGTTGTATCCCTGGCTCTCACCTGTTTCCCTTATCAATCTTTAATAAAGTCTACTTCTACTACTGCATCGTCGGATCTCGTCATTACACGGACACTGCACAACATGACCTGATCCAACAGCAACAGGGTGAGTAACGACCAGGGACTGGCGGGACGGGGGGAGATGGGCACAGTGGCACACATGCACAATTAAGTATAGCACATCTGCGGACAAACCATGCCCAAGAGTCACAATTCCGAACAAGAGACAAATTTACCCAAGTCCGCAACATCTCAGCACTGTATAAACACAGAAGTGAAAGGCCTACCGCCTGAAAAGGATAAGGGCCAGCCAAATCAGAGCTGAAGGGGTAACTCACCCACAATGCAGCACACACACATAAGAATCAGAGCACCTCAACATTGACAACAATGTGGTACAAAATGCAACATTCACACAAAAGAACAGAGGACACAACTGCTGCCGCTTGTGTGTAGAAAATGGCCATTCGCATGTGGCATAGCAGGAAACTGTGAGATGATAATGTACAAGTACACCCTCACATCCCTGATGGTGCTGAGATGTCAACTGTCCCGCATCAAATTGGCATCTCCTCACAAACAGTCACAATGTACATTGTCATGCAGTCTGTATGTAAACTTGTACAATGCGTGAACATACATGTGAACACAATGTCAATCTGCATCTCCCCTTCACATTGCAGAGGGAGAATCAATACCTCCTGCAGAGCAGACCCAACAACACAGCACTGATGATGAAGAGGACCACACCAACATCTACACCGACGCCCTCCAACAGCTCATGGACAGCTCCGGCACCCCACCTCCAGCAGCAGGGCAGCCCAGCTTCATCGATGAGAGCCCACCCCCTGCACAGACCACACAGCAGGAAGCACCCACCACCACGGCTGTCTCCCAGGACCCCCATGACCAACACATGGCATTCCAACGCCGTGTGTACGGGTGCCAGGAGAAGATGGCTGACCAGCTGCGGGTGGGGTCCGAACTCATGTCAGCCAAACTAGATGCCATACGTGGGTGTCTAAGTCCCATTAGGGACGACTTACAGTCCCTAACGGACACCCACTGTCCGCTCCATGCTCTCCAACAATCCATGGCTGACATCGCTGGAGTCATGACTCTGAGCCAAGAACAACTGTCTAGTCAGAGTGGCTCCAGCGATGTCAGCCGGGAGTTGGGACACATAAGGAGAATGATGGAGAGCTTGGAGCGGATGCAGGCGGAAAGAATGTTTGCCACGGCTGCACACCAGTTAGATGTAGCTGTGATCCTCCATGCCCTGCAGATCCTCGTCATGGCATTGCCACCACAAGGCCTGGCGCGGATGAATGCTGCTGCTACTACTCCATCCACATCTCCACCCCCTGAAGTGTCAGTGCCACACACTGCGGCAGACATTCCACCTCCGGCCCCTGATGTGTCACTGCCACACAGTGATGCAGACAAAACACCACCACCCGCATGTGAGGCACCGGACACATCAGAGGACGGAGATGATGATGAATCGGGCTTTGTGGCAAGAATGAAGTGGTAGCATTCATCTCCGCCATATAGCCTGTTTCAGCTTGGTTCTGCCCTCTGCATCATGCCCTGGAATAACACCTTCCACTGTCCCCTGATACACTCAGTGACACTTACCTTGGATCTCGACATGGACTGCCATATTTGGTTTGGTTACCAATGACACAGCAAGCACACTGCGGACTGAAGTCTTCCACTCCCGATGAACTTGTCAATCCCTAAAGGACTCCGGCTGGCCCTCCACGGGGCAACATTGCAAAGTGGGGTTTGCATGGCCCTGTACTGCTCCAGCTTCAACACTCCACTGAATGTGAATAAAACATTCTAATTCACACAGATGTGTCATGGCTATGCTCAATCAAGTATGAAAGTATGGATGAATGTACGGACAGTGATTCCCAAAAAAGGTACTCCCTGGGTAATGCTATCAGTGCGCATGTATGGCCGTGACCCAGATAGGCAGTGAGACACACATTGTCATTCAAACCAACACTCATCACAGTTGAATACAAGTGAAGGTGCGTAGATTTTATTAGCATATGCGTGTCAGTACGTGCAAGATGAGTGCCACAACATGCTGACCAATGCAGCGGTATGTCAGAATGAGGAACGTTGCCAAGCGCCGCTGACCACTCCGGGGGAGTGCCTCACCTTTCACAGGTGTGTGTTGTTCGGCGTTGTTGTCTGCTCATGTATTCGGAGTCCAGGCGAATGCAGCCATGTCCACTGTTGTCGTGGGATATGTGACCAGATCTCCAAGATGCAACAAGGTGTTGGGACATGTGCAATGGGTTCCAATCTGTTGTGGCTGCAGGTATGCAGTTACTCGTCCATAAAAGCGATTGCAGCTTCGTAGGCTATCATTTCTAACATGAGCTTGTTGTCGACTTCATCAAACAGGACGGCGAGGCCATCCATTAGCAGGTCCGTACAGATGTGCTGCGTCCACCCCCTTTCACCAATTAGCACTACAGCCCAATAGGGGAGCGGTTCAATGTGGTCACTGCACACGAGGAGTTGTGCAATCTCCCAGGTCCAGCTACCAGCATGTATGCCAAGTATCAAGGCATCCCATAAACGTGTATCACGGTGACACTTCTGGTCGTGGGCCAACAGGGGGCGCACACACATGTCAAAATCCAGTTCAGCTACCGTCCTGTTGAATAGGCAGACATCCATGGACCACTCGACATCCATGGACCATGCACGATCGACAATGCAACACAGGCTGAACGCAGGTGACGTTGGCAAGGCGGAAGCTTAGCCGGTAACTGATCCGCAGCACTACCAATGGCAGTACCCCCAGTAAATGCAGCATACGTGCACGGTACAGTTCCACGTGACAGGGGTTGTGCATGTGTCCGGGATATTCTGCCATTGCGTTAGTGGCTCTGGTTGAAGCGGCACTGTTCTGACCTGCGCCAGTTCTGTGGATGAAATGCCACAGCTCGGATCAATGAGTTGTTTTAGTGTGCAACGGTTGTACGCCTGGGATGGTGTGGGAGTAAGTGTGAAGGCCATTCCATGCAAGATAACTTCGAGCAAGGACTTCTGTGTGTGGGGTGTGTATACGTTGGTCTTTCGTCGGCCTGTGCGTAGTGTGGGAGTCAACATCAGCTGCTATAGTATCTGTCAGGGGGTGCCGGGCACATGCAATTCCGAGGTCGGAGGTGCAGATGTGCTTCCGCCTGATAGTTCAGACAAAGGAGCTTTTATCCCTTATGTTAGTCTCTCATCTGCTTGCATTCAGGAATTGTGAAGTGGCTTGTTGGGGGTGGGGTGGGATGTGTGCGACTTTGGGATTCATGTTTGACATGTCTTGCATGTGGCAAATGTGCGGCATCACTGTGTGTTGCGTTGCCTCACAGCTGCTCCTCCCTCCCCCGAGCCTATTTACTTGTGCGCGCAGCGCGGTTGCATCACTTGCACTCCTACGGCACACCATTGTCATGCCTGTCTGCGCATGTCCACAAGCCTGACAACCACACTGTGATGTTATCCGTTGAAGGTGGGCGGCCACGTGAGTGTAGGCCTATGGTATGGATAGGGCGGACACAGATGTAGAGTTCATGCGTGGCTGAACTCGCGCTGCGAGTAGGTCTAGGCATTTGGCTCTTGCTGCGGCATTACAGATACACACAACACTTGGCATGTATGAGCCAAGACCCCGAGCGGTCTTGCGCTCCTTCATTTCTCCGTTCGTGCGAGCCCGCCCTCGGTGCATGCTACATTGCAACATTGTCGATTGTGGGCAGGGTGGCGCCGACACTACAACAGAGACGCACGCATTAGTTACTTCCTAGTCCAGGCCAGAACCGAACCACGCCCAGAGCCCCTGGCAAATCCTTCACACCCCTACACTGGCCTGGCGTACGCCGGCCCAGCCCACTCCGCTTACGCTTACAGGGGGGGACGACAGAGCTACGTTTCCAAGGTCTTAGACACTGCCTGAGGTGACATGGTTGCGTCCGCAGTCCACAGCACAATGTAAGGTGGTAGGGCCCTGGCCCATCATGCATACATAATGACCACAAGGACACACTTAGATAGATAGTGGAACTGGCTACGGGCACGTGCGCCCGGCAACTTATTATTGCCAGGGTCACATGTCCAGTGACGCCTGTGCTGGATGGGTGTGGGGTGAGTGTAAGCCAGCACTCAGGGAGTGGTTGGCGCTGGCAACAACTAGAACAGTGATCTTCGTATTACACACACAGATTCAAACATAAAGGGTCCATGACTTGTGGTGCACTGAGGTAGGGGCACCAGAGATGAGCGTGCTCATGTGAAGTGATTGTTAATCATTGTGTCCCTTCGGGATATTCCCGCTGCAGCTGCAGTGGGGTGTGGTACACCTGCCTCATCTTCATCATCATAGTCCCAGGTCTTCCTCACTGCCTGAGGCGACATTGTTGCGTCAGCTGTCCACAGCACAAAACTCAATCATAAAGGGTACATGTGTTGTGGTGCACTGAGTTGGTGGCACCTGAAGCGCTCAGCGGGTGCGCAGCCTGCGATGATGCGTCGTCCGGGCGGGCCGCACTGGAAGCAATGTCTGTTGCCTACTGGACTGTGCCATTAATAAATCAAGACTCAATTTGAATTGTGAGCCCTGCTGACTGCAGTGTAGGCCGGAGGCAGCAGTCAGAAAGGGCCCACAGCCACGTGGCGATGACTTGTGGTGCACTGAGTTGGTGGGACCTGAAGCGCTCAGCGGGTGTGCAGCCAGAGATGATGGCGTGTCCTCGCAGGTCAGGATTGGATTTGATTTGAGCACCCTCCTGACCGCAGTGTAGGCCGGAGGCAGCGGTCAGAAAGGGCCCACAGCCACGTGGCGATGACTTGTGGTGCACTGAGTTGGTGGCACCTGAAGCGCTCAGCGGGTGTGCATCCAGAGATGAAGGCGTGTCCTCGCAGGTCAGGATTGGATTTGATTTGAGCACCCTGCTGACCGCAGTGTAGGCCGCAGACAGTAGTCAGCACACACATAACTCCGCGGTGCTGTGCCGCTGGGTGCGCTGGGGGCCTGTATCGCGGACCCCAGCGATCGGCTGAGGAGGCTGGAGGTAATGGCGGCGGACTCGTGGCAGGGTGAGGGGCGCCTCCCTGGCAGACGCGTTGGCCATCCGGGAAGTGAACCACGCCCAGAGCCCCGGCCTATTTATTCGCACTCTTACGCTGGCCTGGCGTACGCTGGCCCAGCCCACTCCACTTACGCTTACAGGGGGGGACGACACGGATACATGACCGGGGTCTTCCCCACTGCCTGAGGTAACATGGTTGCGTCCACTGTCCACAACACTACAAACACCAGCAGTATGTGTCCACATGGACATGTCTGTGCTCTGCATACTGTAGTCTGTCCAGCACATCACCGCCACACTTGACATTGTGTACATTCTTATTCATGGGTGACTTGCCTCCTTCACACATACTTGGTTCCCACCTCTCCCCACATTCTGCAATTGTGTGGCTGAGGGGCCATGCCGTTTGGGAAGGTCAGCTGTCTTGTTCTGCGCTGCCTCGGTGGTAGTCCGGGGGGTCCTGGGGATGGTGGCGGTGGCTGTTGTGGCCCTCTTGGGTCTCCGAGCTGCATGGTCAGTAGCTCCATGACATGTGTTGGTCTTCAGATGTGGCTCTGGGCTGGGCTCCCTTTCATGTTGCAGGTTATCGTCCTGCTTTACACCAGTAAAAGGCAGGTGTTAAATCCCTGCTGCTAACGTGCCTTATCGCCTGTTTTTGGGTCGCATCGCGGATTTGGCTGGTTGTTGAGAATATCGCGAAGTGGTGTTTTCGTGTGTTTTTGCACGTGAACGCCTACTCTGCATATCATTAGTGTTAGTTGTCGCTCTCATCCGTGGCGATGTTTTTTGCGGAGGATATCACTGGGAAACTGGCGATATCGGCAGTTTGCACCAGCTTGAGAATAGGGCGATAAGTCTATCGCCACTTTTGCGGCGCTAAAGTGCCGATAAATTGGTGATGACTCCTTGAGAATATGCCCCATTGTGTGCTTCTGGTCAAGTGTGCTTGTATTGCACTCCTATTGGCTGTTGGAGGGTTTCCCTTCACCTAATATGGCAACCACGTTAAAATGTGATGATGTAGTAGTAGCACGCAAGTTGAGCCCTTGACAATGCTGTTTCCTTGTTTCATCAAGTAAAAGACCTTATTCTAGTCCTAGTCCTTATTCTCTGCTGAATGAAAGGCACTCTCTTGAACGTAATAGGAAAGAACGCTGGCAGGCAGTTTGTCCCACTCGGTGGTGTTTGTGGGCTGGATTTGTTTTGAGCTTCTTTTGATTGGCCGTTCACGAGTTTGTTTTAATTTCACCCCTGCCTGCTTCTGTCACAAGGCCTGCAGGTCAAGATTTCGAACCCGGTCACTCAATCAGCTTTTCATCCTTCTTCCTTTCACTTAGATTGATTTGACTCCCAATTTTTTCTTTTCATTTTTAGGCAGACGTTACCCAAGACCTTTTGTTATTGAAAAAAAAAAAATCTTAAAAGAGGGGCTTTCAGGCAGTGTCCTCAGCCTGTTGTCTGTTGACGTGACTTCCAAATTTTGCTTCCGCCCATCCCAGTCTACAGCATAGGGTAACGGTTAAGCCCACTTCACCTATTGGCTGTCTTCATTATGAGTGATGTAATTTTGCCCATTTACACTGTTAGCACGCATTAGCAAAGGCAAGCATCAAGAAGTCAAAAAATCAATTTGTGTACACAGCCACAGAGGATCTCACACAGTCCATCTTGTAAGGTAATGTGTGTCACACTGGCATGGGAAGACTGCCTTGCCTTTTTTTTAAATAACCTATCCTGTGTCATGTTCTGCGCTTTGGCATTAGCAAACAGCACCCTAAGTTTAATTTAGTCACTTAATAAACTGCCCAATTTAAGATGGCCACCTTTGTGTGGATCTACAATATCATAGTAGGAGAGGTGAGGCGCAGCGCCCGGAGCGGCTGAATCCAGAGCGCGGAGATCACGGTTCGATCACCGGTGGCAGCTCTGCTCAGCATCATGTGACTCTGTAAAATACCTTACTTAATTTCCCCGACGGCCCCCAGCTCCTGGATACCCTTAGGGGTGGTAGGTCGCGCTTTAAAAATCTGGAATGATAATAATAGATGGAACCCAGCATGCACTGTACCTCAGAGTGCTCTCTGTACCTTTTGTGATGAATGCAAAAAGCATGTTTACAGTTTCTTCTTTAAATGTTTCCACAGGAAGCAAGTAGGTGCTGCTTCTTTGCTTATGTTTTTTAACATGTGACTAAATGAGCATTATATGCATTGCTTTTTTACCTCATGGCATGCAGCTTGTTTCTTTTTCAAACATGGTTCATTCTTTTAACAATCAGCATTAAAAAAAACTTATTTTACTTCAATTGAAACGTGACAATTTTTAAAATTTTTATTTACGACCAGAATTTGTTGCAATTGTTTTTGTTTTTACAGCAGCTCCTTTCAAAGATCATGGGCACCTTACTGATTCTCCTTCACTGTATTCAGCAACGGCCTCAGACAGGAACAAGTGTAATGGCCTTTTAGTATATCCAGGCACACCAGGAAAGTTAGGGCCTCATTTATGAAAACTGTTGCATCGCTGCGTGAAAATAGTTTCTACTGTGCCCTCCTTGTGACACGATGGATGCACCATATTTAATGTATGGTGCTCCATGTCGCAAGGATTTACAGATACGTTAGCATTTCCGAAGTATCTGTAGGTGCAGTAATGGCGCATTGCTGGAGTGTGTCGCAAAAGTCCCATGTTAAATGTGCCTGTGTCAGTCTTATGCCTGCTGTGAGGCAGGCTTAAGATTTTGATGCAGTGGCGTCCTAGAAGTGGCGCAGTGAAATCTGATAGATTTCACTGCGCCATTTCTACGAGGCTTACTGCGGGGGAACGCCCACCCTGCATACATTATACCTGACGCAGGTATAATGTGGCGCAGGGCTTTACAAAGTGACGCATCTCCTTAGATGCGTCACTTTGTAAATATGGTGCAATATGATGCATTTTTTACGCCGCCGGTGCATCACAAAAAGTGACGCGACGGCAGCGCAAAAGTGTTGCAAGGCCTCATAAATAAGGCCCTTCGTTTTTTTTTCTCACAGTGCAGCAGTATTGCATCTTCTGCCATTGCGAGACATTAGAGCTTAAACAGTCCTTTGTAGTTCTATTATTATTACAACGTCTCAGTATTACCTCCGAAAATAAGATATTCCGCTTTTCAGTAAAAAGTGCATAGTTCAAGCCTTTTACCCAGATACATGTACTATATTTGCAGTGCTCAGCAGTTTTGCCTTAGTTAAAATTTTCCCTGAATATACATGCCTTTATTATTAATTAATTTAGAATAAATCTTTTGTTCTTTTATTTTGTTACCAGATCTTTCCTTTGTAAACCCGCCTGCCCCCTTTAGATAGAAGCTTTCATCTGAGGAATGCATATCTCACTTCTGACATATCAAAGTACCCCACTTTCAAAATCGGGAGGGTTAATGTACCTTGGTCGAAGGTTCAACAACTCATTATGGGGCATATTCTCAAGGACTCATCGCCGATTTAGCAGCACTTTTCTGCCACGAAAGTGGCGATAGATTTATCGCCCTATTCACAAGCCTGCGCTAACAGCCGACATAGTCAGTTTACCTGCGATAGCTGCCGCTAAAAACATCGTCAAGGCTGACAGCGACAACTAACGCTAATCATATGCAGAGTAGGCGTTCCCATGCAAACATTCACGATAACACCACTTCGCGATATTCTCAACGACCAGCCAGATCGGCGATGCGGTCCAAAAACAGGCGATAAGGCACGTCAGCAGCAGGGACTTAAGACCTGCTTTTTTCTGGTCTTAAGTAGAACGAAAACCTGCAGTATAAAGGGAGCCCAGCCCAGAGCCACATCTGAAGACCAACAGATGCCATGGAGCTACTAATCATGCAGCGTGGAGACCCAAGAGGGCCACAACACCCACCGCCACCACCCCCAGGACCACCCCCACCCCCACGACCATCCCCTCCCGGACTACCACCGAGGCAGCGCAGAACAAGACAGCGGACCTTCTGAAAATGCACCAGCCTCAGAGACTTAACGCCAGAGGATGTCATTGCCCACTACAGGCTCAAAAGGACAACCATCCTCCGCATCCTGACCCACATTGCCCACAGGCTGACGGTACCAACACAGCGGACAACCAACATCCCTCCGCAGACAAAGCTGCTGGCTGTGCTGCACTTGTTGGCCTCTGGTACCTTCCACCCAACAACTGCCAGAGTCGGAAGAGTCTCACAGCCAGCCCTATCAAAGTTCCTCACACCTGTCTTGGATGCCATATCAGCTTGATACCCCAGCACCTTCACTTCCCCCACACTGCGCAGGAACAGCTGGAGACCAAGCAAGGCTTCTATGCCATAGCTGGCTTCCCGCACGTGTTGGGGGCAATTGACTGCACACATGTCCTACTTGTGCCCCCTGCCGACACTGCACACAATTACCGCAACAGAAAGCACACACATTCCATCAATGTGCAGGCAATAGTGGACCACCGGGGACTGTTCACCAATGTCGTCGCCAACTTCCCAGGCAGTGTGCATGATTCCTACATCTTCCGACAGTCTATCATCAACCCGCACTTTCAGGATGGCACCTATGGAAATGGACTGCTCGTTGGTAAGTACCAACGGAACACACCACACACCTCAACTCCACAATCATAGAGGAGAGGTGTGGTGCAGCGGCCAGGGCAGCTGACATCGGAGCACAGGGCTCACATTTCGATCCCCGGCTCCGGCGGCAGCTCAGCTCAGCACCATGTGACTCTGGGCAATAGCTCACTTAATTTCCACGACGGCCCCCAGCGCCTTGAGACCCGTAAGGGTGAGTAGTTTGCGCTTTACAAATACGGATTTACATTTTTATATTTTAATCATACAACTCACAACTGTGGGAATGCACACGTAACAAAATCACATACAACATGCCAACCAACATGCCCACCTACCAGACATGACAACACAAGTAACTGTGGTAACAGGGGCCAGACATGTAGACAAACAATCCACAAAGGCTTAGCCCCTCTGCCACACAATTGCAGAATGTGGGGAGAGGTGGGAACCAAGAATGTGCGAAGGAGGCAAGTGACCCATGAATAAGAATGTACACAATGCCAAGTGTGGTGGTGATGTGCTGGACAGTCTTGAGTATGCAGAGCACAGACATGTCCATGTGGACATATACTGCTGGTGTTTGTAGTGTTGTGGACAGTGGACGCAACCATGTTACCTCAGGCAGTGGGGAAGACCTTGGACATGTAGCTATGTCGCCCCCCCTGTAAGCGTAAGCGTAGTGGGCTGGGCCAGCGTACGCCAGTCCAGCATAGGAATGTGAATAAATAGCCCGGGGCTCTGGGCATGGTTTGTCCGCAGATGTCTTGTTGACGTCAGGGGTTGTTTGTGCACGTGGATGTGTCAGAGTGTGACCTGCTCCTTTACGGATGTGGTCCACACTCAGCCACCTCAGTGTCGTGGCGTGCACCATGTCATGATAATTGGACTGCAGCCATGCTAATCGTCATGCAGTGTCACTTGCATTGTCAGTGTGGCTCACGGACCCGCAGCTTTGCTGGGTTCAGCACATGTGCATGGGTTTGTTGTGAGATTAGTGATGTATGGGGAGGGCCCCCTCTGGGCACATTGTCAATGGGGGCCTACTTGCTGTTTCTATGTGTGCTGCAGTATGCCAAGGAGATCAGGGACATGATCCAGAGTCATTGTGGGTGTGCACTGTGCTATACTTAATTGTGCATGTGTGCCATTGTGCCCATCTCCCCCGTCCCCCAGTCCCTGGTCGTTACTCACCCTGTTGCTGTTGGGTCAGGTCATGTTGAGCAGTGTCCGGTCCCCCAACTCCTGCCACCGTCTCCCCACTGATGACTGTGGACACCATTTCCTCCATCTCATCCAGCTCCTGCTGTGGCGCTGGACTCCCACCTCCAGTCTGCATTGCTGCTTTCCGGTTGTTAGCGAGTTTCAGCTTGGTTTTGCGCTTCACATCATTCCAGCGCTTCTTGCAGTCGTCCACTTCCCTTCTCTTCACTCCGACTGCATTCACCTTGGCCAAGATGGACTGCCATATTGCATTTTTAGTTGCCAATGACACAGTGGAGGTGATGAACAGTTGTTGGTGGTGTTCTATCACCTCCGTAATCAGGTTCTTGTTTTCCTGCGGACTGAATCGCGGGTTCCTCTTCTTCTCCTTGCCCTTCTCCTTCCCCGAGGTCCCTGGCTGGTCCTCCGGGGGGTTTGTGGGGTTCTGGTTGGCCTCTGTAGTTGTTCCAGCTTCCTCCATGGTGCTTCTCAGTTGTTTGGGTTTTGTTTTTATTTATTTATTTTTTTGAAGCTTTTATGGTGATTTTTCCCGCCTGACGTGGGAATAGCAAGCCTGGCGCTGCTTATCGCTGTTATTTTTATCGCTGTTGGGCCCATCGCCACTTTTTTCACGTTCGGGTTTCCTTTTTTATCGACATCCCGGTAATTTTAACGCGGACATTTGATGCGCTATCGGGAAACTATCGCCTGTTGCCGGCATGTTGAGAAAACGCCGTTAACACGGCGTTAGTTTCCCGCGATAGACGGCGTTATGTAAAATTGCGTTAACCTAGGTTGGCGATAATTATCGCCCGTTCTTGAGAATATCCCCCTCTGCGTGTTTCTTGCTAGGGATCCGTCGGATATCTGGATATTCAGAACGGATTAAACAGTTGCTTTCCTCCACTACGTTTCTCAACAGCATTCAAGCAACTCTTGACTTCTGTGCACTTCAAGAAACAAGCAAACAGGTCTGCCAGATGTCGTGTGAGAGTGAAGATGCTCCTTTACATTAACTCAGTTATTGAGACTCCTGCTGTAGCTATCATACTCTAGGATGATGAAAATACCATGGCCCTCATTTACAAGAAGCCTGAGCCATCGGATCGTCACTTTTTATTATGATCCGGTGGTGCAGGCCTCTCAATTATATCTATGAGGTTACGCACAGCCACCTTGTGTAGTTTTGCATGGCCGAATATATAAGGAATAAGTTACTCTACGTCAAGGAGGCGTTCCATGGGTGTTGCTGTGGGTGTTCCCACTGAACACCCATGTAATTTGATACTGCTCCTGATTTATAACCTCACGTAATCCTGGGGCAGTGCCAAAAATGTATGCCTCCCCAGAGCAGTCTCTTCGAGACATAGGGTTATCTACTGTATGGACTAGCAGGACGCCCAGTGCTTTCCATTGGGTGTTTCCTCTGGGTTTCAAGATTCCTTTGCTTTCATTGATTAATACTTTAAATTTGTCCCGCATTTTGGCTGTTTTGTTACGCCCTGGAGACTGCCCCTGCTACATGGATCCTTTCACTCTCTTCCATATGCTTAGTTTCCCCGTACTACTTTTTCTTTCGCTCACTCTTCGTCGCTCCACTTGCTTGTTTTTTTATTGTTTCCTCCTCCTTGTGTCTTTGGCTCTTGTTTAACATCTGCTCCCCTCACGGCTCCCCAGCTGCTTGTGTCTTCAGCATGTGTTCGCTTCGGTTCACGTCCTTTCAGTTCACTTCTTCTCCTCATGGCCCCCTCCTGCCCGTCATTTTTAGTGCATTTACAATAATTAAACCCAATGCCTCACATGTTTTTATTGTTCCCTGCTTGTTCTCCAAGTTCACAGTCCTCCGGGATTGGAATCCGCAATCTATAAATTACACCCCCTGAGCCATCTTTCCATGAAGCAATGCTGTACCAAAAGTCCCTGATCACATCCATGCATAAAAGGGCAGGTAGGGGGTCCTAAAAGCCCCATTAAATTGCCCGGAACAGATTGTTTTGTTTTTTAAGGAAGCGCCATGTCATGTCTGATGGGTGCCCTGAACACACCCGCACTGGTAGAGGCTCCTGTACCATCGACCGCCTTGTTTTTGTGGAGCAGGATGCAGGAACCTACCGAGTTGAGCTAATTTAGCTACTTTTGAACAACCAACAAAAGCTCAACAGCTTTCTCTGCCACCGTTGTGGAGTGCAGTAGAGGGCGGGGTTTGGGGGGAGCAGTGGACATCTGCCTTGCTCTGGTGCAGTCACGAGGAATGTCAATCTGTGCTACATGGGCCTCTGTAGAAAAGGGGACTCGAGCCTTTCATATGCGAACGCAGCTCTTATATGTAGCAGCACCAGGGCAGAGGAGACTCAGAAAGCATAGGACGGAGAGAAGGCGTCGAGAGCTCTAGGCCCCCACCATCGTGAGCCCCCATCACACTGCTATGACAGCAGTTCTGGCTATGGCTAGCTTCGTGAATACACTCCCAGACAGCAAGCAAGATCAAAAGATATGTACCACTCACTAGCTGGTGGAGAGACAGTCTTCATTTAGTTAGTCAGCAACTACCAGAACACAGTACCCATTACCCCCACGCAAGGGAAAAAATAAACTGTTTTTGTTAGCATGTATCAAAGCACATCTGGCAACCCTCACAGAGAACATCACTGAACTGAAAGGCCTGGTCTAGAAGTCACCGTGGCAACTTCCTCCCCAAGCGCTGTTAAAGCAAAGCCACATAAATATGGGAGACGTAAAATCTCCATTCTTGCCACTTGAGTGCAGGCACTTTATGAGGCAAGAATTACAATTTCAAAAGAAATACAAGTCCCATAATGCATCTTTGTTTTGGCTAGAAAGCTAATAGCTTCTTTATTTGTCTCACTTTCGTTTGTGACACGTTCAGACCTCAGTCTGTTGCCCAGCAGACTAGGCCATGTGTCAACCCCCCACTCCCTCATCTCCTCAGGTTGCCCTCACCACCATAGGTAGCTGCCTTAGGGCCAGGCAGCCACCCACAATAAGAGATATGCATGTAACCTGTGGCCACTTTACTCAATCCCAGTAAGATAGCTCTGTGGATTTAGGAAGGATTTCAAGAGTCCCCTTAAAATACAGCAATACTGCAGGGTGCTAATGCAGCTACTACATATAACTTAGGGCAACATACAAGTCATAGTCTTTACTGCCAGCAAGGTCAACTCAGCTTTTTATCCTTGCAAGGTTAATGCAGTGCATGCTTTTGAACTGGTTGATAATAAAAAATACCTATTTTTATGGACCTAGAGACGATTGATGGACTTTTGTAAACAAGCTTCAGTTCAGTCTACCCCACTCAAGCCAATCCATCCAAGGCTGCTCCCTCACCACTGCTGTAAATAAACAACAAGCATTCATCTCCACATAATTCAACCCAACATCCCACAATTCCACACCACACAATTCAGCACCACATCAATGAGTAAGTGCCTTCTGTGAATACCAAAATGACTAAGTTACACAAAATGAGTAAGTTACACAAAATGAGTAAGTTACACAAAATGAGTAAGTAAGTGCCTTCTGTGAATACCAAAATGAGTAAGTGCCTTCTGTGAATACCAAATTGGTAGTGAGTTTAGGATTTTGTCTTAAGTTAGTTCTGTGAATCGGGCCTTTAGTTTCTTGATGATGATGGTAAAGGGAAAGCAAAGGGAAGGCACTCAAAAAACGGGGGAAAAAGCAAGGAGAAGCAGCGACAATGAGGGGAAACCAAGGACAATGCACTCACAAACAAGCATTGGAAATGCAATAGGTCTCACATTTGCTCGAGTTAGAGCTATTGGCGTTGTTAATGATAATGTCTTTTACCCATGTGTTTTGGTTTGGAGTAGAGTGGATGTATGTGGTGTGTAGTAGAATTATGCAGGTTGGATTGAAATCGTTAGTTGTGGAATTGTGTGGCGTGGAACTGTGTGGTGTGGAGTGGATTTCTGTAGTGGAATTATGTGGCATGGTGTTCTGTGGAATTATGTGGATAGTAATTATGTGGTATTCAGTGTAGTGGCATTATGTGGAGTGGTATTGTGTGTTGAGGAGTGTAATTATGTGGAATGGTATTTTGTTTTGTCGAGTGGTATGTAGTGGAGTTTAATTATGTGGTGTGCTGTTGAATTTTGTGGCATGATGTGCTTATCTTCCAACAGCAATTGCACGGGAATCCTGCCGTGAGGGGAACGGCGCCAGGCACTCGGCACTACACCTCCCAGCAGGCGTGGGTTGATGCCTGCTGCCGATGCAAATCGGAGCGCCAGGAGGCGCGATTAGAAGGGCGCCGGCCTCCCGCAGCGCTGGACGCGCGCGGGCGAAGCCCGGGCCAAGGGCGGGCCCGTCCTTGCCAGGAAGAGGCAGGGCAGGGCCACCCCCCTTACTGCCAGGACCCAGGACTATGCCTTGTACTAGGAGCTGACTGAGAGATACTGCAAGCCCTATCTTTGACTGTTCCACTATTTGCAACTGGCATATGCTCTTTTACCATAACCTCATAGGTGGAAATATTCGTACTGTGGCAAAATCGACTGGGCACCACTGACATTTTGTTTTATAGTGTGATTGGACTTTTGGGGACTAGACATATATTTTTTAGAGTTATTTTATTACAGTCCCAATACCTTGCACCTTATGATTTGTGATACTACAAGTACTGTTTCCTGCATTTTATTTCGCATCTAATAGTATTCTGAAATCTATGTTTATTTGGTGCCCACTGGAAAATCAGATGTAGTACGTTCTAAAGGCTCCCTCACCAGATACCACCACAGTTGGCCCTGGAACTAGAGTAGCCCCCTTAAACACTGGGCCAGCTAGGCAGTGAGGCCTAACTCCGTTTTCTCTCTCGTTCCTTTCGTTTTTGTATATAGATATTGGTCCAGTGTTATCCGCCACCCTATTTTTTGATAAAACCCCACAGACTGCTGAATAAGAGGGGGCTTTCCCCCTTAGGGAGGCGCAAATGAAATTGTTACATGGTATTTTTTTGCTATTTTATCTATAGAGAGCTAACGGACCAGTTGTGACAGCACATTCACTTTTTTAATCTTGCTATTTTTTATCTTACTTGTGTAGGATTTATAAAGGTTTTAAGGAGTGCATCTACCTAATAGTGATATGAGTTTTATGTTATTTTCCTACTCTGGTGTGCATCCACAAAAACACCAAGACTTTTTAGATCTAATTTGAAATACATTCATTGTAGCATCGAATATTGTTAACGCTATTACGTTTCTTAACTGTGTTTTCTCAGGCATTGTACATTTGGCTGCACAACCAACTTTATGTACAGCCATATTGCATTTTGCGTTCTTTGCACTCATATTTTCCGCATTGTGCATCTTGCGCCTTTCGCATCTGCACTTGCGCTCCCAGCCACACTGCATTCTCCGCACTTTGCACTTTGCATACCGCACTTGCGCTTTTTTGCACTGTGCACTTTAAGGCCTGCGTAATTGCACTCGCGCTTTATGCACTTTGCATTCCTTGCATCTTGCACTTTGCGCTTTTTTCATTGGCGCTTTTCGCACTTTGCCCTCAGTGTTCCTGTATTAGCCCTCCCTGTACCTTGTGTCTTGCGAGAATTAGTAGGGTTTTGATAACTCCTCTCTCCTACAAGGATAGTTGTCAATCTAAAGGAAAATGGGCAAACGTATTGGTGTCGAAAAGAAACAACCGGCACCTCCGAAACCAAAAACCAAAGCCCAACCTACTTCTATAGACAGGATGCTAGAGAGGGCAATAGGAGTAGTGGCAACAGAAATTGAGCGGACGGAGAGACGCCTATCATTAACTCCAAATCTTGATCTCCCCGTGGTTGACTTGTATACCTCACAAGCCTCAGGGGCCCTGCTTAATGATATCTCTAGGGGCCAAATTCCCACAACTGAAATAACCAACGTCGAACCATGCAGTGGGGATACACCTATACGTCCTGTAAAAAAAGGGAGACCCAAAGTACAACCAAAAACAGGGGTAAGAAGGAAGAAGGTGATAGGAGAGAATTTGGTTGCCAGGGACACTGGGATGGGAGGACCGACAAGTAGTATTGAACCGGTTAATGAACAACCTGCATGGGTCACAAAACTAGTGGTGGATCTCCAAACTCAAGTAAGGGCTATTGTTAAGGATGAGCTCAAATTGCTTGTAGAAAGGGTCGACAAGATGGCCACGTTGATCGAGGACCGGACAGGTAACAGGGGAGCAGTAAAGGGGATAGATGGGACTGTGACCGATCTCACAGCGCAGGCCCCAACCAATACCAGTAGGGCCACCACTCCCCCCATACAGAACGACCCTCCTGTCACCGCCGCCCCAGACCCAGAGAGACAACATATCACAAGCCCTATTAGAGCCAACTTAACATCCCGCCAGCAACACATGCACAGTCATTGGCAATCAAATAGACAGCGGGTGGGGGTAGGATATAACAAGTATACAGAAGCCCTTAAAGAAAACCCTCCCCTACCTGTTATAAATTTACCACCTGCCTCGACCCCCTATGTAGTTGTTTTGACAGGTATCCCTGAACTTGGAGGGGGACAAAATGAATCACACCAGGAATTAAAAAATAAATGTATGTTTTGGTTAGTTAACCATAGACAATTCCGGTATGATGACGCTGGAGAGATCCTAATAACACGTAGAGTTAGTTGGCTGGGTTGGAGACCCAAGGACAATCAGGGAGACTGTATAGTGATAAACTTTAGAAACCCATGAGTTGCCCAAGAGATTTTTAACGGAGATGATGGGAGGCAGATGGGCTCTATCAGAGCCCTCCCATTGGGTTACTTCTATCCCCCAGAGAGGACACAACCAGATAGAAGGCAAACCGGGTGGGGAGGAGACCCGAAATACAAAACCATCGAACAGCCACTTCAGACCATTATCGGTCTAGGCAACTAATTTTTAACATCCCCACAGCAAATCGATTTGATGGGTTAGAAGGAGTTGATTGACTCCAGATCAAGGGCCCAGGGTGCAAAGAACAGTTGGGCGAGCTTTGTGCGGGAACTGTTAAAATTGAGAAGGAGGTTGGACAGCGCACAATTCCAGGGGAAGGGGAGACCTGTGGGAGCAAGAGCGGCTCCTCCGGGGTTAGAAAAGAGGGATGCAATACGGTTAAAACCAGCAACCAGCCCCCTCCCTCGAATAGTGGGACCATCAAGAAGATTGCTCATGGTTTTCGTGAGACACTGTCCCCACCTTCCCCTGTAGTTGCTGCTTCAACTAGTGGACCAGACCCATTTAGGTGGCGAGTCCTATCCTGGAACGTAGCAGGCGTAAAAACCAAGCTGGATAACCCCGAATGGGGGCAATTCATCGATCAATATGAGATCTGTATGTTCCAGGAGACATGGGCAAGAGGGGACGTCTCAAAACTAGGTTTTGCGACTTTTAGCATACCCGCAACAACAGGTGGAAAAGGGAGGCCCTCGGGTGGACTTTGCACATGGGTGGGAGTTCACCTAGGGTGTACAGCCAAACGGCTAGAAACATCATCAAACGACATTCTGTGTGTCCTCCTTCACTTCCCGCTAAAGACCACAATCGCCCTAATTAATGTATACTCAAGACCGGTTAGTCGCAGCCAAGAGTCCAAAACATTCGAGGAACTATCGTCCTTTCTTGCTACCATTCCAGATAATTACATGGTGATTATAGGAGGGGACTTTAATTGCCAGTATGAGCCACTAGAAGGCATGACCAAGGACAGCCCTTGTGAAGAAGATCAGCATTGGGCTGTCCCAGAGACCATCTGTTCACCAGTAAAAGTTTGGACTCCTTTGGTGATCCAGCTGAACTCCCTTGTTTTAAAACACTCGTTAAGGGCATGCAACGGTAGAACAAAGTCCGATACACCTAGCAGGCATACCTTTAGTAGAAATGGGCAAGGCTCTCTATTAGATTATGTTCTAATTGACATAAAATCCTGGCATAGGGTAATTGACTTTAAGGTCATGATGCGATATGACAGTGACCACAATGCCCTTGCTCTAGATTTACCAGCAGTCAATACTGGGAGTGCTACAGGTCTGGGTGTTCCAATCGACGATAGGCTCTCTCTCACTAATTGTAGGAAGAGAGCACGCTGGGCGGACATAAACCAGTCCCAAGAACGGTTAGGTTCCCTGTATGAATCCATCATCCCGATCCTCATGCACTCAGCTAAATCTGTCCCAACTAATGGTACCATAACTGATTTTCAGGAGGTTGCCGAGAACCATACTAGGCTATCGACAATTATGGTCGATTTCTTTTTCCCGATGAAAAAAACTAGGGCCATTAGGAAACATCCTCACCCTTGGTACAACGGACAATGCCTAATGGCTAAAACAGCCCTCATTATAGCTATCAAGGTCAATGACCGTCCCCTGATCAAACTCAACAGAGCGGCCTACCAGACTTGTGTAAGTGAGGCAAAAAAAGGGTGGGAAATGGAAAAGTGGGAAACTTTGAGATGCTCTTTGGGCTCTCGTGAAATGAGGACTTTTTGGAAGATGGTAAACACAGGCAGTTCTGTGGCTAAATCGCCAATAGAGCCTAACCTAGCGGAAGAGGTGTGGAAGGACCACTTTGGGTCCCTCTACTCGAGGGGAGAGAAAGAGGAAGTCACAGTAAATAATAGTCAGTCCCCTCTGGTTGACTACCAGAATGCACCCATGCCTACCCCTAGGGCTATTCATGATATTCCGACCATAACTCTTAAAGAGATAATGGGTGCTCTAAGTAAAATAGCCCCAGGCAAAGCACCAGGTTTAGATAAGACCCCAGGGGATCTATTTCGTAGTGAACCATCATCTGGGGTCCTTATCTTTGGGTTTTATTTAATGCAATTTTACAAGGTATGAATATCCCCGTCAGTTGGGCCGGAGCTGAAATAATTCCCATTTACAAAAAGGGATCACCGTTGCTACCCACAAATGATAGGCCTATAAGCCTAATAGATATAAGCCAGAAAATCTTTGCGCGTGTGCTGTTGGCTCGTTTGCAAAGTTGGATGGAGGAGTACAAGATACTTAGTCCCCTCCAAGCAGGGTTTAGAGAAAAGATGTCCACATTGGACCAGATTTTCAGGCTACAAATATTATACTGGAAGATCGTATGTTTGGAGGGTGGCAGCCTCTACCTAATATTTGTAGACCTGAAATCTGCTTTTGACCTGGTCCCTAGAGAAAAGTTGTGGGCAGTCCTGCTTGAGATGGGGGTCCCGGTATATTTGTGCCAAATCATGAGGCGACTACATGAAGGAAATTACGCCCAAATAAGATTTGGCAAGGACGGAAAACTTACGGCTCCCATCCCTGTAGACAGAGGCGTCCGACAGGGATGTGTCCTTGCCCCGACCCTTTTTAGTCTTTTTATAAATGGGTTAGACAACTTTTTACTTAAAGAGAAAGACCTTGATGTCCCCAAGCTGGCATCACGCAAAATTCCAGCTATGATGTTTGCTGACGATACTCTTCTATTATCAAAATCGCCCATGGGGATACAGAGGGTACTAAATAGATTTGATGCCTTTTGTAAACAAAGAGGGCTTGAGATAAACCTCCAAAAAACGAAATTTATGGTGTTCAACTCTGCTAAGAGTACCCGACCAAATCCATCCTTAAATGGTAAACCCCTAGAGAGAGTAACTGCTTTCGACTATCTCGGCATCACTATTACAGATACAATGGACTGGGGGGCGCAAATTAAAAAATCGAGCCTGAAATTAGCGCAAACAGCAGGGGGCATAACAAAGGTATTTCAAAAGTCTAGCCACAAACCGGTGGGCCCAGCAATAGAAATTTATAAGGTCCAAGCAAGGGGAGGGGCACTGTATGGTGCAGAATTGTGGGGCCATCGTCGCATTGACAGTCTTATGCAGATAGAAAATTCCTTCCTTAAGCAATTGCTTGGCCTCCCACGCAGCTCCCCACTGTCGCCGCTTCGATTAGATCTGGGGGTTAGGCCTATTATGGAAGAAGTTATACTTAGACCTCTTTTATTTTGGCGGCGCCTGTGGGTTACTCCAGAACTAGTTGATTATAGGGATGAATTACGAGCAACAATGAGCTTACCGGGGGCAAGGAGATTACCTTGGCTTTCTTACATCCAACACACTTAAGTGAACATGGGATGGGGCAACCTTTGGGACAACCCAGTAGAGGCATGCCCCACAGTGTCTAGGAAAGCGCTGAAGGACTACTACTGGGAGTGCAAACTGGCCCAACTCCAGGGCAATTCCTCAGTTGGTAAGCTTACTGCAGCTTTTCTAGAAATCAAGGATCAGTATGGTTTAGAGCCCGCACTGAATGATATTAAGCCGGCAGCTGCTAGGAAGCTTTATTTACAGTTTAGACATGGGGTATTGCCTCTCCGTTCTTTTACAAATAAATGGGTGGGCACACAGACTCTGGGGTGCCCGGCCTGCGACTGTGCTGTAGAGTCGGATTATCATGTGTTTTTTTGTTGCCCCGGATATTGCAAAGCGAGAAAACGATGGCTGGTCCAGATTTGTAGAAACCTAGGAACCAGGCGTTGTTCTGAGGCCTTCAGGATACTGAAATACGACATGAGCCTCCCCATAGTATATTCGGTGGCAGGTTTTTTATTTTCTATGTGGTGCACCCATAGAGCTTTTTTAAAATCAATTTTAGAAAATGATGACTAAATCTCTATATTCTTATTTTTTTAAATGAAGGTACTTTTAAGGCATTTACTGCCTATTTCAGAACTTTTTAACTGTGTAATTTATTCATAATACAAATATATTGACATGTTGGCCTGATGTGTAGGAGAATCGTTTAATCTACTGGAGAAGATAAAGCACTATATAACTAAGATTAGTTTAGAAAATCGTATGCATATTTTGCACATGTATTTTAAAACGGTCATTAGTGTTTCTTCTGATTGTTATGTCTTCTTCTCTTTTAGGCCATATCTATGTATGTTTTACTTTATATTTTAGCAGTATGCACTCCGTCTCTTGATTGATTTTAATGTATATGAATCACAAGTAATTTTATGTGTGCTTTTATGGTCAAACTGGCCGAAATAAAGCTATTATTGATTGATTGATTGCAATTCTGTGGTGTGGATTGGATGTATGTGTTGTCTAATTGTGTTGTTGAGTTGAATTATGTGGTTTGATGTCAAATTATGTGGTGTGGATTAGAAATGTGTGGAGTTGAATTGTGTGGCAAGGAACAGTATGGATAGCTTTGCCTTTTTGGTGATAAAAATAAACAAATAGGTAGGAGATGTGTGTAATTGTTGTGTAAATACATATAATGGGGCATAATTTTGCTGTCATTTTACATATTTATGCAAAAGCAAATTTCACACACCCCTAGAATTGATGTTTTGTGAGTTTGGTCTGTGAGTTATCTTAGCTGGCGGTGTCGTAATCTAAGTATGTTTTCCAGGCTTTTCAGAATGCACAGATTGTGCATGTTGGGTTTAGGGCAAGGCCACTGGAATTATGAGGCAGAAGAGGGCCAAATTATGCAGAAGAGTTGACTAAAATATGCGGCATGAAAAGGCAAATTATGCGGCATGATGCACCACACTTTCTGACAATATCACTTCAATATTTTGTCATTTTTGCACTTGTTAATGCTGTCTGGACACATGTTGCACCTCATTAGTTCCAGTTTAACATCTGAACATAGAATATGCAGCAGAATGGTGACCAGTCCACCTTGCAAAGGGCCTTTCACTGCGCTGCAACATGTATAGCTACATTGTAGGTAACTTTTGAAACGTTTGAGCTTGAAGCAAATTTTTTTGGGTCAAAATCTGAAGATTATGCAGCAGGTAATGGATTATGTGCAAAATGCGACAGAACCATAAATATGCCAAAAATGCAGCAGCCTCACAATTGCATAATTCCAGCTGCTTTGGTCTAGGGCAAGAGACATGTTCTGGCTTTTCAGTCAGTAGCAGATTGCATTCTGGGACTTGTACTATGTGCGTAGAACTTACAGTATGAAAAGTGCTGTTAGATACAAAGCTCAGACTCGCAGTGGTACTTGAAATAAAGCACAGAGTGACTGACGATATCAGGACATTTGCCAACGAACCATAGGCCAGGGGCATAGCTACCATTGGTGCAGCAGGTGCAGTGCACCGTGTCCCAGAGTTCTGTGGGGCGGATTGAACCCTGGTGATTGCTGTATTTTTGCTACTACAACCAAAGGGGGCATTTTCCTTGCTTGCACCAGGGCCTGTGGGCGAGCTATGCTTGGCTCTGGCAACAAGGTGGCGAATACTGGCACTATAAATGTGTGATGGGAAAGGATTATATTTACAAATATGCTATGGAATATGATTACTGGCACAATAAATGTCTAAGGCTACACGATTAATGGCAGAATATGGAAATCGTAGGTCAATGCTGGTGAGGCGAAACTGCTTGCTGTACTCTAAAGATGGGATGCCATTAAACATGGGCAAGCCTATTGCTACAATAGTTATGTGATGGGGCGTGGTAAGTGGTACAAGAAAAGTAAAAGGGAGGTGCGGTAACCAAGGGTTATTAAATCATAAGGGTGTTAGAGGTGAGACTTCTATCTCTGTTTCAAAAAGTGGATTTTATTCGAGCAAAGACCTGGTAAATGATGGAAGTGCATTGCTACCTGTAGACACCTTTTTAGACGTAAAAACAAATGTCACAAGAAAATATCCTCTTTGGTGAAAATAGAATGAACCAAACAAACACACTTCACATAATCATACTGTATCATCAGAGCATAAACGTCACAAACCTTTTATAATAAAGAATTTATTTGAAAAATAAAACACAATATAAAAATTACGTTTAAAAGAATTATTGTTAAAAAAAGGGAATTTCCTAGAGATTTCATAAAGAAACCAGTGGAAATAACCGTACAATATGGAAGATCAAAAACACGTATACAATTACATGGTACATACATACATACACGGGAGAAGACAATAGACATCAAAAGATGTTCTAATCAATGTAAATCATCACCAGTAACTGTTGAATTATCTGTCAAGGTACAACACTTTATATATTTTTACACCCTTGCAGATACCCTTAGTGATCTAGTATGTATACATTAGAGGCATCGACGCGTTTCGGTGGGTAGCATATATTTAAAAAACCACCTTCCTCAGGAATGTTGATGACTCCCGACTATCAATTGAATAATCTTTCTAGGTTGTTTCTGACAAAGTCAAACTCTAGACGGTTTCTAATAAGTTCAAAGGCTTCCGAAAACGTAGGCCCAGTAGTTTAAGGTCCAATGTCCCAAAAAGATTTAAAAATCCGAATCTTTTTAGTCAACTCTAAGGTATTCAGGGCTTCCAGAGACTTTTGGCCATAATATTAAGGTCCAATGTCCCAAAGATTCAAATTAAAATCTGTATATCTCAAAGACCGACACCCCACGCCATGATAAAAACATATACGGGCATCAGTATCTAATTAATATGTAGACGTGGTCTGTAGAAAGTAAATCCTTCACTTTTTCTACAGGCAGTAGCGGTTCACATATAGCAATTACCACAATTCTTCTGATAAAAGCGTAGGTAATGGCGCAGGAAAGGATAAAATGTCCTCCTTTCTTCCAATGGAACACACCACGACCGCACCACCAAATGTCCCAATGTGTTTGCCTGGAAAAAAACCCAAGAGGAATAAAACAGATAATGACTAAAGATTAAAAAAAAACATGAGGAGTGTGAGATATATTTTTTACAAAACAGGTTGGTCATCCCCAACCTTTAAATGTTGCTGCTTTGCAGCAAACCCTGCTTGCACCAGATAGGGAGTCAACCATAACGGTCCCAGCTGAGAGGCCCACTAAAAGTTAGGGAATATCACAGAGAACCAGTCCAGACACAAAGGTAAATGGGTGACAACCACCCCACTCCGCTGGCGCAGTTAGGGTAAAATCATGTCTTGAACTGGAAACCCAAAATTCAAGCTTTATTCATGCATGGTCGGACTTGCCATTCAGACATTGAAGCATTTCCTGGTGGCCTGCACGCACTGAAGCAAGGTTTGAATCTTTTCTTATAGAACTATGCAAATGAATTTAATGGATTAATGGATTAGCCTTGTCCTGAGCCTGTTGAATACTATGAGCAGCAAACACACAAGCCTGTAACCAAGCTGCCATGGCTATTAAGACAGCCCTGCGCATTGCTGTAGATTGTGTGCAGCAAACACCAGCGAGTAACCAGTTTGACATAACTGCCCAAGTTTGGTGCTGACTGCTGCAGGAAATGAACAGTAAGAAACATTCCCAAATAAGGAAGAGACAGCTGCACTGATGAACTCTGGCATCTTAAGCATCACTAAACACAGGCACCAGTGATAGGTGGACAAGAAGCTGGCCTATACACGTCACACTTGCCACTGTCATGGTCAAAACAAGGAAAGCGGACATGAAATCACTACAGCTGATTTTAGGCTCAAAGGCACCTGAACATTCTTCGCACAGCTGCCCATCGAACTCACAGCACATGATGTAAATAAGATGACATTTGTGGTTTATTATGTAGACCAGATATTGTGTGGCTGTAGCACTGCACGATATATACAGAAGCAGAATGTAGAAGGCATTTGAAAGCTTAGTGATGTACAAGGCCGGGCATCATCAGGACCAAAGCTAAATAAATATATACACACTACCATTGAAAACATTTACAAAAGCTATTATACATCTAATCACCAAGGAATGCATGTATATTTAGCCATGCGCATACAAACATTTGTGGTGTGTACCATAGTACGCTCTCACAAAGATTCAGCTCTGCGTCGGTGCAGGAGCAATCTCCACAGGGCCGAGTTTTTTTGTGTTACTTTTTTATTATTGTAAAGCGTTTATGTGGATTTGAGGGCTGGATTACTATTACAGTATCTTTTCAAGCAAGTTTGAAAAAAAGAGAGACCAGTATATGGGCTATTGCAAAAAGTGAAACCGGACCAGAGCAACGATTATGGTGATTCTTTTAATTAGTGGAGCAACATCAGCGACCATTTTAGCAGACGCGTATTTTGGGGAATGCAGTTTTTGAGTACTCATTTATTTAGTGGGAAAATGAAAGGTCAGTACGAAAGCACAGCCAAATTGTGGATTTGCTGAATACCCAGTTCCTCCGGTCAAGGTACAGGGAAGTGTGAAGGTTTCAGAGGGCCCCTGAAAATGTTTTTTGAGAGGTAAAAAATACCCTTTTTTCTGCACCCAAAGACGAACTTGCAAAAATTAGTGAGGCAAGTAATGAAGGCTGCCAGGAGAGAGTCGCGGATCACTCTCCACAAGGAGCAGACGAAAGTGACCCGTGGATCAGTCATCGCCAGGAGCAGAAGTGCAACGGGCGATATGCTGTAAAACATTAAAAGGGACTGTCAGTGACAGGTCCGGGCTCATGGCAATAACTTGAATATTAGGAGGATTGGTGGGGGGGGGGAGGAGTACATCCACAGTTAGTGAACCTAGGCACCCTGCCGTGGGGAACCCTTGCCTCGGATGGAAAGGGATGAACTAACCATCAACGTGAAGTAGTTGCTGTCTCACACTTCTTAACCACTGGAGCCATCAAAAAGGGACCTTCCCACAATACACCTCGAAGGCCTGCTCTACACGCAACTTCTGGAACATGCCTAGAAGGAACACACTCAATGCCCAACTGTCAGTGGGCGTGGCTTATGCTGTCCATACGAAGCACTATAATTCAGGGCCGTGCTCGTGTAAGAGAGTTGTTGTAATATGGAATCTTATCTGCCTTCCGGCACCCATGGAAGGTGTGGGCATGCTGGCTGGTGGGCTTACATGGCAACCTGAATTTTATGTCAAGGCCCGGAGGCCAATATTATGCATCAATACCTTTATTGCTCCCAAACACAGCAGCAACAAACACTTAGAATTAGAATACACTATTACATTCTAGAACGTAGAACATGCATATACTCCTAGGACAGGCAGCCATCTTCCTCTTTTGTTGCTGCTCAAGCACAAGATAAGTACATTCAAATCTCGTGTTAGATTGAATGGGTGTTAATTGATAATTGTTTATTTAAAGAGGAATTATAGGAATGTAGAACGAATGTATAGATTATAAGGTTATTTGGAGGGAAAAGTGTTTAATATACAAAATGGGGAATGAGTTAATGAAAGAAGGTTAAAAATGCTTAGAATACTTTTTTGAAGGAGTTAAAGATTTGTATTTAACGTTAATTTTTAGGCATGTGAAAAAAAACGCGGAGCGTGTGTTTTAAAGCGTATCATAGTTATTAGTGAAAGTTACCATTTTTTTTCGTCAGTGCGATCGTGTGGCAGTTAGTTGTCATGGTGAGGCTAAGGCGTTCACGGGCTGTAGGGCTCGGGCGCGTCTGTCTGTGCGCTTGAGTGCGTCTCAGCTGAGGCGCGAGTGAGAGGCGCTCGAGCAGAAGGGCTCGAGCGCGTCTATCTGTGGATTAGAGCGCGTCTTTCTCCTCTCGTGGCATGCAAGGTGCGCGAGAGGGGGAAACGGACTGAAGTGTGTCCTGAAGGGGCCGCCGTAGTCACGTAACGTGAGGCGGCCATTTTGAGGAATTGGGAAAGTATTAGGAAGCGTATAGGAAGATGGGCGGCCATCTTTTGGGACGAATATTTTAACGAAAGGATAGAGGAGGTCAATTTCAGTCAGAAATCGATCGGGAGTTCAGCGTGAGGACGGTTTAGTCGGTGACAGGAGAGAGTAGGTCATTGAAGTGGATGAAAATTAGAAAATTTGTATTGTTGTGGATATAGGATTTAGGAGGAAAGTATTTGTAAAAGAATATTATAGAGGCTTATAATTCTGTGAGGTATTTTTTTAGTGAAAAAATATAATGGAAGGGGCAGAGGCTTCTATGGAGGAAAGAATGAAAATATACATGGAAAAGATGTTTGGGGAGATGTCAGCATCTTTGGATAAGAAAATTGAGAAGACTTTAGAAAAAAGTATGAGGAAAAGAGAGACAAGACACAGGTCTGGTGAGGATGATGATTTCTGGACAACAGAAGAGGTTGAGGTTGTCGCAGGAATGTCTAGACAGGGTTTGAAGAAAACCCATAAAAGGAGGCATAATGAGAAGGGAGTGCAGGATAAAGGAAATGAACGTAAGGTTCAAAAAGGGGTTGCTATAAAGGCAAAAGGAAGCGCTATAAAGGCGTGTAAAAAGAGTCATAGCGTGGCGGCATGTGACTCGAGCTCAACAAGTGGGGATGTGGAGCTTACGTGTAGTTCTAGTTTGGATGATTCAGATGTGGAGGAGATTCCGAATAAGAAAAGGAAGTTGGAAGGAAAAGGGATAAAGTTTGAGATAGGTGACTTTGTGGATCCACAAGGGGAAGAGATGTTCGATCCATTACTGATACAACATCCTTTGTCACCACAATGGACCCCAGTTGAGCACGTGGCAAAGTACGTTAGGTACTGGATCAGGAGAGAGATCCCTAAGGATGTCAGAACAAGGTTAAGGTCTGAATGTCCGAGACCTAGTTTAAATAGTAAGGTGGCCTACACACCAGAATTGGACCAAAAAATGATGGCATTCCTTAATAAGAGTGGTAGGGACCCAAGAAGGGGTCTAGACAAAGGGCTGAAAGGCTGTCAGGACAGACTGTTGGATGTTTTAGGTCCATTAACAAAAATATTTGATATGTGCGAGGAGGCGCATACGAACAACACTGGTGTGGATGTAGGAGAAATGCGCCAATGGGTGCAGAGAGCCATATGCCTTCTAGGTAATTCGAATGCGGCTTTATGTATGGAAAGGAGGAAGAGTATCCTTTTCAAGATTGACCCGAAACTAGCAGACTTGGCAAGCAAGGAGCTAGGGGAGCAGAGTGAAGGCTTGCTTTTCGGGGATGATTTCGTCAAAGATATGGCGAAATATGTAGGGACTTTTAATTCACTGCAAAAAGCGCAGAAGGATATAAGAAGAGTTTTGGGTTGGCCGGGAGAACGCGGGGTCGGTTCCCCGGCCGAGGACAAACTTATACCAGGAGTAATTTTGGTAGAGGAGTCAGACCCTATGGAGCAGGTTATGGTGGAGGATATGGTTACACCAGAACTGAACAGGGAAGTTTCTTTCCTCAAAGACAGAGGGGAAGATCAAGAGGCATGCGTTCAGAAAGGCGAACAAGGGGGTCTCAGGTAAGTTGTTTACAAGACCCTATTTCTATACATGTAAAACTGGGCGGCAGACTAGCCCTGTTTGTTTCAAGGTGGAGAGAGATTACACAGGATCCATGGGTTTTGGAGACAGTGACAGGGTACAGAATAGATTTTATCAGGACGCCGGTACAAGGGAGGATTCCCAACATTTTGAGATTCAACAAGGAAATGGAAGATTTAGTGTCAAAGGAAGTGGAGGCCTTGGAGGCGAAAGGGGCAATAGAAATAGCGACAGCGGTGCCTGGTTGTTTTGTGAGCAATCTGTTTCTGGTGGAAAAGAAAGGGAAAGGTATGAGACCTGTAATAAACCTAAGGGAGTTAAACGACTGGGTTGGTTACAATCATTTCAAGATGGAAGGTATTCACATGTTAAGGGATTTGTTGAGAAAAGGAGATTGGTTGACCAGGTTAGATTTGAAAGATGCGTATCTGACCATTCCAATGTGTCAGAAGCAAAGGGATTTTCTACAGTTCAGGTGGAAGGGAAATCGCTGGAGGTTCAAAAGTCTTCCATTCAGATTGACGTCAGCCCCCTGGTGTTTCACCAAAGTGATGAGGCCAGTGGCAGCTTGGCTCAGGTCCAGGGGATTCGATTGATTATTTACTTGGACGATATTTTGATAATGGCGGAAGAAGAGAATTTAGCGAGGAGCAGACGGAGTTTGCGGTGAAGGTGATAGAGGATCTGGGGTTTGTTGTGAACAGGGAGAAATCATGTGTAGAACCGATGCAGGAGATGAATTTCTTAGGTTTCCAGATACAGACATTGGAATGTGTGTTGAGATTACCAATGGAGAAAGTGAGGAAAATCAGGAAGGAAGTGAAAAGAGTGAGGGGTGCAGAGTGGATTACGTTGAGACAGCTGGCTCGTTTGTTGGGTCTGTTGTCAGCATCGATTCAGGCAATATTTCCAGCACCCCTTCATTATCGTGCGTTGCAGAGATTGAAGGCGTTTCATTTGAGACAGGATACGAGATACTCTCAGAGGGTAAAGATGAATCAAGAGACTCAAGAGGAATTGGATTGGTGGTTGATGAGTCTGGAAGCATGGAATGGAAGGGCGATATTCGGGGAGGTACCGGAGATGGAGATAGAATCGGATGCGAGTCTGCACGGATGGGGTGCGAGATGTGGGACAGTGTCGACAGGGGGACAATGGTCAAAGGAAGAAGGAAGGATGCACATAAATTGCCTGGAACTTTTAGCAGGGTCTTTTGCGATAAAGAGTTTTTTAAAGGATCGGGTGAAGTGTTGTGTGCTGCTGAAAATGGACAACATGTCGGCGGTTCGGTATGTGAACAAATTGGGGGTCCTCGGTCGAGGGGACTAGCGGAGTTGGCAAAGGAATTTTGGAGGTTTTGTTTGGAGAAAGAAATTATGGTACAAGCACAGTATATCCCGGGGTTGAGCAACGTAGAAGCGGATTGGTATTCAAGATACATGAGGGATGTGGAGCAATTGGAGGATGAACAGAGAGGTTTTTGCGAGGTTACTGCAGAGGTGGGGGCCTTTGCAGGTGGATCTGTTTGCGGACAGACTGAATACACAGTTGAAAGATTTTTACAGTTGGAGACCGGATCCGGAAGCAAAGGGAATAGATGCATTCCTTCAGATATGGAAGGAGGGGAGGAATTATGCCTTTCCTCCTTTTGCAATGATTCAGAGGGTGTTGACAAAAGTCAGGAGGGAACAAGCAGAATTGGTTTTGGTAACACCTTTTGGAGAGCTCAAGTGTGGTTTCCAGATTTGATGAGTCTTTTGATAGAGGACCCGATCGTTTTACCGAATTTCAAAGAAATCCTGTTAGATGCGCAGGGGAACGTTCACGATCTGGTATTGGCGGGTCAACTGAGGTTAGTGGCATGGTTGATTTCAGGAGAATATGGCAAATGCATGGATTATCAAAGGAAGCTAAGGAGCTCATATCAAAGTCATGGTCTAAGGGAACATCAAAGGTTTATGGGTCTGCATGGAGAAGATGGTGTGATTGGTGTTTTGAAAGGGGTCTGGATTCCGTATCAGCTCCTGTAGTGGAGGTGGTAAATTATCTATCAGAAAGGTATAATAGCGGTTTAGCGTACAATACGGTAAATTTGATCAGGTCAGCAATTTCGGCAGGGCATGTTTTAGTCAATGGCAATCCGGTAGGACAACATACTCTAGTGAAAAGATTGGTTAAGAGTGTTAGAGTTGTGCTACCACCAAAAGCGAAATATGGTTCTCTTTGGGATGTATCAGTGGTTTTGAGAGAGCTGGTAAGCTGGGGGGCAAATTCAGGTATGGACTTGAAACTGTTGTCTTGGAAGTTGGCTATGCTTTTGTGTTTGGTTTCGTTTAGAAGGGTTTCAGATATAAGAGCTTTGGAGGTAAATTCGAGAAGTTATCAACCGGAGGGTGTTTGTTTTGATATTAGGAAAAGGACAAAGACTATGTCGAGGACTGTTTTTTATCCAATTTTGGAGGGGAACAAGAATTTGTGTGTGGTTAGCTGTCTAAAAGAATATGAGAAGAGGACTTTAGGGTTAAGGCAGGATGGTTGTACACAATTGTTGATTTCATATATGAAACCTTTTAAGGCAGTTTCAACTCCAACTTTATCAAGGTGGGTGAGAGGAGTAATGCTTAAGGCAGAGGTGGATGTTAGTGTTTTTGGTGCACATTCAGTTAGGGGGGCTATGGCTAGTAAGGCCTTTATGAAGGGTTTTAGTTTGAGTGGAATTTTGGGGGCTGCAGATTGGTCAAAAGATTCGACTTTTAAAAGATTTTATTTTAAACCTGTGGAAAATGTGTTGGAGAGAGTTTTAGACGAACTTTGAACATGCATAATATTGGCCTCCGGGCCTTGACATAAAATGCAGATTTTCCACAGTTTTAATGGGTAGAAAATCATAATTTTATTAAAGGCACGGAGGCTGATATTATCCCTCCGCTGTGCCCGCCCTGTTTATAATATATTAAATTTGTTTTTTAGGATAAGATGGAGTAAGCCGGAGAAGGTTGGAGAAGATCGAACGGTTCGGATTAAAGTTTCTACGGTTGGATTTGAGTTTTGGACTTTGATTTTTCGCAGCTACTAAAGAGGAAGATGGCTGCCTGTCCTAGGAGTATATGCATGTTCTACGTTCTAGAATGTAATAGTGTATTCTAATTCTAAGTGTTTGTTGCTGCTGTGTTTGGGAGCAATAAAGGTATTAATGCATAATATCAGCCTCCGTGCCTTTAATAAAATTATGATTTTCTACCCATTAAAACTGTGGAAAATCTGCATTATCACAATAAAGTCTACCTTACCTGGTTCATTTTAGTGTCCTGCATTTGTGCTCAACAGAGTGGCGGCCATTTTAGGATCAGGCACGACCAAACTGGGTTATTGGCAAACCAGTAAACGAGTAACGGAGCAGGGAGGGAGAAACAATGAGCAGGAGCGTGCAAAGGCACCCGCCTTGCTTAAAGATAAAGCAGCGCTGCGGCCACGCT
Organism: Calotriton arnoldi; assembly: GCA_963921515.1. Lineage (NCBI taxonomy): Eukaryota > Metazoa > Chordata > Amphibia > Caudata > Salamandridae > Calotriton > Calotriton arnoldi. Next base: position 5,594,631 of record CAWUFW010000051.1, read on the forward strand.
AATTAAACGCAAACATATAACCCACATCTGCCGCGCATGTCGGCTCATTAACAATAACGAGCAATGGAGCAGGGTGGAAGAAATAACAAGCGGGAGAGTGCAAAAGCGTCCCTGTGCTTAGAGATGAAGCGTGGCGGCCACTCTGATTATAAGAGGCATACAACATCAAGGGGTACCTGCATTAAAGCGTACGGCAAAAGAAACTGGATGAAAAAAACAATTAAAAAAAAGTTCTTCCAAACAGGGAGTTAAAGATGTTAAGCGTAAGAAGACTGTACTTTACTGGTGCTCCTGCGACTTGAAAGGAAGTGAGGTATCGGCTGCGGGACAAGACAGGAGGCTGCAAAATAGAGCAACGCTGGAGAGAAATAATGGTAAGCAGGGGTGGGAATAGAGTGGATATATTGTTTACAGCAGGTCTTGCAGCAGCGCATGCGCTGCCATGCTCGACCTAAAAAGGGGAGAAAGCAAGGAGAACACAGGAGCAAGAGCAATGCAGCAGCACGGGAGGAGCTAGGCCTGGGGCCTTCTCAATGAGGTTGCACTGCAGCCTCCAATAAGTAGGTCCTGAGAGATGGGAGGGGCGCTGGAGGTGGTGGGCTGGGCTAGGTGGATGTGGGAAAAAGGCAGCAGGCAGGAAAGGCATTGAGGGAAATGCAGTCTCTTCCCTTCATGTGGTTTGTTCCTTTGCATGTGTTCTGGGTTATGTCTGCTATTTGCTTTACAAATTATCTGGGTGCAGTATATGTAATTTGTGCTCTGTGTACTTTGTATCTGTATTTGCCATGTGCACGCTGCTCTACAATAGCAATGTGCTCTATCTATGCTTGGTGTTCCATGTGTACTATCTGTATTGTATACACTACATTTAAGAGTGCTCTTACCCTGTGCTGTACTCCTTTCATGTGTTTTCTATGCTCTGCACTAACTCTAATACAATTGTGCCTCGAATATACCATTGCTCTGTGCACATAACATACTCCAAGACCCTGCTCTGTGCGTGCTGTGTTCTCTGTACTTTGCACTCTAAATGTAATAAATGCTTTACTCTCTGTGCCTTGCACATACTCTGCTTTTCATATTGCATCGGCTGTGTGCAATCAGCTGTACTTGTACTCTGTAAATGATCAATAGGTCTGACATGTAACTGAAAGTGCCTCACTATTGATTAGTGAGTTTTTATCAATTGTCTTGCTGGTCAGCAAGCGGTTGAAGGGAAGAATGTCACAATTTTCCAAAGAGGAGCTTTGAAGGGAAAACAGGCAAACAAACGCAAAAGTACTTCCCAAACACATCACATTTTTAGGTCTCGCCTAGCGTTGCAGCGCACATGCGCTGCTCGCTTTGCGAGGCATGTAGTATATTCTTTAGGGGGGAAGCTTCGTGTAAGCTCCGCCCACTCTCCGCCCATCTTTTTGTTTGGCTTACAGCCTAAATGCTGCCTTCTGATTGGCTTTTGACTTGTTAGTCCCTCCTCCTGACGTCCATGTCGTCATTTGTATACTTCCGAGGCTATTGGCCCCTTTACTGAAACACTATTTTGTGTCCTGTGTCCCCCCTGCACCCTCCCGCACTTTGTAACTTTTTGCCCCACCCTCACCCCCCCCACTCCCGTTCATGCCTTTTTAAACGCACGCACTCATATTTGTAATGCAATACGTCTCGAGTAAATGCGAGTCGTATTGCACTGCAAATGCTTGTTTTAAGTAGTCCCAGTCATTTACAGGCACGCCCCAGGAAGCCGTAGTGTACCGGTGCTACTCTCATTCCTTATGTAATTTAATTTGATCTATTGTAAAGCGCTCTGATACTCTGGGTAAAGTTTGCGCTATATACAAATGCACAAATAAATAAATCTTCATCGGAATCCAAAACTATAATAAGAAAGGGTGAAAACTTGTTTGCATCTTTCAGAACATACAGGGCCCTTAAAGACTTTCAAAAATCGTAGTGAAAAGTTTCCGTCCGCAAGTTTCGAGAGAGGCGAAAAATATTATAAGTTTTACCCTATTCGTTATAGCTGCTGTCACTGTCAGGATAACGTAGATAGATTTCGCTTCCGAGTCCAGGGGAGCTTACGAAGAGCCTGTAGGGAGCCTTGAGAGGGAGAGTCAGCACATCCCCCTGCAAGGATGCAGGTCAGCGATATCGGCACCCATACTTGTTATGCTTCCGGGTGATAAAAATTGCTGCGCGTGCGCTCTGGTGAGACGCTAAGGACATCATGCCGCTGGTGGTGCTGTGCGTATTCCCCTGCAGTGGGAAAAGCCGGCGTGTGCGGGAGTTGGAGGAACGGCTTTCTCAAGCGGGGTCACGGAAGGTGCAGGTGGTGGGTGACGAATCCGCCTGCTCTGCGTTCATGTCACCATTCCTGTTCTGTGTGCCTTTCATATGTTAATGTGCCCATCTTCCCGTTCCTCGCTTATCTTCTGTGTTATCTATCTTAAATCCTGCTGCCTCTGCCTGCTGTTCTTGCCTCCTTCATTTTCCCATATCTTACTTGCTAGGGGTGCCCAAGCCTTGCCTGCTCTCTGTTGCAGCCTGCTTTGTGCCTTTATCCCGCCTGCTCTCTGGTCAGCTGTCCTCCCTGACTGGTCACTCAATGACTCCATGCCCACCGGGATACCTGTTTTCTACCCCAAACTTTAATTTATAGAATAAACGGGTGTGTCTGGGCAGCGGGTGGGGTGGGGGGTGAATGAAGGGGAGATGAGCTCCACATGGCCCCATGGAGTATTTCTGGGGAGTACCCACAAGCACAGAAAACAAGGGTAAACGACGCTCACTCAGCCCTCGTGGGCGTCAGGCCACAGATTGTTCCCTACAAAGACTCTAAAAGGAGCACTCTCCATAAAACAGGCAACAAAGAGCAACACTCGCTCAGCCCCTCTGGGCAGATATTAAAATTCAGCTTCAGCCTATATGTGAACCTGGTCAACCTGAGCAGATGCGTTAGCCAATAACTAGCTAAACACTTCTAGGGTCCCAAAAGCGAGACCGATTGGCATTGCCAATGCTTGTTATTTGTATCTGAACACTTGTCAGAATCACCTTGGAGGGATAGGACCTGTGCTGGCTTTTTTCAAAGATACACATGGGGGGTTTATAAATAGATATCAAACCCTTCCCCGCTGGAAGACAAAACATGGGACACCCTTGAAACGCCTGATGTTCACGTGTAATGTCAACAAGGGCTTTTTGGGGGGAACGCAAGAATGTAACAATGGGTAGATGAATAAATGCACGAGTGCAAGGATGAGTTATAGAGTGCATGTGATGGGTGAGTAATGAATGCAAATGAAAAAGTACTAAGCAGAAAGAGTAACAAATTTGGGCGCATGCATACAAACCAATAACGTGAGCAATAAAATCTAACGCAGAGACAATAAAACGAAAACAGACACACTAATGCAAATGCACGTGGCTAAATCTACCTAACTTAATAAATAAAACATTTGAGAAAAACTAACAAACAGACACGGATAATCAGAAACCGCATTCTATGATCCTGAACAAACGTATTTATCTCTCAATTTGTGTCCCAGCTCCGTTATGTGGTGAACCGCGAGAGCGGATGGAATCAGATAGATGGCTGTGTGCTCATTCTTTGTCAGGCCTGGCTTCAGTGCAGCATTCTGCCTACCTTATTGTTAATAATTCTCTAAAATATACATAGAGTGGGCTTTGACTTCACCCAGAGGAGTATCTCATTCTGTTGGCTATTTAGTGTTATGAATCTTATTGAGTGGTTGCTTTGTAATGCATGGGGGGCTATTTACATTTAAAAAGTACATTAAATCATTGCACATAACATTGTTTACCTCGTAGGTGGATTCTCTACAGAAAGCAGTCATTTTTTTATTTTATTTTTCACATCAGCAAACATTTTTAATTTATTTTTCAAGACTCAAAGTACATGTCAGTGCTATTGGCTTTGCCAATGCTTGTTTACATATAAAGGGATATGGCAGCTACTGTGTAAGCCACGCATCTGCAGAGCTACTGCTCATTAATGTCATTCAAGCACAGGAAATTGATAGAGGCGAATGTGCGTCTGCCTTGCAGTTGTGAATTTACATTGCAACTTCGTAATTTATTTGATGCAATTGAACAATTAACAGCAATCCCAATTATTTTGAAAAAAATAAATTCTCTTGCAAGAAATCTCAAATGGCAATACCATTAAGACGCATAGCCAGCTTCATTGATGCAGTTCAGCTCCTCCCTCATGCATTTAAGCTGAAATAATTACCTAATTGTAGTTAATTAAATAGAAAACATCAGACAAATATTTCATGAAATAATTACTGCGAAAATATCAAGCTGCTCCCAGCAAAAACTTAGAGCAGACACGGAGCCTGTTGACATGAGCGGAGTTGCGATTCCAGGAAACCGAAGACACAAATGAGACAATTACCTATTGAGAAAGGATGACATTTGATTGTTGAATGTTCACAGCTCTAGTCAGGAAGTGGTCTATAAATAGCAACACTAGTCATTGGCGCTATTCTACACGTTTTTAATTGTACAGGCTTTTTTATCTTTACAATTAACGTGCACAAGCGTGAAAGGCCATTGTTATGCGCAGTGAGATTTTTTTCCAACGTTTTTCTGTATTAAAACCTACTCCGGTATGAAGCGCAAATTACAGAAAATCCATTTGACGAATCACCGTTTGGGCGAGAGGGAGCAACACAGATCACTGACAACATTTTGTGTGAAAAAGGCCGTCTAATGAAGCAGGTGCACATTACAAAACTTACCCTTACTGTACTGTGCTGTACACGCTAGAGAATCCCTCACTATATATCAGTAGTCGCCTACATCCACCCAAAAACTCACCCAACCTAACTGCCATCACTGTACCTGTTTCATGCGTCCTACACATGATTTACTTCATTGCACTTTAAACCTTCATCTTCCAGCCTTCTGCAGGTAGCACTACCCGTCAAACTGCTTCACCCACCCAAAAGGCAATAAAACCCTTTCACACCATAAAACATCCTATAAAACCACCACACAAGCACCTGCCCATAAACAACAACGCCCCTTACCATCGATCCCACACTATGCCTCTGACCCATCAAAAAATATCCTCTCACCCACACTACACCCCCACAACCCATAAAACATGCACGAGCAGGCCTTAAAAATTGGCCGGCATTCTTTTTGGGCTGATTTCTTCACTTGAGTGGTCTAAGTGTTGGCCTGAGAGCTTCCCCCCTCTGACCTCGTATTGTATTGTAATTGCATTTATGTAGCGCTTACTACCCCTGACGAGGCGCTGAAGCGCTTTTTCAGCCAGTAGCACGCTACTCAGGAACCCATGAAGGATTAGTGGTGAATTAGTATAGTGAAATATGAAAATAGTTTGAGTGGTGAATATGTTAGTTAGTTATTTGGATTGAGAAGGATAGTGGAGGAATAGAAGAGGGAAAAGCTTTGCATTTATATAGCGCTAGCTACCCCTGATGAGGTGTTGAAGCGCTTTTTTGGTGAGCAGGACACTACTCCGGAACACATAAAGGATTAGTGGTGAATTAGTGTAGTAAAATATGAAAGTAATTTAAGTGGTGGACGTTATTCTGTTATTTGGATTGAAAAGGAATAGTGGAGAGATATAAAAGGGAAGGGTCTAGAATTTATATTTTTTGGAGTTTATACCAATAGAAGGAGGTTTGGGATGAGTAAAGGGGAGGTGGAGGGCAGTTAATATAGGGAAATATTAAATAAATTTTGAGTGGTGGACATGTTAGTCTGTTATTTGGATTGAAAAGGAATAGTGGAGGGATAGAAGAGGGAAGGAGGATAGAAGAGGGAAGGGTCTATAAGGTTTTTTGTTTTGGAGTTCAAAGCAGTGGGAGGTAAGTTTGATAGCTAGCTCTGTTTTCAGCCACAGGTTTCGGCTGTGATAGGCACCTTTTTCGAGCTACTTCGTACACTAAACAAATGTATGCATTTCCTTCCATTATCCGCTAGGAAAACTGTTTACTTCTAGAAAGGACTATGCCCATGTCCTCTATCTGGGCCTTCCAGACTACTCAATTAAAAGACTTTAGATAGTAAAGAATGCAGCAGCACTCTCATTCTCATACTCCACTGGTGAGCTTCTGTTCCCCCCTATTTGAGCTCCCTTTACTAGCTCCCGGTTGCGGTGTCTTGCAAATAAAAGAATGCTGGAACTCTTTTGGCTCCCATTGTACGCCGTAGGCCTGTGACGTTAGCATTGGAGAGGTAAGTTGAAGGCAGGCTTAGAATGTTGAGCTCTGACTTACATGAAGCAGAATAAAGATGTGTAAAACTACTCTCTGTGTGTGGTGTGATTATTGGCGAGTACCTGGGCTGGCAGGACGCTACAACTGGAGACGAGATAGGGGATATGAAGCCCATACATTGAAGCGCTCTTCCAGAGAGTTTGTCGTGGGCCAGCAAACTACTTGTGCGTGCCACATGTTCAGAATCGACGTTGGCACCAGTGGAATCTCAGCGCAACACCAGCCGGTGTAAAACACTTAGAGAAAGGGACATTGAAAGTCTACTTGTCGATGACCAGAAACTGAATGAAATGGCCAAACATAAAAGTTTCTGCACCATTACGCAAATTAATGCCATATGCTAAAGGCGGATGCTACCAGCTTACGAAAGCAACGCAGAGCAATAGTTCAGTACAGATTAAACTGAAATTCATGTGCTTGGGAACAGAGATTAACCAGGTTTTTGTGAAGAAACATTTAAGTACAAATGCAAGAGCATCCAATGGTTAATGGGATCTAAGGACACATACAACATACAGGTGTAAAGTGACAAAACTCTGAAACACGTCACTGTCCATGATCAGAAGAGGGCTCTCTGAGCATACAGAAGTCTCTGGCCAAGCTAGGCCTTAAACTCACAATAGATAATGTGGGTCTGAAAATACAGTGTGGCCTCTTTCTCCAAAATGTTACCCAAAAAGGGAAACTGGATATGGAATGATATTTACTCAGGAGATCAACAGTTTCCTGACAAGTATTTTGAAGCAAGTCAGACTCGCATCCTAAAAGAGGCAGTTATATATATATAAATATATATAAATATATATATATATACTGTATAAGTAAATTATAGCTGATCTGGGAAATTCGAGCACCAAAGGAGAGAGCTACTCGATAAGGTGCACATAAAATCACTCTTGTGTCTGAACAAACAACGCATGAGGGAGCATTCGGACACTGATTCTTGGCACATTTCAACCAATAATCAGTGAGTCAAATGACCTAATGATGAAACCAGTGTCTGTCTACAAGGCAGACCAGTCTAAAAACGCATGGCTACTCTCTCATTCTTTTCATTGCAGGCCCTGCTCTACGAACAAAAATTGTAAGGGTTCCAGCTGCTAAAGTTTGGTCAATTCTTAGCTTCAAAAGTCGCTGTAAACGAAAAAGTGAAGATGGGTTAGAAAAAGGAACAGCACTTTTACAGACTAATACACTGCAGGGTACAACTGACCTTGCACTCCGATAATTCACAGGCTAGTGGCTAATAACATGTATATGTTGCTTCACAGGATCTGGTGTGGCACAGTGCCGGATTAAAGGGCGCATGGAATGGCACTTAAATTATCCCTGAAGTGCAAACCAGACGAGGTTGGGTCCTTGCACTGGTCATTTGACTAGGAAGATGAAGCGTCTATGACCAAGACCCCGCCTCCTCCAGCCAGCTGCCTAGAGCCCACACTTCTGGCTCAACAATGGCTCTCTGAAGAATGTCTCCCAGAGTGTGAGGTGCAGGTCACAAGTTTGCATCTCCGAGAGGCCAAGACATCCTTTCAACCTTCTGAATTAGTTACACTTGGTACCATTATATTTGACAACAGCAGCACTTGTGACTTACAGTGCTTAAGAACAGCACACACTGTGACAGGCAACACTACATGGAAACAACGTATTGCTAGCTCAGATGGGAACACAACGAGGAAACAACATTTACCTACAATTCATTGAGGTAAACACATTCACCTAACATAGGAAGATACCTGTTCACACCACTGACAACACTACAAGAATAGGACTCTAGTGTGCTAAGGAAATCTCAGAATAGTCTGCGTGAAAAAGCTGGGACTCTGTACCAGAGACATAATGTGCGCCATACAAATGCCGATAACATAATGACCTGAGAGTCCAACGCCGCTGAGAACTGTAAAGCCTCACACGTTCACTTTTTAATATAACAATTACGCACATCAGCAAAGACCTAGCAATTAAGTTAGTGATAGGTATAAAAAGAGAAAAATACGGGATAGTAAGAAAGTAAAGAAGAGTGAGAATATAACAGGAAGAAAATAATGGAAAGACAGAGTGTCGGTGAGAAAGTGAGCGTGGGACAATAAGTTGTAGGGGAGTAAGAAAGTAATGCAGAGTAAGGAAGTGAGAAAGTAACGGAAAGTAAGAGTGAGAGAGTAAAGGAGAGAAAGTGAGTGTGAGAAAATAACTGGTAGTAAGAAAGTAACGCGGAGTTAATAATGACGAGAAGGTGAGAGACTATGATGACAAGCAAAGAGCAGGCGAGTGAACGAACGAGATTTAACGCTCGCCGCGGCCAGACTCACCTTGACGGAGAAGGCGAGAGCGGCGAAGCCCAGGCAGTAGAAGTTACAGAGCATGGCATTGAAGAGCGACCAGAGCACGTAGTCTTTGGGCGGCGGGCACCGTCAGCTGCCCGGTGTCAAGGCGGCTGGAGCTCATCGCGGACGCGGAGCAGGGCTGCAAGACATAGGGTGGGGGCGATGGTCCCGCTTCAGGGCACCCCGAGTAGGGCGGCGGTGGGTCTTGACACTTCGGGTAGTCTTCAGGGTTTATGGGCACGGCCACGAAGCCCTTCTCTGCGGAATCAGCCATCTGGTCTAGCTCGAAGTTTCAAGAGAGCCACGTCCGGAAAGTCCGCCTGAGTAAGGTTTGCACCTTGTCTGAGAGCAGCGGCCCTCTCCCACTCCAGAGGCGGGGCCTGGGCTCGGCGCAAGCGGGAAGAGGGGGCGCACGGCCCGGAAATGATCACGAGTCCTGGCTGACAACCCCTCGAAAGCCGTGCACCCCCAAACATGGGCCTCAGTCTGCCGCCCCTACCACAAGAAGGGAAGCCTCCGTCCGCAACACCCCACAAGTGGAACAAGTAACCTGAAACTGGAATGCAGGCAGACCACCATCTGGCACACTGCACGCCGATGCTGATAACAACAAGTGAAGCGCTGGACAGCAGAGACGTCGACAGCGTGAGAGAGGAGCGGGGGCGAGCGCGGCAGCCTGCTGAGCTGACCACACGCTCGTGCATCGTGCCTGAAACGTGCGGGTAACCGCAGGGAAAAGGCCATTGTGCACGAGCGTGTGGTCAGCTTTCAAATGCCCACTACATAAAGTCTTCGCCAGAAGCAGCGCTTGCGCGCTACTCTAGGCTCGACCCAAAAACTGTGGTGCAAGCACCAATTCATGTACTTAAAAAAACAGCTTCAAGTGAATGTTTGCTGAGTTTCAATGCTGCAGCTGATATGGGGTTGATATCAGTGAACTACAATATGAATGCTCATCATGAAATTGTAAGTCAATTTTTTTCATTATTTCATTAGTTCAGAAAACTCAAAACAATTAAACTATTGTTACACATAAATTAGGATGCTTATCCTGTTGCTCAAAGACACAGATGAATAGCGTTTCACTTGCAAGAAGCTGTTGAAAAAGAACTTCATTTACAGTGGTGGCTGAAACTAACAAAGGGTGGTGGGGTGGAAGGGGGGGATATGGCAGGGGGGAAAACAGGTAAATAACAATGAAAACAAATTACCTGACACTGACGTACGCCGACCGCCTCCCACATCGCATCTCTTCTGCTGGCCTCTTCCAGGGTCCCAGCAGCCTCTGGAACTGACTCCCAGCCAATCCCCGTGCTGCAGAGCAGCACGGAGATTGGCCTGAGCGGGCATGAAAGATGCTCCACTCAGGCCTGGGAGTCTGTGGGGTTTCTCCAACCCGGCTGCTCAATGCAGCTGGGCTGGAGAAAACCTAAATGCACATGTGTGTTTTGGTCGGCCTGAGACGACCGGCCAAACACAAATGAGCACTTAGGGAGTGCACATGCACTCCTCCTCCCCCTCCCATGCCCCGCTCCTCCATTCTCAAGCTGGCAAACAAAAAATAAAACAATGCTAGAGCATCGTTTTATTTTTAGTTTGTTGGCTCTGCGCCAGGCAGTGGGGCGACACTCCTCCGCCATTGCAGAGGAGCCACCACTGTTAATTTATTGCTTAAACATGACATCATTGAAAGTTGCATTGATCCAACACCATGGGTTTCTCCCATTGTAGTAGTGCCTAAAAGAGACAGTGAAGGAGCTGTATGCATATATGTTGATATGTTGACAACTCAATTGAATGGTGCGAAGTTCTTCTCTCGACTCAACTTAAACAAAAGATATCACCAATTGGAACTTGAAGAAAAATCCAGGTGCAGTACACCCTTTTCTATGCACATTGGTCTGTTTCACTACAGGAGATAGAGTTTTGGTGTATCATCTGCTGCAGAACCTTTCCAAGACGTGATCGCCGTATCATACAGTGTTAGACCTGGCATTTTTGGCAGGTTTACCCCTAGACTTTTTGACCTCCTGTTTTTGACCTATTTTTCGTTGGTTTTAGTACTCTGGGAACATTAGCATTGCTATTCAGTGCTAAATTGCATATGATCTCCATGTAAATTTTGTTACTGATTGGTATATCCATGATTGGCATATTTGATTTACTAAAAAGTCCCTAGTAATGTGCACAGGTGTTCCCAGGGCCTGTAAATCAAATGCTACTAGTGGGCCTGCAGCACTGGTTATGCCACCCACACATGCAGCCTTTCAAATGTGTCTCAGACCTGCCACTACAGTGTCTGCATGCACAGTTGTTAACTGCCATGTCGACCTGGCAAGTGCACCCACATGCTAGGCCCTAACCTTCCCTTTTCCTACATGTAAGGCACCCCTAAGGTAGGCACAAGGTACCCCCATGGGCAGGGTGTAGTGTATAAGAAAGGTAGGACATGTAATGTTGTGTTTGACATGTCCTGATAGTGAAATACTGTGCATTTAGTTTTTCACCATTGCAAGGACTAGCTCTCCCATAGGCTAACATTGGAGCTGCCTAGTAACATTTTACAAGTGTAACCTTCAATTGGGAACAGCTAGAGATTTGGAGTTTAGGCTCTCTGAACTCAGGATTTAGTAAAGGTGGTTTAAATTGTGTGTTTGAAAATGCCACTTTTAGAAAGTGTGAATTGGGGGGTTTGGCCCTTACATACAACCACCTTGGACCTTAGACAATTGTATACATAAAACAACATCAGGTGGTAGAGAGATTTAAACACATCTTTACTTGTACATGAGGTGCATTTTACTCAATAATAATGACCTCAACTTTGTTTTAGTAAGGATTGAACACAAACGTTTTTTAAACTTTCAAATTTGGTGTGATAAAAGAAAGGACAATCCACATTCAACTTGATGGATATACAGTGAAAAATATTTGAAAAACATGTGTGAAATATGGAAAGCTAAATCAAATATACATTGAGCTAACGCAACATTTATAGATGAACTAGGCTAAAATTGCTTCTTCATCAATCCAAGATTTTACAAGACCAGAGCATTACATTCACAGAAAGTGCTCTTAGTACTGGAATGTATAAAGGGTCCAAAGGTATCTAATATGAGCTTCCAATAGTTTCTTTAGACAAATGAATTTATACGTACATATTGATACTAGTTGAAGTAGGATCCCCTATTGATCCCGGTCTACGTGTTTTGTTTTGTGTTTACAACTTTTAGAAAGTGGGCATTTTCTTGCTTTAGCAAACACAAGGAGATGATGGACGGAGCGCTGAAACTTTTCAGACACTCACCCCCAGTCACAGACCTGGGTTGAATCCATCATCGTTCTTTAGCTCACTTCGCCACCCCAGTTCAGACACAGCTATATGCAAATCAGTCTTGACCCTGTGCCTCATGGGAACAATCCAGCCCGAACTACCAAGCCATGTCTTCCCTAGGCTGGAAACAAGCATCCTGGGACCGGTTTCGGGCTAACAGCCCTCAATAGCCAGGCTAGTTTGAATCCAGTGGCAAAGTGAGCAAGGGACCCATGTCTGGGCATACCCCGCCAACTTAGGGCGAACAAAGCAAACACAAGGAGATGATGGACGGAGCGCTGAAACTTTTCAGACACTCACCCCCAGTCACAGATCTGAGTTGAATCCATCATCGTTCTTTAGCTCACTTTGCCACCCCTTTATAGACACAGCTATATGCAAATCAGTCTTGACCCTATGCCTCATGGGAACGGTCCAGCCCGAACTGCCATGCCATGTCTTCCCTGGACCAGAAAGAAGCATCCTGGGATTGGTTTCAGGCTAACAGCCCTCATCAGCCAGGCTAGCTTGAATCCAGTGGCAAAGTGAGCATGGGACCCACGTCTGGGTATACCCTGCCAACTTAGGGTGAACAAAGCAAACACAAGGAGATGATGGACGGAGCGCTGAAACCTTTCAGACACTCACCCCCAGTCACAGATCTGGGTTTAATCCATCATCGTTCTTTAGCTCACTTCGCCACCCCAGTTCAGACACAGCTATATGCAAATCAGTCTTGACACTGTGCCTCATGGGACAAGTAAAGCTCGAACTGCCAAGCCATGTCTTCCCTGGACCGGAAACAAGCATCCTGGGACCGGTTTCGGGCTAACAGCCCTCATCAGCTAGGCTATCTTAAATCCAGTGGCAAAGTGAGCAAGGGACCCAAGTCTGGGCATACCCTGCCAACTTAGGGCGAACAAAGCAAACACAAGGAGATGATGGACGGAGCGCTGAAACTTTTCAGACACTCACCCCCAGTCACAGATCTGGGTTGAATCCATCATCGTTCTTTAGCTCACTTTGCCACCCCAGTGCAGACACAGCTATATGCTAATCAGTCTTGACCCTGTGCCTCATGGGAACAGTCCAGCCCGAACTGCCAAGGCAAATCTTGCCTGGACTAGAAACAAACATCCTGGGACCGGTTTCGGGCTAACAGTCCTCATCAGCCAGGCTAGCTTAAATCCAGTGGCAAAGTGAGCAAGGGACCCACGTCTGGGCATACCCTGCCAACTTAGGGTGAACAAAGCAACCACAAGGAGATGATGGACGGAGCGCTGACACTTTTCAGACACTCACCCCCAGTCACAGATCTGGTTTGAATCCATCATCGTTCTTTAGCTCACTTCGCCACCCCAGTTCAGACACAGCTATATGCAAATCAGTCTTTACCCTGTGCCTCATGGGAACAGTCCAGCCCAAACTGCCAAGCCACGTCTTCCCTGGACCGGAAACAAGCATCCTGGGACTGGTTTCAGGCTAACAGACCTCATCAGCCAGGCTAGCTTAAATCCAGTGGCAAAGTGAGCAAGGGACCCACGTCTGGGCATACCCTGCCAACTTAGAGTGAACAAAGCAAAGACAAGGAGATGGTGGACGGAGCGCTGAAACTTTTCGGCCCTAAGTGCGCCGGTTTATGCCCAGACGTGGGTCCCGGACTCACTGTGCCACTTGATTCAAGTTATCCTGGTTGATGAGGGGTGAAACCCCAAAACCGGTCCTAGGATGCTTGTTTCCTGTCCAGGGAGGACCTGGCTTGGCAGTCCGGGCTGGACTGTTCCCATGAGGCACAGGGTCAAGACTGATTTGCATATGGCCAGGTCTTAACTGGGGTGGCATGGTAAGCAAAAGAATGATGGATTTAACCCAGATCTCTTGACTGGGGGTGAATGTTTTGATTTGTTCTGCATTCCGTCCATCAATTGTGTGTCTTTCGTTTGCTTGCTTTACCATTCTGTGTGTCTCTTCTTGTTTGTGTATTTACCATCTGGTTTTTGAGTGACAGGAGCTAGGGATGTGCATTCTTTCTAGACAGTCACAAGAGGGGTTCAGGTGTGTCCTGCCTTTTCTGGGTGACGCATAGCCAGGCTGAAATGACCTTTTTGCATTTAAAGCGGTAGGAGGAATTTTCACTAGCACCTGAATAGGTTGTGTCTGCTCTGCACAATGCAGTATCCACCTCCTGTAGTGAAGCTGGACCAGGGAGGACAGAACTGGTTTTTACTGAGCTAAGAGACTTTCTGCCAAAAGCTTCAAAGGGAAATGCTGTATATATATTGGGGCCCTGGTCCCAGAGCTTTAGAACTCTTTTGGACTAAAGAACCTGCAATAAGAAGAGCTGGAAGAGCTGCCAGGAGGAGTACTGTCCCTTTGCTGTTTGTTGCTTTCTTGGGTTGGCCTGCAGTTGCTGCTTCTGTCTTGGGCAGTGAACGGACTGGACTAAACTTTCGGCAACTTATTTTCCTGAGTTTCCCCAAGGGCTTGAGGTAGAGCTTGCCCTCTGTTCAAGAAGTCTCAGGAAGGACCAGCAAAGACTTCAAAGTCATCTGCTACCAGCCCTGGGAACTGTGTGTTTTGTGCTGCAGCAGAAGAAAAAGTAACCTGATGCTGTCAACGACTCCGCTACCAGCTCCGTGTCCTGTTAGCACCTCCAAGAGAACTACCTCGCTTCGTAACGCAACCCTGGTCTCACTGGTAACGATGCCTGATGCCGCCACCGAGCCGCTGCTTGCACTGGGACCTGAGGGCACTGCACTTCGCACCGCCTCGCTTCACATCACCGCCTGGCCTCCGTGACGCCTTCGCTCCATGCCAGCATCAACGCCGCTGCCTGCACTGTAGCCTGCACTGCTCGTAAGTTAATCAACGGTCCGCCCCATCCCACACCACAGCCTTGGCCCACTGACACCAGAGGCATTGACTTCTGATCGTCTACTGAGGACAAAGTTTCAGCAATGACGGTGCCGCTGCCTGTATGTGACCTGCCAGCACTTCAATGAGCACAGCCTCACTTCACAATGCAGCCCGGGCCTCACCGCCATTGCTGGATGCCATCACCAAGCCGCTGCCTGCACTGCGACCTAAGGGCACCGCCTGCCACACTGCTCCACTTCGCACCCCAGCTAAGATGCCTGCCGATGCTGGCGCTCCTGACTTCAACCTCACAAAGTTCGATCTGCACAAGTATGACTTCAAGGGCCCAACAACTCCTGCAAAGACCTCTGGGACCGATGCCTGCAGACCACACCTCTTCCTAGCTCATCGCAAGGTCCACAACACCCTGCATTTCCAAGGTACTGTTTGCGGGTCTTCCGGACACCGTAGCTGGCCCGTGACGCCGCGGTTGGCCTGAACTGTTGGATTTGTTTGTTCACAACGCCGTGATAATCCCCGGATGGAGCTATAGACTTCAAGGAACTGTCTTTTAAGTTTATTATTGCAAAAGTTCTACCTTTAATATTGTATGTTAGATTTTTATCATTTTGGTCTTGTTTTACACAGATAAATATTGGCTAGTTTTCTAAAACTGGTTTGGTGTCCTTTTGTAGTGTTTTCACTGTTTTACTGTGAGTTATGTGCAATGCATTACACATTGCCTCTGAGATAAGCCTGACTGCTTGTGCCAGTCTACCAAGGAAGTGGGCAGAGGTAATTTTAGAATGTTAATCCCCTTATTCTGACTAGAAGGAAGTGTCCCTACTTGGACAGGGTGCATACCTGCCAACCAGAGACCCCAACATACAGCCTATAGTAAATGCATTTAACTATAGTGATGACATATTGATTTTTGGAGCCACACAAAAAGCATGACAAAGCTCTCATGCAAGTATGTCTGTTGCTGAACGATGCAGGCTTAACTCTGACTGCTGACAAATGTGAATTCCACAAGAAAAGCTTGACATTCTTTGGCCATGTCTTTCTGATGGGGGCATAAAACCTTATCCAGCTAACGTGCAATCGTTGTCTACTGCAAATCCCCCTCAAGACATTTCTATGTTACGATCATTTCTTGGAATGGCCAGTTACTGTTCTAGATACATACAAGACTATGCTATAGTCAGTGCACTGTTACAAGTTATTAACGAAAAAGAATGTGTCTTTTCATTTGTCACGTGAATGTGAGAAGAGCTTCCAAAAAATCAAGCAAGCTATTGAGAGTGCCACTTAAATGGCCTACTTTGATCCCAAACTTCATACAGTGGTTGAAATTGATGCTAGCCCTGTCAGGTTAGGCGCAATCCTTGCACAGCATAACGGACAGCCAAATGCCTGAAGACGAATCATGGCATGCGCTAGTAAACGCCTGTCACAAACGTAACGTGCTTACTCACAACCTGAGTTAGAAAGTTTGACAGTGGTTTCAGCTTGTGAATATTTCCATACATTCTTGTACGGATAGCCTTTCACAGTAGTGTTTATATTTGACAATCCCAAAGCCAAAATGCCTTCTTGAATTGAATGCTGGGGTTTGAGGTTACAAGAATACAACTATACAATTCTTCATCGCCCAGGGAAAGGTCCTAATCCAGTTGATTATGTTTAAAGAGTGCCACTACAATGCCCTGGCACCCCATCTAAGACAGTGGTGGCCTAAATTAATTTTATTGTGAAATTGAGCACACCAGCTGCAATGTCTTTAGAACAAATTGTCACTGCCATGAGCTAAGATAGTGACATGTGTTATAATCTGTCTTGGTCTCTCCCATCCTCTCCACCCCTCTCCTCTTTCCCCTGGTAGCCTCTCCCATGGAACCCTGAGTGGGAGGCAATTTAGAATGTTGGTGTCCTCTCAGGACTCTTCTCTGCGGTACTGGCAAGTTGGAGGTGTTTTACCAAGCTACTCAATAAAGAAGTTCAACTTACTTTCCTTCGTCTTCCATTACTTCATTTTGTCGACGATCAAGGGATGCTGTGACAGGGACAGCATGACGCCTCCACCCTGTTGAAGTACATCTTGCCAGTCAGTAAAGTCACGATTCAGCTCTGGACATCGTGAGGACAGCCATCCTTCATCTCTTCAGGGTGAAGTTGGCTGTGGTGTTCCTACCCTGCTGTGGTGAATTGATGTTATTCTCCCCAACTCACGAGTCTTCTTGGGTCAGCTCGTATTGCCGGTCAGTCCTCGGGGAAAGGTGCCCTCGCCCTGAACTGTGTGCCTGTCCTGCGCATCGTTCTAACTCCTGATGCGAAGGATCCTGAACTGCTAATTGGCATTTAACTTTGACTCCGGATTAGCTGTAACAGTCTTAACAGCAGCTTTCCCTCCTCCTTTGTGCTCTCCGCGCCCCTCATCTGTGGATTCCTCAGTACTTGATGACCTTGTAGGGCTGGCACCAATTCCCCCTATCACTTCTCAAGTTCCACTCTGGTGTGGCATCTACTTGGAGCTACCCCTGGCGGTGTGTGAAGTGGGCGTTGTTTCGTGCTTCTCCACCTGTTTGCTGTGGTGTTTGGCGGCCCTTTCCTCCAGATTTTCCTGCGGTCCGTGGAGCGTCTTAGTGGGGGGAGAGTTGGTCACACAGTCTGGACAGCGGGGAGTGTCTTTCCAGTGCCCTCGAGTGACAACCTTGCTTCCCTCGCAGCTGCAGCGCACTGTGACCTCGTCTAGCCTCAGGAGGTCTGTGCGAATTACGTCGAGGGGGAGCTGGCACCAATTCCTGTCAGCTTACAGGTCGAAGCCCCCTGCGCAGCCAAAGCAGTCCTTGTCAGTGCTCTCCCTCCGTCAGTCTCAATCTCACCCAGCTGAGGCATCGGGGAAGCGCCCGTTTTCCTCATCACCCGCGCATCATACTCTTCACTGGCGTATCTCCTCACAACGATACGACGTGCAGCCTGAATTCGTCATCGCCTCAGCACGTCCAGCGGGTGCACCGGTGTTCTCCTCAGCGGTATTCCGTGATTTCTTTGGACAGCTCGAGCGTCATGCTTCAGATCAACGAGCCACCTCAGCCCGACCGTCTCATTTCTTCCGGATTTCCCTGACAGGAACTCCTCTCAGGGGAGGGACTGACTTTCAATAGAACAGACTAAGAAAGAGGACTACGTTTTTCTTCACTGTAGCTATTAATAGCCTTAACTCAACGTTGTACTAGTGATGTTACTGTATTAGAGTGCAATTCCTTATTAACCCTTTTTTTTTCCACATATACAGTGGGTCATTAGGTTGTGAGTCTACATTAAGGTCTTTTCCACAAGCATAGGGAAAGCTTTTCTGCTCCTTATTAGGCAGTTTTCCCTACACTATGGCTGCAGCAAGCATGAACCAACCACCGCCATTTCTGAACGACTTCGGCGAGCCAAACATACCATGGCATAGGTAGCTAGGGATTTTTAAGTAATATCGTATAGCCATAGGGGGAGGGAACTTTTCATCAGTTAGTAAGCAGCACATAATACTTCACAACTTGGGGGTTCATGGCAGGAAGGTGTATGAAGACATAACAGGAAGAGATGTGGACGAAGAGTTAGAGAGGTAGGAAGCAGGAGTAGATGTACATGATTAAACTTTAAGAAAATTGGAGGCACACTTCAGAGAGAAAATCAATGTAGTTTTGGAAAGACACAAGTTTTTTAAAAGGGCTCAAAGAAAAGATGAAAGAGTATCAGCATATGTGGCTGTTTTAAGGGGCATGTCAGCCACCTGTGAATTTGGCACTCAAACGGATTCCCTTATAAGGGACCAAATTGTCAGATGCACAAATGATCAAAAAATACAGGAGGAGCTGCTTACTAGAAACCCTGATTTGACCGAAGCCATCAGCATTGCCAAGCGAATAGAACACACAGCATTATGCATCAGGGAGATGAAAAATGTGTCAGGGTTGATCAAGGAGAGGGAGGAGGTTAAAACCCTAGTCAGTGAAGATGCAGTATGTAAGATCAGTGAAAGAAATAAGGAAGTTCCCCGTAATAAGTTGGAAAATGTTCGCTGCTACAGGTGTGGCAGCCACAATCATCTAGCGAACAATTTGAAATGCCCAGCGAGAAATGTGGTATGTAGGAAATGTAATAAAAGGGGCCACTTTGCCAAGGTGTGCAAAACTGCAAGTGAGAAAGTACATGTGATAAATGGGCCTGAACCTAAAGGGGACGAGAGCAAAGACTACATTTTTCAAATTAAGCAAGCGGAGGAGGAGGAACCAGTACAATATCCCACATGCAATATAACACTTGATGGGGTCAGTATTCAGGTGTTCGCTGATTCATGCTCACCGTATACATTGATAGAGATAAAACTGTTTGAGGAAAAGTTTGGTACACATAATCTGGTTGTAGAGCCTGCAGATATGCAACCTGGTGGGTACAACAAGGGTCCCATTCCTTTAGAGGGCATGGTAAGAATGCGAATATCCTTTAAGGGCAGACACACGGTAGGGAAGGTATACATCACCAAGAAAGGTTCTAGTTTGTTGGGTTGGAAACACCAAAAGGAACTTGGCATCACACTCGATGCCAACAACATTGATCAAGTTTTATTAGTAGAACCACCTGAGGTAGGCAGCAATATCACCAAGGAATTCCCTGAGGTGTTTACAGAACAGTTGGGCAGATTGAAAAAGTACATGTACAAGATCACCCTCAAAGAGGGAGCAGTCCCTGTGGTTCACAAAACCAGGTCTGTACCCCTCCTTATGAGGGAACCATTAAAGGGGGAATTGCAAAAACTTGTACAGCAAGGGGTGATAAAAGAAATTGAGATTGGAGTGGTTGGCACCCATTGTTCGTACCACCAAGGACAATGGGAAGAACATTTGTCTATGAGTGGACTTAAGGGACCTCAACGCCAACATCTGGGTGGACAGGCATCCCTTACTGAGGATACATGAGATGCTGAGCACCATACAGGACGCCAAGTGCTTCAGTGTTTTGGATTTATCATTGGCGTACCACCAGATCACCTTACATCCTGACTCCCAAATGTTGACTGCATTCACCACTCCGTTTGGCAATTTTAAATTTCTGAGAATGCCTTTTGGACCAACATCTGCCGCTGTGGCATTCCATAGAATAATGCAGCACATATTGGGAGAGTGTGCTTTCAAGATGACATACTAATATATGGGTCTAGTGAAAGTGAGCACAATCTCAATCTTAGAAATGTTTTGAGCAATTTGAAGGAAGCAGGTTTCAACACCAAGTAAAGCAAGTGTAAGCTGGGGGTCACTTCAGTGGACTATTTGGGTCACACCATTTCAGAGGAGGGAATTAAACCCAAAACAGATTTGGTAGAATCTGTACACAAAACCCCGAGACCGACATCCAGAAAAGAGATAAAGTCATTCCTGGGGTTAGCAGAGTATATGGCCAAATACATAAAGAATTTCTCTGTCCTCACTCAACCCCTCAGGAACTTGCTGAAGAAGGGGATCACATTCGGATGGGAGGGTGAGCACGATACTGCATTTGAGGAGATAA
Organism: Calotriton arnoldi; assembly: GCA_963921515.1. Taxonomy (NCBI): domain Eukaryota; kingdom Metazoa; phylum Chordata; class Amphibia; order Caudata; family Salamandridae; genus Calotriton; species Calotriton arnoldi. Next base: position 5,614,964 of record CAWUFW010000051.1, read on the forward strand.
AAAGATCAATTGAAATGCGCCCCACATTGGGAATTTCAATGTTGAGAGGGAAACTACTCTTACCACAGATGCCAGCAACAAGGGTATAGGAGCCACCCTGTCGCAAAGAATAAACAACCAAGAGAAAATTGTAGCATTTGCCTCCAGGACCCTTACTGGTGCTGAGGTTAATTACTCCACAGTAAAGAAGGAGGCACTTGCATGTTACTGGGCCATCACCCATTCAAATTTTATTTGTGGGGTCTATCATTTGAGCTGAGGACTGATCACAAACCCTTATTGTCCATTTTTGCAAAAAATGAAATGGAGAACACCACGCCCCGCATAGCCAAGTGGGTCCTTGGACTCCAAACACTCAATTTCAGAATAACATATGTGCTGGGTTCTAAGAACAGTGCTGCAGATCACTTCTAGGGCTCCCGTTGTAAAGGAGGAGGGTTGTGAGCTCATGGAGGATGCCATTTTGGAGGTCAGCGTACCCGCAGTGTTACAAAGTCAGTGGGAGTCCATTACCGAGCAACATCAAGAACTCAAGGCTGTCAAGGGGTTCATAGTCAACTGGTGGACCAACAGATGCAGGGATCTACCAGAGGAACTACAGTGCTTCTGGAATGTAAGGGAGGAATTATCTGTAGAGGGGGATATCATATTGAAATGTAAATGTAAATGTAAAAATGTAAATGTATACATTTACATTTACATTCACATTTTACATTTACATTGACATCATATTGAAATCAGGAAAAGATAGTGCCACCTGAAGGCTTGCGAGACCAAATATTGGATTTGGCACATGAAGGGCATTTGGGGAGGAGTCTGAGTAAGGCAAAGCTCAGATCCGATTATTGGTTCCCCTACATGGATCACCTTATGGAAGAGAAGGTCAGGGACTGTCAGGCATGTTGCCTGTGTGACAAAACTAAATGTCTTAGACGTTCCCCTCTCATTCCTGTGGAAGTACCTACTGTTCCATGGAACAAATTGGGTCTTGACATAGCGGGACCCATACAGGCCATGGGACCACAGGGAAAGTACCTAATAGTACTCATTGACTATTTCTCACACTGGATCTCACACAAGTTTGTCAGTATCGTCAACACTAAGACCCTCACAAGTTTCTTAACTGAGGTATTCTCCAGGGAGGGTATCGCCGATACGCTCATTACGGACAATGGTGTCCAATTTGTGTTCGAAGAAATGAAAGACTTTCTTAACGATCTTTCCATCTCTCACGTGCGTACGCCTTTGTATTGCCCCAAGGCAAACGGCAAAGCTGAAAGAGCTAACAGAATGTTGAAAGAGTCCATTTAGTTAGCTGTTGCCTCGGGGAAACCCATAGAGTGTACTGTGAGAGACATGTTATGGTCTTACCACACCACCCCCAATGCCACAACAGGACTTTCCCCATTTGAAATGTTAAGGGGTAGAAAGGCGGGATCCAAACTTTCTCCCAGTTGGCTGTTCAAGAACAAGATGGTGACCATTGACCCTGAGGAAGAGGAGGAAGGGTGGTAAGACAACAAAAGGTATACAAAGACGCATACGACAGGAAATAGGGCACTAGAAGCAAGGTCTGGAAAACAGGACAGTGGGTCCTGGTAAGGAAGCCCCAGGTTGCAAGCAGCAAAGGCGACAAATACTATGAACAAGAAAAGATAAAGCTAGTCAAAAACAATGTGGTTGTTCTGGAAAATGGTAAAATGTGGAGCATGGATAGAATTGCAGTGTGTCCCCCAAATTTGATTCCTTTAGAGGAAGGGGAGGAGGAACACGATGGAACTCAGTGTGGCACAGATCAAGAGAAAAAGGTGGGTAGACCTGTGCGTCCTCCCAGGTGGCAAAAAGATTACAAAATGTCGTAGCACCAGGTGTCTCTGTGTGCATTGCGTAACAGTTTTGGAAATGTATAGTGTATTTTTCCCTTGGTGTCTTTCTCTTTCCTTCTTACCTCTTTCACCTCTTCCTTGCTTCTCCCTTCTCTCTTCTTTTTTCTTTTGGAAAGGAGATGTGTTATAATCTGTCTTGGTCTCTCCCATCCTCTCCACCCCTCTCCTCTGTCCCATGGTAGCCTCTCCAATGGAACCCTGAGTGGGAGGCAATTTAGAATGTTGGTGTCCTCTCAGGACTCTTCTCTACGGTACTGGCAAGTTGGAGGTGTTTTACCAAGCTACTCAATAAAGAAGTTCAACTTACTTTCCTGCGTCTTCCAGTACTTCAGACGTGTTAAATTTAAAAGACATTATTCCTCATCTATCATACAACCAGCACTCTAGACCGCTCACTAGTGACAGTGAGTATGTAAAGTTCAAAAACATAAGAGATGAACTTTCAGTGACTCAAGAAGTCCTTCTTCTGCGTGGTACACAAATTGTTATTCCTGAGAGTCTATGACAACAAGTGATCGATGTTGCCCATGAGGGACATCGAGGAGTAGTTGCCACCAAGAGAGCTCTTCACAAACGAGTCTGTTTTCCTTACCTCGACAAAAGGGTTGAAAAAGAATTAAGGGCTTGTCATATATGCAACTGTCTTTCATCTCAAGTAATTAGGCACCCTTTGAACATGTCAGAATTTCCACATCATGCTTGGGAGAGAATTGCTATTGACTTCTTTCGCCCTCTTGAGAATGGACATCATCTTCTAGCCATTGTTGATGAATACTTCTGTTTTCCATTGGTAAAAGACCTTTCATCCACTACACATAATAAAGGTTACTCAAAAATTAGATGGCATCTTTGCAACATGAGGAGTGCCTAGAGTCTTAAAATCTGACAACGGCCCACCTTTTACTAGTTGAAGCATCAAATGAGCACTCCTCTTTGGCCCCCGGCCAATGGTCTAAAGAAAGTTGTTCAGCTTGCTGCATTGAAGAAGCTCGACCTCAAAGTTGTTTTAAACAATACTCTTAGAGCTAACCATTCGACCCCTCACTCAATGACAGGGGAAAGCCCTGCAACTCTCATGTTTGGAAGAGCCATGATGACCAAGCTGCCCCAATGGACCAACCTCAGATCCAAGAATGAGGAAGACAGTCATACCAAGGACTTTGGTTGCAAGCAGAAGATGAAAAAATATGCTGGCAGACGACATCATGTAAAAGATGTCACCTTTACAAGAGGAGATTGAGTGCTTGTCAGATAACACTGGAAAAGAAAGTCTGATGCTCCTTTTGAGGCTGAGTCTTTTATTATCACTAACACCAAAGTACACATGGTGACTGCCCAGTGTCTTGGGAAGTCCCTTATGAGAGATTCCTCTCATTTTAGACATGTGACCCATCACTCACCAAACATTGATGTCAATGTAGAGACTGGGTCCAGACAGACTGTTGATGACTTTGTGTCTGCTGATGATTCCACCTCACCTGTGCAGATCACGGACACTTTGACTGCCAGGTCCTGGTTTCCAGTCACCCGATCAGGATGTGTGATTCAAACACCACGCCGATTAATTGAAGAATTATAATTGCATGTATACCTAAGTATTGATTCATGCATTTATTCGTACATTAATTAATGTATTTATTTATTTTGAAAAGTTGTAACTTTGCATTTAACAAGTCAGGAGATGTAGTGACTTATAAATAAAAGAACGCTGGAACTCTTTTGTTTCCCACTGTACACTGTAGGCTTGTGACGTAAGCGTTGGAGAGATGAGTTGAAGGCAGGCTCAGAATGTTGAATTCTGCCTTACATGGAGTGGAATAAAGATGTGTAAAACTACTCTCCATGTGTGCCATGGTTATTGGTGAGTACCAGGGCTGGCAGGACGCTACACAGGTTAAGATGCAGATTCTTTATAAAATGCTGATCTTGACTCACAGAGCTTTTTATCATTCAGGACCTCATTCTGGAAGTCAGAATGCATTTCCACTCTCGGATAAAGTTTACTACAAGAGGTGATCGCTCTTTTTTCTTTTTCGCGGCTGTAGCCTGGAACAGGCTCCCTCTTGAGCTTTGTTCGGAAGCTTCAGAATCTCTATTTAAGAAAAAGCTTAAGACCTTGCTCTTCGTTTAGGCATAATTCCTCATTCTCCCTCGCCTTAAGCGCCTGGATACTCTTCGGAGCAGCTGTCGCACTATATAAGTCCTTATTCATCCATTCAGAAAAAAAGCCACCTTGTGACCTTCTCTAAAATGGTGACCAGGAGCTTAAAACTCCCAAGAAAACAGTCTCACCTACCCCTGCCCTAAGTCCACTAATTATGTCCCGCAGTCCTCTTGACTGCATCACTCACCCAAATCCCCTGGGTCATCTGCCATCGAGCCCCCAATGTTTTTCACAAAACATGATTCAGTACACTTCCTGAGCCTTAAATACGTGGTCAATACATTGGCATTAGCTGTTTTGAGCAACTGTTACAAAAACAAGTTCAAAATGACTACCTTATGCAGAAAAATAAAAAATTGCTGCTCTTAGGTTTCAGATGTGCAGAGTATTGCCAGTGCTGGAGAGTTGAGAAAGCGTGCCCCACCAAAATAGACTCACTTGTGACTCACAGCATGTTCTGCAAACTGAGAAAGGCATGGATCTGCTGGGAGAGCCTGACACAGCAAAACGCATATTTATTTCCCACTAAATACTGTGCAGACGACAACCGCCACATTAGCAATTACCATTGTCTGCAGAGTTGTACTTCTCAATAATCTACATTAATTAAAATAACCGTTCATTGAGTGTCTGAAGTGCAGGTTTTCCTTGCAAAGTAAGAAACAAACCCTAGTCCCCTCAAGTACTTATCCTTTACAGCTCACTGCAGATGCTTTGGTGCTCAGACATCGTAGAATCATTGAACGCTTCCTCTTTAAAAGGGAATTGAAACACCTAATTGTGCCTTTAGAGTGTTTTTTGGAAAAATGAATAAATGAGAGACTGACTTCATGACTAAATGGAAAGATATTTGTTAAGCACATGTTCACTAGATAGTATCATGGTGCTAGTGCCTGGGGATCAAGAAACAGTGGACTGAACACGTTCCTGTAGATTTCCTGGGATTTCCCCATATGTTCCACAGAACCCTGAATAAATGACTGACAGGGGAACTCAAGGCTGTCATCTTGTGAATCTTTGGCTGTTAGTGCAGATATCATTTGAAGGACTGGAGTATCCCTATGCAAACCTGCCTGTGAAGTGGAACCCTGCTTGCCGCCACATCGGGCTACAACTGATTGGGAAAATAGCATTCAGAGGAGTGACTCCTGTTTGCGCATACCTTGAATGGATATCTTGTCTGTGTCCTAATAGGGAAGGTGGAGACATGATTTCCTGGAGGAGGGATAGAGGTGGAAGAATATGCTTGGCATAGTTAAGAGATCCTGGAGGCTGGGCAGAGGATGGCATCCAGAGCTGACAGGCTTCAGAGTGGGAGCTGGTGGCTTCTGTTAGGTGTCTGGTTGCAGGCACACACCATGAGTTGGTCCACTGGGGGCTTTGTGGCTTAACTCCTGCTCAGCCTGTTGACAGCTATGGGTCCCCTTACACGACAGTGACTGAAGGTGAAGAACGAGAAGTTACTACTGTGCCACAGGTCTGAGCAGTAAAGATACTTTTGCTGAGGAGTGTGTGGGGCTTGTGCGATCCCTCTCAAAAGTACAACTAAGAGCGTCCTGTAACAGAGCTCTCTGATGTGCTAGGAGAGGAACATTATAATTTGGACAAAGGCCTGGGGTGCTGAGTCTAGGGAAGCGACTTCATTGCAAGCCCCTCTTCCTTATCAACTGCGGAAAATACTTTAATATTTTGGATCATACATCTGCTCAAAGTATGGGGAGTAAAGGGTGTGGTGATGTCTTCTTCTGCTGGCACTGAACTGGATCACCTATGTTCACTCAGGCGACAATATGGTTAAGGATAAGACGCATATGTTTGTGCAAATCAACAAAATCTAACAGTTTACTGTCCCTACAGCGAGGTGAGTGGTTGAGAGTACAGCATTGCCTAAGACGAGCAGCAAGAAATGGTGAGTAAATGCACACAGACCTGCTTAAGATCACACAGAACTCTGGGACACTTGTAAAAAACTGTTGTTGCTATGACCCTTGAAAATATCTTCACCCAAGATCACTTTCACAAAGAAGTTGAAAGAACTTGAGTATCTGAAGTCTGAAGATGCAGTGCAGATCACTCTGCAGAACCTGGTCAAATTTTGCAGAAAATGTATACAGTTGAAGAAAACACAACACAATCTACAGATACAAGTGAAATATGTGGAAGGCAGATCAGAACTTAATGTGTGATTTGTGGTATTTTCAAAGGACCTTCTGCTGAACTGCTCCTTGAGAACTTGATCATGAAGTAGTTGAGATGTGGCAGGGCTTTACTGATAATACATAGATGTTAAAAGCAAAGACTAATTGTATAGCAAAAATCAAGCAAACTCACTCTTTAGAGTGTGTTCGTGCAAGGCTTAGGGCCTAGAAAACCAATATTTGGAATTGTATTGATGACTATCTGAATGTGCACAATCACCATATTATTGTAGCAGAGGGTTGACATTAGTCATGTTAACACAAATAACAGAACATTTGTAGAGAAAAATCTTCCATTGTGCTATCCAGCATGCTAAGTGTAAATAGTTAACGTTACATAGCTATCCGGATTTGCACTGAACAAGCTGGAAGAAAGAAGAGTTGGATACGTTAGTTGTCCCCATTCATGTTACCATAGGAGCTTTAGATACAGCTACAGCCCAGTCCAGAAGAAGTGCTTTTTGTGATTTGCAATTAATGCTCAACAACTTTTTATATATCACACTGTGGAGGATCCGCGGGGTCAACGAATCTGATGGTGACATCTGATTGGCTGCCACCACATCAACAAGGATGTGGCAGCAGCCATTTTAGGACTACGGACTAATTCCTGAGTCCTGAAAACAAGATGAGAACATTAGGGGGCACGGTAGGAATACCCAAACCCCCCAGGCCTGATGTTGTTTGGGGGGAGGAGGGGGTGGAGGGTCCCAAACAAACCCCTAGGCATGGGGCCAAAAACTTGTTTATTAAAATTTTCCCATGAATTCGCAAAAGATCCATGTATCTATGGCAAAATTAAAAAAGAAAAGCTCAGGCTCCCATGCTTTAAATTAAACCACCCACCACTGGGCCAGGGCCGGGGGGGGGGAGGGTTCAATATATAGAGGAGGTGTATTCGTGTTCCCCCTCCCAGAACCTCTATGTGCCCTGGGGGCCACATTCTCTATAGTTATAGTTAGGATTCCAAGGTATAGAAATTCCTCTGATTTTTGCTTGCTAATAACTTTACCGTTTGACGAATCTCCATGAACTTTCCAGACTTATAGCTTTTTCTACATTGGCAGAGGATAGAAAGTTTCACAGTGAATGTTCAAGGCGGTGTAAAGAAAAAGTGGGGTTCTAAAATGTGTTTTTCCACCAATGCATTTTCCATAGACTTTTGTATCAAACGTAGCATGATAAAGGCTAAACGGATTTCAATGATATTTGGAAGGATTATAGATTATAGTGTGCAGATGATCCTTTTGGGTAAAATATACATATATTAAAAAATTTAAAAAAATACCTTGTACTACACAATATTTTACAAATATAGTCCAGTACGGTGCAGTATTAAATTCTTTATAAAAAAAGTCTATGAAATACTGCAGTAATACTACAAATTACCACGCTACTAAAAGGTTTTAAAAAAATGGGTTTCTTCGTAAACTGCTATAAAAATATATAGAAAAATATAAATACATTTCTCTACCTATTACCACTTTAGTAAAGTGGTGATAGGTAGTGTAGAACAATAAAACCTACTACTTACCTTTATGTAAGACTCTAACCCATAACACAATGAAAGTGTGATGAAAACTACATGGCTGCCTTTTACATTTTGTAAAGACATGCATTAGCCAATCACATACTGCCTCCTCTATGGCATGCACCACAGTATACTGTGAAATTACCACAGTGTACTGCATCACAATATATAACTATTTTAACACTTGTAACTTTAACACTACTTACACTATTTACATCTACTTCTAACAAATTATCATTTACACCTCATTATCTATATTTCTGACACATTACAACTACATCTGTTCACTTACTTTCATGCTACGCCTGTTTCAAGTACCACTCTTCACTCTATGGAACTTCGCCCTATGCCACTCCACTCTATGCTACTCCACTGTACACTATAAAACTCTACCCCATTCTACGTCACTCCCCTATACATCACTCCACTCCACACTATTCCACTGTAGGCCACGGCACTCTACCCCACTCCACTCTAAGCCACTCCGCTGAACTCCACTCCACTGTATGCTATTCCACTATGTGCCACTCCACTCAACGCCACTCCAGTGTACTCTATTACACTGTACACCACTAAAGTCTACCCCAGTACACTCTACTCCGCTCCACTCTACACTACTCCACTCTATGCCTCTCCACTCTAAGCCACTCCACTATATTCTATTGCATTGTACACCACTCCACTCTACACCTCTCCACTCTATGCCACTCTAGTCTGCCCCTCTCCATTCTACACCACTGAATTCAACACTGTTTCACTCTCCGCCACTCTACTCTATGCTACTCCAGTCTACACCACTCAACAATATGCTGCTCCACTCTACGCTACTCCAATCTATGTTTTTCCACTGTATGCAACTGCACTCTAGGCCACTCCACTCTACATTATTCCACTGCATGCCATTACATCCTACCTCACCTCAACTGTAAGCCAATCCACTCCACTCCAGGCTACTGCACTCTTCGCTATTACACTCTACCCCACTCTACACAACTCCAATCTTCACCACTCCACTGCACACTGTTGGATTGTACTCCATTCCACTATATGCCACTCCACTGTACACCACTCATCTCTACGCTACTCAACTCTACGCTATTTCAGTGTATGCTACTCTAGTGTATGCTATTCCTTTTCTGCCACTCCATTTAAAGCCACTCCCTGTATGCCACTCCCCTGTACGCTATTCCACCGTACACCATTCCACTCTGCCCCCCTCTCCTCTACAACACTCCACTGTACATTATTGCACTGTACACCACTCCACTCTACTCCACTCCAGTCAACGCCACTCCTCTGTACGCTACTCCACTCTATGCCATTCTACTCTAAGCTATTCCATTGCATGTAACTCCACTGTATCCCAATCTGCTGTTCGCTATTCCACTCTACGCCACTCCACTGTATGCCACTCCAATGAATGCTATTCCACTCTCTGCCACTTCACTGTATGCTACTTTACTGGACTACTACTCCACTCTACGCTATTCTAGTGTGTGCCTCTCCACTCTACCCAACTCCACTCCACCCCACTCCACTGTGCTCTGCACAACAACACTGTGCTCCACTCGACAGTCTATTCCCTTCCACTCTACCACACTATACTCCACTCTATTGCACTCCACTATACAACAATATACTCTCATTGTCAGTCTACTGAACTCTACTTTACTCTATATCACTGTACGACACACTACTCCACTCAACAACATTCTACAGAACTCCCTCTGTGCCGCTCCACCCACTTCACTATACTCCACTCTATGAGATGCTACTCTACTCTACTGCACTGTACTCCACTACTGCACTCTATGACACATCACTCCACTGTAATGTACAAGACACCACTTTATGACACACCACTCCACTGTACTGTACAATATGCCATTCCAACGCCTGTCCATTCTAGTGCACTCCCCGCCACTGTAATATATAACACACCACTACACTCTACGACACTTTAGTACACTGTACACTACACCATTATACCCTACTCCACTCCACTCTACTCCACTCCACTGAATGACTTGGCCAGTGTTTGTTACATACATGCCACATCCACAATGAGACCACCTTTCTGTACAAACTAGATAGATGCTGTAAGACATTGGATTATTATGGGGGGGGGTGTAAATAAGTAAGTAAGTAATATCTTTATTTGTGTGATTAGTTAAAACCATTGCAATAGTAAGAACAGTTCACATTCAATTGCTCAAAGTAGTCAACCATGATTGAGGTCCAAAATTTACAGTTTAGAATTGTACCAACATTTATATACGACAGTGCTCTGTGTGCAAAAATCATGCAGATAAGACAATAAAAATAGTTTGTCAAAGGCAAAACCTACTTTTAGCAACGGAATTTGCTAAAATTAAGGCACCATAAGACCATAATTTCAGCATGGGCAACAATCCGATGTGCAAAGTCAGCAGAGTATAAACTTATTCTATAAATAACAAGAGCAGAAATAGTTAGCAATAATTTATCAGAAGTAAAACCTGCTTTTAGCAGCTAATATTATTGAGATTAAGAGACCGTAAATCCATAAGATTCTGTATAGGCTGCAAAAACCAATGTGCAAAGTCAGCAGTATTTAGACTCTTACTACAGATGGCAGGGACCGTTGTGCAAAACAAAGCAGTTTATAAGTCCCAGTTGAATGTGCAAATCAGCAAATAATTGAGGAGCTCCTTTAGACTGTGGGCCATTATCGTTTATTATGGGGGGGAGCAAATGCCCAACTCAAGGGCTAATCACAACTCTTGTCAGGGTGAACCCTTGAAATCATAAAATAACCTTAGCTCAAACCTTGGTCGCTATGGCACAGGGCAGACAGGCTTAACTTGGTGCAATATGTAAAGTATTTAAACAGTACCAAAAGAGTAATACAACTAAAACAACAAGCAATAAAAATCCCAAAGCAAATTATAAAAATTACATTACCATGAAAAAATCCAATGTGGGAAATCGTACATATGGATTTCTAAAGAAGTAAGTGAAAATAGCAGCAAAAATTGCAAAACACCAATGGTAGTCAATGGTTGCAGTTGACTGGGACCTAGGAGCGATTTGAGGCCAACTGCAGTGGAGCCCTGATCAGATACCAAAAGTGGGCTGGGTCTGCTGAAAAGAATGGAAGTCTAAGTTTGAAAAAATATCTAAGTCCTAATTCAAACTGGAGCTTTTTCGTTTGTTTGAGTTTGAAATCCTCTCCCTGTGAGTTGAAGCTGAATCTGTAGCCACCACCATGGAACTATAGTTAAGATACTTGAAGTAGGTTGGTCTTGCTAACACACAGGAGCTTTTCAGTATTAGAATATTTAAAAAAAGCTCCAACACAGAAAGGGACTTTTTTCCGATGGTGTGGAGATCTCTGAAATTCAATATGACCCAGTGGAACTGCAGGTCGGATATTTTTGTTGCTGTGGGTAACACTGAGGCTCTGGAGGAAAAGTTTTTCAAAGTCCAAGCCCAGTTGCCACTGGTCACATGGGCACTTTAAAAAAAGGCCTCTTGAGGCCTGTTGTGTCCCTGTAGCCAAACAGGAGGTCAGCCAACTGACCCTTGGTGTCCACATTTGTGACCTGGGAAAGAGCAGGTCTAGCCCTCAGGGCTCCTCTTAGGTCACAGCCAGCATGTCCAGTCTTCTTCTGGTCTTCCGCAACTCCATAAAGTGTTCATGATGGTATCCCTTGGAGTGCCACATGTATGCCTGGCACTAGCTAGTTGGCAGGATAACTCCTGGGTACTCCCTAACCAATGGGATAAAAGTTCCTGGGGGTAACCTATCCACTTTTTCAATAGTTCCCTTTTGCCTTACTGCTAACAGGCCCAAATGCCATTAATCAGGACATTTTCAAGATGATAACATTCCTCAGCCACACTAAACGTGGGCTCTGAGGGCCAAGGATGTGTGTGGGAGTGTCATAGGGAAACTACCACATATCTAACAATGTGTGTGGGAGTGTCATAGGGAAACTACCACATATCTAACACTAAAATCCAGCTTGAAACAGGTCCTGTACCCACAAAAAACCCAGAAACAGATGTCTGGTAGGGCAAAAATAGAGTCCTTCTATATCCAGGCAGGGGATTCCAAAGAATTTTCTTGCCATCCTGTCTTCCCCCTTTCAAGTGTGCTCCAAATGTTACCTGTGGCTTAACAATTTGGTCAAACAGGATTTGACAATGTGTTGTGTTAAAATGCCCACAGCCCCTACTCTGAATATTCAATGGAGTTCAAAGGAATCATCTCTGCCCAATCACATCAGCCTAGTGTGTGCTGATGGGAGACGTATCACACCTCTCTTCCCAGGCTGAGCACAGGATGGGAGAAGCTAGAGAGCTGATAGAAATTAGCCTCCAGGAACTTTAGGCAAGGAAAAGGAATTTGCAGAAGTTACTTTTTCTTAACATTTTTTGAAAATCGAAATTCATTATTGAATTAGATGTTTAATAACTATTAAAATGTGTGTTTTAATAATTTTTCTAGTCAGTCCCATTCCCAAGATACAGTATAGTATTTAAATCTGTACTCAGATTTTCTGCGTGGTACACCGAGGCCTGTCACAGTAAAAATTGCTTTTTGGGTCTTGTCACAGTTGTGACATGGTAGCATTAGTTTTTTTCATGTCCCGCTTTTTGAGCCCATGCACCTTACCTTGTGGGGGATAAGACCTACACAGGGGTGACTTATCAATATTTAAAAGGGAGGTTTTTACATGTTAAAAATTTATATTTTAACAGGTTACACTGCAGATTTACACTACAGCAGTCAGGCTACAATGCTAGACCTGAAGCCATGCTTTTCTTCGTGACACTAGTGGATGATACAAAAGGTTGCAGTCCACAGGTGACATTTAACTTTTCATGCAATAGGTGTTTTTCCACACCGTATACTGTGGGTTTATAGAAAAGTTAAATACACCAATCAGGGATTAACCAACTTCTACATGCTTTAAGGGTTAGAGCACATACACTGATAGCAGTGCCCCAGTAAGCAGAGTTGCTGGACATTGGGTTATTAGTTGTGTGACTGCACAAGTAATAGGTCTGCAATTCTCATTACTGGGAACCAAGCACCCCATGGTAGAGCTTGAGTCTCTTAGGGTAGTGAGGCAGAGCAGTCCAAGACCTACTCAGGGGAGGTGGTGTGGGATAGTAATCATTGTTTGCTGGTACGCAATAACAATACTCAATAAATGATTGTCCAGTCAGTGTTTCTTCTCTAGAAAAAGGAAAAGTATATTTATTGCTCACGCACTACTAAATACTATGCAGTAATTTACAAATATGTACATAGGAAGATGGAAAATGCCATATATTACCTTACATAATCAACTTTGAGCCCTCCTTAAAGGGGTCATACAAATATGTACTCTACGTATATGGCTTGGTCAAAGATTAAAGATCAACAAGGCACATGTTAAAGCCATAATTTTGTACTTCAATGTGATCATCAAAATTAATCATCAGGTGTAAATGCACTTAGGAATGTCAATAAAGCGTTTGTACTTTGGCCAATTAAAACTGCCAACATGATTAGCATGTATAATGCATTTAAAATGAGCAAATCATGTCTGTGCATCTTTTATAAACTTTCCAACCATGAAAATGCATTTATAGAAGTAGCCCCAGAGGGCATCACATATTAATTGCATTACATGCAACCATAGACTTAGACCTTAGAGGACACTTCAATGTATACATCTCCTTTGAACACCTTCAAGCCACAATAATTGCAACCATAAAATAAGCCCCTAGAGGGAGCAGAACTTCCAACTGTAAAGCCAAACCTACAGCCTAGAGAGTGCTTTGAAACATTTTGAGGACCCCGCAAACATAGGGTGAGTAACATAAAAAAAACTATTTAGGGGCGGGAATAACTGAACTCCTGCAGCCCCCATGCTTCTATGGTGTTGTTGGTGGTGATCCCGCCATTTTGGGACCACCACAAGTGAAGGAAATGAGGGAACTAGAAGAGCCTCACAGGGCATTATGGGGCGCTCCTCTGGGAGCATTAAATATTTCAGTAGTGGCTCTCTCGCTGTGCTTGGAGAGCCACAGAGCTTTCATTTTCTTTTTCTGGTGTGTGGCCTCGTGCTGTGCATCTCGTTTTCTCTTTTTCTTTGGGGGGGCCCGGTCCCACCTGGGCACCTCACATGCTCCCAAAGTTAGAAGCAGCCCAGGGAGTCCTCACCAGGCTGCCCCGCTGGCTCCCACTTGGCAGCCTCTTCCTGCTGCTGCGGAAGCCGGAAGCTCTGTCCTCCCCACCTGCTCCGTACAGGCAGGGAGTATTTGATGCAGTGGCTGCCCTCACTCCCCCCACACATGGAAATGAGAAGTGGGGGCAGGACCACTGGTATTGGGGGAGCGCAACAACGCTCCCCTGGTTCAGTTGTTCAGCCCCCGGGGAGGTGGGGGTCCCCAGGGGCAAAAGTGCAGATGGGGAGGGGGCTCCACACATGTCCCCTCCCTGGTAAATGAAATAGATAAAAACCTGCACCGACCCCCGGGCCCTTGCCCAACCCAGTGGAAGATTCTTAAATGGCGGCAGAGCCCCGCACACTTCATCGCTTAAAAGGTCGGCAAACTATAAACTGCCATAACTCGGGCCCCATTGGGCCAATTTTGGGCTCATTTTACTCCTGGTGGTGAGCTCTAGCTAAACCTCCTCACCTCCAAAGCAGTATAATCTCCAGGGAGCTTGTTATCCTGGCTTCCTGAACCAGCCTTCATCCTGGTCTTGGTTTCTGGGGGCAGAAGTCCAGGGCATTCCCCCAACTGTTCCTTAGAGGGTACAAGGGGGCAAGGATGCCAGCCTCAGTGGCCCCTGGTGAGACCCACTGGTCCTGTAGTCAACTGGGCAGAAACCTTAGTCCTTTCTGGGCATCAGGGGTTCGTCCTTCCAGTTTTCCATGGTGGCCCCAGGGTCCAGCAGTGAAGTGCAGAGAAATCATCAGGCAAGAAAGAGTCTCCCCCTTGTGCAAGAGTTTTTAAAGGGGAGAGGAAGGTTCAGGAAGCCAGGCTCAGCGGCCAATCCTATGTTGACACGTCACCTCTTCAACCCTGTCCCAATCCTCCTGAACAACATGCTGAGACAGTTCAAAATGGTGAAATCCAGGAGTCAATGGTCACATCTCCTCTGGGGGTGTCAGCTATGCCCACTGCAAGGGCCTTTCTCACTAGATTTTAAAGGGGGAGGGGCTCCTCTGTTGGCTCCAGAGGTCTGGGCTCCCTCTTTTGTTCCATGGGCTTGGGAAGGTCCATCCCTGGTACAGTGTAACAACTGATTGATTGATGCAGATCATTCCACCCCACCCTTTTCCTCCTCAGGAGCTGAGCAAAGCACTGTTAATTTCTTTTTTTTTGTTGGGAGGCCATTGTTCCTGCTGCTGGAGAGAAATGTAATTAACCTGGCACAGCAGGGTGACAAAAGGCCTGGGCTCTGATCCTGAGCTGAGCTAGAGAAATATGACAATTCTGGATGACTCATAATTTGTATAATTATCCTTTGGAGCTTGCAGAACTGATTTTCCTGCATAGGTTACACCCCAATTTGATACAACACTGGTCTCTGTAGGCCAAAGTGAATTGAAACTCCACTCTAAGGCAGTTTTCTCCCAATCTGTATAATAAAGTGTCAGTACAGACAAAACAGTAAATCACACTGACTTTCCCTATTAGGGTGCGCTAAAATTATAAGGCATACCCCAGGTCAATATCCAATCCTGCAGAGGCCCTTCTGCACCAGGCTACCTGTGTACAGTTACCGGGCTGCACATAGCAGTAGTCTGCCATGCACAGCCTGTACATGTGTGCACATGTGTTCTTGTGTAACCAGCTAAGTGACCCATACCCTTGCTGCATCGCAGCGGCCTCATCTTAACAGGTTGATACTGGCGGTAAACACATACAGTTCATTTGCCATGTGATTATCATGGGTGAGACACATGTAGTGAGACTCACCCACAGTAAAAAAGTGTGATCAAAAAGCAAAAAATCCGGGTGTACAGAATGGGCAGAACCCAATTGCAACAAGAGTCTTAAAATCAGAAATACAAAGCAGCAAAAAATGGATGTGTCCAAAGGGCATTTTCTCATAGTTGGAGCTATATAATTTTCATCTACCAATGCAGATACTGGTGTTGGATGGTAGAGTTTCCATATTTCTCTCTGACCACTTTCAAGGTGAAAAAGAGTCAGAGAGGAATTTTAGAATGCCACATAAGTACATTTTTATGGGTTTACCCAAACTTCCAAATCAAACCACGCCTTGGAATGCCCACTTCAGTGTGATTTCTACTACAGATTTCCCTGCACTTGTGGCTTAAAAGTCTGCTTTAGTAAATGCAGTAACACCTGGCCTTTGTGAATTCCTGGAAGGCCATAAACGTTTCTTTAAACCCTAAGGGGCAGATTTGCAAGCTCCCTATGCCACTTTTGCGTCATTTTTAACATGGGAAAAATGACGCAAAAGTGGTGCAAGGGGCTTGTAAATCTGCCCCTAAATACCTTTGTGAATAGGTTCCTTTGAATTTGCCTCAACAGTTATGTGTAAAACTTGTCCACCCACTTCCCCCCACCCACCATCCCCCCTCACCAAATCTATTCCAGCTGTGTGAATGGGTAAGTTTCTCAGAATGTTCTTTTTGTGTGAAATGTAACACAAAGGTATTTCATGAATGCAACATTTGCTCTGTCCCATCTGTCATTTGCCATGCTCAGATACAGAAAATGCTGAGTTAGTAATTAAAAGTAAAGCATGCCTGGTGATTAAAAATTCGTACATACGATTAAAACAGTAATTGCTACCAGAAACGTTTTTCCAGTGACTGATGACTGAATTAATGTTGAACTTTTCCATCCGTTTCTCGAGCTTACAAAGCCAGAGAGGATCAACGTCAGAGATTGAATGGTATAGAGCAGAATCAATGAGAAAATAATTAGAAACAAATCAAGCAAGGAAAAGAGGTACAGAGAAAAGCAGGAAGGATGGAGGGAAGAGGAATCGGGAAATTTCGATAGACAAAAGGAAGGGGGAGGGGGAGGGGTGGAGGGAGGGAAGAGAAACAAGGAAATTTCGAGACAAAAGGAAGGAGGAGGGGTGGAGGGAGCAAAAGGGGGATAAAGGAAGAGAGGAGGGATGATTTGAAGGAATGATTGAAACAAGTAAGGAAGAATTGTGCACGTCATTTGTCTGGAACATATTCGACTGAGAGGGTCCTTTAGATTTGGCAATCAGTCCGCTGGTCGCCTGGGGCGGATGAGGAACGTCTGCACTTTTTAGAGAATCCCGCTTACCTGGAGAGGAGCTGCCGCCATAGCACCTTTCACAGCACTGATGGCTTGCCAATAGTAAGCCTTGGTCAAAGGGCTAGCTGTCCCCACATTATTATTTCTTGTAAACAAACCACCAAAGCAGGAGTTTGTTTTCTTTAAAACAAAAAATAAATGCCCCCTCCAATGTGTGGATAGATTTCTCTCTGTGCCTGGGGGCCATTCTGCATTTTCGTTGTCATTGTCCGTTATGCATCGCACACACAACATAACCGATCACCTTTAGGACCTCTGAACTCAATACTGTCCCTATGTTCACAGCCCTAGTGGACCTCAGCATCCAGCAGTGCAACTCAGGTTCCGAAACATCTCCCGTCCTATACAATCTAACTCACAAAACACATCACAACCCCTACCTACAATTATAGATGCACTGTCTATTTGTTCATACACCGAAAAGGTCCCCTTGCATAATGCGCTTCTCATATCGAACTGTCATCACGTCTGCACGTCCCTGCCGGTGAAACCAACTTCTTTTTTTTTAAGTTTTGAAAAATAGAAATTTTATTGAAAAGAAAAAAGCAGAGAGGGGGGGTGAAGGAAGGGGGAGATGTAGCAAAAATGCATACACTTTACATCCTTGAAAACTTAAAAATAGATGACTAAGAAATCTTATAACAATATAAAGAAGATACATAAGTATAGAATACAAATCTGGTCAAAAATCTAAAAATGCAAAAATACAGTGAAAATGTCAGTATAAATAGTAATATAAATAAGAACAAAACGGAATGTCAAGGAGGTTTCGACACTTCTTGCTCAGAAACTTTACGTACATAAGAAAGCCTAGCATGACAATCAATAAAATTTGTAACTGGAGACCATAAAAGAGAGCATTTAAGAGCTAAAGAAACTGGGAATACATAAACTGTATCCAATCTGTGATTATAACATACGGCATACCACCAAGCCTGAAAGGATCGGTCAGACAAATTTTTCCTGTGTTTGGTGATCTGCTGAAATGCTACTCCCAAAAGCAGATCCAAAATCTGTAAGTACAAGGGACATCCCAACCAATCTTCAGAAAGAGAGCCTAGAAAAACGTTAACAAATAAGAAGGGGGTTGTATGATGAAAAATTTGAGTAATTTGTTTCCAAATCTTCTTCCAGAAGTCTTGTACGAAAGGGCAAAGAAAAAGTAAATGTTTTAAATCAGCATTTGGGGAAGAGCAGGACCAACAAGTATCAGGGAGTTCAGCATGAATCCTGTGCAAAAGTGAAGGGGAAAGGAGTAGCCTGTTATAAATAAAAAAAAGTGTCTGTGTAGTGTTAGCTGCCCTAGATGTTTTCCTGATTTTAAGCCAAATGTTATTCCATACTTGAACGGACCATTCAACCTGAAGGTCACGCTCCCAATCCAGTTCTACCTTAGTCTTGTCTCTAATAAAAATTTGTGTACGTAAGTAGCTATAAATGGCTGAGGCTTTAGGACCAGTACTTAAGAAAATTTGAGAAGTGGTAGAAACGATACTCGTTTGATTTAAGGGTGTGATGGATTTCTGAATTGCTAAATCTAAAGCTTGTTGTAATAAAAGATAGTTATGAGAAAATGAAGTGGGAAAATTAAATTTAAGTTTAGCCTGAGAAAAGGGTATAGTTTTATCATTTTGAAAAAGCTGGTGAACCCAAATAAGGCCTTTTTGCCTCCATGATTTCCAAAAAATGGGTTTATTACGAACCATTATACGATGATTATGCCAGATTGAGGATTGAAGAAGAGAGTCTTTGGAAGATCTGTCCAATAAAAGTGAATCTAGTAGTTTATGTGTGAGCTTAACAATAGGGGTAGATAACTTCTGGGGTTTCTGGGTAAAAGAAAGATACTCTAGAAAAGAGAAAGGAGCTCTATACGATTGTTCAAGTGACACCCAAAGGGGGGTATCTGACGAGAGGGTATTAAGCCAATGAGACGACTGACGTAGGTTGAAAGCTTTATGATAAACAGGAAAATCAGGAAAGTTAACCCCACCTTCTGTTTTAGGGCGACAAAGTTTTGCTAAAGACATACGCACTTTTTTCTTATTCCAAAGAAAAGAAGACAACAAAGAGTTAATTTTTTTGAAGTACTTCTGGGGAATGGTAATTGGCATATTAGAAATAGTGAATAAGACAATCGGGGATAACATCATCTTAATGGTATCTAACCTCCCCCACCAAGAGAGGTATAAAGGATGCCACCTGTCAATAAGGGAAGAAATGTTTGAACAGCATTTATCCAAGTTGATGGAAACTGGTGATTGAATAGAAGAAGAAAAATATATTCCTAGGTACTTTATATAATTGGTATTCCAAGTAAAGTTGGTGATTTTAAAATCTTCTTTAAAAGTAAACTTGGTTAAGGGTAGGATTTCGCATTTGTCATTGTTTAATTTGTAGCCAGAAACAGAAGAGTAGGACTGAGCTTCAAGTAAAAAAGCAGGTAGAGAAGAGGTGGGATTAGACATGAACAATAATATATCATCAGCATAGGCTGCTAATTTAATTTGCATATTACCGTATTTGAAACCCTGAAAATCAGAATTCTGACGAAGTTTACATAAAAAGGGTTCTAAAGCTAAATTAAACAAAAAGGGAGATAAAGGACAACCTTGACGGACACCTCTGCCCAAGTTAAAATAAGAAGAAGTGAGACCATTAACAAATATAGCAGCTGTAGGGTATGAATACAGAAGAGAAATTAAAGAATTAATTTTAGGACCAAAGCCAAACCATTTGAGTGATGAAAAAATAAAGGGCCAGTAAACTCTGTCGAAGGCTTTTTCCGCATCTAAAGCTATTGAAGCTAAAGAGTCAGAAAAGTGAGAGGCCTTTGAAAGAACATCAAAGAAAAGACGTGTATTATCAGTAAGAAAACGACCTTTTACAAAGCCTGACTGCTCCTTACCTAGAAGATCTGGAAGAAAGGATTCTAATCTTAGGGCCAAGGATTTTGAGAACATTTTGTAATCAATGTTTACCAAAGAGATTGGTCTATAATTTTTGCAAAAACGTGGGTATTTATTATCTTTAGGAAAGAGGCAAATTAGAGCTTCTAAAAAGGACCCAGAAGCAGTACCAATTTGTAAAAAAGAGGACATAAGTTTGTGTAATTTAGGGAGGAGAAGATGTGAAAAATGTGAGTAAAATTCGACAGTGAAACCATCAGGACCTGGGGCTTTATCTTTCTTAAGAGTGCGCAAAGCATTGTGTAATTCTTTTGTTGAAACATCCAACTCCAAGGATTGAAAATCTAAATTAAGATCAGGAGGTTTAATAATAGAAGAGAGATAGTCCATGATGGATTCTTCCGTAGGGTTGGTTTCAGGCGTATATAAAGAGTTATAAAATGTATGAAATTCTTGTTAAATTTCTGAATCTTTAAATTTGGGCATCTGATGAACATCAAGAATTGATTCAATATTAAATTTGTTTTTTTTTACTTTAAGGTAATTTGCCAATAATTTGCCTGATTTGTTATTACCGCCATAGAATTTGGCACCACACTTAAGCAGATACAAGGAAGCGTTATCCGTAGATTCTTTATTAAATTTAAGTTTGGCAGCTATTAGAGCTTCTAAGCAATCTTTTGATTTAGATGTGTAATAGGCATGTTCTAGAGATTTTATTTTAGCAAAAAGATCTGTAGCTAATTTTCGAGCCTTATGACGTTTCTTGGAGACATAATTGATAATAAAATCTCGTGCGGCTGCTTTAAAGGCGTCCCAAACAACAGAAAAGGGAAGGGTGTCTGATTCGTTAAGAGAGAAATATTCCATAAAAAAAGAAGAAAAGGAAGAATTAAAGACCGAATCTAGTAATAGAGAGTTATTGAAACGCCAACGTCTACGTGCAGAAGATTTGTGGAGAATGTCTAAGGAAACAGAAACTGGAGCATGATCAGAGATTAGGATAGAGCCAATATCTGAAGAATTTAGAGATTGAGAAAGGGCATGAGACATGAAAATGTAATCAATGCGTGATTGTGTATGATGTACTGGGGGAAAAAAAGTGTATTCCCTCAAGGAGGGATTGCATAATCTCCAGGCATCAACTAAATGCCTTTGATGAAAAGAACATAAAAATGTTTTGTGAGGCTTGGAGGAAATAAAAGAGGACATGGAGTTACGGTCGATGAAGGGATCAACAATTTGGTTACAGTCACCAGCTAAAATCAAATTATCATGAGGGAGTTGCATTAATTTTTCTTCAATATGGGACCAAAAAGGCAATCACCAGTAGTCGGGGCATATATATTAAAAAAGTGAGGGAAGTTTTCCCAATCAGTAGGTTCGTAATTAACCAACGACCAATGTCATCATTTTCTTGAGAAACAAGTTTAGCTTGGAGAGATTTATGAACAAGAGTAATAACGCCATTACGTTTGCCATCACCAGGAGAAAAGAAAATTTCTCCAACCCAATCTCTCTTTAACTTCAGGGATTCAGATTCAGTGAGGTGAGTTTCCTGAATCATGGCTATATGGGCATTCAGTTTGGACAAATGTGATATTATACGCTGCCTTTTAATCGGAGAATGTAAACCCTGGACATTCCAAGTAACAGCATTTAATGTCATCTAAAAAACATTAAGATAACAAGCAAGGTAAGACCAGATAAAACAGTAATCATGATAACAAATAACCATGGATGCATATAAATGAAACATAGTACAATAACATTTGAAGAAAGAACTATATAATTGAATTGGAGTATGAAGGAAGAAGAAAAGCTGATGGTGAGATATAGATTGAGATGGAAAACAAGAGAAGAAAGGAGAGTAATGTTGAAATAGAGCTAAAAAGAGAAGGGAAACAAGGAATAAAGGAGAGGAAAAATAGAAGAAAGAAATATGGAATAAAGATAGAAGAAGAACATGAAGACATACCAGAGACTCAAACATGGGTGGAGGGTGTTTGAGGCAACAAGACGAGAGGACGGACCAGCTCAACAACTCCGGGGGAGACCACGAGGAAGGGAGTAATCTAGACAATATGAAAGAGCGGAAGATAACAACCGGAAGGAGATAACACCCAAAAGGGAGGACAAAGGAGAAAAGGAAAAAATAATTAGTAAATTTTTCATAAAGAAGAGAAATATGGGATAAATACATAACTACAAGCATAACATAAGAATGATAAGAAATGTTCCCAAGAAAAAGAAAGTGAAATAAGTTTTAGATTATAAAGAGGAAAGTAGTATCTGAAATGAAGGACATGGAAAAGGAGAACATTAACTCAGTTATCATAGACAAGGAAGACATAAGATATGGAAAGAACTTGTCAATAAAAAGGTAAATAGATAAATAAAGTTCTCAGGAAGAAGAAGGTCCCGCACAATCCATAGATTCCACTTTGCAGTTTTCAAGAAAACGTTGAAGTAAGGCTGGATCTACATATGTGGTCGTTTTATTTTTATAAGTTACTTTGAAGAGGCAAGGATGTATCAAACCAAACCTGGCATTTAGATCTCGTAGTGCTGGTCGCATTGCAAGAAAACTTGTCCTCTTATCTGCAGTGGTTTTGGCGTAGTCCTGTGAGAAGAATATTTGTGAACCATGCCAGGAGATACGACGTTTAATTTTGGCTGCCTGCAAAACTTTCAGTAAATCAGTATATTCTAAGAAGTAAAGTATAACACCTCTTGGTTTCAATTGAGATGAAGAAGCTGAGGGAGGACGACCCAATCTATGAGCTCTTTGTATATTCAAAGGGGGCAAATCTGGAATATCTAGCACTTGTGGAATGAAAGACTGAAAGAAGGCCAAAGGATTGGATCCTTCCAATCCCTCGGATAAGCCATAAATACGTAGGTTATTACGCCTATTTCGATTTTCAAGGTTCTCAACCTGTTTCTGGAGTTGTAAGATGTCAGCTTTCATAGGGGAGATTTGTCGTGAAGAGACTTGCAATGACTCGATTTGATCTTCCACAAAAGTAAGTTTATTCTGCAGTGAGAACCAATTATCCTCCAAACTTTGTAGTCGGGTGTTCGTTTCTTCCATATATGGTTTAAGTGCACGTATTTCGTCCAGAAGCAGTTCTATGGAAGTAGGTGGAGGAGAAACAGTTGGTGTAGGAGGGTCCTTTTTGACTCTTTTAATGGAGGATACTGGTGACAAAACATTTGCTTTAGAAGTAGTTTTAATATTGACTGGAATGGAAGAAGATCCAGAAACAGGTATAGAAGAGGATATGGTGGATGAAGTTTCGGTGACAAAAGGTATACTTGTTTGCGTAGGGTCCTCCATGTCATCTTGTAGGACAGAAAAGGGGTTAGAGGCAGACATCATGTTAGATTTTGAACGAGAGGTAGACAAATTGGATGAGATGTTGCCTCGTTCCCCTCTGGTTCTTCCCATAGACATGAGAGAAAAAAGCAGGCAGGTATTTGCAGAGCAAAATTTTGGATGTTCCCAATGAAAAAGCGAAAAATTTTCAAAAAGACCACAGCAGAGATATTGAGAGATAGAAAATATAGACCACAAGTTCAAAAAAATGACGCAAAAATTTGATATGATGTCAAAGGTAAAGCATAGCCATAAAAAAAAACGGCATTTGAATGAGAAAAAATTGTAGCAGTAGGTAATTGCTTAAAAACAACAAAAAAAACACAAGATGTCAATCCCTCACTTTTAAGATATCCACAATAAAGTCTTTCCATGAGAAATGGCATTGTAAGTGAAGAGGAAATGTAGCAGTAGGCAGATACCAGAAGGAACCACAAGATGGCAATCACGTATCAATCAGAAGCTCATTGCATATTAGAGCAAATATCTAAATGCTCTAGAGAGTGATTTGTAAAATATGAGGCATTGTTACCATGTAGCTAACGTTCCTTTCGCCATAGCACAATATAGAGGCACACCATTCTGTGAGGAAAACTGAAGAAATGCAGTCATAGTCCATTCACGGAGCGCGCCACAAAGCAGAAATGCAAAATAGCAGGAATGTATATTTACTCAATGAAAGGTGGCCAATTTAGAAGTTGAAACGTTCCGAGTGAAGCGGCATTTCTTTGAAGTGATGACCGCTCTGTGAGGAATAAACGTTACAACGGGCACAAAATGGCGGTCGCGAGCTCCTCACATAACGCGCCGCAAATCTGAGGCAGAATTAAGCAGGAATGCGGGCTTACCGCGACATAGCAAAGATGTCTTTGAACGCAGTGGAGATTCCGACAGTTAATTCTTTAACTGAAACCCTCCAAAGAGTCCTTCCATCGGTCCGCTTTTACTGGCCTCCTCGATATCGTCCCGGAGCAGTATTAGTGAGCCGCCATCTACGTTGGCGCTCAAGCCACGCCCCCCCGGTGAAACCAACTTCTAAGAGGTGATCCTGTAAGATCCTTAGAAATGCTGCTCTGCTCTCTGAGGCACCTAAACTCCAGGCACCTGTCCTAAGCTGTTTATTAAATCCTCTATGTCTTAAAGCTGACTGACTGTAATTCCAGGAGGATAAAGGTGAATCTTAGAGCTTCCGTCTTTGATGCCTTTGGTCGTAAGTAGATTAAAGGAGCTTTACAGCACTAATACACGTAAATATCCGTGGCACTGTGAGCAAGTCAAAATAAATTGGATGTTTATCATCACAACGTGTCCCCTTCGATTAACCTATAGACCGGATATAAGTGTTATGTCTGCGACTCATGCAGACTCAGGCACCATGTGGCAAACGTCGTCTGCAGTTATAATGGGGCTTTGTGGGGGCGGCCGAACGCAAGTGAGGCTCGCACCCCCGGGGTTTTTTGGGACGTGGTTCAGTCGGGCATAATTGGGCTGCCGTTGGGCTCTTTTGGGGCTGGCGGGAGGGGGGCTTTATAGCCGGCCATTTCGGGTGCCATGGCACCATTTTAGGAAAGGTGACACAGCAACCGGACAGACAGGGACAGTTTCTGTTTTATTGGGAGCAGGGCTTGGTCGTCGGTTGGTGTTAGGCTCTGTGCAGGACGAGGAAACAACACAGTGCAGTTTACTGAGGGCGGAGAGAACAGCAGAATAATGCAGGCTGATAGGAAGGTGCAAGAGGCCATGCAGCTGCTGGCTGAGCTAGGCCGGCAGCATGGACCTTGTGAGGCCCCAAGAGTCGGTGGGGGTTCCAGGGGCCTTTAGATGGGGCCGCAAAAGCTTTAGAGATGGGGGGGGTGGTTGGAGAGGGCCCGTGGGGTTTGAGGGACAGGTGGTCAGAGGAAGGGGGGTGGAAAAAGGAGGGGCAGAAGAGGCCCTTTCGAGGAGAGAGGGGCCCGCGGGGAGGGGGGGCGGGGGCCGAGGTGGGAAAGTGGGGGCAGGGTCTGGCAGGTAGGTGCCTGCCATCACTGCTGGAGTGGAGTGAGGGGGAGGAGAGGGGAGGAGGAGGCAGGAAGGATAGTCGAGGTTTTTGGGGAACAGGGGCCCCCGAGTAAGAGGACAGCATCCGGGGGGGCCCAGCACACAGGGAGGGCACTCCGCGGGAGTGAGGAGGGGAGGTTTCACGGGGAGCGAGAGGGGGGGAGCATTGAGAAGCAGTAGAGGCGGTAGAGGCAGAGTACAGCTTGCGGGGAGGGCCCAGTGGGGGGGGGGTACTGGCGGTGGTGTCCATCACCTTTGCAGGCAGGGACAGATAGAGATACTAACCCCGGCTTGTCGGACCTTGCCTTTTCTTTGCAGGGACAACAGGTGCAAGAGGCACCATGCTGGGGTGAGTCCCATGCTGCTCCACGTTACCGGCCGGAAGTGAAGGTAGTGTTTAGGGCGGCCGGCCGGACTACGACGAGACATGGAGGTAACACGCATAAGGAGAGTTTTGTGAGGGCCAGAGAAGGCCGACAGCCCGGTTGGGTCGATGCAGCCTCTGGGTCGGCGGTGAATTGGCCTGCAAAGGGGGCGGACGGGCAACAGGAGCCTCCGCAGCATTCAGTGTTAGATATTGAGGAACTTATCCACAGTAGGCGAGAGAGTATGGAGGCGCACAGAGGAGCGTCACTAGAGCAAGGGGGGAACATGGGAGGACATGCAATTGGACTATGACGAGGACAGTATTGAAGAAGGGGAAATAGTGGAGGGAGAAGAGGAAAGGGCACAAGGGGGAGGGGGAGCAGAGTAACGATGTGGCTAGTCTTTTACATGGCACAAGGAAAGGAGTGGTGCGCCAGGCTCAGGCTCAGGAAACTCAACCTGCTGCACGACTGGTTAGGCGGCTGGATCCGGTGCGGACACCGACCTTGACGCCAGGTAAGAAAGGGGGCGAGTATGTTCGGCAAGCGGGGACTAAGCGGAAAGTATCCACAGGGACAGATGCGAGCGGGGAAGAAGTTGAGGGGGAGGTCAAATTGCGAAAAGGGCGATATGTGTGTGACACAGGGGTGGGGCCAGAAGGATGAGGGGAAGGAAGAGTCAGGTAAGGCAGCAGGGAAAGTAGGCGCAGACCAGAAGGACGTAGGGGGCACTGACAGTGCCAGGGAGGGGGAGACGTATTTGTGCTAAATCTAACATAAATTAAAATGGGAGATTATATGTCGCACTGTAAGAAATGGGAGTATTAGTTGAGGGGGTGAGGGCCTACCTCAAATAGCAATCACAATCCTTGTCAAGGTGAACCACAAATGTCACTAATGAACCTGTGCTTAACCCTCTGGTAGCTTGACACCAAGCAGCGAGGTTTACCTTGGAGGCAATGTATAAAGGATTTATGCAGCACTCCATCAACAATTACGTGAAAACACAACACAAGAAAAATCCCAAAACAATAAAAAAGTATAGTAAATTTTAATAAAATAAAAGACATCAAAGCGACAAAAATCCAATAAGTAAAACCAAAGTAATCAATTTTTTAAAGTTCAAATAGTGCCAAAAACTGTTAAGCACCAAAAGCGTTCATCTGGTTGTGTTTGGCTGGGACAAAGTCAAAAGTTAAGGCCGACCTTGATGGAGTACGGCTCAGATACAGGGCCAAGGCTCGTTGCTGTGGAAAGTTTACCTTCAGACTTAGAAATGTTTTTGGAGAAAAGTTGTCGCCGATGAGCCATCGGTGGGCAAGCTGCAAGCTGGATCCAAAGTAGGGCTTGGCGATAGTGGGCTGCTGAGGAGCGAGGCTTAGATGCAGTTGTTGATGAAGGCGGGGAACCTCTGAAAGTCTGAAGTCTTTGCCCGAGAATGCCTCAATGTCGATGGATTGCTGCTCAGTGTTGTAACTGCTCAATCCCTCTACAATCAAAATTAGAAACTTTTCTGAAATTCAAATCTCTGTCAGGGGGGCAAACCAGCAAGTTGCAACTGACCGGTGATTCAACATCAACAGCTTCAGCTCCACAGCAGTCTCGATCACCTACCTGTTCTTTGAAGGAAAAGTACGCAAAAGGTTTTCAAGTCCCATCTTTTGCAATTTGGACCGGAGGAGTAGACTGACACCAGTCAAGGATCCATGATGTGGGAAGTCACCACTTAGGTGTTAGGAGTCAATCTAAAAGAGGCCAGGACTGGTCCAGTTGGAAATGGTTTAGATGGGCAGTTGCAGGGAACGATGCCTCTGGAAGCTTGTTGAGTCCCTGTAGCTCAAACAGGAAGTCAGCCAACTGATACTTGGAGTCACATCTGGGATTTTGGGTTCAAGGCAA
The DNA here is from genome assembly GCA_963921515.1 of Calotriton arnoldi. Classification (NCBI taxonomy): domain Eukaryota; kingdom Metazoa; phylum Chordata; class Amphibia; order Caudata; family Salamandridae; genus Calotriton; species Calotriton arnoldi. The sequence continues at coordinate 5,642,647 of CAWUFW010000051.1, forward strand.
ACAAGTCCAGTCAGGATTCAGACAGCAGGGCAGTCCATCTTCTGATCTTCACAGGTCCAGGAGTGTTGTCAGGAGAGTACTGAGAATTGCAACAGAGGTGTTGCTATGGTAATGGGCAAACCCTCCTTTGTGGTCACTCCAATTAAAATCTGGGGCAGTTTCCCCCTCCCACTGGGTTTAGAGATAAGCTGACTAGAAAGACAAAGGAAGACATGCATAAGTGTGTGCTACATATGCCAGTGACAGGATAGGTGTTCTTTGAAGCTCCGGAAGGGGTTGGGCACAGCCCCCAGGCCAACATGCTCAAGGAGGAAAAATACCTCTCCACACCCAAGTCTTTTGTCCATTGTCTGGGGGCAATCTACATTTCACCACAGGGGAGCCATTCAATAGTCAGGTGACACTGGCAGAAAGGCCTGTTTGGCTTAGGCAGAGAAATGACAACTTTCTAACATTGTAATTTCTAAAATAGTAATATAAAATCTGACTTGACTTTTATGTTGTGTTTCAAATTAATTAAAATAAATCCTTGAACCATTTTTCTAGCTGCTTCCAAACTGAAATTACGCATTATAATTTGTTATAATGCAACCAAGTATGTTCCAATGGGAGAGACACCCTTGTTACAATGAAAAGCGACTTAATAGGTTTTTCACTGCCAGGACATGTAAAACATTAAATATGCATGTCCTACTTTTTAAATAACATACACTCTGCCCAGTGGGCATGTAAGACCTACTTTAGGGTGACTCATAAATATTAAAAACGAAGGTTTGGGGTTGGCAAAAAGTTTAATTTACCAGGAGGAAATGGAAGGTTAAAACTGCATAACCAGGCTGCAGTGCAGGCCTGGAGGTATATTTTTTAAGGGCAAACACAAGGAGATGATGGACGGAGCGCTGAAACTTTTCAGACACTCACCCCCAGTCACAGATCTGGGTTGAATCCATCATCGTTCTTTAGCTCACTTCGCCACCCCAGTTCAGACACAGCTATATGCAAATCAGTCTTGACCCTGTGCCTCATGGGAACAGTCCAGACCGAACTGCCAAGCCATGTCTTCCCTGGACCGGAAACAAGCATCCTGGGACCGGTTTCAGACTAACAGCCCTCATCAGCCAGGCTAGCTTGAATCCAGTGGCAAAGTGAGCAAGGGACCCACATCTGGGCATACCCTGCCAACTTAGGGCGAACAAAGCAAACACAAGGAGATGATGGACGGAGCGCTGAAACTTTTCAGACACTCACCCCTAGTCACAGATCTGGTTTGAGTCCATCATCGTTCTTTAGCTCACTTCGCCACCCCAGTTCAGACACAGCTATATGCAAATCAGTCTTGACCCTGTGCCTCATGGGAACAGTCCAGACCGAACTGCCAAGCCATGTCTTCCCTGGACTGGAAACAAGCATCCTGGGACCGGTTTCGGGGTAACAGACCTGGCTTGGCAGTTCGGTCTGGACTGTTCCCATGAGGCAAAGGGTCAAGACTGATTTGCATATAGCTGGGTCAGAACTGGCGTGGCGTAGTGAGCTAAAGAACGATGATGGATTCAACCCAGATCTGTGACTGGGGGTGAGCAATTGTTGTGAGAAACATTAAAAACTAGAAAAAATGAATCTGTCAAAAACAGAATTCACATGGATACTACAGAACAAATTCTGAAAATGGGAGCTTTTCCTATCAAGATATTTCACTGATGCTTTTATTAGCCCGTTAATAATGATGAGATAATATCTTGAATAGAGTCCCATTACTACTTTCTACAGTACTTTGTAAGCTCTGATGAAAGATGTTTTCTGTGAATGACACCTGACAGCAACTGCTGTGGATCTGCAGCTTGCTCTTTACTTAAACTCACAGGTGTGTTTCATATGGCACACATCTAGCCTCCCTCCAATGGTGGCCGGTAACTTGAGCGTTACACACACACATATACATACTGACACTCACCCATTTTCCTGCACACTCACTCACACCCATACATTCACAAGCACACACACATATACCCACCATTCACAAGCCCATACACACGCACACTCCCATTCACAGCAAGCACATACTAATACACATACATTCATACATACATACACACATCCATGCATGCACCAACCATTTTTTTTTTTAAAAAGAAGACTTACTGGGCCACATCGGTGATCTGAGGGGGAGGAAGGGAAGACTCCAAGATTCCTGGAGGTTTAGGACTGCCACCTCCTTTAATTGGCTGACCTTGGGCCAGCCAGTGAAAGGAGGTGTCAGTCCCTTACTTGTCACAGAGTGAAACAGGGCCAATGACACTTGTTGACCACACCTCACTTTGTTACGAGAGTCACTGATGGACACTCAGCCCAGAACACTTCAGGGCTTAAAACTGAGGTGCCCAAATTTGAGTCTATCAGTGACGTATCTCCTCGTCATGAGGGGAAGGACCTCCAAGCACTTTTCCAAGCTGAGGAGGTTACACCCATAGGGGTGTGAAATCCTCAGCCCAGCAAAGTTCAGCTCAGACAGTAAGGCACCTGTGTATTTAGTGAATGTACAGTGCCTGGCAGACTGACCTGAACATGAAGAGTGTCTGCCAGGCTGACCTTTGCTCAGCCTGCCCGGCACTCTTCATGTGTGCGAAAAAGGTGAGAGGGCTCTCCACCCTTAAGAATGGGCAGCACCTTCCCTCTACCTGCCGAAAAGTTAAGAGAACTGGAATTAGACTGAAAATTCATGACACTCAAAGGGCCTAGGTCGAGGAAGAGGTAACTTACACTTTTGAGTAACTTCACTACTTTGAGTTCCCTTTGGGTGAAGAGCTGCTAATGTGGTTTGTGGGTGCTGATGTGCACAGACTTGCCCAGAGAGCCTTGTGGCAGTCGCAGTGACTAATCAGTGCAGTGAAAAACATTTTCTGTGCGTGTAAAACAGCTGAGAGGCAGTCCTGCATGAAAGGAAATTATTTTGAAGCAAAACCACTCCATAGACAATACTAAACAAATGAAGAGGCTTTTGAAGTAAACTCTTTCTATCTGCAAAGCAGCTGCAATGAAAAGGCTTTTTCAGAAATAAAGGATGCGTAGGTATTGCAGCGTGAGTGGGGAGCTCTGAAGGACATTTTCAAGGCAGCTCCATCGAACAGTGATAAAACACACAGTTGCACAGTAAGAGAATAAAGAATCGTAGTCTTCTGTTTTTCTATTTACTAATCCGTGGACTCGTGGTGACCTTACGGAATAATAAATGAATAATAATCAAACAAATAAATAAATGCATTAAAAAAATATATATATAATGAATAAATACAATAACTAAATAAATATCCAACCTTTGGAGAACCTTAACCAACAAGGATTCATAGCACTGTTTTCTGACAGGAACCTATCTCACTTTGGACATATGTGTTATCATTTTATCTAATTTTTCCTAAAAACTATTGGACCGAAGCTTCACTAACGATGACCCTATCTGAAGAACTGTGGCCACACTACAAGGAAACTGTCACCAAATGTGGCTGCAGGCATCGCCCAAGGTCGGATTATTAGAGCAGAGTGATGTTGAAGCCACATGGGGGACGGAGATTACGGTGTGAGGACGGAGCCGAGCACCCAGAGTGCCCGGTGCGGGGCCCGAGCTGCGCTCCTTCTGGGGCAGTGGAGTTAATCGTGGCCTGGCTGCAGCGGTGATGCGGCGCCTCGGGATGGATCCGAGGGCCCGGAGTGCCCGGTGCGGGGCCCGAGCTGCGCTCCTGCTGGGGCAGTGGAGTTACTCGTGGCCTGGCTGCAGCGGTGATGGGGCCCCTCGGGATGGATATGAGGGCCCGGAGTGCCCGGTGCGGGGCCCGAGCTGCGCTCCTGCTGGGGCAGTGGAGTTACTCGTGGCCTGGCTGCAGCGGTGATGGGGCCCCTCGGGATGGATATGAGGGCCCGGAGTGCCCGGTGCGGGGCCCGAGCTGCGCTCCTGCTGCATAGCTGCCAAGGTTTCAGATTGCTATGAGTGACATTTTCATAATTTCAGTGTAATAATGAGTGACATTTCAACGACTATGAGTGACACTTTCTCGCTAGCAAAATCAAGCAGTAAAGACAAGGGAATCATATAAATGTCAGAAATTACACTCATTTGTGCATAGCTGCTAATGTTTCAGATTGCTTATGTGTGACATTTTCATAGATTCAGTGGATTTACGAAAGACATTTAACAACTAAATGCATGACAGTTAGAGCTACACTTTCTTGTGGCCAAATCATGCAATGAAGTCCATGAAAACAGACAAATTTCAGAAATCACACTGATTTGAGCAATAAGAAGTCGAACTCAGAAACAGGTGCTTTTAAAGCAATTATTTATTTTTTACATAATCAGTACCCTCCACCCCAACCTCAGCTTCAGGTGTGGCTGAACCACAAAAATCAAAGGGTTCTCTGTGACAAAAGCAGCAACCCACTGAGCTATCTACATATAATACAGTTCATTACAGTACAATATGCTGGTAGACTTTCTTTGCAGTTTGCATATAAACTCTCTGCTCTACTTAATAGTGAGTGAAAACAGCCATGAGACAAAACTCTGACAGCTCTCCAGCGGGGATATTAATCATCTGCCTTATCTCTGACTAAGCAAGTCTCACAGTGGTGGGAAAATAAAGGCTGCTGCTTGTAGTACCACTGTCAAGCAAGGATATTAAACCCTTTAACTAAACTAGCAGTTTTGATGATTTATTAGTGCAGACAAAACTCGGAGATGGCCTGCATTTACAGCACAAACAGACAACTTTAGTGTACCCATTTACAAAGCGCTATGCTGTGCTGGAGCCCCCCTCCCCATTCTCTTAATAAACATTTTAAATTTCAGCAGCGGATAATTATTAAATTAATATCTGACTTAGCTGGTGTGGTCTCTTGATAGTCAGAATGATCCACTGAGAGAAGCTGCCTGCGTGTCACAGCGGAGATCGTGCAGAGGAACAGCAATTAATTCCTCGGTGCCTTGGGGCCCGGCTGGCAGGCAGGAAATGAAACATCCTGTCACAGCCTGGGACAACCGAAGGAGGACTGACGAGGCCCGGGAACATCTACAAATAGTAGCTTTGGCGCTAGTTTCTTTTGCATAAGAAAGCCTTCGTTCCCATGAGCAATTAATTTGGTAAGTATGGGCCTCTGCAGAGTAGAGTTACAGACGAGCAGCAGTAGCTGCGTCTCCTCGAACCTTTGTCCGTGCACCGACCCTCCCCTCCCGTAGAGAGAGAGAAGCTGTCACACCAGCCTTCGGGGGAAAACGGAAAATGTGTGAATCCTCTCGGCTTGTTCTGTTCTTCCTCTGCCCCCATGCTTACTGAGCCGGCCTGGCGTGACTCTCTATTATACCGGTGAGGACCGGCCCTCTCATCGAACCGGCGTATCCTGACTGCATGATGCAGCACTGCAGGACCCTCTCCCTCACCCAGTGCCCTCGAGTTGGCTGGCCCGGGCTGCTCTGAAATAAAATTGACGGCGGGCGGCATTGCCAATAATTTAGTCCCTGCGTGGGGGCCTGGCGCGGCAGGGCAGGACACTCAGGTATGAGGTGCGAACAGCAGTGTGGTGTGAGCGAGCGCGGCCAGGCCCGCAAAACAGTCAGGCTGTGCAAGATGACGAAGAGCCAGTTAGCAGCAGAGGCCTCATCAAAACTTCACGCGATGTTAGCAGGACGTGTGACGTCACATCCTTGCGGCGCTACCGCCAGTCTGACACTGTCACTCAGCCCCCGCCTCGCTGCGAAAATCAGATAGATACATTGTAGCAGCACTCACTGACTGGCTAAGAGAGCCTGCTCAGCTGCTGGAACTGCCCGAAGCCTGTGGGAGCAGCCAGTGCAGGCACTGTAGCGCGCATCTACTACTGTTTGTAGTGTGCTTTTCTGTGACAGCTGAGACTACGGCATTATGCGTCACAATGCATTTCAGTGCCGTGATGCGGAGCACCACACTGAAATGCGTTAGTGTCACACCTGATGCGTGATACTTGGCAGTACTGCTGCTGGGGCAGTGGAGTTACTCGTGGCCTGGCTGCAGCGGTGATGGGGCCCCTCGGGATGGATATGAGGGCCCGGAGTGCCCGGTGCGGGGCCCAAGCTATGCTCCTGCTGGAGCAATGGAGTTACTCATGGGCTGGCTGCAGCGGTGATGCGGCGCCTCGGGATGGATATGAGGGCCCGGAGTGCCCGGTTGCGGGGCCCGAGCTGCGCTCCTGCTGGTGCAGTGGAGTTACTCGTGGCCTGGCTGCAGCGGTGATGGGGCCCCTCGGGATGGATATGAGGGCCCGGAGTGCCCGGTGCGGGGCCCGAGCTATGCTCCTGCTGGAGCAATGGAGTTACTCATGGCCTGGCTGCAGCGGTGATGCGGCCCCTCGGGATGGATACGAGGGCCCGGCTGTCCACAGTGCTGACGTGGTTCTCATAGATTCTAACTGCCCAGCCTTCACAGCTCTACAGACACTCATGGCCAGCCTGTGCCGCCAACATTGTCTATTCAGCTTGTGGGTGAGTAAAGTATGTTAGTAACACATTGTTTTCTGTAATAGTATAAGTTTTAATACGATTTATGGTTTTTATATTATGTTGGTACTTGAACTGTTCGTATTGCATTTTTAGGCATGATATCAAACTGTCAATAAAACTGAAACTGAAACTTAAAACTGAGACTTTTCAGCTGGTGATGGCACTTGGATGGGCACGGACACACCGGGTGGGCCTGCTAGGCCTTTGGGAGCAGTGATTCTCCCAGCGTGGTGATGGCTGCCTGTCTGGAGAATGCGTGAGGCAGATCTGCACAGTAAACCCAACAGGAGCCAGAAGAACGTACATGTTTCCTTCACGTGTGGAGCCTGATCACACCTGACATGGCTGTTTTGTGATGCACCATGGTGGTAGGTGCCGCCTGATCAGTTAGGGCAAAGTGTGGCATCAGCACTGGTGAGACCTCACACCGAGTGTGTCCTGTTGGATAGGTAATGATTGGATTACTGAGGATGCCAGTGGGTTGGAGGGCTTTGCTGATTCTAGTGTGGGAGCAAGACTTATATGCACACAACTCTTTTTCCATGTGGAGTGCCTAGTCCCTGCCACTTTGCTCTCAGTGAGCCATCCCTGATTACATCAAGTGCCTTCAACTCTTGTGTTCATTGTACACCGAGTGAGACTGTGTGTGTTACTACTATGATGCAACTGAAGCCTCAACTCAAGTCTCAGTGGCAGCTAATGTTTTCTGATGCGGATGCTGCGGGCCAGAACAATATTAAAGAGTGGGGGAGCTCTAAAAGGGTGTGGCCTATGGGTATGGCCTAAAGGCATGAACAACATTTCTGTGATTTCCATAGTGTGCCAAGTTAAGGATATGAATATAGAGCCCGATAGGGACCCGATTCAATATGGCCCCTTCTCACGCAACACTCTGCGTGAAATGGGCGTGACATGGGTGTTGCTGTGGGTGTTCCCATGCAACACCCATGTATTCTGCCGCATTTCCTGATTTACGAGAACCTGGAAATGCATCAAAATGCTATGGAACCCCAAAATGCTATGCACAGAAACAATCTCCCCGCAAAGCAGGCAGTTTTGTACCATGGCACAAGGGTGCCTATGTGGCACATGGCGGCCGATGGTGCGACAGCGCAGGGGAACGCACAGGGATGCGTCATATTGTTGTAAATATGATATATCTCTGTGTTTTGAAAGTGCTGCAGTGTGGCGCAGCTAAAGGGCATGTGGTGTCACGCTGCGGCACTTTCTTGTAAATAAGCCCCCTAGTTTAGCTGTTTATTTAGACATTACTGCAGTAGTGTGATGAGGTGATGTCCTTAAAATACATTTCAGGGTTTTTGATATTCCATGTTGGTATTGTGTAATGTTTATCTTCCAATTGAGGTGATAGCCAACACCTGAACTGATAGCCATTTCCAGGTGTTTTAATTATTACATACACTCCTAATTCCTGCTATACTTCTATTTCAACTGCTGTGGTGATCCTGTATGTGCTACCATCTATTTTATTCGATATTTATACTATATTTTTAAACATAGTGCTTTATCAACTCTTCTTATCTCTTGAAGCGTTACCAGCAACAAATGTTATTATTACTCGTCACTCATTGAAAGCTTTGTTTTGTTGCTTGTTTACAGTCAAGATTCTTGCAACAGCGGCAGTTTCTTTTCTGGCCTCTTTTCTTCTTTTTATTTTAAATTTGTATTGTTTGTAACAGTGAAGGTGTTCTGTGGCATTGAAGCACATTTCTTAAGTAAATGCAGGAATGAAAATCTGTAGTCAAACATGAAAAAATAAAGAAAACTGCATCGGAAACAGATAAAATGGTGTTAAATAAATCAAAACATATATGCTACAGTGGACTAGCTTTGTAAAAGTGACAATTTTTCTTTACCTGTGCATTAAAAGATAACAAGTGTTGTATAAAGATCAATGTCAAAATTATATTATTAGCAATAGTTAAAAAAAATAGGTGGTAAAAAGAGAAACATTTCATAATGCAGAAATAGAGGATCAGCAGGAATGAGAAGTGTATGCAATAATTCTAGAAAATGTAGACCCATACAGAGATTGTCTATAAGTGTTTTAGTAAAGACAATTGATGCTACACATTTCATAGTAGTAATACAGAGTATCAAAAACCCTGATATATATTACACGGAGGTCGCCTCATCACGCTACTGCATAAAGTCAAAATAAACAGCAAATAAATGAGGAAATAACAAATAATAGAATATTAATATATAAGAAGCAGCAGGAAACGTTTGAGGTGTACGGCATTCATTGTTCTAAAGTCTGTGGAGTCAGCAGATATATATATAGGGTTATATGGTGGAAAGAGGACGAGAAGCAAATTAAATATTCTATATGTGTTCAAAACAAGAATACAAAACACACAAGATGATGGACGGAATGCTGCACATTGGCAAACATTCACCCCCAGTCACAGATCTGGGTTTAATCCATCGTTATTTTGCTTCACCACGCCACCCCAGTTCAGACATGGCCATATGCAAATCAGTCTTGACCCTGTGCCTCATGGGAACAGTCCAGACCGAACTGCCAAGCCATGTCTTCCCTGGACCGGAATCAAGCATCCTAGGACCGGTTTCAGGCTATCAGCCTTCATCAGCCAGGATAGCTTGACTCCAGTGGCGTAGTGAGCACGGGACCCACGTCTGGGCATACCCTTCCCACTTAGGGCGAAATGCAAAACACACAAGATGATGGACGGAATGCTGCACATTGGCAAACATTCACCCCCAGTCACAGATCTGGGTTTAATCCATCGTTATTTTGCTTCACCACGCCACCCCAGTTCAGACATGGCCATATGCAAATCAGTCTTGACCCTGTGCCTCATGGGAACAGTCCAGACCGAACTGCCAAGCCATGTCTTCCCTGGACCGGAATCAAGCATCCTAGGACCGGTTTCAGGCTATCAGCCTTCATCAGCCAGGATAGCTTGACTCCAGTGGCGTAGTGAGCACGGGACCCACGTCTGGGCATACCCTTCCCACTTAGGGCGAAATGCAAAACACACAAGATGATGGACGGAATGCTGCACATTGGCAAACATTCACCCCCAGTCACAGATCTGGGTTTAATCCATCGTTATTTTGCTTCACCACGCCACCCCAGTTCAGACATGGCCATATGCAAATCAGTTTTGACCCTGTGCCTCATGGGAACAGTCCAGACCGAACTGCCAAGCCATGTCTTCCCTGGACCGGAATCAAGCATCCTAGGACCGGTTTCAGGCTATCAGCCTTCATCAGCCAGGATAGCTTGACTCCAGTGGCGTAGTGAGCACGGGACCCACGTCTGGGCATACCCTTCCCACTTAGGGCGAAATGCAAAACACACAAGATGATGGACGGAATGCTGCTGATAACGCCGATTCTTATCTAATTATCTATAAGAACCTTCTGGCCGCCATGATCTTTTTACCTGTTGAATAGTGTAAAGGAGAGAATCTCATCAGGTTAGATATCAGCATTCATTTTTGTCTGAAAGGACCACTGACTCCGAATTCAAGTTTGAGAATTTATTATCGCCAAAAATAACTGAACGTGCAGGCACCTCAACACGAGGTTAAAGAAATAGATGGGCACTAATACAAATAATAATCTACGCAGGAGTCTCATCCGACTCAGGATAAGAAGAATAGACAGTTCTAGGAGGACCAACCAGACTATGATTGCTCCTATTTCTAAGTTGCTCTTCATGGGCCTAAACAAGCTTAAAATCAATTGCTGTCCCTACACTAACGCTAAGTGACATCCCTGCATAACGATTTTCCCAGGCAAGAAAGAATAAAAGGTGTCAGCTGTGAAGACTTCCTAAGAAGTGCAATCACCATATACCTAAACTCAGCTCTGTCCTTCTCTCAGGTCTCCCCTACCGCTTCTCTGGCCTCCTCCCTCAGGGCACTATCCCTAATACAAAACCATACTACAAAGGTACACGCCTTGTTTACGCCCTCTTGGCCAGGTCTTCTTTCTTGTGCTTTTCCATTGAAACGGTGACTTCATCCTGGACGGTTTCGTTGACCTTGAGTCCCAGGCGCCTTCTCCGCTGAAAGTATCATCCCTAAATTCCATTGCACTCCCCGTACCATGCCTCCCATCTTTCTAACTTTTGAAAACAAAGAGTTAGTCTTTACTAACGAGACATGTGTCCTTGCACCTGCAACAAAAGATACGTTCAACAGAAACCTTCTACTGTGCTAATTAAATCTACCGTTTGTGCCCAGAGAGCCTTTCCAAGAGAAACCCTTTTCGGCCTACATTATAAGCTAACATAAGAATATACCAGGCCTTCCTTAAGCATATATGTAGTCAGGCCCTTACATATAACTTTTAAACACACATCTTACTTTTCCCTATAAGCATATTCATTACGATTCATTATGCAAACAATGAATTACATGTGCAACTTTAATATGGTGCACGTTTAAACTACTGCAATTACATTACATACACGAACTAATTCCTCTATGCATTATGTTCACACAATTCAAAAAGCATTACATTACATCATTATCCTAACACCATTATACTGCTGAGTTCACTTCGTTTCAGTGAACTATTCATTCTTTGCTAAACATACATGAGTATACAATGAATATAAACGAATATATGTCTGAATACATGTGGGTGCGGCCTATCAGTGATTATGATGCACCCCTACAATTCACAAGAACATTTCGCTCTATCAGTTCCCCCTTTGATGACTCCTGTCATCACATCTCATTCTACTCCCTCGGAGAAGGAACCGACCTAAACAGAACTTGTTCCCATCTTCCCTGATCTGAAGTTCTCCATGCTCTTGAGCCTTTGATACTGATTGTCCTGCAATCTTGCCAATCTCATGTCATTTTCCCTCAAAGCTCTCTTGACTCTGCCTGCTCGATACCACTTGTAGGCCTTGATCATAATCCACAAGCCAGCCACACAAACCACCAAAATAAGGAGTGGTCTCAGGAAGTACCCAAGGAATCCCTTTCCTAGGTTTGCAAACCAACCTCCCACTTGACCAAAACCCTTTCCGACCTTTTCCCAGGCCCCTTCTTCGGTCAAATCCGCTATCTTTGTGTGGATCATAGTGATGTTACTTATATATTTCTCCAGATCCTTGCTTCGGTCTGGTATATAAGTGCAGCACTCTTGAACCTTCAGCATTTTACAGACTCCGCCCTCTTTTGCCAATAGGACATCCAAAGCAAGGCGATTCTGCAAAACCATTCCCCTTATCGACAACATCTCTCCTTCCACCAACACCAACGATTTTGCTGTGTTCATCGAAAATTCATCCACCACAGTCGCTAACCTCCGGATCTTCACATCATTCAAGACTACTCCTAGACTAGGTATCATAGCTCCAAAGATATCCCCCACAACGATTCCTGCACTTGCAGCTCTTCTCGTTCTTGAATGCTCTCCACCCTCCAGAAGATTTAAGTCTTCTGTATGGTAAATCTTTGGAAATATTATTGACAAATAACATGTTCCATACCAATTTGCAGGCAACCTCACATAAGCATTCTTCCCACATACGTAATACACCGTAGGTATCACTTGTACAGGACCTTGGAGAAAATCTTTTGCCTCATCTGCCATGGTGAAAACGTGATCACAAGTACTCTGTCCCACTGGAACCTTTTCGTAGTAAGTCTGATAACGCCTTATACACAACTTACCCCTCTGCTCCTTATCCAACGCTATAGGACCATAGCTTCCCTTGGTCTTATGCAACCGTTCCTCCTCTGTCCAATCTGTCCTGTGATGCCCTAAATCTCGGGATTCAGTCAGCTTTCTATACCTATCTTCAACCTGATCTACAAACTTTCTCTCTACATCCGACATCAAACAGGTCAGATTGTGTCTGTGTGCGAATGCTGTATCCAATTCCAAACTCGGTATGAAGTACTTCCTCAGTCTGTCCTCGGTCTTATAATAGTCATACTTATTCAAATGCTTGTAAGCTGGGACTTCAGGAAGCACTGCGTCGAAATTGGAAAAGAAATACTCGAACTGCTCTCTCTCATAAAACAGACTAAGCAAAAGACTACATGAAATACCATAAGTCAGTGGAAGATGATGATACCTAATGCCCTCATCCACTGAAGTAGGCAACTGCATACACACATAACAATCTTTCGCATCCATCACGTCAACATACTCATACAACAACTTAGCATATGCATTAAGCTTAAAATCACCCTTAGACAAATCTACATGTAATCTACGACTTTCTTCTAAAATCATAGCTCTATCAGCTGCCCTGTCTACCCCCTTCTGACTAGGTGTGATAGGTGTGGGTGTCCCTGTCACTGCCTCTACTTCTGGCTCATGCGAACCAGTATATGAGACTACAACTACTATGATTATAGAAATTATCACACTACTTATAAGAATGCCTATAATCCACTTTGCTCTACGATTGGGATTTCCCGGCTCCATGATTTCGAAAGTTCTCAAAAAGTCTTGGTTATCGCAAAGAACTCAGAAAAGTCTCTGTCCTTTATTTATGACTTGCTTAACCAGCTCGAGCAACCATGAAATCTCCGGGCTTTCCCTTTCCGATCACAACTTATTTACACAGTCCAGAAAAAGACTTCCCTAGTTTTCGTTCCTCTTCTTGTGGAAAGTCCCTAAGTTTATTCTTCTTCCACTCGGACCTAGGTTATCTTCTTCTTTTAGACTTTTATTTACAGTTCATTACTGATCCATAATGAGATCCTCATTAAGCACGACCAGAACGTGATACAAAAGTTCAAGACGCAAAAGCAGCACTTCGTGTGAAAACGGCTCAGCTCCGAAAGGCGGGAATTCGACCCGATGCAGAAGCAATTTTCGGACTTCACTCAGAAGTGGGGGATTCGGAATCGTGAGTGTCAGTGTTCCGTCTATCTCGAACCCTGGCATCCGCAGCACCACCTTCACCACCAGGTTCGGGCTCCGACTGAACACTTCCACTGACTTCAGTCTCCCTGTATTCACCACCCCCTGCATCAAACACAGTGTAAGTCCACTCAGGGGTAGAGTATCTGCGACAAGGCACTCTTGTTCTCTTAGACCTTCGCCGACTGTCTTGTGCTTGGTCTTCGTCGCTTGCTTCGGTTTCAGATACTTCGGACACTGGAGCAAGGTCTCTCTCAGGTGCTAACCTCAGGTTCAGTCGCCTCTGTCTTTCAGGCCAACTTTCAACACTTCTGTTCGTTCGTCGGCCTTCTCCTTCTATGCCCAGTGCACTACTTCCTCTTTCTGTTGCCTTTGACTCTTCTCCGCCCACTGCACCTTCTCTTTCTTCAGTGCCTGAATCAGTGTTCGAACTGTGGGAACCCCCTTCAGCTTGCTCTAGTGCACCACCAGCTGTGTCAGCGACCCTTACAGCTTGACTTGTCCTCTCATGTGGCCCTGCCACATCAGCTGGATTTTCATTTGCGAGAGGAGCTGTTTCTTCCAAGGGTGCTGGAACTCTGCGGGTATGGGAAGCATGCACCCAGTTCGGCAATCCTCCACACTTTACTGCTGTGTTCGTGATAAGTATCACCTGATACGGGCCACGCCAACGGGCATCCAAGCAACTCTTCCTCACGTGCTTCCGGACGAGCACCCAGTCACCGGGACACAAGTCGTGGCACAGATCACTCGAGGCTGGAACCACAGCTGCTTGCACCTGCTGGGATACAGAACGGACCACATCAGAGAGTCCTTTACAATAATCGAGAATCAAATCATCAGTGATGCTTATCAAGGCTGTAGCTGGTACTGCTGGCAGTCTCATTGCCCTCCCCATTATTATTTCATGGGGGGACAACCCGGTCTTTCTGTCTGGGACACTTCGCATGCTCATGAGCACCAGTGGCAAGGCGTCGGGCCATTTCAGGGATGTTGAAGAACACATTTTTGCCATCCGGGCTTTCAAAGTTCCATTAACTTGTTCCACCATCCCAGAAGCCTCTGGTCTGTAGCTACAGTGGAGTCTCTGGTCAATGTTCAATGCTGCACAAAGTAACTTCATGATTTCGCTATGGAAGTGCCCACCTCTATCTGATTCCAAAGAGGTCGGGATCCCGAATCTAGGGATAAGCTCCCTCAACAGTAATTTAGCCACTGTCAGAGTGTCACACCTTCGTGTGGGGTATGCCTCCACCCACCGTGAGAATATACATACTATCACTAGAATGTACCTCAAGCCATTGCACCTAGGCATCTCCACGAAATCCAGCTGTAGTCTATTGAAGGGCCCTCCTGACCTTCCAATATGACTCAGTGTAACTACAGTTTTCTTTCCAGCATTCATCTGTTGACATGTAACACACCTCTGACATACCGTCTCAGCCATTGCTCGGAACCGTGGGTTATACCACGTCTGTCTGAACACCCTCATCATTGCGTCTCTACCCAGGTGTGCCTGACCATGTATCAATCTTGCCATCGGACTCAGCAATTCTTCCGGCAACACAGCTCTCCCATCGTTTGATACCCACACATCCACCTCTCCTCTCTCGCAACCAGCTTTGATCCAGCCCTCTCTTTCCTTGGTTGAGACTTCATCTTGCAATCTCTTAAGCTCTTCCCAAGTGTCTGCCATGGTCAACATTATGCTGAGATCGGTTCCCTCTTGGCTCTCTTCTATCTCCCTGCCTGTGTATATGCATCCTTGTTCTGCGCAGAAGCGGGCTACCTCATCTGCGTAGTTATTACCCAAGGATACAAAGTCCTCCCCCTTCCCATGGGCTGAACACTTTACAACAGCAATTTCTTTCGGATGCTGTAATGCTTCTAACAATTGTCTTACATATTCTCCATTACGAATGGGTGAGCCAGATGATGTCAAAAATCCCCTCTGAGACCATAACTGCCCGAAGTCATGCACCACGCCAAAGCCGTATTGGCTGTCTGTGTAAATCGTGATTCGAATTCGATCAGCGGCCAAACAGGCACGGGTCAAGGCAATGATCTCAGCTACCTGCGCGGAGCGTACTCCTTCTAGGCAAGCGGCGTCGACCACTCCTGAAATAGTACATACAGCAAACGCTGCTCTCAATTGCCCCACACTGTCTCTTAAGCATGAACCATCGACAAAGAAAATTTCATCTGGGTCATCCAATGGCTCATCGACAATGTCAGGTCTCGGTTTGGTGCAAAGTTCGGTCACATCGAGACAGTCATGGTCCTCACAATCTTCATCATCTGTGTTCGGTATAGGCATCAATGTCGCAGGGTTCAAGATGGAGCACCTTTTCAGAGTCACATTCTCTGCGGCAAGTATGACTTGCTCGTACCTTGTTAACCTATTGTTCGTTAGGTGCTGGGTCTTGGTCCTGGTCATTAATAACTCAACCGAATGTGGTACATGTACAGTCAATGGATGTCCCATTACAATGCTTTCACATCTTTCAATGCTGACACCTGTTGCAGCAACGGATCTTAGACATCCGGGCAACGCAGAAGCTACTGGATCTAAAGTAGCTGAAAAATAAGCAACTGGTCTACGGACACCTCCATGGTTCTGAGCTAACACTGCTAATGCACATCCTCCTCTCTCGCAACAAAACAATGAAAAGGCCTTGTTGTAGTCAGGCATTCCCAGTGCGGGAGCCCTGCACAAATCATCTCGCAATTGCAGGAATGACATCAAGCACTCCTCGTCCCATGGTACCGGATCACTCACATCCTTGTGCGTAAGCCTCTGCAGAGGCTTTGCTCTCAAGGAGAAACTAGGAATCCACTGTCGACAATAGCCAACCATTCCCAGAAACATCCTAACTTCCCTCTGTGTAGTGGGTACCGCCATGCTCATTATTGCCTCAATTCGATCTGGTGACACCTTCCTCTTGCCTTTTTCTAATCTGTGTCCCAAGTACTGTACCTCATTCAAACAGTACTGCAGCTTGTTCGGGGACACCTTATGTCCATTCTCTGCTAAGTGGTTCAACAAGGCTACTGTGTCAATTCTGCAAGCATCTTCTGTTTCTGAGGCAATGAGCAAGTCATCTATGTACTGCACGAGAACTGAGTTCTGCGGCAACACAAGACTCTCAAGGTTCTTCTTCAGGATCTGGTTAAAGATCGATGGACTTTCCGTATACCCTTGAGGGATACGACACCATGTTAACACGCGATTCTCTAGCCTAAACGCAAAAAGAAATTGGCTTTCCTCGTGGAGCGGTATCGAAAAGAAGGCTTGACACAAATCGATAACCGTAAACCACTCGGCTTCACATGGGATCTGGAACAGTATTACTGAAGGATTCGGTACCACTGGACAACAAGGGACAACTATCATGTTGACCTTTCGCAGGTCTTGCACGATCCTGTATTTCCCGCTCGGTTTCTGTAGTCCCATTATGGGCGAATTACAGGGACTACCTCTGATCTCCTTCAAAATACCCTTCTCAATGAAAGTCTCGATCACAGGTTTTATTCCTGCAATCGTTTCTATCGATAAATTGTATTGAGGTGTTCTAGGGAAATCAACATTCTGTTTCACCTCAATCCGCACTGGTTCAACCCCTCTGATTAAACCTATTTCGTCTCCTGCGAAATCCCACACCACAGGCGACACTGCGTCTCTCAGATCATGTGGAAGTTCTTCCACAGTCACCATTGGGTACAGATCTATACACAGATGCTGATTGGCCATCTTAAAGTCAGCATCATCATCTCTCGTCTGGACCTCCACTCCTCGTGGTGTACAATAAATCGTGCAGTTCAATTTGCACAACAGATCTCTTCCCAAAAGACAAACTGGACTCGTGTCACATACTACAAACTGATGTCTAGTTTGGAAAGTACCTATCTTTACTAAGATCGGTTCTGTCAATGGGCTGCTCATCTTCTTGTTCGCTACTCCGACAACCTGGATTGATTGTCCCGAGAGGGGTAGGTTAGGGACTACTGCAGATCTTACAGTAGACCGGGTAGCTCCAGTATCAACCAAAAGTGTTGCAGGATTGCCCTCAATCTCTGCCTCTACAAAAGGTCCTCTCTGGTCTACCTCCAAGACCGCTCCAAGTGTGCAGTCTTCCTCCCCCTCAGGCACCGTCAGGATAAAGGGTCTAAGCTATCCTCAGCATATCGTTCGAACAGGGGCATCTGTTGATATGTTCGTGTTCCTTGTGAAAACCTTGGAGCTTGGGGAATCTGAGCTTGAGAATTGTAAACCCCCCTTTCATCGTTCTAGGTCTCGTTATTGTGTTAACCACCTCTTGCGCGGGTGCCTGAGCCCCCTCTTCCTCTTCCTGTACCTGATTAGCTGGGTTCAAAGGACACTCGCGTTTCCAATGTCCGACCTGGCGACAAAGATGACACGCAGTGGTCTTCTTTAGTGTGGCCACGTCCACTCCTGTCTTGGGGTCTACTGGTTTTCCCTTTCCCTGTACCTGCCCATTCTGGTTTCCCTGGAAATTTCCTTGCTTTCTCCCCAAGGTCCCTCCACTAGGCTGATTCTGTGCTGTCTGCATCTGGACAAGCATCAATTTGTCTTTTAGCTTTCGATGTTTTGAATCCACCTCATCACTACAGTACCTCGCGTACCGCAAAATTTCATCTAGTGGCTTGTTCTGCCAGCAGATCAAATGGTGCTGTATCATGAGGCTGATTTCCCCTCTCAGACCTGTTACAAACTTTGAGACAAACTGTCCCATATCCTTAGGGTCCAAAACATCCAACCCACTATACTGTTTAAAAACTTGCAGAAGTCTTTCGTAATACTCATGCACCGTTTCCTTGGGTTCCTGTACAGTCCGATCTATCTTAACCCAATCTATATCCTGAGGTGAAATCTTCGACCTCAACCATGTAATCACCTGCTCATATTTTTTCATGACATCAGGTGATGGACCATTTGTAACCGCCTCTCTTTTCGGTTCCGAAGTCGGCCACTCAATAGCGACTTTACATGCTGTCCACAAATCTCCTGGTACCACTATGTCAAACAAAGTGTTCAAATCAATCCACAATACTTTTGAAATCTTCACAAACCGCTCAACCTGCTTGTACCACTCCACCGGTTTTTCCCTCAGCCGAGGAAAATCATTTGTAAATGCAGTCAAATCACCTCTATTCCACGGCACATGCACGTACCCTCCATTCTGTACTTCCCGTAAAGGAAAATTTCCAACTCCCGTCGCCCCCCTCCTGGCGGCGGCGTTTCCCCTTCTGCTCTTTTTACTGGTTTCTTTTTGGACCACCTTTCTTCCCATTTGTCCAACAAAATCCATATTCTCATTCCTATGATCAGGTCTCTGGTGTGTGTCTTCAACCCTGTGATTCTTTTCTCCTCCAACTCCTGATCACTGTAATGCAATCTATGTGGTCCCTGTAACGCTTTAGTTTTATTCAGGTCCACCTCATATCTTTTGGCCAAATCCCTCAATCTATCATGTGCCATTCTAGCTTTTCGAGTCACATCTTTTGCTACAAACAGCAGCTCATCTGATCCATAGATTTCTATCCTTTCTAAAGGCAGACTCCCACTGATCATTTCGTCTACCTCTGCTTTCAGCCTCACTACGTCTAGCAACCTTGCCTGTACTGCACTCCTCAGTACGTCTCGACAACCTGAGCCGTCCCGCTCATCACAATCACTATTCTGTCCTTGGGACCTATTCCCTTCCATATTCCTGGAACCTGGTCTGTCTTCCGAGACATTTTGTGCCCTATCTCTTTGCATCCTATCCTCTTGGTTCGATACTGTTGGTGTCCACTCCCTCAAAGCTGACTTAGATTCCCGTAAAGACCTCGGTCTTTCTGGTCCCTCCTCTTCTCTCCTGAAGGAAGAGTCTGCTGTAGCCGGTAACGGCGTACTTGACTCCATTGGTCTTGGGAAATGAACCACCCTTACTCCAAACCCATTCCCACTCTCACTGTTTCCTTCTTCCCTTCTCATCGGCACGGAGCTCCCTTCTCTCACTCGGTCTGGGTCATATACCGGTACTATAGGGCCAATGGTAACCGGTACTGTCAAGGAGTCTGGTAATCTTGTGTTCCCCGCAGGAGGCTGTGTTATCATAGACGCCGTAGCCCCCTCCGTTCCTGTGGAAATTTTTCCCACTACTCTCATGCTAGTCTGGTTCTGGCTTTCATCAACTATTGCCACTGCTGGGGTTCTCTTTCCCTCTTCTGAATCTGGGTTAAATGGTGGTGGCCTCTCTGCCAACATCCTATCCAACAAACTGTCATCTAAATCACTATCATCCTCATCAACTCTTGTTATCTTCCCATTTTGTATTAACAATGGGTACAACTTATCTCCTTCGATCGTGTCTGCTCTCCACCTTTTCTCCAAGGCATCCCATTTTGCATCTTGAAATGCCCTGACCGATTTCTTCACCCTTTCTTGGCATCTGTCCTTCTTCCTATCATACGCTGCCCTTATCCACGCATGTAGTGCCTCAAACTGTGTTGGTCTAGGTAGTGGTCGTAATGAAGCCATTACACTCTTGAGCTGGTACAGCACCTCTAACCTGAAAGTACCATATCGAGGGAACGACAATTCTCCTTCTGCTTCTGTCATTTTATGCCAATTCTCGAGCCAAATTATAGTATGCAATCCTACATTCTTTGCCATATAATGTGCTGGTGTGTCCTCGGGAGGAGCTTCCTCTCCCTCCCGAACAACCACATGTCTATCACCTCTACAAAGTTCTCGTAAAGCTTTAAAACATTTCATGATGAATCAACTTTGTATTTGCACTCAAAATGTCCGCTTTTACTTCCTGATTCCAATCCTCCAATCCCAGCGCGGTTCACACCAACCGGCCTATCGCAGCGCGGCACTTGTCTGACGTCACTTTTCCTCCGCTCGCAGCAGTTCCCCTCCTTTCTAATTCACTTGTTCTCACTCGCATTCGTCCCAATTATACTCTGAAATAATGTCCGTCCTACCGAACAATTACCTCTCTGACCGTCAGTCTTACCAATGACCGATCAGCCTCTTGAGCTTGTTGACCTCAATCTGGCAACCGTCTGTCCACGAAACGACCGGACAATCGCCTCTAATACACTCGATAGGATTCAATCACTCGATGTTCTGCACACAATAACCTACGACCTGCGTTGGTTATTCACACACTCACACATGTGTCCCTATCTTCTGTGGGTCTGTCAATGACGTCTCGTGACCCCCACAACTCTGGTCAACGTTCTCAACTCTGGGTGTATTCTACACCACAATAAATCTCCCGGTCCCGCGCGCGCTCACGGTCCGTTTCTCAATCACACAACTTTCGTTCCAACTCCGCAAGACATCACACAACAATATAACACCGCAATCTACCAAACATCACTCTTTTCATACTCACTCTACTACGAACTGCTACTTCCGCCGCACCGTCACTCTCCGTCAGTTTTCCACGACCTCCGACATCCGTCTCTCGCGGTTCTCTGGATCTGCGTCACTCGGGCTCTATGGGGCAACCTAATCTCTTATCTTGCTCTAGATCTCCCCTTACCATCAAAGGTAACCATCCTACTCTGCTACCAACTGATAACGCCGATTCTTATCTAATTATCTATAAGAACCTTCTGGCCGCCAAGATCTTTTTACCTGTTGAATAGTGTAAAGGAGAGAATCTCATCAGGTTAGATATCAGCATTCATTTTTGTCTGAAAGGACCACTGACTCCGAATTCAAGTTTGAGAATTTATTATCGCCAAAAATAACTGAACGTGCAGGCACCTCAACACGAGGTTAAAGAAATAGATGGGCACTAATACAAATAATAATCTACGCAGGAGTCTCATCCGACTCAGGATAAGAAGAATAGACAGTTCTAGGAGGACCAACCAGACTATGATTGCTCCTATTTCTAAGTTGCTCTTCATGGGCCTAAACAAGCTTAAAATCAATTGCTGTCCCTACACTAACGCTAAGTGACATCCCTGCATAACGATTTTCCCAGGCAAGAAAGAATAAAAGGTGTCAGCTGTGAAGACTTCCTAAGAAGTGCAATCACCATATACCTAAACTCAGCTCTGTCCTTCTCTCAGGTCTCCCCTACCGCTTCTCTGGCCTCCTCCCTCAGGGCACTATCCCTAATACAAAACCATACTACAAAGGTACACGCCTTGTTTACGCCCTCTTGGCCAGGTCTTCTTTCTTGTGCTTTTCCATTGAAACGGTGACTTCATCCTGGACGGTTTCGTTGACCTTGAGTCCCAGGCGCCTTCTCCGCTGAAAGTATCATCCCTAAATTCCATTGCACTCCCCGTACCATGCCTCCCATCTTTCTAACTTTTGAAAACAAAGAGTTAGTCTTTACTAACGAGACATGTGTCCTTGCACCTGCAACAAAAGATACGTTCAACAGAAACCTTCTACTGTGCTAATTAAATCTACCGTTTGTGCCCAGAGAGCCTTTCCAAGAGAAACCCTTTTCGGCCTACATTATAAGCTAACATAAGAATATACCAGGCCTTCCTTAAGCATATATGTAGTCAGGCCCTTACATATAACTTTTAAACACACATCTTACTTTTCCCTATAAGCATATTCATTACGATTCATTATGCAAACGATGAATTACATGTGCAACTTTAATATGGTGCACGTTTAAACTACTGCAATTACATTACATACACGAACTAATTCCTCTATGCATTATGTTCACACAATTCAAAAAGCATTACATTACATCATTATCCTAACACCATTATACTGCTGAGTTCACTTCGTTTCAGTGAACTATTCATTCTTTGCTAAACATACATGAGTATACAATGAATATAAACAAATATATGTTTGAATACATGTGGGTGCGGCCTATCAGTGATTATGATGCACCCCTACAATTCACAAGAACATTTCGCTCTATCACTGCACATTGGCAAACATTCACCCCCAGTCACAGATCTGGGTTTAATCCATCGTTATTTTGCTTCACCACGCCACCCCAGTTCAGACATGGCCATATGCAAATCAGTCTTGACCCTGTGCCTCATGGGAACAGTCCAGACCGAACTGCCAAGCCATGTCTTCCCTGGACCGGAATCAAGCATCCTAGGACCGGTTTCAGGCTATCAGCCTTCATCAGCCAGGATAGCTTGACTCCAGTGGCGTAGTGAGCACGGGACCCACGTCTGGGCATACCCTTCCCACTTAGGGCGAAATGCAAAACACACAAGATGATGGACGGAATGCTGCACATTGGCAAACATTCACCCCCAGTCACAGATCTGGGTTTAATCCATCGTTATTTTGCTTCACCACGCCACCCCAGTTCAGACATGGCCATATGCAAATCAGTCTTGACCCTGTGCCTCATGGGAACAGTCCAGACCGAACTGCCAAGCCATGTCTTCCCTGGACCGGAATCAAGCATCCTAGGACCGGTTTCAGGCTATCAGCCTTCATCAGCCAGGATAGCTTGACTCCAGTGGCGTAGTGAGCACGGGACCCACGTCTGGGCATACCCTTCCCACTTAGGGCAAAATGCAAAACACACAAGATGATGGACGGAATGCTGCACATTGGCAAACATTCACCCCCAGTCACAGATCTGGGTTTAATCCATCGTTATTTTGCTTCACCACGCCACCCCAGTTCAGACATGGCCATATGCAAATCAGTCTTGACCCTGTGCCTCATGGGAACAGTCCAGACCGAACTGCCAAGCCATGTCTTCCCTGGGCCGGAATCAAGCATCCTAGGACCGGTTTCAGGCTATCAGCCTTCATCAGCCAGGATAGCTTGACTCCAGTGGCGTAGTGAGCACGGGACCCACGTCTGGGCATACCCTTCCCACTTAGGGCGAAATGCAAAACACACAAGATGATGGACGGAATGCTGCACATTGGCAAACATTCACCCCCAGTCACAGATCTGGGTTTAATCCATCGTTATTTTGCTTCACCACGCCACCCCAGTTCAGACATGGCCATATGCAAATCAGTCTTGACCCTGTGCCTCATGGGAACAGTCCAGACCGAACTGCCAAGCCATGTCTTCCCTGGACCGGAATCAAGCATCCTAGGACCGGTTTCAGGCTATCAGCCTTCATCAGCCAGGATAGCTTGACTCCAGTGTCGTAGTGAGCACGGGACCCACGTCTGGGCATACCCTTCCCACTTAGGGCGAAATGCAAAACACACAAGATGATGGATGGAATGCTGCACATTGGCAAACATTCACCCCCAGTCACAGATCTGGGTTTAATCCATCGTTATTTTGCTTCACCACGCCACCCCAGTTCAGACATGGCCATATGCAAATCAGTCTTGACCCTGTGCCTCATGGGAACAGTCCAGACCGAACTGCCAAGCCATGTCTTCCCTGGACCGGAATCAAGCATCCTAGGACCGGTTTCAGGCTATCAGCCTTCATCAGCCAGGATAGCTTGACTCCAGTGGCGTAGTGAGCACGGGACCCACGTCTGGGCATACCCTTCCCACTTAGGGCGAAATGCAAAACACACAAGATGATGGACGGAATGCTGCACATTGGCAGACATTCACCCCCAGTCACAGATCTGGGTTTAATCCATCGTTATTTTGCTTCACCACGCCACCCCAGTTCAGACATGGCCATATGCAAATCAGTCTTGACCCTGTGCCTCATGGGAACAGTCCAGACCGAACTGCCAAGCCATGTCTTCCCTGGACCGGAATCAAGCATCCTAGGACCGGTTTCAGGCTATCAGCCTTCATCAGCCAGGATAGCTTGACTCCAGTGGCGTAGTGAGCACGGGACCCACGTCTGGGCATACCCTTCCCACTTAGGGCGAAATGCAAAACACACAAGATGATGGACGGAATGCTGCACATTGGCAAACATTCACCCCCAGTCACAGATCTGGGTTTAATCCATCGTTATTTTGCTTCACCACGCCACCCCAGTTCAGACATGGCCATATGCAAATCAGTCTTGACCCTGTGCCTCATGGGAACAGTCCAGACCGAACTGCCAAGCCATGTCTTCCCTGGACCGGAATCAAGCATCCTAGGACCGGTTTCAGGCTATCAGCCTTCATCAGCCAGGATAGCTTGACTCCAGTGGCGTAGTGAGCACGGGACCCACGTCTGGGCATACCCTTCCCACTTAGGGCGAAATGCAAAACACACAAGATGATGGACGGAATGCTGCACATTGGCAAACATTCATCCCCAGTCACAGATCTGGGTTTAATCCATCGTTATTTTGCTTCACCACGCCACCCCAGTTCAGACATGGCCATATGCAAATCAGTCTTGACCCTGTGCCTCATGGGAACAGTCCAGACCGAACTGCCAAGCCATGTCTTCCCTGGACCGGAATCAAGCATCCTAGGACCGGTTTCAGGCTATCAGCCTTCATCAGCCAGGATAGCTTGACTCCAGTGGCGTAGTGAGCACGGGACCCACGTCTGGGCATACCCTTCCCACATAGGGCGAAATGCAAAACACACAAGATGATGGACGGAATGCTGCACATTGGCAAACATTCACCCCCAGTCACAGATCTGGGTTTAATCCATCGTTATTTTGCTTCACCACGCCACCCCAGTTCAGACATGGCCATATGCAAATCAGTCTTGACCCTGTGCCTCATGGGAACAGTCCAGACCGAACTGCCAAGCCATGTCTTCCCTGGACCGGAATCAAGCATCCTAGGACCGGTTTCAGGCTATCAGCCTTCATCAGCCAGGATAGCTTGACTCCAGTGGCGTAGTGAGCACGGGACCCACGTCTGGGCATACCCTTCCCACTTAGGCGAAATGCAAAACACACAAGATGATGGACGGAATGCTGCACATTGGCAAACATTCACCCCCAGTCACAGATCTGGGTTTAATCCATCGTTATTTTGCTTCACCACGCCACCCCAGTTCAGACATGGCCATATGCAAATCAGTCTTGACCCTGTGCCTCATGGGAACAGTCCAGACCGAACTGCCAAGCCATGTCTTCCCTGGACCGGAATCAAGCATCCTAGGACCGGTTTCAGGCTATCAGCCTTCATCAGCCAGGATAGCTTGACTCCAGTGGCGTAGTGAGCACGGGACCCACGTCTGGGATACCCTTCCCACTTAGGCGAAATGCAAACACACAAGATGATGGACGGAATGCTGCACATTGGCAAACATTCACCCCCAGTCACAGATCTGGGTTTAATCCATCGTTATTTTGCTTCACCACGCCACCCCAGTTCAGACATGGCCATATGCAAATCAGTCTTGACCCTGTGCCTCATGGGAACAGTCCAGACCGAACTGCCAAGCCATGTCTTCCCTGGACCGGAATCAAGCATCCTAGGACCGGTTTCAGGCTATCAGCCTTCATCAGCCATGATAGCTTGACTCCAGTGGCGTAGTGAGCACGGGACCCACGTCTGGGCATACCCTTCCCACTTAGGGGCGAAATGCAAAACACACAAGATGATGGACGGAATGCTGCACATTGGCAAACATTCACCCCCAGTCACAGATCTGGGTTTAATCCATCGTTATTTTGCTTCACCACGCCACCCCAGTTCAGACATGGCCATATGCAAATCAGTCTTGACCCTGTGCCTCATGGGAACAGTCCAGACCGAACTGCCAAGCCATGTCTTCCCTGGACCGGAATCAAGCATCCTAGGACCGGTTTCAGGCTATCAGCCTTCATCAGCCAGGATAGCTTGACTCCAGTGGCGTAGTGAGCACGGGACCCACGTCTGGGCATACCCTTCCCACTTAGGGCGAAATGCAAAACACACAAGATGATGGACGGAATGCTGCACATTGGCAAACATTCACCCCCAGTCACAGATCTGGGTTTAATCCATCGTTATTTTGCTTCACCACGCCACCCCAGTTCAGACATGGCCATATGCAAATCAGTCTTGACCCTGTGCCTCATGGGAACAGTCCAGACCGAACTGCCAAGCCATGTCTTCCTGGACCGGAATCAAGCATCCTAGGACCGGTTTCAGGCTATCAGCCTTCATCAGCCAGGATAGCTTGACTCCAGTGGCGTAGTGAGCACGGGACCCACGTCTGGGCATACCCTTCCCACTTAGGCGAAATGCAAAACACACAAGATGATGGACGGAATGCTGCACATTGGCAAACATTCACCCCCAGTCACAGATCTGGGTTTAATCCATCGTTATTTTGCTTCACCACGCCATGGACGGGTATGCCCAGACGTGGGTCCCGTGCTCTCCATGCCACTGGAATCAAGCTATCCTGGCTGAAGAGGGGTGAAACCCCGAAACCGGTCCTAGGATGCTTGTTTCCAGTCCAGGGAGGACCTGGCTTGGCAGTTCGGGCTGGACTGTTCCCATGAGGCACAGGGTCAAGACTGATTTGCATATGGCTGGGTCCAAACTGGAATGGCATGGTGAGCAAAAAACGATGGATTTAGGCCCAGATCTCTGTACTGGGGTGAATGTATGACATTGTTCTGCATTCTGTCCATCAACTGTTGTTTTTGCATTTGTCACCCCGAGTGGGACGGGTATGCCCAGACGTGGGTCCCGTGTTCTCCATGCCACTGGAATCAAGCTATCCTGGCTGAAGAGGGGTGAAACCCCGAAACCGGTCCTAGGATGCTTGTTTCCAGTCCAGGGAGGACCTGGCTTGGCAGTTCGGGCTGGACTGTTCCCATGAGGCACAGGGTCAAGACTGATTTGCATATGGCTGGGTCCAAACTGGAATGGCATGGTGAGCAAAAACGATGGATTTAGGCCCAGATCTCTGTACTGGGGTGAATGTATGACATTGTTCTGCATTCTGTCCATCAACTGTTGTTTTTGCATTTGTCACCCCGAGTGGGACGGGTATGCCCAGACGTGGGTCCCGTGCTTTCCATGCCACTGGAATCAAGCTATCCTGGCTGAAGAGGGGTGAAACCCCGAAACCGGTCCTAGGATGCTTGTTTCCAGTCCAGGGAGGACCTGGCTTGGCAGTTCGGGCTGGACTGTTCCCATGAGGCACAGGGTCAAGACTGATTTGCATATGGCTGGGTCCAAACTGGAATGGCATGGTGAGCAAAAACGATGGATTTAGGCCCAGATTTCTGTACTGGGGTGAATGTATGACATTGTTCTGCATTCTGTCCATCAACTGTTGTTTTTGCATTTGTCACCCCGAGTGGGACGGGTATGCCCAGACGTGGGTCCCGTGCTCTCCATGCCACTGGAATCAAGCTATCCTGGCTGAAGAGGGTGAAACCCCGAAACCGGTCCTAGGATGCTTGTTTCCAGTCCAGGGAGGACCTGGCTTGGCAGTTCGGGCTGGACTGTTCCCATGAGGCACAGGGTCAAGACTGATTTGCATATGGCTGGGTCCAAACTGGAATGGCATGGTGAGCAAAAAAACGATGGATTTAGGCCCAGATCTCTGTACTGGGGTGAATGTATGACATTGTTCTGCATTCTGTCCATCAACTGTTGTTTTTGCATTCAAAACAAGAATACACAGATGCAGCAGAGGTTGCACAGAAAGATTACAACGTAAAGCTTTGTCACTGGGCAACAGTATGTGCACTGTAAAACGAGAAAAGTTAGGTGATTTACTAATATTCATGCAGTGCTGCGTTGTGTAGTTAGTGCTGCGTCAAACATCTGTGCGCTGCGTGGCCTTTTTACCTCAGGGTTGTGCCGCATTTACTATATGATGTACCATGATACGAGGACGAAGCAGCAACAACACAGCAAGATCCAAAGTTGTAGCTGTGGCATATTACAATCTCATGCAACTTTATCTCGTGTATCGTAAAGCCGGCTTGAATCACATAAATCGAACTGCATGACGCAAATCTGCTTTGCATCACGCAAGACCCCAAGAGTCGTTCTGCTCACTTTAAAACAATGCATTCCGACACATCTTTTTTGTTTACGAAAAAAATTGAGAATATGGGAGAGAATTCCAGGCATGAGGATGCAAGAAGCAAAGTAGGTGCTGCCATCGTAGGGCCTTGCAAAATGAAAGTCAAATTCTCTGAAGGGGGAGGGCGTGGCTGGCAAGATGGCTGACAACACGGTTTAGTGGCCGACTCCTGTGCCCCCATTCACCATCGTACACAATCCTGCACCCTGGAGTGTGCTGGGGTGCCATGATCACACAAAATAACGTAGTCAGGCATTGACGCGTTGAGATAGGGGCTCTTGCGGCCCTCTGGTGACAGCGGGATCAATTTTTTGGGGTGTGTAAAGCCCGACAGTCTAAATATATGGTGGCCCTGCTGGAGTGACAGGCCTGGGGTACAGCCACTGTCGCTGACTCCCCCTGAGAAGCACCTGCATCAGTGGCTGTTGTGAGGAGTGGTGCGCCAACACCAGAGGAGCTGAAGGACTGGGCCCGGACTCTTGGAGAGTTTCTTCTCGAACCGCAGGCGTGAGGTTGTCTACTTGCAGCCCACAACCAGCAGACATGGTGGCCCTGGAGCCTAGCAGGCCTAAGGTGCGGCCCGGTCAGTGCTGGCTCCCCCTTACCTGAGGGGCAGCTGAGAAGAGGGGGAAGAAGGCAGATAATTCTGGTGGCCCCTGGGGGGATTTGAGGCATGTGGCCCGAGCATCGAGACCCGAGCACTGCCGGGCTGTCTGGAGGAACTACTGCGGCTACCACAGGATGCCTGGGGGACAGGAGGTGGCCCTACTCACTTCTGACTGCCGGAGGGACCTGCAGGGACCACTCTGGGTGACCGTGGACCTGTGGGGCTGAAGTAAGTGGACATTGGGTGCAGGGGGGGTTGTGGAGATTCCCCTATGCCCTACTACCTGAACCTGTGGGGACGGTGAGCAGGTGGGGCTGTGTTGTCCCCAGAGGTGAACTTCTCTGCTGACACTGAGTTCATGTAAAGGATTCGAAATAGGTGGTTCCCCCTGAGGACTATTCAACCCAGAGACTCCCACTGGTCCTCCTCCTCCTTGGTAGACAGTCATGGGCAGGGATTGAATGCTTCTGGACCCCGCACGAGGGGCTTCACTACCACCTGGTACAGACACCTTTCGCATAGAGCATTTCTAGACTGAGTGCCCTTGTTGGGAAGATGCTGTCTGAATTTATTTTGGGTCCCTGGGGCACAGAAGATGAAGACTCCCTTCCGTACACTGCCTGCGTGAGTGGTCTACCTGGGAGAGGTGCCATGGGCCACTTGACCGATCAGGGACCATGTGTAGGACAGGCAGCTCACAAGCACCCAGCAGATGAAGATCGACCAGTATACTTCACCTGGGCCGGACAAGGTGGCCCCCACCTGCTGCAACTGGTGAGGATGCTTGGCCTGCATTTGTAGACATCAATGGGGCCCAAATCCTTGTGGCCATTGAACGCTCCAGAACCACACTTGAACCAAAGATTGACACCGTTACCCTGGATGTTAATTTCCTGTGAGTGGACTTATGTAGGTGTCGGAGAAGTCACAGGAAATATAGTAGACGAGACAGTAAGGCTTCTCGAGGAGGAAATGCAGAATCTGAGGGCCAAGGTGTCTGATCTGTCGGACCCCATCATTTATAGCACAAATTCCTTTGTTCTCTGGTGTCAGAGAGACTCTGTGCTCAGTCAAAACCAGTTCTGTCCTCTCTGGTGCAGCTTCCTGGCAGGAGGCTGAGAAAGCATTGTGTAAGGCAGACCAGGCCCATTCAGGTGAAAGGAAATCTTCTCCCCCTACTCTAAATGCAGCCCAGGTCTATTCAGCCCGCCCTGACTCATCCAGGAAAGGTAGGACACACCTTAACCCTCCAGTGCCTGTCTACAGTGAATGCACATCCCCAGCCCCTGTCACTCCAAAGCCAGACAGTCAATCAACAAACCAGCAGAGGCACCCAGGATAGCTAAGCAAAAAAACACCTACTTTCTAAAAATGGTATTTTCAAACACAGAATGTAAAAATCATCCTTACTAAAAGATGCATCCTTACATTCTGAGTTCAGGCATACTAAACTTTACCTTCCTATTTTGTCCCAATGGAAAGTTGTATTTATAAGATGTTATAAATAAACTCCCATTCTATCCTATGGGACAGATAGCCTTTCAATAGTGAAAAACGAAATTGGCAGTATTTCACTATCAGGACATGCCACACACATCAGGACATGTCCTACCTTTCACATACACTGCACCCTGCCCACAGGGGTACCTTGGGCCTACCTTAGGGGTGACTCACATGTAAGAAAAGGGAAGGTTAGGGACTGGCAAGTGGGTGCACTTGCAGGTCGACATGGCAGTACTAAACTGCACACAGACACTGCAATGGCAGGTCTAAGAACCCTTTGCAAGGCTGCTTGTGTGGGTGGCACAATCAGTGCTGCATGCCCACTAGCAGCATTTGATTTACAGGTCCTGGGCACACACAGTGCACTGAACTAGGGACTTAGAAGTAAGTCAAATAAGCCAATCATGGAAACACTAATCCATGACAACAATTTACAGGGAGAGCATATACACTTTAGCACTGATCAGCAGTGGTAAAGTGCCCAGAGTCATAAAACCAACAAAACAGGGTCAGAAACAGGAGGCCCAAAAGCAAAAAGTCTGGGGATAAACCCGCTGAAAAAGCCAGGTCTAACAGGTACCAACAAATTCAGGGTACAGCGATGGGCACCGGGTTTGCTCCTGCTTATGCCCAGATCTTCATGGGCTGGTACGGGCGGGAGCATGCCTGGGGCTGTTTTGACCACCCCTAGACAGATCATAATGTATTCTGGGGGAGGTACATCGATGATATCATAATGCTCTGGAATGGCACTGTGGAACAGTTGATGGCCTGCCATGATCTCCTGAATGACAATCCATACAACATAAAACGTACAATTAATTACAGTAAAGAAAAGATTGAGTATCGTGACATTTTGTTTTATGTCAAGGATGGCACGATACAGAGTACTATGTTCCGCAAAGCTACAGCTTGTAACAGTACTCTTCATGCCTCTAGTGCACACCCCAAGCATGTTATTAATAATATACCTTATGTTGAAATGGTGCTTGTGAGACGAAAATGCAACACTGAGGCTGCCTTTGTTACTAACATCAAAAAGACAAAGAATCGTTTTATAAATTGTGGGTATGATACTAAAGTTTTGGACAAAGCTGAGAAAAGAATATTACATACTACAAGGACAGATGTTCTGAAAAAGAAAGATCCAGAGCAGATTACAGATAGATCCAATAGAGTACCCTTTGTTACACAGTACAACAGACGTAGTAACTGTATCTATGGCATCCTAAGAAGAGATTGGAATCTTCTTACCGACATACCAGGCCTTAAGGACATTGTTCCAGTGAACCCGAAAGTCACTTATTGTAGGGGGAGGACGATCAGGAATTGGCATTGCCTGAGCTATGTGGTCACACAAAAACCTTCCACTTGGCTCTTGACCCATGTCTTTGGTTTCTACACATGCAGGGAATGCAATATTTGTACCCTGGGAAGAGATAAGACCAAAACGTTCAGGTATAATACGGACAGAACATGTTAATTTTCAGACCAGATATGTCACATACATTATTGGGTGCCCATGTAATAAGATCTATAAGGCCGTTAAAATTGCGCATTCAAGAACATATTTGTGCAATAAAAAATGGTGACATGAGATATCCCCTTACTTATCACATGCAGGAATGTCATGATAATGGGACTAATGTCTGGTTTCATGGTATAGACCATATACCCCCTAACCCTAGAGGTGGGGATAGGGAACTCTCCCTCAGACGCAAGGAAGCTGGCTGGATATGTAAACTGCATAGTTTGGAATTGGGCCATAATTCTGATGATGAGCTACACTATTTTCTACACTATTTTTTGCCACACAATGGAGAGACTAGGTGTGTCTGAATGGGCCATCACTGGCAGGATGGGAAGGGAGAGCTGTGCTCAGCCCCACTTACACATCAATAGACAGGGCTCTGCTCACAGACAAAGAGCTTCACCCTAGCTCATTGTACCTGTATCGAGGTCATAGCCAAGGCAGGGGGACAGGAAATTCCAAACACTTTTGAAAAGGGAATCTCTAGAAACTTCTCCTACTTCATAGGAGGTCTCAGGAATAAAAATTGGATCCTCTAACCCTCTCTTCAGTTCACTACTTGACTTGCGTAAGGACACTCAGAGGACTGCCTGCTGATGTGGCCTGCGGTGTACTTCAGAGGGACCGCTTTACTGTACCAATAAGGTATGCACTGCTGCCTGAGGCCTGCTCTGAGCCACAGAGGTCTACCCTACTGCTTGAGCAGTACTTTTCACCTTGAACCCAGGACTTCTAGAAGTGACTCCAAGGGCTAGATGGCTGC
The DNA here is from genome assembly GCA_963921515.1 of Calotriton arnoldi. Lineage (NCBI taxonomy): Eukaryota > Metazoa > Chordata > Amphibia > Caudata > Salamandridae > Calotriton > Calotriton arnoldi. Next base: position 5,675,356 of record CAWUFW010000051.1, read on the forward strand.
CCTCTGATGAGGCTGAGGGTCAGAAAAGCCTTGGAAGGGTATCAACGCCCGAGGCACCCATCCAAACAGGAATCTGATGCCACCTCGAGTTTTCGTGCCGAGGTTCAAGGTATCATAAGCTTACCCCACAATACGGGGAGCATCTCTACCAGTGGAAGTAACGCTTGAGGGGCAACCCACTCCAACCACTGGTTGTATATATCTTCCACTTTTTGAATTTGGTATGAGTGGATACACACTTTTCTCATTGGTCCTGAAAAAAGCCGCTACACCTCTACGGAGGGTGAAAGGCTGAAACATGTTGACCACCACAGTTCTATGACAGGTTGAATCTCCCCAGTCATAACTTCTCTTTTTAATCCTGACCCCTGGATGCCCCATTACAATTGTTTGGCATACAATTGATTTAGTTTTAGCTCACTTACACAATTTTTTCATCTATTTCCCCTTTTCACCACACCCCGCTCATCTTCCAGTTTTAGGATACCTCTCTTTTTTACAAACCAAAACATCCCTGAGCTCCTCCCTCTCAGTGAGGGGGTTGTAGCCCGCACTACGACTAGGTTCATAGTGCAAGGAGGTTACCTGATGATGAAGCATGCCACCCACTGGTGGGTGAGGGAAACCGTCCTGAAAAATGGACATTCCAGCACTCTCTTTGTTGTTTCGACCCAGGGGCCCTTTTTGTATTTTCAAGAAAACCAGCCAAACATGAGGAATGGGATTATCCCGAGCCCGCTATAGTATTGCATTGGTCACAATATGTGTGACATCAGACAACTAAAACTGGCTCTATACAACACCTAAGAACAAATGTGATTGATTTTTGTAAAATCATTTAGAATTTTTCTTAATACATTTATAACATTTGCTAAATTTTAAGTTATGTTTGCATTGCATTTCTTTCCACTGGAGAAGTGACGTTCTTAAGGGTATTTTTTGAAAGTAGTTTGCAGCTCTTAGTTCTGCACATCTTTTTCCGAAGATCTTCAGGTGCACTACTTACCAGAATGCTGTGTACATTTACCATCCTCACAAGTTCCTTCGACCCCTCGGTCTGCTACCGTGCACCTCTCATTCACATATCAGTAGATCCTTTTCTCCTAATTTTCCACCATTTACTATTTTCTCAGTCTCCCCTTTTGTATACACATATGCTGTTTTCTTGTTCTCATACTCTACTACTAGACATTCCTACATTCCCTCTGCCATTCCTTTCCCCGTTCCTCTAAACCCCACCTTAAATTCTCCCCTCATTACCTTCATAGCATTTCCTGCATACCTTAGTGTTAGACCTGACATCCTTGGTGTGGTCTTCCCCCAAACATTTTGCTTTCACCCCTCCTGTTTTCTGAAAATCGTTTTTGTTGGCATTAGGATTCTCTCTCTCTAAAACATGGTAAAATTGGACTTAGTCTGATTGGCAGATTTAATTTACTTGTAAGTCCCTAGCATATGGTAAGATATGGTACCAGGGCCTGTAAATTAAATGTGACTAGTGGTACTGCAGCACTCATTGTGTCACCCACTAAATTAGGACTTTAAAGCTTGTCTCAGGGCTGCCACTGCAGCCTGTAGTGCACTTTTAAACTGCAGTTTTGACCTATAAAAAAAAAACCTTTTGCCAGGCCGAAACATTCCATCTAAATACATATGTCACACTTAATGTAGGCCCTAAACAGCCCATAGGGCAGGGTGCATTATATTTAAAAAGTAGGACATGTGTTTTTAACTTTTACATGTTTTGCTAGTGAAAAACTCCTATATTCGTTTTCACCACAAGGCCTATCTCTCCTATTGGATAACATTGGGTTATCTCATTACATTTAATAAGTGCTAACTTTTGACTGGGAGCAGGCACAAATATCATGTTTGGCCTCAAATGAATTGTAATTTAAAATCCTCTTTAATGGTAAAGTTGGATTTTTAGATTACAATTTTGAAAATGCCACTTTTAGAAAGTTGTCATATTACTGCCCAAAAGCTGCTAAGGCCTTCTAGGAGTTTCCAGCTGCCTGGGCCTGCTTATGGCTCCCCCATTAAAATGTGTATGGGGCCCAGACAGTGAACAATAGGAAACTAGACAGACAGTCTAGGCAGACAGTGAACTATAGGGGACTAATTGTGGGCACCATGGGTAATCCTGCCAGGATGGTTGGGTGTGGAGCTGTTTCCTGCCCCACTTACATATCAAAGATTTTGCCTCCCACATACACAAATAAACCTAACACTAGTCTTTTGTGACCTTAGACTCCAGATGCGCCCCTGCAACTGCACAACTGACCTGCCACAACTGGACCTGCCTGGACCTACATCTGGACCTGCCTGAGCTGTGCTGGTCTCTGCTAGAGTGAGTCCCTGATACCCAAAAGGTGCCTCCCCAGGTCCTGGATCCCGGGCTGGCACCAGAGTGCACTCCTCTGGAAGAAATGGACAAATCCTGAAGTTCTGGACTCTTCATGCCAGACTTTGAGAAGGTAACTTTTCAGTGGGACTAACCTGGTCCCTGTATCTGGCCCGTGCCCTATCACGGTCGGCCTGAACTTGCGACTTTCCCTAGTCCTAGTCTAGCACGACCATATGACTGTCAGAGACGCTTTCTACTTTTTGGCGCTGTTATCACTTAAATGTTAAAAATTGCATAGCTGCAGTTCTACTGATTGGATTTTTATTGTTTTGGTCTCATTTTATTCATTACATTTTACTCCATTTTCTAAATTGGTGTAGGATTTGTCTTGTGTTGTGTTTTTTCACCTCATTACTGTTTGTGTGCTGCATTAATTCTTAACATTGTGCCTCTACGTTAAGTCTTCCTGTGTTTGTGCCGAGCTACCAGAGGTTTAAACATAGGCTAATTTAGTGATTTTTGTGGTTCAGCCTGACAAGAATTGTGGTTATTGCTGTAGAAGGGTTTTTGACCCCCAAACAGAATCTCAATTTCTCACATTCATGTACACCTTGAGTAGAAAGCATTGAAAAGCGTGTCAAGGTAGATTTAGTAGGAGACTCTGTGATTGAGTATAAGCAGGATAAAGAATTGATAGTTGATTGAGAGAAAAATTCAGTTTGGATGGTAAAACATTTACTCTAGGAAAATGAACAGAGAATAGAGCATAGTGCCTGGTTGTAGGAGGTGTTTAATGATGGAGGAAATATTAAGTAAACAGTTATTAAAGAACATTATTTTGGTGCCTAAGTATGAGGCAAGGGGAGCCAGAACGAGTGATTGATATTTCTTTATGGCAGCACTACATGCATTTTTAGATTCTGTTTTATAAGTGATACATCCTAAAGGTTCAAATGCTTTGCATTGAGAATAACAGTCTCAGCGACAGGATACCCTCCCAGGTGGTAGTGCACTCTACAAATCTGCATAACAGAACATAGTCTTGTAGTTCATCAGTAAACCAGAGGTTCGAAGGGGCTGATGGAGCTTTTTGGTAGGGACATATGTTTTAAGTGGTGCCATTGAGTCTAAAGCATCAGATATATATCTGTTAAAATATTTATAAGAGGAAATAATGATGGGTGCTACCTGAGCAGATGCTAGAAGGTCTTTGGAGAGATTATTGCAAGGGAGTTTAGCCCACAATCTGACTGAGAAAGGCTTGGCAGAAGTATCCCTGGACCGGACTGACCAGCCGGGCAGGATGGAAATCCGCAGGGAGGCTGGAGCCCCAGGAGGCCAGTTTTGACATTTGGAGGCCGGTTTCAGCCTCAGGAGTGGTGGTGCACGTTACACGATCACGGCAGCAACTTGAAAGAGTTGCTCTGGTTCTCGCACACATTAGCACGTCTCCACATGGGGGCTGAATTTATCACTTTTGCCAGGGCTCTTTTAAGTTCCCAGTCAGTCCCTGATCCCTGACCTTCATCTCCTGGTCTGTTACTGGTCTGTTAATGTGTGATCCACTTTTTTCTTCCAACCATCATAGCATGAGGTAGTGAGTCAGCCCAGTTCAAGCATTGGCTAACTTCACTGAGAGTGACAGCATTCTGCCCATTCAGAAGGAACACATCCACACACAAAGTAGAGTAAGCGTCAAATATTACTATAGCAATGTGTGCTTTTTGGAAACACAAACAATTGACTTTTTGTCTATGCTTTTCTTCAGAGGGACGAAGGCACCGCAGCTTTGCCACCAATAAGTTTTGCCAAAACCATGACAAAACAAATCAAACATTGCCAAAGCCAAAAGGCTAGTGGCCAATGTCAGACCTATTGGCTCTACCAATGTTAGAAATTGAAGTACTGTCTGGCTGCTCTGCTTTTTGGGTGTTTTATCTCATACTGCAAATCTCAGTAGTCCCACATTGTCTCTGGTGGGAGCCTGCAGGATATTGTATCTGAAATGTTCTTCTTTTCAATACAATTGAATGCAATTGCTTGAAAATTAAGAATGACAACATGATAAATTAAAATCAATTAAAAGAAGGATAATGCCAAAAAATTAAAGCTGGAAAAAATAAACTAATTGTTGTTGATTTGGATATAGTTGTTATTTTTTTATTCGCTGTTATATCTGTCTGGAATGAAATTCACAAAATTTTTATGTTTAGAGACTATGGGCATGATTTAGAGCTCTGCGAACAGGTTATAATCACTTGTAATTCAGCAGACAGGATATCTTTCATGTTAGTGATGGAGTTACCTGTCCACTGAACTCTAAATCAGGCCCTATATCCATGAATCCGAGTTTATCGGAATCAAGGTGCTATTTATCAAACCTCAAAATAAACGACACCCCAGGGTATGTTATTTATCTGGTGCAATAAATAACACCCATTCTGCGTTTTTGGGGGAAAATATGGTGATTTTGGTGCTTAACGCACCACAATCTCTATAGTGCTGTAAATACCGTACTCTTTTCACCTCTTTTAATTTGACAGACTTGACTTGTTGAAATGTAATGAAGTATGAAGTATTCAATGCATCCAGAGATTACTGGATGCATTAAATAACACCTAACTTGGAATTCCGACCCCTCTCTAAAGGGTCACCCCAAACTTTTTGCTCTTCCTCCTCCTCTTTATCTGACCTTCTTTTTTGATGGACTTAGGACTCTGCACACTTTACCACTGATAACCAGTGCTAAAGTGCATGTGCTCTCTCTCCTCTAAACATGATATAATTGGTTTATACCTGTTTGGTATATTTGATTTACTTGAAAGTCCTTTGCAAAGTGGTATACCATATACCCAGGGTCTATAAATTAAATGCTCCTACTGACTTTCAAACCTGTCTCAGGCCTGCTGCTGCAGGACCTGGGGGTGCAGTTTACTGCCACTTCAACTTGACATTTAAAACTACTTGCCAAGCTTGAAACCCCCCTTTTATTACACATAAGCCACTCCTAAGGTAGGCCCTAGGTAGACCTAAGGGCAGGGTGCTATGCAAATGACAGGTAGGACATGTACTGGTATGTTTTACATGTGCTGGTTGTGACAAACAGCCTATTTCATTTTTCACTACTGTGAGGCCTACTTCTCTTATAGGTTAGCATTGGGAATTTCTTAATGCACTTTTAAGCTGTAATTCTTGATCAGAGAAGAGTAGCTTTTTCAGGTTTCATATGTTTAGAATGGTAATGACAAATCCTCCTTACTGGTAAAGTTGGATGTGGCATTCGTATTTTAGAAATGCTTCTTTAGAAAGTTGACATTTCTCTGTGCTTACAACTCTGTGTGCTTTGCAGCCTGTCTCCAATACACATCTGGGGTAGATTACAACTACACTTTTGCATTCCTTATAGACAGTCACAACACAGGAAGGATAGGTATGTCTGAGTACTCATCTACATAAATCTGCATTCTAATGGCCTTGCCTGGGCAGGATGGAAGGAAGGGGCTAACATTTCACTTGAATAGGCTGTGTCGTGTCCCTACACAAAGGACTGATTATGCACCCACAGATAGCCTGGCAAACAGGGCTGGGTTGAAAAGGATACCTGCGAACTTCAGAAAGCTGCTTTGAAGTCACCCCCACATCAAAGGCAGTTTTGGGTACAAGTACTGGGTCTCTGACCCCATAAAATCAGACACTACTGGACTTCTAACTGAAGCTCTGCCAGAAGAACTGCTGTGCTTCTTAAAGAACTCAACTGGACTGCTGATCTGGAAGGCCTGCTTTTCTGTTTGTTGCCCTGCTGTTCTCTGACTCTGCTGAAGTAGAGCTGGACTCTGCCTTCACTCCAAGTGATCTCCATGGGCGTGTTGGCTTGCCTCCTGTTACTTGAGACACAGGGATATCAAAGTCTCTCCCCCTGCTTCTGTGCCTGGCTCACTGGAAGTGGCTCAGATTGTTGCACCATGGATTTCGATGCATTTCTTGTCTGCGTGTAGCAAAACCGGTGCATTAACCCGGTTGCGGGAGTAAACTGGTGCATCACATCAGAACCATCGCTTTGCCTCCAGCGATCACCACATCGGACAGTATTCCCTCGACTGCGTGGCAGAATCTGGTGCATCACTCGGTGCCTCTTGACTCCAGAACCTGTCTTTGGAACTGATGCATTGCCTTCACGACGAGGAGAAGATCGACGGATCTCGCTGTCTGCAATCAGGAAAGGTACTTTGTTAACTGGGACCTGAATGGATGTTATAGCCGGCCAGTGCTCTATCACGGTCAGCCCGAACTTTGACTTTGCCCCAGTCCAGCATGACGTAAAGTAACCTTTTAAGCGCTACTTGCCTCTAGGCCCTTTACTGCATTTATTCCTTTAAAATTCAATATCTCATCTTCTATAAATTGGATTTTTATTGCTTTGATCTTGTTTTGTTTATAATATAATAATCTATTTTTATAAACCTGTGTAGAGTCTTTTTGTGCTGTATTCATTTTGTGTGTGTTGCACAAATACTTTACTCATTGCCTCTTTATATAAGCCTGACTGCTCTGTGCCAGAGGGTGAGCACAGGTTATCTTTCAGTATGAATCTAGCTTACCCTGACTAGAGAGGGGGTTCCTGACTGGCCTGGGTGTATACGTCAGCGCATAAGGAAATCCATTTCTAACACACGCTATGTTTCAGACAGTGGCAGACATCTTATCCACTGTATCAAGAGTACAGTGCTGTCAGTGGCACTCTAGGTTCGCAAGACTGGTCAGTCACCAGTTGGTGGCAGATGCCCTGCTTCTCCAAACTCTCACAAAATAGAAGGGACCTGCTTATGAGTCAGGCAGAGTGGTATCTCTGAGTGCCATACCACTCCCTCCAAGAGGGATGGTGTTCTGGAACCTGGTTTTCATGGGTGAGGGAGCACAACCCAATTTTACCATCCATAAATTCCAGCTGTTTGCATAAGGCTTTCATGCAACAGTAGCTCAGCCTCATCCTCAGTCATACCAAGCTTTTCCTTGGCCGGGGGAGCATACCCTTTTCATTCCCTCCAGCGTTGCCCTGAATGGAAGCCACTGCTTCTATTTACCCATCTGCTCAGAGCAGGCAATAAATGTGGTCTAACTCTTATTATGCAGAATTCCTTGCAGAGTTACTAGCCAGTAACAGCAATTCTGGCCACTAGGGATCTCCGTATGGAATTCCACCTAACTTGTAATCAGGACTATGAATCAAAATGATTTACTTTTATATTCAATTGGTTGATGGAAACTTTTAATGAACATTGCAACAGCAATTATTTTATTCAGAACTTAAAATTTAAATAATTTGTTCCTCCAACCATCGATGTTTCTAAAATATTAACTCCATATTCGACTAGCACTTTACGACTCTAATATTTAAATTTTAACAGATACCTATCCAGCACCCATTAATATTTCTCAATTTTTTCAAACCATTAAAGTTTTTTAAACTATCATCATGTTCCAGTTTTGCACTCCCAACACTTTGCCTGAACTAAAAGAATGCTCAACTAGCACAAGGGAGTCTCAAAGGACTTTCACATATCACAATATAAAATATTAAACGTTATTGATTTTGTTGTTTATGTTTAGAAGAAGTTCTTTGGGTGCCACAAGGACAGCAGAGAGCTATGTTTAAATCAAAGAATATCCCGGAATAAACATCAATGCGGGGAAAACAAATTTCAAATGGATTCTGAAGATGTGCATCAGCATTAAGCATATGAATGATGTGGAGAGAAGAATCGTTGTAGGAGGTGGTGTGTCAAGTTGCAGTGTTTTTTTGCAACATCATAAACATTTATGGAAAGATTTACAAATTCTTAAGGGTTGTAGAGTTGTTCATTTTGTCACAAATGTGTGTAAAGTGTGACTTTTGGAACATGTTATGTAATACTCATCTTTATAGTCAAAGTCCTATCTTTAGTATAGACTCCCACCATCACTGGATTCCAGTACCTTCTCACTCTGAAATTGAGGATTCCAACATAGACTGGTCTGGTTGAATTTATGAGCTGCAATGTTGTAGTATACTTGTGGTGCTGTTGTTGTAGATGTGTAATAATAATTAATACATTAACAGCTTTTGGAGCTTGATTAGTGTGGCAGGAAATCATGCCAAATGTGTTAGTTAATGTATGTTTCAATTGTTGTGTCTATTTCCTGGCATATTATTATTTGAGTGTGTTAACTTCAGTTTGACGTGGTGTCACTTGCCTTTTCAGGCCCCAATGAAGTTAATTACTTTCCTGTGCCCACCTCAACTGGCTTTTCTGGAAGAAAGCATCTCCCACCCTCTCTCTCTCCAGTTTTCAAACCTCATTAAGTTCAAACATTTGATTGACAGATGCTGGAGAGTTAATAAAGATTAGCCTCCAGGAGCTTCAGGCAGGGGAAAGGTACATTTCAAAAAGTGACTTTTCCTAAATATTTAATACAATTCCAACTTTACCATTGAATTGAGCTTTTAATGATTATTAAATAGTGGCTGCATTTTTTTTTCTAGCTGCTCCAAAACTCGAGCTACAGAATTAGTATTTTAATCTGTACACTAGTTTTCTCATAGGACAGCCTTCTACAGTACAAAAACAATTTGGGTACTTGTCATTGCAGGGACATGGTAACATTATATTTCTACATGTCCTATTTTTAAATACTATGCTCCCTACCTTGTATGCTCGAAGGCCTTTATAGGCTTGACGACTTATTATTTAAAAGGAAGATTTTTTTCCACTGTCATAAGGGTTATTTTGACAGGTCAGGCTGTGGGTTTAAACTGCAGCATCCATGCTACACTAGTAGGCCTGAAACCATGTTTGCCTCCTCACACTAGTGGGTGGTAGAATTAGTGCTGCATTCCACAGGGGACATTTAACTTTCTATACCATAAGTTTATATTCTGCACCATGTATTGTGACTGTATAAGAAAATGAAATAAGCCAATCATAGATTAGCCAATTTCTACATTTTAGGGGGTCAAAATACATACACTCGGCACTAGACAGCAGTGCACCAGTGCGCAGTGTCAAAAAACCTGGCAATAAAACTCAGCGCAAAATGGGGGTGACCACACAAAAAGGGGCATTTTCTGACATATCACATTTTGGTTTTGAGGAGAATAAATAAAATAAAATTGAAATCTAAAATAGCGTTCCTTTGTGAGAAAATAGCTACGAGGTAAATGCTGCGCATGGGAGAATAGCAGGATAGATTTCACTACAATACTCAATTTTTTAATGTTGAATTGCGTGGGCCTGCCACATTCTTTTCAACAAAGCTTGTCAATATTGGACGGCAGCTGTGATGCGCAGAGAATTGTGGGAGGTAAACTAAAGATATGATAGTGGTTAGTATTCAAAGTCACAATAATCTGATGTCAGAAAAATATGTTTTGTGTTTGACACATGATAGACTGTGTAGATTTGTGGTAGTTAGAGGCATTCTCATGACTATAACAGGTTTTGAAGGGTTGAAGAAAAATGTTGCAGAGCAGCGACTGAGACAGAATCTGCTCTTTTTCTTGGTTTGTCTTTGAAGTGAAATTGGAATAAGAAAATGCTCAAATCTGCTCTACTGGTAAACCAGATTAAAGGGTAGCTTTACACAAACTCCCCAAAATTAACAAACTGACCCAAAAAGAACAGGCCGGTAATTTTGATGCAAATTTTGAACAGTTACAATTGTCCTTTTTACCCATTGTAGGTGGATACAGATCTCTAGAAATGCATTTGTTTCCCTCTGTGAGTTGTTCTCACATAATGTAGAAAATAAATATTCAAGCACTGGCTACCAGCCTTTTAACTTTTTCAATGTTGTTTTGTTTGTCATAGTTTTTGCAAAACTTTATTGTTGAGGGAGCTCGTCAATCTAAAAGACAAAATCTAAAAGAAAAGGTTTTTGGGTCTCATAAATCACACGTTGCTATAGCAGTCTCTGCTACTTACAAAACTACTTTGGGAGATAGGGTTACAGCTCATATCACATACCAGCTTGTTTGAAAAGGGAAAGCTTTGTTGAAACAGGAGCACATCACATCTTTTCCTGGCAGACCGCCTTACAAAACTAAATCTCTCTAGACATCAAACGTAACTAACCAATGTCACCCACCCCTACGGTCCCCCCCACATGCCTTCCCCACAGCTATCTCCTTTAACTGAAGTGCATTTCAACATTTAAAACTTTATTTTTCACCTACAGCCTATGACTGCAGGTCTGAACCCCTAAGCAACCGAACATCCTAAAATGAACCTTGAACTACCCCGCCACCCAGAAAAATGGACTCCACAAACTTTTTCTGCAACCCCTCGCCCCCCACCCGGCCCCTTGTGTAGAAAAGTTCATTTCCTAATCTTTAGAATCCTGGACAAAAACTCTCTCAATCCCAACAAATATAAATCCATGCCGACGTATGGTAAGTGCACCCCATCACTTCAAAAAAACTCCTTCTCCTCGAATTTGATGTCAGAATAGCAAAGGCTACCCATGCCATTCTCCCTGCAGAAACGGGCCATCTCCCATGTGACTTTTCTGCATGCTTGGTTAATGGCGGGGTTTTGTCGCTCCCCTCCAAGTCCTCCTTGGGATAAACTCTGTCCATAAGACAAAGCAATCGGACCAATGCACCTTAATGTCCAGCAAATCCTTCTTCACAGCCCTCATTAAAACAACACCCTTCTCCAGCACTAAGTCATTTTCACCTAAGTGTATAATCAACACATCTGGACATCTGCCACACTCAAGCATTCCGTTTAGGCATTGTAACAGCTCCCTCCAACGCATCCCCCCTTTACCCTTCCACGTAATTGGAAACAAAGTTTTATTCAGATCCAAAAATGCACCAAAGGTTCTCTCTGATGGGCTTGCTCCTCCACCCACTTGGTGAAAGAGTGGCCCACCACCCAAATGGCTACATCTTCTGCCACTGGACCTGTCACAGAACCTAGAAGGAGACAAAACAGCAGTAAGGCTACAAAAGTACCTGGTCCCCTGTCCCACTGTCCTCCCCCAATAACCGCACATAACATCAATAGCAATCTGAGAACCAACTCCCCAAGTGCATGATATCCTCACGCGTCCAGCCCAATTCCCCTGCTTCCATTGCCGCACCAATGTGGAACAAATAGGTTCCAAAATCAGTAGGGGGAAGCCCCAGTCTGACAAGAACTTTTTCCGCTCGCCATTGAAATGCAGTGACCATTTTCCTCGATCTGTGGCTGAAAACCACACCTGTGCCATCTCCATAGCATGCTGCCCAAAGAACCCCCCACTTCACTGGGCATTGCCCCGGGTATCCTACTGTGTGCAGAACTACCTTATTACCCTGTGCCCTTTGGTCTGTCTTAGACCGATGGAGTCATACCTCCCATCCATCCTCCCTCTGGGAAACAGCCTCCAGCAGCACCCCTTCCTGGCCCCTTCCTCCCAGCAATTTTGACACTTGAAATGCACCAAAGAACATTCATGACATAATTATCGAAAATAAGCTACACTTTGATTCCTCGTAGGACACGTGACAGCTGCCCCAGTACTCTACACATTAAATGCCAAGTTATCGGTCTCCTCATCCTCTCCCTACTCCCCAATTCCCCAGCCCACCCTTCCAGTATACTGCACCCAAACTCCCTCACTGAAGGAGCATAACCCCACAACAGTTTGCCCATGAAAGCCACTCCTGCCAGTTTGCCTGTAATTGTAATTCGAGCCAGGCGTTTTTTGATTAGCTCCAGTATAAACTGAAACACATCCTCTGCCTGCAACAAAACCTCCTCCCTGCACTGCACCCCCAAAGCCAAGAATTCCATTCATGCCTGACCGTAAGCTCATCTTGTGAACTCCGCAAGGGACCCTAACACTAGTTGAACCATCCTGTGTTGCCTATCAACCATAACTGCTCTGGCATGGATGTCAGGTCTCTGTTGGCGTCCTTGGCCAACCCATGGAATCTCCCCCACTGTGAATGCGACAAAGCATCCACAATGTCATTGTCTACAACTGATACATGCTGCACTCTGAAAGAAATATCATGGCGCAAACAATCCAACACAAATACCTGCAGCAATTTAAGCACCTGCGTGTTCCTGGCTGACTGCCTGTTAACCACCTCAACTACAGACATGTTATCCACTCTAAAAAGTACCTTCCTTTGTGCCAACTCTGCGCCCCACAAGGTCACTGGTACCACTAAGGGGAAAACTCCAGAAAGGCAATGTTCCTGCCCCCATTGGCCCACTGCTCCAGCAATGTCTCCGTGCACCACCTTCCCTGCCACAAAAGGCCAAAATCCACTCCCTGGCTGCATCTGAGAATATCTTTACATCCCAATTCAGGTCAACTTGTCATGCTGGTGGAATCATATTGAAAGAGTGCATGAAGAAACACCATATCCGTAGATCCTCTTTTACCCAAGCTGAGAGTCTTACATGATGATGAGGTACTGAAAGATCTGACAGGACAAGCCCTACTCTTCTGCAAAAAAGTCCTACCTGCCCTCGCCACCCTACAAGAAACACTCAGGTGGCCTAAGAGTACTTAGACCTCTCACACGTTCACTTTCTCTAATGCGAGCATGCAATCCAACAGGCTTAACATCGTCTCTTTTTCTCCCACGCTTCTATGCGTCCTGAGTCAATTTCAATTCCGAGAAAGGATAGCATTGTTTGTGGGCCCACAGTTTTCTCCAGAGCTAAAGGCAACCCCAAGTCCCCCAAGAGCTCCTGGAACTTTGCCAGCACTAGCTGGCAGTCCGACGAACCGGGTGCCCCCACAAAAGAAAATGAAATCCTCCAAGTAGTGGGTTACCAAATGATGTCCTGTCTGCCAAGTAAACAACCGATCAAGGAAAGAGCAGAAATATTCAAAAAGTGCAGACGATATGGAGCCACCCATTGGTAATGCCTTATCCACATACCAGCATGCTTCAAATTGAATCCCCATGAGCTGAAAGTCCTCGGGATGCACCAGAAGCAGCTGAAAAGCTAACTTCACGTCGCATTTTGCTATTACTGCTCCTGGGCCTGCAGTCACCACTAGTGACATGGCCACAACTGCGGAAGAATATGACACAGATTCCATCTGTTCTGTGATAAAATCGTTCACTGACTGAGTTACAAGTGCTGGATCCGGCAAAACTGCCCCTGCTGCTTTTCAGGCACCATCCCTATAGGAGAAACAGTCAAATCCTCCATTTGCCAATCATAGAAAGGGCCCGCCATCCTACCCTCCAAAATGTCTTTTTCTAATTTTTCTTGGTCCACCCACCTGCTGACTTTAAGTTATCTGCCCACAGGCGCAACCTCAGACCCATGTAACCCAAATGAAAACCACATCTAAACCCTTCCCCCAGAATCTCTGCTTCCTCCCATCGCCTATACAAACCCAGCCAGTACTCCAACCTATCTAATTTAACCGGAGTATGATTCTTTGGGACCAGATCCCTGGGCCTAACCCCCTGGCTGCCTGCAAAATGCTGCTGCTGGTGTGACCCTGCTGCCATTGGCTGGATCCCTGCCCCTACTAAACTCCTCCACACCAAAACAGTTAATGAGTGCCCGCGCACTTGAAACACTCATGGTGAACTTTACAGTATTCCCGGGTACACATCCCTTTATTAAAGTCTCAGCAGGTAACCCCGGTCCCCGACTGGGTTTTTCCAGTGGCGCCCACCCCTCCCTGGGTGGGGCACCCTAGAAAGGGCCGGTACACAATAGGCAAAACACTTGCTGTAAAGATAGTTTACCCAGCTTTGCAGCCCCCATAGTGTGCTGCCACAAATCCGAGTCCACCTCCCTCCACTTTGCCTCAAGATCCCACGCTAATCTCTCTCTAAATTTCTCATTGCACTCGACCCAAGCATAACCTCCCCCCGTGATGTGTGCTTTCCGGATAACGTCCATGTATTTAAACATGGCTACACAGCGCTCCAGATACTTCTCAAAGTAGAAGCTAGCGTATATTAGGAATGCAGTGGTCCAAGTTTCAATTGTCAGAAGTACTTTTGGGTGCTTGGCTAGCTCGTATTCCTTGTCCTTTGAATCTTCCTTGGAGTGCACCTCCCTATGAAGCAATTTGAGCATTTCAACATACTCTCCTTTCCATATCAGTTCCTTCATGGCTAACTCTAAATGCGCTGCCAATGGCTTAGTAACTCCCATATAAGGCACCCTCTTTATCTTAAGTTCGTTGCTATCCAGGGGTTCCTTCTTCTCTGCCTTCTCCTAGGACCACCCCCACTGCCTGACTACCCCCGCTATCTGCTCCATTCCTTTCGGCACCGCTTTGTGTTTCCTGCGAACCTTCACACCCATGTCTGTGACATATTTACCCTTACGCAGACATACCCCTGCCCCACCCTGCATCCCCACCACATCCACTTCTGTGGATACCTTTATAGGCCCCAGTGAAATGGCCCAGGCTTTACCTGGCTCCAAAGACGGTGCCTGTACTGTTGCTTGCCGCCTCGCCAGGGGCCTCTACGCCTCCAAAGTCCCAGTTGTCTGCTCCGCTCTTGCCTGAAACACACTGGACATAACATTAGTGGAGCCCCATCCCTCCCTCTGCTTCTTGGCTCTTCATCCTGCAACTCGCCTTCCTCTAGGCTTTCAGCGTCACAGTCCAACAATGTGGCCCCTAGCGGGTCCACCACATCGCCACAACTAGGGCCCGCATCCCGCTGACAAACCGATATTGCCCTGGGGGTGGTAGGCTGCCGGTGGATGCCCAGGGGGGCCGAAATAGCCTCACCCTGCCACTCTGCTGGTGCTACAAGCCTATTGCCAGAGGCCATTCTAGACCTACCAGCCAGAGGAGCAAACGAGGTCATACCGGACCTTCTTGTTTCTACTTTGTTGAGATCCCTCGATGATGACAGGCGTACCATGCGGGCCCAACCATCTCTTCTCCTTTGCGTAAGTGAGCTGCACCCAGCTCTGCCGAGTCCGGATATTTGCCCTGATCCCGACCCTGTAATAAAGATGACAGGACTGGTGTGATGTGGCCCTTTGCCTGCCACAGACGCGCCTCCACCCCTACCGGGCCCCTAACCCTCCACATCCCACCCACCGCCTTGAAGATCCCCTCCGATGCCTCCCACTCCTCTACAAATCCTTCCCACTTAAGGGACTCATCTCCCATACCCCCTCAACAACCTCATCCTCCTCCCCACTCCATTCTAACATTGCCACAACCAAGGCGGATGCGGGGCCCGATGCCGCCTCCTACCGCCCTTGTCACTGCATGCCATCAATCCTGCTCAAAGTCCCGCTGCCAGACAAGGCCTCCAGTTTCTCCCTGACCACCCACCCCCATGAACCCCCATCTCCCCACCTATCTACGCCCCCTGCGAGGCCCTTCGCACACCCTCCTCCTTGACACAGCACTCATCTAGCTGAGACACCATATCCCTCCCACAAGTACCTAAATCCACCAATGGGAGCCCCACTTTGTTGGAGGCCTCACCATGCAACCCTTGCCTAGTATTTTTTACATTTCCACCACACTCCCCATCTGCAGCCTGTCCTCCCCCCATCCAACTCCTCTATCTCCTCTGCATCATGTTCCTCCCCCTGGCCTTCCCCCCTTCCAAGTGGTTTAGGCCCCAGCAAACCTCATCCACTGCAATGAGACCCCCTTTCCCCTTTTGTGGTTGCCCTACTGCCTCATTCTCCCATTCTTCTGCCGGGAGCGACGCTAACGATGATACTTGCTTCCTTGCCTGGCCTCTCCTGTCAATTACATTGCTCCATGTGGGCAGCTCATATGATGCCGCCCGCTTTCCCAGACGTCCTTTCCCTACGGCCTCATACACCTGTGTGATGGGCGAAGGGGTGCAGTGTCCATATCTTGCGGGTCTTTTGATTCCAGCTGCACCACAACGGTGCGTTCTCCCTGCCGCTTCATGCTTCTCCCCCACCCTCGGCCCCATTCCACCCCCGCCCTTGCCCCCGTCCCACACCCGACACCGCTATGTCTTTTATGGGCATTGTTGCCTTGCCTGCAGATGCCCTGCTGGCCGCACAAGCCTTACTCTGCACCGGCCCACGAGGGGCTGCTCGTCTGGGCACAGAGCGGCCCCTCAAACTTACCCGCACTAAGGACGCTGCCCAAGCCCTACATTTTCATGGCTGAGAACATGCCACCACCCCTGCAGCCACACAAGCCAATGCCTGCCGTGCTGGGTGGGCCGCCGACACTGCCGTCTTGCCTCCGACCACGAGGTCCAGGTGGCTGGTTTCTCTCAACTGCTGCACCGCCTGTTCAACTTTTTTCTCAACGCTAGACATAGTTTCCACAGTGAGTATAATCAACTGTTCACGGTGGAGCCAATCAATCAAATAAACTACCTCACAGAAAACGAAAAACGCCTAACAGAACAGCTCCCTGTCACCAGCTAACAGGTCACCTAAACCTAAAATTGTGACAGGGATCTCAACAAGATGCTTCTTCTACTTTGGGCTATAACAGTAGCCCAAACAAAAAATGGCAGCTCATGGGCTGTACCACTCTTGTTGGAGGGTGGGTTTTTTGGGTGGACTACACCACCTTAATTTGAGCAGGGGTGCTGTATCTAAAATAAGGAAATACACGTGTGAGATGCAGGAACTGAGTCAGAGTGGCACCGTTTATTCCAAGAAACAAATTCAAACAATAAATGTCAAGAAACACATCATTATTCAATAATAAAGCTATGCAGTCTTAGCAAAGACCAAGTGTCAGGGACATATTTGAAACAAAGAGAAAAAACATGCAATCTAGTAAGTTCTAAAATCATGGCAACGCAAAGGAAAGTGAGAAAGAGAGAGAGAATGAATTTCAAAATACAATAAGCATTTTAGCCTCAGCCAAAGATGCTAGAGAAGATGGCTAAGGGGGCATACACATGCGTCATGACCCATGGGATCACTTGTGCAAGGTAGTCCATCGAATGGACTGAAGAGCAGATCTTTTATACTCTTTTAATGAGGAACTATTGACCGCAGACCTTTGGCCACTTCCTGGAAATATTTTAATGAGGAACTATTGACCGCAGACCTTTGGCCACTTCCTGGAAATATTAGGAACACAGAAGTGACACTACATTACAAAAGTTTACCAAAAGGTCACTTGATGTTGGACCGTAAATCATAGTGAAATTGAACATTTATCGAAAATGATTTGCGTCACTTCTCGGAAACTTTTTATAAGAAAGCAGAAGAATACAAAAGGTGGTAATTCCCACTTGGCCTAGTCGGCCCCCACTCCTACTCTTGGCCAATTTTGTTCTCCTAAACGACAGACGCATCCTGTTATTGCTATATCTTGATGTTCAGAAAGATGTACACAAAGAGGACATAGGAGAGATACATCTGAGAGTACAGGAGGGCTTGGGGCCTACTGCCTCCTAGACGCTCAAGGCAGTGTGGACAATTTTAACACAACCCTGTCTGTGGGCTGGCAGGGACAATTGAGACTCTTATGCTTCAGATGTGGACAGAATGGGCCTGGGGCACTATATGGTAAAAACTAGACCCTGCTTCATTCCCTCCTCTTGTTCATTCTTGAACAAAATTCTTACAGCATACCTTGCAGGCCCTCCTTCTAGTTGGTGTATCCCAGGGGTGTCATTCACATTGGAACATTGGCACTCCTGCGACTTCCTTAACTCTATATACTCTCCTTCAGGTATGTCAATGGGGGCTGTATATGGTGTTGGTGTAGGTGATGGCGGATCTGTATTCAAATCCTATCTCAGTTTGTATCTACTAGTGGTGAGTTGGAGGTTATTGTTCTGGAACTGGGTAATGGTAGCAGGCTGCATTTAGTGTAGTCCTAATGTTGTTACTTCTACTACTTCTATAAGTGCTAAGTTATCCCCATTCCCTGTTCTATCCTTTTTCCTATATATAGGCTTTCTGAATGTTCCCTATTCCTACATAATTCATACCTACTAATTTACTATCAGTATTTCTAGCAAAATGACAGAACAACTGCACGGTACAACAGAGGAGCAACAGCTCACCGAAAACCGGTAACAAAACATTTTTAGAATGGCAGACAGCCATGAAGGCATCCAGTCAAAGTTCAACCAATCAGTGGCTGTGTCTGCTATGGCACCTCCTCCAGCAATCATTTTCTTTTCTACCTTGTTCAAGTCCTTGATGGCCTTGGTGATGGAGCCATTTTCTTCATCATTGGCAATGTGCAGCACAGACTCCCTATCCGAAGGCATACCCTCCTCTTGGTCTTTTGAAGATAGCTGGACCCTGTTCAATAGGCGGTACTCCTGCGGTATGTCTTTGAATGCTGTCCACCCATAGTACTCAGCATACCGCCAATGTCGGTGGAGCAAGGTAACAGACCAGAGATGGGCATGGATGTGGGAGATATTGGCTGCTGGAACGATCAGGGAGACTTTGTGCATTGTTCTAGTGAGCACAGGCTGCTCCATCGAGGAGGCTGCTGGAGATAGAGACCTTCTCCGCAGGCCCAGTAGAAATCAATTAGGCTGGAGGTGCCATATGGCATGTCCAAATTATAGATGGTGCTGTTGCATCCAGAGTTGCGCCCAACAGGTACCGTGCCATTTCCTAGAAAACAGAGAAGAGGTGACTTTAATTTGTAATCTTTTTATAATTTTGGACATTTTCTCCCCACCCCAAGTAGACATCCAGTCTATCCCATCTTCATAATTTGAGTCTACCCTATGTAGCCCTAAGGACACTGCTCTATATCTCAAGTAACCTGGGGCACTCCTTTTGTCATGGACGTAAATTTGTGCAAATAAGCGTAAAGCAGTTCTATTTTGGCATGGGCAATTTGGGGTGTGGGGCAAAGAGCCATTACAGTCTGATAGAGATCCTGTTATCAGAAGCCCATTGTTCCTACCAAAAGCTACACTAAAGTCGACATCAGGAACTCCTATCTAAAATATCTTTGTTACCTTCCCTTCTATTCTGGAATTGTCAGTGATAACCTCATGCATCATTGGGGTGTGGTCCCATACTGTGGTATTTACAAACACTTTAGAGATGTTGGCCTCAATAATCTGAACTTGCCCCTGTATTCTGTAGAGGAACAGGTGTAGGAGATATTCTACAGTGTATGGTAGTATTTCCCTTAGGACAATCAGTCTATCTGCGCCTACTGCATGGCGAATGTATGAGCCTCATAACAGAATTCATTATTTTCCTGTCTCCCTATTGTGTCCATCTCACTGTACCGCATGTTGTCGTGAACGCAGTCTTGAGCAGCATGCTCTCTAACTGCTGGGGCATCCCTACGATGACGAGACAATGGTGGGGGTTGTAGTGTGATATCAATGGTACCGTCCCATTCAGTATTATTCTCAACAGGGGAAGGGGGTGAGGACACAGGGTGCGCATAGGTATTTTGGGGTGCTGATCTTACTGGCAGAGGATGTTGAACCTTTTGCATTACTACGGGGACCATTTCCAGTACATTTGCTAGCAGGTATATTGGGAGGTGACATGGGGTGCACAGTGGTATTGGCAACTTCAACATTTTGAGGAATACAAGCTTTTTTATCAATACAATGAGAAATAACAGTGAACCAATTAAACAGTCCGAGTGCCACTCCGACAATAATGTAAAATATTATAATACAAATACATAACTTCGCATAGGACACTTCTGTGTGGTGGCGGCTGAGTCCATAGAGCACCAAATGATCATCGTCAGTCAATGGGAACAAGTTACCCTCCTCTAGTTCGTCGTTCAGTGTTGAGGGGGTGCAGGGTCAACCCTGAAGTCTGTTCCGTTAATCCTTTCCTCTTGGCAATGCGGACAGCTGTTGGTGAAGAGTCTATGACTTTAAAATGTCCTTCAAATTTTAGATCACTGTCTGACATTTTTCTGGACAAAAATCTGTGTTCCAGGACTGATATGTGGGAGCTCAGGATCGATGGGGCCCTTCTCCTTCCGCTTGGATACCTGAGTAGAAAGAAACTTCACAGCGCTTGTTAACTCATACAAATACTCTTACATTTCATTTATCATAATTTCAGAAGAACTTTCAGTTTCACTTTTAGGTCTAGTTGCTGGTACTGATACATTTATTAATTGTTCAGTGACAAGTTGATGGGGCATTAAGTGGTGATCAGACCTTGGAATATGTCTGAGTGAAATCAGGGCAATCCATAGGCAATACACTATTTGTGTTTTTTCTTAATTATTTATTTGTTTATTTTTTTTTCTTTCTTTCCCTCAATTGTGGCCCTTATCTTGCTTATTTTATTTTTAAGCAGTCCGTTCAGGCATTGCTGAAATTTGTTGCTGCTTTAATATCACAGGGGACACATGGTCCAGCTTTGATCCAAACGTGTGGGAAACTTGTAGTAGGGCCTGTGGTATGGCATGTTTTCCTGTTACAGCCTGCCTATAGATAAAATCTAGGGGATCTAGTTGTACTCCCCTCTTATTTTTTATTTCTAACCAGACATGAGATGGTGGAAACATTAATATTGAGCATATGTATGCAAACATCCCGAAAACAGGAAACCTAGTACACTTCTTAGGGACGTAGGGAAGAACCCAAAAATAATAATGTTGCAAAACCTCGAAACATCAATTAACTCCGAAAGCAAAATAAGAACTAAAACATTGTACTATAATTGTTCCCAGGAGATAGGAACATTTAATAATCTCCATCCCAGTAACACAATTGGGAAATAAAAGCTCATAGTGGTCAAACTGCAAAATGTATGCAACCACCTCTAAAGTCTGCAACTGCAGTTTGAAAGGCATTTTTAAATCTACACACATTTTATTCTGACAATATTGCAATACTGAGCAGATGTTGTTGGTCAGTAGTGTGTTTTTAGTACAGTGGTCACAGGGGAGCGAAGCATATATACATATATATACATACCCAGTCACTAAACTGCATAACGTGAAACCTGAAACCCTGTATTTAATCTCGGCTTCCCCCCTTTACCAGATTGTGTGATCCTAGGCATTTTATTTGTCTTGTTCACCGTGGCATGTCTGCCACGGTGGGGAAGAGAATCAGTCTCTCCGAATTTTTTCTTTAAAACTATTCCCTGAAACAACAATAATATTTCTCAACGCACTTGACATAATCTGTTGAACGGGACAGGAAACTTATACACTAAAACTATATTTTTTAATACTGTTAATTCATTTACACAGCTCTTCGTCTTCTGGCAACTGTATACATATATATATATATATATATATATATATATATATATATATATATATATATATATATATATATATATATATATTTATTTTCAAATTTCCTTTTCCGTTTGTAACCACAGGAAACCTATTGCATTTTGTCTTTCTTGCCTGGGCACAGTGCCCAGACTCTGTGGCCAGCCAGGAGCGTTAATATAACAGCAGCCCAAGAAAAAAAATCTTTTCACCCTTCAACACCTCGTAATCTAAAAAAAACACGTGTTGTGTTCCAGTGTACATTATGCTAAATAGAGCCTATTTTAACATAATATGTGTTTTTTGTAAAGCGCACATTCACTCAGAAGGGTATTTTGGCGCTAAAGAGCAGATCTTTATTGTTCCCTAACTCAATAGTACTCATTTTATCCACCTCAGAATGATGAAGGGCTAAACAGACCCCGCATCTATCCACCTCAGAAGGATGAAAGGCTGAGTAGACCTGGTAGCATCTGAACCTGTGACCATGAAGTCAAACACAGTCTCCCACAAACCCAACTCACGTTCATTATGTGTCATGCATGTTGTGTAATACGCCGTATTTTCTAGTCTTTTGCTCCTAAGGGCCTAGAATAATGTATTGGACCTATATTTTGAAGCGTATTGTTGTGGATAGGGGATAGGTGTCATTAAATCTCTAGGGCCAGGAAATGTAATATGTTATCCAAGACGTAAATTTGGTGTAGTTAGTGTGCATTCCATTCCATCATTTTGTCTCCCCCTTGTCTCCCTAGTTCTGTTCACATGAAATCGGGAGAGAAGGACAGGCTTATTTCGCTTACTCCTTCCTTCTGTCTAATGATCACCATCTGCTCCGATATTTACGTTGCTCTTAGCCCAGTGTCACTAAATTCCTTGTAAATGAGCCACAATTTCAAAAATCTCCTTTCTATTAGCTAACTGTGTGTGCTCTGTAGCTGTACTTCCTGGATCGGTGCTTGCATTCGGGCTACTGCTTGTGCCTCGAGAGGTGGCACTTTTTACTGCCTGGGCTGTTGTTCAATTGGACGCAGGTAGGAGTAAATTATTTGGGGCTTAGTTGCTTGGTGCTGCAGTATTTTGTGCTGGTGTAGGCTTCAGTGTGAATTGTGCGTCTATTTGACCTGGCAGCCCTGGAACTACAGCTTCTATCATTGAGCCGGGCCAGTAGGACATTGCAGTGTTTGACCTGAATTTATTATGTCATTGTTCATTGGGGGAGGGGATGGAAGGAGAAAGTCATCTGGTATTGGAAGGGAACCAATGGCTGACCTATCATTTGAAGTTGGGGCCAAGTCTAGGGCGTAATAGTGACCAGAAACGTAAAAAGTTGGCTGTGTGTAATGGTCAATAAATGCCTGCGAAATCCCTCCAGACATGGGGACGGGAGGTGGCAGGGTGTGCTCAATGTAACAGGAAGTTTAACAGCGGCCACATATATAATCAACATGCACACAACATATACATATGCATTTATACACCTAGTTATTATTCTCGCTAAACAAATGAACAAATGAAACGCAATTGTAATGGGTGCACCAGGCACCATTTTGTAGACAGAACCGCAACAGAGTCAATGAAAGATGAGAAGAGAGAAAAACCACGAGTGAGCAATCATGCAAACATGGTGTAAGAAAGTGGACCAGTCTTTTAGAATTACTTAGAGAACAAAACAGTGCATTTCAATGTTACCAGAAAATAGAAAGGACGAACGAATTCGTAAGAGCATTGACGTTGGCTTCACACGAGAAAAACAGGAAGCCACAAAGCAAGGCACCGTTGAAAGTAAAAGAACTTCCCCTTAACATGCTACGCATTGTAAAAACAATTTCTTATTTAAAGCAAAAATATATCAAAGCTTATTTATTGTACTTCATCAGCCGTTAACTATTTTTCTGCAGAAGCTGGATATTTGCAATGCTCTTTAGCAGTAAATAAACTCCCTTACCAGACACTGCTGACGATCACTTACTTGCAGAAGCTGGACATTCGTAATACTTTTCTTAGCACTATAAATTCCCTTGCCAGTCACTACTGACAATCACTTACTTGCAGAAGCTGTACATTTGTAATACTTTTCTTAGCACTATAAATTCCCTTGCCAGTCACTACTGACGATCACTTGTTACGAGTCCTGACCTGCTCAGAACCCGCAGGAGCTGGGAGACGCAAGGCGCCACTCCCCTTGCCTATCTTATTCTAAGTAGAGTAGGCGCTTGACCGCTGCGCATCAGTTATCGAACAAGATACACTGGCTTGTCTTCTAGACGCATGAGGAGACCTGACACATATCTGTTTTATCTACTCGCATGCCATGTCCCACTGACAGACCAGTGAGACACGCGATCCCTATCTAATCTAGACAGGCGATATGAAGAGAAATATATAACGTGAAACCCCGTGCACGGGAAAACCACAGCCTTATAAGTCAAAATCTAACAATAACTCCTGGCTCAGCGCCTGCATACGTGTGTTACCTTAAAGAGAGTTCTTTGATGTTGCAAGACACCAGGGAGCAAGGACTGTGGCTTTGGGCAGTACTACCCCCACAAGTGCATGACTCACCACAGCCAGACGCTTTACCCAGGACAAGGCAAAGAGAAAAAAAGTTCTTTGACTTACCCGGGCATGCGTTGCTGGTCAGGCAGGAAGAGGCACCGAGGGCAATCCCCGGCTGCTGCCACAGGGAAAGTACCATCTCCTTGCAGGCTGGAAAGTCTATGCACGTCCCATCTGGGGTGCCAACTGTTAGAGGGTGGTTTTTGGGTGGACTACACCACCTTAATTTGAGCAGGAGTGCTCTATCTAAAATAAGGAAATACACGTGTCAGAGTGGCATCATTTATTCCAAGAAACACATTCAAACAATAAATGTCAAGAAACACATCATTATTCAATAATAAAGCTATGCAGTCTTAGCAAAGACCAAGTGTCAGGGACATATTTGAAACGAAGAGAAAAAACATGCAATCAAGTAAGTTCTAAAATCATGGCAACGCAAAGGAAAGTGAGAAAGAGAGAGAGAATGAATTTCAAAATACAATAAGCATTATAGCCTCAGCCAAAGATGCTAGAGAAGATGGCTAAGGGGGCATACACATGCGTCATGACCCATGGGATCACTTGTGCGAGGTAGTCCATCGAATGGACTGATGAGCAGATCTTTTATACTCTTTTAATGAGGAACTATTGACCGCAGACCTTTGGCTACTTCCTGGAAATATTTTAATGAGGAACTATTGACCGCAGACCTTTGGCCACTTCCTGGAAATATTAGGAACACAGAAGTGACACTACATTACAAAAGTTTACCAAAAGGTCACTTGATGTTGGACCGTAAATCATAGTGAAATTGAACATTTATCGAAAATGATTTGCGTCACTTCTCGGAAACTTTTTATAAGAAAGCAGAAGAATACAAAAGGTGGAAAGTCCCAGTTGGCACAGTCGGCCCCCACTCCTACTCTTGGCCAATTTTGTTCTCCTAAATGACAGACGCATCCTGTTATTGCTACATCTTGATGTTCAGAAAGATGTACACAAAGAGGTCATAGGAGAGATACATCTGAGAGTACAGGAGGGCTTGGGGCCTACTGCCTCCTAGACGCTCAAGGCAGTGTGGACAATTTTAACACAACCCTGTCTGTGGGCTGGCAGGGACAATTGAGACTCTTATGCTTCAGATGTGGACAGAATGGGCCGGGGGCACTATATGGAAAAAACTAGACCCTGCGTCACTCTCCCAATCTGCCCAGGGGCATCCCTCCCGGAGGTCGGCTACCCCCAAATCCCCCCTGTGTGTGAGGTGCTCCTTGTGAAAAGTCAGAGTGCTGTCACTCGCAGTGAAGTTATCGCCCACAGGTACATAACATTTTAGAAAAATCTAAAGCCCTTGGATAATACCAGACCTTAGAAAAACACCCAGTCTTACTTGTGTGCACTATGTGACATTCACAATGTCAATTCACATATGTTGTGATGACAAATTTAGCTGTCAATGTTCGGGAATATTGCTGCTCCCTATTATAAGCTTGTTACGGTTGCCACACTTCTATTTTTAGACTAGAATGACCGTTTGTTCATTGCTGAATCTTTTCAGATCTTTTGTCGACTTTCAGTCTGTTCCTGGAGCTTGTGTGGTACTGCATAAGAGTCCAGTGATCAGTGATATAAAAGGAGGCAGGATTCAACGATGATGGATATCATGTCCGCCAAAATATAAATCCCATTGGATATAATGGGATTTATATTTTGGCGGACGGAATATCAGTCACTGTTGTGACGGAGTAACCCATCCACCAAGATCTAAATCAGGCCCTTTGACTTGAAGAGAAGACAGTAGTACCAGGGCTGGCTTTAGTGATGATGGCGCCCTGTGAAACAATATTTTGGGTGCCCCCCAATGACCTCCATCGTACGGATTTCCTCACTACCACCCTTCAAAACAGTGCTCCGCATCTCTCCATAGCCCATCTTCCATGCGCATTCACTTTGTTTAATAGCGCATCTCAGACCAGTGCAGGGTATCACAGCACTTTACATCACGCACACATTATACAAAGACAATAACTCATACGTGTGTAAATCAGTCCATAGAAAATGTTACATAAGACAATGAAGATTATTAGGTGTAAGAATCACGTCATTCATACTAGGAGGCATAGCATTTCAAAAGTGCTTTGTCTGGAGAAGCACAACTCAGGATATAAAATGTACCAGAGTGGGTGGGGGCTCGCTTTACTAATACGAATATATTTCTACCCCGTTTTAGCAACAATAGGATAATAAAAGACTGGGGCAAAAAACATAACGTTCTGACATATACTATGCAGTATGCATGCAGCTCTTTGATTACAGTTCATAGATCACTCTGCTATATTAAGATTGTAACTTGTGAATTGCAAGTAACAAAAGGATCTCTGTGACAAAAACTGAAACACACTGAACTATCCTCTTAAATAACAGCTCTGTGACCTGCATGGTACACATATTAGCATCTGGCAAATTAACCCACTGCACTACTTTATTGTGAGTCAATAATGCCACTAAACAAAAGATCTTTGGCAGGAACATTAATCACCAGAGTTATCATGACATTTTTATTGTTGCCTGAAAACTGCTGGACACACAAGGAATTCTGCTGCAGGTACATTTAAACCTGTAGGTTATTTCTAGACACAGCGGCCTTCAATTCAGCGTGGGTAGGGCTACACTGGTCTCAACACTCTAAAACCGGGCCTGAATAGTACCCTTTGTCACAAATATGCTCCCCGAGATAGGTGTCAGATATCTATACCTCTGGGAACCTTTACACCTACTGAGCAAGCTATCAGAGGCAAACAAACCTAAAGTGAGCAAGAAACCGACCCATTTAAAAGACCGCAATTATTTAATCGATTTAAAAATGCAGATCATTTTATAAAGGAAAATGTGTGACTATACCAGATATTAAGGAGAGACAGCTGCAATTAATGTTCTGCTGGATTTATGTAATCTTGCTTGATTTCTTCATAAGTGAAAGGTACTCATGTTATCAGCCTCAGAAATAAGAAAGCTTGAGTTGCCCCTCCAAATAATCACACATATATATTACAGGTTAAATGCAGATGTATGCAGTAGATGCATAACCCAGAGGCCTATTTATCAGAAAAGCAGCATAAGGCCTGCAGGTTACAGCAAAAAATACTGGAATCCACTTGTTGGAAATGGCCCTTTTTGCAGGGTTATCCCCAAACCTTTTGCTTCTTCCTCCTATTTTTTCCCGACCTGTCTTTGTTGGTTTTAGGACTCTGGGCCCTTTATCACTGCTGATCAGTGATAAAGTGCATATGCTCTCTGGGTAAATTGAGTTATGGATTGGTGTTTCCATGATTGGCATATTTGATTTACTTGTCAGTCCCTAGTAAAGTGCACTGAGTGTGCCAGGGCCTGTAAATCAAATGCTACCAGTGGGCCTGCAGCACTGATTATGCCACCCACATGAGTAGCCCTGAAAAGGTAACTCAGACCTGCCACTGCAGAGCCTGTGTGTAGTCTGGTACTGCCATGTCAACTTGGCAAGTGCACCCACGTGCCTGGCCCTAACCTTCCTTTTTCTTACATGTGAGTCACCCCTAAGGTAGGCCCAAGGTACCCCTGTGGGCAGGGTGCAGTGTATGTGAAAGGTAGGACATGCACTGATGTGTGTGACATGTCCTGGTAGTGAATTACAGTGCATTTTGTTTTTCACTAATGAAAGGCTATCTGGCCCATAGGAAAGTATGGAAGTTAATTTATAACATCTTATAAATATAACTTCCCATTGGGACCAGATAGGAAAATAAAGTTTAGTATGCTTGAACTCAGAATCTAAAGATGAATCTTTTAGTGAAGGTAATTTTTACATTCTATGTTTGAAAATACCCCTTTTAGAAAGTAGGTATTTTGTTGCTCAGCCATCCAGTGTGCCTCTTCTGGGTTTGTGGATTGACTGGCTTTGTGGTGACAGGGGCTGGGGATGTGCAGTGGCTCCAGAGAGTCTGGATGAGTCAGGGCTGGGCTGAATAGACCTGGGCTGCATTCAGAGTACTGGGAGGAGTTGTCACTAGCACGTGAATGGGCCCCGTCTGCATTTAGAGTGGTGGGAGGAGATTTCCCTTGCACCTGAATATGCCCTGTCTGCCTTGGACAATGCTGTCTCCGCCTCCTGCTGGGAAGCTGGGCCAGAGAGGACCAAACTGGTTTGGACTAAACACAGACGCTCTCTGCCCCAAGAGAACAAAGGATTTTGGGCTATAAAAAGTGGGGCCCAAACCCCTAAACTTTAGAACTCTTTTGGACCAAGAAGACTGCCAAGAAGAAGAGCTGGGAAGAGGAACTACCACTTTGCTGAGTGCTTTGCTGTGTTAGCTTGCAGTGGCTGCTTCTGTCTTGGGCAGTGAAAGGACTGGACTTGAACTTTCTACAACTTCTTTATTGAGTTTCTCCAAGGGCTTGAGGTAGAGCTTGCCCCCTGCTCAAGAAGTCTCAGGAACACCAAAGACTTCAAGTTCTTCTGCCATCAGCACTGGGCACTGTGTGTTTTTGTGCTGCAACTTAAGGAAAGCATCTCGACGCCGTCTACGACGCCGCTGCCGACTCTGTGTTCTGAAGGCACTGCACAGGGCACTGCCGCAATGCCGCACTGCAACCCTGGTCTCACTGACGACGCCACCTGATGCCACCACCGAGCCGCTGCTTGCACCGCGACCTGTGGGCACCGCACTCCTCACCGCTTCACGCCGTTGACCTGGGCCACCATCCCGCGCATCCGAAGAACTACCACTGGTAGCAGATCCTTCTCCCACCTCGCTGCCAAGACCTGGAACACCCTTCCACTCAGCCTACGACAGACCCAAGACCTGCTGACCTTCAGGAGGCTACTCAAGACCTGGCTGTTCGACCAGTAGCGGCTCCCCCCCCATTCCTTTTCTTCCCCAGCGCCTTGAGACCCTCGCGGGTAAGTAGTGCGCTCTACAAATTCTGTGATTGATTGATTGATTGATTGATTGATTGATTGGTATCCCTGACAACGCCGATCCACGCCAACATCGACGCCGCTGCTTGCACCATGGTTCGAGGGCACCTCACGTAAGTTGCACGATGCACCGTCCTCATCCCGCACCGCAGCCTTGGCCTACCTACGCCGGCACCATCGGCTCCAGTTCGTCAGCTGACGACAGTGCTTCAGCAACGACGGCGCCGCTGCTTTCACCGTGACCTGCCAGCACTGCGACGAGCACCGCATCACTTCGCACCGCATCACTTCGCACCGCAGCCCTGGTCTCACCGACGCTGCTGGATGACCGTCACCGAGCCGCTGCCTGCACCGTGAGCTGAGGGCACTGCACACCGCACCGCTGCACTTTGCACCGCTGCACTTTGCACCGCAGCACCCGACACCTGCCGATGGCAGCCCTCCTGATTTCAGTCGCGAGGAGTTCGATCTGCAACGTGTGTGACTTTAAGGGCCCGACGACTCCTGCACCGACCTCCGGAACCAACGCCTACGGACGCCGTGCTTTCGGAGCTCAACGAAAGGTCGCTGACACCCTGCATTTCTAAAGGTACTGTTTTGCGGTTCTTCCCGACACGGTAGCTGGCCTTCGACGCCACGGTCAGCCAAAACTGTTTGGATTTGTTGTTCATGACACCGTGATAGCCCCAGACGGAGCTATCGACTTCAAGGAACTGTATTTCAAGTTTATTTTGATAACTGAAGATTTCTAAGTACTGTATTGTGGATTTTTTTTGTTTTTGATCTTGTCTTAAGTATATAAAAAATATTGCACATTTTTCTAAACTGGTGTGGTGTCCTTTTGTAGTGCTTACATTGTATTACTGTTGGTTATGTGCAAATACTTTACACACTGCCTCTAAGATAAGCCTGACTGCTCGTGCCAAGCTACCAAGGGGGTGATCAAGGGTTATTTTAGGAGTGTAACTCCCTTATCCCGACTAGAAGGAAGGGTCCCTACTTGGACAAGGTGCAAACCATTGCCAACTAGAGACCCCCATTTCTAACACCACTGCATTAACTTATGATTCAAACATGAACTGGAGTTATGTACAAGTATCTGCATTAATCTTCTATGTTACCTTATAACAATTCAAACCTATGACCACTGGTTCATACAGACATCTCTGTATCAAGTATGTTAACTAACGAAGCTGCAGTATTATATGAATATAAAAACATCTGTGTAGCTATAGCTTTAAAGCCCTAATCAATTGTACCAGACAGATACACGTAATCAGCCTATATAGCTGCTAAGGTATTTCAGTTGAAAATAATTCTGTTATAGTAACATTAGGGCAACCTGAAGGTCACACAGGTTGGAAACTTGTTGAGGTCAAGGCATTCTTCAATGTTGAATACAATGAGCATCATTGGGTTTGGTAATTATAACTCCTGGTAACATTACCACTCGACTCATTAACTGTTAAATGAAGAAAAAAAAACACCCATAAAAGACCCCATATGTCCTCCCTATTCCATTTTTAATAGGCATTGTAAGGAATTGGAGTATTAGTTGAGGGTGGTGAGAACCGCCTTAAATAGTAATCATAGTCCTTCTCAGGGTGAACCACTAAGTCACTAAATAAACCTGTGCTTAATCCTCTGGTAGCTTGGAACAAGCAGTCAACCTTAACTTAGAGGCAATGTGTAAAGTATGTATGCAGTACTCAAACAGTATTAAAGGGAAAATGCAACACAAGAAAAATCCCAAACCAATTTTATAAAATAGAGTAAATTCAAATAAATAAAATGACAGCAAAATGATAAAAATCAAATAAATAAATTCAGAGAAATGCATTTTTTTTTATTTTTTATTTGACTTAAAAATAGCACCACAAAGAAGAACAAAGCACCGTCATCTTGTCACCCTACAGCGGGTCAAAGTTAAGGTTGACAGCGATGGACCGCACGTTGGATACAGGGACCAAGAGCATCCCTCTGGAAAGTTTACCTTCCGATTTTTGGAGAAAAAGTGGTCCTCAACGAGTTGACGGCAGGGCAAGCTGCAAGCTGCAAGCTGGCTCTGGAGCAGGACTCAACGATGGCTAGTTGCAGATGAGCGGGTGTCCCGGTGTGGTCATCGATGAAGGCAGGAAAGCTTTGAGCGGGCAAAGCTCGAAGTCTGTGCCCAGGAAGGCCTTGACATTGGTGCTGATAAAGCTCTCTAAGTTCAGACTTACAAACTTCTCTGGAAATCAGATCTCCTTCAGCAGGACAAACTGACAAGTTGAATCCAACAGGTAATTCTATGTTAACAGCTTCAGATCGATGGCAGCCAGGGTCTCTCGCTGGTTCTATGGAGAAAAAGTTAGCAAAATATTTCAAAGTCCCAGGTTTTGAAATTTGAACAGGAAGAGTTCACTCTAACAGCATTCAAAGGTCCAGGACCTAAGGGGCACCACGTGGGGCTTAGGACTCACTCCAATAAAGACCAGCAGCAGGGTCCAGAGGAAACCGAGTTGGAACTAGTCAGCTTGGCAGTTGCAGGGAGAGGGACCTCTGAAAGCTTGTTGTGTCCCTATAGCTCAAAGAGGAGGTCAGCCAACAGATCCTTGGAGCCACTCCTGGGGCCGTGGGTTCACAGCATGCAAGTCCAATCTTCCTTCAAGTTCTACAAACAGCAGGGTAGTCCTTCTGATTCCCCCCAGGTCCAGCAGTGTTCTGAAGGGAGGTCTGTGGATCCCACTTTTATTCCCTGTGCCAATGTATGGGTTGGGGGCAAGCCTTTGCCATCCTCTAAACCAGTTCTGGTCAGTTCCTCTACCCCCAATGGGTTTGGCGCCAGCCTGACCAGAGAGAGAGAAGGCATGCCTAGGTGTGAACTTCATCTGCATGTTTCAAGGTAGGCATCCTTTGAAGCTCAGGAAGGGACTTGGCACAGCTCCTAGGCCATCCTGTCAAGGAAATATTCCCCCTTGCCACTCCCAAGGCTCTTTGTCCATTGTTTGGGAGCAATACCGATCACACCAAACGGGAGACCTCAGGTGACAGCTGGGCAGTGGCAGGAAAGCCCTTCAGGTTTAGGCAGGACAATGGCACCTTTCTAAAAGTGCAAATTCCCAAAAAGTTATATATATACCCAACTTTAACATAAAGATGGATTTTAAATTACTATTAAAATGAGTCCTTGAATCATCTTTGTACCAGCACGCAAGCTGAAATTAAGCACTATAAGTTGCTATAGTGTAACCCAGTGTTTCTCTATGGAAGGGTCAGCCTTGCCACCGTAAAAAATGACTGTAGGTTTTTTACTGGCAGGACGTGTAAAAACTTTAAATATTCATGTCCTACCTTTTAAATACCATGCAAACTGCCCTATGGGCAGTTAGGGCCTAGCTTAGGGGTGACTTTTAAGTGCTACAAATTAATGTTTAGACTTTGCATAAGGTTTATTCTGCAAGATCAAAATTGCAATTTAAAACTGCACACACAGGCTGCAAGTGCAGGCCTTGAGACATACTTTACAGGGCTCCTTAAGGAGCAAGACCACTGACTCATTGTCAGTGAAATTGCTCTCCCTCCCTCGCAGCTCCACCATTAAGTGAGGCCTTTCCCCGAGCCCCTGCACTCTCGAGTGTTGGTGTTCGAGGCACTCCTCCACCCGCAGGTTTTACCTGCGCCTCATCCCTGGTGGTCCAGTGGACCTCTGTCTCCTTTCTCTTGCTCCGCTTTTTCTCTCTGTTTTCTCTCGTTTTTCCCTCATTTCAATCTCCCCCTTTCACTCTCCTTCTGTGTCTTTCCTCCGTTTTCACTCTTTTTTCTCTCATTTCAATCTCCCCCTTTCACTCTCCTTCTGTGTCTTTCCTCCGTTTTCACTCGCTTTTCCCTCATTTCAATCTCCCCCTTTCACTCTCCTTCTGTGTCTTTCCTCCACTTTTCTTGCACTTTTTCTGCCCTATTCCACTCTTTCCTCTTTTTTTCTGGCCCTTTTCCGCCCATTTTTTTTGCCCGCCGCTGCTGCCCCCGCATCCCCTCCCCCCTGCATGACCGGCCCATTCCAGATCCCCTCCCTGCTCCTGCCTCCCAGCTGTCCAGCCCTCCCTGCCCCCTACTTAATGGCGGCCGCGCCAAAGGCAAGCCTATCTGCGCACGTCCGTGACCCGACCGCGACCAGCGCCAGGAACCCTGGACCTTCGCACCGCCAACGCTACGACCCAGCGGCACTCCACGCACTCAACCCAGGCCACAAC
This sequence comes from Calotriton arnoldi, assembly GCA_963921515.1. Classification (NCBI taxonomy): domain Eukaryota; kingdom Metazoa; phylum Chordata; class Amphibia; order Caudata; family Salamandridae; genus Calotriton; species Calotriton arnoldi. Next base: position 5,708,612 of record CAWUFW010000051.1, read on the forward strand.
AACAACTGCAAGCTAGCGTCACCGGCCGACACCCACGGACCCTTCAGCTGTCACCGCTGCCGGCACACCTACAGCACCGCCAAGAACACGGACCCAGCACAACCCGCCTACAAGAACACAACGAACCGAAGACCCTGCAATGCATCCTCCTCAACGTCTGATCCCTCCACAAACATGCCACCGAAATCTGGGAGCTCCTCGACAGCACCACCCCGGACGTAGCGTTCTTCACCCAAACCTGGACCAACACCATCTCGGGACCAGACATCGCCATTCCCCAAGGATACAAGTTCTCCAGGAAGGACCGCCCCACCCGCCCAGGAGGAGGAATCGCCATCGTCCACAAATCCACCCTGCGCCTGAGCACACTCCCCGACGAGCCCACAGACCTGATGGAACACCTTCACTTCAAGATACTGGCCAGCCCTACCACCACCCTCCGAGGAACCCTCATCTACCGACCCCCTGGATCCCGCGGACCTTTTGCCAACTCCATCACGGACATCATCTCCCCGCATGCCATCGCATCCACCAACTACACCCTGCTGGGAGACCTCAACTTCCACCTCAACAACCAACTGGACCCCAACACCACATCCCTCCTGGACAACCTCCACAACATTGGACTCTGCCAGATCGTGACCGAACCCACGCACTCAGCAGGACACACCCTCAACCCCCTTTTCACAACAGGAAACTCCATCACCTTCTGCCACACCACCGAACTCCCATGGACTGACCATCGATGCGTCCACTTCACCTTCAGAACACCCACCATCCACAGACACCAGCACCTGCTCCCACGAAGAACTGGACCAGAATCACCGACGACCAGCTCACCTCCTCACTCAGCAACTCAACCCCAACCATCACGGAAAACGACGACCCCAACACTGCAGCCCGAACCCTGCACAGATGGATCTCCGACAGCGCCAACACCATAGCCCCCTCAAGAAAAACAACAACACCCACGCAAAGAAAGCCAGATGGTTTGCCACCGAACTTCGAGAGTCCAGATGCACTTGCCGCCGCCTCGAAAAGGCCTGGAGGAACACCAAATCCACAGAAGCCCACAACAACTTCAGAGCCGCCACCAACGCCCACCACCAACTCATCAGAAAAACCAGGAAAAAAGGGATTGAAGACAGACTCTCCACACACGTGCACAACAGCAAAGAACTCTTCAACATCATCAAGGAGTTCGCGCAACCCACCAGCGAGTCTACTGACATCCCTCCCTCACAAGACCTCTGCGACAAACTCAGCACCTTTTTCCACCACAAAATCAAGAGCATCTACGACAACTTCGACGAAGACAACCAACACACTGAACCCTCACCAACCACCCCCGACATCCTGAAGCCAGCGATTGAGAACTGGACAGCCCTCACCACCGAAGACATACTGAAGACAATGAAGTCTATCCACTCCGGTGCCCCCACGGACCCCTGCCCCCACCACATCTTCAACAGAGCCGCTGACACCATCGCACCCATGCTCCGCCACACCATCAACCGCTCCCTGGGAACCGCCTCATTCCCTGAAGACTGGAAACACGCCGAGGTCAACCCCCTCCTGAAGAAACCCTCGGCGGACCCCACCGACCTCAAAAACTACAGACCCATCTCCCTGCTCCCGTTCCCAGCGAAAGTCACAGAGAAAGCCATCAACAGCCAACTCGCCACATTCATCGAAGAGCACAACATCATCGACTCCTCCCAATCCGGCTTCAGAATAAACCACAGCACGGACACCGCCCTCCTCGCCGCAACAGACGACATCCGCACCCTACTGGACAAAGGAGAAACAGTAGCCCTCATCCTCCTCGACCTCTCAGCGGCGTTCGACACAGTCTCTCACCGCACCCTAATACGCAGACTCCACAACGCAGTGATCCAGGACAAGGCCCTTGACTGGATCCGCTCCTTCCTCTCTGGCAGAACGCAGCGGGTCAGACTCCCCCCTTTCCTCTCGGATCCTACACCAACCACCTGCGGAGTCCCCCAGGGGTCCTCCCTCAGCCCTACGCTCTTCAACGTCTACATGGCTCCGCTCGCCCCCATCGTCAGAACCTACGGACTCAACATTGTGTCATATGCAGATGACACCCAACTCATCCTCTCCCTGTCCAATGAACCCAACACCGCCAGACACAACTTTCGAGAAGGCATGGAAGCCGTCGCCAAATAGATGAAAAACAGCTGCCTACAACTAAACACCAACAAAACAGAAGTACTCATCATGGGCCCAAACCCCGACGCCTGGAACGACACCAGGTGGCCCCCCGCCCTCGGAAGCCCGCCCACCCCCACGGACCACGCACTCAACCTGGGAATCATCCTGGACTCCGAGCTCAAAATGGACCGCCAGATCAACTCCGTCTCGTCCTCCTGCTTCCACACCCTCCGCCTCCTATGTAAGACCTTTGTTAGAAATGGTATTTCTGGTTGGCTAGGGCTTGCGCCAAAGCCAGGCAGAAACCACCACTCTAGTCAGGGCAAGGGAGTTACACGCTGAAGATAACCCCTGCTCACCCCCTTGGTAGCTTGGCACGAGCAGTCAGGCTTATCCCAGAGGCAATGTGTAAAGCGTTTGCGCAACACACACACAGCAGCAACACACTAGGCACACCACAAAAGGAACTCCACACAAGGTTATATATAAAAATAGCCTTTGTATTATCATAAACACATTAGAATAGTAATCACACAATATACACTGTGCCAACTGGCACTAGGCAATATTTACAGGGGATTATATACACCTGACAGGGCCGATTGGGCCACTGTCAGAACCATCACAAGCACAAATAATAAAGGTAGAACACAACCAGTAATGACTGGCGAATTAGTGTACTCAGCATTATATCCTGCAACATAAATCATATTATGCACTCAGCATCACATTAGGCGTAACCAGCATACACGCAGTATGCAATAACCTCCTAAGCATGAACACATTACGCATTAGGCCTCACCAGCATACACACAGTATGCAATAACCTCATAAGCATAAACACATTACGCATTAAACCTCACAAGCATAAACACATTATGCAATAACCTCATAAGCATAAACACATTATGCAATAACATCATAAGCCTAAACCTCAGATTAGGGAATAACCTCCTAAACATAAACACATTAGAGGCATAAATCACGGTGCATAAATCACGTTTCCTACGCACCACATAAATCACATTAGGGCCTGGCGCCCTCCCAACCTCACACTGTCCCCCTGGCCAACTGGCCTTCTCAGAGGGCTCAAATGCCCTATGTCCATAATGTCAGGGCTTGGGCTGCCAATGCAGCAGGATCCAAAAGTGCGCAATTGCGCAGACCTAAATGTTGCAGCTGACACTAATTGATGTACAGCCGTGAAAGAAATTAGGCACTGGAACCGACTGTGCCCTGAGAGCCCGACTGGGACTCTATAAAACAAATGCGCAAAACGTTGCAGTTGCCCACTATGGCGGCGCAACTGAGAAATAACCAAGAGGTACAGGCACCACTGTGCCCTTTGGGCCCCCACTGGGGCTCTATCACAAAGATTACTCCCACGTTGCAGCTGTCCGCCACGGCGGTACAGCTGTGAGCCAAACAAGGAGGCACGGGCACCACTGTGCCCTTTGGGCCCCCCCTGGGGGCTCCATCGACATATATGCCCACGTTGCAGCTGCCCACTGCCAGGTGGGGCAGCTATGGGAAATGCCTTGGCACTACGGTGCCCTGGGGACCCTCGACCGGTCCCAACCATTCAAAAGAGAGGCCCCACTCACCAGAGCTTGGTGCGGGCTCCTCTCATCTCCTCCAGTGCAGCGAGGGCAGGCTCAGCGGCGTCTGGGGAGCCCCCGCTCCTCGAGGACTCTGCAGCAAGCGGGGCTCTCTCAGCGCCAAGAGACCTGTCGGTGTACGTGCGCTATATAAATACCCACGTAACATAACATAACATCACGGGAGCCCTGCTCACCACGCCGCCTTCCTCGCTCTTCACCCGGGGCTCCCACCAGCTCAAGGGAGCCCCGCTATGGCCTGAGGCGACTTCCTGTCTCCACGGCAGGACCCGCCCACGTCCAGGCAAGGTTGCCTGACTTCCTCCTTCGGCGCTCCTCTTCCCCGGGTCGCGGCGGTGATTTCCTTCGGTGATTTCAGAGTGCGGGGTGGGCTCCCGCCACACGGCAATAACACGGGGGTGGGCTCCCGCTTTTACAATAAAAGCAAAAAGAGAGGTGGGCACCCGCATTTAAAATACATCACGAAAGCGGGGTGGGCTCCCGCTCGATTTCACGGCAGGGTGGGGAATCCCCACGCTGGGATTCCTCTCTCTTCATGCAGCGTACCGCTGCAAAGCCCACGCGCTCCTCTCTCCTGGAAAAATATCGCGCACACAGGGCGCAGGGAAAAGTAAAAGGTGCAGCGCTTCACAGGGCGCAAGGAACCATAGCTCCAACAGCAGAAGTTCTCAGAGATCAAGGGGGCAAGGCTGGGCCCAGGGAGGCAAGCCCTCAAGGCAATTCCTCCTGGGCCCCAGCAGCAGCACGCCCAAGCAAGGTCAGGCACAGCACATTTTCATGGGGTCACAGCCCCTATACTTATACCACGTCTCTCCTTTGTCTGCAGTGCAGGGCTTGGGGGAACCAGATGCAACTGGTTCAGGGGGAATTGGAGCACTTTGTTTACCAAGCTCCTCTTCCCCTTTGTCAGGTGGGGGCTAAGTGATCAGACACACCACAGGGGGCAGAGCCAGCATTGTACAGGCTAGGCACAGACCTATTCAGGGTCAGGGGATTACTCCTCCCACTACTCCCAATGCAGCTGTCCCATTCAGCCTAGTGCTGGCTCACCCTGCCCCTCCTGGAGCCACACACACCTCCCCGCCCCTGTCACTCACAAGCCACACATGCAATTCACACATAGCACACAGAAATACCAACTTCTAAAAGTGGCATTTCTAAAATAGTCATAATAAATCTGCGCATACCATTGCGCAGCATTTATTATTACTATTTCAAACATACCAAACTTGACCACGCTGCTCCTCTCATATCAGGAATTACCACTGACACACTTATCAGGGAATCCCCAATGCATTCCTATGGGAGGGCAGGCCAATCTTACCATATATAACACAGGGGCGCACGCACTTTACACTGGACCACAGTGCTAAAGTGCCCAGGGGCCTAAAACCACCAACACCATGTCAGAGAAAAGGCTAGGGGAAAGGCAAAAAGTTTAGGGATGACCCTGCAAAAAGGCCCAAGTCCAACACAACCCCTTCCAGCCAAAACGCAGGGTAGACCAATCACCACCTTGATGGGCTTCCCTGCCTTGGGCGATAGAACACGGACGCAGGCCCGCCACTGCAGGGACACCTTCCGGTTCTATGCCACTTTGAACCCATGTGGTTCCCTCTGTGTAAAAGCTCTCAGGACCAACTAGGCTACCCCACTGGTACTCCCTAGTTGTCCTCGGCCAGGAACAGGCCCTAGACCATCCAGGCACCTCCGGTCCTTGCCAATCCACAGAGTGGGGGCAGTAACCCCTGGCACATAATAGCCATTCTCCACCCTTCCTCTCAGTGTAGTTCCAAACTGCCACTGATCCTCCAACCGGTGTTCCGCACTCTCCTCCTATGAGAGGCAACCTCAGAACACCACTCACTCACCAGTTCAGGACCTCTCTCCAGCAACTGGTCTACCAACCTGAGATCTAAACCCTCAGGCTGCACCGGGATCAGAGGCGAGGACTCCCTCCCTCTGCACCCCCTTCCAGAGTACTGCACCCTCCCCTCAGGAGTGGTACCTCTAGAAGACAAACCGGTCAGGACACTGTTTACAGTTGTCCTTCCCTCAAGGTCAGACAACACCTGAACCTGGCCTCCCAACCCAGGGACGGAACCCTGTGGCTGAGCACCTGCCTGGCGCACCAGGACTTCCTTGGGAGCACGCATGCACCCCTGAGGGTGACACATAACTCATGTGTCGTGTGACAGTCTGCCTGGCGCAGATCTCCCGACCCCTGTCCATCTGACAGTGCGTGAAGATCCCCCAGGACAGAAGTGGTGTCACCATGGTCACTCCTTGGTGACTCAGCCCTTCTGGCTGGCCCCTGACCCACTGGCTCTTCCACTGGGGACTCTTTCCCCTCTCACCCCTCCATCTGGACTTCCGCACCCTCCACTTAGGAGTGGCACTGCCAGACACCAGAACCACTGGAGCTCCATTTACAGATGCTCCAGGTTCCCTAGACACTGGGAGATCCCCCTCAAAATGACCTACCAGTACAGCCAAGGCCCCCAACCTGGTGTTCCCTTAAGGAACCCTCCAGGCCCTGAGACTGGGTTTCGGGCACCATGGGACACGCAGCCCCACACTCACTCCTTCTCCGCAGAGACAGGAAGTGAGCCCCTACACCCCTCCCACTACACTGGGACCTAGCTGGGCTACTCTGAACCTCTTCCACCACGCAGGTCCGGAAGATACCCGAGCCACTCCTTTTAGGATCACTCCCAAATGCCTCTTCAGATCCTCTAACAAGCAGCCAGAGGTCTGCCTCCTGTGCAGGTTCCCTGGGATCAGAGAACTCACACCCAATCGTCCATTGCAACACAACACTCATCCACATACTCCCCCCAAGACTGGTGAGACAGTTTCTTACTGCCCCTGAATCTCAACCTGTACCCCTCTTACTGGGAACTAGGTACCATCTTCCGGGCTCTGGGAATGGGACTTCCTACACTGGACTCCATATTGCTGCCACCACTGGATCCCACCCTTACTGGGGAATCCAGAAAACTCAAACTGCATTTAGGGGATAATCTACCCTCCCGAGCTAGTTTCTCCTTGCCAATTAAGTCACCACTGCAGGCCAACTCCAACAACACGCAGCATATGGGAAGTATCCTCCTTCAGATTCTCTGGTTTCTGTCCTTGGCAAGACCCCCAACTCGTAGTGCAACAAGAAAACATATTTCAAAGAAATGCTACTTAAAACAACATCAGAAACAATAATCCCCACACTTGTGATTATCTAAATGCAGAGTTTGTAGTGCAACCAGTTGTCGCTGTGGTACTGTGCAAACGCAAGTCCTATCCTCACCGCTGACAACCAATGTTAGAAATGGGATTTCTGGTTGGCTAGGGCTTGCGCCAAAGCCAGGCAGAAACCACCACTCTAGTCAGGGCAAGGGAGTTACACGCTGAAGATAACCTCTGCTCACCCCCTTGGTAGCTTGGCATGAGCAGTCAGGCTTATCCCAGAGGCAATGTGTAAAGCGTTTGCGCAACACACACACAGCAGCAACACACTAGGCACACCACAAAAGGAACTCCACACAAGGTTATATATAAAAATAGCCTTTGTATTATCATAAACACATTAGAATAGTAATCACACAATATACACTGTGCCAACTGGCACTAGGCAATATTTACAGGGGATTATATACACCTGACAGGGCCGATTGGGCCACTGTCAGAACCATCACAAGCACAAATAATAAAGGTAGAACACAACCAGTAATGACTGCCGAATTAGTGTACTCAGCATTATATCCTGCAACATAAATCATATTATGCACTCAGCATCACATTAGGCGTAACCAGCATACACGCAGTATGCAATAACCTCCTAAGCATAAACACATTACGCATTAGGCCTCACCAGCATACACGCAGTATGCAATAACCTCATAAGCATAAACACATTACGCATTAAACCTCACAAGCATAAACACATTATGCAATAACCTCATAAACATAAACACATTATGCAATAACCTCATAAGCCTAAACCTCAGATTAGGGAATAACCTCCTAAACATAAACACATTAGAGGCATAAATCACGGTGCATAAATCACATTTCCTGCGCACCACATAAATCACATTAGCGCCTGGCGCCCTACCAACCTCACACTGTCCCCCTGGCCAACTGGCCTTCTCAGAGGGCTCAAATGCCCTATGTCCATAATGTCAGGGCTTGGGCTGCCAATGCAGCAGGATCCAAAAGTGCGCAATTGCGCAGACCTAAACGTTGCAGCTGACACTAATTGCTGTACAGCTGTGAAAGAAATTAGGCACTGGCACCGACTGTGCCCTGAGAGCCCGACTGGGACTCTATAAAACAAATGCGCAAAACGTTGCAGTTGCCCACTATGGCGGCGCAACTGAGAAATAACCAAGAGGTACAGGCACCACTGTGCCCTTTGGGCCCCCACTGGGGCTCTATCACAAAGATTACTCCCACGTTGCAGCTGTCCGCCACGGCGGTACAGCTGTGAGCCAAACAAGGAGGCACGGGCACCACTGTGCCCTTTGGGCCCCCCTGGGGGCTCCATCGACATATATGCCCACGTTGCAGCTGCCCACTGCCAGGTGGGGCAGCTATGGGAAATGCCTTGGCACTACGGTGCCCTGGGGACCCTCGACCGGTCCCAACCATTCAAAAGAGAGGCCCCACTCACCAGAGCTTGGTGCGGGCTCCTCTCATCTCCTCCAGTGCAGCGAGGGCAGGCTCAGCGGCGTCTGGGGAGCCCCCGCTCCTCGAGGACTCTGCAGCAAGCGGGGCTCTCTCAGCGCCAAGAGACCTGTCGGTGTACGTGCGCTATATAAATACCCACGTAACATAACATAACATCACGGGAGCCCTGCTCACCACGCCGCCTTCCTCGCTCTTCACCCGGGGCTCCCATGAGCTCATGGGAGCCCCGCTATGGCCTGAGGCGACTTCCTGTCTCCACGGCAGGACCCGCCCACGTCCAGGCAAGGTTGCCTGACTTCCTCCTTCGGCGCTCCTCTTCCCCGGGTCGCGGCGGTGATTTCCTTCGGTGATTTCAGAGTGCGGGGTGGGCTCCCGCCACACGGCAATAACACGGAGTGGGCTCCCGCTTTTACAATAAAAGCAAAAAGAGAGGTGGGCACCCGCATTTAAAATACATCACGAAAGCGGGGTGGGCTCCCGCTCGATTTCACGGCAGGGTGGGGGAATCCCCACGCTGGGATTCCCTCTCTCTTCATGCAGCGTACCGCTGCAAAGCCCACGCGCTCCTCTCTCCTGGAAAAATATCGCGCTCACAGGGCGCAGGGAAAAGTAAAAGGTGCAGCGCTTCACAGGGCGCAAGGAACCATAGCTCCAACAGCAGAAGTCCTCAGAGATCAAGGGGGCAAGGCTGGGCCCAGGGAGGCAAGCCCTCATAGCAATTCCTCCTGGGCCCCAGCAGCAGCACGCCCAAGCAAGGTCAGGCACAGCACATTTTCATGGGGTCACAGCCCCTATACTTATACCACGTCTCTCCTTTGTCTGCAGTGCAGGGCTTGGGGGAACCAGATGCAACTGGTTCAGGGGGAATTGGAGCACTTTGTTTACCAAGCTCCTCTTCCCCTTTGTCAGGTGGGGGCTAAGTGATCAGACACACCACAGGGGGCAGAGCCAGCATTGTACAGGCTAGGCACAGACCTATTCAGGGTCAGGGGATTACTCCTCCCACTACTCCCAATGCAGCTGTCCCATTCAGCCTAGTGCTGGCTCACCCTGCCCCTCCTGGAGCCACACACACCTCCCCGCCCCTGTCACTCACAAGCCACACATGCAATTCACACATAGCACACAGAAATACCAACTTCTAAAAGTGGCATTTCTAAAATAGTCATAATAAATCTGCGCATACCATTGCGCAGCATTTATTATTACTATTTCAAACATACCAAACTTGACCACGCTGCTCCTCTCATATCAGGAATTACCACTGACACACTTATCAGGGAATCCCCAATGCATTCCTATGGGAGGGCAGGCCAATCTTACCATATATAACACAGAGGGCGCACGCACTTTACACTGGACCACAGTGCTAAAGTGCCCAGGGGCCTAAAACCACCAACACCATGTCAGAGAAAAGGCTAGGGGAAAGGCAAAAAGTTTAGGGATGACCCTGCAAAAAGGCCCAAGTCCAACACAACCCCTTCCAGCCAAAACGCAGGGTAGACCAATCACCACCTTGATGGGCTTCCCTGCCTTGGGCGATAGAACACGGACGCAGGCCCGCCACTGCAGGGACACCTTCCGGTTCTATGCCACTTTGAACCCATGTGGTTCCCTCTGTGTAAAGCTCTCAGGACCAACTAGGCTACCCCACTGGTACTCCCTAGTTGTCCTCGGCCAGGAACAGGCCCTAGACCATCCAGGCACCTCCGGTCCTTGCCAATCCACAGAGTGGGGGCAGTAACCCCTGGCACATAATAGCCATTCTCCACCCTTCCTCTCAGTGTAGTTCCAAACTGCCACTGATCCTCCAACCGGTGTTCCGCACTCTCCTCCTATGAGAGGCAACCTCAGAACACCACTCACTCACCAGTTCAGGACCTCTCTCCAGCAACTGGTCTACCAACCTGAGATCTAAACCCTCAGGCTGCACCGGGATCAGAGGCGAGGACTCCCTCCTCTGCACCCCCTTCCAGAGTACTGCACCCTCCCCTCAGGAGTGGTACCTCTAGAAGACAAACCGGTCAGGACACTGTTTACAGTTGTCCTTCCCTCAAGGTCAGACAACACCTGAACCTGGCCTCCCAACCCAGGGACGGAACCCTGTGGCTGAGCACCTGCCTGGCGCACCAGGACTTCCTTGGGACCACGCATGCACCCCCTGAGGGTGACACATAACTCATGTGTCGTGTGACAGTCTGCCTGGCGCAGATCTCCCGACCCCTGTCCATCTGACAGTGCGTGAAGATCCCCCAGGACAGAAGTGGTGTCACCATGGTCACTCCTTGGTGACTCAGCCCTTCTGGCTGGCCCCTGACCCACTGGCTCTTCCACTGGGGACTCTTTCCCCCTCTCACCCCTCCATCTGGACTTCCGCACCCTCCACTTAGGAGTGGCACTGCCAGACACCAGAACCACTGGAGCTCCATTTACAGATGCTCCAGGTTCCCTAGACACTGGGAGATCCCCCTCAAAATGACCTACCAGTACAGCCAAGGCCCCCAACCTGGTGTTCCCTTAAGGAACCCTCCAGGCCCTGAGACTGGGTTTCGGGCACCATGGGACACGCAGCCCCACACTCACTCCTTCTCCGCAGAGACAGGACGTGAGCCCCTACACCCCTCCCACTACACTGGGACCTAGCTGGGCTACTCTGAACCTCTTCCACCACGCAGGTCCGGAAGATACCCGAGCCACTCCTTTTAGGATCACTCCCAAATGCCTCTTCAGATCCTCTAACACGCAGCCAGAGGTCTGCCTCCTGTGCAGGTTCCCTGGGATCAGAGAACTCACACCCAATCGTCCAGTGCAACACAACACTCATCCACATACTCCCCCAAGACTGGTGAGACAGTTTCTTACTGCCCCTGAATCTCAACCTGTACCCCTCTTACTGGGAACTAGGTACCATCTTCCGGGCTCTGGGAATGGGACTTCCTACACTGGACTCCATATTGCTGCCACCACTGGATCCCACCCTTACTGGGGAATCCAGAAAACTCAAACTGCATTTAGGGGATAATCTACCCTCCCGAGCTAGTTTCTCCTTGCCAATTAAGTCACCACTGCAGGCCAACTCCAACAACACGCAGCATATGGGAAGTATCCTCCTTCAGATTCTCTGGTTTCTGTCCTTGGCAAGACCCCCAACTCGTAGTGCAACAAGAAAACATATTTCAAAGAAATGCTACTTAAAACAACATCAGAAACAATAATCCCCACACTTGTGATTATCTAAATGCAGAGTTTGTAGTGCAACCAGTTGTCGCTGTGATACTGTGCAAACGCAAGTCCTATCCTCACCGCTGACAACCAATGTTAGAAATGGGATTTCTGGTTGGCTAGGGCTTGCGCCAAAGCCAGGCAGAAACCACCACTCTAGTCAGGGCAAGGGAGTTACACGCTGAAGATAACCTCTGCTCACCCCCTTGGTAGCTTGGCATGAGCAGTCAGGCTTATCCCAGAGGCAATGTGTAAAGCGTTTGCGCAACACACACACAGCAGCAACACACTAGGCACACCACAAAAGGAACTCCACACAAGGTTATATATAAAAATAGCCTTTGTATTATCATAAACACATTAGAATAGTAATCACACAATATACACTGTGCCAACTGGCACTAGGCAATATTTACAGGGGATTATATACACCTGACAGGGCCGATTGGGCCACTGTCAGAACCATCACAAGCACAAATAATAAAGGTAGAACACAACCAGTAATGACTGCCGAATTAGTGTACTCAGCATTATATCCTGCAACATAAATCATATTATGCACTCAGCATCACATTAGGCGTAACCAGCATACACGCAGTATGCAATAACCTCCTAAGCATAAACACATTATGCATTAGGCCTCACCAGCATACACGCAGTATGCAATAACCTCATAAGCATAAACACATTACGCATTAAACCTCACAAGCATAAACACATTATGCAATAACCTCATAAACATAAACACATTATGCAATAACCTCATAAGCCTAAACCTCAGATTAGGGAATAACCTCCTAAACATAAACACATTAGAGGCATAAATCACGGTGCATAAATCACATTTCCTGCGCACCACATAAATCACATTAGCGCCAGGCGCCCTACCAACCTCACACTGTCCCCCTGGCCAACTGGCCTTCTCAGAGGGCTCAAATGCCCTATGTCCATAATGTCAGGGCTTGGGCTGCCAATGCAGCAGGATCCAAAAGTGCGCAATTGCGCAGACCTAAACGTTGCAGCTGACACTAATTGCTGTACAGCTGTGAAAGAAATTAGGCACTGGCACCGACTGTGCCCTGAGAGCCCGACTGGGACTCTATAAAACAAATGTGCAAAACGTTGCAGTTGGCCGCTACGGCGGCGCAACTGAGAAATAACCAAGAGGTACGGGCACCACTGTGCCCTTTGGGCCCCCAGTGGGGCTCTATCACAAAGATTACTCCCACGTTGCAGCTGTCCGCCACGGCGGTACAGCTGTGAGCCAAACAAGGAGGCACGGGCACCACTGTGCCCTTTGGGCCCCCCCCCCTGGTGGCTCCATCGACATATATGCCCACGTTGCAGCTGCCCACTGCCAGGTGGGGCAGCTGAGGGAAATGCCTTGGCACTACGGTGCCCTGGGGACCCTCGACCGGTCCCAACCATTCAAAAGAGATGCCCCACTCACCGGAGCTTGGTGCGGGCTCCTCTCATCTCCTCCAGTGCAGCGGGGGCAGGCTCGGCGGCGTCTGGGGAGCCCCCGCTCCTCGAGGACTCTGCAGCAAGCGGGGCTCTCTCAGCGCCAAGAGACCTGTCGGTGTACGTGCGCTATATAAATACCCACGTAACATAACATAACATCACGGGAGCCCTGCTCACCACGCCGCCTTCCTCGCTCTTCACCTGGGGCTCCCACCAGCTCAAGGGAGCCCCGCTATGGCCTGAGGCGACTTCCTGTCTCCACGGCAGGACCCGCCCACGTCCAGGCAAGGTTGCCTGACTTCCTCCTTCGGCGCTCCTCTTCCCCGGGTCGCGGCGGTGATTTCCTTCGGTGATTTCAGAGTGCGGGGTGGGCTCCCGCCACACAACAATAACACGGGGTGGGCTCCCGCTTTTACAATAAAAGCAAAAAGAGAGGTGGGCACCCGCATTTAAAATACATCACGAAAGCGGGGTGGGCTCCCGCTCGATTTCACGGCAGGGTGGGGGAATCCCCACGCTGGGATTCCCTCTCTCTTCATGCAGCGTACCGCTGCAAAGCCCACGCGCTCCTCTCTCCTGGAAAAATATCGCGCACACAGGGCGCAGGGAAAAGTAAAAGGTGCAGCGCTTCACAGGGCGCAAGGAACCATAGCTCCAACAGCAGAAGTCCTCAGAGATCAAGGGGGCAAGGTTGGGCCCAGGGAGGCAAGCCCTCATGGCAATTCCTCCTGGGCCCCAGCAGCAGCACGCCCAAGCAAGGTCAGGCACAGCACATTTTCATGGGGTCACAGCCCCTATACTTATACCACGTCTCTCCTTTGTCTGCAGTGCAGGGCTTGGGGGAACCAGATGCAACTGGTTCAGGGGGAATTGGAGCACTTTGTTTACCAAGCTCCTCTTCCCCTTTGTCAGGTGGGGGCTAAGTGATCAGACACACCACAGGGGGCAGAGCCAGCATTGTACAGGCTAGGCACAGACCTATTCAGGGTCAGGGGATTACTCCTCCCACTACTCCCAATGCAGCTGTCCCATTCAGCCTAGTGCTGGCTCACCCTGCCCCTCCTGGAGCCACACACACCTCCCCGCCCCTGTCACTCACAAGCCACACATGCAATTCACACATAGCACACAGAAATACCAACTTCTAAAAGTGGCATTTCTAAAATAGTCATAATAAATCTGCGCATACCATTGCGCAGCATTTATTATTACTATTTCAAACATACCAAACTTGACCACGCTGCTCCTCTCATATCAGGAATTACCACTGACACACTTATCAGGGAATCCCCAATGCATTCCTATGGGAGGGCAGGCCAATCTTACCATATATAACACAGGGGGCGCACGCACTTTACACTGGACCACAGTGCTAAAGTGCCCAGGGGCCTAAAACCACCAACACCATGTCAGAGAAAAGGCTAGGGGAAAGGCAAAAAGTTTAGGGATGACCCTGCAAAAAGGCCCAAGTCCAACACAACCCCCTTCCAGCCAAAACGCAGGGTAGACCAATCACCACCTTGATGGGCTTCCCTGCCTTGGGCGATAGAACACGGACGCAGGCCCGCCACTGCAGGGACACCTTCCGGTTCTATGCCACTTTGAACCCATGTGGTTCCCTCTGTGTAAAAGCTCTCAGGACCAACTAGGCTACCCCACTGGTACTCCCTAGTTGTCCTCGGCCAGGAACAGGCCCTAGACCATCCAGGCACCTCCGGTCCTTGCCAATCCACAGAGTGGGGGCAGTAACCCCTGGCACATAATAGCCATTCTCCACCCTTCCTCTCAGTGTAGTTCCAAACTGCCACTGATCCTCCAACCGGTGTTCCGCACTCTCCTCCTATGAGAGGCAACCTCAGAACACCACTCACTCACCAGTTCAGGACCTCTCTCCAGCAACTGGTCTACCAACCTGAGATCTAAACCCTCAGGCTGCACCGGGATCAGAGGCGAGGACTCCCTCCTCTGCACCCCCTTCCAGAGTACTGCACCCTCCCCTCAGGAGTGGTACCTCTAGAAGACAAACCGGTCAGGACACTGTTTACAGTTGTCCTTCCCTCAAGGTCAGACAACACCTGAACCTGGCCTCCCAACCCAGGGACGGAACCCTGTGGCTGAGCACCTGCCTGGCGCACCAGGACTTCCTTGGGAGCACGCATGCACCCCTGAGGGTGACACATAACTCATGTGTCGTGTGACAGTCTGCCTGGCGCAGATCTCCCGACCCCTGTCCATCTGACAGTGCGTGAAGATCCCCCAGGACAGAAGTGGTGTCACCATGGTCACTCCTTGGTGACTCAGCCCTTCTGGCTGGCCCCTGACCCACTGGCTCTTCCACTGGGGACTCTTTCCCCTCTCACCCCTCCATCTGGACTTCCGCACCCTCCACTTAGGAGTGGCACTGCCAGACACCAGAACCACTGGAGCTCCATTTACAGATGCTCCAGGTTCCCTAGACACTGGGAGATCCCCCTCAAAATGACCTACCAGTACAGCCAAGGCCCCCAACCTGGTGTTCCCTTAAGGAACCCTCCAGGCCCTGAGACTGGGTTTCGGGCACCATGGGACACGCAGCCCCACACTCACTCCTTCTCCGCAGAGACAGGAAGTGAGCCCCTACACCCCTCCCACTACACTGGGACCTAGCTGGGCTACTCTGAACCTCTTCCACCACGCAGGTCCGGAAGATACCCGAGCCACTCCTTTTAGGATCACTCCCAAATGCCTCTTCAGATCCTCTAACAAGCAGCCAGAGGTCTGCCTCCTGTGCAGGTTCCCTGGGATCAGAGAACTCACACCCAATCGTCCAGTGCAACACAACACTCATCCACATACTCCCCCAAGACTGGTGAGACAGTTTCTTACTGCCCCTGAATCTCAACCTGTACCCTCTTACTGGGAACTAGGTACCATCTTCCGGGCTCTGGGAATGGGACTTCCTACACTGGACTCCATATTGTTGCCACCACTGGATCCCACCCTTACTGGGGAATCCAGAAAACTCAAACTGCATTTAGGGGATAATCTACCCTCCCGAGCTAGTTTCTCCTTGCCAATTAAGTCACCACTGCAGGCCAACTCCAACAACACGCAGAATATGGGAAGTATCCTCCTTCAGATTCTCTGGTTTCTGTCCTTGGCAAGACCCCCAACTCGTAGTGCAACAAGAAAACATATTTCAAAGAAATGCTACTTAAAACAACATCAGAAACAATAATCCCCACACTTGTGATTATCTAAATGCAGAGTTTGTAGTGCAACCAGTTGTCGCTGTGGTACTGTGCAAACGCAAGTCCTATCCTCACCGCTGACAACCAATGTTAGAAATGGGATTTCTGGTTGGCTAGGGCTTGCGCCAAAGCCAGGCAGAAACCACCACTCTAGTCAGGGCAAGGGAGTTACACGCTGAAGATAACCTCTGCTCACCCCCTTGGTAGCTTGGCATGAGCAGTCAGGCTTATCCCAGAGGCAATGTGTAAAGCGTTTGCGCAACACACACACAGCAGCAACACACTAGGCACACCACAAAAGGAACTCCACACAAGGTTATATATAAAAATAGCCTTTGTATTATCATAAACACATTAGAATAGTAATCACACAATATACACTGTGCCAACTGGCACTAGGCAATATTTACAGGGGATTATATACACCTGACAGGGCCGATTGGGCCACTGTCAGAACCATCACAAGCACAAATAATAAAGGTAGAACACAACCAGTAATGACTGCCGAATTAGTGTACTCAGCATTATATCCTGCAACATAAATCATATTATGCACTCAGCATCACATTAGGCGTAACCAGCATACACGCAGTATGCAATAACCTCCTAAGCATAAACACATTACGCATTAGGCCTCACCAGCATACACGCAGTATGCAATAACCTCATAAGCATAAACACATTACGCATTAAACCTCACAAGCATAAACACATTATGCAATAACCTCATAAACATAAACACATTATGCAATAACCTCATAAGCCTAAACCTCAGATTAGGGAATAACCTCCTAAACATAAACACATTAGAGGCATAAATCACGGTGCATAAATCACATTTCCTGCGCACCACATAAATCACATTAGCGCCTGGCGCCCTACCAACCTCACACTGTCCCCCTGGCCAACTGGCCTTCTCAGAGGGCTCAAATGCCCTATGTCCATAATGTCAGGGCTTGGGCTGCCAATGCAGCAGGATCCAAAAGTGCGCAATTGCGCAGACCTAAACGTTGCAGCTGACACTAATTGCTGTACAGCTGTGAAAGAAATTAGGCACTGGCACCGACTGTGCCCTGACAGCCCGACTGGGACTCTATAAAACAAATGCGCAAAACGTTGCAGTTGCCCACTATGGCGGCGCAACTGAGAAATAACCAAGAGGTACAGGCACCACTGTGCCCTTTGGGCCCCCACTGGGGCTCTATCACAAAGATTACTCCCACGTTGCAGCTGTCCGCCACGGCGGTACAGCTGTGAGCCAAACAAGGAGGCACGGGCACCACTGTGCCCTTTGGGCCCCCTGGGGGCTCCATCGACATATATGCCCACGTTGCAGCTGCCCACTGCCAGGTGGGGCAGCTATGGGAAATGCCTTGGCACTACGGTGCCCTGGGGACCCTCGACCGGTCCCAACCATTCAAAAGAGAGGCCCCACTCACCAGAGCTTGGTGCGGGCTCCTCTCATCTCCTCCAGTGCAGCGAGGGCAGGCTCAGCGGCGTCTGGGGAGCCCCCGCTCCTCGAGGACTCTGCAGCAAGCGGGGCTCTCTCAGCGCCAAGAGACCTGTCGGTGTACGTGCGCTATATAAATACCCACGTAACATAACATAACATCACGGGAGCCCTGCTCACCACGCCGCCTTCCTCGCTCTTCACCCGGGGCTCCCATGAGCTCATGGGAGCCCCGCTATGGCCTGAGGCGACTTCCTGTCTCCACGGCAGGACCCGCCCACGTCCAGGCAAGGTTGCCTGACTTCCTCCTTCGGCGCTCCTCTTCCCCGGGTCGCGGCGGTGATTTCCTTCGGTGATTTCAGAGTGCGGGGTGGGCTCCCGCCACACGGCAATAACACGGAGTGGGCTCCCGCTTTTACAATAAAAGCAAAAAGAGAGGTGGGCACCCGCATTTAAAATACATCACGAAAGCGGGGTGGGCTCCCGCTCGATTTCACGGCAGGGTGGGGGAATCCCCACGCTGGGATTCCCTCTCTCTTCATGCAGCGTACCGCTGCAAAGCCCACGCGCTCCTCTCTCCTGGAAAAATATCGCGCTCACAGGGCGCAGGGAAAAGTAAAAGGTGCAGCGCTTCACAGGGCGCAAGGAACCATAGCTCCAACAGCAGAAGTCCTCAGAGATCAAGGGGCAAGGCTGGGCCCAGGGAGGCAAGCCCTCATAGCAATTCCTCCTGGGCCCCAGCAGCAGCACGCCCAAGCAAGGTCAGGCACAGCACATTTTCATGGGGTCACAGCCCCTATACTTATACCACGTCTCTCCTTTGTCTGCAGTGCAGGGCTTGGGGGAACCAGATGCAACTGGTTCAGGGGGAATTGGAGCACTTTGTTTACCAAGCTCCTCTTCCCCTTTGTCAGGTGGGGGCTAAGTGATCAGACACACCACAGGGGGCAGAGCCAGCATTGTACAGGCTAGGCACAGACCTATTCAGGGTCAGGGGATTACTCCTCCCACTACTCCCAATGCAGCTGTCCCATTCAGCCTAGTGCTGGCTCACCCTGCCCCTCCTGGAGCCACACACACCTCCCCGCCCCTGTCACTCACAAGCCACACATGCAATTCACACATAGCACACAGAAATACCAACTTCTAAAAGTGGCATTTCTAAAATAGTCATAATAAATCTGCGCATACCATTGCGCAGCATTTATTATTACTATTTCAAACATACCAAACTTGACCACGCTGCTCCTCTCATATCAGGAATTACCACTGACACACTTATCAGGGAATCCCCAATGCATTCCTATGGGAGGGCAGGCCAATCTTACCATATATAACACAGAGGGCGCACGCACTTTACACTGGACCACAGTGCTAAAGTGCCCAGGGGCCTAAAACCACCAACACCATGTCAGAGAAAAGGCTAGGGGAAAGGCAAAAAGTTTAGGGATGACCCTGCAAAAAGGCCCAAGTCCAACACAACCCCTTCCAGCCAAAACGCAGGGTAGACCAATCACCACCTTGATGGGCTTCCCTGCCTTGGGCGATAGAACACGGACGCAGGCCCGCCACTGCAGGGACACCTTCCGGTTCTATGCCACTTTGAACCCATGTGGTTCCCTCTGTGTAAAAGCTCTCAGGACCAACTAGGCTACCCCACTGGTACTCCCTAGTTGTCCTCGGCCAGGAACAGGCCCTAGACCATCCAGGCACCTCCGGTCCTTGCCAATCCACAGAGTGGGGGCAGTAACCCCTGGCACATAATAGCCATTCTCCACCCTTCCTCTCAGTGTAGTTCCAAACTGCCACTGATCCTCCAACCGGTGTTCCGCACTCTCCTCCTATGAGAGGCAACCTCAGAACACCACTCACTCACCAGTTCAGGACCTCTCTCCAGCAACTGGTCTACCAACCTGAGATCTAAACCCTCAGGCTGCACCGGGATCAGAGGCGAGGACTCCCTCCTCTGCACCCCCTTCCAGAGTACTGCACCCTCCCCTCAGGAGTGGTACCTCTAGAAGACAAACCGGTCAGGACACTGTTTACAGTTGTCCTTCCCTCAAGGTCAGACAACACCTGAACCTGGCCTCCCAACCCAGGGACGGAACCCTGTGGCTGAGCACCTGCCTGGCGCACCAGGACTTCCTTGGGAGCACGCATGCACCCCCTGAGGGTGACACATAACTCATGTGTCGTGTGACAGTCTGCCTGGCGCAGATCTCCCGACCCCTGTCCATCTGACAGTGCGTGAAGATCCCCCAGGACAGAAGTGGTGTCACCATGGTCACTCCTTGGTGACTCAGCCCTTCTGGCTGGCCCCTGACCCACTGGCTCTTCCACTGGGGACTCTTTCCCCTCTCACCCCTCCATCTGGACTTCCGCACCCTCCACTTAGGAGTGGCACTGCCAGACACCAGAACCACTGGAGCTCCATTTACAGATGCTCCAGGTTCCCTAGACACTGGGAGATCCCCCCTCAAAATGACCTACCAGTACAGCCAAGGCCCCCAACCTGGTGTTCCCTTAAGGAACCCTCCAGGCCCTGAGACTGGGTTTCGGGCACCATGGGACACACAGCCCCACACTCACTCCTTCTCCGCAGAGACAGGACGTGAGCCCCTACACCCCTCCCACTACACTGGGACCTAGCTGGGCTACTCTGAACCTCTTCCACCACGCAGGTCCGGAAGATACCCGAGCCACTCCTTTTAGGATCACTCCCAAATGCCTCTTCAGATCCTCTAACACGCAGCCAGAGGTCTGCCTCCTGTGCAGGTTCCCTGGGATCAGAGAACTCACACCCAATCGTCCAGTGCAACACAACACTCATCCACATACTCCCCCAAGACTGGTGAGACAGTTTCTTACTGCCCCTGAATCTCAACCTGTACCCCTCTTACTGGGAACTAGGTACCATCTTCCGGGCTCTGGGAATGGGACTTCCTACACTGGACTCCATATTGCTGCCACCACTGGATCCCACCCTTACTGGGGAATCCAGAAAACTCAAACTGCATTTAGGGGATAATCTACCCTCCCGAGCTAGTTTCTCCTTGCCAATTAAGTCACCACTGCAGGCCAACTCCAACAACACGCAGCATATGGGAAGTATCCTCCTTCAGATTCTCTGGTTTCTGTCCTTGGCAAGACCCCCAACTCGTAGTGCAACAAGAAAACATATTTCAAAGAAATGCTACTTAAAACAACATCAGAAACAATAATCCCCACACTTGTGATTATCTAAATGCAGAGTTTGTAGTGCAACCAGTTGTCGCTGTGGTACTGTGCAAACGCAAGTCCTATCCTCACCGCTGACAACCAATGTTAGAAATGGGATTTCTGGTTGGCTAGGGCTTGCGCCAAAGCCAGGCAGAAACCACCACTCTAGTCAGGGCAAGGGAGTTACACGCTGAAGATAACCTCTGCTCACCCCCTTGGTAGCTTGGCATGAGCAGTCAGGCTTATCCCAGAGGCAATGTGTAAAGCGTTTGCGCAACACACACACAGCAGCAACACACTAGGCACACCACAAAAGGAACTCCACACAAGGTTATATATAAAAATAGCCTTTGTATTATCATAAACACATTAGAATAGTAATCACACAATATACACTGTGCCAACTGGCACTAGGCAATATTTACAGGGGATTATATACACCTGACAGGGCCGATTGGGCCACTGTCAGAACCATCACAAGCACAAATAATAAAGGTAGAACACAACCAGTAATGACTGCCGAATTAGTGTACTCAGCATTATATCCTGCAACATAAATCATATTATGCACTCAGCATCACATTAGGCGTAACCAGCATACACGCAGTATGCAATAACCTCATAAGCATAAACACATTATGCATTAGGCCTCACCAGCATAAACACATTATGCAATAACCTCATAAACATAAACACATTATGCAATAACCCCATAAGCCTAAACCTCAGATTAGGGAATAACCTCCTAAACATAAACACATTAGAGGCATAAATCACGGTGCATAAATCACATTTCCTGCGCACCACATAAATCACATTAGCGCCAGGCGCCCTACCAACCTCACACTGTCCCCCTGGCCAACTGGCCTTCTCAGAGGGCTCAAATGCCCTATGTCCATAATGTCAGGGCTTGGGCTGCCAATGCAGCAGGATCCAAAAGTGCGCAATTGCGCAGACCTAAACGTTGCAGCTGACACTAATTGCTGTACAGCTGTGAAAGAAATTAGGCACTGGCACCGACTGTGCCCTGAGAGCCCGACTGGGACTCTATAAAACAAATGTGCAAAACGTTGCAGTTGGCCGCTACGGCGGCGCAACTGAGAAATAACCAAGAGGTACGGGCACCACTGTGCCCTTTGGGCCCCCAGTGGGGCTCTATCACAAAGATTACTCCCACGTTGCAGCTGTCCGCCACGGCGGTACAGCTGTGAGCCAAACAAGGAGGCACGGGCACCACTGTGCCCTTTGGGCCCCCCTGGTGGCTCCATCGACATATATGCCCACGTTGCAGCTGCCCACTGCCAGGTGGGGCAGCTGAGGGAAATGCCTTGGCACTACGGTGCCCTGGGGACCCTCGACCGGTCCCAACCATTCAAAAGAGATGCCCCACTCACCGGAGCTTGGTGCGGGCTCCTCTCATCTCCTCCAGTGCAGCGGGGGCAGGCTCGGCGGCGTCTGGGGAGCCCCCGCTCCTCGAGGACTCTGCAGCAAGCGGGGCTCTCTCACGATCACGGGAGCCCTGCTCACCATGCCGCCTTCCTCGCTTTTCACCCGGGGCTCCCACCAGCTCAAGTGAGCCCCGCTATGGCCTGAGGCGACTTCCTGTCTCCACGGCAGGACCCGCCCACGTCCAGGCAAGGTTGCCTCACTTCCTCCTTCGGCGCTCCTCTTCCCCGGGTCGCGGCAGTGATTTCCTTCGGCGATTTCAGAGTGCGGGGTGGGCTCCCACCAAACGGCAATAACGCGGGGTAGGCTCCCGCTTTTAAAAATAAAAGCAAAAAGCGGGGTGGGCACCCGCATTTAAAATACATCACGAAAGCGGGGTGGGCTCCCGCTCGATTTCACGGCAGGGTGGGGGAAACCCCACGCCGGGATTCCCTCTCTCTTCATGCAGCGCAGCGCTGCAAAGCCTACGCGCTCCTCTCTCCTGGAAAAATATCGCGCTCACAGGGCGCAGAGAAAAGTAAAAGGTGCAGCGCTTCACTGGGCGCAAGGAACCATAGCAGAAGTCCTCAGAGATCAAGGGGGCAAGGCTGGGCCCAGGGAGGCAAGCCCTCATGGCGATTCCTCCTGGGCCCCAGCAGCAGCACGCCCCAGCAAGGTCAGGCACAGCACATTTTCATGGGGTCACAGCCCCTATACTTATACCACATCTCTCCTTTGTCTGCAGTGCAGGGCTTGGGGGAACCAGATGCAACTGGTTCAGGGGGGAATTGGAGCACTTTGTTTACCAAGCTCCTCTTCCCCTTTGTCAGGTGGGGGCTAGGTGATCAGACACACCACAGGGGGCGGAGCCAGTATTGTACAGGCTAGGCACAGACCTATTCAGGGTCAGGGGATTACTCCTCCCACTACTCCCAAAGCAGATGTCCCATTCAGCCTAGTGCTGGCTCACCCTGCCCCTCCTGGAGCCACACACACCTCCCCGCCCCTGTCACTCACAAGCCACACATGCAATTCACATCAGGCAGGCAGACACATAGCACACAGAAATACCAACTTCTAAAAGTGGCATTTCTAAAATAGTCATAATAAATCTGCGCACACCATTGTGCAGCATTTATTATTACTATTTCAAACATACCAAACTTGGCCACGCTGCTCCTCTCATATCAGGAATTACCAATGACACACTTATCAGGGCATCCCCAATGCATTCCTATGGGAGGGCAGGCCAATCTTACCATATATAACACAGAGAGCGCACGCACTTTACACTGGACCACAGTGCTAAAGTGCCCAGAGGCCTAAAACCACCAACACCATGTCAGAGAAAAGGCTAGGGGAAAGGCAAAACGTTTAGGGATGACCCTGCAAAAAGGGCCAAGTCCAACAACCTTCGAATGGATCCCCCTTGAACACAGAAAGACCGTCACTCACGCCCTGGTCACCAGCAGAGTCGACTACGGCAAAGCACTCTACGCCGGAATAAACAAAAACCTCACCCGCAAGCTACAGAACATCCAGAACGCCGCTGCAAGACTGGTTCTCAACCTGCCAAGACACTGCCACATCTCCCAGCACCTGCGCACACTCCACTGGCTCCCCATCAAGGCTAGAGTCACCGTCAAGATGCTCACCCATGCACACAAGGCCCTCCACGACACCGGACCAGCATACCTGAACAGCCGACTCAAATTCCACGCACCCCAAAGGACCCTACGATCAGCCTAGCTCTCCTACGCCGTGGTGCCCCGCACCAGAAAGACCAGATCGGGTGGCCACTCCTTCTCCTTCCTCGCGGCCAGAGCCTGGAACGCCCTTCCGCTCCACCTCAGACAGACAACATCGCTCCCCATCTTCGCAAGAAACCTCAAAACCTGGCTCTTCGACAGACCCCCTCCTTGATGGACTGGAACCTGCACCCCCCCCACCCCCAGCGCCTTGAGACCTTTATGGGTGAGTAGTCGCGCTCAACAAACGCCTGATTGATTGATTGATTAAGTGGGTGGCACAGTGAAAATACTGCATCCACTTGTAGCATATACTTTGTAAGCCCTCTGTACATGCAGTACCAGGCACTTATAAGTAAATTATAGGTGCCAATTAGGTGTATGCCAATTTTACCATGTTTAAAGGGTGATCGCAAGCACTTTACACTGGTTAGCAGGAGTAAGGTGTGCAGCGTTCTATGGGCAACAAAAATACGTTCATCAAAAGAAGGCAAAAATCTGGGGTGATTCTGCCAGAAAGGCAAATTTACAACATTTACATACTTGTGAGATGGCAATTGTTAGTGAAATGGTGAAGGAAATTATCTAAAAGCCCACCGTGAGGCCACAAGTTCTCTGTTCCCCCAGTGATGCCCTTCCTTTCTTAGTCTTCTTTAGTGTTGGCGATCGCAGTTGAGACCCTTGGAAGATGGTACAGATTCCTGGGATATGTGACTGAAGCAAGGTACATTACACACTTTGGGACCACCATCTGTGGAGGAGTCTAGGCAAGGCAATAAATAGACAGAGCAGCATCCTGGACCCCAAGCCACTGAAGAAGGGACAGCCAGGGAGAGCTGGGAAGCCAGATATGGTGCAGGCCACACACACGTAAATACCAAGGGGCAGATTTACAAGCCCCTTGCGCCACTTTAGCGCCGCCGTTGCGTCACTTCTGTGACGCAACGGCGGCGTGAAGCCAGCGCCATGCTGTGGGGTATTTACAACGTGACGCATCTAGGGAGATGCGTCACGTTGTAAAGCCCTGCGCCACATGAAACCTGCGTCAGGTTTCATGTGGGCGTTCCGGAGCAGGGGGGGGCGTTCCGGCGCAGTTGCGTCGCGCCCGCGACACAACTCCAGCACTGCGCCAACATTACGACGGCAGATGCGACACGCATCTGCATTTCCTTGCGCCATGATGCGCCGCATTGTAAATGCGGCGCATCAGTGGTGGCGCAAGGATGGTGATGCGTGTCGTAAGTTTCCTGGCGCATCCCTGCTGATTTGCAGGGATGCGCCAGGAATTGTAAATCTGCCCCCAAGTGAATATATACCATACACACCAACTGAAACCAATACACTGTACATCATTCACCAACAACCAGTTCCAGGAAGTATGCAAGATAATAGAGACATTCTACTTCATAGCTATTCAGAATATGTTAAATCGCCATACATGTGCAAATGGATGAAGACAAAACCAGCTGCAACGGTTCAACTGAAGTTTAACAAAGGGTCCTATTAAAGGGTAACACCTTTTTATTTCATACCGAGGGCTTTTGCCCTATGACCTGAAGAAGGCTTTTTCGGTGTAGTTGAGGCTTAAAGCTGTTTGGGTGTTTCCTATGGTGCCTGTGTGCTCATCTACGACCTACCTGTGCTGCTGCAGGGTCGGCTCCTGAGCTCCGGAGGCTCACTCTGACACAGAGTCACGAGACAGCTCTATGTGGAGGTTCCAGGGCCGTCACAAGAGGAGACCCCCCCCCGTCTCTGCTCTTTACAGAACCCGCGCTGCCACTGCCAAGTGTGTTTATAAATCACAAAAGAAGACCCAGTCTGCCTTGATGAAGCGGGTAACAGAAGGTTAAAGTAACAACGTGTGGGCTCGGGTAAAATGCGCGCACTGTAGTGGTTACATAGATCTACCCTAACGTCAGCCCTTCGTCTACAGCATCGAACACAAGGTGATGGAGTTTGTGTAATAAGATCCCGTTCATACACTGGTTCACGCGCTCACTCGCTTACGCGGTCTCGCTCAGACACGACATCACCCAGGAACAACAGAATCGAATGCTCGTTAATCTTACACAATATTCGGATTAAATCCGCCAGGCAGGTGGCATCGGCAAAAGGGTTTAAGAACACGTTACAAAGAAACAGTAATTGATCAAATAAATGGTTTGCTCTCTTTACTTTTGCTTTAAGTAAGGCGGTACCGCCACCTAGTGGATTGCATTAGCCATTTGGCATTTTATGTAGAGAGCATCAGAAAACGACCTTTTGCAAAACCAATAGGTCTGGCATTGGCCATTATTAGCCTATTGGCTTTGTCAATGCTTGTTTTGTCATGATTTTCGTAGAAATGTTGTTGGTGGTGGAGCTGCTGGGCTCCCACCAATGTATCAAAAACTATTGGCTAAAAGAAAACCTATTTTTGGGCATCAAAAAACAAACTTTGGCATTGTAGTCCCTAGGAACCTGCGGGAACCACTCTTTGTGTCAATGTGTTCCTTGTAACAAAAAGCAGCATGCCCTCACTCAAAGTGAAGTAAGCCAACAGCTGAAGTGGGCCTACCCATTGCCCCATGCTGTTTACTGTAGTGGGCGGAAGAGAGATGTAAATGACACAACAATAGACCAGGGCAGCTGACTTCGGAGCACAGGGTTCACGGTTCGATCCCCGGCTCCGGCGGCAGCTCAGCTCAGCACCATGTGACTCTGGGCAATAGCTCACTTAATTTCCACGACGGCCCCCAGCGCCTTGAGACCCGTAAGGGTGAGTAGCTGCGCTATATAAAAACGGACTTACATTTTTTTTTTTTTTACATTTTACCGATTGATGAAGAGAGCTGGAAAAAAGCTCATAAAAGTAAGTACATATCATTTTTGCAAAATGTCAATGCTAGCGCCAAATATAAAAGCATCATATGCCTTAACAGAAACATATTAGGTTGTTGAAACCTTAAACAAAAATGTGTCATCTGTCATTGTTAACGCATTGATAAACACTCTTGTAATTGTGATTGTGTTTATATAGCGCTTAATATCCCTGATGAGGCGTAAAAGCACTTTATGGTGACTAGCACAGTACTCCAGACCCAACAGGGATTAGTAGTGGATTAGTATATGGAAATATAAATGGTTAGTTTGAGCGATGAACATGTGAGCCTGTTAGTTGGATTGAATAGGATAAAAGAGGGACAGACGAGGGAAGAGTCTACAAAGGGTTGTTAGGGAGCTCACAGAAGTAAAATGAGGTTTGGGATGAGTCAAAGGAGGCATAGAGGAGGGAAGAGTCTACAAAGTGTTATTTGGGAGATCATAGCAGTACAATGAGGTTTGGGATGAGTAGAGAATATATTGAGAGAGGTATAGGATGAGACAAAGAGTAGTGCACTGGAGACGGTTGATGGCTTTTTTTTACAATAGGAGTAAATTAATATATAGATACTTACCTACATAGAAAGGTATATATTTACCCCAACATTTCAATAGTGAAGCATTTATAGATACAATTGTTATGCCATATTTATATAGTGAGTGGGCTGTTGACTGTGTGTCCCTGTAGAAGGTGTAGAGCCTGTTTCCCACTGGAATTAATGACACAGCAGCCCCAGAAAATCTTTGAAATTGGATGCATTTGATCATTTAAATGTACCAGCCAGCATGGTAACTGCTCATGACTTCCTCGTAAAAGTCAGAAGTTTGCTTATTTTCATTTTTTGAGCAAGCGTGGCCGCGATGGACACTTTGGTAATCCACATACGCTATCTAGTTAACTTCAACACATCAGCTGTTCGCTATGGATGCTTTCCCTTTTTAAACTGTAAGAATTAATAGCTCATTATCACTTTATTTCATTGTGATCATTTTCTCTCATTTTACTTATTCCACTTTCTCCTTTTTACTAAATTAGTTTGGGAATTTTGCTGTTAGAAATATTCGCTTTTTTATTTATTTATTTAGGGCAGCAAAAATACTTAACAGGCTTTCTCTGAGGCTTAAACCAGCTACCAGGTGTGACCCCAGGATTCCCCATTAAAGCCTCCTTTTATCTAAAAAAGAAACTGGATTGCTAATATAATGGGCATTCTCTCTCAAATTAATAATCCAGTTACATATACATCTTCTCCATATATAGTAAATCGAGTATTTTGTCTCCATATATGTCTCTAGCCTATTCCAGGACAAGGGTTTCCGGTTACATACCTTTGCAAGCTTGTCAATGAGTGATCCCTATTGAGGGCAACCAGACAACTACCCCCTTCCTCTTAAGAATTTTCAGAGCATTCTCCATCTGCAAGAGAAGCTTTTCACCCCCTTCTATATTTGCATTAAATAACCCAACTCTTACCTCATTTGATTTCTTATTGCTTGTGTTTTATGATATTGTATTTTTGTTTCTTCTTGATGTGTCCCCCAGTATAAAAATAAAATCATTGGAACCCCGCAGAATTTTTCACTATTATTCTATTAAGCTGGAAATGCTTTAATATGTTTAGACTTATGGAAACATTACAGTTAAGTTCTGTTAAACATTTTAAAAATGCAATCAAATATAAGATTGCCAGACATACTAATCTGGTTAGCTAGGCCTTATTAACGTGCAAAAATATCCACAGTGTCATTATCCGAAATGAGGGCAGGGAGGTTTGAAGAAAATTTGAAGACCCTTCCCTTTTGACACATACTCCCAGTCATGTATAAATGACAAAAGATGTTAGCAATTGCCAATTACAGAGTGGCTTACTGCTGATCATGTATTTTTCAGCTTAAAACAAAGCACTGTTATCAGCATGATGATTCTTTTAACCACTTATGTCTTTTACACATCAGGGAGTGAGCAGCACAGGCGTAACTAGAGATTTGTAACGTATACTGCGAGGGACCCTGCGACCCACAGTTGATTCGCGAAGGATCAGGCAAAATTGGGCCAGACTTGTGACGTTAATAGAGCTCTGATGAGCCCATCTCTCCTGACTATACAGCGTGACTCTCCTTGCTGTTGGCTAGATTAGGTGCTCCTCTCAGTTAGTCCTGATGAAGACCCCAACCTAAGGAGTGAACCACCTTAATTTCTAAGGGGTCGAAACGTTGACCACAACTACCCATTATACAAGCCCAGACAACAGAAATTGAATACTAGTGTCTTCTTAGGCTATGTATTGTCATTTGAACAGTTGACCTATGATAGGCCGGAAAGGTCTCACTATGTGAATCTGATGCATTTATGTCACACTACCTCTCCCCTGTCATTTACCCTCACTGACTCACTTTGACCCAGAACACCTCCACCCTTCCCTTCCCCATTCCAGAGCACCGTTATTTTACAACTGTATGATTCTAGATGTAAGAGCAACTGGTTTGCCTAACTGAAGTGTTTAATGCTTTGAAACTATATTGCATTAATTACAGATCATATCAATGCTTTGAAAATAAATTGCATTTACCGCTGATTGTACAAAATTAGTGTCGTGTTTGCTACATGTTCTTTTGTATTGTTTAATGGTTGCTACCGTGATCAACTGTTCTTTGTACTGTGATTCTTTTAACCACAGCATGGAGCCCACCCCCTGAGTCTGAAGACCCCTGCCCCAGGGTCTAAAGCATCTTGTTGCACACAGGGGCATATTATCACTTGTCACATGAAGACAAGCTTTGCTTCCTGGCCTCGGCTTTGCTTCTCACACCAAGAGTGCATTTACAAGGAAATGAAATCTAACAAGCTGCACTTGCCGTTTGATAATCTATTTAAGGTTGATGTAAAAGTGATGTAGCCGCAGGGCGCTAGATTGTGCCCAACACTCTAGAACAATTCAGATTGTCGGCGCTTGCTCAGACTTAGCATTGCCACTCTTGGGTCCCATATGCAGGGGTTACCAGCTCAACACCATTAAAATACTGTCATTTAAAAGAGGTCAAATTGTCAGCCTCTAGGGAAGGTTTGTCCAGTTTGGCCCACAGAAGCCAGATTTTCAAGGAAATCCATAAGTGATACAATTCCTTCCAATAAACCTAAACACGTATCATTTGCATAGACTGTCATGGATCTGTCTCTCAAAAACCAATGTTTGACAACCGTGATCTGGCGCAGTCCAGACTATATCACAGAAACAAGCACCATCTGGGACTTTCCAGACGGTATCATATACATTGTTATCTACCGCTCTTCAATGGCGGACATTCTACAGAGAGATGCAGCTTGTATGGTACGTAAGATGTTCTACTGAACCTGTCTAACTTGCATTGACTCTCTAGTCAACATTCTAGCAGAAGCAGACTCTGTGCACTATTTGTGCGCTAATTCTGAAGGACCCTACTTTCTCACAGCAGCATTCGTTCAGCCGTACAGGTTTGTTACCTCTAGAACTCCTTTGCGCCAGATATTTTAAAAAACGCCCTTCCATAAAACTAAACTAAAGGTAATATTGCATACCGACCTGACAAAATAACAGAGTCCATAGCTGTTGTAGTTGTGTGCCCCATGGACACACTTGCGACATTAGGTGTACAAATGTCACCCATAAGGACAAAGAGACCACAGCTGTGGTGGTTGGATGTTCTATAAAAACCATTATGCTCTTGGGAGCACACCCTTCACCCAGTAGCAAAACCAGACCACCTCCATCATCGGTGTGTGCCCTATAAAAACCGTTGTACCCTTGGGTGAACACCTTTCACCCAACAGCACAGAGACCACGGCCCGGGTGGTTGTGTGTCCTATAAAAACCTTTCTGCTAATGGATGGACATCCATCACCCAACAGTGGCGAGACCACGGCCATGGTTGTTGTGTGCCCTATGAAAACCATTGTGATATTGGGTGGAGATAAATCACCCAACAGCACAGAGACCATGGCTGTGGTGGTTGTGTGCCCTATGAAAACCGTTGTATTACTGGGTGGACACAAGTCACCAGGGGTGTAAAGCAAGTCCCTGCAATATAGGGGGACCCCCAAACCTTCAGGTGGCCCCCAACTCTTTGAGGGGGTCTCCATTAAGACCAAGGTCAATAATATTTGTTGGATATGGGCGATCAAGGGCCCCCATCACGTTCTGCAGGGAGGCCTCATCATTTTGCATTACGCAACAACACAGAGACCACAGCCATGCTGGTTGTGTGCACTACAAACATCCTTCACCTACTAGCTGCATATCCGTCACCCAGAGCAGAAAAAGACCCCGCCTTGCTGGCTGCAAACCACGAAAAGGCAAATAATCTAAACACCACTGACATTGGAAAAGTCACAACCATCTATAACTCTCGACATTCTCGTCATCATCTGCGAAAAAGGGCGTGCGGCGAAACACGGTTGTCTGCAGACAGATTACTTTTTCTATTTACGGGTTACATTTTTTCCTTTTTTATCAAGCAGGTTTGACACTTCAGTGAATTGATTTAGGTGCCGGCGCAACCTGGTCACATTTGATGGAATTGTGTATTTGTATCAGGACTTTATCAGTAAAGCGCTTGAAATTGCAAGACTTTGCCAGTAATCCTTTAAGAGGCTTTCCTGTCGTCTGAATTCACGTTCCTCAAAACCCGCATTATTTCAGCACCCGGCTTGACCCAGGGGTCAGCGCCAGCGGAACAGCATTAACTCTGTAGTTTTTCCATCGTTGCTTCTCTCTCCAGGTCTCTTGTGAATCTCATGAGCTCAGACCCAAACACATGGATTGGCGCGTGTTCTCCATAACCGGGCGATTAAACAATGTCACCTATAATGTTTTTATGACTGTAGCATGACCCTTTAAGTTAGTTGTGTCAATGTGCGCCTTGTAAAAGAGCAGAATGCCGACACTCACAGTGAAATAAGCCAACAGCAGAAGTGGGTGGACCCCATGCTGTTTATTGTAGTGGGCGGAAGGGAAATGTGAATGACGCAACAGCAGACCAATGGATGAAGAGCGCTGGAAGAAAGCTCCTATAAATAAGTATATATCATTTTTGCAAAATGTCAGGGTTAACGCAAGATCTAAAAACATCATATGCCTGAACAGAAACGTATTAAGTTGTTGAAACCTTAAATAAAAATGCAAGATCTGTCATTGTTAATGCATAACAATCCTTCTGACATCTGTGAGATTAGCTCGCAGATGTCAGATGGTTTGCTTTTATTTTGGAGCATATGTTTGCCTGCAGTGGCAGGATCTGTATTTGAAATGTACATGAACTGACTTATAATGCTGACCACAAAGGGCCCTCAGACACAACTGGGAGCATATAATATCTACCCAAGGACCTGCAGAGTCTGGATTACTTCCTGGCAATCTTCATGACACTGGCATCTCCTCTTCATCATCGTAGTCCTTAACAGCTGAAGGTGACCCTTCCCTGGATTCAGGCACAATCCCATCTATATTAAATATACTGGTAAAAACTCTTATTAAAAAAATCAGTCCCCCAGTTGGAAGCATAAGAGATGTACTCAGCAACAATCCACCTGTGGAGTACCAAGCAGTGAAGTGAGTATCAAATGGTCTGTCCCGCTATAGAGCGTGCAACGAGAAAGAGCGGGACTTATTATAATGAAGCTTACTGGTGAGTAATGCTGGCAGTACCACTTTGTTCCTTAGTGTAAGAAATGTGTTCCACCCATTTAAGTTCCCTGGATTTTTCACTTTTTAGACTTCCTCGTTTAAGGACTTCTGCCGTGTTTGAGTCTCACCCACTGTAAACTCTGTTATAATAGATTGTGAGTGCTAGCCACCAGTGTCTGCCTTCAAGATAAGGTGCACTGCTGGCTCTCAACTGGTTCCGCCTGAACATGTGTGCCTACTTATGGTCTCTGTAGCAGCTGCTACCGGACTTGGGTGGTGGGGCGGGGGAGGGGGTCGGACAAGACAAAAAAAGTCAAAGCAAAACCACTTACCTGTCAGGCTTCGCTAGAGTTGTGAACTATTAGGAGGATACAACCATAGGTTTTCCTCCGCCATCAAGCACATATTTGTATATTAATGCATAGTATTGAGTAGTATGTGTGTAATAAATTACTTTCGTTTTACTTTAAAGCATGGGATGGTTAATGATGTATATGATATATGGGGCGTTTGCTGTGTTCCTGAGGACTGGGCTATTATCCCACACCACACTCCCTGAGTGACCTTGGACTGCATTGC
This sequence comes from Calotriton arnoldi, assembly GCA_963921515.1. NCBI lineage: Eukaryota > Metazoa > Chordata > Amphibia > Caudata > Salamandridae > Calotriton > Calotriton arnoldi. Next base: position 5,741,951 of record CAWUFW010000051.1, read on the forward strand.
CTCACTGTCCTGGGAGAGTCAAGTCCTACAATTAGGTACTTGGTCCCCAGTAGGTGAAAGGTTGCAGACTTATTGCATGTGAAGGACCCACATTATAATATATAGTATATTATAGGATAATGCACGTTATATACATATATCTAAAGTGTGATTTTTATGCTAAGTTTGACCACAGTTAGTGATTCTCATGTTAGGGTTAACCATAGTTAAATAGTGTTCACGTAAAGTTAATCATAGTTAATGTCGGCCTCAGTTAAACGGCTCATGCTAACATTTAAAATGCATTTTGGCTGCTCTGTTTTATCTCATTCTTTCTCTCGTTTCAGAAGCTGAAATGCTGTGGCTTAAAATTAATGAAAATTGCTTTGAATGTTTTTTCTTTGAGAACTGTTATCATTGATAGTTCACTGAAAGTTGAATAATAATGAGTTTCTTGCACCCGTGCTGGGGACGGGAAGACTCTGATGTACCAGATGCCTCCTGAAGGTTGTGCAGCTCTAAGCTTCCTTTGTGCGAGGCCTGGGAAGGAGAGAGCAGGCACCTTATAATGAAAATGCCGGATTTTGTTTGGTCTCCACTTCTTGCGAATGGTGAAGAGTGCTTCAGCTTATTGATTTGCTGAGCTAGTTAGTTTTCAAAGCTCCTATCTACGCTTCCAAGTGCAGATGTCCCTTTGCTCTCTGTTGAGACCCTATGCTTACATTGCCCCAATCACAGAGTTAAACTCTTGAGCAAATCTGTTCCTCTTTGTCCGATGGAACCTTCATTTGGATCTGCGTTTAGAGGCTTTATTTGCTGACATTGCTGCTCAACTTCCCCCCACCTCATTTGAATTCTCAGTTTAGCATTAGGGAATTTCTTCACAGGGGAAACTGAATCTTACTCAATTTGCATATAACCATCTTTAAACAATTTGTCTTCTATTTGCTGTTTTGGCCTTGATTTGGATTATACCTGTTGGAAAGTGGGTTATTGGTAGGGGCAAATGTAGGTCTGCCACTGGCAATAAGGCCACTAACACATGGTAGGACCCAGCATAGGTCTTAGAAAATTATTCCTATGCTCAACCCTTGGTAACGTGGCTGTGAGCAGACAGGCTTAACTTCAAAGACAGGTATGTAAAGCATTTAAAAACACCATTTCAGTAAATAATTAAGACACAACACAAAATAAAAATCCAACACCAATTTATAAAAATAGGTAATATCTTTATCTTTTAAATGACACCAAAACGAAAAACATCCACTGTAGGGAACCAGAGATATGAATTTTTAAAGATTAGTCACTTTCTAGTGCTTAGAAACCAACAGTGCCCCTTTTAGTCATTTCGTTTTCTCTGACAGGGACACCTTTAGAAATTGTTCTGGAGAATCTCACCAAATGTGTTGTGCGCCTTCTCCAGCAGGCGGGGTCTAGTTAGAACTCCTTCCTGAAGTTCTGCTTGCGGGTCCCAAAGTATCCAATACACAATCCAAGGTTCTGGAATCTCCAAGAGGTTCCTTGAAAGTGTGAAACTTCAATTCCGCAATCCACTTGAACAAAACCCTTACAAATCCACTGGTACTCCAGGCTGGGAATTCTTTGTGGGGATGTCCAGGTGAGCTCTGTTAACCTGTAGCTTGCAGGGAGTCCACTCTTTAGTCCTTTTGCAGCAATGTAATCCACAGGGCTGCAGTTTCAGTTGGTGCAGTCTTCAGAGGTCAGGCATTAGAAATCTTTGCACAGCAAAACTTCTCAGCAGGGCACTTCTTGCTTCAGTAAGTTTCAAGCAGCAGATCTGGAGGGCTCTGCCCCTCTCAGATACTTATTCCAAGTTCTCTGGGTCATGCAGGAGGTCACTTCTGACCAATGAGAGCAGGGTAACTCCTCAAAGTTATGACCACATCCTGTAGAGTGTGGCATTATTTTGTCCCAGAGTGCATCAAATCTTCCAAATCCATAATGGCTGATTTTCAAGCAAGGAGGTAAGAGCTGGCTAAACACACCCCCTAGGATGGCTTATTTCCATAGACTCTCCCCCTACCATCTGCACATACCTTCCCTAATCCTAGGTCTGGTGGGGGTCAAAAGTGTAAAGTGGAAACTGACACTGTGGCCATCCCTCTGCTTTTGAAGACCATGGTTTACGACTCCTCCCCCTGGCCTGGCATTCCTATGGAACAGCACACTGTCCTCCCAGCAGAGGGGCTCTTTATCACCTCTTCAAGCCAGCCTGGCTAATCCACTTAACTCTGACCAATCAGGGCAGACCACTGGAAGGCTGAATTTGGACTTACAAACAAGAAAGTCTTATAACTTCTTGTATGTACACTTTAGGAGAAATTCAACAATATGATGATGTTGGATTTACTACTACCATTCTGGGAAGTCTTTGAATGGCCAGTCTAGGCCTGGAGAGGTGTGGTGCAGCTGCCAAGGCAGCTGACTTCAGAGCACAGGGTTCACGGTTCGATCCCCGGCTCCGGCGGCAGCTCAGCTCAGCACCATGTGACTCTGGGCAATAGCTCACTTAATTTCCACTCCGGCCCCCAGCGCCTTGAGACCCGTAAGGGTGAGTAGCTGCGCTATACAAAAACGGACTTACTTACAAGTCCTCTCCTATCAATAGTTATTAATCAATAACTTCCTACCATGTTAACCTATGTAACAGGGGATTTGCAATGGGAAAAATGACATGGGCCATTTTTCCAGCACCAGGACTTACAAAAACATATTGTATAAGTACTTGGCTTATATCTACAGGAACCCCACCCCATGTGCAACTAGGGGAGACTTTAGGGGTTCTGAATCTGCAGAAATATTGCAGATCCTCCCTCCACAGTGATCCTAGCATCAAAGTCGAATTTGAGCAGCACTTTATCACAATGTGGGGAGGGAAATGTGAAATTTCACTTTACCCAGGCATATAAAAACTCATTTTATAAGATTGTACCTTATAGATAACTGACCCCCCACCCCTGGGATACCTAGGGGAGACCCTGGGGGTCCCTAATATGCCACAACGTTGTAGGTTAGCCATTTTTAAGTGCCCCTACCACCAAAGTCGAGTTTGGGCACAATTTACTTTTTAAAAGCAGTCCTGGCACCCAGGGCTGTCTTTAAACTGACCTCAGGCTTCAGCAGTGCACACATGCAAGTGCAGAAAAAGCTGCTGGCCTCTAAACTGCCATGCCCCAGGGTACTGGGGACTTCTAGGTAGTTTCAATCCCCTTCCCTATGATATACTAGGGGCTTATGGGGTAGGTCATGCAATTTACAGGGGTACCCCACCATACCATAGTGTACCTTAGTGTATGTTAAGTGTTTTAACTGTATTCTAATGTGTCTCTTTCAGCTTAGCACTGGCCCTGGGCCTGGTTAGGCAGAGCCCCAGGTCAGTCAAAATCAGTTACTAGCAGTATCAGTCAGTAAAAAGTTGGGGGGTGCCCAGGGCACAGGATGACTTTGCAACAATACCAAACAGTGCTTTTATAATGGAATTATTGATTTATGAATAGTTAGAGTGATTTGAGCTGGTAACTCGGCTAATCTGTTAATAAGCCTACATTGTTTGCAAATCTACTACTCTCTGTCATCCTTTTGGGGCCAAATGGGGCTCATTGTTATGGATGCATTATTGATTTGTTAATGTTAAGCCTCAGTTGGAGACAAAGGTCTATCCACTCGAGTGCAGATTGAACTTACATTTGTACCAAAGATCTGCACGGTGCAAACCCCTTCCCGCACTGCTTCAACACCAAGACTGTTAATGCCCTCCATGGCATTGCATGTCAAGAGGATGTGTTCAACTCTGAACACTCACATGTACCCAAAGCTGAACCATATCAGTTAGATCCAAAAACATCAGGAGTTATCCATGAAGCAGCACTGCAAATAGAAGCTCAATGAACCACTGATCAGATGCCTATGAGGATACTAACCCTCAAGAAAGAGGGGCCTTCAAAGCACCATAGATGTATATTAAGAGCCAGGTAACATGCCATAGAGGCAGCCGTGTGGAACAACCCATTAAGATTGGTTATGAAAATGACATTATCACTAGTTATACATAAAGAGAAGATAAACAAGTGAAGAATGAAACAGTGTAATGCTGACGAATCAGAGCCTGAAAATGGAGTGAACATCAAGGCAAAAACAAACATTGCCACTAGCACACTGGTAGGAAGTGTTAGCAAGGGAAAGAGAAAGACGAATGAGATGGGAATTGGAAACCACTATGAGGCTGAAAAAAGTATGCAAACTGAAACTGACTCTAAAGGAAGGAGAGACATTAAACAACAGCTTGTGTGAACAAAAACACCCAACACACCATCCCATCTGGTAGAAGTTAAGGTTAGAAGGAAATAAATCAAAACTGGAAATCACCTGAAAGCAATTTCTTCAAGGGCACAAAAAGGAGGAGCCATAGATACAGCCAGTGAAGCACCAGAATAAGGCCGAAACAGCAAATGAGAGGAATAGAATATTTGAACACTAGAGCAGCCTGGGGGTTCCCCACCAAGAAATCAGGTAAATATTTAACCCGAGTAAATATCAAAAGTCTCATCAGATCATAAGATAGGACTGCAAGTGACCCAGATATACACCATAAACAAAATAAAATAAAAAAGACAGGGACAAAGCCTGAGGGTTAGAGGACTTCTATAATGGGCAAATTCACTGCTACTACCATTAAATCCCTTCTATGGACTCCATGCTGGAAGATAAGAAGCCTCTGCAGGAATAACAGTCAGACAATGATCAGACATCCCAGGGGGAATACAGGAACTGATCATGACCCTTTGGAACAGCAACAAGGAAATCCATTTCATACTTTTGCAGTGTGGAGACCAGGCAGGAGCAGAAAGAATGGAGGAAAACAACCATAATCCTCAAGGATACCAACAAGTAAGGGCAACCTCCTTCCAGAAGTGATGGCAACACTTGAAGGATCAGTGTTGCAAGAAGATTTCCCATCTTGGAAGTAAAGAGATTGATGAGGGGGGCTACTGAACCATATGTGGCAAGAATGTAACATAGCCAAGTTCAACAGGCAGGCAATGGGTAAAGAAAAAACATGCTGGCCAGGATTTTCACTATTCTCAGTGAAGAGAAGCAGTTGTCCATCTGCTAGTGAAATTATTAACCAGTCACAGGAGACAGATTCCTTGTGATGTGACATCTAGGGTTGCAGCCACATCCCAAACAAGGTAGATGCAGATCAAATTCAACCAAAAGATCTGATTTCAATAGAGCCATCTTGCTTAGCCGGAGAAACAATAATATAGAACCCTTCCGGAATACAGAAATAACACACCAGTCTGCAGAATTTCCCAACTCTTCTAATGACACATAATTGATGTCAGGACCTACCTGTAATACTTATAGTGTTACAGGAAGGTTGCTTGGCTTCTTTGTGAGGTGAAATACCCTTTTTGCAGGATCTCAGGCACTTTTTGCCTACACTTTTGCTAGATTTAATGCTGGGTTACTGATTCTGAACACTGAGGCGCTGCCGTCCAACATCTAGTGTATGTGCTCTGACCCCTAAAAACATGTAGGACTGGCTAACCCCTTATTGACATATTTAACTCGCCTATAAGTCCTTAGTAATGGAACTCTGTACTCTGGATACCGAGGGCCTGTATGTTAAACGTCACTAGCGAACAGCAGCACCTATTGCTCCACCACTATGGTGAAAGTGAAAACATGTTTCTAGGCCTGCCACAGTAGCTTAGCATGGCAGTTTTAAACTGTCAAATAACCATTTTGACAGGCCTAAACCATTCTTTTCAATACTTGTAAGTCACCCACAAGGTAAGCCCTAAATGTCTATAGGGCAATATGCATGGTATTTAAAAAGTAGGACATGTGTACTTAGGTTTTACAATGTCTGAGCAGTGTAAATCACTGTGGCAAGCTTCACTTTCACATACAAGCACTGAGTTACATAACACCTTATAATATATAACTCCAATTTGGGAATAGCTGGACCCACGACTCAAGGACTAAAAATAATAGGATTTTAAAATCCAATCTGATGACACAGTCGGGTCTTAAATTACTACTTTGAGAACGCCACTTTTAGAAAGTTGGCATTTCCCTCCCTAAAGTCTCTAGTAGTTCTGTCTGAGCTAATCCCCAACTGTCACATGGCAGACTGCTGAGAGGTGTGAATTGCTTTCAGGAAAGGGGAAAAAAAAGGTAATTGGCTGGGATGAGACGTAACCTCTTCCTGACAGGATGGCCTGGGAGGCACCAACTGTAAAAGCTTCAAAGGGCAGCCCCTGTCATAGGCAGATGTAACTCACACCTGGGCCTGCCACTGCCATTGTCCGAGTAACCAGTGTGGCACCAAACCCAGTGGGGAAAACACCTGTACAAGAAATGTCTGTGCAAGGGGAGTTCCTCTTTTCCCTAGACAAAGCTCAGGCGGTGTGTCCAGAGCTTTGACTAAGGATACAAAGATTCAGCCATGTTGGATTTTGGTAGAGGAGGACACTGTGATTGTTTAGTGGCAAACTCCCAGGACGTAATGTCAAAGTGGGTAGGCTAGCCCATGGTAACTTGTTCCTTATTGGTTAGGAAATCACCCCCCTCCCCCCACAAGCTGGTGCCAGGTATAAAAGAGCAGCTCTGGAACCCTTCTTTATAACACTGTTGACCTGTGGAAAACAGAAGAAGCACTGCCCCTGCTGAGCCAAAGGACTGGAACTAAGAAGAAGGACTGAGCCTGCTGTTTTACTGGTGGAGAGATACCCCAAGGCCTGGATCTGCTCCCACCTGAACCCAGGACAGAAGAGTGGACTCCAAGGGCTAATTGTCTAGTCTCCTGTTAAACTCCAGGAACACAAAAGCTGCAAGAAGCCTGCAATAAATAAGAGCCCAGCTGACCAGTTCTACTGGAGTTGCACTGGAGCTGGTGGCTTCGTTAGATTGAGTCCTAATTCACCAGGTTGTGCCCAAAAGGTCCTAGACCTTTAACTAAATATAGAGTGCACTCTCTCCCCCTTGTGATGGCAAAAGTGGACACTTTGAAACTTTTTCTGAACTTTTTCATAAAAGAGCCAGAGACTATCACAGCACCACCACCAAACCACAGCCGCTGTTGTCACATCACCGGTCAGATACTACTTGCTGGGTTGCTTTGCAGAAAGCAGCTCTTCTTACAGAAAAGTTTATAAGTCCTAACGTGGAGCATTTCACCGGGACCAATGCTGAGCAGCACCCTGCCATCATCAAGCCCTGTTTCAGATCATGTCAGCAGCCTGCCCCACTGACTAGAAAATTCCTCTTTGAGAAGACTAACGGCAAGATTTATATTTAGGCAGGTGGCCTGTTTCTCTCCTGGGGCGACGGAGTAAATTACTCTGTTTCTTTGATGGAGGTGCTTCACGCCATAGTTAGAAATGACTGCCATGCTGGCGTCATTTCTAAAGCGTTGTCAGGAACAGCTGTCCCGGCCGTTCCTATCAATGCTTTTTGCAGTTTGGTGCAGGGCTCTGTCAACATGATGGAGACTTGCACCAAAAAGTTTTCTTTTTTTTTCTTCAAAAGACAATCCCAAAGAAGTATTGTCTTTTTACAAAATAAAAAAAAATGCTCTTCATGCCATGGGAGTTCTCTCATGTGGCGAGGGAAGCATTTAGCAGTTTTCACTGCTCCTTACTGCCTGGGTTTTCCTGGCGATAACGGGCAGTGAAAACTGACCTCTAATTCTGCCCATCTAAATCAGCTGGATGGAATTAAAGGTCTGCCACCGATGGCCTTTACTCTACAGGGCTGTCGGTGGGGTTTAATCACAGCAGAGACATAGTAGTCTCCGCCGGGATTAAACCCACGGTCTGCCCGCATTTCAATCGTGCGGGCAGACCATTGTGTTGGCGGTGCGTGAACACCATCGCCGCTGTGATGGAGTACCCTCTTTGCCAAAATATTAATTCGGCTCTAAGTTCGAAGGTACATTTTTCACAGGGGTGAACCTGGTCCCTATAGGTGACCCATGGTCCATCATGGATGAGCTTAACTGTTGGCTTTGTCTTGGTCTAGAGCGACAATATACCCGCTGTTTGTGCTTTGCACTTTTAGAGTTTTCTAGCACCAAAAACAGATCCGATTTTTATCGTTTTGTTGTCTATTTGACCATTAAAATGTATACTATTTTTATAAATTGGAGTCAGATTTGTAATGTGCTGTTTTTTTTACTTATTAACTGTTACAATACTGATAAGTGGTTTACGCTGGTTTCCTTTGAGTTAAGCCTGACTGCTGTATGCCACAGTTACCCAGGACTGAGCTTAAATTGAAATGAAAGTAACCCAACTGGATGTGATACAGATTAGTGACATTATTACTTGGTGGGCTCTCCCAACCACCCCAACTAATAATCCACTTTTTCACAATTGGCAGTTGCTAAGAAGCCAAGCAAAAGGAAAAGGCCTCAATGTTACCAACAGCTATTGACATTACCTCCCAGGGACCCACAGGAAAGGGAGCAGAACAGTCATAAAAGAGGACTGATTGCTCTCCTGTAGTACTAGGAGAAAAAGGGACAGCAAGACCACATCTGCTGTCTCTGTGTTGACATAAAGGATTTTTGGAAAATAGCGTAAGACTAGAGAGTCATCAACATGGACGATCCCGTTCAGGAGCACATGGCTTAGTCCACAGTTGATCAACATCTAAGACATATACAGCAGACATCTCTGTCCTCAAGGTCACCCTCCATCCCAGCTGTAAAAGAGATGCACAACAACGTATCAGATGAATACAGAGAAGGATGAGGATGCACCAAAGATAACTGCCCTGTGCCCTTGGTGCTCCAGTGTTTATCTCCTCCTTTTCCTACTAGATTTGGTGATAACAGGTCTTTGACCATTAGCCTGGGGTCCTGCTACAACAGCCCGAGGAGACTGTTCTGATTCTAAACATCTGCAACCACTGTACGCTTCAGACATTACAGATTGATGGTCTGATCAACACCCACTTAGCCTACGGAAGTGGTCGCTGAAACTTGACTCAATGATGTCTGTTGTGGATGTTGTCAGAGGGCACCTTGCAAAAGGAAATTCTTGACCCTGACTAGTAGTTAAGGGGCTATAGCTCCTTAAACCCATACCAAGGAGTCCAGGAGGTTCCTTATCTGGAATCTGTACTCTTGTGACTGGACTGAACTCTTCAGGTAGACGATGACCAACTACTGTGTTACCCAGCACATGAACGGGAGCTTTCCTTACTTTTGTCGCTTCCCTGGAGCATATCTTTTTTACCATCCTTTAGATCGGATGACTTGTATTTTTCCACTGCAAACATTCAGTGAAGTACTTCTTTCTTTTTCTTCAAGCACTTTATGACGTTCCTTCCCGTTCCACAAATACCTGCCCCCCCTACACACACGCTGTGTTGCTCCTTCCTCCCTATGCCATCAGCACATACATTGTTTCTCCTACTGGGACGCTTTTTGCTTTTTTCCTTCACCTTAAGCTCCTTTGGTACTACCCGGAGCATTGACTTCTCTCTCACTTGCACCTCCGTTACTCTCTCACACCCCCCATTCCAATTCATTTTGTTTTAATTTTGTTACATTTTTTATGGGCTCTGCAGCTGCCATTTGATGCTGGCCACTCTATTTAAAAAAAAAAAAAAACACTTTCGCAAGTGATTTTTACATTTACAGCTTCAAGTATTGTTTGCCATCTTGAAACAGTAAATAAAAAAAACGGTGACTGCCTCATTCTGCATTCATGCTTATCTGTGGTGATGCATGCACGTGAATTATTCATCACGCATGTGCACCCATACGGAATGATGCCGCCGCCAACAGTGTGATCAGGCCTTTTTTTGCTGATGTTGCACAACATGGGCAAAAGCATTGGCAAAGCCAGTGGCTTAAAAAGTAAAGACCTATTGGCTTTGCAAGTATTTGATGATTTTTAGGTGTGTGCTGCTCTTATCCATGGATTTTACCTGCATTATTCAGAATATTCTTGGGTATTACAGATGGCTACTTCAAAGAAAGCTCGGATAGGAGTATCTCTGCTTGCACCCCAACAATGAACTCTCTTCATTTCTAAGGGAACATGAACAGTTTTGAAAAGACCTGAGGGGACCCCAGCCTCACTGTATAGGAGATTATTGGCCATATGGCTCAATGTGAGCTGGATTTCTAGCACTACACAATTGTGAATTAAACGCATGTGGCGTTGCACTTCAGACGGTGTTAGGACTGTATGTATGTATCTTATTTCTAAGTGAAGTGTACTATAATTTGCCTATTGAAATAAAGTCCTTCCTTTTTGTCATAAAATGTAAGAACTAACTGGACATTCATATTAGCTGTTACCTGTAGGATTACACGCTTCTGTGCTTCTAAACCTGCATCGCCTTTTGGGTGATGCCTCGACTGCTCGACTCCATTACCATGGAGTCAAGTGCAGAAATGGAGTATTTGGTTGTTTCAATTGTAATACAACAGTATTGTTGCCCTTGGACACCAAAGGAAAACAACCTCAATCCACAGGATAAGGCTCAGTAACCCCAGACTGCCCTGTATCAGCATTTTGAGTAGAACAAACAAAACCGAAGAGCAAGTGAGCCCTATATAGATTCACAAACAAAAACACAGTCAGCGAGTACTTGGCGGAGTAGGCTGGTTCTGGGAGAAGAACGGACTGTTACTGCATTATCCATGAAAAGACCTCACTGACAAGTTATGGGCACCATGGAAAATGTACAGAGGACATCAGTGATGCCATGGTGGCCCCCAGGACTCAGAGACACTGAACCATGAGGGCCATATAAACACTAGGGGTATGCCGAATTGAACATCACTGGTTATGGAGCCATTCTAGAATACATTGCTAATGAGGTATTCTCTTGATATTTAATGTTTCGTAACATTATTTACAAAATAAACTATACAAATGTGTTTATAAACAAGAAAAAGCCTCGCTTCTATAAGCAATCGCAGATACTGTACCCTACAAGAAGACCACATCAAAGCTGGTGGAAACTTCAAAGAGATCCTCCTACCTCGAAACAAAAGCCCAGACTGCCTGTATCAGGTCGTTTCATGCAAGTTACACCCTTTCTACTAAGATCTTTGGAAACCATTTACCAGCCTAGAGTATGAGTGCTGCTCACCAGATGTTCTAGGACATCTAGTTTTGTAGTGGGAAGAGAAGACCGACTGGACATGAGCCTCTCACAACCAAAAGGATCACACACTTGGGTGTGAAGGCCGATGACCTATATATGTACAAGTATTGACTATAGGATCAGAAGGGGTATATTCCAGCTTGGGTACGGCTCAGGCCTTCCAATTCGAAGGAAACCAGTGTTGCAGTCTTGGGTCTTGTCCTCTCATGACCAGTTTGACTGTGGCAATCTTGCCTCCTGGACAGACAACAGAAGCTTCCTCCCAGCAGGTATCTTAGTTCTTAAACTGGCCCTCTGCAAGAACAGGGCATAATCTGGGCATCAACATCAACAAAGATCTCTCATTGAAAGAACAAATGGCATAAGTCGCCAACCCTGTAACTGGTGGTAGGTGAATAACAAACCGGGGTGATCTTTCCAACGCGAAAAATGTTGACAGTTCCTCTGTAGTTATTTCCTGCGTAAGTCATCATCATTATCATCATAAAAACTTTATTCGGATAAAGGCATCAAACATACCACAGGTCAGAATTTCATTGCACATTTAAAACATCATTCAACAAATGTTATAATTCATTAAGATACGTATGCAGACAATACCAGTGCTTACATCATTTAAAACCATACCACAATTACACAATAATTTCACCCTCCTGTTTAAAAGTGAAACTTATGAAAAATATTTAAAAATATCCCCGATTACTTCATCTCAAAGCTCTAGCTTAAAAGCTGTTGGGTACACGTAAGCAGTTAGCTACATACAACCTGTTTGTATCTTTTTCCAAGTGCTAAGCACATCCTTAGAAAATTAAGAACTGCCCAGCAAACCTCTTTGCTTTCCATACATTGTAAATAGCATAAGCCTTTCAAATGAAGTCTAACGTCCAACTTCCGTAAAATAGGTATTCAATGGTATATAATTTAATTGCGTTGGCCTTGGTGACCATACAAGGGGCAGAAAAGGATCAAATGGCATGTGCTCTGTGTGAATGATTGATCACACACACAAGGAGGTAGATCACGGGGCCAACTATTGTGAATGGGAAAGGATAACAAAAATGAATTGTGCAAAACCTTAAATAAAGAAATTTAAAAAAAGGAGAGATACCGCCTGTAAGCAGGATTTGTTACCCAAATTAAATAAGGTTCTATCTAATTTGTGGTCACCAATGGGGCATATCTTGTCATGGCTGACATACTTTGCGCTTTCCTTAACCTACTGTCAATAGAATAACTTAAGAAATTACGTTTTACTATCTCTTTTGCGTTTTCACAGTAATAGTAGATGGATTTACATACAATTTTTTCATAACGAACATTTTGAAACACTTGTTTATTTGTTTATTTGTCTTGTTAAGCGCCCGAATCACCCCCGAAGGGGTATCTCCGCGCTACGGAAGTGCTACAGAGTCAGTGAAGGGATTCAGAAGAGCTCGGTTTTAAGAAACCTGCGGAACTGCAGATAGTTGGTGCATTTGCGCAGGTGTAAAGGGAGTTGATTCCAGAAGGAGGGGGCCAAATGATAAAAGGCTTTCCCCCCTATGCGGGATTTCTACATTTTACATACGACAACCAAACGATCTCCCTCACCCTTGTGAGACCCACGCACTCCGGGATGTAAGCGCGCACCAGGGAGGCCTCAGGGTTAGACCAAGTCTTAACTCATAACAATAAGGGAGAAAGATTTAGGAGATCCATTAAGTATGAGAGATCAAACCCTTCATGGCATACTACTTTTTCTGTGCCTTTAGGGACCTGTAAAAGTCTTCTCAAAAAAGAGTTTTCCACCTTTTGTAAAAGGTCTACATTAGTCTATCCCCATAGGCCAGCTCCATATGATCCTGCTGAAACACCTTTTGTTTTACAGAGATGCATGAGCTCTTTGACTGGTTTTTGTCCTAGTTTCTGAGAATCTAGGGATTGCTTCAACATTACTTTTGAAATGATTTACCCTGACAGTTAGTAGCTGTTTCCATGACGGAGTCGAGCTAAAAATCCCCAAACCATTAAAAGTAATTAAAAGTATGAACTTTCTCCAGTATTGCACTTCCTATAGTATAAGTTTTAGTTTTTGTATTTTTTGACCCGCAAATCATTACAAAATATGTACCATAGTTAATTTTAAGGTCTAATGTGGACATATAAGTTACCAAGCCATCCAGTAATATTTGCAAGACTGTGGTTCTTGAACTGGCCCTCTGCAAAAACAGGGCATAATCTGGGCATCAACATTAACAATGATCTCTCTTTGAAAGAACAAACAGCAAAAGTCACCAAACCCTGTAACTGGTAGGTGAAGAACACATCGGGGTGATCTTACCAATGCGAAGAATGTTGACAGATCCTCTGTAGCTATTTCCTGTGTAAGTCACTTTTCAAGGCAGGTGAGCATATTTCTTCCTTTTATTTTCTCTGGTATGCCCACCACCAGAATATTGTTCCTTCTCACACACCCATCTGCGTCTTCGACCATATGTTCTAGGAAGCGGATTCTGTCTACAATGTCTTGCATTTGTCTAGCCAGATTTTAGTGCATTTGATTTCAGTCCATGGAGCTTCTGCTCTCCCAACTCAGCCTTAAAACATTCTCTGGTCATCTCTGAGAAGGCTGAGGTACATCACTATGGAGAGGATCTTCTGTTACAGCCACTCGCTGGTGGAGGTTATTGCTGAAAGGTTGGTGCCCAGCTTGTCTGCATTGTCTCCTGGTTGGGCTCTGCTTGTGTAGTCTCTGGTGTGCTATTCATGCTCTGGTATTTGTTGGCCTGATGGCCAGCATAGTCACCTTCTTCCACCTCAGTGTTTATCCTAACCCTGGGCGTAGTTTGCGTAGTAGCACTTCACGTAGCTACGTGAAGTACATTTTGAACTACACGTAGCTATGCAAATTGCATAGTGCGTAGCTGTGTGCTTGACTGCACTGTACAATAATTGCCAAAGGCATCTTGCACAGTGCAAGTTAAAATAAAATAAGTATCTCTGTCTTTATATGCTAAAATGCATATAGCATTTCACAAAAGTGAAATTGATAAATTAACAAGCAGTGAGAGAGGTGATGATTTTGGTATCCTCCCTAACCTAGGGAGAGAACCAAGCAGATGCCTTGAAAACAAAAAGCACATCTTTGAACGATTCAGTGGTGGTCCTATCCTCTTAGGACCACCCCAAGCACAGTTATTGGCAAAAATACAATCCCAACCAAAGGCCCTGCAAAGCATTATGGGACGAGATTAGCAGTGGGCAGTGAATATTATAGTATCCAATATCAAAATAATTCTACAAAGAGCTGCAGTTCCACTAGTCGTTACTAGATGTCCCTCACGAGTCAAATGCAAAAGCTTCATGAAAGGGTTTCAATGCTTTTGCATTTAACTCGTGAGGGACATCTAGTAACGACTAGTGGAACTGCAGCTTGATGTATTAATAATTTCAATGCTTTTGCATTTGACTCGTGAGGGACATCTAGTAACGACTAGTTGAACTGCAGCTCTTTGTAGAATTATTTTGATATTGCACACTATAATATTCACTGCCCACTGCTAATCTCGTCCCATAATGCTTTGCAGGGCCTTTGGTTGGGATTGTATTTTTGCCCATAACTGTGCTTGGGGTGGTCCTAGGAGGAAGGGACCACCACTGAATCGTTCACATGATATGCTTTTTGTGTTCAAGGCATCTGCTTGGTCCTCCCCTAGGTTAGGGGGAACCCAAAATCATCACCTCTCTCATTGCTTGATATTTTCATTGTCAAAGTTCACTTTTGTGAATTTGTTATATGCTTTTTAGCATAGAAAATTGCTTTAACAAAACATTTGTATGTGTTTAATAATATACTGCTGCTACGCTACGTTGATTAGCAGAGTTTTTACTCTGCTACGTGCACTTTTCGTAGTGCGTAGTAACACAAACTTTGCATGCTCCGTGAGCGTAGCAAAGTATTATGCCCAGGGTTAGTTTATCCCCATTTTCTGACAGTTGGGTCCTCTTTCCAGGCCACGTCCCTCACGCCTTGTTGCTGCTAGCGCTCTGGCCCTAGCATAAAACACGAAGATACCCGTTCTGGGTCCCTCAACAACAAGCTCTTCCAATCGATCATCTATAGTTGTATCTGTTTCCACTCTGATTATTCGCCTATGA
Source organism: Calotriton arnoldi (assembly GCA_963921515.1). NCBI lineage: Eukaryota > Metazoa > Chordata > Amphibia > Caudata > Salamandridae > Calotriton > Calotriton arnoldi. The sequence continues at coordinate 5,757,224 of CAWUFW010000051.1, forward strand.
GGTATTTTTTGTTTTGTGAGAACACTCCCTCTGGTATGTCTGCTGTGCTAATTAGCATCACACCGCCCTCCTTATGTTTTCCTTGCATCAAGTCTCCAGCTCGGAGTATATCCATTGCTGAGGTCCTCCTATCTGTCTCCCTCCAATATTCACAAGCATAACTACAGTCTTGACCCGCTGCCCCACTAACCTTTCTTGGCCTTGAGTGCTTGGGGCTGTAGGAAATGTTTCTCACGTTACTTCCCACATGCTACATAGTGGCTGCTCCGTGCTAGTCCATCTACGGTCTCTGACCCATTGCTGTATCTCACTGTAGGTATGGTGGAGCGGGTAGTGTCCATGGATCAGCAGCCCGACTCCTGTGGGTTCTCCTACTCCCTTCATCCTGCAGTCTGTGGTCATGGCCCATGAGTGGCCCGACCAGCTCTCTCGCTCCTCACTCATCAAGGCCTGCCAATGCAGGCTGCCACTTGGTGTCACTGAAGTTCCCCTAAGACCAGGGGAGAGGGGGTTGTCAAAGTTAACAGGCTCGTCTTCCAAAGTTCCTTCACTCCTGACTCCCGCCGCTCTTTTTTCTCGCCATACAGAAGAAAGGGATGCCCAATCCCCTCAAACCAGCAGACCTGCATGCTGCGATACAGTTCTTTACACTCTGGAAGGCTTTGCTCCAGGCCAAGGGTTGCGCCTTTCCTCGGATCGAAGGCAGGTGTTATTTTCAAGTAGGGGGGGCACTCATTTTGTGGGGTAGCTTCTCTGTCGCTGTTGTCTACCCTGGCACTCCGATGACTCTGTATGGACTTGCCTTCAGCCAGGGTATCATCACTCCGGGTGCCACCTTGACCAGTCTGAGGCCTCAGCCATTTTCTGTGTTCCACGGCATATAAGCATCTTGCTGTTCTTATTTGCCTCCAAACCTTGGTCTTCCATGTTCTCAGCACCAGTAGGTCCCTTGAAGCTGCATGGGTGCTTTTCTTAGTCTTCAGCATCACCATGGATTGTACCAGCTGTCCCGGAGCTGCAGGCCAACGCGTGTTACATCATTCTAGTCCAGGCCATGCTACCCTTTTCACTTGGTGCAGTGAATGAGATATGGTCTTTCTGTGCATTTCCCATACTTGCAGAAGGCAACAATCCCTACAAGTGGGATAGTATAGACCTGTAACAAAGGAAAGCGAGTGGTACAGGCAAAGATGTCTGCAGCCTTGCACTATAATTCATTGTCACAGCTGCCAGTCACTACATAGACAGGGATGGATGCAGGGGTGGCCACCCTCATGCATAATGGGGCACACTTTGGGTATCCCTCTGCCATTTGGACAAATCTCTAATAAACAGTAAAGAAAAGAATGGAGCAAATCCAATGGATTAGCAAGATTGTAACATTAGTGGAAGGAAAACGTGCAGGGCAGCTTTTTCTAAGCTGCAGTTGGTGTAATTTAGACTCAACCTTAAATACCAAATAATATCTATTTATAATGTGTATACACATATATATATATATAGAAGATGCCGCTCTTCATAACTTTCTTTCACACGGAAAAGGACGGAACACAAACCCAACTTCGTGCGTGAAATTATTTATTGCTCACAAGACCAAAATCGCCCTGATGCGTTTCGGCCTGAGACGGCCTTGATCACATGACGAGGTATTGAAGCCAAGATGCCTTATTTAAAGTGCCAGTGAAGTACACGTGATAAACCAATACATAGACATGGAAAAAATTCCGCATATTAGTCTGTCTATATGCTAATTTGTGTAACAATCACATTGAGATTGTGCAAATGCTGCCATAAATATATATATTTCTTATAAATAAATTATAAATATATATGCAGTGTTAGGTTAAATCCATCCTTTAAATGCATGTTTAAATACATAAAACACATTTTCATGTTAAATACTTAAAAATGTCAAGTATAAGTATTTATATTGCATCACAATATTGATGGCAAATTGTAAAAACATATTGTTATAAAATTCATATGTTTTGCATAAGTTCTGGGAAACCGCAATAATTAAAAAATATATATCAGTTTAATACATTTATCCATAATGCAGTTTAACTCAATTGTTTATGGCAGGTACCTATATTAAAATCATGACGGTATAATACCGAATATGCATCCACTCATGATAGGGCAATATTCCATGTCAGTAAATTGTACTAGTTAAAGTGAAAAAAGTGCTGTTGAAGTGCAGGTCCCTGTACTTAAACATAAATGAAACAACAATACTAAAAATGTAAACAGAAGTTTTGTTAAACAACCTTAAATTATCTTAAAACTCTGTTTGTAAAAATTGATAAAAAAGCTAAAATTTGCTTGTAGCAGCGTGCTGAAGAAATTACAACTATTACAACATGTCGTTTTTGTAATATTTTTCTTTTCATTTTATTATATTTTTGTTTTCATATTTTAAGGAGGAAAAACTACCTGAACAATATAATGATTTTTTGGATCCCATCTTTGGACATATATGGTTATCATAGCCAAATTGCTTATAACCATGTGTAAAAATCTTCACTTGAATTATGTCCATTGGGGGTCTTTGTGTCAAGTTCCATGATATATTGAGTTTCTAAACATCTCAATTTAGCCTCTCTATTGCCCCCACGTCTAGATGTTGGGATAGAATCAATCAAGAAATACGTGAAATGTTGAAGATCACTATTGTGTTTGTCATTAAAGTGGCGAGCTATTGGGTATGTGGAGTCATGTTTGGTAATGGCTCCCATGTGTTGCAGTATCCTCTTGTGGGTCTGTAACTTTGTACTGCCCACATACTGCAACCCACAAGAGCAACTCAACACATAGACAACAAACTCCGTGCGACAAGTTAAGAATTTGGTAATCTTAACATCCTCCTCAGAAAAAGGTGTTTTGTATGAGGTTTTATTTTCAGCATATTTGCAAGCCCGACAATTCTTGCTATATATATATATATATATATATATATATATATATATATATATATATATATATATATATATATATATATATATATATATATATATACATACTCGCTCCACTGCACCTTGACCAGCGCACTCCCGGACGGGTGCTCGAAACGCGGAGGTGCGTCCGCGTCAATATTCACGCTCACTTTCCTTCCCTCTCTGGATCGAAAAAAGGCACTCACAGGGGTCTTTGTCATTAAACAGCTTTAATTCGTACAGCCAACATGACGCGTTTCGGCTTGCGCCTTAGTCTAATGTTTTTCAATTTCGCACCAAAAGACGACATTTTTTAAACATCCGTAAATAAGTCACATGATGTACCAAACATAACCAGGAACGACGGACAAGCATATCCCATGTAAACATGAGCGCCATCTTAGTACATATACTTTCTAAGTACTTCAATACTTTACTGCTTAACCCGTAATTTTCATTTTGCTGTTTCAACCCTGCTATAAATCCGCATTTACACTATATCAACTCGATGTTAGGTAAAATGCAACATTACATAGCAATTGTTAAAGCGAGTAAATTATCATTATAATCAAGCCGTGTATCGGCATGGTAGCTGCCCAATTATGATTATACTGTTTTGCCGTATATCGGCTTAATTTATTTCTTATGATGCTTTTGCACCCAGTGGCAGCTGAACAACTCATTATATCGCCATGTATCGGCTGACCTACTAACCACTCTAAAAGTTTCATTGTACATCAAGGACAAATTAATAAAAAACTTTTTTTAAAAGAACATTCAAAAAACAGAAATTTCTACAGACATTACATTTCATTTCAGTTGCCTAAACAGTTTCATAAATTCATTTAACCACATTTCATGAATTACCACTTAATCACCGAGATGTATAGCTAATTCTTCCCCTATATTCATTCCTTTCGGGGCCTTAGTCTCTAAATCAATTATATATCTTGATTCTAATCTACGTAACCTCGTAATCATGTCTCCTCCTCGTATATTGTTTGGAACCTGATCTAGACCAAAATAACGTAACAGCTCCCTGTCACTGTGATGTTGCTCTGCAAAATGCCTTGCCACCGGATACGTGGCATCCTTTTTAGCTATCGTCCTCATATGCTCTAACACTCTTATTTTTATGGGGTGGATAGTACTGCCGACGTATCTTAGTCCGCATGGACACTCTATGCAGTATACTACATACGTAGTATTACACGTCAAAAACTTGTTTATGGTCCTTTGTTTTTTGAGACCTGGCACTTTGTACATAAGTGTTCTTCTACTTCCTGTACAAGCCTTGCACTTCCCGCAAGGATAAAAACCTCTAAGTTCCCTTAGGGTCCCTCCTGTATTTGGCTTCGTTTCTAGATGGCTCTGTACAAGGCTATCCCTCAATGATCTAGCTTTTCTAAAGGTTATGAGGGGGGAGGCTGGAATATCTAAACCAATAATGTTATCTGTCTTAAGGATGTGCCAATTTTTTCTTAGTATTTTTCTTAATTCGTTGGCAACATCCGAAAAAGTTATCATCCTAAATTTAGTGTTTGTCTTCCTTTCTTCATCCTTCTTTTTCTCTTTTAAGAGTTTTTCCCTCGGAATATTTTTCACCCTGTTAAGGGTGGCATCCAGGAAATCTTCATTGTAGCCCCTTATAGCAAATCTGTTAATACTGGCCTCTGCTACTGCATTAAAATCATTCTCCCTTGTGCTGTTACGTTTTAATCTTAAAAGCTCCCCATAGGGGATACTCTTGATCAATCTCGATGGATGTATATATATAACACAAACACAATAATGGTACAATATAATTAATGTGACGTCAAACAGTGCAACCATTTCTGATGAATAGAAAAAAGTTGTAAAGGAAAATTAAGCCAAAAAGGATACATTTTGTAGACCTACGAAAAAACATCCAAAAATATAACCCATATACCATTGCATTTAGTAAGCATCCCCTAAAGATGTGTAACCATGTTTTGATACTAACCAAACCATACATCAAATTAAAGAAAGGGCTTTAAATCCAAAGCTACTCGTTCAATTACAAAATATAAGTTTTACCTGCCATCAACATCCACACATTCTTTCTTGGTGTTGTTATGAATATTATGTATTTTCTATTCTGGGTATTCCCCTGCTTGAGTTGAATGTGCCAGTCAATCATTCAAGAGTGAATACAAGTGATTAATATGACACACATACAGTTTATATTATTATGTTTTGCATTATGGTAATCATGCTTACGTCAGTATATTTGCAGGATTTCATCTAAATGCTGAGTGTTTTATATTACAGTATTTTGTTATTGATTTATAAGAGTTCCAGAAGGTTGACAATTACGTGCCTTGTTTATTGGTATTATTAGAAAGAACAGAATCAGAATAAAAATAAGTAGAAGGGCATCAAGTAACTTTCTGCCAATTGTTTATGCCAAGAGTTTCTAACAACAATGAAATAAGCTTCTAAAAATCAAGTACAGAGAGTGAAGGGTAGAGGGGAATCTTAATGCCAGGCAACACTGGGGAGGCCATACCAAATCAAATCTCCAGGGCCAATTGAAGGATACTGAGGCGGAAGGCACTTACTCTTAACTCATTGACTTGTCAGTGCATCTTGCCTTGTGAGACAAGAATAGCAGACCTTGCTATTGCTTTAAACATAAGCTCTATTGGGGGGTGGAGGTACCATTGCTTAAACTCGAAATAGGTTTTATTTTCTGCTGTGCTATAATTAGATTAGTGCTGACAAGTAACAAAATGAGGGTAAGATTGCTATATTTATGAAAACAATTATGTTGGAGTGGTTCTTCATATTCATGGTTTTAGTAAGCGTTGCTGCTGCCATTTTATTTGTCTTTGTTGTGGTTACAATTCATATTATATGCACTAGACTAGGATTTTGATTTAAAAGTAAGTCTTTAAAGTATATCTCTTATATTCCAGTGTTCTTGATTGTGTAATATTTAATGAAAGAGGGTTTGAGGGTTCCGCTGACTATTCTTGTAATCTCATTTAAACATTTAAATGTTTAAACGTTTTAGACACTAATCACGAAAGCGTGTTAGGACTATTGTATCCGACACAAGCAACACTGCTTTTAATCAGGTTAGTGAGCCTTACTAGTAAAGTTTACTCAAACCCAGTATCACTAAACCTGTTTTATTCACTCCTCTCACCACACCACTTTTCTTTCCCCACACACCCGCACTCATCTCACGGCATAATCAAAAGACCTCCGGCATAGAGCCCCTCATGGGTGCCCGTCGGGCATAGCAGCGCCGGCCCGACGAGGAGCATGCCCAGATGATGAAGCATGACACCTCTCAGGGTGTGTGAGGGCATTTGCTCCTATTGAAGCATATTCCACTGACCTGACTAACTATCACCTTTCCTTCCTCTAGGAACTGCACACCCTTGTGTCTATCCTTGTAATCTCTCATGGGATTTAATATTACCTGAAACACATCCTGCTAAAATATAGCTCCGTGGGTTGTGGGGTGGTTGAAGTACAACTGGTTTCCCAATTTGGGTTGGCACATTGACGGAGTCCTTGGTGCCATGGGGGGTCTAGAAAACTGACAACTGTGTTTCTAGAAAAACCTATACAAAACCTATCAGAGATGTCATCACATACAATTACATTTTAAGCTGATTTTAATGTAAGTTACACAATCAATTAATGCTGGTAATAATGGTCTCTGAGTAAAGTTAAAACATGATGCGCAAATACGAGGTAGATCGGCATGCGTTCTCTTTACACCAATCAATTCTGTTCAAATTCAATATTACCCTTGAGTCAAGCATATCTAATAATTATTTGTATAAATAGATGCCTTAATAAATGGGTCTTTACCAAATAGCTATTTAGCCAACACAGACTCTTTTAGTGACACTTTATAAATGGTTTCAAAATTCTTAACTTGCACATATCAAATCATCACATTAGTAAGGCTAAAACCATCTTTTATCTCTTCAAAATTCTTTCACCATCCTGTACCTTACAGATAATTTCAGCTAACGTAGTCCTTTTCCAATTAAGCATCATATCAGCGTTTTTGATGCTTGGCTGTGACAAAATGAAGTAGTACACTGGCATATGTCCAAACTGATTCTGCTTTTTTGCTAATCTCCTTATAAGATTTCTTATACATGAAAATAATTTGAATTATTGCCAGCTCAAAGCGGTACTTTAGAACGAACTATATTATTTCAAAGCTTCCATCACATGTTCAGCATATATGTAGTTTAATCAGAAAATGGCATTGACACTGTTCCACTACCATTAAACTAATAGTAAAATTAAAAAGAAGAGAAGCCAAAGCTTACCGTATTGAATCTTTTTAATAAACTTTTAGTCCCAACATTTTGACCAGGAACATTTTGAAATCTGACATTGTACTATCACATTACCAAGAACATATAAACAAGCATTTGCAATGCAATAGGTCTCGCATTTGCCAGAGTTAGAGCTATTGGCGTTGTGTCTTTTATGTATGTGTTTTTGTTTCGAGTGGATGTATGAGGTGTAGAGTGGAATTATGTGGGTTGAATTGGAACTGTTAGTTGTGGAATTGTGTAGTGTGTAGTGCATTTGTGTAGTGGAATTATGTGACATTGTGAATAGATAGGGATAAGTGCTGCACAGAATAGATAGAAACCAAGATAGCGAGGGATAGGTAATTTGTGCGCGAATCGGTGAAAGAACTCCAGACAGAGGAGCAGAAAGAGTGTGTGAGAAAGAGAGAAAGAATGGGACGGCAGGCCACAGATGCATGAAGAGCAAGCTCCTGTGTAAACAGAAGACATCCTAAGAAGAGAAGGAGCGTATGGGTTTGCGGGATGGAAATCTTGAAAAGGCACAGGAAAGAAACTGTGATCGAAGACCTGAAGTGAACCACGTGAGAAAGGCGGGAAGAGTGCGTGAGAGAGGTATAGAGAGGTGTGAGAGAGAGTACGAGAGAGAGAGAGGGATGAGTGAGAGATGAGGGAAGTGGAAAATTTCACAGCATGTGGAGGTATAGGAAGGTAGTATGTGTGAGCAGGCAGTATAGAGAGGAGACAGGGAGTGTGAGGGAGGAATGAGAGGTTCGCAGTGTAATTGTGAGATAAGAGGGGGTAGTGGTAGTGTGAGAGAGAGAGAAGAGGGGCAATAGATGTAGCCGGGTCTGGTGGCTCAGTGGACTAATGCGTCTACTGCAGGGGCCTGTGTTCGACCTCATGGTCACAGGTTCAAATCCCGGCGGGTCCACTCAGCCTTTCATCCATCTGAGGTCGATAAAATGAGTACCATTGAGTTGGGTAACAACAAACATCTGTTATTCAGCGCCAAGATACCCGTAGTGGTGAACGTGCGCATTACAAATACACATGTTATGTTATGAGAGAGATGACAGGGTTGGTGGAACTGTGAGGTAGAGATGGGTTGTTTTTTAATTGTTTGTTGTGGAACATTGTGTTGTGGAATTGTGTGGTGTGGTGTGAAGTTGTGTACTGGAAATATGTGGCATGGTGTGCTGTGGAATTATGTGGATAGTAATTAAATTATATTAATTGTCATGGAAATATGTAGAGTGAGATTGTGTGTGATGGACTTCATTATGTGGAATGGTATTGTGCATTGTGGAGTGGTGCAGGGTAGAGAGGAGAGGTGCAGGGTAGAGGGGAGTGATGCAGTGTTTGAGTGCAGAGGTGTAGAGTGCAGTGTGGTGGTGTGCAGTGATGCAGAATAAATTAGAGTGGCGTGGAGTGATGCAGAGTAGAGTGGCGTAGAGTGGCATAGAATTGAGTGCAGTGGCAAGAGTGCAGTGGTGCAGAGTTCATAGCAGAGTGGGGTAGAGTGTACTGGCAGAGTAGAGTGGTGCACAGTAGATTAGAGTGGTATACAGAATACAGTGGTGTGCAGAGTATAGTGGTGCAGAGTGCACTGGCGTAGAGTGCAGTTGCACAGAGTGTATTGGCATAGAGCTCACTGGCATAGAGTGCAGAGGCATGGAGTGGTCCATAGTAGAGTGCAGTGGCGCGGAGCAGAGTGGCACAGAGTAGAGTGGTGCTGAGTGGCGTAGTGTGGATTGTAGCAGAGTGCAGTGTTGTAGACTGGTGCAGAGAAAAGTGATGTAGAATGCAATGGTGTAAAGTAGAGTGACGTAGAGTGCAATAGAGTTGAGTGTTGCAGAGTAGTGTATAGTGGGGTGCAGTGGTGCACAGTACATTGAAGTGCAGTGCAGTGATGCAAAGTGCAGTGGCGTAGATCGCAGCAGTGCAGAGTGGAATAGAGTGACGTAGAGTAGATTGTTTCGAGGTGGAGTGAAGTGGCGTTGAATGCAGTGGTGCATAGTAGAGTAGTGTGGAGTAGAGTGCACTGGTATACAGTACAGTGGTGTAGAGTAGAGAGGCGTAGAGTACAGTGGCGCAGAGTGGAGTAGTGCAGAGTAGAGTGTAGAGACTCAGTGTAGAGTGGAATGGCATAGTGAGGAGTGGTACGGAGTATGTTGCAGTGACACCATGTGGAGTGGTGTAGAGTGGAGCTGAGTAGAGTTCAGAGTTCTAGAGTGGAGCAGAGTAGAGTGGAGTTGGGTAAGGTGGAGTATGCATGGTGTGGTAGCGCACTGCCATTACCGACCACACATCTTCAATTGGAATGACCATTGCATCAGCACTGACATACAGTTTTACTGATAAAAGTATACAGCACACAAATGCTAATGTGTGGAAATGTCATCACCTAGTGTAATGATTTGTCTTGATCGCATTAAAATCTTTCTTTCCACCACATTCTGAATTATCAAAAAATATGCTTAATTCGTGCTTTCCATATTCTGAAATATCTGCACAGTTCATTTACAGGCATTTAAATGGAATTTTGTACTGCAAAAAAAATTAACATGGTACAGTATGATTGCCACATAAATCCTTTCACTTTGAAGTCAGAGAAAGAAAAGTAAACACCAAAATCCCTGGAAGAAAGACCCTGACATTTGACCTCTGTCTTTGAATGCACAGCAAATGTGACAAGATAAGAACAAGATTTAAAGGCCTGTTTACAGAAATTATCTGATGGTGGAAGAATACACTAAAAAGGGTTTGGGCAAGGAAAGGGACTAACTCAAGCTGGACAGGTTAAAACAAATACAGCCAATAAACAGAAACCAAGCAAATCGGAGTCACAAACCACAAAGTCAATGGTAAGCACTGGGCAGAATGCATTCCCAGGGAACTTTTCCAAATGTCCCCAAGATGTTGTTAGCAAACCAGACAGCTGTGCTGTCTGGTAGGCTTTGACCCCAAAACAGTCTCCCTTGCATTCCACCGGAGGACACAGTGAAACAGAGAAGAGAAAAATCCTGAGATGATCAATGATGTGCCTGAAAATGTCTAATGCTAATGGCTGAAGGTTACGGATCTAAAGAAGCCAATGGCTTAGGGAGTTACATCCAAAGTCCATTAAAGTAAGTTCAGGAGACTAAACCAAACCCAAAAACAAAAAAAAGAGGCTAGGCAACCCAATATCCACCTACCCTCTTGTCACCTTCATCCCACATGTAGTACTGACAATGTGAAAGAAGCAAGCCAATCTCCAGAAACTTCATTCTAATTGCATATTATCTCAATCTGTTATTAGGTGCAGAGAGGTGATGTGCTCTCCACCTCACCTAGGTTAGTCTGGTTGTTTTTGGAGCTTTCTTTGTGTCAAACCACTCTTTCTTTGCATTTATCTTGTCACATTCTTTACACCTCCACTGCTCCTCAGTAGCAGATGAACCCTTTTCTCACCTGCCATCTTCATCCACCTAGCACTTTCCAAGATGGAGAGCAATAGGCCTTCGACTGAACTGAAATTTAGAACGACTTCCCATTGATGAACTGTGGTAAGAAGCACCAAATTAATAATAGGAACGTGCTGCTCTTGAGCTAAAAAATTGATTCTCTGTATACAAGTCAGACGTGACTCAGAGGGATGATTAGCTCATGGATGTGAGGTACGTGAGTGGCGGAATGGCACCCTCAATGTCTCTGCTGTCAACAAGAGTTCAGGCAAATAGAACAAGATCGCCATCACCAATGACAAGGGCCAGCTGAGCAAAGAGGAGATCGAGAGGATGGTGCAGGAGGCAGAGAGATACAAAGCAGATAATGAAGCCTAGAGAGAGAAGGCTGCTGCCAAGAACTATGTTGAATCCTATGCCTTCAACATGAAAAGCACTGTGGAGGACGACAAACTTAAAGACAAGATCAGCGAAGAAGATGATGGTGGACAAATGTAACCAGAGTATCTCCTGGCTGGAGAGCAACCAGCTGGCAGAGAAGGAGAACGAGCACCAGAAGAAAGAACTGGAGAAGGCCTTTAACCCCATAATCTCAAAACTCTACCAGGCGGGATGCCTGGGTGAATGCCCGGTGCCGACTTTGGCGATCAGGCGTCACGGGGTGGTGCCAAGCTTCGCCCTACTATTGAGGAGGTGGATTAATCCAACAGAGACCTTATCACTTTCTTTCACTTTCGAATGACTAATGGGCATGTTAACTCACACTTGTTCAGCTTTCTGCCCCCAAATTATGACTTTACAAATGTGATTGCAATAGGAAAATCACTTTTTTTCCCAGCTTATGTTGACAACATAATATACATTAGTCCAACACGTACTGGTTGCTCTCATGCTAAGACTAAATTTGATGACCGTTTCAAATCTCAATTGTTGTGCTTACTACTTTTAATTAGTTATGTTGAACTCTCTATTTCATATTGGTATTCTAGGTTCTGTCATGTTGGTGAATGGGTTTAGAGAGATTATCTTTCAAATATATTTATGTTAAGAAAAAGACTACAATAAAGCAGCAAGAAATTATAATGTTTTCACTTTTCTTATTTCAGAATGGTTTACTCTTGGCATTAAATTACCAAGCAGGGTTAAATGCCAACGAAAGTGCTGGCTGTTTGGGTGGGTTAAATGTGGGTGGACATCTGTAGCTGGTGGGGTCTATAGCTGTTTATTCAAGACTGCCTGCTGTTATTAGCCCGTGTTATGTTGCAAATGGTTAAACATACATTCAAGGAGATATTTATGTTGTGACTGTTTCCCTTTGGTGCTACCATTTTTTCATGGTAATTGGTAAGAGGCTACATTAAATAAAGTAACGTAGAGCCCCATTTAAAATGCTTTGCTGTGTTAGTCCAAACAAAAAAACGCTGCAAAACATTGAGGGCCATATTATCAACAACCGGCGATAAATATCGCTAAGCGCACTTAGCGCTAGGATATTTATCGCCGGCTATCGATGAATTTAATCGCTGAGATAGCGTGCTATTAGCAACGCTTATCTCAGACTCGATAAAATTCCTGGCGCAAGCTGCCAAATGTCCGATTATCGCTGGAAATCCAGCGATAATCGCACGACATTTGGCGATAGCTTGTGGATAGGGCTGGGCATACTTAACCATGATATCCACCTTCCATTGGATATCATGGCTAAGTCGAACTAAAAGCATGCGTTAGGAAAGTAGCGTTAACCAAGGTTAGCGCTACTTTTCTTATCGCTATGCTTGTTAGCGATTCCCTTGATAATTGGAGAAATGTCGGTTAACGACATTTCTCCAGTTATTTTGGGACGGAACGCCCACTTTGCATCTCATTAGAGATGCAAAGGTGGGCGTTATGGAAAAGGGCGTATAGGGCAAGGATTCACGCGATAGCGTGACCTTGCTAATACAGCGATAAAATTATCGCCGCTTTACGTCCGGAAACAGACGCTAAAGCGGCGATAATTTTTTATCGCCGGCTTGATAATATGCCCCTGAGTTCTTAATGGTACTGGACATTGCAGTTTTGCTATATGCTGAAAGGACCACCAGGGTCATCCACTGATTCTAATGATTCCCCTCTCCACTTCCCAATCCTGCTTCAGGTGTACACACACCTCCACTGCTCATGCCTGCTTCCATTGTCCAGACGAGGTGGCATTTTTGACACAACTGCAATGCCAATACTTCTCTTCAAGGGGCAGCACCTCTGTTCACCTACACTGTGAAGGTGTCTGCATATCTGCATGGGGTCTGATTCAAGAAGCAGACCTTGGATTTTTGATGGGGCTCTATTTTTGGTGTTCTTGTTCAGTGTGATTTTGGACAGATTGGCATAAAATTCTGTGTCCAGAGCTTTGAAACCCCTAAGAGGGTGATATGCTCGCGCTTTACAAATAGGAATTAATATTGTTATTATTATCTGATGTAAGAAAATGACACAATAAGTTGAACATCTATAGTCGATATCCCTGGACATTCTAAAGTTCAGATATTGGAACTATTACATTTTTATGCATTAGTAACGCACCATTTACAGCATTAGCTATTGCATTATTAAACACTGTAAAAAAAACTATTATAGGAATACCCTTATTCATGAAGTCAGTGCACCTGTTGCGGGCATCTGGGAATCCTAGATTGTCAGCCGGTAGAGAGCACCAAAATATGTAACACTTAAGTTCTTGAACTGAAAATGTAGAGCACTTCGGCCTAAAACCATGCATGTTTTGAATGAGTAGCCCCAAGGAGGGTATGTTGTGGGGTGTATTAAGTATAGAATTCAATAACTCTCTAAATTGAACTCACATTTCAGGGGGAAAAAAACCACTTTTAAAACCAGCCCGTTGCTAAATATATACATGCTAAGTGACGTTTAACACCTTGGTTGTTTTTCAGGGGCCCTGTTTGTAACATTGAGTGAGTTTGATTGTAGACACGCCTATGAGCGCCTCCGATGCTGAAGATAGAGCAGCAGCGTGTAAACATAATAACAACCTGAAGGTTCCTCGAGAGATCGGATCGTGATAGGCTAATCTGCCAGATGCCCTTTCTCTAAGGCCTGCTGGGGGCTCGACAGCGCGTGGAGCTGCTGAAGGTGACGCCCTTCGACTGCAGGGCCCGCGGACGGACCACTCAGTGAGCTGTCCCGAAACAAAACCAAATGTTGCCGCATCTCCGTTTGGCCACAGCACGATTCAAATGGGTTTTCAAACAAAAAACAAGTAGCAAAAGTAATGCATGTGCCTCTCGGTACAGGAAATAAAAATACCCCTCACTGTGTTGGACTTACACCGGAGTTCAGAGGTACACGTCAAAATGTTTAAGTAGCCACACGACCCTGTGCGTGGAGTTCATGCAGCCCTCGTACACACCTATCTACCTCAAGACATCTCCGTTTCTAAAAGTGCAAAGTTGAACAATTTGCATTTACACCACATACAACAATGACTGGACAGCTTCAGCTTCATGTTTTTTTTTATGAGGCTGATTGATCAGTGCCACATGTTCTGCATCGGCAACCTTTGGCGTGAAGCACACCTCCCAACTGCACACATTTTAAAAAACACGCAAGTAGAGACCAAAGAGCATGAAAAGAAAAAAAACAGACCTCAGTAATTGAATGCAAAGCAAATGTGCAATAAGAAACGAGAGTTATAGCCCTGTTTGTAGCAGTAAACCACCAGCACTCTCTCAAGTGCTACAGATTAAAGACAAAGGAGTTCCTGACCAGATGTTAAAATGGTTACCAGTGTATTTATTTAGTACTTAGTCCCTGCTGTTGGGGAGTGGTAAACATAGCAAGAGGCATGACAAATGTATGTCATGGACAAATGAGGAGAAAGAATGGGAGAGTGACAATGGAGCCAGCAAATGGGAAGCCTTAAAGTGAGCTGTAGCCCACAAAGTAGATACAGCATGTCTCGAAGATACAGCATGTCTCAAAGAGACAGCACAAGCGCTGTCTAGCCGAGACCTAAAAAAGGTGCAAGCACCAACATTTCTATTGTTTAATTTTCCAATATTAATGAATCAGTTTTTCCATCTGTCACAACTCTGCTTTGATTGTTCCAAAAGGGGCTCTGGATTTAAGAAAAACGTATTGCCAGTACCATATTTCTGTTTTTAAAAAAAATTGAGTCATTCAGTAATGTCAAATGAACATTATATTTGAAGTGCCAGCCTTCAAGGTGGTCACAGCTATGTGAGGCTGATTGGTCCAGAAAGCCTAATCCAACATAATGCTTATGTAAACTGCACAAATGACGGGATGGCTTATGGAATCCGACAACATGTGACTTGGCGAACATTATCCTAGGTAGAACATAGAAAATGCAATACTATTTCAGGTGCATTCTTGTACTGAAGGCTGAAGCCCAACCGATATGCAAGATGGTAGGCCAAGACGGGATGTGGCTGTAAACATCAAATCAGTGTATGCGAGTGCCACTGTGGGGTAATAGTGGTTGTCTATATGAGGGGAGGAAGCCTCTCTTTGCACCCCACGGTAAAATGAAAGGTAGATCCTGGAGTGGGCTGAATGTATGGTGTTGAGGTCCTGCGACAGCTTTGTGGTGGGATGGCTGAAGAAAAATTCTAGGGGTGGCCCTAGCACATGGTGGCAACAGTTGTTGGCCTCATGTCAATGGGAGTCAACTGCCAGGGTGGCCCATAAAAGCTCATTCTGCGGGCCCTGCTGAGGAGCAAAGCCAATGAAGGTGGCATGGTGAGGTGGTGACCCAGAGAACAAGGTTCTCACTCCAAGCAGCTAAATTATGGAACTCTCTCCCCGTACAAGTACGTCTTCAGTCTAGCAGGACACTTTTCAGGAAAGATATAAAAACATGGCTTTTTATTCAACCCTAAATCTGCTCGAGCCCAAAGTCCGATTTGAAATGCTGGCTGCTGCTCGCAGTTTATTCAACGAATGGCCTGGTTCTGTGCCTCTGCAAAACCTGGACTTTGGGCAGGATGGCTGGCGCCCCAAGGGTTCCCATGAGGTAGTGCAGACCATATGCGAAGAGCAGACACCACTGCGATCTATCTCCCTGTGAAGACTTTAATTCAAAGTCACGTCTGCCACAACAAGCCTGTTCTCTCTGACGGACAGACGGTCACCAAACTGAACTAGGACTCTGCTCTTGCCATGGCCGCCATGGGCAAAACACAGAACAAACAGGCTAAGTTCCCATTTAAAGTTAAATGGAACATAAAATGTCCGAAAGAGATGGGCTCCCAGGGACCTCTGAAGTTGCTTAAGACCAAGACATTAAATATCTCCTAAAGGTGAGTAGAGCCTAACCTCAATAGACAATAAAATCGACACACTCACAGAATGGATATCACAAACTCAAAAAGTGTTAAACAAGAGAATTGAATCATGGTGACTAATCAGTGAATATCAGGCACAGGAGACTATATTGAGGTAAATCTATAGAAACTGCTTAAAACTGAAAAGTTGCTGGGACTCGTTGAGACCAAGAATGAGGATTAAGAAGCAAGATTTGCAAAACTCAATAGGGACCCTATTACTCATAGGGCGTACTTACTCTGTTTGCGCCATAGCGCATCTTAAAACAGGTGCACCGGGCGCAAACAGTGAAAGTGCGCCCTATTATGGTGAATGCGTTGCCCTCAGGGCAGCCGTGAACTCACAATGCCCTCAGGGCAGCGCAGTCAAGTGAAATACGGAGCGATTACGTCAAAGCCACGCCGTGTTTCACTATGCAGGCGGCAACTTGTATACACTTTTAAAAGGAGAGAGATACCCTTGCAGGTGGGTGCAGTGAATGATTTCACCCACCTGCAAGGGATGTCGGGAGGGGGGGGGGTCCATGGGACCCCCTTTCTCTCTTCCACAGGACTGCCTTTAGGAGGTGCACTGAAAGTGCACGCCTTTTTGTGGCATACTTTCAGTGCGCCGCCTAAAGGCATATTTGCCTCTACGCCCGCGTTCATAATACGATGGGATTCCCTCATTTGCATGAGGTTACACACCCCATGCAAATGAGGGAAAGCCCCCTAATGATAGTTATATGTGTGCCAGTGCTATCTATATGACAGAAGGGGCTGCACAAGAGCGTCTGCATCTCCTTCTGTAATACCAAAGTGCGCAGGGGCACACAACGCATGCGCAAATGCCCGCTGTGCCCCCCGGGGAGCTCTCTATAATACGGCCCCAGGTGGAGGCTTACTTGGACAAGCACAAAACTGACATAGCCCTCGTCCAAGACACTCACTAGACTAGGGCATTCAAAGTTACTCTAGAAAGGAGATGGGATGTCTTCTGATACACATCATCATAAACAACATATGCACTGTTGATCAAGGCAGGTATGTTATTGTGCAAGGCATACTTGATGGCAAGCATGATACAATCGCTAACACACATGGTCTGCACAAGGACGACCCTCAGTTTTATAGGCATGTGTGGAATCAAAACCTATTGCTCTTGCCACAAACAATCATATGAAGGGATCAAATTCAATAATAACAATAAATGAATGCTTAGACAGATCACACACCTCTTCCAATAATGCACTCGCTAGTGCCAGAACATTAAATGACATTAGCACATGACCTTCTTTGTGTATGGCGCTACAGGCACCCGCTGGCTTTGGAGGGTACATTTACCTCATCCGTGCACAATATGTGGGTCCGCCTAGATAGGGTAATTCCTGGGCGGTGGATGTACCATGCATGGGCAGGACACTTTAATCACTCTTCAGTGCTAATAACGTTACAAGTCTAGAAGTGCAACATGAAGTCTATAAATCGGGTGAGGCAGCCATCGAACTAACTGATGCTATAGTGAGGGATGAACTTAGACATGAGTTCTAAGAGTATTTTGCTACATACAGACTATGCGGACAATAACAACAATGGTTTGGGAGGATTTCAAAATGGTCACTAGAGGGGCCTGAATAGCCAAACAAAATAGAATCCTTAAGACTCTTGAGGCTCATATACTGCAGCACTTCAAATCAAATTGAGCTATATTTGGAAGACACGGCTCTTGCTTGCCTGAGAGACTCACACAGGCAATGCCTTCAACAGTCCATCTCCAATGAGGACATTATACCAGTTACACAAAGTACGCCACCAGGTACATCGCCAGGCATTGAAGTCTTGCCATGAGAGTTCTAGAAAGAGTTGGCTGTCATACTAGCCCATCACTTGCTTGCTTGTTTTGAAGAAGAACGTGAAAAATCATTCTTCCATCTTCTAGGAGAGGCCCTCCTCATTACCCTACTCAAAAGCAGGAAACCCTCGGACCAGTGCGAGTTTTACAGACTGCTTTCACTTATAAACGGATGCCAAAACCTTCCATAAATAATTGCTAGCAAAATAATCTCTTTTCTCTTGTATGTGGTCCATCAGGACGGGTCAAGCTTTATCCCTACGAAGGTCTACCTTGCACAGCTTGCCTACTCTATTTGCAGTAATTCACCAGCTAGATCCAGGGATAGAATCCGAAGCAGCATTCTTGGATGCCACTAAAGCACTCGGCTCCCTGGAATAGGAATTTCTGTTTGCTGTACTTAAGAGAATGGAGATGCCATGGTCACTCGTGGACTGGATCACACTGATCTACTTCCCCCGCTAATCTGTGCATCTCGTGCCATTGGCTTCATATCTACTCTAGACGTAATGCCAGAGGCACTAGAGAGGGCTGTCCCCTATACCCTAGTTTATTTGCAATAATGCCAGAGATATTGGCCAGTAAACTTGGGCATAAGTACTCAGATAGTGGCCTTCGGTTTACTTCACATTTCACTGTGTGGATGACAAGAGAATCTTCGCGAGAGAGCCCCAAAGCAGTCTCCTTTCCAATTATATGGGAATATATAAAAAAAAAAAAAAACAAAAAAAAAAAAAAAAAAGAAGATTTCCCTTCCATTCAGGCCTTACTATGAATT
Organism: Calotriton arnoldi; assembly: GCA_963921515.1. Classification (NCBI taxonomy): domain Eukaryota; kingdom Metazoa; phylum Chordata; class Amphibia; order Caudata; family Salamandridae; genus Calotriton; species Calotriton arnoldi. Next base: position 5,775,867 of record CAWUFW010000051.1, read on the forward strand.
GGAGAATATTCTTAATACTCCCTCTTACACTAAACACCAAGAAATCCATACTCGTTACCTTTAAAAAGATGTGATGAATCAGTACAATATTTGAAGGTATGGGTCAACCATGATATATAAACTGTCTTAAGGGAAAATGATGGTATTACCACCATCTACAAGATAGATCAAGTAAAAAAGATGGCTCACCCTACCATTCTCATTAGCAGGGCGAATAGCTTTAATGAAGATGGTAATTGCCCCACAGCTACCTACCCATTTCATTTATATTTCCATTTTCTCACCAAACATTTCATTCAAACCATCAGGTCTCTAATCACGATGTTTGCATGGATAAGCAAGCAGCCCTGACTTAAAGAGCAGATTTGACTCTTACTTATCAACAAAACAGCTTCCGGCTCCAGATTTTATTAGTTCAGGCTATTTATCAATTCTTCCTTTGCTAAAAAATCCCAATCTAGATCCCAGCGACCACAGTAACTACAGATCTATCGCGAGGATTCCTTTCCCGGCCAAGGTCTTGGAAAAAATTCTAAATTCCCAACTCACTGCCTTCGTTTCCTCTGCAGACCTGTTGGATTCCTCACAATATGGTTTCCGACAGGGGCACAGTACGGAGACTGCCTTGGTTATGGCAGTAGAGGAGCTCCGGACAATATTGGACACTGGTGCCAAGGCCGCCCTGATCCTTTTGGATCTATCGGCGGCTTTTGACACCGTGAACCACGACATTCTTATTAGAAGGCTCCAAGAGGCAGGAGTCGAGAATTCTGCTCTAAAGATGATTAAATCTTATCTGAACAATAGGTTCCAATATGTTCAGATTGGTGATTCTTGCTCAGAGCAGTTCACGCTTCCATGTGGGGTGCTGCAGGGCTCTTCACTGAGCCCCACTTTGTTCAACTTATATGTGACCCCCTTAGCTGATATCATCAGGCAGTTTGGCTTTTCGTTGGTTTCCTACGCGGACGACACTCAAATAGTGGTGTCCATTTCAAGCAACTCAGAGGAAACCGCGGATCGTTTTAGCCAATGCATGTTCCACGTAGACCAATGGATGAGTGCAAACTGCCTCAAGCTCAATGGAAGCAAAACAGAGGTTCTCCTGTTGGGATCTGACACCTCTTTTTGGTCACGGAACTGGTGTCCCCCTGGTATGGGAACTCTTCTAGCCCCAGTCCATAAGGTGAGGAATCTGGGCATCATTGTTGATGACAGACTGACTTTCCAACATCAGATCAACAAGGTGGCTTCTCTGGTCTTTCAAACACTTAAGTCAATCCGGAAGGTGCGCGCCTTTATTCCACCCGAAGCAGTAAGAACATTGGTGACGGTTCTAGCTATGGCTAGACTGGATTACGGAAATGCTTTATATCTGGGCCGTCAAAAACAACACATGCTCAAACTTCAGCGGGTGCAGAACGCAGCTGCTAGAATGCTGCTGGATATCCCCAAATTCCAGTCCATTTCCCAAGGCTTAAGAAAACTCCACTGGCTTCCGGTGAAAAAGAGGATAGAATTCAAATCTTTATGTCTAGCGTACAAAGCTATGCATGGAACAGGACCAGCGTTCCTGAAACAACATTTCACCTGGTATCACCCACTTAGAAACCTACGTTCAGCTCAGAGCAAACTCCTCCAGACACCCAAATTCAGGAAAGCTCGCTGGGGAGGAAGTAGCTTTATCCTGGGCACAGTGAAACTGTGGAACACGCTTCCGATAGATATTAAAAACTGCCCAACACTACTTTCCTTTAGAAAATCACTAAAAACTTGGCTTTTTTCAAACTAATTCCTACCGTTTTCCACTGAATTCTTGGCAGTCACCTCCGCGCAGTGCCTAGACGCCCTAGGGCATTCGAGCGCTATATAAATTTCACAATCAAATCAAATAATTTTTTCCAGCTCTACTATGTCTGTGCTCAGGCCCAGTTTAGTTTAATGTACCACACCCCTCCAGCCCATATTGCCAGCGGTTCCCCCACAATGCGCAAACTAATGACATCTTTGAATGCACTACACAGGCAAAGGACAGATTGTGTGCCAGAGCTAGTATGGGTATTCTATACTCCCCTGCCCTCCCTGAAGAACAAGTTACTTACCTTCAGTAATGCTCACACTATCTAACCACAGATTCCTCACCATTAGAATATTCCCAGGCACCAGACTGAATCAGGAAGATTCAAATAGCATTGCTTCCACTCGTCAGCAGGTGGCACCGTGCGGGTCCATATTGACTTGGTTCCACCTGGAAGTGATGATGGATGCCAGCCCTGAGCGTCAATGTCAGTTTCTTTCTTTCCACCGCTTTGCACGGGGATTTGGAGCTCGCTCCCAGCTTTTTTGTCGTCAGTTGACAATTGTTTTTCTAAAAATTCTCCCTTTTTCCCAGGGTGCAAGTAAACAAAGTCCTCTCTCGAGATCCTGACCCTTGGTTTACGTGGGATAATGGTTGAGGGAAGCAAAACAATGTAATAAGCCACGATTTCACCTCTAAAAAGACAAATTGGTGATGCATGGATCTATTGTGTATGACAATCTGTACAGTATTATGTTTTTATTTTCTTTCACAAATCATTATCTCTCCCCACCCTCCAAAAGCAATCACGGAGAAACACAATCATACACCACTGGACATTATTCCTATTATGGATTTCATGCATCATGTAGAAGTGAATATTTCACATTTTTACCTAAAGAACCGTCCACTTTTAAGACCGCTTGCTAGCCACAGAGTTAACTGAGCTTATAAGCGCGTCATTGTGAAATCCAAGGTTTAGAGGCCAGCAGTGTGGGGTCACTGCAAATGTTTCCTGCACAAACGATGGGTTAGCTGCCTAGGTAGAAGTGAATTAGGCATTAGCTAAGTAACACCTTGGCCAGAAGTTAATATTGTGACTGCCATTACTTTGGCAAGCTAGATCAGTCAGTCCGCCACATGAGCCCAGAATGTGCCAGAGGGTGATCTAGAAATAAAACCGGTTCAGACACACATCTCCTGAATGCCCCTTTCCCAAACCAGAAAAGGTGTAGCTCAGGAAGAAGATTCAAACACTACAGATATACCCAAGCCTCCTCCTATTTATTTGAAAAGTTTTATAAAGCACGAACATGACCCTTACGGGTATCAGAGCGATGTACAAAGTGGCGAAAGCACGACTAAAACCAACACAATGGTACAAATGATGTGGTTAAGTCAACAAACTGTCAAACAAAGGGGGGAAACAATCAAGGTCAGGGGCCGGGGAGTCGGCCCGATAGGAGGGAACAGTACAGTTTCAGAAGGGCCAAAGAGCGAGATAACAATTTAACAGACAAGCATTAAATAAATCGAAACAACGGTGTAAAATAAGAATCAAATCTGTAGACAGTGGGGGCATGAGAAGGAGTACAGGTTGAGGCTGTTAATGTTCACTCAAAAATAGCCATTTGACATGTTTTTTGAAAGATGCAGTGGAAGGATTGGATCTGATCTCGGGAGGAAGAGCGTTCCAAATTCTTGGAGCGGAGAAGGCACAATTGTAAGTTCTTTCCATATGAATTTGGGAGGTTTCAAAAGTAGGGTGGACGTACTTCTTAAGTTCCGACGGGAGCCAGATAGTTCAAGCTTTTTCGCCAAGTAAACCGGGGTGTTGTAATGTATGGCTTTATGTGTCAAGCAAGCTATCTTGAAACGTATCCTAGCTTCGAGAGACAGCCAATTTAGTTGCACACGGTCAGGGGTGATGTGGTCATGCTTTCTGGAGCCTGTGATGAGCCTGGCCGATGCGTTTGAGTGGCTCTGAGCGGGGCCAAGCTAGCTTTAAGAAGCCCAGCAAGGGTCCATATTCCAGTCGAGAGATAACCAGGGATTGTACTGCAGGCCAGATGTCTTCAGGCGGCAGGAAAGGCTTGATTTTCTTAAGGGTGTTGAGTTGAAAATTGGCTCCCCTAATAGTTGCACTGATATGAGCTTGCATATTAAGGTATTTGTCCAAGGTAATGCCTAACGATTTAGCAGAGTCAACCACATGAGGGGTGCAGTTAAGAGCAGTGAGTTGTTTAAGCCAGTTGAGGGTTAGGTGCAGAGTGGTTGCGGGGGGCAATCAGAAGGATTTCAGTTTTGAGAGTATTTAACAAAGGATGGTTCTGGGTTAACCATTGTTGAGTTCGTGAGAGTGCATCATTTAAAGTTTTTATGTCTTCTGGAGAGGAGATCTTCAAGTACAGTTGCGTGTCATCCGCATACGTGTGGTAATGAATGTTAGAGCGGTTCAGAATGTTGGTACGTGGTTCCATAAAAAGGTTGAAAAGAGTGGGCAAGAGTGCGGATCCTTGAGGAACTACACTCATGACAGGGGTACTGGTTGCAAGGGAATGGTTAACTTTGATTCTTTGTGTGCGGTTATGTAAGAAAGAGGCAAACCAATTTAAGACCGGGTCTGAGAGACCCATCCTATGTTGAAGAAGAGCAATTAAGTTTTCATGTTTGATGGTGTCAAATGCTGAAGACAGGTCAAGAAGGATCAGAAGACAAGGGACATTTTGATCCAGGGATTTCAGGGCGTCATCCACAATGTGAGTTAGTGCAGTTTCAGTACTGTATCCTGCTCTGAAATCCGACTGGTAGAGGTCAAGGAGTTGAAATTTCTCAATGTGGTTGCAGAGCTGCGTGTGGACGCATTTCACGAGCAATTTAGCTAGAGTCATGATGCTGGTGATAGGCCGGAAGTTGTTAGGATCAGATAAATCAGTGTTGGGCTTCTAAGGGATGGGAGTGGCTTGACCAATCTTGAAGCAATCAGGGATCCTCCCCTGCATGAGAAATTCATGAATGATCCGGGACCAAAGAGGGAGAATGGCCGAATTGAGACCTTAAAAAAAACTTAGCAGGTAGTGGAACGCTGAAATGATTGGAAGTTTTTAAGGACGCCATAGCGTGGAGCAGCTCCGTGACATCTGGAAGGAGAAAGGAATTTCAAGAGGCGCCGTTTTTGGGAGAGCAACCAATGTGTAAGGACACTGCCGAAGGTGCCGCATGCTCAGCTGATGATGCGGTGTAGTTCAGAGGCCGCAAAATGGGGGTGTCAGGTTGCAGCTCCAGTTCAATTTTTCTTGTTTTTTCAGAGCAGTGCACTGAGAAGTCCTCCCCACTAGGAAGAGAGGTCATAGGTGTCGAGATAGGGTTGGAAGAGTGGTTAGCTTGTTGCTTGATGATTTCAAAGAGCTTCTTGGGTTTATTTTTAGCGCTGTCCAGCTGAGCCCTGAAATGGTCGATTTTAGCAATGCGGATGTGTTTGTTGTAGGTATTTCTCACCTTCATTCGCTGAATGAGGCTTGTGGTGGAGGGTGCGTTTCTCCAAAACCTCTCAGAGAGCCTAAGTTTGCGACGTTCATCATTTAGGGCACCATTAAACCAAGGTATGGATTGTTTGACTGGAATCCTTTTGAGTTGCTTCGGCGCAATAGTGTCGAAAATATTAGCCACAGTGCTAATGTAGTGGTCAGAAAGATTGTCTAGGTTGGTCATGTTAGGGGGTGGCTGAAGCCTATTCTTGGTGATGGAAGTTAGAACATTAATGTTGATGTCTCTCAGATTGCGAGTCGGTTGTTTAGCTTTAAAAGGTTGGCCCTGTCTGCATGTGACCTTTTCCAGGATGTGGAAGGAAATTTGATGATGATCCGACCAGTCACAGGGTAGAATGTCATTCAGTTGTATGATATTGTCTTTAGCTATGATAAGGTCGAGGGTGGCGCCCTTGTTGTGGGTAGGTCTATCTATTAGCGTTTGGGAGACACTGGGCTGTGAGGAAATCGCTCAAGTTTACCTATGCTGCGCAGCTTTGGAATTAACTAGCAGCCCTTCATCGCACGTTTGCACTTTCCTGGGGGACCACAGCCCCCACCTGGCATCGCGGCAGGCACCGGAAACTATCATCTTTCCCGCCAGGAGGTGCTTAAAGGCTGCTCGGGGCTCCCGCGGGGTGGGACGTGCGCGGCGCGCCTGGGTCAAGGGCGGGCCTGTCTGCGGCTGCTCGAGGCTGGGCTGGGCCACCCCCCTTTGGTCTTCTGATCCCGGCTCCATCTTTTTTTTACTTCATTCCTACCTATATATCTATATCTATGCCCTGGAACTTGGCGATTTGTTGTGGAGGCTACTGTTGACAATCAGGGGCGGACTTCTAGCGCCAACCTGTAATGCGGCTACCAACGAATATCTTCGTACCACTGTGTATCAGTAGGAGGGAGGGGGGCGGCCGGACTGAGTAGGCTCGGCGGAGGAGCAAAAGAGCTGTCGCCTAAGGACCAGCTACCTCATATTCAGTGGAGCCTATAACTTCTAGCTCTCTCAGTGGGCCGCTCGCCACTAAAATAACGTTGGAAGTTACCGGCGCCTCAAGGGAACGGCAACAAAAATCAGCAAAATCAAGTAGGACAGAACTTTTTTTCTTTTTTTGCTGGACCAGATATTTCGTGCTTCACCAAATGAGGGACAGGCACTTGGGAGGTACCGTTTATAACATCTAACCCTGGGACACCGTTGCCTCCTTTTATCTGACATTACCCCGATTTGTCCTACTAACCATAGTACTTTTATCGTAAATTGTTATTGCCTGACTAAGTTAGCTCTGATTTTATCAATTGTGCCCCCCTTATTATTTTTTTTAAAGGTCTCTTAAGGGTGGACATAATATACTTGTTAAGGTATAGAAATGGTTAAACGCAAAGCATCAGCCAAAAACTCTGTACCAGACTTCTAACACACAACTATCGTCTCTTTTCTGGTACGAGCGGTTAGTGCGATTAGAGAAGAAAGAGATAGGACAGAACGCCACCCATTGTTGGGACCAGATACGGGAGGGCAGGTAGGTGATGGCAGCGGGCTAGTATCAGAAGGGAATGTGCAATTAGAGGAAATAACCCATACTGAGAACCAAGGGGCTCCTGGGGTCTCTGAAATTGCATGAGAACCAGAGCTTAATACACAAATTGACCCCCCACGCATTCGTACACCTGATGGATCACCGAGCCGAAAGAGAGGGTGCAAGAAGAACCAAGTTATAGTGGGTGGTAACAAAGGCAAGAAAGGACCCACCCAGAGGCCCACAGACCCAGCTTGTAAGAGCATAACTGACCAAGACACCGTCTTAAATTTACAAACTACACAAATTGTAGCCACTATAGTACCTAAAATTGAGGACTTGTTAAACCCGATCCGTGAAAAACTTGATAAACTGACCAATGAAATGGCTAAGATTAGTGACTCACTTAGGAACATCAGTACTAATACCGGGAAGGAGAAGGATGTAACAAGGAGGGTGTCAATTGAGCCGCTGTCACAGGTAACTGTTCCCTCAGATAAGGTAATAAGTAAGGTGACAAGTAGAGAACTAGCTGGGGGATCCAATGATCCAGTAAATGCAGGGTATAAAAACAAGAGAACTGAGCCCGCAAATAACATAACCCTAAGACAACAGACCGACAAATCAAGTCCAGCAAGTTCAAACGGACAGATCCCACCAAGAACAACCCCCCAAAAATTATACCCAGATGAGAGATAATGTGGCATACGAGGGAGGGGTTGATGTATCTATAAACTTACCACCTGAATGCTGTCCCTATGTGGCAGTCCTGGTTAATGTCCCCCCCTTGCAGCCAGCTCAGAAGGAAACCCATGACACCCTAAAGAACAGAGTAGTACACTGGCTTGATAAGAATTGTGGATACCCGGTGGCAGGAGCTGACCAGATACTTTTAACATGAAGAGTGAGCTGCATTGGCCCCCTACGAAAGACTCTTAAAGGAGATTGTATAGTTATTAATTTTAGAAACCCAAGCTGGACAAGAAATACCCTAGATAGAGCAATTCCAACCATGCAGTTCGACCTGAATATGTCACTATAACCCCTTGGCTTTTTCTATAGGCACCTAAGGTTGACAACACAGGGAAGACGGGTCGGGCATTTACGTATGACCCCAGATTTGAAAATCCATCCCCCCATATGCACTACCAGTCTCGAATAGATACCAAGCCCCGAGTACCCTGCAAGATATCGATTGACAAAAGGGTGACTATCCCCTCAGCATTAAGATCTTTTTCACTGAAGATGGAATAGCTGACAACGGAGTGGTGCCACCAGCTGTAATCGCCCTACCTGATAAAGACCCAATTGTTCCGCAAATATCGAGAGCACTCCCATAGATACTACTAACAAACATAAGGATAAGGAAAGTGAGTGTGAGTCCTCTACTGTTAACTTAGAGACTAAAGTAGAAAATGGATATAAAATTGCAACTTGGAATATTGCTGGTCTAATAAGTAAACGGGACTCACTGGGATGGCAAGATTTTATTAATGAACTTGATGTGATTTGCCTACAAGAAACCTGGTGCACTGACCCTATATACATAGAAGGGTTCTCCTCACACTGGTTACAGGCAGTGCCATCTCCTGCAGAAAGAGCGAAAGGGGGGCTTCTGATCCTTATCTCAAACAAGCTACCGGCTGCTGTAAAGAATTGTCACAATTGGAGTACATTCTCAGATCATGTGGTTGCGCTGTAAAGATGGTAGGGATGTGGTTGTGGTTAATTATTATAATAATATGTTTGACTCAACCCGCAGTAATATTGTATTAGAGATGGATAAAGGGCTTGATACACTGTTAAGTTCGATTAACAATAATATTGTACTTATATGGGTTCAAGATTAATACTCAAATATGCCCATTGTCTGCTACTCAAGTTTGTGGGAACAAGAACGAAGAGGGTGATGATTGCATACATTTCCCACACAAAGACTATGGAGGAGCCCTAAACTCAATGATTGACAAGTATGACTTAGAACTATTACTGTGTTCTCATAATACCAATGGTGACCTAATACTAACTTTTGTAGGTAGGAATGCTGCATCTACAATCGATCGTGTGTTAATTTCATCTAGTATTAACCATATGTGTTACACCCCGTGGGTTGGCCAGCTAGCACTGAGCGACCACAACTGTATTATAATGTCAGTCCTCTTTTGGGGTACAAAAGTCGTAGCCCACCTGTTGGAAAGTGGATTATTGGTAGGGGAAAATGTAGGTCTGCCACTGGCAATAAGGTCACTAACACATGATAGGACTCAGCATAGGTCTTAGAAAATTATTCCCATGCTCAACCCTTGGTAGCTTGGCTGCGAGCAGGCAGGCTTAACTTCAAAGACAGGTATGTACAGCATTTAAAAACACCAATTCGGTAAATAATTAAGACACAATGCACAATAAAAATCCAACACCAATTTATAAACATAGGAAATATTTGTATCTTTAAAATGACACCAAATTGACAAAAATCCAATGTAGGGAACCGGAGATATGAATTTTTAAAGATTTATCACTTTATAGCACTTAGAAACCTATAGCACCATATTGGGACATCTGGTCGCGATAGACCGGCTCAAAGTCAAAGTTTCAGGCCGACCGCGATGGAGCCCTGAGCGGCTACCCCTCGCGGTAGGTCCCGGTCACAGTTTTTACCTTCGGACTTAGAAACTTTTCTGGAGCTTTTTTTTCGTGGGGTCCCTCGATGCTCTTCACCAGGCCAGATTCGGTGAGGGTTCGCCAGCCTCGGATTTATTCTACTCCCGGTCAAACTCTGGAAGTCAGACCTACGGAGCTTTCCGCGGGACGAACCTGGATGGCTTGGCCGGCTCGCGGTTGAAGGCAGGCGGCCTGGCTGACCAGGTTGAGTCAATCCCCTTATGGAGCTTTTTTCCAAAGTTGCTCTAAAGTTCTCCAAACTCCTGGAACTTCTTCCTGAAGTTCCTCAAAGGGTCCCAAAGTGTCTCAAACTCACTCCAAGGGTCTGGAAGCTCCAAGATGGTCCTTGAAAGTGGAGGACTTCAGTTCCCACAATCCACTTGGACAAAACCCTTACAAATCCACTGGTAGTTTTCCAGGTTGAGGATTCTTGGTGGTGATGATCCAGCGGAGCTCTGTTAACCTGTAGCTTGCAGTGAGTCCACTCTTTACTCTTTTTCACAGCAAGGTAGTCCACAGGGCTGTAGTTCCAGATGGTGCAGTCCTCAGATGGCAGGCCTTAGAAATTGCACATCAAACTTCTCAGCATGGCACAACGTCTTGCTTTCTTAAGTTTCAAGCAGCAGATCTGAGAGACTCTGCCCCTCTCAGATACTAATTCCAAGTTCTCTGGGTCACGCAGGAGGTCACTCCTGACCAATGGGGGCAAGGTAACTCCCCAAGGTTATGACCACATCCTGTAGAGTGTGACATTATTTTGTCCCAGAGTGCACCAAATCCTCCAAATTCATAATGGCTGATTATCCAGCAGGGAGTTAAGAGCTGGCTAAACACACCCTAGGATGGCTAATTTCCCTAGACTCTCCCCCTTGCATCTGCTCATTCCTTCCTTAATCCTAGCTCTGGCTGGGGGTCAAAAGAGTAGAGTGGCAACTGACACTGAGGCCTTCCCCTTTCCTTTGAAGACCATGGTTTACGACTCCTCCCCCTGCTGTGGCATTCCTGTGTAGCAGCACACTGCCCTCCCAGCAGAGCTGGTTAACCCCAGGGGCTCTTTATCACCTCTTCAAAGCAGCCTGGCTAATCCACTTAACTCTGACCAATCAGGACAGACCACTGGAAGGCTGAATCTGGACCTACAAACAAGAAAGTCTTATAACTTCTTGTCTGTATATTTTAGGAGAAATTCAACAATATCATATTGTTGGATTTATCACTACCATTCTGGGAAGTCTTTGAATGGAAGTTCTATCATTCTCCTGTCAGGAGTTATTAGTTAATAACTTCTTGCCATGTTAACCTATGTGGCATGGGATTTGTAATGGGAAAAATGACTTGGGTCATTTTTCCAGCACCAGGACTTACAAAAACATATTTTATAAGTACTCCGCCTATATCTACAGGACCCCCACCCCATGGAACACCTAGGGGAGATTTTAGGGGGTCTGAATCTGTAGAAATATTGCAGATCCTCCCTCCACAGTGCTCCTAGCATCAAAGTCGAATTTGGGCAGCACTTTATCACAATGTGGGGAGTGAACATAACATGAAAGGAGACAACCCAGCTGTGAATTGAGTTCTGAATACCTCTCTGTCGGAGGGATTAATGCCTGAAAGCTGGAAAAATTCTCCCGCTTTTAAAGAAACCTTCAGCAGACCCGCTGGTAGCCAGCAATTACAGACCTATATCATTGTTGCCTTTCTTCTCCAAAGTTCTGGAGAAATACGTAAACACTCATCACAGAATTTGTAGAGGTAAACCATGCACTGCACCCGAGTCAATCAGGGTTCAGAGCCAACTTCAGTACAGAGATGGCCTTATTGGAAGTCTCTGAAACGATTAAAACAACACTTGACAGAGGGGGCAAAGCGGTACTGATACTGTTGGACCTCTCCGCGGCCTTTGATACCGTACCCCATGATCGACTCCTGCAAAGACTGCAGAACTGTGGGATCGGGGGCACGGTCCTGAGATGGTTTACCTCCTTTTTAGATAGTCGGCAGCAAACAGTATGGTCCCGTCCTTTCTCGGCCCCCATGAAAGTAGGAGTCCCACAGGGATCAATTTTGAGCCCCACCCTGTTTAATGTATACATGGCCCCCCTGGTGCTCTTAGTAGAAGATCACGGCGCAAAAATAATATCCTACGCTGATGACACGCAACTGTTGTTCACATGAGAAAAGGGCACCACGCTGAGAGGAAGTGAGATTAATGCCTGCCTGCCTGACTAAGGTGTTTGCCTGGTTCAGACAGAACCAACTGATGTGTAATCCTGAAAAGTCAGAGATTATCTTCTTCGGCCATAACCCAGGCGAGGAATGGCGCCAATGGTGGCCTCGGAATATGTCTCCCCCGGCAAGTTCAGTAACCACCGTGAAAACTCTTGGGGTCAAATTGGACGCTGATATGTCCATGAAGTCCCAGGTCCAAACAGTGGCCGGTACGTGCTTTGGGGTACTGAAAATGTTGAGGAATTTCCTCCCTCTGCTCCCTGTTCAACACAGGAAGACGGTGGTCCAGGCCTTGATCACCTCTAGGCTGGACTACGTCAATGTCCTGTACCTTGGCCTCCCGGACTATTTACTTGGGCGCCTGCAGGTAGTACAGAATGCGGCGGCCAGAGCCATACTTATGCTCGGCCCTAGGACACACATGTCCTCCCACCTTAGATCCTTGCACTGGCTGCCGGTTCGGAAGAGGATCCATTTTAAATCCTTAGTTCTGGCCTTCAAGGCCCTTCACAACTTAGGGGCTCCTTACATCAGGGACAGGATTCAGTACTATGCCCCACTAAGGACCTTGAGGTCCTCTGCCCAGCAGCTATCGATCACTCCAAAGTTTCTGCGCTCTTGTATGGGAGGTCGCTCCTTCCAAGTGGTGGCTTCTCAGCTTTGGAATGGCCTGCCGCTTTCTTTAAGACAGGCGCAGGATCTCTAAATCTAAATCCGTATTTCTAAAGCGCGAACTACTCACCCTTACGGGTCTCAAGGCGCTGGGGGCCGTCATGGAAATTAAGTGAGCTATTACCCAGAGTCACATGGTGCTGAGCTGCCGCCGGGGATCGAACCGTGAGCCCTGTGCTCCGAAGTCAGCTGCCCTGGCCGCTGCACCACACCTCTCCACACATCTCCTTGTCTTCAGGAGAAAACTAAAAACCTGGCTCTTCCAACATTAGAATGAGGTCTATCTGTCTTTGTGCACACTATCTGTCTAATGGGTCCTTTCAGCGCCGGTACACTCTATGGAGTAGCCGTGCGCTTTATAAGTACCCAGTAACATAACAAATGTGAAATTTCACTTAACCCAGCGCATATAAAACTCATTTTATAAGGGTCCACCTTATAAATACCTGACCCCCCCACCCCTGGGACACCTAGGGGAGACCCTGGGGGTTCCTAATATGCCAAAACATTGTAGGTTATCCATTTTTAAGTGCCCTAAACACCAAAGTCAAGTTTGGCCACAATTTACTTTTTAAAAGCAGTCATGGCACCCAGGGCTGCTTTTAAACTGACCTCAGGCTTCAGCAGTGCACACATACAAGTGCAGAAAAGGCTGCTGGCCTCTAAACTGCCATGCCCTACTATGTACTAGGGACTGATAGGTAGTTTCAATCCCCCTGCCCTATTATGTACTAGGGTCTTATAGGGTAGGTCATGCCAATCACAGGGGTACCCCAACCCATAGTGTACCCTAATGTATGTATGTGTTTTCACTGTATTCTAAACGTGTCTCTTTCAGCGTAGCACTGGCCCTGGGCCTGGTTAGGTAGAGCCCAGGGTCAGTCAGAGTCAGTTATCACCAGCATCAGTCAGCAAAAAAGTTGGGGGGTGCCCAGGGCACAGGATGACTTTGCAACATTGCCGCCCCCCCACCCCCCCCAAACGAAAGGTGATGGGTTGCTAACCTACACCCTCGTAGTCCTCATCAGCTAAGTGGAAAAACCTGGAAAGTCCATCTGCATTTGCATGGGCAACCCCAGGTCTGTGTTCCACTGTAAAGTCCATTCCCTGTAGGGAAATGGACCACCTTAACAGCTTGCAATTCTCCCGTCTCATCTGCATGAGCCATCTGAGAGGCCTGTGGTCAGTTTGAACACGAAAGTGAGTCCCAAACAAATATGGTCTCAACTTTTTCAGGGACCAAACCACAGCAAAAGCCTCTCTCTCAATGGCACTCCACCTCTGCTCTCTGGGAAGAAGTCTCCTGCTAATAAAGGCAACTGGCTGATCAAGACCCTCTTCATTTAGCTGTGACAACACTGCCCCAATCCCTTGCTCTGAAGCATTGGTCTGAACCACAAATTATTTTGTGTAATCAGGGGCCAGCAGCACTGGTGCTGAACACATAGCAGCTTTCAGAGTGTCAAAAGCCTTCTGACACTCTGGGGTCCAATCCACCTTTTTGGGCCTCTTCTTAAAAGTGAGTTCTCTTAGGGGCCCCACAATGGTCCCATAATTTTGAACAAACCTTCTATAATACCCGGTCAGTCCAAGGAATGCCCTGACCTGAGTCTGGGTAACAGGAGCTGTCCAATCCAAAATAGTTTGGATTTTAGCTTGGAGAGGCTGTACATGGCCCCCACCTACCAGGTGGCCCAGGTACACCACAGAACTCTGCCCTATTTGGCACTTACTTGCCTTAATAGTCAGGCCTGCCTGCTGCATGGCCTGAAGCACTTCCCTTAGGTGGCTTAAGAGATCCCACCAGGTAGAACTGTATACAGCTATAGCATCCAGATAAGCTGCACTGAACTGTTCCAACCCAGACAAGACCCTGTTCACCAATCTTTGGAAGGTGGCAGGTGCATTCTTTAAGCCAAAGGGCATTACCTTGAACTGATAATGTCCCTCTGGTGTGGAAAATGCTGACCTCTCCTTTGCTCCATCAGTGAGAGCAATTTGCCAGTACAAATCAAAAGTACTCAGGTACTTAGCAGCGCCTAACCTGTCAATGAGCTCATCTGCTCTAGGTATAAGGTGAGCGTCAGTCTTGGTGACTGCATTCAATCCTCTGTAGTCCACACAGAACCTTAACTCCTTGGGTCCCCCCTGAGGATTAGGTTTAGGCACCAGCACCACTGGACTGGCCCATGGACTCTCAGACGGTTCAATTATCCCCAATTCCAGCATCTTAGCAACCTCAGCTTTAATGCTGGCTCCTACATGGTCAGACAACCTGTACAGTTTATTTTTGACAGGTAGGCTGTCACCAGTGTCAATGTGGTGCACACACCACTCGGTGATGCCTGGGGTCAAAGAGAACAGGCCAGCAAACTGCTCCAGCACTTGCTTACAGTCTCTGTGCTGCTGGTCTGTCAACTTGGGAGAGAGTATCACCCCTCCACTGACCCATCTTGCACATTAGTGGAGAGGAGGTCGGGCACAGGCTCAGTTTCCTCCTCCACACCCTCATCAGTGACCAGTAACATGGTCATGTCTGCCCTGTCATGGTGGGGTTTCAATCTATTCACATGCAGGACCTTATGAGGGTTCCTGGGGGTGCCAAGGTCAACCAAATAGGTAACCTCACCCTTCTTTTCTAAGAT
Organism: Calotriton arnoldi; assembly: GCA_963921515.1. Lineage (NCBI taxonomy): Eukaryota > Metazoa > Chordata > Amphibia > Caudata > Salamandridae > Calotriton > Calotriton arnoldi. The sequence goes on from CAWUFW010000051.1 coordinate 5,790,919, forward strand.
TGGATAGGGCCCACTCCACTTGTCATGGAGGGCCCTGGGAGCCACAGGCTCCAACACCCACACCAATTGTCCTGGAGTATACTCAGGCATAGTAGCCTTTTGATCATACCAGTGCTTCATGGGCTCCTGGCTGGCCTCCAGTTTCCTGTTTGCCTTGTACATGTACTCTGCCGTTCTAGATCTCAGGCCTAGCACATAGTCAAGCACATTGTCCTTTGCTTATTTAAGAGGCTTTTCTAGAGACTCTCTCAGCAGGCTCAATGGCCCCCTCACAGGGTGTCCAAACAACAACTCAAAGGGACTGAAACCAACCCCTTTCTGTGGCACCTCCCTGTAGGTAAACAGTAAGCATGGGAGGAGAACATCCCATCTCCTCCTGAGTTTCTCTGACAACCCATTTATCATGCCCTTCAGGGTTTTGTTGAATCTCTCAACAAGACCATTTGCTTGTGGTTGATAGGGGTAGTGAACTTGTAGTTGACACCACACTCATCCCACATAGCAGTCAGATAGCTGGACAGGAAGTTCGTGTCCCTATCCGATACCACCTCTTTTGGAAAAACCGACTCTGGTGAACACACCAAGCAGTGCTCTAGCCACTGCAGGAGCATCTATGGTTCGAAGAGGGATTGCTTCAGGGTACCTAGTGGCATGGTCCACTACCACGAAGATATACCTATTCCCTGATGCAATAGGTGGGTCCAGGGGACCAACAATGTCCATCCCCACCCTTTCAAAAGGAACCCCAACCACTGGCAGTGGTATTAGGGGAGCCTTTGTCTTGCCCCCTGCCTTGCCACTGGCCTGACAGGTGACACAGGAGCTGCAAAACTCCTTTTCGGACATATGGGGCCAGTAGAAATGGTTCACCAACCCGTTCCATGTCTTTGTTTGTCCCAAATGTCCTGCCAAGGGGATATCATGACCCAAAGTCAGGATGAACTCTCTGTACTTCTGGGGCACCACCAACCTCCTGGTGGCCCCCTCCTTGAGGTTTCTGGCCTCAGTATAAAGCAGTCCATCTTCCCAGTAGAGTTTGTGAAACCCATTGTCATGCCCCTCTTCTTGCTTAGAAACAATCCGCCTCAAGCTCTCAAGGGTGGGACAGTCTCTCTGTCCCTTACTGAGCTCCTCTCTGGAGGGTCCACCTGCTCCTGTCAGTTCTGCCAAATCTGACAGTTCTGGCAGGGATGGAGTCCCTCCCTCAGAGGTTAGATCCTCCCCATCAGGGTTAGATTCTTCCTGCTCCTCCGGAGTTCCCTGGGCTGGCTCACCAGGCCCAGTACCCTTGTCCTTGGATGCTTGGCCCCGTGTTCCAAAGTCCAAGTGTCCAGCCCCTCCCTTCTGGCTAGTCTGTGACCTAGTCACAACACATACCCACTCAGGGAGCTCCAATATTTTCATATGGAGTCCTCACTCCACCTCTGACCACACAGAGGCTTCAAGATCATTGCCCAGTAAACACTGGACTGGGAGCACCTTTGACACAGCTACCTTCATAGGGCCTGTCACACCTCCCCATTCCAAATCCACCACAGCCATAGGATGGAGTTTGGTAGTGCTGTCTGCATAAGTCACCTGCTGAAACCCACCAGGTAACAACCTCTCTGGAGGCACCAGCTCATCCAGGACCATGGTTACACTAGCCCCAGTGTCTCTGATAGCCTCAACCTCAGTCCCATTCACTTTAGGCCTCTGCCTGTACTTGTCCATGTTTGGAGGTAAGGCAGCAAGGGTTGCAATATTCACCCCACCCAGGGACACTAAGGTTGCTTCCACCACCTGACTACCCCTTTTTGGGACACCACTCTCCACCCCTACACTTATACTGGCAATCCCTGTGGATGGCCCCTTAGGGGGGAGATTCTTGGCGCAGACAGCATCTCCCTGTTTGTGCCCTGGCTGGTTACAGTCAAAGCACTTGCCCACCTTTGAGGGATCAAAGAACCGACCATCCTTTCCATGATACCCCCTCCCTTTGAATTTGGGTTGGCTCGGGCCCCCCTCCTTGTTCAGGTTTGTGTGGGTCTTTGGAGGACTCCTCCTGTTTTTGACCTTCTTTCCCTTGGGCTTTCATCTGGGGAGGGACCTGCCCTCCTTTCTTCTGGTCACCCCCCTGGTGTTGAATGGAAACCCGGATTCTCACCCACTCATCAGCTGCTTCCCCCAGCTCTCTGGGGTCTGTCAGCTTAGAGTCTTTAGCTACTGGCGTAACTTCTCTTCTACACAAAGTCAAAATATGTTCTTTCAAAAACAAATTATACAATCCCTCATATGTGTCAACAGTGTTACCAACAATCCAGCCTTCCAGTGCCTTCACTGAAACGTCCACAAAGTCTACCCAAGACTTTGAACTCAATTTCTGAGTGCCTCTAAACTTCACCCTGTACTGCTCTGGAGTCAGACCAAATCTCTTGACTAAGCATGCCTTCATCTGCTGGTATGATTCTGCATCCTCTCCCTTCAGGGTTAGGAGCCTATCCCTCCCAGCTACTGGAATCAACTCCCACAGGAGTGCACCCCAATACTTAGAGTGGACCCTACTCATTCTAAGGGTCCTCTCAAAAGCTGCTAGCCACCTGTCAATGTCATCCCCCTCTGTGTACTTGGGCACTATACCCTTGGGAAGTTTGGGATCAAATCCACCACCCCTGGACATCTCAAAATCTTCATCATTTTCACTGCCACCATTTCTTTTGAACGCCTCCTCCCTCTCCCATTTCTTCTTAGCCAATTCCAATTTCTCCTTCTCCAAGGCAATCAAAGCTAATTGAGCCTCAAGCTGTCTCTCTGCAAGGGACAGTGGTGGTTCCTGAGTGAGGGACAGTGGTGGTTCACGAGTAAGGGACCCTTCCCCAACCCCACCATCGGGAATCATATGGCTAACACTAGAGATAATGGAGGAGGCACCATCCTCACCCTCCTCTTGGGTGAGGTTGAGGGGAGGGGAAAGACACCCTCCATCCCCCCCTTGAATCTCCTCAGCTATCCCAGCCCAGGCCTTTAGGGACTTAAGCAACCCTGCCTTCCTTATCTTGTTGGAAGCAGGCAGCCCCCTAAGCCTACACTGTACCCTAAGATCAGCCATCCTGAACTGGGACAGTTTAGTCAGGTCCAGCTCCATGGTTCCTTAGTTTTGGGTCACAACAACTAGGCACAACAGACTTAGAACAATTTGGAAAAATCAAAACAATGGATTAAAAACAGTTTAGTCCAAATTCCAAAAATCAAACTCAAAAGTTTTGTTCTAAGGCAATTTAGAGGATTTTTATAATCTTAATTCACTTTACTGAAAAGTGTACTTTTTAAACACAAGTCCTCATCCACACGGCTGAGCACCAAATGTTGGAAAGTGGATTATTGGTAGGGGCAAATGTAGGTCTGCCACTGGCAATAAGGCCACTAACACATGATACACAGCATAGGTCTTAGAAAATTATTCCCATGCTCAACCCTAGGTAGCTTGGCTGCGAGCAGGCAGGCTTAACTTCAAAGACCGGTATGTAAAGCATTTAAAAACACCAATTAAGTAAATAATTAAGACACAATGCACAATAAAACTCCAACACCAATTTATAAAAATAGGAAATATTTCTATCTTTAAAATGACACCAAACAGACAAAAATTCAATGTAGGGAACCGGAGATATAAATTTTTAAAGATTTATCGCTTTATAGCGCTTAGAAACCTATAGCACCATATTGGGACATCTGGTCGCGATAGACCGGCTCAAAGTCAAAGTTTCAGGCCGACCGCGATGGAGCCCTGAGCGGCTACCCCTCGCGGTAGGTCCCGGTCACTGTTTTTACCTTCGAACTTAGAAACTTTTCTGGAGCTTTTTCTCGTGGGGTCCCTCGATGTTCTTCACCTGGCCGGATTCTGTGAGGGTTCGCCGGCCTCGGATTTCTTCTAGTCCCGGTCAAACTCTGGAAGTCGGACCTACGGAGCTTTCAGCGGGACGAACCTGGATGGCTTGGCCGGCTCGTGGTTGAAGGCAGGCGTCTTGGCTGACCAGGTTGAGTCGGTCCCCTTATGGAGCTTTTTTCTAAAGTTCTCCAAACTCCTGGAGCTTCTTCCTGAAGTTCCTCAAAGGGTCCCAAAGTGTCTCAAACTCACTCCAAGGGTCTGGAAGCTCCAAGATGGTCCTTGAAAGTTGAGGACTTCAGTTCCCACAATCCACTTGGACAAAACCCTTACAAATCCACTGGTAGTTTTCCAGGTTGAGGATTCTTGGTGGTGATGATCCAGCTGAGCTCTGTTAACCTGTAGCTTGCAGGGAGTCCACTCTTTTCTCTTTTTCACAGCAAGGTAGTCCACAGGGCTGTAGTTTCAGATGGTGCAGTCCTCAGAGGGTAGGCCTTAGAAATTGCACATCAAACTTCTCAGCATGGCACAAGGTCTTGCTTTCTTAAGTTTCAAGCAGCAGATCTGAGAGACTCTGCCCCTCTCAGATACATATTCCAAGTTCTCTGGGTCACGCAGGAGGTCACTCCTGACCAATGGGGGCAAGGTAACTCCCCAAGGTTATGACCACATCCTGTAGAGTGTGGCATTATTTTGTCCCAGAGTGCACCAAATCCTCCAAATTCATAATGGCTGATTTTCCAGCAGGGAGTTAAGAGCTGGCTAAACACACCCCTAGGATGGCTAATTTCCCTAGACTCTCCCCCTTGCATCTGCTCATTCCTTCCTTAATCCTAGCCCTGGCTTGGGGTCAAAAGAGTAGAGTGGTAACCGACACTGAGGCCTTCCCCTTTCGTTTGAAGACCATGGTTTTCGAATCCTCCCCCTGCTCTGGCATTCCTGTGTAGCAGCACACTGCCCTCCCAGCAGAGATGATTAACCCCAGGGGCTCTCTATCACCTCTTCAAGGCAGCCTGGCTAATCCACTTAACTCTGATCAATCAGGATAGACCACTGGAAGGCTGAATCTGGACCTACAAACAAGAAAGTCTTATAACTTCTTGTCTGTATATTTTAGGAGAAATTCAACAATATCATATTGTTGGATGTATCACTACCATTCTGGGAGTCTTTGAATGGAAGTTCTATCATTCTCCTGTCATGAGTTATTAGTTAATAACGTCTTGCCATGTTAACCTATGTGGCAATGTGGGGAGTGAAATGTGAAATTTCACTTAACCCAGGGCATATAAAACTTATTTTATAAGGGTCCACCTTATAAATACCTGACCACCCCACCCCTGGGACACCTAGGGGAGACCCTGGTGGTTCCTAATATGCCAAAACATTGTGGGTTATCCATTTTTAAGTGCCCCAAACACCAAAGTCGAGTTTGGGCACAATTTACTTTTTAAAAGCAGTCATGGAACCCAGGGCTGCTTTTAAACTGACCTCAGGCTTCAGCAGTGCACACATGCAAGTGCAGAAAAGGCTGCTGGCCTCTAAACTGCCATGCCCTACTATATACTAGGGACGGATAGGTAGTTTCAATCCCCCTGCCCTATTATGTACTAGGGTCTTATAGGGTAGGTCATGCCAATCACAGGGGTACCCCAACCCATAGTGTATGTAGGTGTTTTCACTGTATTCTAAATGTGTCTTTCAGCATAGCACTGGCCCTGGTTAGGCAGAGCCCAGGGTCAGTCAGAGTCAGGTACCACCAGTACCAGTCAGCAAAAAAGTTGGGGGGTGCCCAGGATGACTTTGCAACACCACCAAAATACTATAACTAATATTGCCCCTTTTAGACCTAATAGAGCCCGTATTAAATGGGAGGGAGTGGAACCCCAAAAAGTCTTGCATGACAATGTTATAAAATGTGGCGCAGAGATTTTTTTATTGTCTTAACGAGGCTGTAAGCCCGACCCAGTTGATAGCTAATTTTATTAAAATTAATATTATTGACGTGATTTTGACTGCTCCCTTTAAGGAAAAAATTAGGCAATGTAGAGGGTGGTTTGATTATACCTGTACCCAGGCATTAAATCAATTGAAACAGGCCTTACACAGCAAACCAAGAGATAATGAACTAATTAAACACCTACGATCTAATTATAAATCTGTCCTTGAGGTGAGGAAAAGGGAGTTACAGGAGTTAGCGTGGGATAAGCCATCTATGGCTGCAGATACAGCCAAGAATAAGTTATTTTGGGAAACAGTGAACTCACCGTTTTTAAAGTGTGATACATTCCCTGAATTACTATCCCATGTTACATGTGAAGCATGGGTGTCGCACTTTTCACATATTTTTAACCCACCAGATTATGAAGCATCTAGGGCACAAAGCGCAATACAGAGTAAGTGGCCAATTATACCCTTAAATATCACAATTGAAGAGGTACAGATAGGATTGAAAGGAAGCAGGGGCGGGAAAGCCCCGGGCCCAGATGGGGTCCCAGTAGATGTTTATAAAGCAGCAACGGATTTATGGGGGCCCATTCTTAACAGAGTTTTTAATATAGCTGCGACAGAGCATATACGTCTCACGTGTGGCCAATCTGTTGTTATCCCTGTTTTTAAGAAAGTTAATAAGTCAGTAGCTAAAAATTACCGCCCAATATTGCTCCTAATTTCATCGGTAAAGGTGATGAGTAAAGTACTATTAGTGAGACTAGTAGAGTGGGCAAATGAAAATGAGATACTCTCCCCAGCGCAATATAGTTTTAGGAAAGGGTTAGGGACCATAGAGCAATACATTAATTTAGAACTACTAATAGGCAAATCTACGCGTGCAAAAGAAGGGAGATTATATCTTTGCTTTGCAGACCTCAGTAGCGCTTTTGATCTCGTTGATCACACTATTCTGTGGCCAACTTTGCTTAACCTCGGCGCGCCTAAACCCATAATCTTTTTCCTCGCAAGGCTTTATGAGATGTTATCATGCAAGGTGCGATATGGGCAGCCGGGCGAGTGTTCACCAAATTATGATACAAAACGAGGTATTCATCAGGGCTGTGTCCTCGCCCCACCCCTTTTTTCATTATTTATAAACGAGGTTGATAAAGTTTTGCAGTTGGTGCAGGCGGATGCTCCTCAAATTGCCGGCAGTTCCATACCAGTTCTGCTATACGCAGACGATGTTGTACTGCTTTCTAGGACCCCGGCAGGCCTACAACCGTTAATGGATAATTTTAGGAATTTTATTGCTGCAAGGAAACTGTTAATTAATAAAACAAAAACTTTTACTATGGTATGCGGCCCTAAACCAAAGAAATGTAAAACTTTTTATATTGATAACACCCCAGTGGAAACCATTAACACTTTTTGCTACCTGGGAGTAACCTATTCGGGCAATGGGAATTGGACTTCTGAATTAACTAATGTCCGATCTAAGATGACTAGGAGTGCACATGGGGTTTTTAGATTTGCATCAAAGCTAGGCAATCGCCCAGTTAAGGAAATGTTAGCAATATATAAGGCTAGATGTGTTGCCACCGCCCTATTTGGTGCTGGGGTGTGGGGCCATAACTGTAGCCAGATTCTGCAGCAAGAAGAAAATTCTTTTTAAAACTCCTTTTAAGTTTACCTCCTTCAGGGTCCACTGAAATAATACATCAGGAAGTAGAACTAATATACCTAGCCGATCCGATTGCTATCCGGTCGTTGCTGTTATGGAGATCTATTTGGGCCAAAGATGAAACAAATTTTACTAAATCCATTATTAAAGATTGCTTACTATTGTATAAAAAAAAATCACGTACTCCATGGTTAAAGTACATCAGTGATATATAAAGTAAATTATTTAAGTTACAGATTCATATGAACCCGGGACATGTGATAACCTTAACTAAACAAGAGATTAAGGACTCATTTTTGGCTTATAAAACAGAGACCCGCATGAGAGTGGTAGCGAAGCAATCCACTTTTATATTTGACCAAACAATTGAATCTAGGAAGGGAATTCAAGATTACCCGACTCTGGTGACTAAGCCTTCACAACAATTTGTATTGATTAGATTGAGACTAGGAATAGTACACCGTTTAATCGCTTTCCACATAATGAAAATGTGTCCCCTAGGTTCCACTCCCTGCCCCTAGCAATCCGAGCAAAGAACTACGCACCTTATGCTCTTTTGTAATTTTTATCTGTATTTTAGGTGTTATTACTCGAAACCACTTTTTATGAAATATAATGTGAGAACACACCGTGCTGCTATGAAATTACTTGTTGCCCTTAATGACCACGGGATATACATTTTTATGTTGCGTCATATTTTAAAAGCAATTAATGTACGAAAAGGCATTGTCTTCTGATAATTGATCAACATATATTTTGATATGGAATATTTTACGTATGGTTGGAAATGTTTTTAGAATTGTATTTTAAAACTGTAACTGCTTTTATGGTTGTGTGTACATACCGAATAAAGCTTATATTGAACTGAACTAGCATGCTACAAATTCCAAACCCAATAAAAGTCAGCTTGACTGGATAACACCTGTATCACAAATCAGTTTGTAACCAGCATATAACATCCAAATCTAGGCAAGAATGACAGGATTCCTTTAATCTTTCTGAGGCTCTTAAATAAGTACATTTTGAGTTATGAAAAACAAATCTAGAAAAGAGTTCATCATTCAATTTCTGACTATTTTCATACACAGTGAGCAGAAAGAATACTACAATCACCCAGAGCTGTGCTCTTTTCTTTTTATAAAGGTCCGGCTATCTTAGGTTTTTAGGCTATCTTACCAGGCCTGTTAATGTTGTACAACGACTTTAGCTACTCTTAGGGCATCCCTCAGAACCGCCAAAGCCTGTGTAAAATGTAGAAATTAAATAAAAAGCCTACTGTTACTTCAGCATTTCACCCTATGGGATGGCTGTAGAATCAGTTTTTTCCATCAAGCTTACAACAGGCTAAATCTGTTAGACACTAGTCCATTTTGCAGAACATGTATATAAACTGTATGTGTTTATCTCCATTCTGGTCGACATCTCAGAATGGGTACTCACAAAAAGTTTCTCGAGAGTCATAAAGTACAGTTAGGGTTGTGCCAGAGGGCTGTATCTATGCAGTGGTAGGCCCCATCACCAACTCACTCCTCTGTTTGCTTTAAGGCGCATATGCTGTTTCGAAAAAGCACATTAGCGCAATACCAAAAAAAGTACATGTCATACAAGCTTTATTTACTAATCCGTCTGGGATTTGTAAACAAAAAGAAAAAAAATGCTCACCTCATTTCGTAGGAGCAAGCATCCATGTTAGCGCATGCCTACAAAATGACAACTGCCATGTCAGTCCTTTTTTTTAATACTTTTTTTTCAGTGATGCTGCATATACAGCATGGCTAAAAATCATTGCCAACGCGAATATGTCTCATAAATGAGACCTATTAACTTTGTCAATGCTTGTTCAGTTAAGGTGCCTGTATTATCAAAATAGCACGAAATATACCCTTATAACATCGTATTTTTGTTGTTTTTGGGCTTTGTTTCTACAGTCATTCAGCTTGTTTTACGAGGTCAGACCTACTCATAAAACAAGCTTCACTAACTGAAGAAAGCAAGCCCAGATGACAAAAGGTTTTTTTGCTTGGCTAACACCAGCAACAAAGAAAACGGCACTTGAGCAGCTTTCTCTGCTGCAACTCTCGGCTTACCAGGGGGGTCGGAGGAAGACCTGCGGGCTGCAAGAGAAGGTGTGCCGGGCGTCAGCGTCCTGCGGGCTGTACTTTGAGAACCACTGCTATAGTGATATCATTACGTCTGCACTCTTCTTTTTGTAAAATTACTATTTGTAAGGAGCACCGTCAACTTTGTAGGTCTAGTTCACATTATATAAAACTTTTAACAAATATTTATTAGGAACAGTTTTTTGGGGGTTCTGATGGTGCATTATGCGACTGATAAGGTAATAAGTAAGGTGACAAGTAGAGAACTAGCTGGGGGATCCAACGATCCAGTAAATGCAGGGTATAAAAACAGGAGAACTGAGCCCGCAAATAACATTACCCTAAGACAACGGCCCCGACAAATCAAGTCCAGCAAGTTCGAAGGGACAGATCCAACCCAGAACATCCCCCAAAAATTATACCCAGATGAGAGATAATGTGGCATACGAGGGAGGAGTTGATGTATCTATAAACTTACCACCTGAATGCTGTCCCTATGTGGCAGTCCTGGTTAACGTCCCCACTCTTGCAGCCAGTTCAGAAGGAAACCCATGATACCCTAAAGAACAGAGTGGTACACTGGCTTGATAAGAATTGTGGCTACCCGGTGGCAGGAGCTGACCAGATACTTTTAACACGAAGAGTGAGCTGGATTGGCCCCCTACGAAAGACTCTTAAAGGAGATTGTATAATTAATAATTTTAGAAACCCAAGCTGGACAAGAAATTTCCTAGATAGAGCAATTCCACCAATGCAGTTCGACCTGATGCGTCACTATGTCACTACAACCCCTTGGCTTTTTCTATAGGCCTTTGCTATAGGCACCTAAGGTTACCACAACACAGGGAAGACGGGTCGGGCCATTTACAAATGACCCCAGATTTGAAAATCTGAACCAGATTTGAAAAGTTAAAGTTGTGCAGCGTAATGATAACCTTCAGAGTCTGGTTCGGGTTCAAACTTCAATAAAATACATTTTTTTAAAGAGCCTTTCTCTACAACAGACCTGGATTGCAACCCAATTAAAAAAATAGTAAACAGAATGGTCCGCTTAATTTTATTAAACTCTTCTTTATCGGTCCAAACAACAAAAATTACATGAACATTTTATTCACACTTCAATCTAGAGAGGTGGGAGGGTACAATGAAAGCCTCAGCTTGGCAAGGTTCCTGGGTAAGAGAAAGAAAGGGGGAGCGGTTAAAACAGAGCAGTCTTTATTTGTAGAACTCATGCTCCTGTTCGTCCTTCTTTATGACTGTTTTGTAGGCCTTCTCAAAATCCTTGGATAGGACAATGTACCGGTTCTCCCGGACTGCCAGCATACCACCCTAGGGATACAGAAAGACAGCTCAGTTTCAGGGCTCCAATAACACCGCTGCCACACTTTCATTGACGATCATGCTAGACATATGTTGAAGGACATCTCCTAATCCAAGAGTGTCACCTTCACAGCAGCAAAGAATAATACACGTGCTAATCATGTTAAGTGGCTAAGAGGAACGAATGAGCTGCACGGATATGTGCTTGAACCACACAGAAAGAAAAGTTAGCTGTAACTGCAGTTCTGCAGAAGGATAATTTTCATAACATCACATTTCGATTATTCACCACAATCAGTCGGGAAAGCAGAACTAGAAAAACGTATAACATTTCACTTTAAGAAACTAATCTATCTCACTTATGGCCCAGGATGGAGCAAATAAGGTGGAAAGGCCTCTGCGCTCCGCTTAGTCTTCGAAGCTTTGATAGTTCATAACTTAATAGCACTTACATAAACGGTCATGAAGCACCTCATGAAAAAGGAATGAGGTAGGGATGCGTGTAAATTAGACCACACCAACCTTGCAGGCTGCTGGTTGGAGAAAAAGTGGGAGAATCAGAATGTGTTGTTTTAAATGGAATCCCAAGGGCACTTCAGGGATAAACCATGGGTTCACCTTCAGAACAACAGCGTCCCTGTAAAATTCCATAGCGGTTCCTTGATACCAAAAGCTTGAATTTCACAACTTTTCTTGACAACGCCTCTTACTGGCAGTTTATGCAACAATCACTGTGGCAGAAAAAGTATTTTGCATACTTGCCAGACTGTATTCCGTGGGCCGCAGGGCAAGCAGGGGCTCCTGGACCTCAGCCATGGGGGTTGGGATCATTTGCCTCTGATATTCTGAGGCCCATCCTACTATGGCTCTGCAAACTGGGAGAGGTACAACTCCTTCAGCACTTGATTCTCAGTGGCAGTGGTGACAGAGAGTATTTTATTATAACTCAAAAAACGAAATGTTATGCACTAGAAAATGCAGGTATGACACCTGCTGGTGCACCACTGTACTCGGGAACCAGGGTTCAGACCTTTACCCTCACTGCTCGTCTCGGTCTCCTAAAATTGGGATTAGATATGGAGCGGTAGGTTCCAGGCACAGACGCAGTGCTACCCTGCTCTTTTAGAGTTTGTGCTCTCATTTAAAACAGTCTAGTCCCAATGTTCATACCTCAGAAATGCAAGCTCTTTGAAAGGGCAGTCATGGGCGGAACCCACAACATGCATCTTCTCTCTTCTCCTGAAGGAAACCTGCTGGCTCCGTGTGCTTTGGTGCTCTGGTTCCATACTCGGAGGCAGCAGAGGAAGCCTCCACTCCGAGTCTGTTCTTGCAGGCAGGGTCTGGTGTAGATGATGGTCTACAGCTGGTCATAGGTGTGACTCTGGATGAGTCAGGCAGTGAATTGAGAGTTCAATGCAGGCTATTTTTTGGTGGCTCAGTTTCAGCAGTGCAGTCCGGTTCAGCCACAATTTCAAGACTTGCAGCAGCCTAAACCACTCGGGCATAATGTACAAGTTCACAGAAGCAAGAAATGTGCCCTCAGCTGCATGGTGTGCTGCTTCTGCTCATCCTAGTGGTACACTTTCTGTGGGGTTGACTGTAGGAAAGTGCCCCTTTTTCACATTGTTACCCCTCACCCCCACTTTTTGCCTAGTATTTGTTGGAATTTTGACAAAATGCATTGGGTTACTGCTATCCAGGTCCCAAGTGCCAGATCTCTTTCCCTAAAACTGTACAATTGTTCCCCAATTGACCATACCTTTAGGACCACTGCAAGTCCTAAGCAAATGGTACCACAAGTACTGAGGGCATGGGTGCTAAAGAGGGTCCCTAAGGGCCGCAGCATATATTGTACCACCCTAACCCAAGCAGACTGGCATTGCAGGCTGCGTGTCTTGGTGCAGATAAAAGTGAGAACACCACAGGGCACATCTCCTGTGAGCAATGCCTACAGACACTTACACACAGTAAGCCACCCCCCACAGCAGGCCTTACAGCCCTAAGGCAGGGTGCACTATACTACATGTGTGGACATAGCAGCATGAGCAGATATACATGAGATGTCTAAGCCAATTCGTACCTGTCACAAGTGAACAGGAAAGCTATTTTAAGGACATGTGCTGGACACTGGTAAAAAAAGTTTCCCAGCTATCACTGAAATCTATGGTGTTGGGTATCGAACATTTTGTATTAATAAACCCACACTAATTCCAGTTGTGGATTTATTGATGCATGCACCCAGAGGGCACCTTAGAGGTGCCCCCTGAAAACCTACCAGCCTCTAGTGTGCTGGCTGACTGGTGTAGACCAGCCTGCCACCACAGACAGGTTTCTGACACCCTACGGGTGAGAACCTATGCTCTTGGAGGGCAGAAACAATGCCTGCTATAGCCAGAGGTGGTGTCACCTACTCCAAGCAGGATGGCTCAGTAATCAGCACATCAAGGCAGGAGGCTTCAAGGCCTCTGCCGCCTTTTATATGCGATTATGGCTTCCCCAGACAGGGCAAATGCCAACCTCCTGCCCTGGGCCCATTTGGCACCAGGACAGGAGGGAAATTAGATATGCAGGGAGGCGTGGTGCACTACCAGGCCAGTCACACCCCTAAGGTGAGCTGCCTGATGAGCCCCCCCCCCCCCCTTTAGGAAAATTCTGCCATCTTGGTCATGGCAAAATTAGGAACTTTGGGACAGGGTTATGCCCACTTCCCACAGTAAGTGGTCATATAGGTGGTGTAGTGACCCCAATGGTAAATAGCCCATTGGCTAACACACTTCACTCCCCTGAACGCCCCTACATTTAGTATTTAGGGGAGACCGTGGCACCAGGAAAGGGGATTCTACTGACCTGAGAAGAATGAGGACACTAAAGAACCATGATAAGCAAGAACTGAGGAGCAGCAACTGACTTGGCGCCAACCCTGCTGGCCTGCCTGCCAATCGTCCCAAAGACGACTCATCCTGCAGCTGCTCTACCTCCAAAAGCCTGGGAGGACTGCCAGCACTTCAAGAAGTAACCAGGATCTCCCGTGGAGTAGCAAGCGGAGCTGCTCCCCTGCAGGCACCCAGGAAGAACCGCGAGGACTCCAGATCGCCAAAAACCCGACACCGGAAAGTACCACTGCACCTGTTCCCCCCCAGCCTGAGTCGAAGTGGGCCCACATTGCCAGTGAGGTCCTGAGATCCTCCAGAGCGGATTCCCAGCTTGGGTTTGCCCAGACTGGAGTCTCAGTTGCCGCCATGCAGCCTCAGTGTGCTCATCTGTGAGGTTCTCTCATACCTCGACTTCTTCAGGGCTGAGGCCAACAAAATAATATTCAATTCAAGAGTTTTCCTCTATGGCATCCAGTAACGTCTGTGTGAACAACAGACAATGGTATTCTGAAACCCCTCAGTAATAAACCCACGGGGTCGGTCCACACATCACAATTGGTCCAAATAATTATTCGCACTGTAAGTATACTCTGAGGGGTTTCAGAATACCATTGTCGAAGTCTCAATTGTTGCGAAGACATTCAGCAAAAGAATTGGTACGGCTTCAAGAGGTGGCCTCAATGTTGTACATTTTGTAAACTGAGTGCAGTCAACAGCAAAGCCAGTTCCCACACATAAAAGTCTCAATCCTTTTTTTGGTTTAAAAAAAGAAAACCATAAAAGACAACAATAAAAAGCATTCAATACATTGTAGAGGAGATAAAACCTTTCGCAATCGTACAGTACCAGATAAAACAACAAGCCAGATAAAAACAAGTATAAACATCAGGTAACAACATAAAATAAAACAAAGCAGGTTGAACCTGAAAAAAGTGCTTGCCAGCAAATAAAGGAAAAATAAAAGATTTTCGTAGTTTCTATAAAATGGGCTAACCATAGTAAAGTGCAAGATGTCCTGTGTAGAAACAATCACAACTGCATGGTAAGATAACAAATTCATAAGTGCTACCATGAGGAATTGCCAACAGGTGATGGAATAAATTTAATCTGAAACGTGTCAAGAGAAAGTGATGGTGATTCGACAAGTCAAAAGTTAAATACGGTTCGACAGAGGAAGCTGTTTGGAGCAGCAAATGAGCACTGACAGAAGATTTACCCAAAACAGATATTGCTCTCTCTTTTTTCTTTCCAGGCCATAAAAGCCATCTTAGTCCATGCAAAATCACCTGTGGCAATTGAGTCAGGGTTGTCGAAAATGTCAGGTCGGGCCATCTTATTACAGTAGTCCTTTACAGATTATAACCAGTCTATTCTGGACACACGGTCAAGGGCCAAGCAGTCCTTTATCACTAAACTATTTAAACTTTTACCGGGACATAACCAGACTGATAACCAAAGAAGCAGGAGCAGAGTATCAGCTTAAAACCACAACCTAAGTTCCTCGTGGATAACATAAGAGGAAGAGCTTTGTAGGAGACATAACAGCGTTCGTAAATACTTGCTCTCAACTACAATTTGGGATGACAAACTAACAAACCCCCAAATACCACTACCATAAGCAATGATAGGAACACACTTTGCTTTATACATGTTGAGCATTACCTTGATAGTTATATGCACCAACCTGGTCGAAAAATCAAAAACAGAAGCAATGCTTCTTGTAAACATATGGCACCTGGCAGAAACCAGAGGGGACCAGGTCAAGTAAGAATCAAATAAAACCCCTAGATAGGGAAAGGTAGTAACTTGAGACTAACGGTGTGACCTTTAATATGATCATTTCTAGACTTGCTAACCCTAGGACCAATCACCATAATGTGATTTGGAGAAGTTTGTACTCAAATCATATCCCAGAATATCTGCTGAATAGGCTACAGGTGGTGCAGAATGCGGCCGCAAGATTGATTTGATTCTAAACCTGGACCCTAAGACCCACATATCCCCTGGACCCTAGGACCCACATATCCCCACAGTTGAGAGCGCTTCACTGGCTCCCCGTGAGAAAGAGGATCCAGTTCAAGACACTGGTCCAGGTGCATAAAGCTCTACAAGAGAAGGGTGAAGCCTACCTTAGAAGGAGGCTTTCCAGCTATTCACTGGCCAGGACACTTCGTTCAACTTCTGGCTATCTGGCCACCATTCCTAAGACCCGCCATTCCAGAACCGGGGGCAGATCCTTTTCATATCTTGGACCCAAGGCTTGGAATAAACTCCCACTGTCACTAAGGGCCAATCCTGATCTGTTTATCTTCAGAAAGAATTTTAAAACATGGCTGTTTGATATCAGAGGTTGCCCTCAGGGTCTATGGTTTAATGTGCAGAGAAACTGCTAGGTAGCGCCGGGACACTCCTTGGAGTAACTGTGCGCTCTACAAATGTCATTTCATTTCAAATCAAGGCTATCCATAAATTGCACAAACTGATTGAGCAAATGTTCAACCCCCATAGCTGGTCTAGAGATAAGGACGGCCTCGTCTGCATAAAGCAGCACAGAGGTCGAACAATGTCCTAGCTGGGACATAACTGTTCCACCCTTAATGAGTGCCTGCCCTAGGTTGTTAATATAGAGGGTAAAAAAAATAAACTGAGCCAATATGCAACGTTGGCGCAGCCCCTGATTTAATTTAAAGTGCTCCGTGTATTCCCCCAATGGCCCGAATCGGAAAGAAAACAATAAGTTCAAATGAAGGACACTCAAAAATATAACTAAATTGGCTCCCACCACAATCATAATATAATATCCCATAATTTCTCCCTGTGGACCCAATCACACACTGTACTCAGGTCCATGAAAGCCAAGTGTAAAGCCCCTTTATAAGCCACTGTATGCTGGTTAATAATGAGATAATTTAAGGCACTGGTCAACCGTCCCTATTCCAGGCTGGAAAACGTATTGCACATCAGATAGAATATTATGATCAATGGCCCAGTCCATCAGCCTATTCAAAACAATCTGGCCAAAAACCTTGACCACTAAATTAATCAAGGAGATGCGACGATAACATCTGGGGTCAGTACGATAACGCTTTTTAAAAACAGGAACTATCACAGATGTAGACCATGACTTTGGAATGGACGGTTTAGCAACCGAATTAAGTTACAAAGTGATCAACGTGACCCAAAGTTCTAAATTTGATTTAAAAAAACATCCAATGGGAACCATCGGGTCCAGGGCCCTTATTAGGAGACGCTTGTATAAAGCCACAGGCCTACTTACAGGAAAAAATGATAGGATCAACAAGGGCACAGGTTGCTGGAAATTACAGGAACCGGGTGTAAAATATGGCTTATTATAAATAGTCTAAAAATGCCTTACCCAGAGTTCAGGCGGAAAGGTGGTCACTAAAGCAGGTTCAACAGCGGGTTTCAAAATTGGGCGATTAACAATTTCCCAAACTTTTGTACTATAAGGCAACCTGCTAGCACCCACCAACTGTTCCCATGCCTCCTCACATAGGAACTTTTTACGTTCTTTTAAACTTCTCTTGTACGAGGTACAGCAAGATGCAACCCACATACTATCTCTAGGAACAGTCTACACAGCCTCCAGCAGAACACAATGTGCCCATGAACATTTGGCGTCAAACCAATAAGGCGGCTCAGGGACTTTAAGTATGATTGCACATCAAAGGGGAGATAATGTAGCAGTACATAGAGGAGAATGAACTCAAGATAATAGCAACAGGGGAGTTAGAATTCAAAGAGAAATCAAACTTGGATTGGAAAGCTCTAAAAATATCTAAATAAAAAGCATCTGGGAGCACTCTATTCCATCTAACGTGCTGCCCCTGTGAGTGAGGTAGAACACTGCCGGTTATAGAGCACACAGGGAAAACTTTTTTAGGATCCCAGAGAAAACATTATGGCAGGCTCAAACCCCCTCAAAGCTTAAAAGAAAGTGAACCATGGACGAGGAAATAAAGTAATCAATCACTCTAGCAGCACCTCTACCAACATGGGTAGGCGTATATGCATCATGTTGGGTCTCAACTTCAGAGGAAAAGGTGGACACTAAATTAAGCTCAGCCATAATCGAATTCTTAAGATTCCCCTGAGGAGTGTGAGAAAAATGCATAGTCTCAAGAGGAGAATGAACCACATCTTCATAGTGAGTAAAGCACCCTAGCGAGCAGGGGTGTAAGTTAAAATCACGAGCAAAAATGACATAGATAATTTCAGAAATATAATTAGACAAGTTATCAAATATTTTCTTTTAAGGGCCTATGCTTGACCAGGGGGTCGAGACAGAGAAAAGGCATTATAAAAGTTCACTATAAGCAAACTGAGGGAGCTAGGAAAAGTCAACTTGACTGCAGCCAAGTTTGGAGAGCTGGTATTGAGTTTGGTGGCTTTACAAGTCAAATTTTGAAAGACTATGATAAGGAGACCACCTCTAGCCATCTCATGAGATGAAGGGGTAGCTGGAATAGAAAAGGAAAGAAAACCATTAAGATTAAAATTGGAGCCAGCATCCCAAGTTTCTTGCAGGCACACAATTGCAACAGTAATTCAAAGAAATCCTCATTACCCAGTCCGTTAGTAGAGCCAGCAATGTTCCAGCTAAGAATCCTAAGGGTATCAGAAAACCCCTGTCACTGCTGTATCTTGTGTCAGCCTGCACCTGTTTGTGCACTATGCGAGCTGAGTTCCAAATACTGGAGGTGTTTAAAACATTACAAGAATCGGGTTATTGGTCACACCTTTAATAAACAAGTAGAGTGGAAAATTTGTCAACCCAGCATAGACAAAGTCAACTTTTATTAACTGGTGGCCTTTATGTAGCACTTACCTCTTGGCAGATTGAGTTGATGTCTGCACCAGAGATCTTATCAGGCCTCGCAACATCTGCAGCAGTGAGTAAAGGAATATTTTAAAGCAGCATGCTGAATGGAAAATACTAGAAACATCATATTTAGCAGATGGGCACTGAAAGGGAAATCAACCCCTTCATAAGGTCTATGCCACAGGTATAAGACACACAATCAAGAAGCCTACTGATGAAGAAAATTCTCAGAAAATAAAAAAATAGCCGATCACGTTCTGGAAAATAATTGTGCATCCAGCAGTGCAAGTTCTAATATATACAAAATATTACCGGACCAAATTTGCAAACACTTTTTCAAAGATAATGACTCAAAAAAAATCTTTGACTACCAATATTCAAAAAGTAAAGAACACCATACTGAAACACGACAGAGAAGATCTTGACAAGATCGTATTTCTAGCGCACAAATTTCAAATATTCACATAACAAACTTGAGTATTTGTTGTGCTTCCCCATTGGAATGTCCTAACACATTATCCAATTTCTAATGCAGTACTACTTAATTCGGCTGGGAGTTCTATGTTTCTTTTAAATGAAGGACATATCAGAGATTTATTTCACATTAATTGTGAGTGAACCAACTGTGCAAATACTGCTCATGTTTTTTGATGTGCTCTAATGTTCAACCATCATTCAACAAGAATCACATGCCAGAGGATGTAGTATGCAAGGGATTTCAGATTCAGAATGGACAAGAGTTCTTTTACAAGCAATCCATCTTTAAAATCAGTAATACAGAATCCTGTTAGCATGATGTAAACTTTGCTGTAATTTGCACTGTGCTGGGAGTTTCTAAAGTGCAACATGCATTAGGTTTCTGAAGCACTTCATTATTCACTTTTTACTTTCCAAGTGTTGCACATAACAGGTGTACCAGTTAGGAAAGGGCCTTAAAACGAACAAGACTATAAGGATCAATAGTAAATGGTTCGAAAATGAATTGGAGCCACCTTACGCCATATTGTTACAAATAAGGGGAAGACAAAAGGATAAAGAGTAGCCACAAGGGCCCACTTAAATCACCGCAGTAACACGCCATCAAAGCAGAAGACAGGGTCATCAAACTGTATATGATCCTGGTTTTATTCAGCATCGTCAAACAACACCATATAACTTATTTGTTAATTTCTAAGCCCCGTCATCATGCTCTCATGGGTTTACCTACAGTATCACTGATGTTAAAATCATGGATTATAAACACAGTGAATAATTTCCTCTTCAGCTTAGCTGAAGATATGTTATGTTAATTTGTAAAATACACTATCACTCACATGGGCATCCTGGTGCTGAGCAAGTGAGTGCCTAGCCCTGCCTATAGCAGGTTGGTTAATTGAAAAGTCATGGCTTCAGCTTCTTGCAGAATTCAAGAAAAGAGGAGGAAGCTCTTATGTGGAGTGGAAGGCCGTTCTACGCTTTAGGAGAAATTTAAGGAGAATGCCCTTCCTCCTGATCTTGTTCTGTGTTTGTGTGGGATGTTTGCGAATAGAAGTCCTGTGGAGAGGTGGTGTCTGGGTGGTTGGTAGAAGGAGATACAACTGTTCAAGTAGGTGGGGCCTACGTTATGTAGTGCCTTAAATATGTGTGAGGAGTTTGAAATGAGCAAGTTAGTGGAGCTCCCAGAGGTGTGGCATGATGTGAGTTCTGTGTGGGAGATTGGGGAAGAGTCTGACTGCCGAGTTCTGGATATTTTGTAGTCTTCTAGTGAGTTATGCTCACCCTAGCATAGAGGGTGTTCCCACAGTCCAACTTGCTGGTGACTAGGGTGAGTGGCACCTTTTCTAGTGTTGCTTTGGACCCATTTCAGGATCTTCCTCAGAATCGTCAGGGAGTGGAAGAAGGATGCAGTGATTGTGTTGACTTGTGTGGTCATGTCCAGTTTGCAGTAAATGATAATTCTGGGACTCCTGGCAAGGGTGCTGGGCGTGGGTCCAAGTTCAGCTGGCCACCAGTTGGAGTCGCATGGTGAAGTGTTTTTGCCGAAGATCACTACTTCTGTCTTGTTGGTGTTGAGCTTGAGACAGTTGGCTTTCATCCAGTAAGCGACTTCAGTAATGCAGGGGGGGGGGGAACCTGAGTTTGGGATCTTGTCTGAGAGGGAGACTACGAGTTGCGTGTTGGTGGCATAGGACAGGGTGTTGAGGTTGTGTGTGCAGATGACGTTGGCTAGAGGGATCATGTATGCGTTGAAGAGGGTGGGGATTAGAGATGAACCTGGAGGCACTCCACAGATGAATTTGCAAGCTTTCAAGTTGTAAGGTGCCAGGCTAGCAGCTTGTGTTCTACCCGTTAAGAAAAAGCAGATCCAAAAGGACAGTAGGTCCTTGGATGCCAACCTTGTGTAGGTGCCCGATGAGGATGCAGTGTGAGATTGTGTCAAATGCTGCAGAAAGGTCCAGGAGAATGAGTTTGACTGCGTCTTCTCTGTCTTGGATCACATGATGTCATCTGTGGCAGCGAGGAGTGCTGTTTCTGTACTGTGGTGGGGCCTGAACCCTGATTGCGTGTGAGAAGCTGGTGGTTGCGGAGGTGATCAGTGATGAATCGTTTGATTCACTTCTCTAAGACCTTTGCCAGGTAGGGTAGGAGAGAGATGGCTCTGTAATTGAAAAGCGTGGCTGGGTCAACGGATGGTTTCTTTAGCAGGGGCATGACAGTGGGATGCTTCCAGGTGTCCTGGAATGAGTCAATGAAGGCGTTGAGGATGGAAGTTAGTGCTTTGCTGATCAGTAGGATCCTATGGTGAAGGTGTGGTGGGGGCAAAGGTCAGATAGGGTTGCAGTGTGGATGGTCTTTATGGTAGCAGGGATTTCTTAAAGGAGAGCCAAGAGGTTGGGGTTCATTCTTTGGTCGTGATGGGAAGTTGAGTTGTGAGGGTGACAGAGTCCGGTTGAAGTTTAATGTTGCTATATTTGGAGAGGATTTTGTTACAGAACAATTTAGTGAGCTTGTTGCAAAGGACATGTGAAAGGGTGATACAGCAGGAGGGGAGAAGAAATCTGATGATGGCAAAGATTTCCTTGCTGCCGTTAGTGCCGGCGTCTATGAGATGTGCAAGAGCTGTGCCCTTGGTGTTCTGCATCTGCTGGTGGTAGCATCTTAGCACTGATTTGAAGATTTCTTTATCTTGACTTGTTCTCCATTTACGCTCCAGCTGCTTGCAGTGGCATTTTGATAGCCTGAGTTCCTCTGTGTACCAACTGGCCAGTGGTCGGGCTCTTGCGGTTGGGTTATGCTTGAGGGGACCTAGGGTGTTGGCGCATGCGGTGATCGAGCTGCTGAGGTTCTTGTTGCAGGTGTGCTCAGGCCAGTGCACAGATGCTTTTCCAGCTGCAGCGGGCGGTTCCCATGGTGGTGCGCCATGAGTATGCTGAAACGGATGAGGGCATGGTCTGTACAGGTCATAGTTGCTGCTTTGTCGACTGATATTTCGGATTGAGGAGAAAATTTGTCCCAATAGGTGTCCGGCTGTGTGGGCAGGTTTCGTAATGTGCTTGGTGTGGCTGAGGTTTTCTAGAAGGGTCCTAGAACCTGGGTCGGTGTAGTCTTGGGATAAAAGGTAAGGTCCCCAAGGAAGATGAAGACGATGGCGGTGATGATGAGGGTTGTGATGAATTCCGTGATGTCGCTGGCAAATTTGGTGCAGGTACCTGATAGTCTGTATACGAGAATTACATCCAAGGAGAAGTTGGCTGTGATGAATATCTTGAAAGTAAGGTCTTCCGTGTAGCTGGTAACGGCATCCGTGTAGGTAGTGCAGCTGATGGTATCTTTGAATATGATGTTGACTCCCCCTACAGGCTTGTGCGGACGTCTTGCCTGGTGATCTTATAGCCGGCGGAGGATGGCTGTAGCAATGTCCGGTGCAGATGTTGAGTTCAGCCATGTTTCTGTAAGGAAGAGCAGGCCCGGAGCATGGTTGTGCAGTAGGTCCCATATCCCAGTACAGTCTTTGTAAGCGAGGGGGTGTTGAGGAGCATGCATGTGTGGTGCGCTGTGTGGGTGGTGTTTGGTGGTCTGTATGAGCGTGTAGCTTGTTTGAGCAGGTGTGAGTGAGTGGGATGCTGGGTGCTGCTGATGCAGGAGTAGTGGACGTATGGTGTTTAGGAATGCATGAGAACTTGCAGGAGGGGCATGTGAACCTCCTGTGTTGTGTGGTACGGTGTGGCAAGCAGCGCGGAGAGCGATGGCCAGGGTTGAGAGCACGGCTGTAGATACTGTTAACATTGCTTTAGAGCCAAATTATCAAGGCATGCCATGCCTTTTCACTTCAACATGTTTTATCACGCTCGTATTTTCATCCCCCGTTTCCAAATTGTAGATAAAAGCAAAAGTGAGTCAAGAGACTCACTCAACGTCAGTGGGCAGGCTCAGCGAGGAGATTAGCAGACTATACACTTCAGATGACAGAGCTAGGTCACTAAGGGTCTATTCACTTACTGCAGTTTGTACTACGTAAATTGTAAAAGTGTTTGCTAATTTGGCCTGGTTACATTTTGAATATTAGCACTTGCACTGCCGGACGCATAATTATTCAGCAGAATGTGATTCACAAACCTATGTGACCTCCGACTCTCCTATCTTTTTTGCGCAGAGATCTCTGCATGATTAAGTATATGGTTTTGTCGCAAATGAAGGAGAGACAGGGGATTGGCTAGAAAATGGGAAATACTTATTACTCAACTGGGGGAGGGGGTTTAAGGAGGAATAAGGAAAGGTTTACTAAAGGGCATGCTAATACAAACACTCACCCACAAACGAGTAATACCATTGCTGTCACAAATTACACTTCCAAAGTTACTACCGCCCTAAAGGTCACAAAACAGTAGAAGATTTACTCCAGCACACTACAATAGACAATATCAGAGGCAGAGAATATCTATAAGACCCAACAGCAAATCATGTTAAAGTATTTTAATCATTTAGGCTTGAACGTTTTGCAAAACTAATATTTTAGTAATTAAGAGCAAACTTTTTTTTATAAAAACATTAAACTACATTTTTTTTTTATTGTACATTAAGCGCAACTTGATTAACACTTAATTAAATGTACTAAAAATCAAAATACTGGTAAGGGTGGTTTTATTTTATTTAAAACTTACTATTTATAAATTAATATATTAAAATTTGTAATTTAAAGTTTTATTGTGAAGGGTTAATATGTTATAACATTTTATTTTATTAGTTCCAGGGGGAAAAAAAAATGTTTAAATTTATATTTTACATTAAAATATTTGTAAAAAATAAACGTTATTCATTTTCACTATACTTTCCCAAAAGTAGTTCTCCGCCACTGTGCAGAGATCTACATGTGAAAAGTTACTAGTAGTAACTTTAAACTCTTAAATTCAGTCTTTGATGTCTCCAGCCCCTGAAAGGACATATAACTACACTTGGCTGCAAATCTACAATCAGAAATGTTAAGTAGCAAAAAAGAATAGAATTAAACTAAGTTGCAAGTGTAGACTTACAAGTAAATCGACACATGCAAGTTTACCTTTGTGAAAAGTAACCCAAGTGTTTAAAGTGCTGCTCCCAAAACTCTTACCAGTAGTTAAATTCTTCATTTTACAGACATGCCAGATAGGTTTTGGAGATGGAGAGCGTGTGTGAAAATAAGCCACTTAAGATCACCTGAAGTAACCTACTCATGGAAAAAAAAAAAAAAGTCTGTATACATCTCACACCAGAAGAAAGACCGTGGCAGAATAAAAGGATTCGCCTCTCACCCATCACATTATCTGGATTTTAATCACCACAAATAAATGGTATGAATGCAACAGGCAAGTTGCTCATGACTATTAATTTAGAAGCTGCTTAATATAAAAGCACTGGGAAACCCCTGGCCAAGTGAAAGGATACTTTGTATCTATGTTGGATGAGGGAGATTTTTTGTTTTACTATATTTCAACTGAATTGTCCAGAGCTACACATACATTTTAGATATTAGATAACTGCATATTAGCCGGTGCTACCACAGACTGACTGAATCCATTGATTATGCAGTGACATCAGGGCAGTAATAACAATTTACTTAACTGACATGTTTTAGTATAAGTTGGTATTTTCTTATAAATTACTCCTATATATATGAAAGCCCAAATCCATTACACAAAATAAATGCAAATCACATACCATACTTGCACTAATACCACTACTCCTTTTGTGGATGTTCAACATGATAATTTACGCGGGGGGTTTGAAAAAGTGAACAGTAACAGGTAAACAATTCATCATGATTTGATAGAATTCTACACACTCCACCCTTCATTGCAATTACAGTATACAAAGGATACAGTCCTCTAGATCAACCTCATCGGACAGGTTCATTTTGCTTGTGATGGTGGAGAAGATGAGGCGCTTCTGTCGTCTGTCTGGGACTGGAAATTCAATCTTACGATCAAGTCGGCCTGGCCTTAGCAGTGCAGGATCCAGAGTGTCAGCTCGGTTGGTGGCCATTATGACCTGAAGGAATTTGCAAGCATGGTTAAGAAATGGATTATCAATGGTAACCGCTCAAAGGTTTAAGCATCAAACTAAATATTCCACCGTTTTTAAGAAGCATATTATAAAACAGAACCATTTAAAATGTTAACTTTCACATGGGATTCCCCAAAAAATGTCAGGTTTCATTAAGTGCTTTTTACTGGAGGTTATTCTGTTTTATGTGATTTCAACTGTAGCAGGTGTAAGTAAACAAGCTTTTTCAGAGACCAACTATTTTACTGACAGGGGAAGCATGGACCTGAACAGTGATCTCAACTGCCTTTCTAAAAAAAAAAAATTCATAATACATTTTTGAGTCAATAGCAGGAGTTTACGGGACAAGCTCTTCATTATGACTCGATCCAGCACGAACCTTCTGCTTTTACAAGAAACCTCCCTTTTGACATTCAAATTGATTGAGCTAAGGGTTTCAGCAACCTAATTAAGTTCATGCTCTTTACTAATGCCAACAATAAACTTCATAGCGTTACACATTGACAATTTATTCAACATCATAACGGACGAGAGTTTAAATGCCAGTTTGTCAAAATAGCCAGTCTAAAGTATTTCATTTCAAAAGGGGGAAAAAACTAAAACAGGAAATGGGGTGAACTACATTTGCAATTTGACAAGCCCTTACCTTCACATTAACATTTTGATCAAAACCATCCATCTGGTTTAACAACTCAAGAAGGATCCGCTGAACCTCCCGGTCCGCTGCAGGTGAGAAAAAAAGGCAAGGTTACCTTGGGTATGCTGGGCTGAATAGCAGCAAAAAAGTGTACCTCAATGTAATCTAAAGTCATTGTTATTCTAAGAACATAAAATATAATTACCTATTTTCAACTATGCATACAGGTTATGCACAAATCACTAGTTTTATGAGCAGGCAAGGCAGAAGAGGTGGGACTCATGATTAAAGTTAAAATCAAATGAAAAAAATAAAATGCATCTATGGAAGGAAACATATCTATCATTCATATTAAGGTTTAAGTATATGCAAGCAATGAATATTGTAAAAATTCTAATGGGAAGCTTAGTCTTATATGGTGCTAATTCATAGAAATCCCAAAAGGACCAAACTCACAACTAAAATCAACACTAAAAGACGTACCCGAGGAATACTTGTGATCGGTGGTATATGCCATTAAGCAGTGCCATGTTTAAAGGAAATTGGCAAAAAGAAGTTTAATAGCAGAGTGCGAAAATACATCAGCCAAACCCAGCGTCTCAAAAGTTGGTGTTTGACGATTCACGGATAGCCAGCATATTAACAAAAATCCATTTTGGTCTGTTCTTTATTATCTCTTCCAACCAAGCATAATAATGTTCAATTTCTGCAAAGGATTACTTTTGGCAGCTCGAATGAAAAGTGAGATGTCTTGTCTAACACTTTTAGTCAACACAATTAAGAAGGTCTCCAATGATTTTTGACCACTTGTGGTGTGCCGTCTTGTCCTGCTGCTGTGAGGTCTCCAAGAACCCCAGAGCACCTCCAGCCCTTTGACAATTGCTAGAGAACTCCCTTGGACTAGAGGAACTACTCCCCTGCAATAGGCAGGCACCGAACCCGCAGAGTCTGGCTTACCGACCTGCCGCTCCCCGACAATGCAGCAACAGAACCCGAAGCGCTACACCAGCTTCAGAGGGTTATATCTGCCCCCCACCCCATCAAGTGAGAGGACACCAGGACCTAACGGAGTCGTGCCGTAGCAATACCCAAGGTACCGAACCACCTGCAACAGACACTGAGACGAAGAGTCCAATTCGAACTCCAACTGCCCAGGAAGCAAGCGCCCGTCGAGGGACATCGGAACCCCCGAGACCCAATTAGCGAGTGGACCAGCTGTCCGGAAATCATCCTGCAACCTGCTTGCCCCGGACCATGAAGACCATCTTGAGGCCCAGATCCCAGCTGAACTACCTGCTCTGCACCCAGCACGCCCGGTGTGGGAACTGACAAGCCAGCTGCGCTCCCATGGTACTGAGGCCTTTGCGACCCGACCAATCGTTTGAGGTCCCCAGACTTACTTGTAAGTCACATTATGCAGGCTCTATTGAGGTGGCCCCCTTCTCCATAGCGTGCCTGCTACCAACGACCTCAGCACCCTGCTCCCGGCCAAATCCGGGAAGCTCGACGCTCTGCTGGTGGAACATTGGAACTGGCCTTGCTACCCTCCTAAAACCCGATGGTGAACCTCGAGAACCAACTGTACTTTTTTCTATACATTTTTTCTATTTTTCTCCATAGACTTCTATTGTGCGTAATTGTGCACAACTGAGTTATTTTCCCAACTGAAAAAAGTACTTACCTGTGAATGAAGTTCTTGGTCTGATATTTTTTTTTTTTTTATAAAAACCAGTGCTATTTTTGCAAATTGGTCTCGGATTTATTCTTGAGTGCGTGTCTCATTTATTGCCTCGGAGTACAACAAATGCTTAGCACTACTCTCTGGTAAGCCTAACTGCCGGCCCACACTACCACAAAATAGAGCGTTAGTTTTATCTACTTTTGCCTCTGTATACCAATCTGGGTCTCACTGAACTCTCTGCATAGTGTACTTCGTTTTAGTACACTATATAGAGAGCCAGCTTCCTACACCTGGCCTTCACAAAAGCCTTGAAAAACTAATTTTAATTATTGTAGTAACTTGCCTGTGTACATGATGGCGCTCTATAAGTATTCTCATCTTTCCTTTCCCTTTCTACAGCTAATATGGTCTACGAATCATAGCACCAAGATGTCCTTATGTCAACAAGTGCTGAATAAATAATAAATTACTGAAGTCAAAATGCCACTGACATAGTAGATTTTACACAACACCATGGGGCCGATTCCGATCTTGGCCGGTAGGGCTCCGAATCGGATTCGGCTTAACCGGATCCGATTCGGAGCCCTATTTCCCGACCGATCCGTACGCGCGTCCGGACGAGCGAGTACGATGCGAAATCGCCGACCGACTCGTTCGGGCGTCCCAACCGCTCCGACCGACTCGTTCCCGGGTCGAACCGCACCGACCGACTCGGCGACTGTGTGCGCGAGTCGCACACAGGGGGGACCCATGGGTCCCCCCTACCTGTGCGTGTACGGCGCGAGTCGCTTCGCCGCGTACCCGCAGTAGGGGGCGCCCTTGTTCGCCTTGCACCCATTGAGGCAATGGGAGCCCGCGTACGCGTTGTACGACCGGCTCCCATTGACTTCAATGGGAGTCCGACCGACTCGAGTACGATAGCATAAGGACGCATCGTACTCGTTCGGTCGGGCTGCACGGGTCCGATTCGGTCGGAAATCTCTCCCGGTCCGGCTCGGTCGGAGAGATTTCTGGCCCGAATCGGAATCGGCCCCCATATCTTTTGGGTGTCAATCATGATCGAACCATCTTCAGTGTGCATTTCTACTCAATTTGTGATATTATGAAAGCATATGTGCAGTGCTCAACAGCATATTTAAGTAACCAATGTAAAACAAAAATCTGGACAACTGTTTTAAAATTATAGTTTGTGGCTAATAAAGGAATTCTGTGCTATATCGGATCATTATTAATCATAGGGTAAGTTATCTAGGAATGGAGGGGGCTTTTTATTTCCTTTTATCCACCTTCTAGATTTCATTTTCTACTTATGCCTCTTTAAATTGTTCATGCAGGCTGTTTGTGGGAGATAAATAATCACAAACTGGAGATGCATTAGTCAGAAACTGTATCACTGCCTGCAGGTCATCTCGGAAGACAAAATTGCACATCTGCCTTAAAGGACTATGGGTTGGATAGTGAAAACAACAAAAGTTAAAAGAGGAGAGGAGACCACCTTTGAGTCGAGAGCCTTTAAGATCCAAACACCGACCAATGTAAAAACGTGATGGCGTCATATAGTTCATTAACATTAAGGAAAAGGGTGACGAGGTTGGACCCGCAAAATGAGTTGAACCTTGAGAACTATCAAGCTGGCATGGAAGATGCAGAAGGATAGCTCTGGAGAGAGATTAGGACTCAGAAAAAGTGATATACAATTGTTTCTTATTGCAACCTTTTACAACTGTAACCAAATCTTAGAATATAGGCTGTTTTATAAACATCTATGGGTGAATTAACGAGAAGGGGGAAGAAAACCACCTGTTATTTTACATTAGTAAAGTCACAAACCAAGGAATGGCATATGGACCAGTGGCAGAGTTTGTAATTACCATCAAGCAAGCTCTTGTAATGGTCACCAAAGAGAATTAGGACCGCCTTTCTCCAGAAGCACACCAATAGGTGATCTTTAAAAACACTTGCAACACGATCCTGTGTTATGCCAATTTCACAACTGTTCGTGGTGCACCTATGGGGCAGTGTCTAATTGCCATCTCTAGCCATGCCAATTACAAAACATACACGTATAAGGTGTGTCGATGCTTCTAATGGTTTTGTACTCCCACAATCTTCTCTTTGGTGGAATACAAGCGTTGCTGATGGTCCCTGGAACACTGCTCACGCCTGTGTTTCATCTTAGAATTGCAATTTTGTTGCCTCGTACACCAGCTATCTACTTTTAATTTGAATTTTTTTATTGTATCAAATTATCAGACACCAAATGACCCAATGCTATGGTACAACGTGGGACCTGTCCACTCACTTCTATTTCAGAACACACATTGAGTATAGATAATGATTCTAAAAATACCTCCAGTCTGTGCATCAAAGCGTTTCGTTGCAATGGCATCAATTTCATCAATGAAGATGATGGCAGGGGCATTCTCCTTAGCCAGTCGGAAAACGTCTCGCACCATGCGGGGTCCTTCGCCCAGGTACTTCTGTACAAACTCTGAGCCCACCACTCGAATGAAGGCAGCTAGAAGGAGGCACAGAAACAGGGACAGCACTGTGATGCATGCTGGGTGTGAACATGAATGGAGGGATTCTTCTCAAATATTAGAACCTTTCATGTAGAATAAAAATAGGCTATGAATCTGATATGGACGGTGTGTCGTAGTATATTCTCTCACCCTAGTTCTTTTAGCTTTTTCCCTGCAATGCACAGAATTTACACTTTGAAGTTCCCTGACCAGGCAAGAGTCTCACTAAGACTCTAAGAAAATGAACTGCTTCAGTCCTCAATCACTTATGCAATCACAGAGCCCAACAAACCACCCTTCACACCTTAATTTGTAGCTGTCTGTGGCAGATACCAAAATGTAAATGCCATGGCACGAATCTCTCACCGGCATGTATTCATTCCTAAACCACTAGAGTTTGTACTCACCTGTGGTATGATGAGCCACTGCTTTGGCCAGCATGGTTTTCCCACATCCAGGAGGACCGTACATAAGAACCCCACGGGGAGGATCAATGCCAATCTGCAAGAGGTAAGAGGAAGGTGGTGAAAGGACATCCGTTTGTTCAGGGGTCTTCAACCTTTCCAGAACAAGAGCTACTCATGTTCAATGAAAACCATCCCCAGCGACTAATTATTATTACTGTTAGACCACATAAGACAAGATTGCATTAGTAGCCATCCTTTGCAAGATTACCAGCAGCAATCACCACTGTGCAAGGTTGCCGGCAGTAATGCAAAAAAGGCTTTGGTTTTATCAATTTGGAATGCCTCTAGAGGGATAATACAGAATAGCTACTACTGCAATGCCCCGGCACCAAGGTAATAATATTGTATTAAGTATTTTCAACTCCACATGATTTACTGCTCAAATATCAGCTTTAGATGTATTTTGGAAATTATAAGTCCTCATAATACACATTTTCTTTTCAAATACACACTTTTCAATGTTGGTATACATTTGTTAATTTAAACTTATAAAATCTTCTAACTTAGTAGTCTGGGAAGCACACAGGAGAGCTACTTATAGGTAGCTGGAGAGCTACTAGTAGCTCACGAGCTACTCGTTGGCGAAGTGTGCATTAGTTATTTAGTTACAAAGATTCTACTATGAAATATATTCAAATTAACAAGGGTTGAGCAGACCGTTAACAATTTGCTCCTTTGTGTGTACTTCTTTGCAAAAGAAATGCTTTGCCACCAAATTAGGCTACTAGAATGAAGTCTGTCCTTTCATCTTGATCCTAAAAGAACGCTTATTATTTTATGCCAAATTTGAGTTTTTACAAACTTCAATTGTTATTGTTTTTACCTGCAATTCTATTTTAATATGTTTGCGAAGCTTTGATGGCTCATACTGCCGAAATAAAGTTTGAATTGAATTAATGAAATGCTGCTCAATTTCAGGTCTGCAACTATCTGGACTATTTGAATGTGTAATGACTTGGAGCTATATTGCACCCTTGCACTTCAAGCACGATCTTACTAATCAGTGGTAAAGATACAGAGAAAACTGAATACAAAATACATAAAAATCAACTAATGGAGACAAAACTATGTAGGAAGCTGGCTCTCTATATAGTGGACCAAAAAGAAGCACACTGTGCAAAGAGTCCAGGCAAACTCGAAAGGAATTAAAGAGGCACAAATGACACCCCCAAATGCTCTCATTTGTAGTGGTGTGGGAGAGCAGTAAGGAACATAAGAGGGCAGGTAATGCTAAGCATTTATTGCGCACACACAATACACAACCACAATAAATAAATCCAACACCAATTAAAAAAAACATACTTTTATGTGAATTTAGATACCAAGATTATCTGAATCAGGTAAGTATTTTTCAAATTATGAATTTTTACAGTTTTCAAAAGTTGACAGTGCAATTTTGGGAGCGGTAATGCTATGGGGGGGAGAAACATACTGCATTGGGGCATTTAGGAAACAGTGTTTTTGTAGCAGTAGTCCCCCCACTTTTTGCCTGGTATTTGATGGAACTCTGCAAACACAAGGAGATGATGGACGGAGCGTTGAAACTTTTCAGACACTCACACCCAGTCACAGATCTGGGTTGAATCCATCATTGTTCTTTAGCTCACTTCGCCACCCCAGTAAGACCCCGCCATATGCAAATCAGTCTTGACCCTGTGCCTCATGGAACAGTCCAGCCCAAACTGCCAAGCCAGGTCTTCTCTGGACCGGAAACAAGCATCCTAGGACCAGTTTCGGGGTAACACCCCTCATCAGCCAGACTAGCTTGAATCCAGTGGCAAAGTGAGCAAGGGACCATGTCTGGGCATACCCTGCCAACTTAGGGCATACAAACCCAACACAAGGAGATGATGGACGGAGCGCTGAAACTTTGATGCAACTCTTACTGAAGCGTGCTGGGTTCCTGCTAACCAGGCCCCCAGTGCCAGTGTTCTTTTCCCAAAACAAGACACCTAGTCACTTGATGTCCAAGTGAGCAGGCCGTTAGCACCTCTGTAAGTCCCTAGTAAGTGGTCCCTCAACGTGCAGGTCAGTCTTCCTCAGCAATTGATGTCCGGACAGGACACAACAAAGCTTGGTTGCTGCAAGGGGTCCAGTACTCCAGGTATTGGTGTTGTCGGCTCCAGTCGGTCCTGGCATCTCCACACTTGGAGGGAGGACGGATCTACCTGGAGGAGCAAGGCTACCTCTTCCTGGGCAGCTGCTGCATCTGTAGTCCTGGTGGGAGGCAGGTCGGTGTACCGGGAATTGCTTCTTTGGTGCCTGCGGCTGATGGAGTAGCTCCTCTACTCCAATGGAGTTTCTGTGGCGACTGGCGAAGCACTGGTAGCCCTCCGGGTTTCTTAAATTCAGCACAGTGGCAGGACAAGTCGGCTGCTCCACGAGGTTTGGGTGCAGCAGGTAGGCTGGCAGGGTTGGGGTCAAGTCCGCCGTGCTCCTCGGTTCAGCAGTCTTCTTTGTCCACTGCTTGTTTTGCGTCTGTCGAAATCTGAAGTCCTGGTTTCAGGGGGTCCCCTAAATACTCAATTTAGGGGTGATAAGGGGAGTGCGGGGTAGTAGCCAATGGGCTACTTACCCATGGGGTTACTACAACCCCTAGATTACCACTTCCTTTGGGGAATGGGCTTCCCCTTGTCCCAAAGTTCCTAATTCCACCACACACAAGATGGTGGAATTCCTAAATTCGTGTTCACTTCAGGCTGTTCACCCTAGGAGGCGAGTCCAGCCTGGCAGTGCAACAATCCTCCTGCATAGCTAATTTTCCTGCCTGTCCTGGTGCCGGATGGCCCACGACGGTGGCGGGGGGCGAGGGGGGATGTCTGGAGAAGCCTTGGGGCGCATATCAAAAGCAGTAGAGACCTTTGGAGCCTCCTGCCTTGATATGCAGATCAACAGTCGCACTGCTTGGAGGAGGCGTAAACATCTATCAGAGCAGGCACTGTTTCTGTCTTATGAGAGCGATGCTCTCACCTCCTAGGGGGAACAGAAACTCGTTTGTAGTGGCAGGCTGGACTGGACCAGTCAACAGCACACTAGAGCTCTAGTTGGGTTCAGGGGATACCTCTAAGGTACCCACTGGGTGCATGTATTAATAAATCCATCACTGGCATCAGTGTGGAGTTATACCAAACTCCATATGTTTCAGGGAAGCCATTATATAGCTGGGGAACTCGTTTTGACCAGTGCCCAGCACATACCTTAAAACAGCGTCACTGCTCACAGGGAATATCTAGCAATAGAACTACAAATCACAGGGGCAGATTTGTTCATGCAGGTATGTCCTCACATAAAATATAACCAACCCTGCCTTCTGGCTCAAAGGCCTGCTTTAGGATGGCTTGCATATATTAGAAGCAGTGACTTTGGCATGGCACACAGGAGTATGTTATGTCATGTTTTCAATCATGGTTTGCACCATGTCACATAGCCTAAAACGGCAGTCTCTGTGGATTTTGTATGTGGGTCCCTTAGGGTGGCATAAGATATGCTGCAGCCCTCAGGCACCCCCTTTAGTACCCATGCCCTAAGTACCTGGGGGAACATCAACTAGGGACTTACAGGGGTGCGGAAATCCTTAGCCAATTGTAGCACAATTACACAACACCTTGTTTTGGGGAAGGAGCAGTGGCACTGAGGTCTGGTTAGCAGGCCTCTGCACTGTCAGAGTCGAAAATCAGCATCTAGTAGCTAAAAATGGGGGCAAAAAGTGGGGGGACATCTGCGACAAAAGCCCAGTGTCCTACGAACTGTGTGCAGCTAAGCAGACAAAACACTGCAAACTTTGTGTCGAGAGTAACGCAAGAATGCTGCTACGGGTACTAATTGTTATCTGACAGACCTTAGATCCTAGGGAAAGAATTAAACTTGTTGCAATGAACGTATCTGAACATTGTTAGACCCACAGAACAGCTTAAACAAGTTTTAATCAATATCTGTGCCTCGTAGTTGCTAGTTAGGAAAAATATACCAAATAGCTACTTTGAAGGCGAAGAAGAAGTGCATAACACGCTTTCGCGGTGCTAAAACGTTAGGGTGAGTTATTCTATCACATAAGATAAGTGGTGTGCCACAGGATTGAACTAGATTAATTGGATCCTTTGTTTCTGTTTGAAGCCAGGGAGGGTGTTTGCTCCTTCAGCTGCAGGGTGCGTGTTCCATGGTTGAGATCCTACATACAACAAGCACTAGCAAAGACAATAGATTTCACATATGTGAGATCTATTGGCTCTGTCAATTTCTTTTTTTATATGTTGCACAGCGGTGCGAGCTGGTTTGCTACATAGCTTTAAGTAAAAAAAAGAAAAAAAGCGATATATGTGACCAGACTGCGTCATGGCGCTTTTTTTTCTTCTTCTTGCAGCTACGCACATACAAACAAGCTAACATCGTTATTTTCCTTAAACTTAATATTTAGTTTAGATTCTAGAACAAATGCCTATTGCAGTTACCAGTGTGTAAATAAACGCACACATACGTGTATAGATATAGGATTTTTATGAGGATAAGCTCCGATCTTTTAATAATACATATGCATTACTTAACCCTTCCTACCACTAAAACCATCCCTAAACCCTAAAAACCCTTTACTAGCCCCTCAACACTACCCATCCCTAAACTCCCAAAAAAAAAAAAAAAAAAAAACACCTTAACCCACCTATTCCTGAACCCTAAAAAAAATTACCACTTCTTAACACTACCCATCCCTGAACCCTAAAAACCAGACTACGCCTTAACAGTACCCATCCCTCAACCATAAAGTCCTTAATTTCCCTATTGAAGTACCAGGTTTAAAAAATATATATTTATAAACATAAATGAAAACAGATCTTTACATTTACAGATATACACAACCACACAAATCTAAAGTTATGAAACCTATTTTTTTTTTTTTTTTTTTTTAAATTAACGGCCTGCGATGTAAATTACCACGATGAACACTTACCAAAACAAGCCCGTAAAGCCAATAGATCTTGCTTATGGGCGAGCTATTGGCTTTGGCAATCAGGTGGATGGAGGTGGAGAATGAAAGAGCAGGTGAATTAAGCTGCTTCCCCACCACTGGGTTAATCATCCCACAAGCATGGAGCATAGCTTGACTGCAGGCAACGTGACGGCCATCTTGGATTAGTATTGCGTTATAATGACACCCCTTTGTGTAGCAATCAAGGTTTCTAGAATGTACATTGTTGGACATTAACCTGAACTCTTCTGCTCAATATCAATGTGTTCTAAGTAAAGTTGTAGGAAGCTGGCTCTGTACATTGTATACCACTAGGCGGTTATACCATGCACAGAGTCCAGAGTTTCCCCAGAAGCGTACAAGGCTTAATGCAAACCAAAAGTGCTCTATTTGTGGTAGTGTGGGCGAGAAGTCTTAGGCATAACAAAGAGGAGTGTAAGACATTTGTTGTGCACACAATGACCAATAAATGACACCTCAAAAAGGAGATCCACAACAAATTCTAAAACTAAGGTTTTCTCAAGATTTATTCTAAGACCAAGATCTTCGCAAAAAGGTAAGTACGTTTTTAAATGGAAATTCTTTTCAGTTTCAAAAGTGGACACTTAGGGCAATTGCCAGTCTTTGCAACGTTAACCTATGGAGGAAAACAATAATGCAGTTTTACAGGTAAGTAAGTAACTTACAAATCCAGTCTTCAGTTTGCAGGGTCAGCAGAGGGCAAGGTTCAGGTCAGCACAAACACTGCACCACCAGTGGCATAAGGGGCGGCCGAGTGCAGAGGTAAAAGTTGAATATCAGGCCCAAAATTACCAAATGGGCCCTGGGGGTGCTTGAAGAGACACTGCTGGCAGGTAAGCAAAGTGGCTGCAGGGTTCAAGCTTCGGAGGTTTAGGCAAGCACAGGAGGGCCACAAGGCAGCACCAAACAAACCACCAGCGGCACAGGGGCAGCCAGGTGCAAACATGGTGTCGGGGTCCAATGCAAGTAAATGGAGAATCTTGGATTTGAAAGCAGGCTGCAGGCGTCGAACCGGAGGCTTAACGAGGAACATGAGCGACAGCAGAGTTAAGTTGGGATGCTGTAGGTCGCAGGTACACAGTCAGTCGAGCTCCTCAATGCCCTGGGGCTTTGGGTGCAGGGGTGTCCTCTGATGTCATGTTTCTCTTACCGGAGCCGGTTAAAGTCAGGGGGAGCATTTGGATAGAGACTGCAGGCATCGTCGTTGAGTCCAGGAAGGGTTCACCAACGCTGGACTTGGACTCAGGATCGCTGGGGAACCGTTTCTGGATCGGTGGGCCAGCTGGACACAGCTCGGAGGAGTCGGGTGCAGTGGTCAGGAATCGCAGATCTGGAGGACACCAGAGTCCTTTGTGTTGGTTTCTAGTTCATAGAGCCGCTGTCCTCTGGAATTCTGGTCTTTTTCAAAGGCAGGCAGTCCTCCCCAGGGTTGTGGAGGTCGCTGGCTGCAGGACAGGCGTCGCTCTCTTTGCAGGGTCTTTGAAGCTGCAGACAGGCCAGTAGGGCTGGGACCAAGTCAGTGGGCGCCGTCAGTTTTCTCTGCATGGTGTCTTCTTCGTCCTTCTTCTTAAGTCAGCAAGAACTAGTTTCAGGGTCTGGGGGAGCCACCTAAAAGCCAGAATTAGGGGTGTTTTAAGGGAGTGACAGGTAGGGCCAATGGTGACCTTACCTGGGGTGTCTACACCATCAATTACGCCACCCTCTTTTGGGAGGGGCATAGTCCTAGCCCTGATTGGAGGGTTCCCACCATCTTCAAGATGTGCTTCGCCTTATCTCCTGCACCTTAGGGGTGGAGTTAGCAGAGGTAGGCACACCTCCTATTCTTCCTAGATTTTCCTGACCGGTTTTCCTGCCCAAAGTGGGGGTCTAAACCAGGGGCTGCCATCTGCTGCTAGCAGCAGAGTCTGGGGGTTGCATTACAAAGGCGGCATGTCTTTGAAGATTCCCTCTCGAGCAATGTGCCCATCCTGGGGGGGGTCACATCTCAGCCCAGGATTTGCTTTGTTACTGGTCCCAAAGAGCGGGGGCTCTCAACCCAGGGGGCCAGAAACATGTCCGATGGTGGCAGGCTCCCTACAGCAAGTCTGAGACCACACCAGGGTTGGTACGTTTTCAGGGGGCACCTCTGAGGTGCCCTCCGAGTACGTTTCAATAAGTCCCACACTGGCATCAGTGTGGGTTTGAGAGGAGTAGTTTGGTACCAAACACTCCTGTGGTCAGAGAAGCAATTGTGGTGCTGTGGAACTCAAGTTGTGGAGTTTCCGCCCCATTTACTCCCTATGGCTTCCTTGGCACCTACAATATCTAAGAATGGATTTAAATATTGTAGGGGCATATAGTCTCATGCATATATGCCCACACCTGTGATATAGTGCACCCTGTCTTAGGGCTTTAACGCCTGATAGAGGGGTGACTTGCTTATACCTCGAGCAGTGCTAGTTGGCATGGCACACAGGCAGTGTGCCATGTCGACTTTGATTTTGTCTGCACCCGGACATGCTTGCTGCAGTGGCAGTCTGCATGGCCTAGCTGAGGGGTCCCTAGGGAACCCTCTTCAGTCCCAATGCCCTAGGTACCATTTACTAGGGACTTACAGGGGGCCTAAAGAGCCAATTTTGGAAGTTTTAGGGAAGAAACACTTGCACAGGGGACCTGGTTGCAGGGACCCTGTGCACTACAATCAAAACCACATCATTATCCAGGCAAAACGTAAGGGATAACCATGTTAAAAGAGACACTGTCTCACAAAAGTTACGCGTAAAATTCAGAAATAAACATGAATGCACCTTATGTGATTTCTTTCTTTATTTATTAATCACGTTAGAAGGGTCATTCGCATATGTCGAGTACAACGTTTGCCTGGAGATTGTGCAGTGTCCTGTGCAGCTGCCTACGGGAGCCTCGGTTTTACTTCTGAACATCGAAGGCACCACTATAACCTCATCAGCTTCGTGAAGTGGAGGGGAGGCTAGCTTGCCAGACGAAACAAGCGCTCCCATCTACCAGAGAGGAAGCACTCACTTCCAGGGGTTGACTACCGCAGACCAAAGGATTTAATGCCAGAGAAAACTACAGTTGAGTACTGCCTGAGTAGACACATTCTTTCAGAGCCCGCATAGTACCTGCCAAGCTGCAACGGGCAACAAAAAAGGATGGATGCAGGCTACAACGGAAAAAGGAACAGTGGGGACGGACAGCGACCGAATGGGAGGGGGTGAGTGGGTGGGGTAAAGCAACAAAACAGGACACCAACAGAGGGAGGGCAAGCAACAATAAAGATGGAGGGAAGCGGGTGGGGCACTGAGGGAGGAGAAGAACACAACATGACTGAGCCAGCTGAATAAGAGCGCTCGGATAGAGTGCTGAAACAGAAAGAAAAGTGTAGCTTAAAAACAAAGCAGTAGAGGGACAAATGCGTCCATGCTCCGGAGAAGTGACAAACACACGGAAAAGGAGGGACCATGCAAGGAGTACATCTGACCAATAACCACCAAGGAAATAACTGAGAGTGAAGCAAACCAATGATAAGTAATGGGTGAGCTCCAAGACCACCAATAGAGAACAAAATGTCTCAGAGACAGCTCATTAGCTGTCTAGGTAAGACCTATAAAAGACCCTACATATCTGCGATCTAAAACCTCTGCTATATGGGGTTATGTGGCCCTCAGATACATTGTCGACATTGCTAAGTTAGCATGAGTTTTGCGTGCCCTATGCTGCTGCTTTTGCGCACGCCTCTGCTAAGAGTTTGTTTTCGCGACACTTTGCCTCTGCCCTGTACAGAACAGATTGTTTTTCACGTTCTAAGCTTTCCCTTCAATTCTGTCTGAACATAATGTGCAAGGTCGGTCAACAATGTCTCGTTATTCTTTTCAGTCCCTATTACCTAGACATAACATGTTACCAACAGCTGCAATATGGAAGAATCGAGCTTTGTTATAATGTTGTTGCAGGTTTTTGAAACACTCTAGAAGAAAGCCGTTCCATGGAGCTGAGCTCTGCTGTTCCTATGATGTAAACCTTTGCGTTTAAGCTTTGAGGTAGGGGTCTGCTAATAACGCCTAGAGATCTTCGGTTATATAAAATAACTTCTTACTACCAAGGGGAGGGTGATTAGGCCCAGTTATTTTGCCTTTTTCACAGTCTTTATAAAATGACGACTCCTTTTATATTCTATGGTATTGTAACAATGCTAATGATTCTTGCCTTATGCATTTTGCTGATAGTTGTGGTTCGCATACTGTTTTATGAATCACTATAGTCAAAATAAACATTTTGAACTTATTTAGTGACTCTGGTTATGCTTATTGTGGACAAGTACGTGAGAGCGAAAGAGTGTCTTGTTCCCGCGACTCTGAGGTGAGTCGGGAGTGCTCGTGTTCTGGGTTGTCTAAACATTCGTAGCTTCTTGATATTTGTAGGAGACCGAATGAGACACTATTGCTAGTCGGTTGGGATTTTGGGTACTAAGGTGAAAGGAGGTACACCCCTATTTGCTGAGGTCCTGTTTTCTTGTGCATAGTTCTGTGTATGAGCAGAATCCCCGCAACACCTCTGATGTGCTAACCCACGATGTAAAGGTAGTACACCCACAAACATATTTTATCATTTCGGCTGAAAGAAGTGGAATGCAACCATTATGAAAGATCTATGAGGTAACAGGCTCCATTGAGACTATGAAGAAAAACACTTTTTGAAAGTTATTATTACACATAAATGTATCGATACATGAGCCCTGAATAATAGCAATACAAAACGTTAATGCACGTGAAGGATACAAAGAATCTTTGCTCAGTGGAGGAAAGATAGATTCTCAAACATATGCAGAATAATAAAGTTATGCTGGCCATCAAAGAACAACACTGTCAGCTAAACCATCTAAGCAGCACGTGCTGCATTGTAATTTGTAACATGAAGGGCGTCTACTACCATGTTTAAGAATTTGGAGAGCATTAAAAAGACACAAGTACCTAAATGTCCAAAGAGCTCACGAAACACTAATCAGCAGACAGCACATACTCACCTGTTTATACAGCTCAAAGTGGGTCAGTGGCAGCTCAACCGCCTCCCTAACTTCCTGCTTCTGAATGTCCATTCCTCCAATATCCGAATACAGAACGTCTGGCTTTTGATCTGAGAGCAAAAAAAAATTAAAATAACAATAATAAAAAAAAAAAAACACTAACAGGCAACATTTGCATAAGACTCCCGGAACATGTAAGAGCATGGGCATGAAAGTCAAGAAACAGGGAAATGTCAAAACGGAAAGACTGACAACTTTAGAAAAGGGTGTTCTCTATGAACTGGGCGAGGTAATCAAGAACAGTTCAAATTAAGTTTGATGACGTGCTCCGGCATCAGAGCTCTCAGGCAAAGTGACTAGTTTGCTTTGCATGTAATCTCAGCTTCTGGATTTGTCAGATGAGATCCCCTTCAGGAATAAGACACAAGCTCTGTTACCATGCCTATATGACAAGCTGAACAGTAATGTGGATGGACTGAGCCCAACATTTAGTATTTTTTTATGAGATTTTAGTCTCCATATGCATAAGTTACTTCACCATCTGTGTAGGGTTTTCGGACCTTTAAAGCTCCTGATAAAATGTGTCAAAAGTCACAATTTAATCAACAGTGGTTAATCTTGTTGATGCCATACTACTTCTGCTTCTTTTTTTAACATAATTGGCTTGCATGTAGCATACTGCTCTAAGGATTTGTGCCAGTCTGTTATCCACCAATTTAAATAGGCTCTGTTGAAACATGCACTGCCACTTGAATACCTGATTCCTATAAATGCTCTAAAATGGAAAGTCTGCTCTTTCTCTCATAATATGCTGCCCCCCACGGGTTCTCAGTTGCGTAAAAGAGTTTTAATCAATAGCACAGTTTTTCATCATCTATGCAACTTCTACAACTCTGGTCAAAATTTAAGGACTGGCTGAACACAGCTGTTGTCAAGTGGAAACAAAGAGCACAAAAGGTTCTATTTCATAGCAACCGCAAAACAGTTTTGCACCAAAGCCTTTAAAAAACATCAGCAACAATGCCATTTCATCTTTCCGTTTATACTCAACAATAAATAATCAAATACATTACATCCTTCTTTGATCCATCATATTCTAGTTCAAGATGCCACTAAAATGAATTCTCTGCTCAACTCTACACATGGAGAGTTTGTCATTTTTGATTGCTGCATTAATGTTCTATTTGTATTTATCTGTAACCAGCTGTCCTGGAATAATCTATTATAGGAAAAGTAGTATAAATCCTTGAGCGATATTTCTAAAAATCTTGCATTTCAGTCTTTCCTTTCAGCCCCTCCCGCCCTCAGGTCAGTGCTTAGCCAAGATGATTTTTACTTTTTGTACTCCAGACAAAGACAGTAGCAGCTCCTCTTATATTACATTGAAAAAATAAATAACATTACAAAGGTACAAAATCCCAAATAGATATGGTTAAATGAAAAAGAAAAACCCTCATTCTAATCTGTGGCCAGACCGCAGTTGGAAAATCAGAATAAAACGGGAATGGTAAATATATGTCCAACTGAAAGTTAGACAAAGAAGGTCAATCCAGATCAAACACTCCTCTTCAGGCAAAGGATCCAATAAACTATGCATGGGATAGCAGTATACAACAGGACACCCACAGCCGTCCTGGGAGGGAGGCTTGGAGAAATACTATTAAAGCACTCATTTCAAAGCAAGATAAGTCACAACAAGAGGTCTCGAATGAAACACATTAGACCCTTACCTGAACTGAGCATCATAATGCTGCTGTCAGCCTCAGGAGGCAGCACGTCTACAAGGGCATTGCTGTGTTTGTGAAGAGCAACTGAGGCATTAGGCTTCAGTAGCTCCCGGTCAATTGTGCTAAGAATCCTCACGTAGTAGTTGGAACCTGAAGGAAGAGATCAGGATGCAAGTAAGATCTGACTAAACACATTAAGTATTAAGCCAAACAAAACAACTAATACCAGAAGCAGTTGATCACCTGTAGTGGACCCGACAATAGCAGTGTTCTGATCCACAGCCTCAAGGAACTGGCCAATGACCAGTGGAATACTCTGGATCCGCTTCACCTCTTCCTGAGCATGGAGGAATTCCTTCTTCAGGTTTTTCTGCTCATCCTTGATGTACTCCTCCTGCACCTCCAGAAACTCTAGCTCCTGTTGCAATTTCTGTAACGAACAAAGAGATTATTCTTTGTAAAAGCCAGAGAACACTAACTATCTAGACTGCTTTCTCCAACAGCAGAATCTCTGGAAATACAAGAAACTGAAGGCAAGACAAAAATAATATCTCTTGCAAAAAAAAAAAAAAAAATGTATATACATATATATAAAAATAATTTGACAAAAATGCGCCACACTCGATAATCTCCAAGTTAATGTTGCTTTTTTTTTTTTTAGAACAAAACCGCTACACCAGCGTGTTTCAATTTCACAGGGTCTTTTTCACAGTAGGTGAGTCCGCTCTCTAAAAAGGTTTATATACTACTTCCACAGCAGCTAACTAGGAAGCATTGTGGGAGTTGGAGTTTCACCATACTTATTTACAAGCAAACAAAAAAGGGGTAGTGCTTTTTGTCAACTTAACATTTTTACATTTCTTGTTGTCAGCATATTTTTTACATTGTGTTGTGTTCCTTCACACAGATAGTAACATGTTTAGTACATGATTAATGGCATTTTTACGATTGTGTCACTCAAAAGATATACCAGCATTGTACATAAATTGCAAAATTACATCCTGGTTATAACTAGTATCTGACCATGATTATTGTTTAAGAGCTTAAGTCTCTTTAAGAAAAAAATCGTTCAATTACATTTTTGATAGCCTTATTTTAGGTCTAGTACCATCTTTGTTTTTAGTTCATAGTTGGTATACCCATTTCAGTTTCTTGATTTGTTGCACTTCAAATTAACACTGCAATGGGCATCATTGCATGGCCATAGTCATTCATAACATGTTCATAGATATCATTTCAATAGTTTCTTGTTAAAGATGTACATATAATAATTCCTCATCGTTATTCAGACCTCTCGGTGTCTTCGTTTTGAGTCTGATAATATGACGCGATTCCAACTGTCTTAATCTTTGAGCTCTGTCATCCCCATGTTCGTTCTGAGGAATCATATCCATACTATTGCATTTTGTAAAGCCATTGTGTCGTTCCTCTAACCAATTCTTTTTGGGTTTGTCTTGAAAATGGCTTTGCACCAGCTGGTCTTTTAAGGATTGGTTTTCCTGTTGGTTACTAAAGGACGTGGTCCTAAACAAGTGAATAGGTCTGGATCCTTTGATATCAAGTGCCAGTGTTTTTGGATTATATTGGTGATTTTCTTGCTTTCTTTAGTGTAGGTCATTATCAATCTTGGTGCTTCTTGTTCTTGTTGTGGTGGTACTACTGCTTGTTTTTCTCTCCGAGTAATCAAGGTCTCTGCACGAGATTTATTTCTGACTTTTTCTACACATTTTTGCAGATCTTAGTTTGTATCCTTTTTCTCAATCTGTACACTGTATCAAAAACTCCGATTCTGCGTCCTAGTCTTTGGAACAGTTCATTCGCATTCTGATTAATTCTCCCCGCAGGATGTTTTTGAATAGTGATGTCGGATAGAAGCGCGTTCCATGAAGTATGCTGTTAGTTGATGTCTCTTTTCTATATAATGTTGAAATTTCACCTTTTTCTATATAGACCTGTATATCCAAAACGTTTATTCTAGTGTTGCTGGTTGAACAGATAAATGATAGTATTAAACTGTTTTGATTCAACTTTTCAAAGTACTTTATGAATTATTGTTCCAATTCCAAATTAAAAATAAATCGTCTATGTATCTGACCCATAGTACTATCTTATTGAGTTCCTGTTGATTATCTGTTCCCAAGCAATTTCCTTTTCCCACCAGCCCATTAAAATATTAACATAATTTGGTGAAGATATGCCCATGGCAATTCCGCACTGCTGTTAATAAAACTAGTGGTTTATCAGGAAAACATTATTAGTCAGACACATTTCAATCATTGTCAATAACATCCTTGAGTGTTGCAATCCTGTTGCAATCCTGTGATTTTCCTTTGCTTCAAAAAATAGGTGCAAGCCTGCAGCCTATTTCATGTCTAACTAAGGGGTACAGAGACAGCACGTATATTGTTACCATTAAGAAATTTTCATTCCAACTGGTCTCAGCCAGTATGCGCAAGAAATCTCCTGTCTCTCTTATATAAGAGCTTAAGCTGTAGACTATCGGTGCCAGGTATTGATCTACATAGATTGACATTTCCATATAAAAAGTCGCAAGAGGAGACGACAGGTCTGCCAGGAGGATTGCCGAGTGTTTTGTGAATTTTGGGTAAAAAGTATATTGTTGGAATAGTAGGTTGATCATTTAACATGAAATGATATTCGTCGTCATTGATTAGAGTTAAATCGTGCCATTCTTTAAGTTTATTGTTCAAATCCATAGTCATCCGATTTATACGATTAGAGTTTAGTTTTGTGTAGTTGGTTGTGTCGCTTATTTGTCTGTAGGCTTCTTCTATATAGTCACTTTTGGAAAGTAAAA
Source organism: Calotriton arnoldi (assembly GCA_963921515.1). Classification (NCBI taxonomy): domain Eukaryota; kingdom Metazoa; phylum Chordata; class Amphibia; order Caudata; family Salamandridae; genus Calotriton; species Calotriton arnoldi. Next base: position 5,835,910 of record CAWUFW010000051.1, read on the forward strand.
CTATATTGCCCCCCTTAGGGCAGGTTTGATTATTATGCAATCATTTTCCATCAAATTTGTCAATGCTGTTCGTTATTTTAGTGTGAGGTTTTCTATTTTACCACAATGTCATATCTTTGTCATTTTCTCTAGATCTGTTGTAATAGCGTCAGAAAAAAGATCTAATTTACTTCTTGAGGACAGTAAAGGACAATATTTGGATTTATTTTTCAGTTTACTGAAAGAGTGTTTGCTTGTTTCTATAGAAAGTTCCTGTAGGATTTCTTTTCCTATCATGTCTTCCTCATCACGATTATACATGAGGTCGAACACATTTTTGATATTTGGAATTTGTTCTATTGGGAGATTGGTTTCTTGTTCTTGATTTTGTGTTTGGGGAAACTGATTTTGAAGGTTTACATGCATGTATTTTTGCCTATTTAAGTTGCCATATATATTTATAAATATCAATCCTGGTGTCTGTATAGTTGAAGTGACGTTCAGGGCAAAAAGAGAGGCATTTATTGAGTAGTGTATGTTCATCTTTAGTTAGTTCATGATTGAAAAGATGGTTTATTAAGTTTACATCATCATTCATTACTTCTTTTTGCTCAAATTGCACAGACCTCACTTCAATATGACATGAAACAGGGCTGCAGGCTTGCACCTATTTTTTTAACCAAAGGAAAATCACAGAATTGCAACACTCAAGGATGCTATTGACAATGAATGAAATGTGTCTGACTAATGTTTTCCTTTTTAACCACTAGTTTTATCAACACCAATGCGGAACTGCCAGCGGCATATATTTTTCACCAAATTATGCTAATATTGAAATAAACAGGAACTGGATAAGACTATTGGTCAGATACATAGACAATTTATTTTTAATTTGGAATGGGAACAATAACAAATTCATGAAGTACTTTGAAAAGTTGAATCAAAACAGTTTAGGACTACCTATTCAACAACAGCACTGGAATTAACTTTTTGGATATACAGGTCTATATGGAAAAAGATTAAATCCATTCACCATTATATAAAAAAAGAGACATCAACTAACAGCATACTTCATGGAACGAGCTTCCATCCAACACCACTGATCAAAAGTATCCCATATGGTGAACTGATCAGAATGCGAAGGAACTGTTCCAAAGATGAGGACGCAGAAGCAAAGTTTTCTGATACAGTATACAGATTGAGAAACAGAGGATACAAACTAAGATCTGCAAAAATGTGCAGAAAAAGTCAGAAATAAAACTCGCACAGAGACATTGATTACTCGAAGAAAAAAACAAGCATTAGTACCCACCCATCAAGAACACGAAGCACCAAGATTGATAATGACATACAGAAAAGAAAGCAAGAAAATCACCAATATAATCCAAAAACACTGGCACTCAATATCCAAGGATCCAGACATGGGCACATGTTTAGGACCACGTCCTTTAGTAACCTACAGGAAAACCAATCCTTAAAAGACCAGCTGATGCAAAGTCATTTTCAAGACAAACTCAAAAAGAATTGGTTAAAAGAATGACACAATGGCTTTACAAAATGCAAAAGTCGCAAGGCATGCAAAATAGGGATTAATATGCAAACTATCACAGATAAAGACGGCAAATGAATCAAGATCTTGCACAAAATTACCTAAATCGCAAAACTAAAAGTTTACATCATTCAATGCTCCTGTGGGCTACGATATGTAGGAAGCACTATACGCATGCTGAAGAAGAGAATAAAAGAACACATAAAAGTGGTCAAAAACAAAGATCTCAACTATGTAACAGCTAAACATCTTGCCCTATGCCAGAACAGTAACTGGAAAACAATGCGATTCTTTGGATTGGATACGATTCCTCACAACGAACGTGGCGGTAACAGAACCTAAAGATTAAGACAACTGGAATCGCTTTATATTATCAGACTTAAAACGAAGACACCGACAGGTCTGAATAACGATGAGGGATTATATGTACATCTATATCAAGAAACTATTGAAATTATATTGATGAATCAATCAATCAATCATGTCACTTATAAAGCGCACTACATACCCGCGAGGGTCTCAAGGCGCTGGGGGAAGAGGGGGGTGGTGCTGCTACTGATCGAAGAGCCAGGTCTTGAGGAGTCTTCTGAAGGCCAGTAGGTCTTGGGTCTGTCGGAGGTTGGTGGGGAGGGTGTTCCAGGTCTTGGCGGCGAGGTGGGAGAAGGATCTGCCGCCGGCGGTCGTTTTCCGGATGCGGGGGACTGTGGCGAGGGCGAGGCTGGTCGAGCGGAGCTGGCGGGTGGGGGTGTAGAAGCCGAGTCGTCTGTTGAGGTAGGCTGGTCCGGAGTTGTGGAGTTCTTTGTGTGCGTGGGTGAGGAGCTTGAAGGTTATCCTCTTGTTGACAGGGAGCCAGTGCAGGTCTCTCAGGTGGGGTGTGATGTGGCTGCGTCGGGGGATGTCGAGGATAAGACGTGCAGAGGCGTTCTGGATGCGTTGCAGCCGTCTCAGGAGCTTAGCCGTCGTTCCTGCGTAGAGGGCATTTCCGTAGTCCAGCCTGCTGGTGACGAGGGCCTGGGTGACTGTTTTTCTTGTTTCGGTGGGGATCCACTTGAAGATCCTGCGGAGCATTCGGAGGATGTTGAAGCAGGATGAGGAAACGGCGTTGACCTGCTTAGTCATGGAGAGGGTGGGGTCGAGGATGACCCCTAGGTTGCGTACGTGGTCGGTGGGTGGCGGGGCTGTTCCCAGTGATGTTGGCCACCAGGAGTCGTCCCAGGCTGAAGGGTTGGAACCAAGGATGAGGACCTCCGTCTTGTCCGAGTTCAGCTTCAGGCGGCTGGTCCTAATCCATTCGGCGACGGCCTTCATTCCTTCGTGGAGGTGGGCTTTGGCGGTGTGAGGGTCTTTGGTGAGGGAGAGGATCAGCTGGGTGTCGTCGGCATAGGAGATGATGTTGAGGTTGTGCTGTCGGGCGACGTGGGCGAGGGGTGCCATGTAGATGTTGAACAGCGTTGGGCTGAGGGAGGAGCCTTGGGGTACGCTGCAGATGTTCTTGGTGGCCTTGGATCGGAAGGGGCGAGGCGGACGCTTTGTGTTCTGCCGGAAAGGAAGGATGTGGTCCAGTCCAGGGCCTTCTCTTGGATCCCGGCGTCGTGAAGGCGTGTTCGTAGTGTGTGGTGGCAGACCGTGTCGAAGGCGGCTGATAGGTCCAGGAGGATGAGGGCTGCTGTTTCTCCGTTGTCTAGCAGGGTCCTGATGTCATCGGTGGCGGCGATGAGGGCGGTTTCGGTGCTGTGGTTGCTGCGGAAGCCGGACTGGGAAGGGTCCAGGATGTTGTTCTCCTCGAGGTAGCGGGTCAGTTGTTTGTTGACGATTTTCTCGGTGACCTTCGCGGGAACGGGAGCAGAGAGATGGGTCGGAAGTTCTTGAGGTCCTTGGGGTCTGCCTTGGGTTTCTTGAGTAAGGCGGTGATCTCGGCGTGCTTCCAGCTTTCCGGGAAGGTTGCTGTCTCGAAGGAGATGTTGATTATTTTCCGGAGATGGGGCACGATGGCTGTACTGGCTTTGTTGAAGATGTGGTGAGGGCACGGGTCTAGCGGTGAACCGGAGTGGATGGTGTTCATGATCTCGCTGGTGTCCTCGTCGTTGATGTTGGTCCAGGAGAGCAGGCGGTTGGTGGTTGTGGGGGCAGTGGTCTCGGTGGTTGCCGGGGCGGTCGTGGTGTTGAAGCTGTCGTGGATGTCGGCGATTTTGCGGTGGAAGAAGGTGGCCAGAGTGTCGCACAGGTCTCGCGATGGCTGGATGTCGTTGGTGTTGGAGCTGGGGTTGGAGAGTTTCTTCACGATGTTGAAGAGCTCTTTGCTGTTGTGTGCGTTGTTGTCTAGGCGGTCTTTGGAGTGAGGCCCTTTGGCGGATCTGATGAGGTGATGGTGACTGCGGGTGGCGCTCTTGTGGGGCGGCGTAGCTGTCCGTTCGTGGAGCCAGATCTTCTCCAGTTTTCGGCATGTTCGTTTGGAGGCCTGGAGGTCTTCGGTGAACCAGGTGGCTTTCTTGCTGGTGTGGCTGTTGGGCGGATTCTTGAGCGGGGCGAGGGTGTTGGCGCAGTCGTCGATACACTGTCTGAGGTTGCGGGCGGCGGTGTCGGGTTCGGCGGGTGGGCTCAGGGCGAGGGTTGTGGTTAGCTGGTCTTCCGTGACTCTGCTCCAGCAGCGGCGAGGGCATTTGTTCGGTGCGGTGGTGCGTGGTGGGCTTCCTGTAGGTGAAGTGGATGCAGTGGTGGTCAGTCCAGTGGGGTTCGGAGGTGTGGTTGAAGGAGAAGTGTGGGCTTGCGGAAAAGATGGAGTCTAGCGTGTGGCCGGCGGCGTGGGTGGGTGTAGTCACGAGCTGTCTGAGTCCGAGGGTGGCGAGGTTGTCGATCAGGGTGGTGGAGTTGGTGTCCTTGTTGTTCTCGAGGTGGAAGTTCAGGTCCCCGAGGAGGATGTAGTCCGTGGAGGCGATGGCGTGTGTGCTGACGGAGTCAGCGGTGGGAATCGCTGAACTGTGGTCGGGGTCCGGGGGTCTGTAGATGAGGGTTCCTCTGAGGGTGGTGTTGGGATCGGTGTGGATCTGGAAGTGCATGTGTTCGGCGGTGCTGAGGGTGTCGTCGGTGTTGGTTGAGACTCTGAGGGTGTTCCTGTGGACGATGGCGATGCCTCCTCCGACTCCGTTGGTGCGGTCCCTGCGGGTGATCTTGTATCCGTCCGGGATGGCAATGGCGATGTCGGGGGCTGAAGCGGGATTCAGCCAGGTCTCCGTCAGGAATGCGACGTCTGGGGAGGTTGAGTCGAGAAGGTCCCAGAGTTCGATGGCGTGTTTGCGGGCGGAGCGGGTGTTGAGGAGGATGCATCTGAGGCAGTTGGGTTCTTTCCTGGGCGGTGGTTTGGCGGGGCGGGTGCTGGCGAAGCTGCAGTTCCGGCAGGTGAAGGGCCCTTGGGTGCGCTTCGGGGTGGCCTGGTAGCAGGCGTGATCTTTTCCGGGGTTGAGTGCGTGGAGGGTGCTGGCGTCGTATCGGCGTCTGTTGATGTGGCGGGCGCGGGGGATGCCCGGACCAGGGGGTCTGGCGCTGGGCGCGGTCACGGACGGGCTTGCCTTAGGAGCGCCTTCGGCGCGCCAGCGGCACGGCCGCGCAGCGGTTGCCATAAATGGGGAGGTGGGAGGGAGGAGCAGGGAATGGGGCAGCGAATGGGCAGTGAGGGGGCGGGGCCGCAGGGGCGCAGCGGCGGGAAACAGGCACAGAAGGGAAAACGAGCACAATCAGGGGCAGCAAGGGGGCACAGAAAGGAAAAACGAGCACAATCAGGGGCAGCAAGGGGGCACAGAAAGGAAAAAAACTAGCACAATCAGGGGCAGCAAGGGGGCACAGAAAGGAAAAAAAAGCGAGCACAATCAGGGGCAGCAAGGGGCACAGAAAGGAAAACGCAGCACAATCAGGGGCAGCAAGGGGGCACAGAAAGGAAAAACGAGCACAATCAGGGGCAGCAAGGGGGCACAGAAAGGAAAAGCGAGGCACAATCAGGGGCAGCAAGGGGGCACAGAAAGGAAAAAAACAGAGCACAATCAGGGGCAGCAGCAGGGCACACAGACGGAGCTGTGTGGTGGGGGAGCGACCTACCAGTCAAGGTCAGGGGTCGCTCATGAACATGAACATACAATGATGCCCATTGCAGTGTTAGTTTGAAGTGCAACAAATCAAGAAACTGAAATGGATATACCAACTATGATCTAAAAACAGAGGTGGTACTAGACGTAAAATAAAGCTATAAAAATGTAATTGAACAATTTATTTTTCAAAGAGACTAAGCTCTTAAACAATAATCATGGTCAGATACTAGTTGTAACCTGGATGTAATTTTGCAATTTATGTACAATGCTGTTATATATTTTGAGTTACACAATTGTAAAAATACCATTAATCATGTACTAAACATGTTACTATCTGTGTGAAGGACGACAACACAATGTAAAAAATATGGTGACAACAAGAAATGTAAAAAAAAATGTTACGTTGACAAAAAGCACTAACTCCCTTTTTAGGTCTCGCCTGAGCCAGCGCATGCGCTGCGCTGGCCGAGACATTTAGTAAGTGGGCTTTTAAAAGTCCGACCACACGCTTTTGCTGGCCTCAAGCTTGCGGTTACGCGCGCGGGCACGCGCACAGCTGCCATCTGGCTTTCCTCACGTTTTGCTCGATGGGAGTCCCGTTTGTTTGTGTGGCAATGCTTCCTCCCGCAGCATTCACCGCTCTGCCCGACTTCCTCCCTCCCCTCCACCACAGCCACTTCGATGCACATATGAGCACTTCAAAGAGCCTGCGATCTCGGAAACCTGCAGGCTGAGACTGAGCGAGTGGCTGCTCCGCCTCTGGTCACCGCCACCATGCCAGAGGTACTGCGGTAGCACAAAGACTTTGCTCCTCTCACTTTGGGTGCCACCGACTCTGTGCAACAAGACTTTGCCCCTTTCACTTTGGGTGCCACCGCGCCTTACCCCCAAAACAGTTGTCGGCATTCTGGCGCTCCATTTCTGGATTACCCTAATCCCCTTAAAGGGAGCATCTGCTTGTTTGTCCCGTAAAGCTCTGATGTCCCGTAAAGGTCTGATGTTACCAGAGCGCATTGTTTTGTTAATTTCCCAGCGATTTCTGTTAACAGTTACAGATGCAAAACTGGTCGAAGACAATTGTGGGTTTTTAAATGCACACTGGGTGGGCTCTTTAAATGCTGGCATAGTATTGTATTGTATATAGCATTTATAGAGCGCAACAAACACCCTGCGGGTACCCTGGCGCTAAAGATACATGAATACAGACCAACGTGAAGCGAGAAGGACAGAACCTAAGAGCATTACTCAAAAACGACAGGATCAGTTTCTGGGGAACAACCACGTTTTGATCCTTTTCCTGAACAGGGACAGGGTACTGCATTGTCTAATTTCAAGTGGAAGTACGTTCCAGAGTTTCGCAGCAGCAAAACTAAAAGATCTTCCTCCCAGTCTGGCCCTGTTGAACCTGGGTACCTTTGCCAAGTAAGCAGAAGAGGAACGAAGGGTCCGGGTAGGAGTATACCAAACCAATTTCTTCTGTAGCGGCCTAGGGCCGAGTCCATGCAAAGCCCTAAACCCTATACAAAGGGATTTAAAATAAATTCTTTGCTGCACAGGGAGCCAATGTAGCTCAGCTAGGCACATTGAGGCGGAAAAGCCTCGTGGCCTAGACAGGGCCAATTTCGCAGCCGTATTCTGAACACGCTGCAGTCGCTGAATCAGATACTTGGGGGACTCCAGCAATAGAGCATTGCAGTAGTCAAATCTACTTAGGATAGCGCCTTGAATAACCAAGGCTCTAACCGAAATTGGGAGCAATGGGAGAATCTTTCTCAAAGCCCTAATAAGGCCAAAACAGCACCCCACCATCTTGTTCACTTGCGTCTCTAATGACAGGTTGGCATTAAACATGACTCCCAAGTTTCACACCGTCTTAGATGACGCCAAGACAGTAGATGAATCAAGGGGCCAAAAATTGTGAGGAAGAGGAAAATGGACCTTCCCAACTGCGCAGTGTACAATTTCGGTCTTATCCGAATTAAATTGTAAAGAGTCATTACGTAGCCACTGCGCAGTATCGTGCATGCACGCATGAAAATCCTCCAGGGCATTGGGTAGGGTTCCATCAAGAGATAGAATGATCTGGGTGTCATCAGCATAATTTACCAATTTCACATTATGAGCCCGAATGATATTAATCAATGGGCTCAAATAGATGTTAAATAAAATTGGGCTGATGGCAGATCCTTGTGGGACCACATGACAGATATTAGTGAAGGCTGACTGGAAAGGGGGAAGAGCCACTGCCTGACACCTGCCAGATAGATAGGAACGAAACCAGTCCAGGGCAGTGCCCACTACTCCCACCTCCTCTAAACGTGTTAGCAAGATGTCATGGTTGACCATGTCGAAAGCGGCAGACAGGTCAAGCAGAATAAGTATTGCTGATTGTCCCCTGTCCCATAGTCCCATAGCAGTATGTGTCAGCCTTTTTGAAATCCCGGTACTGTACCAGCCATGCTTGGAAGCTTGATTTCATTACAAAGCTGAGCCACTGATGATTGCACTCATTCAAAGGGGAAAAGGAATTTGGACCCCTAGAGCTTTCAGTTTCTACCTCTCACAGACTGCACGAGTACCCACATTCTCATCAGACTCTCAAATTCTCTCTCTTGTTCTTTGTGTTTTGGCTTGCTTTGTCGCCTCTTGTTTCCCGTGTTTGTGTTTCTTTTTATTCTTCTCACAGTCACACACTTGCACGCACAGAAACACACAGTAGCTTTTCCCCATAAAAAGTGCTTGTTTTGATTTACTTTCGTCTACTCTTTTCCCTGCTCTTTCTAACACAACATATCAAATAATTTCATCTCCTTTGAAAGGTCATCCATCCCTTAGAATATTTTCTTTGAAAAATATATATACTATATTCTTCTCCACCTGACAAAAGGTATTTTGTTCCTTCATGTGTTATTATTTTATGCTTGGGCAGTACACTGAGATCATAAGGTCTTTGTTCTTAAAAATGGAGGTTTTGACATCATGTGTCTATTCGTACTTTCCAATCCCAAACCAGTACTGTTCTGTTTCTGTTTAACTCTGGTTCCTGCTTTTTCTCTCTTTCAGGTATTCGTTTCTTTCTCCCTCATGTCTCTCTCAGCATCATTTCTCTTTCTGCCCTATTACTGTCTCTCTATTTCTCTCCCTCTCGTTTCTTCTTCTATCTCCTCCTCGTTTCTCTTGCTCCATCGCTTCTCTTTCTCCCTCACTCTGTCTCCCTCTACTTTCCCTTTCTCTCACTCTGGTTTCGTATTTCTACCCACAGAAATGCACTCTATCCCATTTAACAACAATACACATAAATACACTCCACACTATGCCACATAATTCCTCTCAACATAATTTCACTCCACGCCACACTGTACCATGCCACACTATTGAACTCCACACAAATCCATTCCACACGACATAATTCCACACCAAACCACATAATTCCTCCCCACAACACAATTCCGATCCACACCACATATATCCAATTCACGTTAACATAATCCTTATGAAGCCTTCTTACTCTTCAGGGGATTGGGGATTTCCTGGTGATGATTCTGATGTCTTATTCAAGCTTGGATCCAGGTCCTGCAGTTTTTGCACCTGCTAGAGCCTATGCATTCCACTGGTGCTTTATCCCAGGTGCTGAGTGAGAGACCTCCAATGCTGTATGAGGAGGAGTTGGCTGCAACACAGTGGCAGGCTCTCTGCTCCAGTGCAGATCTTCTGGCTAATGCACCGGAATCTGCACTGGTGGATGGACCCGTCCAACCATTACAAATGTTGCCTTTGGGACCTTATAAGTGTTTAGCAATGCAATAGTTGATGTTGTTGCACCAAGGATATTGTGCTGCATAACTAAATACTTATAAGGTCCCAAAAGCGAGACCTATTGGCTATGCCAATGCTTGTTTTGCTTGTAAATAAGTATGGTGAAACTCCAACTCCCACAATGCTTCCTAATTAGCTACTGTGGGAGTAGTATATAAACATTTTTAGAGAAAAGACTTGCCTACTGTGAAAACGACCCTGCGAGGTTAACGCGCTGGTGGAGCAGTTTTGTTCTAAATAAAGGAACATTAACTTTGAGATTATCGGGATAGATATCAAAAGGTCTTGGCTAACACCAGACCTAAAAGCACTTGGTGGTGAAAATATCACTTAAAGAACAGTCGCAGTATAGCTAGAAAGAAACACTCATTCAAAGATGGGATGGTTAGATGGAGAAAGGCTTAAAGAATAAAAGGCAGATTTCGCTCAGTACATTGGCAGAGTTGAAAAGTACAAAACTATTTAAAAACAATCAGGACATATCAAAGTTCACCCCACCTTATAGCGACTGTACAGGTCCTCCAAATCTTCGGGCTCTGGGCCCAGGAATGAGAGTCCAGTCTGGGGTCTTGATACAGATAAAATAGGAGTTTCATCCTGACAAAAAGGGTAAAAAACACTAGTCATGCAAACATTTGTCATGGACAGTAAAGTATCTGCAGACTAGAGGTCACCCAACGATATGTGGCCTGTGACTTAGTCTGCAATAGTGCAACGCAGAGGATCAAGTACATGGCTAGCATGCAGGGCAAATAGCACGACGACCTCACTTTCTTGACTGGCAAATTGGTGTGAAACAAATGGATTATAATAGGAGATATTTTAACGCCTCTTGCCCACTAGACAATTTTTTTCCCCTAAGTGTATTCTCCTTAAATTTAATGGATGAAGTTAACGCCCATACTTTCATGCATGTGCTTGATCTACATATAGCTTCCATGCATGCACCACCTGTTTCACCTTGCAGTTGTTCTTTTAAAAGGCATTGCTGCAATGATGACGTACTTCAGAAATGACCAATAGTTCTCACTATGATAACTATAATCATATACACTTCCCAATCCTACTCCATCTACTGGTGACTTCTAAGATACCTTAAGTAGACTCAATATTCTTAGGAAAAGTTTTTCAAAAGAGAAAAAGTGTCAATGTCTACAAGGACAAACAAATCACATTCTAATTACAGAAACTCGAACAGCTATATTCAAAAATTTCAATTGAAATATTAAAAATCATGTCATAAGCTTCTTATTCGCTTATAAATTCATCAGTCATATTTTCTCATCATATATCAGTCGTTTTTCTCTGGCAGATATCACATTCTATTCCCCGCTAGTACAATATCTGTACGTATTAACCCTAATAAAAGAGTACGTACAAAAACACCTATTTTGCGAGATTGTTTTAAATAGCAGCAGCGACGCAGTAACCTGGTAAGAGTTCGACTCACTTAAAGGATGCTTGGAAAAAGCGTTAGCAGTGGCAAAATTACCACTGCAAGAGAACAGTCGCACCATCACTAGAAATAAGCATTGTTTCAAGGATGAGGTGGGTAGATGGAGAAAGTTAGACTTGAAGAATAAGAGGTAAGTTTGGCTCATTACAGGTAGCAGGCAATGACATTAGTTGTAATTATATGTCTCAATACCATCGAAAAACAACTCTGATGCATTTTGTTTGAAGCTGTGCACAACATTCCCTCTGTTTGGAGAGCGGTGACAACATTGACACAGAGGTAAACAATCAAAGAACGCACTCTAAGTGAAGAACACTAAGACAACTCCCAGGCTCAGGGCTTCTGTTACTGAGGGAAGAGATTCATCGCATCCCTGGCACAACGAGGACAAGGGCCTGTGACTCTTAACTGGTTCCTTCTGACTGAAGAAAGAGACCAATCACTCAGACAGGTCTCAATGTTTAACACTTCCTAGGAAGCCAATAGCCGTAACCAGCTTTTTCAAAGGAGGCTCTTCCTTGCAGTAAGAGCATAGTTAGCACTCCTCAAGAGGATTCAAGTGACACTGATAAAGATATTCCAGCATTTTGGAGAGCACCCGTCTCACAAAGAGGATATCGTCCTAGGTGTAGAGAGAGGGATACGAGAACGATAAAGATAGGGTCAAGAATCTATCACACCAAGGACAGGGGACTAACATTATCCAGCTGGCCAAATATTCTCTGGGAAGACAGACACCGGTTTTGCAGAGGCCTCCTGTCAGTGAGGAAAACGTTCTAGAAATCCAAGAGGTATTCACACTAGTCACAACATTCCAAGAGAGCACAGCATTTTCATCCAGAATTTGTTTTAGTTTTGCTTTTATGTCATTATGCCAACACATAAGCCCACTTTACATTCACCATGGTAATTGTAATGCAGTATTACTGTACCCTTTGGTGGTGTTCGTAACAATAACTCCTGGATGCAATATTACAATGATCTTACAAGTGATCCCAAATGCCCCTTTAGAAGGGGGATTAACAAATGAAAATCTGTATTATCGGACACTTTTTTACCTCCAGGTTATCGTTGTATTCCGGGCTTCTTTTGCAGTAGCAAATTCCAAACAGGTCTGTTCCTGGCGAATTGTCTCAAAAGTCACCTGAGGTAATACTACATGCCTCAGACTACTAAAATTCTTATACCAAGCCACGTGTGACTAACTCTACTGCAAGTGGGTTCTATGCCTGGTTATTAATATATTCCTACAATGACACGATTTTTTTAAGTGACTCCTCGTTTGAACGAGCAAAATCTCTGGAAAATTTGTAACCAATGTTTTTAAAGAACACCACCAGTCCTAGACCAGGCCTAGCCACGCAGGAGGCTTTAGCAGGGATGATGCTGAGGATGAGTGCAAAAATAAATAGTGCCACTGTAATTAATTTTGGTGTTTAGTGACAAGCGTTTGCTACCAGTGTTCCCAAGAAAAAATGGATTTCTTCAGGGAAAATGATAAGTTTTCTTAAAATAACCCTCACCCACCAACGAGTCCTTTGGTGGCATGCTTCATCATCGTGTTCTTCCCGCCCTGCTGCAGGACGGGGCGTCCTACGACCAACGGAGACGTGGGAGCACTTTTCGTGAGATAATACTATGTGATGTTGTGAGAGTGGAAGGATCAAAAAGAATAGTGAGTCTAAGAAATACCTGGCTTCACAGAACCTACACTTTATTAATTCCTATAGCTGGTATCGTTAAAATGGGGGTTGGAGAACTATGCACAGTAATGAGTGAACTTCTCCCTGGTCTACATGTTTCAAGCCTTCCCCTAGGCTTTTCCTCAGGACCAAAAGTAGATGATCCCTCTAACCACTCCTGGTTATCCTAATAGGTGTCCCTGAATAATTTCCAGGTATAATGTGCCTTTAAGCATGCATAAATACAATACCCAATCGGTATAACTTTTCTATGCAATATGTTCGTAGCCTAAATATATGGTTCGTCGGAGCCGCAGCTTTGACAAATGTTTGACTACAAGCGCCTCTCCCCTCCGGTGAAGAGCTCATGGGGCTATATTTAGGCTACGAACATATTGCATAGAGCATGCGACATAGAATGCAGCACAAGCACCATTAAGAGAAATATGTTCAAAGAGACCAGTTTTACACTAGGAACGAAGATTGTTTTATATGAATATGCAGTGAAAAAGATCACGACCAAACCATTAGTATTAGAAACAGAAAACTCTAGCAATGAAACCACCCTGATATGAAAATGGCAAGTCAATTTGATGGCAATCGGTGTAGCCTGCTATGTGTGTTGGAAGGTTTTGGGAAAATACCATGCTCAAAATCAGGCACACAGCACCAGCAGATAAACCAATAGGATATATGAATACGTGAGAGAATAGAAGCCTTCACCAGTTCCGGAAAAGGTACGTGTTCGAAAAGGGAAACTGGGGGAATGTTATCAGTTAAACTATGGCATTACAATGAAAAACACATGAATAGGCAATAGGAATAAAGAAGCAAATAAGGAGACGAGAAGTGATTCCGTTACACTATTTAAGAAATTAAGCACAGCAACATAAATAGCCAATACTATAACAGGTAGTAGGCAGCCGCTTAAGGGCGCCACAACAAGAATGTGCTAGATTATGATAAAAGGCCTTAAAAACTGCCAGTTTCTTAAATGATGAGGTAGGGTGCCAGAATTCCAAACTGCAATTCGCTCGATTCCTCACAAATCCTTAATCCGGACCACGAGGAGATATTTATGCTATTAGGAAACCACCGAAGGAAGAGTACAGATAAGACTTACTGAAATGCAGGACCACAGGGAGCAATATGCTTCAAGTAAGTCATGATAGGGGTAATTGGGGTGGTACGGTAGGTAGGAGGACGAATGACAGACAGAGAAAAGGGTAAGGGAGCAAGGGTGACTATCCATGTATTACAGTTAAGAGAGTAGGAGTAGCCGTAAGGAGTCAGCTTAGAGAGGAAAAGGAGCAGGTGATTATTAAGCAGGTACTGCCATAGCTAATATTATGTAAACACAGTTTTATAAATGTGTGCCTTTATATATAGATGTATATCTATATATAAAGGCACACTATTACAAAACTACGTTTACACAAGGTAAAGGCATATATTTATAAGACACCTAATATATATATATATATGCCCATATTTACAAGGCCACACAAAAACCGGGATAGGCCAGATGTAGTCGTGAGACTAAAGGCTTTAGTCCTACTTTCATGTCTGGCCTGTCCCAGTTTTTGCTTCTCAAAATATGGTCAACCTAATTATGGCAGACACGCTAAAATAAGTAGATGTGCAAAGTACCACTTAAGAGAGTGAGAGAACGTAAGTTTAATATCAATGAGGTAAGTCCTCTGGATGGACACAAACTGCAATGTTATACAATGCACGAGGCCGCAAGGGTGGAATGATTGGAGTGTAAAGTTTATGAAGTGGTCTACGATATTTTTTTAGGAGAAATACGGCATGCAATCTTTAGGATACATAAGATATATTTTTTGTGTGCGAATATAAAAGTACACGTTCAAGGGTTGTTTTGTAAGAGTAGATGGTGGCGGGTGCACTTTCAATTGCAAATTAACGAGATGTACACTACCTAACGGTATTTGACAGGCAGTAGTTTGAAGGCCTGTTTGTTGTAGAGTTCTTTACATCCATTTGCTGCTCGGAGTACTCACCAGGCAGTTATGGGGTGTCCTGTACAGGGGATTTAATTTAGGGGGCGCGCTAATGAAGAGGTTAAGATTATTTGAAAAGAGTACGCTCAAAGTCTGTTATGAGAGGAGGTCGTGGAGCACTTTTAAATAAGGCATGTCCCATTAGGGCGAGATCCATTTTTTCTTCTGTGGGGGTTTGTTTATGGTACTGCACCCCCCTAAAGGGGTTTCTCAAGTGACATTTTTAGACACAATCAAATGTAAAATCTGTTTCTAGAAATCAGCGGTAGCAGAACCAGTCTTCCTCTATGCAGACTTATTCCGCTTGCCCTCAAAGAACCTGCGATCAGTGAGTAACTATGAGCGTCCAGAGGTCACAGCCAGTAAGCTGTCTGAGACTAACTTCAGACAATGGACCTGCATTAAACGACGCACGGATGACATACCTGCACTTTTTCAGCCACGGCAATTCCTAACTCCTCCATGACTCGGGATTTCTTTCTCTCTACCGGTCTGCACCGCAGCAGACTTAGGACGTCACTTCCGCACACCAGTGCACAGGGTACGACGGGAACTGTGGTCCTTTATTAGCCACAACAGAAACGTTGTCTGTCACCATATACTTGCAGACGTTTCCCCCCTCAGATGCCGCCCAACGTTGAACTAGATACATCTCTGCCCGCCGAGATATTCCTCTCCACTGGCTCATGGCTAGCTACGGACTGTGTGTCAAATACACAACTGCTTACGCTGCACCTTCTTCAAGTCCCTAATTTTAAAGCCATGCAGATGCGTAATAAACCGATAGATTTTTTTATCAATTGCTAAACATCGTACCTTTTCCTTTTACAGGGTCCTCTATCACCCCAGTGGGCTGTCAGTAGCAAGATGGCGTTACTTATAAAGTAGAAATAGAAACGAACTTTTGATGTTGGTGACGTAAATCCAGAGCGCTGCAATGACACGTCCCGTAACGTTTACCCGTAAGAGAGGCCAGATACTAGAACGTACAAAAATTCCGAACCCTGGCAGGACGGATTCGTTCAAACTCACAGACATATAGCGTAATTCCAGACACATGTAATAAACTAAAGGAGCTCCTAACGAAGCTCTTTTATTTACCTTAATTCTAGTCCTATTTTTGTTTCCAATTTAATTGGAGCTTGGTTGGCAGGGCACAGTGTTTCAAACAGAAATATAAAGAAGACTGTCGTGTTGTGGACGAGGCTTCGTGGTGGTGACAAAGAGCCTCGGACGACACGGGTGCAGTGGTGGTTAGCACGTAACTAACTCACGCCCGGCGCGCCAGGCTATTTATTCAATACCCACACGCTGGCCAGGCGTACGCCGGGCCAGCCCATTACTTTACGTCTGAAGGGAGTTTCACCTGGGTCACCCTCCTTCAGTGATTATCGTGGCACATCCCCATGAGTCACGACATTACATTCCTCCTTTACCAGGAGAACAACAACTAGCATCAATCAAATGCAGATATCAGGGGAAAACTGGAAAAACAGGCAAAAACCAAAACAATTGAGTCCATGACAGAGGGGTACAAATGGAGCAGTCTTACTTGGTCAGCAGGTGCAGCATCACCTTCAGGTAGAGGGCTGGCACCATGCCACGAAATCCCGATACTTCTGGGATGGCTTCGGACAGGGACGCAGGCTGTACCGACCCTGGCTGCCCCTCGCCGAGGGGTCAGGCGACAGCTCAGGAACCCTGCTGCTGTCCATGGATGACTGTTCATGATCAAAGTCACTGTCCGGGGCACACTCCCGGGTTTGTGCGTCTTGTCCGTCGTCCGTTGCAGGGGATGCAGGTTCGCCCGCTTCCTTCTGGGAGTCGTGAGGACCTCCTGGGGTAGCTGTCACTGGATCGTCCTGCGGCAGAGATCCTTCGACGTCATCATCTGGGACTTTCTTGAAGAATGACACATTTCGGGTTACATTCTCGTTGCCCCTTGAGGCGGTCACCATCGTGCCTTTGACTTCGGTTACAGTCCAGGGGTTTAGTTCGAACGGCAGCCTGAACTTTCCTCCGGGGTGGCGGTCTCGCACGAGCACACGGTCACCGACCGCGATCGTGCTCTCCTTTGCGTGTCTTTTTCTGGGATGCCTCTTGGCTGGTCTTCGTCTGGCTTGCGAGTGACTGGTTCGGGGGATTCCATGCTTCGGCCCACACAGGGTGATGCGGGATGGTGTCTGTCACCGCGCGACCAAAACACAGTCTGCTTGGGGAGACACCTGTGGTGCAGTGAGGGGTGAGCCGGTATTCGCAGAGAAATTGGTATAGCGCTTGTTCCAGGTTGCGACCGTCAGTCAAGGCAATTTGGATCGTTTTGTTCAGAGTCCGCATAAGATGCTCAGCTTCCCCGTTTGCTTGGGGCTACCTCGGCGTTATGCGTCGATGCTTGACTCTGTGAGAGGCCAGATACTCAGCGATCTCGGCACTGGTGAATGGTGGACCGTTATCTGTCCGGAGTTCTCCGAATAGCCCGTGGGTGGCCATGAGCTTCTCTAGTCTGGGAATGACTTCTCCTGCGGCTGTGGAGGAGACGAATTCGACTTCTGGGTATCGCGAGAAGTCATCTACAATGACCAGCATGTACTTTCCTCTCGGTAGGCTGCCAAAATCAGCGCTTGCCCGTTCCCATGGAGCATTGGGACCTGCTTCGGTGATGACTGGCGCCGGTTTGCTGGGTAGGCTGGTTGCTAGACAAACCGGGCAGCGTTGGACTACTGACTCAATTTGCTGATCGAGGCCGGGGAACCAGACTTTGCTCCTGAGGCAGTTCTTTGACTTGACCATTCCCTGGTGCGCTCCATGTGCCAGGAGGGCTGCTTGCTGCGTTAAACTTTCTGGTAGAACAAGGCACGGGCCTCTTAGGAGACAGCCGTCGGCTGATACAGACAGTTCGTGGCGCACTTGGTGTAGAGCCTTCAGGGTGGCTTGGGCTGTCGCGGTGCGGAACTGCGTTGGCTGTTGTAGTGGCTTCCAATCCCCAGAGGCGACCGCCCGAATGGTGATTTGGAGGCAGTCTTCGTCCTTGGTGGCTTGCACTACATCCTCCAACGATATCGGCAGGGGCCTGGACCGTTCAACGACCATTCTCACATAGTCCTCGGTGGCCGCCGCCTCAGCTGCTTCCGGTAGGGTGACTGGCCGAGCGTGTCTCGACAGGAAGTCTGCTGGGTTTCGGGTGCCTGGTTTGTATTCCACTGTGAACTGGAATTCTTGCAGCTGCAGGACCCACTTCTCAATGCGCGGGGGAGGGCGCGAGGACGACCCTTGAAACAGCGGGATGAGAGGCTTGTGGTCTGTGATGACTGTAAACGGGTGTCCGTACAGGTAGATGTGGAAGTGGCGGCACCCCCACAAGATCGCGATGGCCTCCTTTTCAATTTGGGAGTAGCGTTGCTCAGTGGGCGTAAGTGTCCTGCTGGCGTAGGCAACAGGGGCCCAGTCTCCACAGCTCTGCTGTTGCGCTAAGACAGCGCCCAGACCGGTGGGGCTGGCGTCCACCACTCGTTGGGATTCGTGTCTGGGGTTAAAATACACAAGCGTTGTGTCGGCCGAGAGGGCTGCTTTCGTGTGGCGAAATGCTTCCTCCTGCTCCGCTTCCCACGTCCAGTGGCTGGTGGTTTTGGTGAGTTCTCGTGAGGGTCCTGTCAGGTCAGAAAGGTTCTTGATAAAACGCCCACAGTACGTGACCATGCCCAAAAAACTGCGGACTCCGGATACGGATGTCGGGGCGGGAGCTTCCTGTATGTCCTTTACTTTGTCAGGGTCAGGGCCAATGCCCTTGTCTGAGAACCGGTACCCAAAGAAGCTAATGTCTCTTCTCAGGAATTCACACTTCTCTGGGTGCAGGGTGAGCACACTGTCCTGAAGGCGGGAGAATACCGCTTGGAGGCGCAGGAGGTGTTCTTCCAGAGTGGGCGAGTGCACTAGAATGTCGTCACTCACGTTGAGTACACCATCCAGACCATGGAGGACATTCTTGACGATGTTCTGGAATACCTCGGCAGCGCTTGAGATTCCGAAGTTAAGGCGAGTGTAACACCAGAGCCCTGCATGAGTGGAAAACGTCGTGATGGGCCGCGAGTCCGGATGGAGAGGGATTTGGTGGTATCCTGAACGAAGGTCCATTTTGGAGAACCACTTGGACCTGGCTAATTCTCCAATGATGTCGTCTACTGTTGGAGTCGAGTGGCGTTCCCGTTTGATGGCGAGGTTCGGAATCCTAATGTCCACACAGATGCGGACTGTGTCCGGCTGCTTCGGCTTCTTCGCGACGACGATGGGGGACACCCACGGGGTGGGGCCTGTCACCCGCTCGATGATCCCGGCCTTCTCCAACAGACGCAGTTCGGCCTCTACTTTGGGACGGAGGTGGAAGGCGATTCTCCGGTGTCGGAGGGCTACCGGGGCAACCGACCTGTCGATGTGCAGCTGGATGGCCGGGCCTTTTAGGCACCCAATACCTTCGAAGAGGGCCTTGAAATCTTGCAACAGGCGGCCCAGGTCATGGGCGTGCACTGTGAAGGCAAACTGGATGAGGTTGAGGTCCTGGGCGGTGCGGCAGCTGAGCAGGAAGCCCGACCCTTCTTGTGACACATACACTTTGGCCTGTTGCTGTGTGTCCTCGTGAGAGAGGTTAGCCTGGAATACCCCTCACAGTCGGAGCGGGGAGGGAGTTCCAAATGCGTAGACCTGTACTCTGGTGTTGCGGAGCTGTGGAGGGTTGGGTAGGCACTTATATACGCTGGCAGTCATGAGATTGACGGTGGCTCCTGTGTCAATGAGTGCAGCCACTGCATGACCCTGCACGTCGATATTGCACATGGGCGCGGCGTGTTGGGTGGCTGAGAGAGCGTTCAGCATCCGGACTACGTGGACTGTGGCCGCTTCGTCGTCGTCCATGTCGCTGCTGTGTGGGCCATCGGGGAGTGGGTCGAGTGCTCGGACTTGCCGTTGTGGGCCTTTTGTTCGTCTCCTTTGCGTTGACCGGCATACTTTGGAGTAGTGGTTCAGTCTCCCACAGGCACTGCAGGTCTTGCCGCTTGCGGGGCAGGCGCCGTCGTGGGGGTATGGACCCCCGCACCATCCACACGGACGACTTCGTGGGCTCTGTTTGGACGAATGGGAAGTTGGCGCATTCTTCACTTGCGGTCCTCGAGCGTCAGTGCGAATGGCGCACACCGGTTCTTTTTTGACCGCTACGGCAGGCTTGACGTCCATGTGCGCCGCCCTTGCTTTGGACAGCTCTTTGGAGCGGCCTAGCGTCAGGATATCCCTCATCGGCATGTTGTGGGCTTCCAGTGTAGTGTAGCTCCTATTTCCCTAATAGGCTCTGCGCATTGGAATAATATATCCTATAGGTTTGACATAGGACTAAGGTGAGTATATTAAACGTAATTACTTGTGCCAGCTAGCTCAGAGGCCACTAGAAACTCCTTGACAAACAAGAAGGGAGTAGTTTCTGGCAGCCGCAAATCATGACCACTATGTTTCCCTTTAGAATCAGAACGTGTCCCAGAGTCGTGGAAACAATAGATAACTATTTCACTCAGCTCAATCGTGCATGCTTAGTTTTCTCAGAGTTACACAGAAAAGAACAGACGGGCGTTTCAATAAAAGATTTATTGAACAGTCTTGTTTCTGATGTAAGTAAAATGTGCTGTTACGATCACAAGACAGTATGCGAGATAAATAATATACAGTGTGAGCAGTAGAAATAAATAATACTGCGATAACATTATCTTTTAGTACATATGCCTTTACATAAGTAACACAGACTAAAAATGCGAGTACTCATACGATGCGTTGCTAAGCTAGTTCTACCCCAATGTACCTAACCTAACATAGGTGTAGGGAGAGGTATGAATAAGGTGAAGTATTCCTTACTATGGTATACTAAGAGTATGTTAAGCCTAGTATGCCTAGTATGCCAAGAGTCCCTCTAGGTTCTTGTCAGCTCCATACCTGAAGAATGAGAGAGGTAGGAATCTCTTTGCCAGACTCGAACTCCAACACCCCGCAAGGGAAGTCAGATCACTGGAAGCTGGACTCTCTGCGTGCAGGGATGACAGCGTCTTCTCAGTGCGTCAGGCCGGGAAACGGGCTCCTCTGAAGTCGAGGTCTCCTCTGATTTACAAGGGCTAGGGAAGGTATATTTATACCTGAAGGTACCTCATAATGTTAGCATTGACGTGATCGGACAGCGGAAGACGTCATGAATGAACCCTAAGGAATAATGGTTCATGCATAATATATGAGTCCTTGAAGAAATCAATAGTCCTGGGCTAGGGAAACTCCCGCAGCCTAAGGGTCTGTTCTTCACAAACTCGTTGTGACGTTAGGGTGGACGGATGTCGGAGACCATGCCTGTATTTGGAGTGCACGGTTTAATGCCTAAATAAGGCCTGGGAATTTATGCCTATATAAGGGCAGGGCGAATTGTGCCTGTAGGAAGGTGGAATCTGACTATATGGTTGCCCCCACTTTTTTTTATGGTGTTCTGCTGGTTTATGACTTAGTTGGACTGGGATCCTGCTATTCAGGGCCCCAGTCTATCTGCTTTCTCTGTAAAATGGTTTCCATGTGCCTTAGGCACATCTCTGATTGGAATCTGGAGTGCCCTTATAAGTCCCTAGTATATGGTATACTATGTACCAAGGGCATAGGTACCTCAGAGG
This sequence comes from Calotriton arnoldi, assembly GCA_963921515.1. NCBI lineage: Eukaryota > Metazoa > Chordata > Amphibia > Caudata > Salamandridae > Calotriton > Calotriton arnoldi. The sequence continues at coordinate 5,857,175 of CAWUFW010000051.1, forward strand.
CCTACCAGGGGCTGCAGCACGTATTGTGCCACCCCTGGAAGGCCATCCAAACTGACACCACAGGTCTGCTACTGCAGCCTGGGTAAGGTGGTGCATGCACCCCTTACTGTGATATAGGTTACCTATATCACTAAATACATACACACATATAAACCTATAAGTCACTCCTAAGGCAGGCCTTATCAATCCTAAAGGCAGAGTGCATGGTTCCTATGTGAGAGGGTGCCCCTGCATGAGCAGGGCCCCTCTGCAGCGTTCGGAGACCATCTCTGATGCTGTTTGTAGTGCAGCCTGACCATATACTCTTAAGCGCATTATATCCTCGCGGTAAAATGCTAACTTTGGAATGGCTGCACCTAAACATGTCGTGTTTGGTGTCAAACATCTTGGAATACTACCCCCGCCAATCCTGGCGGCGGGGGTAACATTCCACCCTTCTAGAGGGAAAGACATGTTAACTCTGGCTTAGCCGGTAACTTCTTTCCAGAGCCCTGGCATCACAAAATGGATGCTGCTGCCACAGACACGAGTCTGGCCTCCTGCTGCTGGACGAAACTCCGGCAGGGAGGCCTGGACAATAGGTTTCCTGTCCCAGGGAGGTGTGACCACCTCCCCAGACAGGATAATGTGTATTGGGGCTGGGCGGGAGCACTTTCGGGTGCTTTGAAGTCCTGCACTGGGGGCACATTTGGTGTCCCTGTGCATACCCCAGTTCAAACCGGATCAGGGGCTTGCAGCCCCTGCTTTGGCGTGAACTGGACAAAGGAAAGGGGTGTAGCCACCCCTCTGCCCTGACCCACCCATAGGTGGGGGCACAGAGTAGTCCAACCCCTATTTTAGAATAAAGGTAGGAACCCAGTCCTTAGGACTTTAGATTATACCTGGACGAAACTCTGAAACTGAATCCTGGACCTTCGACGCTCTACGACAAGATTAGAGGACTGAAGAATCTCCCTTGGGGTCAAGGAGTGACTCCCCTGCTTGGCAGGCACCAAAGAAGCATCTGTCCGGTTCGCATTTCTGAAGCTCCCGTCGGACGCCGAAGTCATCGCATCACCAGAGGTGGATTCTCAGACTTCCCAGAGGCTACCCTGAGTCCCCAGCAAAGCTGAGGCCCGTGGCTATCGTGGGTGACTTGAGACCGTGACCCCTGGACACCGAGCACATTTGCAAGTGCATCCTCTTCTGGGTCTCCCAGAAGTCGTGCTTTGGGCTCCGAGTAGCCCTAGCCTCCAGCACCACCTGCACCGAAGATCACTGGCCCCCACTCCACGAGTGTCCTGTAAGCCAGATCCACGTGCGGCGTCACGAGGCTCCTTCGCGGTCGCTAGCCCGTTGGCTAGTAGCCCTTAACGAAGGCCAATCCTTTTCTTACTTGGCATCCTGGTTGCTCCAGGCCTGCCCTCACTTACCCTCGCTGGGTGAGTTCCACAGACCTTGCTGGTCTGCACCATCGACGATCTACATCTTCACCGAGACTTGCCGTTGCCAAGGCTTGTTGGGTCCAATCCGGTCGCCGACACCTCAGCACTCGACAGACATCGTGTACCAGCCCGAATCCTGCTCCTGGTCGCCGACAACGCCTCCTGGACCTCGTGGCTGAAGAGTCAAGACGACCGTCAACGCACCTGAAGCACTCGACATCGGTGGGCATCTGTCCATCGCCTTCCTGGTCACTGGCTAGTGACCCAGACTCTGTCCCCTCTGCTTTCAGGTTCACCAGAACTCCGATCCACTCTTGGATCCACCCGGACACTTTTCTCTTGGCCGCCAGCAGCACTTTGCAGCAGATCGCCATTCGAATCGACGACGAAACCCGACCCCGAAAGGCACCTATGCACCCGGCTTCCCTGGGTGAGAGTAACACGAGTACTCCGGTGCTCCCGTGGGTAGAGACTCTTCAAAGTCCTAGATCTCAAAGGGTTTTGTCCTAGTCCTCTTTTAAGTGTCCCTTTCCTCTATTTTCCCGATCCCGACTTTCTCCATAGAAGTTAACGGCGTATCGCGGTTGTGTATTTACACTGCACGCGTCTCCCGTGGGTCCCCTGTGTCACTACCTTGGGTGGTTCCTTGTGGTCCAAGCACTTCTAGAGGCTCTAGGCCTAGTGTCTAGTTCAGTCGTGGTTCGCATACCACTTTATTGGTATATGGTTTGGTACGCCCCTAGGGCCCAAACGTGTATTTGTGCTATTACTGTGATTTAATAACTTATAACTTATGTACTTCGAACTCTAGCCTCATAAAGAGACTAGAGGGGTGTGTTTAGCAATAAATACATATATTTTGAATATATACCTGGTGTGGTGCTCTTTCATTTGGTCACTCAAGAGATTATAGACTGGTAAAACAAGCTGCTTTACATTCCTTCAAGACTTAGCCTGAAGGCTGCTCTCCATAGCTACCACTAGGATAGCTTTCAATAAGGTTGTCTTTAACCTATCTCCAATAAGGGGTTGTTTGGACTGGTGCAAGGTGCCCACTATAATTAGTGGACAGCATATGCCAGGCCAACTTCTCACATTGGTGTGCAGCGTGTGGGATTCCAGCTTGCTATTGTTTTACCAGATAATCTCAATTGAATTGATCAACTGAAAACCACTAAAGGTACCTAAGGTACATATAATTTAAGCTTAGAATACAGTAAGTTCTACTGAACTTAGAGTTGTGTGTTAAGGGATAGCACAACCCTTTCTACAACTCAAGAGAGTTTAGTAGGCCACACTAGAGTAGGTAGTGCATACACCACACCACACTAGTAATGTCTTTAAGGGCAGGATCAAAGAATCCTTGCAGGAAGCCATTGAGCTTCCACCCTCCAAGTATGATACACTCCCATTCTTGGAATTGAGAGCTTTATGTAACTTGAGAAAAATAAGGACAGGCCAAAGCCCACCACCCAACACCTCAAGGAGTTGTTGGTGGCTTATGACCTTAGTAAGCCTGTAGGGACTGAAGGGGTAGGAGCTGAGGGTGGGGCAGGAGAAGAGGAGGACGCCAGGGGTACCAATACCCCCAGCCCCCTCTGAAACTGGCCAGGAGGGTGACAATGACCCTGACCTGGATAACCCAATCCCTCCTGTGGATGATGATGAGGATGATCAAGATGATGCCCTCTTTGTCCCCCAGGAAGGATTAAGAGTGTGCCCAGGAAGTCTAGATCTCCTTCTCAGGAGTCTAACCACTCTGGCACCTCTATAGGGAGCTCTGTCTCATCTCACAGGAGGGAATCCTCTCATGAGAGGAGAACCAGACTGGTCCAGTATGAGGAAACTCAGCTGGAAATCAGAAAAAAGCAATTGGCTTTAGATAGGGAATCCCTAGATCTCCTTAGAGAGAGAAGAAAGTTGGGACTAGAGTCCCATGGTGGCAACAATATCCCTAGAGATAGGGAAAGGTCTTATGACCATAGAAACCTAAACAAGATTGTCCCTCCCTACCAGAGTGGGGATGACATCCACAAATGGATAACTGCACTGGAGAGGGCCTGTAAAGTTCAGAAGGTCCCCCAGAGGCAGTGGGCAGCAATCTTGTGGCTCTCCTTTGCAGACAAAGGTAGAGACAAGCTCCTCACTGTAAGAGAAGAGGATGCTGACAATTACACAGTCTTGAAGAGTGCTCTGATAGATGGGTTTGGCCTAACCACTGAACAGTATAGGTTGAAGTTCAGAGACACCCAAAAGCTCAGACTCAAGACTGGGTTGATTTTGTAGATTGTGCTACAAAGGCTCTGGAAGGTTGGATACATGGCAACAAAGTGCATGACTTTTTAGGATTGTACAATTTGATTATGAGGAGCAGATCCTTAATAATTGTCAAAACCAGCTTTTGCACCAGTATCTGGTGGACTCTGATCTGACCTCTCCCCAAGAATTGGGAAAGAAGGCAGACAAATGGGTCAGAACCAGAGTAAAAACTAGAAATCAGGGTGGTGACCAGAAGAAAGATTCTACTAAGTCCCAAGAGAAAGGTGGGGATAAATCTAAGGATAAGTCCCCTACAGGGCCCCAAAATTCCTCTTCTGGGGGTGGGTCCCAAACTCCTTCCTCTCCTGAAAAGAAACCCTATTGCCATGTCTGTAAAAGCCTGGGCACTGGAAAACTGATCCCAGTTGCCCCAGGATTGGCAATAAAGAAAATGTTCCTCCCACAACTACTACCACCCCTCCTGGTACTACCAGTAGTAATCCTCCAGTTGGGAGTAGTGCACCCAAAAGTTAGGTGCTTTTGCAAGAGGAACAGAGGTGGGCCCTAGTTTAGACAGGGACCCCTCAACAGACTCCTCTGACTCTGATGGTGGTATAGGATTTGCCACCTTTACCATGGGTCCCATAGCATTGGGCAGGTACAGATTGGAGCCAATAATTAATGGTCAGAAAGCTGTGGCATTTAGGGACACAGGGGCTAGTGTCACCATGGTGGCAGGAAACTAGTCCCCCTCACCAGCTTTTACCTGAGTTTAAATACCAGGTGACCAACATTGATGGTGTCAGAACAGATCACCCCATGGCCATAGTCAATCTCAGCTGGGAGGGGTCACAGGCCCAAAGAGAGTGGCAGTGTCCCCAACCCTACCTGTAGATTGCCTGATGGGCAATGATCTGGAAATTTCAGCCTGGGCTGAAGTTGAACACCAAACCCATCTTAGGATGCTGGGCGTCCCTGTAAAGGTTAGTGGGGCTGTAATGGCCACAGCCCCAGCCCAAGAATTTGGAGAGATGGAGCCTGAAAGAATGGCCCACTCTCCCCCAAAAGAGAGCACAAGGGTTGAAGAAAAGTCTTCTTCCCTCCAGACAGTAGGTAAGGGTCAGCCTCCTCAGGGAACTGACCCTACCCCTAGTGAAGGAACTGCCCCAGAGGTAGTCAGGCCTGGCCTGGCCACACCCCTGATGGCAGAGGACCCTTCCAAGGTGGTACCCAGTCTGGAGCAGGTAACCTGCCCCTCTCTACCCTGCCTCAGTCAGCCCAGGGCTGCAGAGGTCAGGGAGGTCAGTGGACCCCCAGGGCCCCCTGTCCAGAGGAAGCCCCCATCAGCAGATTAGGGGCACCCAGTCTAGTAGCCCTAGCCAGGTGAAAATTCCTCTACACACTGAGGGATCCCCCATACCTTTATGTAGGGACCTCCCCAGAAGGACTCTGGTAGGCAAGGGCAAACCTGGGACCAGAAGGTTCCAAACCTGCCATGTCCCTCCAGTAGTCCATCCAAAGGGACCCAACCCCCAGCTGTAGGCAGCCAAAGGTTGACCCTTAGAGCAAAGTGCAACTCAGTCATGGAAAGACAGGCATACATGGTGACCAGTGATCTGAGGAAGCTGAGGCCAACATTCCTAGGGCCTCACTTCTCTACTCAGACCCCTCACCAGCCTTGTACTTTACCTAAGCACACCACAGGTAGTGATTCCCCATGGTGGAGACCCTCTCATACCCTTAGGGTGAGGGATTGCTTAGTGGACCATAAGACAGGGGGCAACCATGCTAGTGCAGGTGCTTCCTTATATGACCACTTAGTCAATGAAGGCTCAACTGGCCAAGGTTAGCCTTATCTCCTTTCGTTTGGGGGGTTATGTAGGAAGGTGGAATCTGACTATATGGTTGCCCCCACTTTTTTTATGGTGTTCTGCTGGTTTATGACTTAGTTGGACTGGGATCCTGCTATTCAGGGCCCCAGTCTATCTGCTTTCTCTGTAAAATGGTTTCCATGTGCCTTAGGCACATCTCTGATTGGAATCTGGAGTGCCCTTATAAGTCCCTAGTATATGGTATACTATGTACCAAGGGCATAGGTACCTCAGAGGCCTACCAGGGGCTGCAGCACGTATTGTGCCACCCCTGGAAGGCCATCCAAACTGACACCACAGGTCTGCTACTGCAGCCTGGGTAAGGTGGTGCATGCACCCCTTACTGTGATATAGGTTACCTATATCACTAAATACATACACACATATAAACCTATAAGTCACTCCTAAGGCAGGCCTTATCAATCCTAAAGGCAGAGTGCATGGTTCCTATGTGAGAGGGTGCCCCTGCATGAGCAGGGCCCCTCTGCAGCGTTCGGAGACCATCTCTGATGCTGTTTGTAGTGCAGCCTGACCATATACTCTTAAGCGCATTATATCCTCGCGGTAAAATGCTAACTTTGGAATGGCTGCACCTAAACATGTCGTGTTTGGTGTCAAACATCTTGGAATACTACCCCCCGCCAATCCTGGCGGCGGGGGTAGCATTCCACCCTTCTAGAGGAAAGACATGTTAACTCTGGCTTACCCGGTAACTTCTTTCCAGAGCCCTGGCATCACAAAATGGATGCTGCTGCCACAGACACGAGTCTGGCCTCCTGCTGCTGGACGAAACTCCGGCAGGGAGGCCTGGACAATAGGTTTCCTGTCCCAGGGAGGTGTGACCACCTCCCCAGACAGGATAATGTGTATTGGGGCTGGGCGGGAGCACTTTCGGGTGCTTTGAAGTCCTGCACTGGGGGCACATTTGGTGTCCCTGTGCATACCCAGTTCAAACCGGATCAGGGGCTTGCAGCCCCTGCTTTGGCGCGAACTGGACAAAGGGAAAGGGGTGTAGCCACCCCTCTGCCCTGACCCACCCATAGGTGGGGCCACAGAGTAGTCCAACCCCTATTTTTAGAATAAAGGTAGGAACCCAGTCCTTAGGACTTTAGATTATACCTGGACGAAACTCTGAAACTGAATCCTGGACCTTCGACGCTCTACGACAAGATTAGAGGACTGAAGAATCTCCCTTGGGGTCAAGGAGTGACTCCCCTGCTTGGCAGGCACCAAGAAGCATCTGTCCGGTTCGCATTTCTGAAGCTCCTGTCGGACGCCGAAGTCATCGCATCACCAGAGGTGGATTCTCAGACTTCCCGAGGCTACCCTGAGTCCCCAGCAAAGCTGAGGCCCGTGGCTATCGTGGGTGACTTGAGACCGTGACCCCTGGACACCGAGCACATTTGCAAGTGCATCCTCTTCTGGGTCTCCCAAGAAGTCGTGCTTTGGGCTCCGAGTAGCCCTAGCCTCCAGCACCACCTGCACCGAAGATCACTGGCCCCCACTCCACGAGTGTCCTGTAAGCCAGATCCACGTGCGGCGTCACGAGGCTCCTTCGCGGTCGCTAGCCCATTGGCTAGTAGCCCTTAACGAAGGCCAATCCTTTTCTTACTTGGCATCCTGGTGGCTCCAGGCCTGCCCTCACTTACCCTCGCTGGGTGAGTTCCACAGACCTTGCTGGTCTGCACCATCGACGATCTACATCTTCACCGAGACTTGCCGTTGCCAAGGCTTGTTGGGTCCAATCCGGTCGCCGACACCTCAGCACTCGACAGACATCGTGTACCAGCCCGAATCCTGCTCCTGGTCGCCGACAACGCCTCCTGGACCTCGTGGCTGAAGAGTCAAGACGACCATCAACGCTCCTGAAGCACTCGACATCGGTGGGCATCTGTCCATCGCCTTCCTGGTCACTGGCTAGTGACCCAGACTCTGTCCCCTCTGCTTTCAGGTTCTACCAGAACTCCGATCCACTCTTGGATCCACCCGGACACTTTTCTCTTGGCCGCCAGCAGCACTTTGCAGCAGATCGCCATCCGAATCGGCGAGCGAAACCCGACCCCGAAAGGCACCTATGCACCCGGCTTCCCTGGGTGAGGTAACACGAGTACTCCGGTGCTCCCGTGGGTAGAGACTCTTCAAAGTCCTAGATCTCAAAGGGTTTTGTCCTAGTCCTCTTTTAAGTGTCCCTTTCCTCTATTTTCCCGATCCCGACTTTCTCCATAGAAGTTAACGGCGTATCGCGGTTGTGTATTTACACTGCACGCGTCTCCCGTGGGTCCCCTGTGTCACTACCTTGGGTGGTTCCTTGTGGTCCAAGCACTTCTAGAGGCTCTAGGCCTAGTGTCTAGTTCAGTCGTGGTTCGCATACCACTTTATTGGTATATGGTTTGAGTACGCCCCTAGGGCCCAAACGTGTATTTGTGCTATTACTGTGATTTAATATCTTATAACTTATGTACTTCGAACTCTAGCCTCATAAAGAGACTAGAGGGGTGTGTTTAGCAATAAATACATATATTTTGAATATATACCTGGTGTGGTGCTCTTTCATTTGGTCACTCAAGAGATTATAGACTGGTAAAACAAGCTGCTTTACATTCCTTCAAGACTTAGCCTGAACGCTGCTCTCCATAGCTACCACTAGGATAGCTTTCAATAAGGTTGTCTTTAACCTATCTCCAATAAGGGGTTGTTTGGACTGGTGCAAGGTGCCCACTATAATTAGTGGACAGCATATGCCAGGCCAACTTCTCACAGTGCCTATATAAGGACATGATACTGGAAAGCCCGTTATGGACACCCTAAGAGGAATACAACACCCACTCCACTTTCGTGTGTACGATAATACTAATATGCTAAACATTTAAAATGCTAAACATTAAATGGAGTACCGCACATTTAAAAATATTTCTTAAAATCATTAAAAAACATAATATAAAATGCAAAAGGTACTGTACATTTGAAGCAATTGCTTATCATTTCAGGCATAAAAGTTCGAAAATAAATGCAATTGGAATGAAATAAGCAGTAGTATTTACATGTGACAGAAAATGATCGAGAAGTTCTTCAAAAATCAAAGTCATTTCATGTCATGAAAGTTAATGAACTGTTTTAGACACATAAGATGACTAAGTGTCCTTGGAAGTACCGTGAAGTCTGTACTATAAGGCTAGTTCTACTTTAAGCAGATTGAAGTGCCATTTTCGTTCGAAAAAATGGGAAAAAGTTCAATTTTGGTAGAGTTCCAAGTTTTTGTAGAATGAAGGCCAAATTGTTACTGCATCTCTGGGACACTGTATGCTGAATCAGAGTCAGTTTACGGGTCTGGTGTAAACATGAGATCATCTATTTCTATAGACAAAACATCATCCACAGAAGTTGGTGTCAGTTGGAACACCTCGTGAAGTAAATTAATCGCACAGAGATGTGAAGCATCGCTTTCAGCATTGGTCGCCGCAGCAATGTCCGCGTCCGTTGTTACCTGTGTGCCTGTAGATCTTTCTCGTACTTCAGCAGCAGCCGGAAGCGTCTGTGAGATCTCAATGAATGCTGACATCAGGATTGGTAGCCTCTGGGGACAACACAGAGCATGGGCCGTTATCGGGTCCAGCAGAGTATCGATATCCGTTGGCGTATCCGATGGATATGTTAGACAGGTGTCCAACACGCATTCTACACCGCATAGCAGGCATCGTAGAACAGGTAAGATGCAATCTTGCCAGATTGGTCTGAATGACAGGAACCACGTGGTATTAAGGTCCCGTAGGCGATTTATGCCCAAAAGCTGTACTATTTGCTCACGGCACTTTCGTTCAAGGAGAGCTTTCTCCATTTCGCTCGGAGTGATGTCGGCGAATAGGCTGGCCATAGCGCAATAGCAGGAAGAAATAGAATTCCGGCAACAAGTGCTAGAATTAATGGTATGCCACCAAACACCGAATGTGCAAAGTTCGGGATGATTCCAGTATTGCCTGGAAAGGTGCTAACAGACCGGAGCAGATGCTCTTAAATACATGTACAATTCCGGTTGTATCAGACATATTGAAGATACGTCCTATCATTTCTCTGAAATGTATAGGGCAGTTTGTACGTATTAAAGTTTGTATCTCAGCCGAAGTCCTTGCTACTTGTAGATCATAGGTTTCTTTGGCCGAGGTCAAAGGCACTGTTTGTTGTAAAACCATGGCTTTCATTCTGCTCAAAGTATCAAATCTTATAAAAAGAGACGTTCAGCGAAGGCCATAGAGGCGACTCCCTGACTGTGTCTATTGGGGCAAACAATACTTGCATACAGCAAGTGACCCTGGAGTTGACCGTTACTAGATATGGGATGCTTGGCAACATGCCGCAGCAACTTTGATCATTCAACATGAGGTAACTCCCATTAGAAAGTTGTCCAAACGTTGGATTAATCACAGCAGCTGGTGTACCCGGCTGATGGCAAGACAAATTTGCCACAGAACCATTACAAGCCCCGTGTAAGGAAATGTCCTGACATATAAGCGAACCGCTTAGTGCACGTTTACAGTTTGTACCGCTCAAAAACACTTCACGATCCCGACTCCAACATCTATATGTATACGGTAAATCCCAATATGTCTTAATGTATTCCTTACCCAACCTTTCATATTTGCCTGCTTGCATTTGTTTGAGGCAATTCTGAAACTGAAAAGTAGTCACAGGTAGTGTGATTTTGTCATGAATAAGCCATTCTGTAGCTGTTTTTTCTGCCACTGTGAATGGTAACTTTTCCAGTTTTTCAATGCTCAGCACTGTATACCTTGCTCCTCTTTGTGCCAGTTCGATCTGTTTATCAGCGAGATTGTATTCTGCAAACAGCCGTTGTGTTGATAAAACGCCAAGGCACATAGCCCGCTCGCAAAGATTGCAGCGTCCAGCTTAATAACACGATAGAACGTAATTGAGATTGGCCTTGTTGTAACATCGCCAAATCTTGTTCTAGTATGTCGATAGCAGAGGATACAATGCCATCCAATGAATATATTCTGGAGGACAAAGTTGTTAACCCATTGTCGACCACAGAGAGTGTTTTCTCTAAATTAATACGATCAAGTTCACGTATTCGTTCTGCGGCCTCCATATGTGACACTTTCCATGCTTCATTATAGGCAGCATAAATGCCGGCATATATGAAACGTTTTTGACGCGGTTTTCTTGGTCCAAGCAAGAATTCCCTAAGGTCTGCGTCCTTTTTAAGTAAGGTTAAGTGTTGTTTCACATCCTGTAGTGTAGATTTCTGTAGCCAATCGAGGCATAATTTCCCTACACTGTATGTTGTTACTACCCCCGGATGTTGTCTTTGGACATATCTTGAGTCTGGCCTATTAATAGTAAAGCCCTGAGTTTTATTCAGGAATCTTTCCTGACAGTTGTTCGTGTCTGTGGGCCAGATCAACCATTTTTCCAATCAGGATTAGATATGTTGAGTTGTAGTATATTGTCAACTGTAACCGCTGCCTGTGTATTGTTATCACTTGTAGGTGTTGGTACAGAAGGATTTTTCATCTCTTTGATCTTGGCTAATCCAAGACAAGACGTTTGTTGGATGGTTTCATTCAAAAACATTATTTGTTCAGGGATGATACAGGCTCTAAATAAAGCTTCTATCCCCTGCACTTGCCAATCTTTAGTACCCCAGACAGTTTTTGTTTCTATTGTATCTTTCCATAAGTCGAAACCCTGTCTAGACAGTTGGGCAATAAAGGCTGCAGAGTAAATCTGTTTTGTATTAGTTAACATAATTTTCAGTCCTGTATTGTTTACATTTCTAAAGTAAAATGTTTCTGGGTCAGATGTATTGTAACCTGAAAAATATGGAAATTTACTAGCAAATGTTTTTGAACTACCTTTAGGTGGTGTAGGACAATGTTCCCATTGGTTAAACATAAACACATTTCTAGGGTATGCAGATTTATGCAAATAATGATGACCATAGTGGTTATAGCAATAGTTGTTCATAGTCTGATGAACCTCCTAAATATTCATTTTTAGAAAATGCAGCAGATTTTTCTAGGTCAAACATTATATTATTAACAGTCTCAAAGTCCCAATCATCAGAATAGGTACTGGACGAAATTAGATCACTTAGTGAAATTTTAAACAAATGTGGAATGTTCAATTGTTCCGTCGGACCGAAGATATCAAAATCTGTTTTGTCCCACACTATACCATCGTGTATAGGAACAGCTGTGATGTTCACTGATGACAAGTCTCTTGCTTCACGATGGGAAGATTTATGAGGTTTCAAAAGTACGTTCACGTCTTTTCCTTCAGTGTTCACATGGATGTATCTGCCACTTATAAGCACGCTCACAGTTGTAACCAAGGCTAGCCAAAGCAGGAAAACAAAAAGTCCAGATATAATCCAGAGTTCAATCCATGGAGAAACCAAATAAGTCTTTTTCAGAAAGTGAAGAAAGTCTTGTACTTGCTGATTGAATTTGAATGAGGCTGGCGTTGTTTCAGGTTCGCTGGGATCCTCAGAGAACGTATCAAAGTTAATGAAATAGCCAGAAGCAGTTCTATCAATTGTTGGAATTGCATCAGGATTTGTAGAAATCACTGGAACCAGTCGATCACTTGCTACGTTGGTGTAGACAGGTGTATTTGGACGAACTGTTACTTGGTGTTCAAGAGGGATGAGTTCCATAGCATTGTTGCTTAGTCCTCCATCTGTTACTGCTGAATTCTCGATGGTTATCAGTCTTTCAGTCTGAACCTCTTGGATAGTAGCAAGAGGAGTGCGTCTGCTACTAGGTCGGAGTCCACGAGGCCTACTATTTAGTATTGGCCACATACTGTGGTTTGATGAGGTCGATGGACACAAATCTTTTCTCCTTTCTTCCAGCAAGGGGCGGCAGAAGTACTGTTCTTGTTCCTTGAACTGCTAGGACAGGTATTGGTTGTTTGTAAGAAGGTCCAAATTCCTTCTTGTCCGCAATCTTTTTTCTGACTTGATCCCCAACTTTTGGAATCCAGACAGGCCTTGCTGGGACCGCCGATTTTTCCCCAGTGGTGGTTGGCTGTAGGAATACGTTGCTTTGTTTAGTTCTTAACTCATTTAGTTCCTGTAAAACAGCCAAACGATCTTTGATATCAAAGGGTTTATTTTCCACCACTGTGACTATGTGTTCAAGGTCTGGTACCCACATTCTTGTCCCAAATAGGACCTCATATGGAGTGACCCCCTAGAGAACTTCTTGGCAGATTGTTCAATGAGCGTTGGACCCCATTAAGGTGTTTGACCCACCCATCACCCGAACCTAATACCCTAGCTGTTATAGACTGCTTTATGTCCCGGTTTTCCTTTCCACAACCGAATTTCCCTCAGGATGGAATGGAGAGGAGTACCGCAATGCAACGCCCAGACTGGCCATGGCTTCTTTGTAAGCCCGTGAGCTAAACGCAGGACCCTGGTCAGAATGTAGCGTGCCTATTGCGTATGTGCCGATAAAGACTCGCAAATCTTTTATAACAGTTCGAGCGTCAGCCGGCGCTGAGGCCATATCCATAGGAACCTTGATTCATTATTTGTGGGAATGCCTTTGTCCAGTAGGACGCAGGTGCGTAGATAGTCTAATGCTGTCTAACAGTGGTGTCTGTACTGGGTTACCGCATTCGCAGCATGGTGTCTGGTGGCTATCTCGCTGTAATTTACAGTCTAAGCAGTTGTTGATGAATATGTGAATTTCTGTATTCATTCCAGGCCACCAGTACATCTCTTTTAACGTCAAAATTGTTTTAGAGATCCCTTGATGTGACAGACCCTCCCCTAAATGTGTTTCATAAATCAAGGCTGCTCTACGTTCCATGTTTGGGATTACCCTATCCCCCACTCCAGGGATTCGAGCAAAAGGAACGTTGTTCGCATCAATTACATAAGAGTACTTGAGTGGAAACTTTCTAGGTAACGCTGCACTGCTGCCTTTGCTTGAAGCATTGACAGCCAACATTATCTCACCGTCTATTTTTGTTTTTGAACGAGTGATCGCAGCTACGGAAGCCGTCTGCACAGCCCCTTTGCGGCTTCATCAGCCAATGAATACCCTGCAACGTGAACGCCATCACGTTGATGACTCAGTGTGTGGATCACGTGAGCCTTTGGTAGTTCGTTTTTCAACTGAACTACTTGTTCCCAAAGCGTTTTGTGCTTTATTGTGCCACCTTTCGCATCTTTGAAACCATTTTCAAGCCAGTTTTGTATATATTCATTATACGACTGAACACAGTAAAAGGAATCGCACACTATTAGTGTGGGAATTCTCGATCTGTACTTTCAAGTGCCAGTTTGAATGCTTGTAGTTCAGCTCGCTGAGCTGTACAATCTCCTAGAGACTGGGTTTTTGTGACCATAGGTCTGAAGATGCCATTTCGCATGCGACCTTTAACGATTGCACACGCCGCACTGTAAGCTTGCTTACTCCCTGTTGCTGGGTGAGCCGATCCGTCAGTGTAAATTATGAATTCGTACTGATCGAGAGGCAGAATTTCAGTAGGCAGAGGACATTCTTGTTCATATTGCAGGAATGCTTGTGTTTTTAAATCTGGATCAAAAACATATTCAACATCTGTTGCAGCAAGAGAATTAACCCATTGTATCCATCTTGGATGTAATGCTTTAGCATTTGGAATGCTTGCTTTTGTGACCGCTTCAAAGCTGGTACCGGGGTTACGACAATAATGCGTTTCCCTTGGGCTAAGGCTCTTTCTTTTGCTACAGCGGTTTGAACTGCTTAGAATTTTTTCAGTTGAACTGAAGCGCATTTCCGCTTGTGTGTACAAATGAGATTTGTATGCGATTGGTATTTTCTCACCCTCATTGAAGGTTAAGTATGTGAATCCACATTGACCCGAAATTATTCGGATCACCAAATTGCGTTGACTTACGCGTGTTTGTAAGTGATTTGTTGCTAACATGTTAGCTTGTAGTGAACGTAAGATTTCTGTGTGTTCTTGTGTACAGTTTCTGATCGAAAAATCAGGTTTGATTAATGCGTAGAGAGGTTTAACCCTTTCTGCGTAATTTAGAATGTATGTTCTTCCAAAATTTAGGAAACCCAGGATGGAGAAGGCAGGCATAATAATGTCCTCGCCATATGGGCACTCCCTGACAAATTGTGGTGGCCAGTCTTTTTCTGCTAGAAGTATGTCATAGCCCTTTGATAGTCTTTCCCAAAAAAGTGCTTTCACCTGTCTAGGTTTGTCTCCCTCCATCCGGAGAGTTATTTCATATAACTTTTGGGGAGTACTAACCCTGGTGTCTACAGTCTCTACTTTAATGTACTCATTCAAGTCCACTATCTCCAGAAGTTCCTTCAGGTTCTGGCGAGCTATTGTGACTTCTGCTGCACTGTCCTGCATTGTCTGAGCCCATTCTCCGTTCTTGAGTTGTGTTCTCAGTATTCTCAGCATGTCTAATCTTTAGACCTGCTACTTTCTTTTTGGAGAATTGAGGTTTTGCTTTAGTTTTTGGAGCGTGTTTGTCGTCTTTCGATTTCACGCGTTCTTCTCTATGTTCTGTCCGTCCTCTTCTTTCCGAAGTCTGTGACGAGATCTGAAAGGGACGAGAGGAACGTGTATCAGTATCTTGATACCTATCAGGTTTTCTCAAATTATCCCTATTCCTGAGGTTATACCTCCTTTCAGAGGGCTCCTTTTGAGGAGACCTACCTCGGGATTGAGAACGTTTCTCGTTTGAATTTTGTTTATTAGTTTCCCACTTCTTTTTAGAAGATGTAGGAGTTTGTTTAATAGAGTCCTTCTCAGGACTTTCAGATAGCTTCGGCTTCAATGGTCTTCCACCCAAACTATCTCTGCCTAATTCTGCATAAGATTGTTCAATTATTCTGGGTAGCTCAGTTTGATGTTCTGTAACATCAAATTCCCTTAATTTTTGGCGGATCGCCACTGCTGCTGCCTCCCTTTAATATTAGATAATATTATTGTTGAGACCTGGTCGAAATTTTTCAGTAACTTCATACCTAAATTTAGAGCAGGCTCTGCCTCGTATTCGTTTTGAATTTGTTTCAGGACATCAGGTATTACCGCAATTGACGGAATGCCATGTGTTTTAGTATAGATGGCAGCAAAGACTGAGCCCCATGTGGTACAGTCTTCCAGTTGTGGTGTGATCCCCATTGGTAAACTGATTGTTAGGATTCTGTGTTTCTCATATGGGCTAGTATTTGGAAATACTGCTTTGATTTGAGTAATTTTTTGAGCTATCCAGAACGGAATTTGCTCACGTTTTGTGGGCATTTTACCCATGACTGCGTATAGAGTCTGTGGTGTAATTTTTACTGTATTCCCCTGTTGAGGAGTTTGATTTGGAAGTTTAATGGTTGCTGGACTGTAAAAGTCCGCATGATATATTGGACCAATTGTCTGTAAATTTTTATTAACTCTGTGAGTTGAGTAAGTAATTCCTCGTCTGACATTTCTTCAATGTCAGGATGAGGAGTGTAGCTGACTAAAATCGGCCATGTTGCTCCTGGTCTACCTAGTGGACCGAGCCTGGTAATGTTTCTGTGATGTTTTAGGGTGCCTTTAAACCAGAGCTGATGCTCCTGGTATGTTAATGGAATTTCAATATCCTCGAAAGGAATGTATTCCTCTGGTGGATCATCTTCTTTGTAGAAGTAAAACGTGTGTGTTACTGAATTTGATTCAGGAAATATTACCCATGAATAGAATACCTCTGTCTGAAAGGATTCATGTGCCTCTATCACGAAAACTGCTCTACCTCCTCTTGGTGGTAGGCCATGTTTTATGAGTTTTAGAGTGATGGCTCTTCTTAAGTTTTGAGGGATGTCTATAACACCCTCCTCGGTTTCAATAAAACCTGTGATATTATAAGCTGCTGCTTGGGCTGGATCAGCCGCAGCTCCACCGTTTCCGGTGGCATCGTCAGAGTCAGGCATTTTGTTATCTTGAAAAATGTAGAACAAGTTTCAAGGAAACAAAGATAAGGTGCACAATATTTTGGAACACTGTATCCTTCAACGTTGAGCAAACCAAACAGCTAATATATAGGGTGTTTCCCTATGTAGCCGTGGTGGATACTTAACCCTGCCCACTCCAGACGTCTTTTGGAGTATAAGGGTAGGGGTCTCTGAGAGAAAAAGCAAGGCTGAGTTACTCAGTATCTAACGTTGAATTACCGCCTTACCAAACCGTTGGGCGTCATGTAGTGTAGCTCCTATTTCCCTAATAGGCTCTGCGCATTGGAATAATATATCCTATAGGTTTGACATAGGACTAAGGTCAGTATGTCCCTATCGAGTATATTAAACTTAATTACTTGTGCCAGCTAGCTCAGAGGCCACTAGAAACTCCTTGACAAACAAGAAGGGAGTAGTTTCTGGCAGACGCAAAACATGACCACTATGTTTCCCTTTAGAATCAGAACGTGTCCCAGAATCGTGGAAACAATAGATAACTATTTCACTCAGCTCAATCGTGCATGCTTAGTTTTCTCCGAGTTACACAGAAAAGAACAGACGGGCGTTTCAATAAAAGATTTATTGAACAGTCTTGTTTCTGATGTAAGTAAAATGTGCTGTTACGATCACAAGACAGTATGCGAGATAAATAATGTACAGTGTGAGCAGTAGAAATAAATAATACTGCGATAGCATTATCTTTTAGTACATATGCCTTTACATAAGTAACACAGACTAAAAATGCGAGTACTCATACGATGCGTTGCTAAGCTAGTTCTACCCCAATGTACCTAACCTAACCAAGGTGTAGGGAGAGGTATGAAGTAGGTGAAGTATTCCTTACTATGGTATACTAAGAGTATGTTAAGCCTAGTATGCCTAGTATGCCAAGAGTCCCTCTAGGTTCTTGTCAGCTCCATACCTGAAGAATGAGAGAGGTAGGAATCTCTTTGCCAGACTCGAACTCCAACACCCCGCAAGGGAAGTCAGATCACTGGAAGATGGACTCTCTGCGTGCAGGGATGACAGCGTCTTCTCAGTGCGTCAGGCCGGGAAACGGGCTCCTCTGAAGTCGAGGTCTCCTCTGATTTACAAGGGCTAGGGAAGGTATATTTATACCTGAGAGGTACCTCATAATGTTAGCATTGACGTGAATCGGACAGCGGAAGACGTCATGAATGAACCCCTAAGGAATAATGGTTCATGCATAATATATGAGTCCTTGAAGAAATCAATAGTCCTGGGCTAGGGAAACTCCTGCAGCCTAAGGGTCTGTTCTTCACGAACTCGTTGTGACGTTAGGGTGGACGGATGTCGGAGACCATGCCTGTATTTGGAGTGCACGGTTTAATGCCTAAATAAGGCCTGGGAATTTATGCCTATATAAGGGCAGGGCGAATTGTGCCTATATAAGGACATGATACTGGAAAGCCCGTTATGGACACCCTAAGAGGAATACAACACCAGGACTCGTTCACGCAATTTCGACGAGGCGCAGCCCTGGATGAACTGTGCCCGGATTTCGTCGTCCTCGTCCGGGAGGGTGCAGGTGCTCGCCAGTTCCTTAAGCCTCGCGTAGAAGACGTCCACCGATTCATCTGGTTGTAGGAAGTGCTCGTAGTCTGGGTTGGTGTAGGGATCGAAATGAGCGGTGATGGCATTGCGCATCGTTGCGTAATTCCTGGGGGGGCCACCTTCACTCACTGTTTTCGCTATTTTGTGGATGTCTGCCCCTCCAAGATGAAGCAGCATGGGCCTTCGCCGCGGAGCAGGGATATCCGCCGCGTCAAAATATGTCTCCAGGTGCTCAACCCACGCCTTCCAGCGCGCTGCTTGGGAGAGCGGAGGGCCCATAATGGTGAAAGGCTCCAAAGGCGGGATGGCCACCATGAGGGCGAGGCGGCAGGCGTGGCCGGAGCGTGAGTGATGCTCACAGCAGGAGGCGCACAAAGGCGTGCACGCCTGGAAGAGGTGCTGTGTTGGGCCTAGGCCGGCTGGGCAGGCAGTTGTCCTTCACCTTGCACAGGCGGAACAGCCAAAGGTGGGAGACGTGGGGGTGGACTGCATCCAGCAGTGGTGGTGCTCCACTGGGGGAACGTAGCAGGCAGCTAGGGCAGGTGCAGCGGAGCGCCGCTGTAGCAGGTGGCAGGTTGGGTGCGGCTTAGTGGCGCTTCTGAGGCACTCAGTGGTGGCGATAGAGCAGGCTGCAGCGTAGGGCCTCCAGCGAGGCGCGGGCACCAGCAAATGCCATCAGGAATACGGCTGGGGCAAAGTGTGCGTCGCTCTTACCAGGGGCCGGAGGGCAGGCAAAGGTGCGGTGTTCCACTGCGGGCGTAACACAGGCAGGCGCTCAGCGCCACGTGGGCCGGAGTCGTGACCACACGAGCACGCGCTCCAGGGCAGGTGCGGCTGATACAGCGGCCGCTGCAGGACGAGGACCGTGACACTGGTGGTGCCGGGCGGCACAACTTCGAGGTAGCGCGGGTAGGGCCTCCTGTCAGGTCCGGCGTGCGCTGTGCAGGAACCGCAGGAGACGCGGCTGGGGCGTTCCAGGGCCGCCGAGGCAGACGGCGGGCACAGCGGAAGCAAGGAGGCACAGCGGGGTGGTGAGACCACCTCGTCGCCAGTGTCGTGTCGTGGCCGAGGCTTCATGGTGGTGACAAGGAGACTCGGACGACACGGGTGCAGTGGTGGTTAGCACGTAACTAACTCACGCCCGGCATGCCAGGCTATTTATTCAATACCCACACGCTGGCCAGGCGTACGCTGGGCCAGCCCATTACTTTACGTCTGAAGGGGGTTTCACCTGGGTCACCCTCCTTCAGTGATTATCGTGGCACATCCCCATGAGTCACGACATTACAAAGACTATAATTGAAGGCATGTCAGCTTTTAAGACAATCCGCCTAAGAAACAGGCAAAACAAGAAACTCGTTCACCGTTCTGTGCATGGTAGAGTGGGACTGAAAATTCAGGGAGAGCGGAGAAAACGGGAGGGAGAGGTAGAATTGATGGCAGGCCCTATGGAAGAGAATGGGTGGGAGGCAGTATGCGGGGGAAGCTGTGGCTAAAAAAATTGCTCTCTCAGAATTTCAGTATTGTATTGTGATCCTGAGCATACATGGTGGCGATGTCAGTGAAGTGTACGGGTGCAGTAAGATGCATAACTAAAGAAAAAAATATTTTGTAACTATATTGTTGGACTTTCACTTAGAGTTAACTTCGCCTCCACAAAGCTTCTAAAAAAGGCTCTTCCTTGGCTTCCCGACAACGCTAGAAAAACTCTTGTCCAACTCTCATAATCAGTCACCTGTACTACGGGAATGCTCTGTTAACATCAGTAAACAACTTTTTTTTGAGGAAGCTGCAGGTGGTACAGAACACCGCCACTAGACTCATTTTTAAGCTACCCTCTCATTCCCCCTCTTCCCCTATTCTTCGGAATCCCCATTGATTGCCTATCAAAAAACGGGTCATTTTTAAACTCTGTTGTCTGACACATAAGGCACTTCACAAATCCCGCCCTGTCTACTTGTCCATGCATTTAATACCTTATCGACCCGTGAGCTGCCTTAGATCCTCGGATAAGGCTCTTTTGAATATCCCTCGCATTCGGACCTCAAATCAGGGGGGTAGATCTTTTTCCTACACTGCCCCTTATCATTGGAATAAACTCCCCACTAATCTTCGCTTATGCTCACTCACTATCGTCTTCAAGAAGGCTTTGAAGACCTGGCTGTTTTAGGACGTTTCTTCTACTCAGCAGTGCAGCGCCGAGATACTCCTTCGGGAGTGATTCATGCGCTATATTAAATGTCATAATATAATGCTCACAGCTTAAATGTGAAACAAATGCTAATATTCACAGTGCAAGGGACCTCCCCCTTCTTTTTTTTTAACATGAAGTAACGTAGGGTTGTCATTAATATTGCAAGAACGGTTATTCTGTACCAAAAGTATGGGAACTGTTTCGATAAAAGCAAAAAAAGATTGGAAACGTGATTCCCAACAGACCACCACACCCTACTTCAACCTCTGCTGAGGTTCAATTAATGGGTTACGAGATGTCCTATGCATTTCAGTCCAATGTACCACATTACTGCAAAAAAAAAATTGTCATGCAAAGCAGCTTATTAAAAAATTGAGTGTATCACCTCTTTTCATGCTTTCTAGTATCGACTCTGCTATTGTTAGAGATGCTGACAGTGACACACAACGGGGAAGGTGGCACACAACAGCCAATGGAGGTTCTGGTAAGTTATGATGGGGATGGTTCACAGTGCTTGGACTGTGTATTATTGTATTACTTGGCACAGTCTGACCTGTCTGCCTCCCCTGGCTCTGATTGGCCAGTACCAGTATGCATGTGTGCTGCTGTACAGTCTGCCCACCACAACAAGACTTGCTGCCCGGTTAGTGGAGTGTGGGTGCTGATAAAGGAAGTTCAGGAGCAGCCTGAGTATGGACTATTGGGTTTGGCCATGAAGTAAAGAAACCTCAAAATCACAGCAAGGGTGTTCTGGTCAGGAGACACTGATATCAGGGAACAACAACTGTCCTGGGGTTATCCGAGGTATGATGGTGAGCAGAGTCATTGGGCAGGCTGGTGCACAGATGATAAAGTGGCAGGCTCAGATCAACACCAGAGCAGTGTTGCTTCAGATTGCCAGTAAGAATAGCTGAAGGTGCCGGGGAACACTGACAGAGAGGCAGGAGTGCCTTTGAATTTTACAGATGTAGGTCCAGAGGGAATCGCTAAATAACACAATGCCCAGTATAACATTAATGATAGTGTTGTGTGCAGCAATAATCAACATACAAGCACAGTTTAGATGTGATGAATCCATATTAATTAAACTATTAGTGATGCAAGCGTTCTCATCAGTCACAACCTCGGTAGAAGACTGTTCTCTACATGGGACTTTTACTGCAAAACAAGATGCAAGAGTGTATCCTTCCCCAACCCTGCTCAGTGTTGCACTCTCAAATGTCTCTCTCTCTCTCTCCTACACTTTGTCTGCAACCCCCACTGACATACTGCTGCTGGCATTTTTCAGAAACATACCAAGTACTCAAAAAGCATACACAAAGAAATACCCTTCAATCTACTGAATGGGCTTGATGGTTCATCTTCCCTCCTGGCACTTATGCGTTAACTGAAGACTGTACAATTCATGCTCTGTGTGTAGGCCAACTCATACAATACCTCTGTGTCTTAGAGTGGGATCAAGAGGGGAAGTAATCTGAGAGCTGGAGTGGTGCAAAGCAAGAGCCCAGCATCTGACCGGACACCAGACTGCTGCCTCTTCGCGTACTAGTGCTGCCCCTAACCCCCTAGACAAAAGGTCGCTGCAGAGAAACAGTACCGAGGTGTTTCAATTTATATTTGAGTAAAAAAGCATGCCCTGAGAGAACATCAAAAAGGCCACAAAACCACATTTCTAAGGTGAAAGTCAATGGAAAAATGTAAAACATGTACAACCAGAGTTTAATTTGTAAAAGACTAAGTGCCAGGGCTGAAAGTTTTGCTCAGGTGTCCGCGGTCAGCACTACTTAATGTCAGTATGTCAAATACCAAGGTAGCATAGTCTTAATTCCTTCCCATGGCTCCTCAAACCACCACTATATTCTCTCTTTCCATTTTTCTCACTCTTAAAGGTTCCTGCTTTTTCCATTTCTGCGTTTTTCTGTCTGTCTCTTCTTCCCTCTTTCCCCATGTCTGCTTTTCTCTTGCTTGCTCTTGGTCAAAGTCTGATGAGGAAAAAAAAGGTTCTGGTCCCTAAAATATAGCGCCAGTGGGCCCCACCTGCAACTAGTGGCTCAAAAGAAGCACTGTATACAACATTTCCCTAGAGGAAATGTTTCACCTTTATTCCAAGCGTAAATGCCCTCCTCAGTCACCAAGAGCTCTGGACAGACCATGCTCAATGTTAGAGACATTGTAATATGGGCTCCTGTTCTTCATTTAGATTCTCCCTTGATAGGCTTCCTTAATATCACTGCCAGTGGTTGGGACTCCCTTTGAGAAGACTGGGGTAGACATTGTTGGTCCCCTAAACCCGCCAACTGCTTCTGGAAACAGGTTTATTTTGGTGGTAGTGGACCATGCCACCAGATACCCAGAAGCAATACCCATCATGGCATGCACTGCTCCCACAGTGGCCAGAGCCCTAAGTAGCATCTTCACATGATTTGCCTTTACCGAAGAGGTGGTCTCAAACAGGGGACTAACTTTATGTCTGGCTTTTTGAAGGCGAAGTGGGATGAATGTGGTGTTACCTACGTGTTCACCACCCAACATCATCCCTAGACTAATGGGCTGGTGGAAAAATTCAATAAGACCCTAAAGGGCTGATAGACCTGGCATCTTTTGGCGTGTTTCCCCTGTCTTTTTGCTTCCTGACCTCCTGTTTTGATGGTATGATGGACTTTGTTTTTGCTAGTTTGTTGTCTCCGCGTACTTTACCACTGCTGATCAGTGCTAAAGTGAATATGCTTTCTGTGTAAATTGTATTGGTGATGGATTTTTATCTATGATTGGCATATTTGATTTACTAATAAGTCCCTAGTAAAATGCACTGTATGTGCCCAGGGCCAGTAAAGCAAATGCTACCAGTGGGCCTGCAGCACTGATTGTGCCACCCACACACTTGCAACTTAGCCTTTCAAAGGTGTCTCAGACCTGCCACTGCAGTGTCTGTGCGAGCAGTTTTACACTACCATGTTGACCTGGCAAGGAATATGGCTCATTACATCGCGCTGTATTACATTGCATGCCTTTACAACGCGGTCGTTACAACGACCGCGTTGTTAGTACACGATGCATTTACATCGCAAGTCATTACAACGACTTGCACTAGGGGGCGCGCTGGACTTAGGAATAGTATTAATTACTATTCCTACTCCAGTTTGCGCAACAGTAGGGAAGGTGTTGGAATTCATTTCCAATACCTCAGCGCCCCTAGTGCAAGTCGTTGTAATGACTTGCGTGATAAATGCATCGCATCTAACAACGCGGTCGTTGTAACGACCGCGTTGTAATAGTAGCGCGATGTAATGACAGCGTTGTAAACGCTGTTTCCCCCTGGCAAGTACACCCACTTGCCAGGCTCAAACCTTCCCTTTCATTACATGTAAGTCACCTCCTAAGGTAGGTCCAAGGCAGCCCCATGGGCAGGGTGCAGTGTACCTAAAGGGTAGGATATGTAGTGGTTTGCTTTTACATGTCTTGATAGTGAAATACTGTGAATTTCGTTTTTCACTATTGCAAGGCTATCTCTTCCATAGGATAACATGAGGTATGCCTGGAAACACCTTTTAAGTGCAGATTCCCATTGGAAGATGATAGGAAGTTGGAGTTTGGGATGTCTGAACTCACTATTTAAAAATACATCTTTTAGTGAAGATGGTTTTTAAATTGCATGTTTGAAAATGCCACTTTTAGAAAGTGGGCATTTTCCTGCATACCTGCCTGTTGAATTCACGTCTGTGTTGCCTGACAGCTGGGCTCTCTTGCATACACTTTAAAGAGTCACACAAAGGGAGCTGAGGTGGGCCCTGCATATCCTGATGGCTCATCACCCAGTTGATGGGCCTTCCTGAGCTAGAGCGGTGGGAGGAGTTGTCACCGACACCTGAATAGGGCTGTTCCTGTCTCCACACAATGCTGTCTCCACACCCTGTAGTGTGTCTGGGGGCAGATCAGGGAAGGGCAAGTTTTGTGCACAACAAAAATTATTCTTTGATGTTTAACTCCTTCACAAACCATAACTGGTATAAGTATTGGGGCTCTGATGTCACAACTTTAGATTACTCTGGACTAAGGACTTTGTAAAGAAGAAGAGCTGGAACCACTGTCAGGAGAGACTACCACTTTGCTGCGTGCTTTGCTGTGTTGGCCTGCTGTGTGCTGCTTCTGTCTTGGGCAGTGAAAGGACTGGACTGAACTTTTTTTGATCCTGCTGTTTAAGTTTCTCCAAGGGCTTGAGATAGAGCTTGCCTCGTGTTAGACCTGGCATTTCTTGGCGTGGTTACCCCTGACTTTTTGCCTCTACCTCCTCTATTTTAATGCTGTGATGGATTGCGTTTTACTGGCTTAGATGCTTTGTGCACTTTGCCACTGCTGATCAGTGTCAAAGTGCAAGTGCTCCCTGTATAAAGTGTTATGGTAATTGGTTGTCCATAATTGGTATGTTTGCCTTACTAGTAAAGTCCCTAGTAAAGGGCACTATGTGTGCCAGGGCTGGTAAAGCAAATGCTACTGGTGGGCCTGCAGCACTAATTGTGTCACCCACACAAGTAGCCCTAAAGAGAGAACTCAGGCCTGCCACTGCAGTGCCTGCGCGCAGTTTGCTAACTGCCATGTTGTCCTGACAAGTGCACCCACTTGCCAGGCCTTACCCTTCCCTTTCCATGCACATCAGACACCCCTATAGTAGGCCCAAGGTACCCCCTGGGCAGGGTGCAGTGTCAGTGAAAGGTAGGACATGTACTGAGGTGTGTACCATGTCCTAACAGTTTTTCACTGTTGCAAGGCCATCTTGCTCATAGGACAGAATGGGGAAGGCTGTGTAATATGTTTCCAGCCTATCTTCCCATAGGCTTAAGATGGAGAGGTGAAGTTTAGTGTGCCTGAACTCACAATTTAATAACACATCTTTTTGTGAAGGTGGTTTTTGAATTGTGTTTTTAGAAACCACGCTTTTAGAAGTGGCTGGTTTTTTGTTCTAACAATTCTGTGTGTCTCTGCCTGGTTGTGGATTGACTGTCTGGATTTGAATGTGATAGGATCTGGAAAATGTCTTGACCCACGGGAGGAGTAGGTGAGACAGCAACAGGCTGACCTGCATCTGGAGTGTAGGGGGGAGGAGTAGCACCCTGGAGGTGAAGAGGCCTGGGCTGCTGCCATAAAAGAATGGCTCCCCCTCCTGCTGAGTGATTGAGGAACCAGACCCCCACTATCAAAGGAAGAAGAGTGCCGCTGGCAGGAAGACACCCAGAACTGGTTTGGACAGGGGTCAGTGCCCCTGAACACAAAGACTTCAAAGACATTTAGGGGTATAACTATGAGAGCTGAAGCCCCTGAACGTTGGACTGATCAAGACTGAAAAGGTTTGAAACTACTTCGTGGTCAAGAGGAACCTCTGCCAAGGAAGAACCGCTGAAGAGACTGAAGAGAAGGACTGACCCTTGCTGTGTGTTCTGGGGCTGGCCTGCAGTTTGCTGATTTAACTAAGGAGAGGCTAAGGGACTTTGCTGTGTGCTGTGTCCCCCTGCTTGAAAGGACTTTGCTGTGTGCTGTGTCCCGAAGTGTGTCTCAGCGAAGCTGTGTGCGTGTGCTTTTTGCAACCTGAGACCTTCGTAAGCATTGCACCGGGACTGTGTGGTCCGAAACCCAACCGAGTCTCAGCGACGCTTTGTGCGTGTGCAGCCTGAGACTACCGTGGGGTCCGGGGTACTGGTTGGAAAGTGCCCCATGTCTACAGTGCCCCCGCAGCGTGAATCATCGTCCACGCTGCTGTGTAGCTGTTTGTGGCCCGAGCCGTCATCGTAACTGAGGCTGCGGATCAAGATCGCCGCCGCCGGCCCGAGCCGCAACTTGCTGAAGGATTTCGTAAAGCTAAGGAAGTCGTGAGGTATTTGTGATCGTTGTTCGCAAGAGGAATCTGCCCAAGATCGTCAGCAACAGAGAAGGCAGCGCCGTAACCTGTCCGGCTACAGCGTCGCCTTGCATCGGAGCTGCGTCGTCATCGGGAGCGCCCAGCAGGACGTCCGACGAGCGGGGAGAGAGAGAGAGCGAGGCAGCGCATCTCCCAGGTAAGGCTTGGACTCCGGTCGGGAGCCGCAAGCGTGTGTGGCCTGGGGAGGCGCAGGAGGAGTACCGGAGTGCTCCCGTCTCTCTCCCGCTGCATCGCGTTAGACGCGCTGAGTCCTCAAGCGGCCCGGACCTGCCCGGCAGTACCGGGGCCGCCCTCTGAAGTTCAGGACTGTTGTATGTGGTTGGGGCCTAGTGGTGCCCGCGCTAATCGCGTCGATTGGCCTGGTATTATTCCTGCATTACGAACTGCCTTATTACGTGCATTAGGGATTGTATTATTCCTGCATTATGAACTGCCTGATTCCGTGCATTAGGGATTGTATTATTCCTGCATTACGAACTGCCTTATTACGTGCATTAGGGATTGTATTATTCCTGCATTACGAACTGCCTTATTACGTGCATTAGGGATTGTATTATTCCTGCATTACGAACTGCCTTATTACGTGCATTAGGGATTGTATTATTCCTGCATTACGAACTGCCTTATTACTTGCATTAAGGAGTGCGTTATACTTGCATTACGAACTGCCTGATTACTTGCATTGAGGATTGCATTATTCTTGCCTTACGAACTGCCTGATTACTTGCATTGAGGATTGCATTATTCTTGCATTACGAACTGCATTAGTCTGATAATACGAACTGCAGTACGAACTGCATAGCATTGCATTAGCACTGCATTTGAACATCATGAACTGCTCATTAATATCGCAAGAACCCACAAGTGTTTGTTGGCCTAATAACCAGCAAAGTGAAATATTACGAATACGTTGGATTTTTATCGTTTGATCTTACCGTATTTTTCTGCATGATAAAGATACCTCTATTTTCATACATCAGTGTGGTGTCCATTTGTGGTGTTATCACTGTGTCACTGGGAGTGTGGTTGCAAATACTTTACACATTGCCTTGAAGATAAGCCTGGCTGCTCGTGCCAAGCTACCAGGGGGTGAGCAGGGGTTATCAGCGAGGGTGTCCCTCCTTTCCCTGACTAGAAGCAAGGGTCCCTATTTGGACTAAGGTAACTGCCTCAGCCAACTAGAGACCCCCAGTTCTAACACCTCCTATTGGAAGTCTCAGAAACATCAAAGACTTCAATGTCATCTGCTTACCAGCACTGGGAACTGCGTGTGCATACTGCAACAGAAGAAAAAATAACAGACGCCATCTCTGATGCCGTCTCCGACGACGCTGCCTGCACCGTGACCTGACGGTACTGCAAGAAGCATCGACCCACTTTACCACGCAGCCCTAGTCTCACAGCCGCCGCCACCGTCATCGAGCTGCTGCTTGCACCGTGACCTGTGGGCACTGCACATCGCATCACCTCACTTCACATTGCAGCCCTGGTATCACCGATGACGATGTTCCATGCTAACACCGACACCGCTGCCTGCACTGTGGCCTGTGGACACCGCTCGTGAGGTACACAAAGCATTGCCTCGTACCATACCGCAGCCCTGGTCCACCGACGTCAGCTCCATTGACTCCAGCATCATCAACCGATGCCGCTGCTTTCGCAGCAGCCTGTGGGCACCACACATCACATCACCCCGCTTTGCATCACAACCTTGGTTCTACTGATGACAGTGATTCAGCAACAACGCCACGCTGCCGCCTGCACCGTGACCTTTGGACACATCTCCCCGCTTCAAAACACAGCCCTGGTCTCACCGACGATGGTGGATGCCGTCACTGAGCCACTGCCTGCACTATGACCTGTGGGCACTGCACGTCGCATTGCAGCCCTGGCCCCGCCGACGCCAGCGCTCCTGACTTCGACCTCACGGAGTTCGATCCACAATGTGTGTGACTTCAAGGGTCCGACGACTTCTGCACCGATCTCTGGAACCAACACCTGCAGATTCCGGGGAAGCCGCAACTTCGGATCTCATTGCTAGGTCCACGATGCCCTGCATTTCCAAGGTACTGTTTGCAGGTCTTCCCCATAACGTAGCTTGCCCGCGACCTCACGATCGACCTGAACTTCTGGATTTTTTGTTCACGGTGCCGCGATAGCCCCGGATGGAGATATCAACTTCGAGGAACTGTATTTGAAGGTTATTCTTGTAAAATTCATATCTCTATTGCTGTATATTCGATTTTTATCATTTTGGTCTTGTTTTACACAGCTAAATATTGTCTATTCTTCTAAAACTGGTGTGGTGTGATTTTGTAGTGTTTTCACTGTATTACTATGTGTTATGTACAAACGCTTTACACATTGTCTCTGAGATAGGCCTGACTGCGCGTGCCAAGCTACCAAGGGAGTGAGCAGGAGTTATTTTAGGTGTGTAACTCCCTTATCCTGATTAGAAGGAAGGGACCCTACTTGGACAGGGTGCAAGCCACTGTCAACTAGAGACCCCCATTTCTAACAAGGGCATTATAATGAGCTTGTATGACAAGCTCAGGAGGAGATGGGATGATCTCCTCTCATGCCTGCTATTTGCTTACAGAGAGGTGCAACAGAAGGGAGTGGGTTTTAGCCCCATTGAGTTACTGTTTGCCCATCCTGTAAGAGGGCCTGTGAGTTTGGTTAGAGAAGCTTGGGAGAAGCCTCTCAAAGAGCTAAAACAAGATATGCTGGACAACGTGCTAAGCCTGTGATCCTGCTTGGCCGAGTACACGAAGAAGGGAAACAGCAACCTGGAGGCCAGCCAAGAGCTTATTAAGCTCTGGTATGACCTAAAGGCAACCATGCCTGAGTAGCATCCAGGACAGTTGGTGTGGTTGTTGTAGACTGTGGCTCCCAGGGCCCTCCAGGACAAATGGACTGTGCCCTACCCCATTCAGGAGAAAAAGGGTGAGGTCACCTACATTTTGGTCCTTAGCTCCCCCAGGAGTCCCCACAGGGTACTCCATGTCAACATACTGAAACCCCACCAAGACAGGGCTGACCTGACCAAGCTGATGGTCACAGATGAAGGGGAGGAGGAAAGCGAGCTTCTGCCTGACCTCTCTACCAATGCCAAAGATGGGTCAGTGGAGGAATTAGTGCTTACTCCCAAGCAGCATAAAGACTGTAAACAAGTGTTGAAACAGTTTGCTGGGCTGTTTTCCTTGACCCCTGGACTAACCAAGTGGTGTGTCCATGACGTTGACAGCCTACCTTTCAAAAATAAACTGTATTTGTTGTCTGATCAGGTCAAGGCAGGCACAAAGGCTGAGATAGCCAAGATGCTTGAGTTGGGGGTAACTGAGCTCTCTGAAAGGACAATCCATGGGCCAGCCCACTGGTACTAGAGCCAAAGCATAATCCCCAAGGGGGAAAGAAAGAATTAAGGTTTTGTGTGGACTACAGAGGTTGCAGTGCAGTCACCCAGACTCATGTTCACCCCACACCTAGAGCTGATGAGCTCAGTGACAGGCTGGGGACTGCAAAGAACCTGAGTACATTTGATTTGTCCTAAGATTACTAGAAGATTGCCCTAAGTCCAGGAGCACAGGAGAGGTCAGCATTTTCCTCCCCAGAGGGCCATTTTTAGTTCAAAGTGATGCCCTTTGGCTTGAAGAATGCTCATGCCACCTTCCAAAGGTTGGGAAACAGGGTCCTGTCCGGGTTGGAAACTTTCAGTCTAGCCTATTTGGATGATATTACTGTATTCAGTTCCACCTGGGAAGAGCGCCTGGTCCACCTGAAGTTAGTATTTCAGGCCCTGCAGCAGGTGGGCCTGACTATCAAAGCAAGCAAATGCCAGATTGGGCAAGGTTCAGTGGTGTACCTGGGCCACCTTGTAGGTGGAGGCCATGTACAACCTCTCCAGCCCAAGATCCAGGCCATCCTGGTTTGGAATGCCTCTAAGACCCAGACACAGGTGAGGGCCTTTCTTGACCTGACTGGGTGTTACAGAAGATTTGTGAGGAACTATGTGACCATTGTGGTTCCACTGATCGGGCTTACCTTAAAGAAGCAGCCCAAATTGGTCATTTGAACCACACAGTGCCAGCAGCCTTTGACATTCTAAAGGAGGCTATGTTATTGGCACCAGACCTACTGGCCCCTGACTACAATATGGAGTTCATGGTCCAGACAAACGCTTCAGAGCAAGGGATTGGGGTAGTACTGGCACTAGTAAATGAAGAGGGCCAAGATCAACCAGTTGCCTTCATTAGCAGGCAACTACTCCCCAAAGAGCAAAAATGGAGTGCCATTGAGAGAGAAGCCTTTGCTGTGGTATGGTCCCTGAAGAAGCTGAGACCATATGTTGTAATGGCGGGCCTTATGACTCGTGACGCAGTTAGTTGATTTAAGAATGCTTCTTTTATTTTTACAGTTATTGCACCAAAGTATATGTTTCAGTGTTGTCTTCTCTTTTTGTTTTGCAGATATGGGGAAGCTGGGATCACCGAGATGACGTACGCCCCTCAAAGGAAGGAGAATGCAACAGGTAAGTGCATAATAAGTGTATGATGTTACTTTAGGGGGAGGGTTCATGAGGGATGTCACCCGATTCATGCTTGTCTTCCTGACCCCGTCACCAATTGTAGGTATTTCTTAAAGGATGAGGATAACAACAACTAAAGCAGTAGCATAAACCTAGTTAGCGTCACTAGGGAAACCCACAAATTAAATTATAAAGTCAAAGCAGATGAATCTTCAGCAAGATTCAGACTGACGGACGTACCAATTCCTACCATGCGTAGGGACTTTAAGAAACACTTGCCCAGAGCTTTAATAAGGTAGCAGACCCTGATCCCGATTCCCCACCACAACTCAGGCTTCATCCTCGCTCCTCCCGGGCTTCCCCAGGAGACAAGCGCGTACCCGGATAGCCACGCTCCTCCAGGAACGTGGCTGGGCACCTCATAGTGATGGTGGCCTCCTAGCGTTCTCCAGACCTCGGACAGTTAAGGGGCTTCTCTTCTCGGGTATCATGCACTGTCGTCTCCCCCAAATCAACTGCGGTTTCAGGTGTTAAATCTTCCTGCTGATCTCCGCCCCCTGACAGCTGTTAGGGGTTCACTTTTTATGCCTTGCTCTGGGTCACATAAGTCATGTCCTCCCCGGAATTAAAGGGACCATA